>CM073545.1:7500000-8750000 GCA_037074615.1 Leucaena leucocephala
TTTGTGCATCAATTGAATTATTGAACCTTATAATAAATTTGTGTTTAATAGGGGCATAATTGTCATATTTTTATTATTTCTCCTAAATAATTATTTTTACGATAAAAGGTATTACATTATTATGATTTTATATTTCAGGAACTTAGGAGAAATCAGAAATTACAAATCACAACAATAGGCCATAAATTCAAGAATTACATGGAAGGACCCAATGGGCCAAACTTTGCAGTTTAGCCCATTAGGTCACATTTAAAAAGCCATGCATGCAGAAACGGAAGGAGGCCGCGAAGATCAACTCACATTCTGAATACACCTTCAGCACTTCCATTCCACACGCCGCGAACGCTTCAGCACCTTGAGACTTTCCATTCTATTCACGCCACTGAGTACACTACAGAAGAAACACGCTGCCGAGGGGAGAATCATCACACACGCAGAGGAAACTCTTCAGACGCCGCAGAGAAAATTCACAGTGAGCACACACACGCAGAAACCATCAGGAGAACCTGCAGCTATTTCCATCATCCACAACCGTAACCTTTCCATCATCCGTTTCACTTCCTCACTCCTAACGGCAGCGTGAACGACAGGAGCACCGCGGAGAGAACAGAATCAGCTGCAAGCATCATACCGCAAGGACCTCCGCGGACTCGACACCTTCATCCCCCATTCACGTCGCCGTCATCTGCATCTCACACAGGGAGCAACAGTGCAGTGACAGTGAAAGTGCAGCGACCTCATCCATCTCCAAATCCATGATCAAGCTCTCAAACTCGTTGGTGTTAGCATCAGAGATGGTGTTGCGTGGCTAAACAGTTTAATCCTTCTATTCAATGGCAAGGGCATGAGTTTGGAATCTCAAAGGGGAGTTTAAGTTACTCTAATCTTCATCCATTAATTATTTTGTGATTCCTAGGTCTTAGGATAATTTTATAATTATTGGGAATGATTTATTATTATTTATTGAGGATTATTATAACTGGATTATTATTTGGCAATTGATATTGTTCTTTAATTAACTTTAATTTTATTTACTTTGATCTGGGTCAGACATGGTATTGAAATTATTGTGAATATTTTGTGATAATTCAAGGTGGCTTGAATTATTGGATCATTATATCTCTTGCTAGTTTTAATCCTATCTCTATGAATTATTTGAGTTATAATTAAGCATTGGATTTTAACATCTTTAATCCTAGTTTATTATTCTGGTGGCAGTTAATAAATTAGGATTTTGGAAAATATTTTGTGACAATTCGAGGTGGCTCGGTTGTTGGATTAAAAGCTTAATTATAATTCTTAATTCATTGTTTAGAACTCCCATACCTGTTAAAGCTATGATTTCCTGCGTTATTGAATTGGAGGATTGCTTTTATAATTGTTAATCACTCGCTTTTTCATTCCATTAATTTATTATCATTCCTTATTCCTTTCTTTAAATTAAAAATACCAAAAATATTTTATTTAACTTTATTTTGAATTCATTGCATTTAGTTGTTAGTCAATCAAAACAAATCCCATTTTTTTAGCTTAAGTTGCATTGCATTTAGTTACTTAGGAATTTAATTTGATTTTTGGCTCCTCAAAGAGAACGACCCGAGGTTGCACTATACGCAATCCTTGGTTTAAATTTTGAAGTAACCCCAAGGCGACATCGGACGAAAAGGTTGTTTCAATCATATACACATATGCACACAATTCAACAAAGTCATAGCACAATTAAGCATAACATTCAATATACATACAAGTTTAGGGTAAGTTTACTACCTTGGATTTAAGCTCTCTTTCTTATGCTTGCACTTGCTTCCCAAGCTTTTTGGTCAATCATTCCCCAACATCTTCTTAGAGGTTTCAAGGTCCTAATCACATTCATATTCATTACATAATCCATTAGGACCATGAACTCAAACACTACTCAAGACTATCTCTCTTGAACCTTTAACTTGCTTTAACTAACATAACTTTCTTTAATCTTTGCCAATTAACTTGGCCCTTGAATCAATTGATGTCTTGATCTTACCCTACACAATTTTACCTTTTGAATCCATTTATGAACTAAAAATAACCAAATTCCAGCAAGAATACACTGTTCTGTACAGATTTGGAAAAGCATACATAAATCTTCCAAAAATTCTCATTTTGATTCCAATGCTTCCCATACTTGTTCCTCCACTTTTCCCCCACACAAAATCTCATTTTAAGACCATTGGAAGCATCAAAATCATGAAATTCAAATCACTGTTCATGCGAGTGAACAGTAACCGTGAGGAATTTTCAACATTATAACCTTTAATTCCAATGGTTTCCAAGGTTCAAAACCTTTCCAATCCTACACAAAATCATCATATAAACTCAATGGAAGCATTAAATCACTGAAATTCCATTTCCTTCTATCATGAACAGTGCATGAACAGTGCAAACCGAAATGTTCTTCCATGGTAAAGTCAAGAACATCAACTTAATCCAACAACCAAGCATGTAACTAACTTGTTTAAGCTTGTCTTAACTATCTATGACTTAAAACTCATATTCCTTTCACATATACACAAAAATTCCAGCAGCATTTCCCCAAGATTTAAGCCTAAAAAGTCACTTAAACTCAAGCACAAACCATAAGAACAAAAGGTAGAAGCAAGGAGACAACTTACCTTACTTGCTCCTTCAAGACCCTTGCTTCTTCCTTGCTTTCTTCCACATTCTTTATCTAGAACTCACTTCTCTTTCTAAAGGAGCTCTTGGGTGTGAAGAATGAATGGAAAGGGGGGGTATTTATAGCAAAAGTCATGTGCCATTTGAAGGCCAAGATCACTTTGGAAACTATTTGATCTAATGGTTAAAGGTTTAATCTTGAAATGTCTTTTCACTTTTCACTCAAGACCTTACCACCATGACATCACTAGCATGGCCTCACTTGGTACACCTAACCCTTCCTCTTTTTGGGTGCCATTTTGAAGTCCTTGTGGGTCCCACCATGTGCAACACCTAATTCTTACTTTATTCTCTTTTTCTTTCTTTTCAAAAATCCATAAATTATTCATTATTGGACTTGGGCTCCAAGATAACTTTTGGGCCTTATTGGGCTGGCCTAGGACGAAATGTTGGGCCTCTTATAGGTCCAATAGCTAATTGGCACAAATCCCAATGTACTTTCCTTATACCGATATCCTTAAATTACCCTGATCTTGGAATAAATGCTAGACACCTCTTTTAATTGTTCTAACATTTTTAGAAATTTATTCTAATATAAAATGAATTCTCTACAAAGTTTCATAATTTTCTGAGACCCAGAAGTCCTGTTAAAAATTACATATATTTCCTTTAACCCTTTATCGGTGTCCTTTTTCACCGTAAATTCAATAATTAATTCTACAGGACTCCTTTTTGACTTTTGTCAACTCCATAAATTCTCATATTAATTATAATAATTTACTATCAAATTTTATCTGATATCTATCCATTTTAAAATGACCAAAATGCCCTCCATTCACTTCTGGTTTCTTAGGGCATCACGGAGGCATTTTCGTAACTTTGCATTTTGGCTCTTACACTTTCTTCCTCTTCCAATTTAATCACTTTCTTTACATAAATGGCCACATCTT
Source organism: Leucaena leucocephala (assembly GCA_037074615.1). Classification (NCBI taxonomy): domain Eukaryota; kingdom Viridiplantae; phylum Streptophyta; class Magnoliopsida; order Fabales; family Fabaceae; genus Leucaena; species Leucaena leucocephala. Next base: position 7,503,600 of record CM073545.1, read on the forward strand.
TTCCTGATAAATATCATATATATTTCATTTAATCTGTACATACAAATCAATACAGAAAATTAGGGATGTTACAGAACACGAGCCAAAAATCCATTGCAATTAATTCGTTATGATATTTACGGTCCAATGAGTGTGAGGGCAAGACACAGAGCTTGGTATTTTATTACCTTTATTGATGATTTTTCACGATATGGTCATGTCTATTTGATTTCACATAAGTCAGAGGCACTAGAGTGCTTTAGACGATACATAAATGAAGTAGAGAATCAAATGGACAATAGAATCAAGGCATTACGCACTGATCGAAGTCGTGAATACCTTTCAGATCAATTCAAATAGTTCTGTGAAGAAAAAGGGATTATTAGGCAATTAACTATCCCTGGCACACCTCAACAGAATGGGGTTGCCGAAAGAAGAAATAGAACTCTTCTAGACATGGTTAGGTCAATGATGGCTCAGGAAAACCTTCCAATTTCACATTGGGGTGATGCTTTATTGACAGCAACCTTCATACTTAACCGTGTGCCCTCCAAGTCAGTCGCTTCCATGCCCTATGAGTTATGGACTAAACGCCAGCCAGATCTAAGCATCCTTAGACCTTGGGGCTCAGCGGCCTATATCCATGACAGTTCTATAGACAAGGGAAACTGGGTCTTAAAGGGAAGAAATGTATCTTCATAAGGTACTCTGAACCCTCAAAAAGATATTTATTCATAAGTGAAATTGAAGATGGAACAGTGACTGAAACAGAATCAAGAGATATTGTATTCATTGAAACAGAATTTCCCAGTAGGGGAGATGTTGACTGCACTGTATCTCTTTATGAGACTCAGGAACAAAACAGTGCTGAACAAATTGACAGACCAGAATCCTCTAGGTATGTCAATCTGAGTGGGAGCCAAGAACGGTCAACACAAAGACCGAGGCAAATGAGAAAAGATAAGCAAGTTGCTATCGCTCCTACCAGAAAGTATTCCAAAGAGACGCTTCCAAATAGAAGGCGAAGTACTCTTAGTTACTCCAGAAGGAGATGATGAACCCCGCACTGTTCATGAGGCCTTAGCAGGTCCTGCTAAGGAGGAATGGATATTTTACTTATTTAATTTTTAATTACAATAACAATTTTATATTTTATATTTATGTTATGTTGCCGGCGGGATATTCTGAACTTTGGCATGAATGGAAGTAGTTCGCTTTGTGGCTGGAAGGGAACCCCACTTTGCTTTTTTTTTCTGTATGGAAATTCCTTTCACCACAATTAATTAAAATGATTGTTTTGGTTGATTATCAACTATGTTTTATTGAAGTTCTGATGATTCAGCATGGTTCAATTATTTGGGTTTGAGTATTTTATATTTTGCAAGCTTCTTCAAGCTAGCAAAGACGATGAGAGCTAGAAGAGTGAGCGTCTAGTGGCGTTAGGGAGGGGGGAGAGAGAGAGAGATGAGGATGGGAGAGAAGGCAGGACTTCGTGGGCCCCACACATAAAGTAACGGATGTTTATCCAAGTTAACGGATTTGTCATTTCTGCCCTATTTTTAAAATTTAATTAATTTTACGCCCAAAAAAACTTAATGGTGCCAAACAGATGATTTTGAAAAAAAAATGATAAATTTATATCTTAACTCAAAGTTTAATATTTCCCTATGTGCTTAATATTTTTTCATTTTGTTTTACTATCATCAACTTGGTGGTGTTAAATATAGATATTATGTGATCAGTTATATTTAATAAATCACTAAGCTCACTGAAAAAATACATGAGGTAAACAAAAATGAGATGATTCATATTTTGTGATTATTCAATTATTCACTTTTCAATAATTACCTAATTATTTTATTACTTTTAATTTGCAGTCATTTGATAATAGATAAGATATGAAGATGAACTCATTAACTTAATGAGGATGATTTAGAAAAATAATACTTCCACACATTCCTCGATGAACAACAAGATTCTTGGTTTATTGAACAATAAGGGATGCTTGGTTATTCACTTACCTAATTAGTTTTAGTTGAATTATTACAAATTTTGGATTACCAATCTTTATTTTGAAATTGCTGGATGTATACATTGTTGGCCAGGAATTGATTTGTTTTGATTTTGCCAAATGTAAGGTGGTTTAAAATAAAAAATGAATGTAATAAGTATAAAAACATAGTGGAAAGTCTACTTTTTACTGCGTTTATTAAAAAACCGCCATAAAAAGTATCCCAAGTTAAAAAGAAATAATAGAAGTACTTTTCATGGTGTTTTTTGCTTAAACCCGCGGTCAAAAGTCTTCTTTTTATGGTGGTTGAAAAGTGTTGTTAAATCTTGCACTTATTACGTTGCTAGTATTCACGTCACTTCTAAAATCGTCGTGAAAATAACTTTTAACCCTATTAAAAGGTTTTTTTTTCCTAGTAGTATCTCATAGTTTCAGGATCAGCAATTTGTAATTAGATTTGTAATTTCTTTGAAATTACCTATTTGAGTTGAACATATTGTAATGAGGATTGATTTCGAAACTTTTAACTATATTTATGATTATGATTGTGATTATTCCTTGTCTTGGTGCTTTGATGATTTTAATTCTAATATGTTTATGTGTTGGAAGTTTAGAATGTTGTTGCATCCAAAATAGATTAGTGTTAACGCCTTTGTATTGATTCATTAAAAAGGAATTATCTTCATTAAATTAATCTTATGGCAATTAATTAACTCCCATTTTTAGTAGAACTATGATAGTCCAAGCGAATTCTCAAGAGGTTTTCATCACTTTGCATTTTCAAACCAATTTTCCATCCATTCCATTTATTTCCCTAAAAATCCAAAAAGATAGTAGTTAGGCTTTATTTTGATTGCATGAAATGAATTTTTATACAAAATCACATGTTTACATATATTTTTAGACACTTAGTTTCCTAGATTTTCAATTAAACAAGGCTCATTGATAAGTGAACGACTCGAAGTTGTGCTACTTTAGTGCAATAATTAGTTTATAAATATTGTATTTTAACCCTACGGTGTGTAATTCGGTCAAATCAGTTCATATATGAAGTTATTAAATCTAATTAAATTAAAAAAATTAGTACAAATCTAAGAAAGAGTTGACATGATTTTATTAGCTAGAAACGCAAAAACAATAAACTCAATTAGGAAACTCACGAATTTAGCTGAGTCCCACATGAGTTTAAAATCAAATTAACATAATTTTATAAGTTAAAAATATAATAAAGATAAACTCGATGAGTGAATTATAGAGTTTAACAACAATGCATATATCATATCCATACAAAGAGTTCCTAAAAGTGCCATTAAATAATAATTAAATTACTACAAATCTTGAAATTAAAAGATATCTGAAACACGTATACACATACATAAATATAAGTAACTGACCCGCGCGTATGTACAGCATTAGGATCGAAAAAACGGAGAAAGTAATTCACAAAAATCTCAGAAAGTTAAATAATTCAAAAAGAAAACAAATAAGACAAACTCTTTAATTAAATTTCGGAAACGGAAAATCCTCTCACATATTCAATGTATATTCATATGCATACAAAAATTGAAGCAAGCATTTATTCATATTAATGGTTTATTCACTGTATATTTGCTTCACCGAAAAACGCGAGTCTTCATTTCAGTAATTATATAACCCACCTTAATTACAGTGCGTGGAGTGAACTTTCTACCAACCTCTAGAATTAAATACATTAAAACAAAAGAACTGCGTATTAAAGTAGTACATTGTGTAGAATTTAAGCAATAAAATGCCTATTTATGACTCATAAATAGTAGGGTTGGATTTTTTTTGGATCTTCTCTTAAAATTTTTATTTATTTGATGGCCAAAAAACGATTATATTCATTGTATTTATTTTAAGTTTGAAGTACATTGTATTCTTGTAATCTCTTTCAACAGTAAATAGTATTGCATTTAAGAAAATACCAAATTTTATAAATATTTTTTTGAATAAAATCACTTGAATTTGTTATATAGTTTCAGGAAATAAAACATCTTATTAGAAAGTACATGATCATCAAATTTTTATACATCAACATTTATTCACATTTATAAGAACGCAAATTCACGTGTCTTTTTTTTTAAGCATTAACCAAATCATAACAAGGATAGCGAATTAAGCCCTAATAATGTAATAATATATTCATTCAACCGCTAAATTCTCTATTAAACTAACCAACCGCTTAAAGTAATGATTACCATTCTAGCTAGTTTTTGAGACTTACGTTATAGCTAGTTTTTTTAATGCTAAAATATGTGTTACAATGTTAATTTAAAACAAACAAAATACATTTTAAACATAAATAAAATAAGCAAAAATTGTGAAAACAAATAGAAAATCATGAGAAAGAAAATTAAAAATGAATGAAAATGAACGTTAAAAAATCAAACTATTTGCTTAAGAAAGTAATGAAAGAAGAAAAACAAATGGTAATTTTACATGCAAAAATGAGCATTTTTGTATTCTGACATCTACGCACGCAATCCCTAATGTTAAACCCAGTTTGGGTGAGGCCACACGGTTAAAACTAGCTTATAAATAATCAAATGAAAAAAAGGATCTAATGACTTCGAAAGAATTGAAAGCGAGGAGCCTGAAGATCTCATGCCATTGCTATAGCTTAGCATTGTCACATGCCCGAAACATCAGAGAGAAAAAATCAAAGAAATTGAGAGAGAGAGAGATTCTCTCATCGAAGTAAAGAGAGGGTTAGTGATTTGCTGAGAAATAAAAGTTGGTGGAATTAGGAAAAATTCTTAACATCTCTCTTTATCTAATTTGTTAGTTTTTCTCCTTTGCTGAGTCTACTTTTTTACGATTGTTAGATCTCTCATTAATTTTTATCGAGCTTTCTCTATATCAATTGCCATTTCTACGAATTCGATATCGGGAGAAATAGGGCGAAGATATGTAGAATTGTTGGAAATGAAAATGATGTGTGATCTTTATTTCATGGCTATTTTCTTGAGTCTAAAAAGCCTAAAGTTCTATGATTTTAAAGTTGATTTGACCATTTAATTGATACTTTTTATGTGTTTGATGTTTGGATCTCCATTCCTTTCTTCGATGTGTTTCTTGAGCCAACTTCTTAGGAGCACTATTCCATAGTACTTTATTCCTCAATTTTTAACTCGATTCTATTTTCAATTGTGCGGTAGCATAGCCTCAACACTTCAAATCTCTGAACCATATTTTGAGGCAGTATATTGAATGCATACAAAGTTGTTTTGGGGCCAATTCCATTAAGAGTCTGGTAAAAGTTTTTGTGATCGAAACCATTTTGTTCTAAGTTGAATTGAAAGAGTTTCTAATTAATAGAGTGTTTGGAATTTCTTTACTTGATATTAATTGTCTGACTGGCTAGTGACATATTTGTTTCACGATTGAGCATCAAATCAACAAAATTTTGTGTGTATGAGTATGATATGTGCAATGCTATATTGATATTATTCTAATGACTGATTTGAAGTTAATTAAGAGTGTTTTTATTTTCTGAAACTGTTTTAATGAGGCAAGATGTTTTAGTTTCCCTCTGATTGTGTTTCAAAAGTATTACTATTAAACTCATTTCATAACAATATAGGTGTCCATTTATATCAGTCATCCTATTATGGAACTCCAAAGAAACAAGTGCAAGCGGGAAGAGGGAGAACCAAAGATCGATTCAAATTTGTTTTCCACCCAACTTGGTAGAGATCTCTCAATCAATTGTCTTATTCGATGCTCGAGATTTGATTATCCAAAACTCACGTCATTGAAACGAAGTTTCCATTCTCTTGTTAAGAGTGGACAATTATATCGTTTAAGGAGGAAGGCAAATATTGTAGAGTATTGCGTTTATTACTCTTGTAGTCAGTCCCCTTGAGTGGGAGGCCTTTGATCCACTGGTGGCCTTTGTATGATGTTGCCCAAGATGCCTTCAACTGAATGCTTTATGGGTTCAGATAAGGAGTCACTGGCAGTTGGTATAGAGCTTCTTGTTTTTGGAAGGGATGCAATGGCATGTCAATGAATACTCCTAGATGCATGTTTGCCTCTGCCAGCCAGCATGAAATTGCTTTTATAGCTGGTGGCTGTGACCAATTGCAGAATATCTTAAGCTTAGCCGAGCTTTATAATTCAGACAAGGGAGAGTTTGAGATTCTTCCAAGTATGAGAAAAGCAAGGAAAATGTGTTCTAGTTTTTTCATGGACAATAAGTTTTATGTAATCGGTGGGATTGGCGAAGGAGACGAGACGCAACTTTCTTGCGGGGAGGAGTTTGATCCAATGGCAATGAAGGATTTTGGGCGTACTTTGGATCTTGTTCTGCTTATCGAGATACCCATACGCAACTGGAGCACCTTGTATGGACTCTGGTACGTTTCACAGCAAATAACACTAATGGAAGAAAATAGAGCACCGGAGAAGCGTAAGAACAGAGGAGGAGAGGAAAACGAAGTGCACACACACGCATGAGCCGAATGAAAAACTGCTCCTTCGAATAATGAAGACAACTCCCTTTTGAAGCCTTCTTATCTGGAGAGCATGCATGCGGGAAGTTTCTTTTTTTTCTCTCGATAACTTCCATTCCTTTGTTTTTATCATTTCAAAAACAGAAACTGTTCCCTCCATCTCTGCCTCTCATGGACTTGGGCCTAATCCACCATGGGTGGACTGGCCCATTTCCTAACATCTCCCACTCACACATGGTGGATTAGATGTCTTAGGTCCAATTTTATTTTCTTCATTCTTTCATACTAGGTGCTTTGCTGTGACCGCGTAGGCATGACGTCTCCTTCCGGGCGTTTGTACTAGAAATCCCTTTCACAGAGACCAGCACAAAGCAACCCTTTAGTGCAGTTCGATCAGAATAAGTTATGTTGCCTAGAATGTCCTAGATTTGCCTATATACACTTTTCTTATGTCTAATCCCTCTTGAGTCAGTATATAACTCAGATAGCCTCCACTTATGCATAGTATCCACACTTATGAAATTAACAAAAAATAACATCACAAGGGACCGGTCACAGACACTAGCGTGGATGTGTATGTTCTGGCAATCTTTCTTTCGCCTATATATTATTTTGATATGAATCAACCGCTTTCCTAGCATAATACCTTTGGTTCATATATAATTTGACCATAGGACATATACTAAAGTAGCAATCGTTGAAACATACCTCCATAATACTGTCAAAGTCAAAGGACATTTATAAAAGGAAGATACCTTTCTGGAACTCACACAACAATGAAGCAGGGATTGATTCATTTGCTTTCCATTTGCTGTTCTTTAGCACATATGGTATGAATCACATGTTACAGTGTTCCTCTTATTCTATAAGAGTGTATGTCATTTTGATTCTATCAATTACCCCGTACAGACTTAAGTCCAGATACTCATAGTATCTAAACCCAAATTCTTCAATTCTACTCACATAATATGACGTCAATTTTGAAGAATTTGTAATCTGGCTACAGGTTTCATGGATGTGGGTATCCATAGTTCGATCCATATCCTTACTCATGGATCTCATCTTGACTTACTGCACTTTTTAAGCCAAGGCGACATTTATTGTGTTTCTTCTCTACCATATCAGCATTATTGTTGCTTTACTAGTGAACACGTCTCATCTTTGAACGCTTCTCTAGCATCAGAGGCGGTTGCTCATGTGAGAGAGCTATCCTTTTCAACCTGTACGACATACTAGACATTGTATACTTTCGTTCAGACATATAAGTAATACTAAATGACATGATATCATTAATGGAAAAATAAAAGTATTACATACAGTCTGCTTACTTTACATTTTTAGCATGCCAATAGCTGTTACATGTTTCTCAAATATTTCTTTGCCTATTGTCTTAGTCAGGGGGTCTACAACCATACACTTGGTTGAAATGTATTGTAAAGTTACAATTTTCTGTGCTATATAATCCCTCACAAAGCTATACTTAATATCAATATGTTTGGTCTTGCTGTGATTGTAACATCCCGATTTTTGGTCTAGGAGATCGGGACAGTTCATCTAGGTCCAAGATGAGGAATGTGAGAAATGTCCTAAGTCTCAAGCCTAGGAATTCTGCAGGTAGCTTGATATGGGCTGGCTCCTGTGTAAGATAACCTGATATGGGCGGGTTGTCGAGCCTTTCAATTAACAATGACTCCCGAAGAGTTTAAGGGATGAGTTATTGAAAGAGAATTTCTAGACCTTAAGATGAGGGATGAGAAGATGAGCAACGAGGCCAGAAAGAGAATGCAGGGGCAAAATCATAATTATGGGAAAGATCGGGCTGGTAGCCGATGAGTACCATATTTTGCCAGAAAATAGAGAAAATTATGCTGATCATTTCACTGAACTGTGAAATGTGCATACGAGGTCTCTATGAGTATGAAAGAATTATGGAAAGTTTAAGGACAAAAATGTGGGGTCCTTAAGTGTAATTTTAGCCAAATAAAAAGGGACTTAAATGAAAAGAAGAAAAGTTTATTGGGGCTAAAGTGTAATTAAAGAAAGTCAGGCCGGAAGTGGTTTGGACTGTCCGAAGGCATTTCAGTCCCAGATTTCACCGGTAGAGAGAGCAAGGGACGCTCGGTAATCTGGCTTAATACAGGAATTTTTGAAGACTCCAGATAGCCAGAAATGGACTGATCGTCCAAAAGTTATAAAAATTCATACCGGATATCCTAAATTTCAGATCTAGGTGAGAAAATACAGGATGATGCGTCTTTATGGGGCGGATGTCGGGAAACTGACAGAATACCGATAGGAGGCCTGTAGAAAAAGTTATTCGCAAATTAGAAAATCCAGACGGGAGTGTGAGGCCTCCGGGTATCCGATAGGGAAATTTATCGGTATTTGAAAAGGGACTGAATGAGTTCGGATAACCTCAATCAGATGACTGATATGACTCACAGGGATGCCTGAACACCGCAGGCCAGTGTATCGGACAGAAGGAGCCGGTGTCCGGATATGTGTATAAACGGTGAATAGTAGATAAAATATTCAATAATTATTAACAGGGGAAGATTCCTCGTAATGCGTGCCATGAAGGTAATGGACCCTGAGAGGCCCAATAATGGCGCCAACAAGGCCCAGTAAGACACTTGGACTGATAGGTGGGCCAGTGTCCGGCAGAACCCCGGAAAAGTGTGAAATTACGAAAATGCCCCTGTGTTGTACTAAAGGGGTAGTAGATGAATGAGGGCATTTTGGTCATTCTGGACAGGCCCAGGAGCCAAGGCTCATACAGATAAAGTTACTTAGAGTCAGTATATATCCTGACAGAGTACAGAAGGGTGTGAAATGACGATTTTACCCTTAGGGTTAAAATAGTGCAAGAAAGGGCACCCAGGGGTATTTTGGTAATTTGCCGAGGGATGTTTCTTGGGAATTGAGCCATCAGAGTACTTGAGCTTGATCAGGATCCAAGATAACATACCCAGAGCCCAAAAACGTAGCCCATGGAGTATGTGGGAAAAAGTGGCATTAAAATACTATTTTAATGCTGTTTCAATAAAGTAAAGTTACTCGGTCAGCACGATAACCGAGGAGGTGATCAGATAAAGTCCGGGACTTATCTGGATAGCATTGGAAGGCGTGAAAGGTCCCTTCCAGATGCCACATGGCGTCATCTTAGAGGCAGAAGAAAAGTTAAGGACACGTATTACGGTGCAAGACTCTGGACCGGTACTGGATTGGACTGAACTGCTGAGTCAGCTGATGAGGTGTCCAGGAATTGTGACATGTGAAGAATGTGGCGATGAGGTGTCCCGGTGAGGTGTCCTGGATGATGTCATGCATGATGCAGTAAAAAGGAATAAAGAAAATAGGAAAATCCAGGAAAAACCAGGACCACATGTTCAGATGGCTTCAAAATTACAAGAATGCCATCCATTAAAGCTATAAATACCCCCCTTCCCCTCCCATTTTAGGCATCCCACGTTTTTGGCAAGAAAAGAGAGAGAAAGAAGAGAGAGAAGGAGAAAGAAAGAAAGAATGGAAGTTCTGGTGGAGTTGGAAGCAGTATAGAAGTTCTGGAGCTCTGCTTTTGAGGTAGTAACTAATCCTAACTCTTATGTAATGTCTTTGTGATTTGTTGTGCTATTGTTTGGTTGGATTGTTGTCTTATATGTTATGCTTGAAGCTCTATTACAATGCTATGATCATATGTTATTGAATATGGAAGCACGCAGCATACTTATCTATACACAATCACAAGCAAGCACCGTCACTCTGCATTACATATATTGTTATGATTATTGCTACTGGGATTCTTTTGAATCTCATTCCCATATATAACATTACAGGGGAGGTTCTGTCAAAATAAAATCTGGAAATTTTGAGAGACGCCGTTAGGCTGCCAAAATTCTGGCAACAGAGGAAGGAACAAAGAAAGGAAATGATACGTACTGTGTACGTAGGTGCTGTCTAAGGAGGCTGGAAGTGAGTGGACCTAGACGGTTCATCCAGTCTTTCCTGGGTACTTACGTAGAATGGTAGTTCCTACGGGAATTACCGAATCGGTACAAGATCGGTTACTTTCTAAAGAAGAGTTGTAGCAGTTATGCTGCCGGATTTTAGGCAGGAAAAGATGTAATAGAAATATGATAACTTGTTGTATGCCTTGTTGTATGACATTTTATTATTTAATAATAAATGTTGTTTGGCATGTTCAATTTGTGAATGGGGAATTAAGGGAGAAATTCGCAGGTCCTGAGGTAGCAGCGTTCTGGCCTCAGTTTGACCTAGTAAACGAAGGAGTTTGGCTATGAAATTTGGCAGGCCAGTCGTACACATCTGGGGCATTACGTGGATAGGTAATAAGCCTTGTTTGGATGTATAGAATGAGATTAATTAATTTTCAAATTAAAGGTCCAGAATAAGGAATTTAAGAGTAAAATTTTGAATTTCTGGGCTTAAGTTAAGGTATAATCAAGCTAATGTTGCTTCCGCAAGTGTACTCTGAGGAGTCTAAGGGAGGATGTTTCATTTTGGTATCAGAGCAATAGGTTCTGGCATAAACCAGACAGGATTCTGGTTCAGAGCATAAGATTCTGGCACAGAACAGAAGGTTCTGGCTCAGTGATGCTCTGATTTAGAAATGTTATTTCCCTAGAGTACATAGAGGTTTAGAAAAGGCCAGTGGAGGTAAAATTCCCTAGATGAGTAAGTAGTATAATGTTATGTGTTCATTTTTCTTTTCTGATTGACAAGGAACCAGATGGTGAACACGAGACGAGGACATAGAATTCAAGTGGAGGAGCCACACGTAGAGGAGGCTGGCAACTCCAATGAGGTAAATCCTATGCAAGTCATCCTTGCTAGGCTAGAACAGCAGCAGAGGATGATGGAAGAAATGAGGGCGGAACAAGTTCGCCGAGATCAAGAAAGAGATGCCACTATAGCTACTCTTACAGCTATAGTTAATCAATTGCAAACCCCTGATAGACCAGCAGAAGGGATATCAGGAATTCCTCCAAATAATGGGCAGTCAAGAATAGAGGATCCAGTGGTAGATCCTAATAGCATTCAGCAATGGATGGAGCGGTTCCAAAAGTACAATCCTCCGGTGTTTGAGGGGACATTTGACGTCCAAGTAGCTGAGGATTAGATAGATCAGCTTGAGAAGATTTTTGAGGTGCTGGACTGCCCATCAGGAAGAAAAGCCCGACTGGCCATTTTCAAGCTAGAGAAGGATGCGCGAAGATGGTGGAGGAATACTGAGCTTATTCTTCAAGCAAAAGGAGTCCCAGTTACATGGGAAATATTTCTGGGTCAGTTTAGGGAAAAATACTTTCCCCAGTCAGTGAGGGACGCGAAGGAAGTTGAGTTCCTAACTTTGAAGCAAGGAGAGAAAGAGTCATTCGATGAGTATTTGGCTAAGTATCTCCGATTGTCGTACTATTCCACATACCTTAGAAGAATGGAGGACGAAGAATGGTCGACAAAGAGATTAGTAGAGGGTCTGAGCAGCACCCTAAAGGAAAGAATAATTCCTCAGCAACTTACGCAGTTCAATAGAGCGGTAGAAGTCTGCAGATTGACAGAGAGAAGTATGAACAATCATGCAGCAACCGGGAACAGCGTAAGGAGCAAGGAGGTAGCTAAGTCAGAAGCAAGAAGTAAAGAAGTATTGGCTAGGAGCACTCTGGGAGGTAACTGAGGTTATGAAGCCAATAATAATAATAACAAGAGAAAGAGGCAACAGTTTAGGCAAGGGACTGATCAAGGTGAGGATCAGGTTGGAGGACAAAGATGTCAAAGATGTGGAAAGAACCACGGCACAAGGGAGTGTCGAGCAGGGCAAAGCGGCTGTTTCATTTGTGGCGAGAAGGGTCACTTTGCAAGAGTTTGCCCTAAGAATGCTGACATCCCTAGGCCAAAGACAACAGGAAGAGTATTTTCCATTTTTTCAAACAGAGTCTCCAAATCCCCTGAGGTCGACCCTAAGAATGGTTAAGAAGAACCATAGCTGTAAGGGTGACTTAGCTGTAAGAACTGTATGCCTAGATGTAAATGATGTGATTAATGAAGAGTTCCTTTCTGATCTAGAGAATGTGGTTATTGTAACAAGTCATGAGAAATAAGTAGTAAGATAATAAATCTGTCTTAACTCAGTGATGAGGTTGTTGTATGAGGGGTTAGAACATGGATAGCTGTAAGCAACTATAATGAAAGATGTTAGTTGCTAAGAATCCATGTGGAAGGTCTGGGACCAAGCTGTTGCTCCTCTAGACCATCACTGGAGTGAGGATAGGACAGAGAGGGATGATCTTACTGGTTATATATATGACTGCGTTATAAGAATCACATAGCTGTATAGGTCAGTAAGAAGTTCTCTTCAGGAAAGATGAGGTATCCCTTAAATTTCGAGGACGAAATTTTTAAAAGGGGAGGAGAATTGTAACATCCCGATTTTTGGTCTAGGAGATCGGGACAGTTCATCTAGGTCCAAGATGAGGAATGTGAGAAATGTCCTAAGTCTCAAGCCTAGGAATTCTGCAGGTAGCTTGATATGGGCTGGCTCCTGTGTAAGATAACCTGATATGGGCGGGTTGTCGAGCCTTTCAATTAACAATGACTCCCGAAGAGTTTAAGGGATGAGTTATTGAAAGAGAATTTCTAGACCTTAAGATGAGGGATGAGAAGATGAGCAACGAGGCCAGAAAGAGAATGCAGGGGCAAAATCATAATTATGGGAAAGATCGGGCTGGTAGCCGATGAGTACCATATTTTGCCAGAAAATAGAGAAAATTATGCTGATCATTTCACTGAACTGTGAAATGTGCATACGAGGTCTCTATGAGTATGAAAGAATTATGGAAAGTTTAAGGACAAAAATGTGGGGTCCTTAAGTGTAATTTTAGCCAAATAAAAAGGGACTTAAATGAAAAGAAGAAAAGTTTCTTGGGGCTAAAGTGTAATTAAAGAAAGTCAGGCCGGAAGTGGTTTGGACTGTCCGAAGGCATTTCAGTCCCAGATTTCACCGGTAGAGAGAGCAAGGGACGCTCGGTAATCTGGCTTAATACAGGAATTTTTGAAGACTCCAGATAGCCAGAAATGGACTGATCGTCCAAAAGTTATAAAAATTCATACCGGATATCCTAAATTTCAGATCTAGGTGAGAAAATACAGGATGATGCGTCTTTATGGGGCGGATGTCGGGAAACTGACAGAATACCGATAGGAGGCCTGTAGAAAAAGTTATTCGCAAATTAGAAAATCCAGACGGGAGTGTGAGGCCTCCGGGTATCCGATAGGGAAATTTATCGGTATTTGAAAAGGGACTGAATGAGTTCGGATAACCTCAATCAGATGACTGATATGACTCACAGGGATGCCTGAACACCGCAGGCCAGTGTATCGGACAGAAGGAGCCGGTGTCCGGATATGTGTATAAACGGTGAATAGTAGATAAAATATTCAATAATTATTAACAGGGGAAGATTCCTCGTAATGCGTGCCATGAAGGTAATGGACCCTGAGAGGCCCAATAATGGCGCCAACAAGGCCCAGTAAGACACTTGGACTGATAGGTGGGCCAGTGTCCGGCAGAACCCCGGAAAAGTGTGAAATTACGAAAATGCCCCTGTGTTGTACTAAAGGGGTAGTAGATGAATGAGGGCATTTTGGTCATTCTGGACAGGCCCAGGAGCCAAGGCTCATACAGATAAAGTTACTTAGAGTCAGTATATATCCTGACAGAGTACAGAAGGGTGTGAAATGACGATTTTACCCTTAGGGTTAAAATAGTGCAAGAAAGGGCACCCAGGGGTATTTTGGTAATTTGCCGAGGGATGTTTCTTGGGAATCGAGCCATCAGAGTACTTGAGCTTGATCAGGATCCAAGATAACATACCCAGAGCCCAAAAACGTAGCCCATGGAGTATGTGGGAAAAAGTGGCATTAAAATACTATTTTAATGCTGTTTCAATAAAGTAAAGTTACTCGGTCAGCACGATAACCGAGGAGGTGATCAGATAAAGTCCGGGACTTATCTGGATAGCATTGGAAGGCGTGAAAGGTCCCTTCCAGATGCCACATGGCGTCATCTTAGAGGCAGAAGAAAAGTTAAGGACACGTATTACGGTGCAAGACTCTGGACCGGTACTGGATTGGACTGAACTGCTGAGTCAGCTGATGAGGTGTCCAGGAATTGTGACATGTGAAGAATGTGGCAATGAGGTGTCCCGGTGAGGTGTCCTGGATGATGTCATGCATGATGCAGTAAAAAGGAATAAAGAAAATAGGAAAATCCAGGAAAAACCAGGACCACATGTTCAGATGGCTTCAAAATTACAAGAATGCCATCCATTAAAGCTATAAATACCCCCCTTCCCCTCCCATTTTAGGCATCCCACATTTTTGGCAAGAAAAGAGAGAGAAAGAAGAGAGAGAAGGAGAAAGAAAGAAAGAAAGGAAGTTCTGGTGGAGTTGGAAGCAGTATAGAAGTTCTGGAGCTCTGCTTTTGAGGTAGTAACTAATCCTAACTCTTATGTAATGTCTTTGTGATTTGTTGTGCTATTGTTTGGTTGGATTGTTGTCTTATATGTTATGCTTGAAGCTCTATTACAATGCTATGATCA
Organism: Leucaena leucocephala; assembly: GCA_037074615.1. Lineage (NCBI taxonomy): Eukaryota > Viridiplantae > Streptophyta > Magnoliopsida > Fabales > Fabaceae > Leucaena > Leucaena leucocephala. The sequence continues at coordinate 7,518,680 of CM073545.1, forward strand.
TATGTTATTGAATATGGAAGCACGCAGCATACTTATCTATACACAATCACAAGCAAGCACCGTCACTCTGCATTACATATATTGTTATGATTATTGCTACTGGGATTCTTTTGAATCTCATTCCCATATATAACATTACAGGGGAGGTTCTGTCAAAATAAAATCTGGAAATTTTGAGAGACGCCGTTAGGCTGCCAAAATTCTGGCAACAGAGGAAGGAACAAAGAAAGGAAATGATACGTACTGTGTACGTAGGTGCTGTCTAAGGAGGCTGGAAGTGAGTGGACCTAGACGGTTCATCCAGTCTTTCCTGGGTACTTACGTAGAATGGTAGTTCCTACGGGAATTACCGAATCGGTACAAGATCGGTTACTTTCTAAAGAAGAGTTGTAGCAGTTATGCTGCCGGATTTTAGGCAGGAAAAGATGTAATAGAAATATGATAACTTGCTGTATGCCTTGTTGTATGACATTTTATTATTTAATAATAAATGTTGTTTGGCATGTTCAATTTGTGAATGGGGAATTAAGGGAGAAATTCGCAGGTCCTGAGGTAGCAGCGTTCTGGCCTCAGTTTGACCTAGTAAACGAAGGAGTTTGGCTATGAAATTTGGCAGGCCAGTCGTACACATCTGGGGCATTACGTGGATAGGTAATAAGCCTTGTTTGGATGTATAGAATGAGATTAATTAATTTTCAAATTAAAGGTCCAGAATAAGGAATTTAAGAGTAAAATTTTGAATTTCTGGGCTTAAGTTAAGGTATAATCAAGCTAATGTTGCTTCCGCAAGTGTACTCTGAGGAGTCTAAGGGAGGATGTTTCAGTGATACTTAGGGTCTTTGGTGTAGGCTATGCTGCAGTATTGTCACAGTGTATCAACACCGGATTGGTACTCTCATTCCCAAATCCTAGGTATTCGATAAATCTCTTCAGCCAAACTGTAACATCTTGATTTTTGGGTCTAGGAGAACTAGGAGGTAGTCTGATATGGGCAGGCTGCTAAACCCGTAGTCCCAGGGTAGTAATCTAACATAGGCAGATTACTTACCTATATTTTATAGGAATCCGAGGGATGAGCTAAGTCCTTCAGGATTTAAAGATGAGTTAAGTCTTTGACCTACAAAATAGGGACAGTTCACCTAGGTTCAAAAAGAGGAATGTAAGGAATATCCTAAATCTTAAGCCTAGAAATTCTGCATGTAGCTAGATATGGGCTGGCTCTTGAGTAAGATAACCTGATATGGGCGGGTTGTCGAGCCTTTCAATTAACAATGATTCCCGAAGAGTTCAGGGGATGAGTTGTTGAAAGAGAATTCTGAGAACTTAAGATGAAGGATAAGAATATAAGTAAAGATGTCAGAAAGAGAATATAGGGGCATAATCGTAATTATGGGAAAGATCGGGCTAGTAGCCAATGAGTACCATATTTTATCATAAAATAGAGAAAATTATGTTGATCATTTCACTGAATTGTGAAATATGCATATGAAGTCCCTATGAGTATTAAGAATTAAAAAAGTGACCAAGGGTAAAATGGTCATTTTGAAAGATTGGGCGCGTGAGCGTACTTTCAGGCAAAAACAACCCGGTCCGAATTTAATATCTAAAAATACTGGGAGATAGAGAAAAGAATTCTGAGTTTAATGATGCAACACAGAATTTTGATTTGAGGTCCAAATTTTTTTGTAAAAATTCCTGAAGATGAGAATTTACAGTTATAATCGGTAAAGGAAAAGCAATCCGAATAGAGATGATCGAACTATGGCCAGAAGCCATATAGTATTTCTAAGTATAGACAGTCAAGAAAGGTTATCTGGATAGTTGACCAGGGTCAGAGAATACTCTGGTAAGATTTGAAAAGATAATAATGCCCCTAGACTCATTAAAGTAAAGAAAGAGGAACCAAGGGCATTTTGGTAATTTGCCAAGGGATGTTTCTTGGGAATGGAGCCATCAGAGTACTTGGGCTAGATCAGAGACCCAAGATAGCATTCCCAGAGTCCAAAAACGTGGCCCAAGGAATATGTGAGTTAAAGTGGCATTAAAATAATGTTTTAGTGCTGTTTCCATAAAGTAAAGTTACTCGGTTGATGTGATAACCGGGGAATTGATCAGATGAAGTCCGGAGCTTGTCTGGTAGCCATGAGGTGGCATGAAAGGTGTCCTCATGGGACCCATCAAGATGCCACATGGCACTATCTAAAGGGAGAAGAAAAAGTTAAGGACACATGGCGCGATCTCAACCGTTTATTCCAGGATAAGACTGGAATTCTCTAGAAGCGCTGAGTCAGCTGGTGAGGTGTCCCAAGGGCCCCACTATTGCGCCACCTAGCATGTGAGGTGTCCCATGATGATGTCATGTTTGATGAGTCATTATGGAGGATGATGTCATCACGATGACATAAGCGAAACTTGGTGAGCAAGCAAAGCGATCTAAGCCATTCATTGTGAATTGATCTGAGCCATTCATGAAGGGAATTGGAAGACACGCAGCAGAAATTAACTTTAAAAAATTTTCCATTCCCAGCCAGGATCTACCGAATGTGTTTAAGTCAAGGAGAAAGAAGTGTTACCTTCGTATTCAAGCTTTGGTCGCGACCTCAGTGTCCACTAGTCGCGACTCTTCGCCTCTGGAACTTTCAGTCGCGGCCTCCTCAGCTTCTTGTCACGACCTGTCGCCTCTGGAGTTTTCAGTCGCGACCTAATCAGCTTCTAGTCGTGACCTGTCGTCTCTGGAGTTTGAAGTCGCGACTTCCTTTGCTTCTAGTCGCGACCTGTAGTCTCTTTTCGAATTTCTGACGTTCAGAAGCCAATTTGGTCGCGACCTCTGGGTCAACTGGTCGCGACCTCGTCGTACCTGGTGCTCTTTTCTCGTTCGCGAGAAGTTGACAACTCAGATCGACTTCCTCTACCGGTATCCACATGAATAGCGTTCCAACCACAAATGACGTGCTAGCGCCTCTTGTCCCTCTAGGGTTTTCTCAAGATTCCGTCCTCACCGTCTCTATTCTGGCAGTTTCTTATCTGCAAACCTTTTGCACTCTCCTGCCCCTTTTTCTCTTGTGTGTTGTGTTGTGTTGTGTGTAGAACCCTAGCTCCTAATGTCAAATATATAGGATGTTATCGGGCTTCTAATTGGGCCGAGCTTCAGAATTAATCTTATATTAATTCTGAAATTAATACAATATCATATATTGCATAGTTTGATAAGAAACTAATTAAATAAATATGGTTTTTATTAAATCCGTCCCACAGATTTAAATCACCTATTTATTTAATAAAGATAAGACGGAATTATATTTGATTTATTCTCATAAATCAAATTTGAGATATCTTATCAATTTGAATTTCAAATTCAAATAGATCATATCCATTTAAATTCAAATTTAAAAGTGATAGAGATTTAATATATCCTTATAAATTAAATTTTGCAAATATCTCTTATATTATATATAATATATAAATACAAATTTTTATATATATAAAATATATAAATTCACCCTAGATTATTCATTTAATCAAGACATGTCTTAGATTCAATGAACCTGGACATCACAGCTCGAGTTGGGCTATTTTGTGTGCGACCTTTGTAACATCCCGATTTTTGGTCTAGGAGAACTGGGAAGTAGTCTGATATGGGCAGGCTACTAAACCCGTAGTCCTAGGGTAGTAATTTGATATGGGCGGATTACTTACCTATATTTTGTAGGAATAAGAGGGATAAGCTAAGTCCTTCAGGATTTAAAGATGAGTTAAGTCTTTAACCTATAAGATCGGGACAGTTCACCTAGGTTCAAAATGAGGAATGTGAGGAATATCCTAAGTCTTAAGCCTAGGAATTCTGTAGGTAGCTTTATATGGGCTGGCTCCTGTGTAAGATAACCTGATATGGGCGGGTTGTCGAGCCTTTCAATTAACGATGACTCCCGAAGAGTTTAGGAGAATGAGTTATTGAAAGAGAATTTCTAGAACTTAAGATGAAGGATAAGAAGATGAGAATAGATGCTAGAAAGAGAATGCAGGGGCAAAATCGTAATTTTGGGAAAGATCGGGCTGGTAGCCGATGAGTACCATATTTTTCCAGAAAATAGAGAAAATTATGCTGATCATTTCACTGAACTGTGAAATGTGCATATGAGGTCTCTATGTGTATGAAAGAATTAGAAATATGACTAAGGGCAAAATGGTTATTTTTGAAAAGTGTGCGCGAGAGCGTACTTTCAGGCAAAAATAGCCCGGTCCGGATAAAATATTTAAAAATACTGGGAGATAGAGAAAAGGATTCCGGGTTGAATGGCGCAACACAGAATTTTGATTTGAGGTCCCGATTTTTCTGTAAAAATTCCTGAAGATGGGAATTTACAGTTATAATCGGTAAAGAAAAAGCAGTCCCGATAGGGATGATCGGACTGTGGCCAGTGGGCCGTATAGTGTTTCTAAGGCCTTTAGTGACACCAGGGAAGGCCCAGGCCCATTAGATCAGTCCAGTGGTAAAAGGGGCCGGTGTCCCGGAAAAAGGTGCGAAATGACGAAAATGCCCCTATGTTATAGAACAGCTGAAGAATGAGTAAAGGGTATTTTGGTCATTTGCCTAAGGTTAGACAGTCCAGGGAAGTTATCTGGATAGTTGACCAGGGTCAAAGAATACTCTGGTAAGATGGGAAAAGACAATAATGCCCCTAGACCTAAAAAGTAAAGAAAGAGAGACTAAGGGCATTTTGGTAATTTGCCAAGTGGTGTTTCTTGGGAATCATGCCATTAGTGTACTTGGGCTGGATCAGAGACCCAAGATGATATTCCCAGGCCCAAAAACGCAGGCCCAGTGATTCAGGGGGAAAAGTGACATTAAAATAATGATTTAATGACTTTTCAGTAAAGTAAAGTTACTCGGTTGGCACGATAACCGAGGAGGTGATCAGATAAAGTCCAGGACTTATCTGGATAGCATTGGAAGGCGTGAAAAGGTCCCTTCCAGATGCCACATGGCGTCATCTTAGAGGCGGAAGAAAAGTTAAGGACACGTGGCACAATCTCAGCCGTTGAGTTCGGTTTGTGGGAAATCGGACCGGACCGGTACTAAATTGGACTGGAAATGCTGAGTCAGCTGATGAGGTGTCCAGGAATTGTGACATGTGAAGAATGTGGTGATGAGGTGTCCCGGTGAGGTGTCCTGGGTGATGCAGTAAAAAAGGAATAAAAGAAAATAGGAAATTCCAGGAAAAACTAGGACCACATGTTCAGATGGCTTCAAAATTACAAGAATGCCATTGAGGGAAACTATAAATACCCCATCCCCCTCCCATTTCATGCATCCCACAGTTTTGGCAAGAGAAAGAGAGAGAAAGAAGAGAGAGAAGGAGAAAGAAAGAAAAAAAAGGAAGTTCTGGCGGAGCTGGAAGCAGTATAGAGATAGTAGAGTTCTGCTAAGCCTTTAAGGTAGTAACTAATCCTAGCTTTTATGTAATGGCTTTGTGATTTGTTGTGCTATTGTTTGGTTGGATTGTTGTCTTATATGTTATGCTTGAAGCTCTATTACAATGCTATGATCATATGTTATTGAGTATGGAAGCATGCAACATACTTATCTGTACACAATCACAAGCAAGCACTGTCACTCTGCATTACATATATTGTTATGATTATTACTACTGAGATTCCTCCGAATCTTTTTCCCCATATCTAACCCATTACAGGGAAATTATGTTGAAGTGAATTTTAAGAATCTTGAGAGACGCCGTTATGCTACCAAATTTAAGACTGAACATCAGAATATGATAAGTACTATGTAGGCATGTGCTGTCTAAGGAGGGTGGAAGTGAGTAGACCTAGCCGGTTCATCCAGTCTTTCCTGGGTACTTACATAGAATGGTAGTTCTCATGAGGGAATTACCGAATCAGTACGGTTAAGTTCTTTGTACAGATGAAGCCTAGCGGTTATACTGCCGAAATTCGGGCAGGAAAAGATGTAATAGAAATATGAGAATTTTGTGTATGCCTTGTTTTATGACATTTTATTATTTAATAATAAATATTGTTTGGCATGTTCAATTTGTGAATGGGGAATTAAAAGAGAAATTCGCAGGTCCTGAGGTAGCAGTGTTTTGACCTCAGTTTGACCTAGTAAACGAAGGAGTTTGGCCACGAAATTTGGTGAGCCAGTGGTACACATCTGGGGCATTACGTGGATAGGTAATAAGCCTCATTTGGATGTGTAGAACGAGATAAATCAGTTCTCAAATTAAAGGTTCAGAATAAGGAACTTAAGAGTAGAAATTTTAATTTCTGGGCTTAAGTTAAGATATGATCGAGCTAATATCGCTTCCGTAAGTGTACTCTGAGGGGTCTAAGGGAGGATGTTTCAACCTTGTAGGCCCATATGAAGTTGGCAGTGGGCCAGTTACTATACTAACCCACAAGTCGTAAGCGGCCTCTAGCAAGACATTACGACTACCCAAAATATATGAGGATTGATGAATGATGTTACCTTTCATACAACCATATCACGTCCCTTTTGTCACACGATATTTCGGTCATGGATGAGGCATGGTGAACGTCATCCTCCTATTTCTGCCCGTTACTTTCTCGATCCCTGAGTAGTCTGACTATAGAAATGGAACTGCCCTTCCATTACAGTATGGCCATACATTTCTCAGACTCACTCATCGAGGGGCCCAGTAATATCTCTCTACGAATGTGAGGGACAAATTCCATCTTGACCATTCACATTCCTCCGCATGAAAAACCACTGAGCCCGAACATAGCCTTTATGATCACTCGGTCAAAAGTGACTTTTGACTAGGTCAAAGCTGAGCGTTTGTCATGTAGGAATCCATGATGATCTCAGGTCAAAGGGCATAGTGACATGGCTTGTATATGAGAAAAGCTTATGACTTAACCCATGCAGCTCTCTCATAGCGGGTCGGTCCAGTACCTGTACTCTTACATGTGCCTATGACTTTGATTTATATCTCTATATATCTTCAAAGTCATACTGATCTTATTTCATCTTTGCTCCCGCATAAATGATCGACCAGGGACATTTAGGATAAGATCATGAGTTATCCAAGGATGGTTATCACAGTAAACATGCAAATAATGTGATAACATAATTAAGAAATTCATAAAATAATAATGTTTATAAGACAATGATTGGCCCCTTGGGCACAATTTCCAACAATTCATTCCACCTTGCCTCAAGTATAAATGCCCCCTCCCCCTTGCCATTTCATTCACGGCTCAAGGCAAGAAATAGAGAGAGAAGTGCGTTCTAGAGAGGGAAAGTGAGAGAAAGAAAGAAGGAAGGAAGTTCTGGCGGAGCCGGAAGCAGTATAGAGATAGTAGAGTTCTGCTAAGCTAGTAAGGTAGTAACTAATCCTAGCTTTTATGTAATGGCTTTTTGATTTGATGTGCTATTGTTTGGTTGGATTGTTGTCTTATATGTTATGTCTGAAGCTCTACTACATAATGCTATGATCATATGTTATTATTGAGTATGGCAGCACGCGGCATACTTATCTGTACACAATCATAAGCAAGCACTATCACACTGCATTACATATATTGTTATGGTTGTTACTACTGAGATTCCCCCGAATCTCATTCCCTATGTATAACCCATTACAGGGAGGTTATGTCAAAGTGAATTTTGAGAATGCTAAAAGATGCCGTTATGCTGCCAAAATTATGGCAAAATATCAATAATGAAGGAAGGAGATGATACGTACTGTGTACGTAGCTACTGTCTAAGGAGTCTGGAAGTGAGTGGACCTAGCCCGTTCATCCAGTCTTTCCTGGGTACTTACGTAGAATGGTAGTTCCTCACGGGAATTACCGAATCAGTACATATCAGTTATTTTTAAAGATGAAGTATAGTAGTTATACTGCCGGATTTCAGGCAGGAAAAATGTAATAGAGATATGAGGAGATTTGTTCATGCCCTTTTGTATAACAATTTATTATTTAATAATAAGTATTGTTTGGCATGTTCAGCTTGTGTATGAGAAGTTAAGAGAGAAATTCGTAGGTCCTGAGGTAGCGGTGTTCTGACCTCAGTTTGACCTAGTAAACGAAAGAGTTTGACCACGAAATTTGGTGAGCCAGTAGCACACATCTAGGGCATTACGTGGATAGGTAATAAGCCTCATTTGGATGTGTAGAATGAGATAAATCAGTTCTCAAAATAAAGGTTCAGAATAAGGAACTTACGAGTAAAATTTTAATTTCTGGGCTTAAGTTAAGATATAATTGAGCCAACATCACTTCCGCAAGTGTACTCTGAGGCGTCTAAAGGAGGATGTTTCACAAACAGCCTCTTGCGCTGCTGCAGTGCATGCCACAAACTCAGCTTCCATAGAGTGTAAAGCAATACATGTCTGCTTCTTGCTACTCCAACATATGGCGCCGTTGTTAAGCAAGGTGTATCTTGAAGTAGATCTTTGTTCTTCTTCATCACCGCCTACATCAGCATCAGAATAACCGACTAGAAGCAGATCGCTTCCTTGATAACACAACTCATAATATGATGTGCCATTTAAGTATCTCAAGATCCTCTTCACTGCTTTCCAGTGTTTCTCACTGGGGTTGGACTGGAAACTGCTAACCATCCCCACGGCATAATAAATATCTGGTCTAGTACACATCATCGCATACATCAGGCTACCAACGGCACTAGCATATGGAACTCTTTCCATTTGCTTTTTGTCTAAATCAGTTTTGGGACACATGTCTGAACTCAAGGCCACTCCAATGGCTACAGGGATATCCATGGGATTGCATTCACTCATATTGAATCGCTCAAGTATCTTCTTGATATAATTCTCTTGTGAAAGAGTGAGGATTCTCTTGGAACGATTCCTTTAAATCTTGACTCCAAGTATGTATTCTGCTTCACCCATGTTTTTCATCTCAAAGTTTGATGAAAGTTATTCTTTAATAGCTATCACCGAGTCAAGACTATTTCCGACTAATAGTATATCATCTACGTATAAGGATAATATTATAAAGTTACCCTTAACCCGCTTAACGTAGAAGCAGTGGTCTTCCTCTATCATTTGAAAGTTATATGAGGTTATTGCCTTGTGAAACCTCAAGTACAACTGTCTGGATGACTGTTTTAATCCATAAATTGATCTTTTGAGTTTATACTTCTTGTGTTTAAACCCTTTTTCAATGAAACCTATTGGTTGTTCCATATAGATTTCTTCATCCAGATTACCATTCAGGAATATGGTTTTTCATCCATCTGATGTAACTCCAGGTTTAAACTGTTTACTATTGCCAGAATAAGTCTTATAGAGTTGAAGCGCACAACAGGTGAAAAAGTATCCTCATAATCTATACCTTCCTGTTGTATATATCTCTTTGCAACCAATCGAGCTTTGAATTTGTCAATTGATCCATCCACCTTTCTCTTGATTTTGAGAACCCACTTTTTCCCAATGGCTTTACGCCCTTTTAGTAGATCAACCAATTCCCAGACTTGGTTTTTCAACATTGAGTCCATTTCCTCTTTCATTGCTTTCTTCCATTCCTCCTTAGCAGGACCTGCCAAGGCCTCATGAACAGTGCGGGGTTCATCATCCCCTTCTGGAGTAACTAAGAGTGCTTCACCTTCTATTTGAAAGTGTCACATCCTTATTTTTATACATCTTAGGGACCATTCAGTAGCACTTAAACCACTTTCAGGGTCATTGAAGTCTAAACACTTAATCTGGAATTTTATTCATATCGAGTACTGTTCACTATGGCAAATTCCAGATGAGTGACCTGATTTTGAAAATTCATAACTAATTATAGAAAAATCAAAATGAAGTGGTTCAAATTGGTACATGAAGATAACTCAAATATATTTCAGGGAAAAATCATTGGTTGACCAATCCTTGACAAATTTAACGTGGGTCAACGTTCCAATATTACTGTTCATCCAATGACTTTCTCCTGAATCCAGCATTCTGGTCCCAACTTTAACAATTTATATATTTTCGTGTATACATCCAAATTAGACATTCTATATATCAAATTAAATCTTAGTATGTCTACTTTTTACCCTAAAAATTTTGTACATTAATTCAATCATTTACTATTTTTAATGATTTATCAAACATGAATGGGTCTTCACGAGTTACTGTTCACTGAGCCTATTTTCAGCATTTAGTCTTTACATCCTTCTCTGTCTAAAATCCGGCAGCATAACTGCTACAATTCTTCTTTAGAAAGTAACCGATGTTGTACCGATTCGGTAATTCCCTTATGAGAACTACCATTCTACGTAGTACCCAGGAAAGACTGGATGAACCTTCTGGGTCCACTCACTTCCAGCCTCCTTAGACAGCACTACGTACACAGTACGTATCAGTTCCTTTCTTTGTTCTGTCTTCGTTGCCGGAATTTCGGCATCCTACCGGCGTCTCTTAAGATTTCCAAATTTTATTTTGACAGAACCTCCCCTGTAATGTTATGTTTGGGAATGAGATTCAAAAGAATCCCAGTAACAATAATCATAACAAAATATGTAATGCAGAGTGACGGTGCTTGCTTGTGACTGTGTACAGATAAGTATGCTGCATGCTTCCATATTCAATAACATATGATCATAGCATTGGAATAGAGCTTCAAGCATAACATATAGGACAACAATCAACCAAACAAAACAACACATGACAAAGACATTACATAAGAGCTAGGATTAGTTGTTACCTCAAAAGCAGAGCTTCAGAACCTCTCCACTACTTCCAACTCCACCAGAACTTCCTTACTTCTTTCTTTCTCTCACTTTCTCTCTCAAGAACTTCTTTCTTCCTCTCTTTCTTGCTTGCACCGAAATGAAGGAGTAAGGGGGGTATTTATAGTGTTGAGCAATGGCAATCTTGTAATTAGGAAGACTTATGATCCTGTGGTCCTGGTTTTTCCTGGAATTTCCTATTTTCTTTAATTTCCTTTTACTGCATCACCCTGGACACCTCATGGGATACCTCATAGGACACCTCACCACCCATATTCTTCATGTGACGAAATTTGGAGGTTCTGGAAGCTTTCCGGTCCAATCCGGTACCGGCCCGGTCCATCGCCTCGAAAAAAGTGCCATTTTCTGAATCTGATGTTTCTGAAGATCCTTTTTATGTCTACTGACCTCACATTTAGTATCTAGACCCTTTATATCATTATCTTTTTAATACTGGGTCCAGACTCAATTACAGATCCCCTGCGAAATGACCAAAATGCCCTTGGTGCCCTATCTTGTCCTATTTTAACCCTAAGGGTAAAATCGTCATTTCACACCTTTCTGGACTCGGTCAAAGCTTATACTGGCTCTAGTCAACCTTATTTAGACATGTCTTGACCTCTGGGTCTGTCCAAAATGACCAGAATACCCTTTATTCATCTGCTGCCCTTTTTGTACAACATAGGGGCATTTTCGTAATTTCGCACTTTTCCGGGGTTCTGCTGGACACTGGCCCACCTATCAATCCAAGAGTCTTATTGGGCCTCTAATGGCGCCATTTTTGGGCTTCCTGGGTCCATTACCTGTATGGCACGCATTACGAAAAATCTTCCTTTAACACAGTTCATTGAATATTTTAACTATTATTTACCGATTATATACCTTTTCCGGACACCGGCTCTTTTTCCCAGATACAGTGTCCTACTGTGTTCAGGCATCCTTGGGGGTTATAACGGTCATCTGACCGAAGTCATCCGATCGCATTCAGCCCCTTTAAAAATACCGATAAATCTCCTACCCGGATCCCCGGAGGCCTCACACTCCCGTCTGGATTTTTTATTTTGTGAATAACTTTTCCTACAGACCTCCTATCGGTATCCTGTCAGTTTCCCGACATCCGCCCCATAAAGGCGCATCATCCTGTATTTTCCCACTTATATCTGAAATCTAGGGTACCCGGTATAAATTTTTATAACTTTTGGACGATCAGTCCATTTCTGGCTATCTGGAGTCTTCAAAAATTTCGGTATTAGGCTTGGTTACCCGGCGTCACCTGTCCTACCTTCTGGTAGAATCTGGGACTGAAATGCTGTCGGGCGGTGCAAACGACTTCTGGCCTATTTTCTTTAATTATACTTTAGCCCCGGGGAACTTTTCCTTCTTTATAATTAAGTCCCTTAATTTGGCTAAAATTACACTTTAAGACCCCACATTTTTGTCTACCTTTCATTCCTAACTTTAAACTTTCCATAATTGCATTTAGGTCCCTTAATTTCCTTTCTTTTGCAATTTAATCCTTTTCTTTACATAAAGGTCCACATGTCTTTCCTGAAACAGAGCTCATATATTTCGTTTAATCTGTACATAGGAACCAGTACAGAAAATTAAGGATATTACATTTCTCTCCCCCTTAAAATAAATTTCGTCCCCGAAATTTACATTACACCTATCCTATAGAAACAATTCTGGATACTTCTCTTTCATCTTTTCTTCTGTTTCCCATGTAGCCTCTTGTTCAGTCAAGCCTTTCCAGATCACTTTAACTAAAGGAATTTGCTTATTCCGCAACTGCTTGACTTTTCTATCAGCAATTCGCACCGGTCCAACCTCATAGGTCAAGTCATCTCGCAGTGCGACCTCATCTTGCTCAATCACATGAGATGGATCTGGAATATACTTCTTTAATTGGGAAACATGGAACACATCATGTATCTGGCTGAGATTCGGAGGAAGAGCCAACTTGTAGGCTACTGCTCCTATCTTTGAGAGAATCTGGAATGGCCCGATGTATCTTGGATGCAACTTCTTCACCTTAATCGATCGTCCGGCTCCTGTGGTTGGAGTTAACTTAAGGAATACATGTTCTCCTTCTTCAAACTCCAACGGCTTCCTTCTGATATCTGCATAGCTCTTCTGTCTGCTTTGAGCCGTCAACAATCGTTTTCTAATTACCGCAACTTGTTCTGCAGTTTGATCCACTATATCCGGACCCAGCATTCTTCTCTCGCTCAACTCTAGCCAGCATAAGGGGGATCTACATTTTCGTCCATAGAGTGCTTCAAAAGGTGCCATCTGTATACTGGCCTGATAACCATTGTTATATGCAAACTCTATAAGGGATAAATGGATATCCCAGCTGCCTTTGAAATCTAGGACACATGCTCTCAGCATATCCTCTAACGTCTGTATTGTTCTTTCCGATTGACCATCTGTCTGAGGATGATAAGCTGTACTGAATCTGAGAGTAGTGCCCATTTCTTCCTGTAGAGCCCTCCAGAAATTTGAAGTAAATCGAGGATCTCTATCAGACACAATGCTGCTTGGGATACCATGGAGCCTAACGATCTCCTTTATATACAGCTTTGCCAGCTTTTCTAGAGAATCTCTCTTATTGATTGCCAGGAAATGTGCTGACTTTGTCAGTCGATCGATTACTACCCAAACCGCATCATGTCTACTTGGTGTCAAGGGTAGTCCTTCCACAAAGTCCATGGCAATCCCATCCCATTTCCACTCAGGAATATCTAAAGGCTGCAACATTCCTGCTGGCTTTTGATGTTCAACTTTCACTTTCTGGCAGGTTAAGCACTTAGATACGTAAGCTACAACATCTTTCTTCAGTCCAGGCCACCAGAATAACCTTTTAACATCATGGTACATTTTGGTCATACCTGGATGTACCGTATATCGGCTTTTATGTGCTTCCTCCAGAATCCTTTCCCTTAATCCCCCAACATTTGGGATATAGGGTTTTCCCCTAAACTGTAGCAATCCGTCTGGGGACATCTCAAAATTTCTTGTCTTCCCTTTCTCCAGCTTGTCTTTGAATATTGCTGCGAGCTTATCCTGTTCCTGAGCCTCTTTGATCTCATCTTCTATGCAAGTTCTGACATGAACTCCTCCAAAAGGATTCTCCGTCAGTTGCATTTGATATAGAGGGCTCCAGTCGCGCATATCTTCTATCAGTTCCAATTCCTTGATCATCATGTATGCAACCTGCACCACCTTTCTACTCAGGGCATCAGCTACCACATTGGCTTTTCCTGGATGGTATTTAATCTGGAAGTCATAATCTTTTAACAATTCCATCCATCGCCGCTGCCTCATGTTCAGCTCCTTCTGATCCTGCAGATACTTCAGGCTTTTGTGGTCGCAAAACAACTCTATCGTTGCTCCGTATAAATAGTGCCTCCATATCTTCAGGGCATAGACCACCGCCGCAAGCTCCAGATCATGAGTGGGATAATTCTCTTCATGTGGCTTTAACTGCCGAGAGGCGTAGGCTACTACTCGACCTTGCTGCATAAGCACACATCCCAGCCCCTGCTTGCTAGCATCAGTGTAGACTACATAAGTCTGAGTTGGGTCTGGAATAATCAGCACGGGAGTAGTCGTTAATCTCTGCTTCAACTGCTGGAAGCTAGCCTCGCACTTCTCATCCCACCTAAACTGCTGATTCTTTCTGGTCAGCTTGGTAAGTGGTAAGGCAATTCGAGAAAAGTCTTGAATGAATCGTCTGTAGTACCCTGCTAGGCCGAGAAAACTTCTAATATCTGTCACTGTCCTTGGCTGTTCCCAGCTCAAAACTGCTTCAACTTTGCTAGGATCCACAGCTACCCCGTCTCGGGATATGACATGACCGAGAAATTTGACTTCTGAAAGCCAAAACTCGCACTTACTCAGCTTAGCATAGAGCTTCTTCTCTTTAAGGGTACCAAGAACAATCCTCAAATGCCTTTCATGCTCCTCTGGAGATTTGGAGTACACCAGAATATCATCAATAAAGACCACAACGAACTGATCTAGATAAGGCCTGAAAATCCGGTTCATATAGACCATGAAAATAGCAGGTGCATTGGTTAGTCCAAAAGGCATCACCAAAAATTCAAAATGTCCGTAGCGCGTTCTGAACGCCGTCTTTGGAATATCATCTGGCTTGACCCTTAGTTGATGGTAGCCAGATCTCAAGTCAATCTTGGAGAATAAGCTCGCTCCTGCCAATTGATCTAGCAGGTCATCAATTCTGGGAAGAGGATACTTGTTCTTAACTATAAGCTTATTTAATTCCCTGTAGTCAATGCACAGCCTTAAGCTACCATCTTTCTTCTTGACGAACAGTACTGGAGCACCCCATGGCGATACACTGGGTCGTATAAAACCCTTCTCCAATAGCTCCTCAATTTGCTTCTTCAGTTCCATCATTTCGTTGGGAGCCATCCTGTATGGGGCTTTTGATACTGGTCCAGCTCCAGGTACAATGTCGATCGCAAACTCCACTTCACGCTCCGAAGGCAATCCCTGAATCTCCTTTGGAAAGACTTCAGGAAATTCATTGACTACAGGAACCTCCTCGATGCCTTCCTCCACTTCTGCTTGAACAGAAAAGAATACCACATATCCCTGACATCCTTTCCGTAGATATTTTTCTGCCTGAGCCTCTGTCACGAAGTTCAGTTGTACTTCTAGGCTCCGATCAGTGATCTTTGGACCAAGAACTAGGGTCTTGTTTCTGCAGTCCAACATCACATTATTGGAGGATAACCAATTTAAACCGAGTATGACCTCAATCTCCTAGAAAGGCATACAGATCAGGTCCAGGGTGGTACTGCAGTGCTCATAACGCACCATACTATTTAGACAGGCATCAGATGTGATCACCCTAGCGTTGGTGGGGGTTTTCACCTTGGATCATC
The DNA here is from genome assembly GCA_037074615.1 of Leucaena leucocephala. Classification (NCBI taxonomy): domain Eukaryota; kingdom Viridiplantae; phylum Streptophyta; class Magnoliopsida; order Fabales; family Fabaceae; genus Leucaena; species Leucaena leucocephala. The sequence continues at coordinate 7,534,313 of CM073545.1, forward strand.
TCAGATGATCGCTGAGCATCCTCTCTAGTGAGTGCAAACACTCGTCCCGCCGTCCTTGGCCTTGGATCAGTTATAGCTTGAGGACATTCCCTGGAAAAATGTCCAGGCTTTCCGCAGGTGTAGCATACATTCTGGCCCATCAAGCATGGTCTGTCACCATGATTCTTTCCACACTTTTCACATCCTAGGGCCTTTGGATCCCTGTTATTGGATCTTCCGCGGAAATTTCCCCTATTAGGCCTCTTGGTCTGCCACGGGCGCTTTCTTTTCTTATAGCCGCTCCCACTGGCCGCTTCTTGATTCCGTCCGGCCTTATCAGGAGTCGCTTGATCTTTACTCCCAGATCTGGACAGCATTCTATGATTCATGCTGTTCTCAACGATTCGACATGCTTCCACAGCCTTATTGAACTGGCTGTATTGTTGGGGAGTTAACTTCTCCTTTAACATAGAATTCAGCCCTCGAATCATTCTTTTTGTCATCCAGCGTTCGTCATCCACTTGGCGTAGGTAAGTTGAATATTGAGATAGCCGGATGAACTTGGCCAAATATTCATCAAAAGCTTCTTTTTCTCCTTGCCTCAGCACAAGGAATTCAGCCTCCCTTTCATCTCTGACAGATTGAGGAAAATATTTCTCATAAAATTGCTCAAGAAATACTTCCCAGGTAACTGGAATATCTCTTGCTTGGAGAAGTAACTCTGTATTCTTCCACCATCTATCCGCATCCTTTTCCAATTGATAGATGGCCATTTGGGCCTTGGTTTCAGTCGGGCAGTCGAGGACCTTAAAGATCTTCTCTAATCTGCTGACCCAATTTTCTGCTACATGTACTTCAAATGTCCCTTCGAATATGGGAGGATTGTGTTTGCAAAATCGCACCATCCATTGTTGGATGCCAACTGCCTCCTCCCTTGATTCAACCCTTCTCTGGGGCTGTTCCGCCTGCTGTGGTACTTCTTCAGGTTCTCTACTAGTTGCTCCTGAAGGCTCTGGCGGTCTTAAATTATTTACAGCTGCTGCTACTGCCGTGGCTATGGCAGCATCTCTTTCTTGTTCATTTCGTGCTTGAGCAGCTCTCATTTCTTCTATCATCTTTTGTTGCTGTTCTAATCGTTCTAGAATCATTTGATTAAGGTTTCTAGCCTCTCGGGGTTCCTCAGCTGGAATAGTTCTCCTCGTTCGTACCATTTTGTTATACTTAAAAACAGAAGGGAATACGATAAATAACATAATTCCTTTTCATTTCATTTCACACATAATATACATACAGAGTATATGTACATATCACAGTACCATTCTAGTCTTTTATACATTAGAAATATTACTCTAATTTTTCTTAAACTTCATTCTAATATATTCTCCTACTAGGTAGATCCAGTCGGATATGGTACAATATGATTCTCTATCAAAATACTGGTCCAACTCTGATCTCCAGGTAGGAGTCTTCGGCAATACGTCATTCATAATTTCTAGCCAAAGCCCCATGGTTAACACATTTGGATCCCAGGCTTGATATATGGCTTTCACCCTTGTGATAAACTCCTGGTAGACCGAATAATCTTGATCTATGTTTTTAAACAGGGTCTGCCTCAACTCGTATAGTTGTCGGGCTAATGCTACCGAGCTCTCAAGTTGCTCTCTACTCAGGTTCCTCCCTGGGACCATTCTTACGATTAAACCTCCTAAATACATTTCTACTAGAGTCACTTCGGGCCTACTGGGACCTGGCGCATTACTCTGAACACGTACTTGGCTGGATCCTGAACTGTCTGTTATATTCAAGGGTACCGCACTTATGGGAATGGCAGGAATAGGGCCTTCTGTTATCATCACCTCCTGATCATCAATTGGAAAGTTTGATCCTACCGAGGAACTATCCTCCTCAGAATCACCAGCTACTGGAGGTGTCCAGAGGTCAGAATCATTGCTTACTATCTCTTCTTCTGAACTATCTGAACTAGAGACCTCTGGTCTTAATTCCCATTGGTTTACTATAGTTTCAGACCCAAATCTATGTCTAGCCATCCTGCAAACACTAACTTAGTGTCAATTATGACGGCTTTATCATGGTATATCTTTCTATAAATCATCTACTCAGAGCATTTCTTAAGCCAGAATCCTTTGCTCTGATACCAAAATGTCACATCCTTATTTTTATACATCTTAGGGACCATTCAGTAGCACTTAAACCACTTTCAGGGTCATTGAAGTCTAAACACTTAATCTGGAATTTTATTCATATCGAGTACTGTTCACTGTGGCAAATTCCAGATGAGTGACCTGATTTTAAAAGTTCATAACTAATTCTAGAAAAATCAAAATGAAGTGGTTCAAATTGGTACATGAAGCTAACTCAAATATATTTCAGGAAAAAATCATTGGTTGACCAATCCTTGACAAATTTAACGTGGGTCAACGTTCCAATATTACTGTTCATCCAATGACTTTCTCCTGAATCCAGCATTCTGGTCCCAAATTTAACAATTTATATCTTTTCTTGTATACATCCAAATTATACATTCTATATATCAAATTAAATCTTAGTATGTCTACGTTTTACCCTAAAAATTTCGTACATTAATTCAATCATTTACTATTTTTAATGATTTATCAAACATGAATGGGTCTTCACGAGTTACTGTTCACTGAGCCTATTTTCAGCATTTAGTCTTTACATCCTTCTCTGTCTAAAATCCGGCAGCATAACTGCTACAATTCTTCTTTAGAAAGTAACCGATGTTGTACCGATTCGATAATTCCCTTATGAGAACTACCATTCTACGTAGTACCCAGGAAAGACTGGATGAACCTTCTGGGTCCACTCACTTCCAGCCTCCTTAGACAGCACTACGTACACAGTACGTATCAGTTCCTTTCTTTGTTCTGTCTTCGTTGCCGGAATTTCGGCAGCCTACCGGCGTCTCTTAAGATTTCCAAATTTTATTTTGACAGAACCTCCCCTGTAATGTTATGTTTGGGAATGAGATTCAAAAGAATCCCAGTAACAATAATCATAACAAAATATGTAATGCAGAGTGACGGTGCTTGCTTGTGACTGTGTACAGATAAGTATGCTGCATGCTTCCATATTCAATAACATATGATCATAGCATTGGAATAGAGCTTCAAGCATAACATATAGGACAACAATCAACCAAACAAAACAACACATCACAAAGACATTACATAAGAGCTAGGATTAGTTGTTACCTCAAAAGCAGAGCTTCAGAACCTCTCCACTACTTCCAACTCCACCAGAACTTCCTTACTTCTTTCTTTCTCTCACTTTCTCTCTCAAGAACTTCTTTCTTCCTCTCTTTCTTGCTTGCACCGAAATGAAGGAGTAAGGGGGGTATTTATAGTGTTGAGCAATGGCAATCTTGTAATTAGGAAGACTTATGATCCTGTGGTCCTGGTTTTTCCTGGAATTTCCTATTTTCTTTAATTTCCTTTTACTGCATCACCCTGGACACCTCATGGGATACCTCATAGGACACCTCACCACCCATATTCTTCATGTGACGAAATTTGGAGGTTCTGGAAGCTTTCCGGTCCAATCCGGTACCGGCCCGGTCCATCGCCTCGAAAAAAGTGCCATTTTCTGAATCTGATGTTTCTGAAGATCCTTTTTATGTCTACTGACCTCACATTTAGTATCTAGACCCTTTATATCATTATCTTTTTAATACTGGGTCCAGACTCAATTACAGATCCCCTGCGAAATGACCAAAATGCCCTTGGTGCCCTATCTTGTCCTATTTTAACCCTAAGGGCAAAATCGTCATTTCACACCTTTCTGGACTCGGTCAAAGCTTATACTGGCTCTAGTCAACCTTATTTAGACATGTCTTGACCTCTGGGTCTGTCCAAAATGACCAGAATACCCTTTATTCATCTGCTGCCCTTTTTGTACAACATAGGGGCATTTTCGTAATTTCGCACTTTTCCGGGGTTCTGCTGGACACTGGCCCACCTATCAATCCAAGAGTCTTATTGGGCCTCTAATGGCGCCATTTTTGGGCTTCCTGGGTCCATTACCTGTATGGCACGCATTACGAGAAATCTTCCTTTAACACAGTTCATTGAATATTTTAACTATTATTTACCGATTATATACCTTTTCCGGACACCAGCTCTTTTTCCCAGATACAGTGTCCTACTGTGTTCAGGCATCCTTGGGGGTTATAACGGTCATCTGACCGAAGTCATCCGATCGCATTCAGCCCCTTTAAAAATACCGATAAATCTCCTACCCGGATCCCCGGAGGCCTCACACTCCCGTCTGGATTTTTTATTTTGTGAATAACTTTTCCTACAGACCTCCTATCGGTATCCTGTCAGTTTCCCGACATCCGCCCCATAAAGGCGCATCATCCTGTATTTTCCCACTTATATCTGAAATCTAGGGTACCCGGTATAAATTTTTATAACTTTTGGACGATCAGTCCATTTCTGGCTATCTGGAGTCTTCAAAAATTCCGGTATTAGGCTTGGTTACCCGGCGTCACCTGTCCTACCTTCTGGTAGAATCTGGGACTGAAATGCTGTCGGGCGGTGCAAACCACTTCTGGCCTATTTTCTTTAATTATACTTTAGCCCCGGGGAACTTTTCCTTCTTTATAATTAAGTCCCTTAATTTGGCTAAAATTACACTTTAAGACCCCACATTTTTGTCTACCTTTCATTCCTAGCTTTAAACTTTCCATAATTGCATTTAGGTCCCTTAATTTCCTTTCTTTTGCAATTTAATCCTTTTCTTTACATAAAGGTCCACATGTCTTTCCTGAAACAGAGCTCATATATTTCGTTTAATCTGTACATAGGAACCAGTACAGAAAATTAAGGATATTACAGAAAGCGTCTCTTTGGAACACTTTCCCTGTTACTCTTTCTGGTAGGAGCAAAAACAACTTGCTTATCTTTTAATCATTTGCCTCAGTCTTTGTGTTGATCGTTCTTGGCTCCCACTCAAATTGACATACTTGGAAGATCCTGGTCTGTCAATTTGTTCAGCATTGTCCTGCTGAGTCTCATAAAGAGATACAGTGCGGTCAACATCTCCCCTATTGGGAAATTCTATTTCAATGAATACAGCATCTCTTGATTCTCTTTCAGTCACTGTTCCGTCTTTAATTTCACTTATGAATACATATCCTTTTGAGGGTTCAGAGTACCTTATGAAGATACATTTCTTCCCTCTAGGACCCAGTTTCCCATGTCTATGAGAACTGTCAGGGATATAGGCCGTCGAGCCCCAAGGTTTAAGGATGCTTAGTCTGGCTAGCGTTTAGTCCATAACTCGTAGGGTGTGGAAGCGACTGACTTAGAGGGCACACGGTTAAGTATGAAGGTTGCTGTCAATAAAGCATCACCCCAATGTGAAATTGGAAGGCTTGCCTGAGCCATCATAGACCTAACCATGTCTAGAAGAGTTCTATTTCTTCTTTCAGTAACCCCATTCTGTTGAGGTGTGCTAGAGATAGTTAGTTGCCTAATAATCCCTTTTTCTTCACTGAGCTGTTTGAATTGATCCGAAAGGTATTCACGACCTCGATCAGTGGTAATGCCTTGATTTTATTGTCCATTTGATTTTCTACTTCATTTATGTATCGTCTCAAGCACTTTAGTGCCTCGGACTTATGTGAAATCAAATAGACATGACCATATCGTGAATAATCATCAATAAAGGTAATAAAATACTAAGCTCCGTGTCTTGCCCTCACACTCATTGGACCGCAAATATCGGAATGAATTAATTGCAATAGATTTTTGGCTCGTGTTCCCTTACCGAATGGTTTTCTGGTAGCCTTACCTGCTAGACATCTTTCGCATAATGACATATCCATATTAGGGATTACACCTAACAAGCCTTCTTTTGCCAGTTTAATCATTCTATTTTGATTAATATGTCCTAGTCTAGCGTGCCAGATATTCATATCAGGATTATTCGAAGTAATAGAAAAGTGTGACATCCTCCTTAGACCTCTCAGAGTACACGTGCGGAAATGATATTGGCTCAATTATATCTTAACTTAAGCCCATAAATTTAAAATTTTACTTTTAAGTTCCATATTCTGAACCTTTATTTTGAAAATTGAGTTATCCCATTCTACACATCCAAATGAGGTCTATTACCTATCCACGTAACGCCCCAGGTGTGTACTACTGGCTCACCAAATTTCGTGGCCAAACTCTTTCGTTTACTAGGTCAAACTGAGGTCGGAACATCTCTGCCTCAGGATCTGCGAATTTCTCAACTCTCATATTTACTTTTATTCATACACACAAGATGAACATTGCCAAACAATATTTATTATTAAATAATAAATTTTTATACAACACAGCATGTAAAAAATCCTCATATCTTGATTACATCTTTCCTACCGAAAATTTGGCAGTATAACTACTATACTTCATCTTTACAAATAACTGATCTTGTACTGATTCGGTAATTCCCGTGAGAACTACCATTCTACGTAAGTACCCAGGAAAGACTGGATGAACCAACTAGGTCCACTCACTTCCAGCCTCCTTAGATAGTACCTACATACACAGTACGTGTCATCTTATCCTGATGTTCAGTCTAAAATTCGGCAGCATAACGGCGTCTTACAGCATTCACAAAATTCACTTTAACATAACCTCCCTGTAATGGGTTATACATTGGGGATGAGATTCGGGGGAATCTCAGTAGTAATAATCATAACAATATATGTAATACAGTGTGGCAGTGCTTGCTTGTGATTGTGTACATATAAGTATGCTGCGTGCTTCCATACTCAATAATAACATATGATCATAGCATTATGTAGTAGACCTTCAAGCATAACATATAAGATAACAATCCAAACAATAGCACATCAAATCACAAAGCCATTACATAAAAGTTAGGATTAGTTACTACCTGGCTAGCTTAGCAGAACTCTACTATCTTTATACTGCTTCCAGCTCCGCCAGAACTTCCTTCTTTCTTTCTTCCTTCCACTTTCTTTCTCTAGAACTCACTTCTATCAAAATTAATATAAGTACTCTCAAGTTTTGCTTTTAGAAGCCTCATTATCTAAAAGAGCTCCCACTTATAAAAAGCATACATTAATCATAACTTGTAAAGAAATGAAATAAAACATAATTCAATTGCATATAAGATATGTAATAAATGGCAAGTCTTTACAAAGAAAGAGTAATAAAATATGTCCTTAACTAAGTAAAGCAATGGTAATCAAATACAAATATACATCATTTGATATGAGCTTTACAATAATATAACATCGCTTTTCTTAGTTTCTTAAGCTTACGAGGCGGCTTGTGAAGGTTAGATACAAATTCTATTACTCTAAGCCAATACTTCTTGCCTAAGCGTCCTTGTCTAGGCTTTCCTCTAACCCTAACTGCCCTTATGTACTCTATTATGACTTTCAGGTAGAAGCAGAATTCTTCTTATCTGTCATTAATTCAATGTAGTCACAAATCATGCCATTAACGCCTTTTATATTTTTTAGTTTAGTTGCATCTCTTTCAGCTATACTCATAGCCAAAGCAGGGGTAAGAGGTTGATCCACTTCCTCTCCATCCTCAACTGGAGATTCGTCGTGAAGAGTAGGCACCGACTTGGAGTCTGAAGAATCCATGAAAGGCTGCAAATGAAGGGGTTCGATGGGGAATAAAGTTTCCGACCTCGGTCCGGAAATACACGTTACATGTGGTTCCTCTTGTGGAACTTCCTCCATCAACTCCTCTGGTTCTTCTTCAGAAAGTTCGTCAAGATCTTGTTTTGGATCCTCTTCAGGTTCCCCCTCGGGATCCTCTTGAAGGTCCTCCTCCTCCGGGTTATTGACATCATCCAGAAATGAGATGTCTTCATTTAAGCTTAGTCCCAGAGATTCAGTGCTAGATGAAGCCATTTTCACCTAAATAATAAAAAATAGTAATTATTATAATTTTCTGGAATTTTTAAACACAAAAAAAATACCAGAAAATACACTGAATATCCACAAATAGGTCTATAATTGCCTCCAAATTAGGCAAATTATATATCAAAATGAAGATCTTGATTTTAGGGATTTTTAGGAACAAACCGCACCTCAATCGGAGCTCCGACGCGCCCTCACGCGCCCCAAGAAGAAAATTTCAGAAAAAATAAAAAAACTGAACAAAGCCCACTCGTAGCCTACACGCGTCAGTCTGGTGCTGCCACGTGGCCACTGCCACGTGTTAGTCACCAGAATGTTTTCCTTTTTTTTGGTTTTGAAAAAAGAATAAAAATAAAATAAAAAACTATACTTTTTTTAATGAACCCCGCAGCCTAAATTTTTTTTTATATGGGCCTACTCACTTAGCCCCAAAAATTTTTTTTGTACGGATGATCTGCTGGACTGGGCTGAATGCAGCCCAGTCCGCAGAAGCAGAAAAAAGTCTCTGTTTCCATTTTTTTTATTAAACAGCGTCAAAAGCGTCAAAACGACGCTGTTTTGGGATGATCAAAATGGTGCGTTTTGATCATCCTAGACCTCCAGCTGGGTCACACAAACCCGACTTAAAAAAGGGTCAGGTCCGTAACTTCTTCATCCGACGTCCGATTTGGACGTTCTTGGGGTCGTTTTCTTTGTTTTTTCATGATCTACGCAATGGGACTAATTTCAAAGCTTAAAAACACTATTTTTTAATGACCCAATTTTGAAAAACGAAAGCTCTATTACAGTTTTACATTTTTTATGCTTCTGTTCATGGTTTCAATGCATGCTCTATGCATATTATCACTAAATAAACACTCTAAAACAGAATTAAGCATACAGAACAATGTATAACCAAAAAAATGAAAAATCACAGAAGCATGCGGAAGCATGGCTCTGATACCACTGAAGGATTTCGGGCGTGCCTTGGATCTTGTTCTGCTTACTGATACCCACACCCAACTGGAGCACCTTTTATGGACTATGGTACGTTTCACAGCAAATAACACCAATGGAAGAAAACAGAGCACCGGAGAAGCACAAGAACAGAGGAGGAGAGGAAAATGAAATGCACACACACGCATGAGTCGAATGAAAAATTGCTCCTTCGAATCATGAAGACAACTCCCTTTTGAAGCCTTCTTATCCAGAAAGCATGCATGCGGGAAGTTTCTTTTTTTTGGGTAACTTCCATTCCTTTATTTTTATCATTTCAAAAACAGAAACTATTCCCTCCATCTCTGCCTCTCATGGACTTGAGGCTAATCCACCATGGGTAGATTGGCCCATTTCCTAACAGACAAGAACATGGAACCTAATACCTAATATGGTCCCAGGACGAATTGATGGAGTAGTGAATGGAACTTTCGCTGCTTTTAAGGCACCTCCTTTAGTTGCTGTAGTACATAACATATTATTTGCTGCAGATTATGTAGAAAAAGTGGTGAGGAGATATAAGAAAGAAGAAAACTCATGGGAGATAATAGGAGAACTACCTGAGTGAGTGGCTATAAGAAATGGGTGGGGATTAGCCTTCAAAGGTATTAATAGTCTTTTTATTTCAAGTAGTTTGTAATCTCTACCATTCTTTTGGGTTTCATAGAAACAATTTTAGAATTTTGACCTGTTCATGGCAATTCTCTTTAATTCGTTCCTTGAGCTATTACTTCTCTTTATAGATTTGCTTTCATTTTCATTTGAAGGCAATTGTGTTTCATCGCATCACGTAACTTACATAATGTTGTCAATTCTGTTTTCTTTAGCAATAAAAAAATGAATCTCAATGAAAGATTTTAGTTAAATATACAATAATCAAATGGCCTAGAGGGTATTTTAGTCGGTGATTTTGGAGAAAAGAATTCGTACGAAGGATGGTATGATAAATAAATTGTGTAAAGAAATATCTGTCGTATCTTATCTGCGGAAGATTTGAAATAACCGATGAATACTATTCCTGTATTGGTATTGGTACAAGGGAAAACAGACGTAGAACATTTAACATTGAGAAAGATCAATGAGTATGTTGAAGAATGAACACGGAGAGCTTCTTATTAATATGGTTCTGACTTTTCATAATAACTTGTTCCATGAACATGAACAGGTCAGACATTTAATAAGATATAAAATATAAAATTTTACTTTCATTATCCTTAAAGTGCAATTGCATGCCCAAAAAAGATTTTCCATTAACGAGTTAAATATGAGATGGAAGTTAAGTTACCAAATAAACTAATGCAAGAATTGCTACAATTAATTAACAAATTTAATGAGGGTGAAGGATTTGGATCTGAGAAATAAAGTAGACGACGAACTTATATTTTTGGATTAATACGTTGTTTAATAACAAAATATACCAATATATAAGTCTCCAATAATAACCTTTTTTTACCAGATTTTATAGACAATTAATTGAATGATTCTTCAATTATATCAAACTTGCATATTATATCATCCTAAAACATGTTTTAGTTATTAGAGAATCTGAAGTAAAGATATAAAGAATTGTATCCAGTCCAAAAAAGTCATTTAATTAACTATTGATTATATTCCGATAATCAATATTGAAAGTAAAAGAAATCTAATAAACATATGCACACAAGTAATTTCATTGATGATTTCAACAGTATTAAAAACATATTATACTATATGAAATAATCCAAAAGGATGAAAATAAAGAGAAAGTAAATCACAAAATCTCTGAAAGTAAAGGAATTCAATAAATGAAAACAAATAAAGGGTCATTTATGATACAATATGGGAACCCTAATTTGAAAAATATTAGAATATTTGTGTAATCAAATGATTTATTATTGTCATACTCGCGGGTTGACTCTCCAATTTTGTTTTTATATTTTTACCTTATAAAATCATATCAACTCTCACTTAAACTCGTACTAATTGTAAGCTCGATTAGTTTATCATTATATTTCTAACTTATAAAATTGTGTCAACTCACTTTAAACTCGTACTAACCTTTTAGATTTGATTATATTTAGTGACTTTATACAAAATTCATAGAAATTTGTTTATTGAATATGATAAATTATGAATGTTTATGGATTTAATTTCAAATAATTAGATTTAAAATATATTTTTAAATTTTTTTATATTTTAATTATTTAATTATATACTTTTAATAGCTATTTATTGATAAAAGTAAACTCTTACAAGTTTACGATTTGAGTTCATGATCCGAGTTTATCTCCCTGCCATGAGTTTGCTTAAACTTGTGAGTTTAATAACCTTACTTTTATATATTGTTTGTCAAACTTATGAGTTAACTCACCGAGTTTATTATTTTTATGTTTTACTTTATAAAATTGTGTTAACTCTTGTTAAACTCGTGTTAACAATAAACTCTATTCAACTTGTGAGTTTACTCATTGAATTTATTGTTTTTATATTTCTAATTTATAAAATCATGTCAACTTACTTTTAAACTCATCCTACATTTTTTTATTTGATTATATTTAGTGACTTTGTATGTGAGTGAAGGTTTTCGGGCGTACCTTGGTTGTTTCCCTGTTCACCGAGATAGCCACGCGTCGCCGGAGCACCTTTGTGGACTCTGGCACGTATACACAGCAAATGCACCAAAGAACAGAAGAGCACGGAGAAGCACACTGGAACGAAATGAGAATAGAGGAGAAGTCGGAGAATAATTCTTTTCTATTCTTCAGTACCAAAGTTGCACGCACACACGCATGAGTCAAAACTTCTATCACAATGAAGCAAACCCAGAAGGGAAAAGAGAGCCTTCCAAAATGCTCTTCTGTGTGCGTATATTGTGGGTGGAGTGGGATTCCTTTAACTTCCCACTCCCTCATTCTCCTTCATTCAAACCGTCAACCGTTCCCTCCATTTGCTCCTCTTCATGGATCTGGGCCCAATCCACCATGGGTGGACTGGCCCATTTTCCAACATCTCCCACTCACACATGGTGGATTAAATATTGTGGATTAGATGTCTTAGGTACACTTTCATCTTCTTCCTTCTTTCATACTAGGTGCTTTGCCGTGACCGCGTAGGCATGACGTCTCCTTCTGGGCGTTTGTACTAGAAATCCCTTTCACAGAGACCAGCACAAAGCAACCCTTTAGTGCAGTTCGATCAAATAAGTTATAGTGCCTTGAATGTCCTAGATTTGCCTATATACACTTTTCTTATGTCTAATCTAATCCCTCTTGAGTCAGTATATAACTCAGATAGCCTCCACTTATGCATAGTATCCATACTTATAAAATTAACAAAATAATATCACAAGGGACCGGTCAGAGACACTAGCATGGATGTGTATATTCTGGCAATCTTTCTTTCGCCCATATATTATTTTGATATGAATCAACCGCTTTCCTAGCATAATACCTTTGGTTCATATGTAATTTGACCATAGGACTGTCAAAGTCAAAGGACATTAATGAAAGGATGATACCTTTCTGGAACTCACACAACAATGAAGCAGGGATTGATTCACTTGCTTTCCATTTGCGGTTCTTTAGCACATGTGGTATGAATCACATGTTACGGTGTTCCTCTTATCTTATAAGAGTGTACGTCATTTTGATTCTATCAATCACACCGTACAGACTTAAGTCCAGACACTCATAGCATCTAAAGCCAAACTCTTCAACTCTATTTACATAATATGACGTCAATTTTGAAGAATTTGTTATCTGGCTACAGGTTTCATGGATGTGGGTATCCATTGTTCGATCCATATCCATACTCATGGATCTCATCTTGACTTACTGCACTATTTAAGCCAAGGCGACATTCATTGTGTTTCTTCTCTACCATATCAGCACTCTTGCTGCTTTACTGGTGAACACATGTCTCATCTTTGAACGCTTTTCTAGCATCAAAGGTGGTTGCTCGTGTGAGAGAGCTACCCTTTTCAACCTGTGCGATATACTAGACATTGTATACTTTCACTCAGACATATAAGTAATAATAAATGACATGATATCATTAATAAAAAATAAAAGTATTACATACAGTCTGCTACTTTACATTTTTCGCATGCCAATGGCTGTTACATGTTTCTCAAATATTTCTTTGCCTATTGGCTTAGTCAGGGGGTCTGCAACCATACACTTGGTTGAAATGTATTGTACAGTTACAATTTTCTGTGCTATATAATCCCTCACAAAGTTATACTTGATATCAATGTATTTGGTCTTGCTGTGATACTTAGGGTCTTTGGTGTAGGCTATGGCTGCAGTATTGTCACAATGTATCAACACCGGATTGGTACTCTCGTTCCCAAATCCTAGGTGTTCAATAAATCTCTTCAGCCAAACAGCCTCTTGCGCTGCTGCAGTGCATGCCACAAACTGAGCTTCCATAGAGTGTAAAGCAATGCACGTCTGCTTCTTGCTACTCCAACATATGGCTCCGTTGTTAAGCAAGAAGGTGTATCCTGAAGTAGATCTTCGTTCTTCTTCATCACCGCCTCATCAGCATCGGAATAACTGACTAGGCGCAGATCGCTTCCTTGATAACACAACGCATAATCAGATGTTCCCTTTAAGTATCTCAAGATCCTCTTCACTGCGTTCCAGTGTTTCTCACCGTTGTTGGACTGGAATCTGCTAACTAGCCCCACTGCATAACAAATATCAGGTCTAGTGCACAGCATTACGTACATTAGGCTACCAACGGCACTGGCATATGGAACTCTTTCCATTTGCTTTCTGTCTATATCAGTTTTGGGACACATGTCTAAACTCAAGGCCACTCCAGTGGCTACAGGGATACCCATGGGATTGCATTCAGTCATATTGAATCGCTCAAGTATCTTCTTGATATAACTCTCTTGTGAAAGAGTGAGGATTCTCTTAGAGCGATTCCTTTGAATCTTGACTCCAAGTATGTATTCTGCTTCACCCATGTCTTTCATCTCAAAGTTTGATGAAAGCCATTCTTTAATAGCTATCACCAAGTCAATACTATTTCCGGCTAATAGTATATCGTCTATATATAAGGATAATATTACAAAGTTACCCTCAAACCGCTTAACATAGACGCAGTGGTCTTCCTCTATCATTTGAAAGTTATATGAGGTTATTGCCTTATGAAACCTCAAGTACCACTGTCTGGATGACTGTTTTAATCCATAAATGGATCTTTTGAGTTTACACTTCTTGTGTTCAAACCCTTTTTCAATGAAACCTATTGGTTATTCCATATAGATTTCTTCATCCAGATCACCATTCAGGAATACGGTTTTTACATCCATCTGATGCAACTCCAGGTTTAAACTGTTTACTATTGCCAGAATAAGTCTTATAGAGTTGAAGCGCACAACAGGTGAAAAGTATCCTCATAATCTATACCTTCCTGTTGTGTATATCCCTTTGCAACCAATCGAGCTTTAAATTTGTCAATTGATCCATCCACCTTTCTTTTGATTTTAAGAACCTACTTGTTCCCAATGGCTTTACGCCCTTTTGGCAGATCAACCAATTCCCAGACTTGGTTTTTCATCATTGAGTCCATTTCCTCTTTCATTGCTTTCTTCCATTCCTCTTTAGCAGGACCTGCGAAGGCCTCACGAACAGTGCGGGGTTCATCATCCCCTTCTGGAGTAACTAAGAGTGCTTCACCTTCTATTTGGAAGTGTCTCTTTGGAACACTTTCCCTGTTACTCTTTCTGGTAGGAGCAACAGCAACTTGCTTATCTTTTCTCATTTGCCTCGGTCTTTGTGTTGACCGTTCTTGGCTCCTACTCAGATTGACATACCTGGAAAATCCTAGTCTGTCAATTTGTTCAGCACTGTCCTATTCCTAAGTCTCATAAAGAGATACAGTGCGGTCAACATCTCCCCTACTGGGAAATTCTGTTTCAATGAATACAACATCTCTTGATTCTGTTTCAGTCACTGTTCCATCTTCAATTTCACTTATGAATACATATCCTTTTGAGGGTTCAGAGTACCTTATGAAGATACATTTCTTTCCTCTAGGACCCAGTTTCCCATGCCTATGAGAACTGTCATGGATATAGGCCGCTGAACCCTATGGTCTAAGGATGCTTATATCTGGCTGGCGTTTAGTCCATAACTCGTAGGGTGTGGAAGCGACTGACTTGGAGGGCACACGGTTAAGTATGAAGGTTGCTGTCAATAAAGCATCACCCCAATGTGAAATTGGAAGATTTGCCTGAGCCATCATTGACCTAACCATGTCTAGAAGAGTTCTATTTCTTCTTTCGGCAACCCCATTCTGTTGAGGTGTGCTAGGGATAGTTAGTTGCCTAATAATCCCTTTTTCTTCACAGAGCTGTTTGAATTGATCTGAAAGGTATTCACGACCTCGATTAGTGCGTAATGCCTTGATTCTATTGTCCATTTGATTCTCTACTTCATTAATGTATCGTCTAAAGCACTCTAGTGCCTCGGACTTGTGTGAAATCAAATAGACATGACCATATCGTGAAAAATCATCAATAAAGGTAATAAAATACCAAGCTTCGTGTCTAGCCCTCACACTCATTGTAACATCCTGATTTTTGGTCTAGGAGAATTGGGAGGTAGTGTGATATGGGCAGGCTGCTAAACCCGTAGTCCCAGGGTAGTAATCTGATATGGGCGGATTACTTACCTATATTTTGTAGGAATCCGAGGGATGAGCTAAGTCCTTTAGGATTTAAAGATGAGTTAAGTCTTTAACCTACAGAATCGGGATAGTTCACCTAGGTTCAAAATGAGGAATGTGAGGAATATCCTAAGTCTTAATCCTAGGAATTCTGCAGGAAGCTTGATATGGGCTGGCTCCTGTGTAAGATAACCTGATATGGGTGGGTTGTCGAGCTTTTCAATTAACGATGACTCCCGAAGAGTTTAGGGGATGAGTTATTGAAAGAGAATTTCTAGAACTTAAGATGAAGGATAAGAAGATGAGAATAGATGCCAGAAAGAGAATGTAGGGGCAGAATCGTAATTATGGGAAAGATCGGGCTGGTAGCCGATGAGTACCATATTTTGCCAGAAAATAGAGAAAATTATGCTGATCATTTCACTGAACTGTGAAATGTGCATACGAGGTCTCTATGAGTATGAAAGAATTATGGAAAGTTTAAGGACAAAAAGGTGGGGTCCTTAAGTGTAATTTTAGCCAAATAAAAAGGGATTTAAACGAAAAGAAGAAAAGTTTCTTAGGGCTAAAGTGTAATTAAAGAAAGTCAGGCCGGAAGTGGTTTAGACTGTCCGACGGCATTTCAGTCCCAGATTTAACCGGTAGAGAGAGCAAGGGACGCTCGGTAATCTGGCTTAATACAGGAATTTTTGAAGACTCCAGATAGCCAGAAATGGACTGATCGTCCAAAAGTTATAAAAATTCATACCGGATATCCTAGATTTCAGATCTAGGTGAGAAAATACAGGATGATACGTCCTTATGGGGCGGATGTCGGGAAACTGACAGAATACCGATACGAGGCCTGTAGGAAAAGTTAATCGCAAATTAGAAAATCCAGACGGGAGTGTGAGGCCTCCGGGTATCCGATAGGGAAATTTATCGGTATTTGAAAAGGGACTGAATGAGTTCGGATAACCTCGGTCAGATGACTGATATGACTCACAGGGATGCCTGAACACCGCAGGCCAGTGTATCGGACAGAAGGAGCCGGTGTCCGGATATGTGTATAAACGGTGAATAATAGATAAAATATTCAATAATTATTAACAGGGGAAGATTCCTCGTAATGCGTGCCATAAAGGTAATGGACCCTGAGAGGCCCAATAATGGCGCCAACAAAGGCCCAGTAAGACACTTGGACTGATAGGTGGGCCAGTGTCCGGCAGAACCCCGGAAAAGTGCGAAATTACGAAAATGCCCCTATGTTGTACTAAAGGGGTAGTAGATGAATGAGGGCATTTTGGTCATTCTGGACAGGCCCAGAAGCCAGGGCACATACAGATAAAGTTACTTAGAGTCAGTATATGCCCTGATAGAGTACAGAAGGGTGTGAAATGATGATTTTACCCTTAGGGTTAAAATAGCGCAAGAAAGGGCACCCAAGGGTATTTTGGTAATTTGTCAAGGGATGTTTCTTGGGAATCGAGCCATCAGAGTACTTGAGCTTGATCAGGATCCAAGATAACATTCCCAGAGCCCAAAACGTAGGCCCAGTGATATGTGGGAAAAAGTGGCATTAAAATACTATTTTAATGCTGTTTCAATAAAGTAAAGTTACTCGGTCGGCACGATAACCGAGGAGGTGATCAGATAAAGTCTGGGACTTATCTGGATAGAATTGGAAGGCGTGAAAGGTCCCTTCCAGATGCCACATGGCATCATCTTAGAGGCAGAAGAAAAGTAAGGACACGTATTACGGTGCAAGACTCTGGACCGGTACTGGATTGGACTGGAACTGCTGAGTCAGCTGATGAGGTGTACAGGAATTGTGACATGTGAAGAATGTGGCGATGAGGTGTCCCGGTGAGGTGTCCTGGATGATGTCATGCATGATGCAGTAAAAAGGAATAAAGAAAAATAGGAAAATCCAGGAAAAACCAGGACCACATGTTCAGATGGCTTCAAAATTACAGAAATGCCATCCATTAAAGCTATAAATACCCCCTTCCCCTCCCATTTTATGCATCCCACATTTTTGGCAAGAAAAGAGAGAGAAAGAAGAGAGAGAAGGAGAAAGAAAGTAAGAAAGGAAGTTCTGGTGGAGTTGGAAGCAGTATAGAAGTTCTGGAGTTCTGCTTTTGAGGTAGTAACTAATCCTAGCTCTTATGTAATGTCTTTGTGATTTGTTGTGCTATTGTTTGGTTGGATTGTTGTCTTATATGTTATGCTTGAAGCTCTATTACAATGCTATGATCATATGTTATTGAATATGGAAGCACGCAGCATACTTATCTATACACAATCATAAGCAAGCACCGTCACTCTGCATTACATATATTGGTATGATTATTACTACTGAGATTCCCCCGAATCTCATTCCCATTTATAACATTACAGGGGAGGTTCTGTCAAAATAAAATCTGGAAATTTTAAGAGACGCCGTTATGCTGCCGAAATTCCGGCAAGGAAGCAGGAACAGGGAAAGGAACTGATACGTACTGTGTACGTAGTGCTGTCTAAGGAGGCTGGAAGTGAGTGGACCCAGCAGGTTCATCCAGTCTTTCCTGGGTACTACGTAGAATGGTAGTTCTCATGAGGGAATTATCGAATCGGTACAACATCGGTTACTTTCTAAAGAAGATTTGTAGCAATTATGCTGTCGGATTTTAGGCAGGAAAAGATGTAATAGAAATATGATAATTTGCTGTATGCCTTGTTGTATGACATTTTATTATTTAATAATAAATGTTGTTTGGCATGTTCAATTTGTGAATGGGGAATTAAGGGAGAAATTCGCAGGTCTTGAGGTAGCAGTGTTCTGACCTCAGTTTGACCTAGTAAACGGAGGAGTTTGGCTATGAAATTTGGTGAGCCAGTAGTACACATCTGGGGTATTCCGTGGATAGGTAATAAGCCTTATTTGAATGTGTAGAACGAGATAAATTAATTTTCAAATTAAAGGTCCAGAATACTAAGATATATCAAGCTAATATCGCTTCCGTAAGTGTACTCTGAGGAGTCTAAGGGAGGATGTTTCACTCATTGGACCGCAAATATCGAAATGAATTAATTGCAATGGATTTTTGGCTCGTGTTCCCTTACCGAATGGTTTTCTGGTAGCCTTACCTGCTAGACAACTTTCGCACAATGACATATCCATGTTAGGGATTACCCCCAACAAGCCTTCTTTTGCCAGTTTAATCATTCTATTTTGATTAATATGTCCTAGTCTAGCATGCCAGATATTCATATCAGGATTATTCGAAGTAATAGCAAAGCAATCGTGAATATTAAAATCACCAGCAAGATCCAAAATAAAGAACTTTTGAAATTGGAAAAGCTGAACCATAAAATATTGAGTTGCTATAAATGTCTGCAACTTTACCATGAAAGTTTACATTAAACCCAAAGTTCAATAAGCAAATTACAGAAACTAAATTCCGTCGGATGTCAGGAGCATGAAGCACATCATGCAGCATCAAGGTATTTCCACCACGCAAAACAAGTTTACAGGTGCCAATGCCTCGAACCTCGATCCTTGCATTATTGCCAATGAAAAGACACTTGCTTTGAAATGGCAACCGACGGTATTCCACGAAGGATCCTCGATCTCGGCTTACGTGGTCTGTGGAGCCTGAGTCAATAATCCAAGAAAAGGAAATAGGTTCTGTTAGAAAAACAGTACTAGAAACAAATAAGACATGTGAATTCACATAATTCACTTTTACCTTTCCGCTCTCGGTCTGTTTAAAACAGTCACGTGCGAAATGTCCCATATTATGGCATGCAAAGCATTTGACCTTCTTTAGGTCTAGCTTTTTCTTGCCTCCTTTCTTTCCCTTCTTCTTGTATTGTTGCTTGCCTTTCTTAGGCGGAGGACCGCCTTTCTTCCCATTTTTCTGAAATTTCTTGCCCTTTTTAAATTCAGGCTTAGATTAGGAAGGACCAGCACCTTCGGTCAGATAGGCTTGTCCAGTGGCCTTATAAGCCTCCAGACGTTCATCCTCTAGCTCCAAATGCTTAGCTACATCATTGAAAGTGATGATGTTCTCATTATGGGTCAGATTGACTTTCATGTGCTCCTAACTGGCAGGGAGCGACCTGATTACAGCTTGCACTTGCTGCTCATCAGATAAATTATGTCCATCCTCTTTCAATTCACGGATCATTGTGGACATCTCTCGCAGATGTTGCCTCATAGGATTATTCAGTTTCAGCTTATAGGTATCGAATTTAATCGTCAACCTTCTAAGCTTGGTCGTGGAAACTCCATCAAACTTATCCTTTAAGGCAATCCACATAGCTTGTGCCGTTCTGTGTGTCTCAAACTCACACATCAAATCATCTGCCATTGCACTTAGCAGTGTAATTCTTGCTATGCTATTCTTCTTTTTCCATGACAGGTATGCTTCTTGGTCCCTCCTGTGCTGGGCTATATTTCCCGCTTCAGGCTCTACCAGTGCCATGGTTAATGGCTCAATTGCATCCTGCTCTTCTAGAATATATTAGACCTTTCGGTGCCAAATATCCCAGTTGTCCCCGTTGAGTTTTTCCCCTTTGTTTAATTCAGCAATAATGTTCTTTGAAGCCATTGTTCAATATCAGTTCTGTGACAAACCTATCCCACATTAATTTATTGAACCATAGAACATTTAAGTGAATTTATATAGCACATGTAAAGTATACAATGTCATGTACTTTTATCATTTTTGATCAGAAAATAATAACATTACTAGACCCACGATCAAGAGAATACGTTTGTACCTCCCATCACATAGGCACTAGCAGCGTCATTACTTTCTATCAAAATTAATATAAGCACTCTCATGTTTTACTTTTAGAAGACTCATTATCTAAAAGACTCCCACTTATAAAAGACATACATTAATCATAACTTGTAAAGAAATGAAATAAAACATAATTTCATTGCATATAAGGCATGTAATAAATGTCAAGTCTTTACAATGAAAGAGTAATAAAATATGTCCTTAACTAAGTAAAGCAATGGTAATCAAATACAAATATACATCATTCGATATGAGCTTTACAATAATCTAACATTGCTTTTCTTAATTTCTTAAGCTTATGATGCGGCTTACGAAGGTTAGATACAAATTCTATTACTCTAAGCCAATATTTCTTGCCTAAGCGTCCTTGTTTAGGCTTTCCTCTAACCCTAACTGCCCTTATATACTCCATTATGACTTTCAGGTAGAATGCAGTATTCTTCTTATCTGTCATTAAATCAATGTAGTCGTAAATCACGCCATTAACGCCTTTTATATTTGTTAATTTAGCTGCATCTCTTTCAGCTATACTCATAGCCAAAGCAGGGGTAAGAGGTTGATCAACTTCCTCTCCATTCTCAACTGGAGATTCGTCGTGAAGAGTAGGCACCGACTTGGAGTCTGAAGAATCCATGAAAGGCTGCAAATGAAGGGGTTCGATGGGGAATAAAGTTTCCGACCTCGGTCCGAAAATACACGTTACATGTGGTTCCTCTTGTGGAACTTCCTCCATCAACTCCTCTGGTTCTTCTTCAGAAAGTTCGTCAAGATCTTGTTTTGGATCCTCTTCAGGTTCCCCCTCGGGATCCTCTTGAATGTCCTCCTCCTCCGGGTTATTGACATCATCCAGAAATGAGATGTCTTCATTTAAGCTTAGTCCCAGAGATTCAGTGCTAGATGAAGCCATTTTCACCTAAATAATAAAAAATATTAATTATTATAATTTTCTTGAATTTTTAAACACCAAAAAAATACCAGAAAATACACTGAATATCCACAAATAGGTCTATAATTGCCTCCAAATTAGGCAAATTATATATCAAAATGAAGATCTTGATTTTAGGGATTTTAAGGAACAAACCGCACCTCAATCGGAGCTCCGACGCGCCCTCACGCGCCCCAAGAAGGATTAATTCAGGAAAAATAAAAAAAACTGAATGAAGCCCACTCTCAGCCTCTGGCGCGTGTACTACACGCGCCAGTCTGGTGCTGCCACGTGGCCACTCCCACGTGTCAGCCACCAGAATTTCCTCCAATTTTTTTTTTTCGAATCCCTTACAGCCTCCAAAAAAAAACTTTTTTTTTTTTTTTTGCAAATGGGCCTACTCACTCTGGCCCAAAAAAAATTTGCTTTTTTTTTGCACGGATGGACTGGGCTGAACTCAGCCCAGTCCGCAGAAACAGAAAACATTCTGTTTTTTTTTTGGTTTTCTGCCAGACGCAAAACGACGTCGTTTAGGGGAGGATCAAAACGACGCCGTTTTGATCGTCCCTGACCTCCAGCTGGGTCACACAGACCCGACTGGAAAACGGGTCGAGTCCGCGTTTTTCCTCCGTAACTTCTCCGTCCGACGTCCGATTTCGACGTTCTTGGTGTCATTTTCTTCATTTTTTCGAGCTCTACGCAATGGGACTAATATAAGAGCCTAAAAACACTATTTTCTTATGACCCAATTTGAAAAATGAAACGTCTCTATTTCGGTTCACTGCAAAAATGCTTCTGTCTATGGTTTAAACGCATGCTATATGTATCTTGGCATAAAACAAACATGCTTAAACAGAAATGTATGCAAGAACAGCATGCTACCATAAAAAATGAAAATTGACAGAAACTTGCGGAAGCACGGTAACCTGGCTCTGATACCACTGAAGGTTTTCGGGCGTACCTTGGTTGTTTCCCTGTTCACCGAGATAGCCACGTGTTGCCGGAGCACCTTTGTGGACTCTGGCACGTATACACAGCAAATGCACCAAAGAACAGAAGAGCACGGAGAAGCACACTGGAACGAAATGAGAACAGAGGAGAAGTCGGAGAATAATTCTTTTCTATTCTTCAGTACCAAAGTTGCACGCACACACGCATGAGTCAAAACTTCTATCACAATGAAGCAAACCCAGAAGGGAAAAGAGAGCCTTCCAAAATGCTCTTCTGTGTGCGTATATTGTGGGTGGAGTGGGATTCCTTTAACTTCCCACTCCCTCATTCTCCTTCATTCAAACCGTCAACCGTTCCCCCATTTTCTGCTCTTCATGGATCTGGGCCCAATCCACCATGGGTGGACTGACCCATTTCCCAACAGCGAGTTTCATAAAAAAAAATTGTTGGATATGATAACTATAAATGTTGATGGATTTAATTTCAATTATTTGAATTTAAAATATATTGTTGTCGTGTTTTGTATTTTGATTGTTTAATTATATACTTTTAATAACTATTTATTGATAAAAATAAAATATATTATAAGTTTACTATTTGAGTCTAAGTTTATATTCTTGTAACCAGTTTGACAATCTTACTTTCATGGACTTGTTTGAGCTCATTTATGATATAATATATCTTGTGATGAGATTTTAATTTTTCTAAATTAAACACTTCCCCTTGCAAGTTACTTTTAATCTTGATGGGTAGTAAACGTCAAGTTATACATTTTTCCCTTAATCATTGTTTTGTGACATTGAAATAGAGTTCCTAATGATATTCTTTTTTTTTTCTACTAGGTTTTGTGTTCCATTGATTTTTTAATAAGATTTTAATGAGATATATTATTTATTTGTGGGCATTTAAGAAAAAAATATTATTATTGTTACTGTATGTTTTGACTTATGCATAACCTCCTAATTATTGGAATTAAATTCTCTAATTATGATTTTCTAAATCTACCCATCAAATGACTTGAGTATTCACCTTCTTCTTACATTTTTTTTGCCATCTTACATTTATGGATCAAGTTATTAAATTGAACACCTTATATGAAGGGTAACTTTTATTCAAAATACATGAATTCTGGATAAGGTATATTGTTTATTTAATATAGATAAACTGAATCCCTTAACCTAGTCATTAATTATATAGATAGAGATTTAATTAACAACGATGTGCATAAATTTAAAATAATGTACGCACATTTATTTTGGAAAATTTTGATAATTCATGAATATCTTAATATTAAATTGGTTTGATTGTCAAGCGCCCTCCTTTGTCGTGATATTTATGAATAGGGGGGGGGTTGGATAGAGTCTGAAAAGTACCCCTAAAAAATAGTTGCAAGTTTTTCTGTCCCAAATATCAGGGACGAACCCTTGAAAATGGCATAGCGTTGACACAGATTGTGAAAGAGACTAACAGGCAGTGAAAAGAGATCCCAAGATCATATTTCTAATGGTGATTATGACACTAATAAGAATTAAGTCTAATGATAAGCTAATATCTCATAACGTGATGAATTAATGTTCAAATCCCCGTTGTGAGAAAATTTGAACATTAACTAGAAGTATTTTGATAAACAATTAGTATAGGAGACAAAAGGGATGGGTTCTTATATAAAAGTTCAAAACAAAGTGTTGAAAAGGGTCCTCGATTTAGCACTAGATGAAATATATAAGATATTGGAGTAGTAAGAAATGGTAGAAATTAATACAATGGTAGTTAATGGAGATAATAATTATAATATTGAAAATATTTTAATTTTATGTAAACTTAAAAAGGAAAACCCCAAAAAATATCATTTGAATTTCAAAATCCTAAATCAGGAATTATTACAAAAATGTGTTGTTATTTACTTTACAAGAATAGTCAATAGCTTATAAAGTGTAAGAAACAAATTGATTTGTAATTTTGAAATTTAGGTGGTATTTTATTGAAATTTTCCCAACTTAAAACTTCAACTAACTTTTATTACATATTATATAGGTTAGATAGAAAATAGGAAAAATGACATCTAGGTCTCGTGGAAAGAATTAAATTGCGTCTAGGTCCTAGGAAATGACATAATGAATGTGAAATCTCATGAGACCTGGGATTAATTTTTTTCAATTGTGAAAAGACATAACTACCCCTGGTATAATGAACATATCCCTATCCCCCGTCGCCCTACTCGAAACTAAAGCCCTAGTGCCGATCACATTCTACAAACATCATTCATTCCTCCTTCGTCGTTACTATGTAGTCAAATTTGAACCCCTAATCTGCTGGTCGCCGGAGCACTTATCATCCCTATGTCACCTGTCACCCCACTTGAAACTTAAGCCCTAGTGCCATTTCTTGCTCGTAGTCTGCAAACATAATTTCTTCCTCCTTCATCATTGCTATTCACGAATCCCAACCCCTAATCCGTCAGTCGTCATAGCACCTCTCCTCCCCTGGGAATGCCTCTTTTTCCTCACAAGGTACTTTGCCTTTAATCTCATTTAAGAAGATGAACTTTTGTTCTTCTATGCTTTGAAGGATTGTTAGGTTGTAATGTGGACCTTGGTATAAATATTAGAGTGAATTATGATCATTGTTCTTGCGATTTACTCTAGGATTTTTTTATTATAGGTTGTTTCATTGCTATTGTTCTTCAGCATGGTCAATCTTAGTTGTTTGAACTGACTTTACCCTCCTGAAGAAAGACTAGGCCTTTTGAAGGATAAATTCGTTCAAGTTCTTTCTTTTTTTTGTACACAATCTCAAAATTCATCTATTTTCAGTTTACTCTTCCTAATTTGTAAATTAGAATAAGCATCATTTTTTGGTTGATAGAGCAAAAAGTCTGAGTTATTTATTCATTTCTCTATTAATTTGTTTTCCAATACTAGAAATTCTTCACTTTTATTGAATGCTCAGTTCATTTGATTTGTGGTTAGTTTGTGGGTCTCCTATTAATGAAGGATTTGAATAGTTTCTTATTACTTTATGTTTTGGTTTACTTCATGGAATTTATTGTTGTCAACTAGAAGTGCTTGTTCAACTCTGCTATGGTGAGCATTTAGGTAGAATTTATGTGACAACTAATGTAATAAGCAATGATGTAATGCTAATACTATAAAGATTTGGATGGAAAGGTGTATATATTAACAATGTTTTCTAAGTGCAGATTTGTCTACCATAATGCTGACCTCTAATGCTAAATACAACTACATTAGTTTATTTGTGAATTTGATATGTAGTAGAAAGGATTTTGTCTTCTTCTTTTCATGAAGTACCTTAAGTATTAATTCCATTTATTGATGAAAGTGGCTATAGAAATAATTGTACAGCTGATCAATAATAATATATCTATCAATACTAATATATATAGCAGTAAGGAATTGAAGAAAATTCCTGTAGGGAAAATATCTCTTATTCTCTAGGATTGAGTATTAATTTCATTTATTGATGAAAGTGGTTGTTATTGCAAGATCAAAAGATGCCAAATCCGGTAAAAAAGTGAAGGCAGATCAAGGAGTTGGAACTTCTTTGGGCATATAGTATTCATGAAAGAGTACAAGAATGCAAACCCGGTAAAGAAGATGTCCTTAGAAGAGGCAGGTATGTCACTAAGGGAAGCTTGGAATAAATTCCAAGAGGATAAGAGAGATGATTACAGAAGGAGAGCGAAGGAATTAAGTGATTTGAGCAAGGGAAAGAAATATATTATGCCCTTCTACACAAGATGTACACCGAAGCAGTTCATGGATGTCCGCAAGAAGTTGAAGAGCAAAAAGAAAAAGATGGAGAGGCTTAGAGCAATTGGGTTTGATAAGTTAGTGCACATAAGCTGCCTACACAATAAGTGAGATTTATGTGGGGATTTTATACGTGTGTTTAACACTCTGACAAAGACTATTTCAATTAGAGGGAAGACCCATGAAATGGAGCTAACAGATGTGAATAAGATAATAGGCTTGCTAGTTGATGAGACTCAAATAATCGCAACTACCACTGATAACAAAAGCTTGAAGGATCTGAAGATGGTGTATAGGAAGGTCCCATACACAAAAATAACGGGGTGGTTTGGTTGATGAGAAGGAGAATGTTGATTTTGAGTTCCTCTTCGTCTTTTATAGCCTAGGAATCCTCTTAGACCCTAGCTCGTGCATTTATGTCAGAAACAAGGTATTGAAGGTCATGGTCTCAACAAAGGATGCATTCGGGGAGTTCGATTGGTGCACCTTTATTCTTAATAACCTTTCGGACTCTATTAAAGAGTACCATGAAAAGCTGAGGAAAGGGGATGTCGGTGGGTGAAAAAATATAGGAGGCTGCTTGTACTTCCTTGGTAAGTGTGTGTGTAACATTTTTGTATCTGTAAAAACAATTAACTGTCAGAGTGTTAAAAAATGTGTTTAACTTGTGCATAACGTGATATACAGATTTATTGTCTGCAAATATTTCCACTGATCTGCCAAAAAGCCTTTAAGGTCGGGGATTGTAACATCCCGATTTTTGGGTCTAGGAGAACTGGGAGGTAGTCTGATATGGGTAAGCTGCTAAACCCCTAGTCCCAAGGTAGTAACCTGATATGGGCAGATTACTTACCTATATTTTGTAGGAATCCGTGGGATGAGGGTGCTGTATGAGGGGTTAGAACATGGATAGCTGTAAGCAACTATAATGAGAGATGTTAGTTGCTAAGAATCCATGTGGAAGGTATGGGACCAAGCTGTTGCTAATCTAGACCATCACTGGAGTGAGGATAAGACAGAGAGGGATGATCTTATTGGTTATATATATATGACTGCGTTATAAGAACCACATAGCTGTGTAGATCAGTAAGAAGTTCTCTTCAGGAAAGATGAGGTATCCCTTAAAATTTTGAGGACGAAATTTTTAAAAGGGGAGGAGAATTGTAACATCCCGATTTTTGGGTCTAGGAGAACTGGGAGGTAGTCTGATATGGGCAGGCTGCTAAACCCGTAGTCCCAGGGTAGTAATCTGATATGGACGGATTACTTACCTATATTTTGTAGGAATCTGTGGGATGAGCTAAGTCCTTCAGGATTTAAAGACGAGTTAAGTCTTTGACCTACAAAATAGGGATAGTTCGCCTAGGTTCAAAAAGAGGAATGTAAGGAATATCCTAAGTCTTAAGCCTAGGAATTCTGCAGGTAGCTTGATATGGGCTGGCTCCTGTGTGAGATAACCTGATATGGGCGAGTTGTCGAGCCTTTCAATTAATAATGATTCCCGAAGAGTTTAGGGGATGAGTTGTTGAAAGAGAATTTCTAGAACTTAAGATGAAGGATAAGAAGATAAGAAAAGATGCCAGAAAGAGAATGCAGCGGCATAATCGTAATTATGGGAAAGATCGGGCAGGTAGCCGATGAGTACCATATTTTACCAAAAAATAGAGAAAATTATGCTGATCATTTCACTGAACTATGAAATGTGCATGTGAGGTCCCTATGAGTATGAAAGAATTAGAAATGTGACCAAGGGTAAAATGGTCATTTTGAAAAGTGTGCGCGCGAGCGTACTTTCAGGCAAAACAGCCCGGTCCGGATTAAATATCTGAAAATACCGGGAGATAGAGAAATGAATTCCGGGTTGAATGAGGAGTCACAGAATTTTGATTTGAGGTCCCGATTTTTCTGTAAAAATTCCTGAAGATGGGAATTTACAGTTATAATGGGTAAAGGAAAAGCAGTCCGAATAGAGATGATCGGATTGTGGCCAGAGGCCATATAGTGTTTCTAAGGCCCATAGTGACACCAGGGAAGGCCCAGGCCCATGATATCAGTTCAATGGTAAAAAGGGTCGGTGTCCGGGGAAAAAGGTGCAAAATGACGAAAATGTCCTTATGTTATAAAATAGTGAAAGAATGAGTAAAGGGTATTTTGGTCATTTGGCTAAGGTTAGATAGTCCAGAAAGGTTATCTGGATAGTTGACCAGGGTCAGAGAATACTCTGGTAAGATGTGAAAAGACAATAATGCCCCTAGACTCATTAAAGTAAAGAAAGAGGAACCAAGGGCATTTTGGTAATTTGCCAAGGGATGTTTCTTGGGAATCGAGCCATCAGAGTACTTGAGCTAGATCAGAGACCCAAGATAGCATTCCTCGAGCCCAAAAACGTAGCCCAGGAGATATGAGAGAAAAAGTGATATTAAAATAATATTTTAGTATCTTTTCAATAAAGTAAAGTTACTCGGTTGGCATGATGACCGGGGAGGTGATCAGATAAGGTCCTGGACTTATCTGGAGGCCATGAGGTGGAGAAAAAGGTGTCCTCATGGACCCACAAGGCACCACATGGCATGAGTATAAGGAAAGAAGAAAAGGTAAAGGACACGTGGCACGATCTCAGCCGTGTATTCCGGTGCAAGACTCTGAAATTCTCTGGAAACGCTGAGTCAGCTGGTGAGGTGTCCCAAGGGCCCCACCATTGCGCCACCTAGCATGTGAGGTTTCCCTTGGATGATGTCATGATGATGATGTCATAAATGGAAAAGAAAATAGGAAATTTCAGGAAAATCGCTGGCCACAAGTTCAGAGTTCTTGAGAATTACGAAAGTGCCATCCGTGAAAACTATAAATACCCCCTCCCCCTTGTCATTTGCATCATGGCCAAGAGCCCTTTATGAGAGAGAAGGAGCTCTAGAGAGAGAAAGTAAGGGGAAGAAAGAAAGAAAGGAAGTTCTGGCGGAGCGGGAAGCAGAATAGAGATAGTAGAGTTCTGCTAAGCTAGCCAGGTAGTAACTAATCCTAGCTTTTATGTAATGGCTTTGTGATTTGATGTGCTATTGTTTGGTTGGATTGTTGTCTTATATGTTATGCTTGAAGCTGTACACAATCACAAGCAAGCATTGTCACACTGCATTACATATATTGTTATGATTATTTACTACTGAGATTGTTGGAAATTGTGCCCTAGGGGCCAATCATTGTCTTATAAACATTATTGTTTTATGAATTTCTTAATTATGTTATCACATTATTTGCATGGTTACTGTGATGACCATCCTTGGATAACTTATGATCTTATCCTAAATGTCCTTGGTCGGTCATTTGTTCGGGAGCAGAGATGAAATAAGACCAGTATGACTTTGAAGATATATAGAGATATAAATCAAAGTCATAGGCAGATGTAAGAGTACAAGGTGTTGGACCGACCCGCTATGAGAGAGCTGTATGGGTTAAGACATAAGCTTCTCTCATATACAAACCATGTCACTATGCCCTTTGACCTGAGATCATCATGGATTCCTACATGACAAACGCTCAGCTTTGACCTAGCCAAAAGTCACTTTTGACCGAGTGATCATAAAGGCTATGTTCGGGCTCAGTGGTTTTTCATGCGGAGGAATGTGAATGGTCAAGATGGAATTTGTCCCTCACATTCGTAGAGAGATATTACTGGGCCCCTCGATGAGTGAGTCTGAGAAATGTATGGCCATACTGTAATGGAAGGGTAGTTCAATTTCTATCGTCAGACTACTCAGGGATCGAGAAAGTAACGGTCAGGAATAGGAGGATGACGTTCACCATGCCTCATCCATGACCGAAATATCGTGTGACAAAAGGGACGTGATATGGTTGTATGAAAGGTAACATCGTTCATCGATCCTTATATATTTTAGGTAGTCGTAATGTCTTGCTAGATGCCGCTTATGACTTGTGGGTTAGTATAGTAACTGGCCTACTGCCAACTTCATATGGGCCTACAGGGTCGCACACAAAATAGCCCAACTCGAGCTGTGATGTCCAGATTCATTGAATCTAAGAGATGTCTAGATTCAATGAGATTTATATATTTTATATATATATAAATTTGTATATATTATATATATAATATAAGAGATATTTGCAAGATTTAATTTATAAGGATAAATTAAATTTCTATCACTTTTGAATTTGAATTTAAATGGATATGATCTATTTGAATTTGAAATTCAAATTGATAAAATATCTCAAATTTGATTTATGAGAATAAATCAAATATAATTCCATCTTATCTTTATTTTAAATTAAATAAATAGGTGAATTAAATCTGTGAGACGGATTTAATAAAAACCGTATTTATTTAATTAGTTTCTTATCAAATTATGCAATATATGATATTGTATTAATTTCAGAATTAATATAAGATTAATTCTGAAGCCCGGCCCAATTAGAAGCCCGATAGCATCCTATATATTTGACATTAGGAGCTAGGGTTCTACATATAACACAACTCACAAGAGAAAAAGGGGCAGGAGAGTGCAAAAGGTTTGCAGATAAGAAACTGCCAGAATAGAGACGGTGAGGACAGAATCTTGAGAAAACCCTAGAGGGACAAGAGGTGTTAGCACGTCGTTCGTGGTTGGAACGCTATTCCTGTGGATACCGGTAGAGAAAGCTGATCTGAGTTGACGACGAGGTCGCGACCAGTTGACTCAGAGGTCGCGACCAAATTGGCTTCTGAACGTCATAAATTCGAAAAGAGACTACAGGTCGCGATTAGAAGCTGAGTAGGTCGCGACTGAAAGTTCCAGAGGCGACAGGTGACGACGTGAAGCTGAGTAGGTCGCGACTGAAAGTTCCAAAGGTGACAGGTCACGACGAGAAGCTGAGTAGGTCGCGACTGAAAGTTCCAGAGGCGAGGAGTCGCGACTAGTGGATACGGAGGTCGCGACTAAAGTTTGAATACCGAAGGTAACACTTCTTTCTCCTTGACTTAAACACATTCGGTAGATCCTGGCTGGGAATGGAAAATTTTTTAAAGTTAATTTCCGCTGCGTGTCTTCCAATTCCCTTCAGAGATTCCCTTGAATCTCATCCCCATGTCTAATGAAACATCCTCCCTTATACCCGTCAGAGTACACTTGCGGAAGCGATATTAGCTTGATTATATCTTAACTTAAGCCTAAAAATTAAAATTTCTACTTTTAAGTTCCTTATTCTGAACCTTTAATTTGAGAACTGATTAATCTCATTCTACACATCCAAACAAGTCTTATTACCTATCCACGTAATGCCCCAGATGTGTACAACCGGCTCACCAAATTTCGTGGCCAAACTCTTTCGTTTACTAGGTCAAACTTAGGACAGAACCCTGCTACCTCAGGACCTGCGAATTTCTCTTTTCATTTCTCATTCGCAAATTGAACATGCCAAACAATATTTATTATTAAATAATACAATGTCATACAACAAGTCATACACAAAATTCTCATATTCTATTACATCTTTTCCTGCCCGAAATTCGGCAGCACAACTGCTAGACTTCATCTGTACAAAGAACTGAACCGTACTGATTCGGTAATTTCCTCATGAGAACTACCATTCTACGTAAGTACCCAGGAAAGACTGGATGAACCGGTTAGGTCCACTCACTTCCAGCCTCCTTAGACAGCACTACGTACACAGTACTTATCATATTATGATGTTCAGTCTTACATTCGGCAACATAACGGCGTCTCTCAAAATTCTTAGAATTCAGTTCAACATAATCTCCCTGTAATGGGTTAGACATGGGGAATGAGATTCAGGGGAATCTCAGTAGCAACAATCATATCAATATATGTAATGCAGAGTGACAGTGCTTGCTTGTGATTGTGTACAGATAAGTATGCTGCGTGCTTCCATACTCAATAACATATGATCATAGCATTGTAATAGAGCTTCAAGCATAACATATAAGACAATAATCCAACCAAACAATAGCACAACAAATCACAAAGACATTACATAAGAGCTAGGATTAGTTACTACCTCAAAAGCTTAGCAGAACTCCAGAACCTCTATACTGCTTTCAACTCCGTCAGAGCTTCCTTTCTTCTTTCTTTCTCTCACTTTCTCTCTCAAGAACTTCCTTCTCTCTCTAATCTTGCTCTTGGCCGTGGGATGCATGAAATGGGAGGGGGAGGGGGTATTTATAGTTTCCCTCAATGGCATTCCTATAATTTTGAAGCCATCTGAACATATGGTCCTGGTTTTTCCTGGAATTTCCTATTTTCTTTTATTCCTTTTTACTGCATCATCCAGGACACCTCAGTGGACACCTCAGCGGACACCTCAGCAGCACATTTCCCACATGTCTAAAACCCGGGACACCTCATCAGCTGACTCAGCATGCTGACTCACCGGTCCAGAGTCTTGCACCGTAATACGTGTCCTTAGCTTTATCTGCTTCCTTTAGATTAGTGCCATGTGGCGACAAGGTGGGTCCCTTTACGCCATCCAATGCTATCCAGATAAGTCCAAAACTCTATCCGATCACCTCCTCGGTTATCGTGCCAACCGAGTAACTTTACTTTACTGAGAAGTCATTAAATCATTATTTTAATGTCACTTTTCCCCCTGAATCATTGGGCCTGCGTTTTTGGGCTGGGAATATCATCTTGGGTCTCTGATCCAGCCCAAGTACTCTGATGGCACGATTCCCAAGAAACACCCTTTGGCAAATTACCAAAATGCCCTTAGTCTGTCTTTCTTTACTTTATTAGGTCTAGGGGCATTATTGTCTTTTCCCATCTTACCAGAGTATTCTTTGACCCTGGTCAACTATCCAGATAACTTCCTTGGACTGTCTAACCTTGGGAAAATGACCAAAATACCCTTTACTCATTCTTCAGCTGTTCTATAACATAGGGGCATTTTCGTCATTTCGCACCTTTTTCCCGGATACCGGCCCCTTTTACCACTGGACTGATCGAATGGGCCTGGGCCTTCCCTGGTGTCACTAAAGGCCTTAGAAACACTATACGGCCCCCTGGCCACAGTCCGATCATCCCTATCGGGACTGCTTTTCCTTTACCGATTATAACTGTAAATTTCGATATTCCGGAATGTTTACAGAAAAATCGGGACCTCAAATCAAAATTCTGTGACTCCTCATTCAACCTGGAATCCTTTTCTCTATCTCCCAGTATTTTCAGATATTTTATCAAGATCGGGTGTTTTTGGCCTGAAAAAGCGCTCACGCGCACACTTTTCCAAAATGACCATTTTACCCCTGATCACATTACTAATTCTTTCATACACATAGAGACCTCATATGCACATTTCACAGTTCAGTGAAATGATCAGAATAATTTTCTCTATTTTCTAGCAAAATATGGTACTCATCGGCTACCAGCCCTATCTTTCCCAAAATTACGATTTTGCCCCTGCATTCTCTTTATGGCATCTACTCTCATCTTCTTATCCTTCACCTTAAGTTCTACAAATTCTCTTTCAATAACTCATCCCCTAAACTCTTCGGGAGTCATCGTTAATTGAAAGGCTCGACAACCCGCCCATATCAGGTTATCTTACACAGGAGCCAGCTCATATCAAGCTACCTGCAGAATTCCTAGGCTTAAGACTTAGGATGTCCCTCATATTCCTCATTTTGAACCTAGGTGAACTGTCCCGATTCTGTAGGTTAAAGACTTAACTTATCTTTAAATCCTGAAGGACTTAGCTCATCCCTCGGATTCCTGCAAAATACAGGTAAGTGATCCGCCCATATCAGATTACTACCCTGGGACTACGGGTTTAGCAGCCTGCCCATATCAGACTACTTCCCAGTTCTCCTAGACCAAAAATCGGGATGTTACATCTAACCCATTTCAAGGAGGTTATGTCGAGGTAGATTTTGAGAATTCTAAGTGTTGGAGATTGTGCCCTAGGGGCCAATCATTATGTTATGAACATTGTTGATTTTATGAATTTCTTAATTATGTTATCACATTATTTGCATGTTTACTGTGATGACCATCCTTGGATAACTCATGATCTTATCCTAAATATCCCTGGTCAGTCATCTATGCGGGAGCAGAGATGAAATAAGACCAGTATGACTTTGAAGATATATAGAGATATAAATCAAAGTCATAGGCACATGTAAGAGTACAGAGTGTTGGACTGACCCGCTATGAGAGAGCTGCATGGGTTAAGTCATAAGCTTCTCTCATATACAAGCTATGTCACTATGCCCTTTAACCTGAGATCATCATGGATTCCTATATGATTTGGGTAGTCGTAATGCCTTGCTAGAGATCGCTTACGACTTGTGGGTCAGTATAGTAACTGGACCATTGCCAACTTCATATGGGCCTACAGGGTCGCACACAAAATAGCCTAATGCGAGCTATGATGTCCAGATTCATTGAATCTAAGGGATGTCTAGATTCAATGAATAATCTAGGGTGGATATATATATTTTATATATATAAATTAGTATATATATATTATATAGTATATATATATTATATATAATATAAGAGATATTTGCAAGATTTAGTTTATAAGGATAAATTAAATCTCTATCACTTTTGATTTTGAATTTAAATGGATATGATCTATTTGGATTTGAAATTCAAATTGATAAGATATTTCAAATTTGATTTATGAGAATAAATCAAATATAATTATATCTTATCTTTATTTTAAATTAAATAAATAGGTGAATTAAATCTGTGGGACGGATTTAATATAAACCATATTTATTTAATTAGTTTCTTATTAAATTATGCAATATATGATATTGTATTAATTTCAGAATTAACATAAGATTAATTCTGAAACCTAGCCCAATTGGAAGCCCGATAGCATCCTATATATTTGACATTAGGAGCTAGGGTTCTAGACAAACACAGTCGTGAGAAAAAGGGGCAAGGAGAGTGCAAAAGATTTGCAGATAAGAAACTGCCAAAATAGAGACGGTGAGGACGGAATCTTCAGAAAGCCCTAGAGGGACAAGAGGCGCTAGCACGTCGTTCGTGATTGGAACGCTGTTCATGTGGATACCGGTAGAGGAAGCCGATCTGAGTTGTCGACTTCTCGCGATCGAGAGAAGAGGACCAGGTACGACAACAGGTCGTGACCAGTTGACATAGAGGTCGCGACTAAACGGGCATCTGAACATCAAAAATCCGAAAAGAGGAGACAGGTCGAGACTGAAAGCTGATTTGGTCGCGACTACAAACTCCAGAGACGACAGGTCGCGACAAGAAGCTTAGGAGGTAGCGACTACAAACTCCAGAGACGACAGGTCACGACTAGAAGCTGAGGGGTCACGACAGAAAACTCCAAAGGCGACAGGTCACGACTGGAAGCTGAGTAGGTCACGACTTAAAGTTCCAGAGGCGAAGAGTCGCGACTAGTGGATACAGAGGTCGCGACTACAGGTTGAATACCGAAGGTAACACTTCTTTCTCCTTGACTTAAACACATTCGGTAGATCGTGGCAGGAAATGGAAAAAATTTTATAGTTAATTTCTGCTGCGTGCCTTCCAATTCCTTTCAGTGGTATCAGAGCCATGCTATTTTGTGTTTAAGTTAGGTTTGATTTTTGATACATGTGATGTATGTTAGACTTCTTAGCTGATTATGTGATAACATGCGAATTATGTATGACATATAAGGAATCCGCTTTATGTATGACATATACGGAATCCGAAAGAAAACTGAAATCGATGGTGTATATTAATTGATTTGATCAATTAATATTGATGGGGTCTAAGCAAATTGAATTAAGATTCTTGATCAAAAAAAATTTTCTTAGGGCGCTGCCCCACACGCCGCCCGCTAACCGGCTAGCGGGACCGCCATGGCTACCTGATCGTAGCGCAACATAATCATAATATGTACTGACTTTCCTAATGTATGAATGTTTTGAAACATTTATTGCCCTTCACATAAACTAAATTTTGATTCTTGAATGTTTGGGTATGGTGAACAATATGGCTCTAGATTACAAGTGTTGTAATTTTTCTAAATACGGCCTACGAGTCGTGCCTTCCTCTAATTACTCTCGTTGTACATTCTCTTCTCATCTCACTCCCCTCAAATGTTAAAACAAGGTTTCCTTATGTAATTTTCCTATTCTAATTAGAGATCTCCTCTCATTGGCTTGAGGGGACTTAGGATAGGTGAGCCATATTGTATCACGTTTAAGATTATGCATCTTATGATTATATCACAGCATGTATGTTCTATATGCATAATACTAGTATGAGATACAATTGAGATACTTGTAAACCAGATAATTAATTAAACCCTCTAAATGAAATCTTAAGTCATAATGCCGTCAATTAATGAACACTTGTCACAACCTCGATCGCTCATTTGTAGGCTCCACCAAAGTGGGTGCATTTGAGTTATCTTGGGGAGATAAGCAAGAGTAATGGTGCTACTCTTATGTTTGTTATTGTTTGACTTAATTGAGATTATCAAAACGGTTTTGGGTCTCAAGGTATTAGATGGGATTAAAACATGCCTTATCATATGATGATGGAATCCCATAAACATCTAAGAGTTACATTTGATGTAATTGGTAAAGTTGTTACCTACCTAAATAACTTAAAGTTGAGCGTCCTGTGAAACATCCTCCCTTAGACTCCTCAGAGTACACTTGCGGAAGCGATATTAGCTTGATATATCTTAACTTAAGCCCAGAAATTCAAAATTTCACTCTTAAGTTCCTTATTCTAGACCTTTAATTTGAAAATTAATTAATCTCATTCTGCACATCCAAATGAGGCTTATTACCTATCCACGTAATGCCCCAGATGTGTACAACTGGCTCACCAAATTTCGTAGCCAAACTCCTTCGTTTACTAGGTCAATCTGAGGTCAAAACACTGCTACCTCAGGACCTGCGAATTTCCCCTTAATTTACCATACATAAATTGAATATGCCAAACAACACTTATCATTGAATAACATAATGTCATACAGCATGGCATACACAACAAGACATATACATAATCTTGCTATCTCTATTACATCTCTTTCTGCCTAAACTCCGGCAGCATAACCGCTACGCTTCATCTGTACAAAGAACTGAACTGTACTGATTCGGTAATTCCCTCATGAGAACTACCATTCTACGTAGTACCCAGGAAAGACTAGATGAACCGGCTAGGTCCACTCACTTCTAGCCTCCTTAGACAGCACTACGTACACAGTACTTATCATATACTGATATTCAGTCTTTACTTCGGCAGCATAACGGCGTCTCCTAGGATTCTCAAAATCCACTTCAGCATAACCTCCCTGTAATGGGTTATGGATGGGGATGAGATTCGGGGGAATCTCAGTAGCAACGATCATAACAATATATGTAATGCAGTGTGATAGTGCTTGCTTGTGATTGTGTACAGATAAGTATGCTGCGTGCTTCCATACTCAATAACATATGATCATAGCATTGCAGTAGAGCTTCAAGCATAACATATAAGACAACAATCCAACCAAACAATAGCACAACAAATCACAAAGCCATTACATAAAAGCTAGGATTAGTTACTACCTCAAAGGCTTAGCAGAGCTCTACTATCTGTATTCTGCTTCCAGCTCCGCCAGAACTTCCTTTCTTTCTTTCTTCCTCTCACTTTCTCTCTCTAGCACCTCCTCCTCTCTCTAAAAGGCTCAAAACCGTGGGATGCATGAAATGGGAGGGGGAGGGGGTATTTATAGTTTCCTTCAATGGCATTCCTGTAATTTTGAAGCCATATGAACTTGTGGTCCTGGTTTTTCCTGGAATTTCCTATTTTCTTTTATTCCTTTTTACTGCATCATGCATGACATCATCCAGGACACCTCACCGGGACACCTCAGCGCCATATTTATCACATGTCTGAAATCCTGGACACCTCAGCAGCTGACTCAGCATGCTGACTCACCGGTCCAGTCTCTTGCCTCGTAAAGCGTGTCCTCAGCTTTATCTGCTTTCTCCAGACTAATGCCATGTGGCGCCTGGAAGAGACCTCGCACACTTCCCAATGCTATCCAGATAAGTCCCAGACTTATCTGATCACCTCCTCGGTTTTCGTGCCAACCGAGTAACTTTACTTTACTGAAAGGTCATTAAATCATTATTTTAATGCCACTTTTCCCCCTGAATCACTGGGCCTGCGTTTTTTGGCCTGGGAATATCATCTTGGGTCTCTGATCCAGCCCAAGTACTCTGATGGCATGCTTCCCAAGAAACACCCCTTGGCAAATTACCAAAATGCCCTTAGTCTCTCTTTCTTTACTTTATTAGGTCTAGGGGCATTATTATCTTTTCCCATCTTACCAGAGTATTCTTTGACCCTGGTCAACTATCCAGATAACTTCCCTGGACTGTCTAACCTTAGGCAAATGACCAAAATACCCTTTACTCATTCTTCAGCTGTTCTATAACATAGGGGCATTTTCGTCATTTCGCACCTTTTCCCCGGACACCGGCCCCTTTTACCACTGGACTGATCTAATGGGCCTGGGCCTTCCCTGGTGTCACTAAAGGCCTTAGAAACACTATACGGCCTCCTGGCCACAGTCCGATTATCCCTATCGGAACTGCTTTTCCTTTACCGATTATAACTGTAAATTCCCATCTTCTGGAATTTTTACAGAAAAATCGGGACCTCAAATCAAAATTCTGTGACTCCTCATTCAACCCGGAATCCTTTTCTCTATCTCCCGGTATTTTCAGATATTTTATCCGGACCGGGCTGTTTTGGCCTGAAAAAGCACTCACGCGCACACTTTTCCAAAATGACCATTTTACCCCTGGTCATATTTCTAATTCTTTCATATACATAGAGACCTCATATGCACATTTCACAGTTCAGTGAAATGATTAGCATAATTTTCTCTATTTTCTGGCAAAATATGGTACTCATCGGCTACTAGCCCTATCTTTCCCAAAATTACGATTTTGCCCCTGCATTCTCTTTCTGGCCTCATTACTCATCTTCTCATCCCTTATCTTAAGTTCTAGAAATTCTCTTTCAATAACTCATCCCTTAAACTCTTCGTGAGTCATCCTTAATTGAAAAGCTCGACAACCCGCCCATATCAGGTTATCTTACACAGGAGCTAGCCCATATCAAGCTTCCTGCAGAATTCGTAGGCTTAAGACTTAGGATATTCCTCACATTCCTCGTTTTGAACCTAGGCGAACTGTCCCGATCTCCTAGACCAAAAATCGGGATGTTACATCCTGCCAAAGCGGACTCAAGTTTAAGCCAAATATGGATCTTAGCCCACTAATTATTACATTGAGGGTTGTTTTATTCAGTGGGAGATTGCTAATTCGCTTGCATATTTTAATTGTAGAATCATGACGACTAGTAATACTGCTACATTATCGTTGCGATCTGTCCTTGAGAAGGACAAACTCAATGGGACAAACTTTCTTGACTGGTTCAGGAACTTGAGAATTGTTCTCAAGCAGGAAAGAAAGGTATATGTCCTAGATCAACCCATTCCTGAGGAGCCAGCAGCCAATGCTCCTAGAGCTCAGAGAGATTCTTATGCGAAGCATAAGGAAGACTCTGTCGATGTGGGATGCTTAATGCTTGCCACCATGGTTCTGGAGCTCCAAAGAGATCTGGAACACATGGAGGCTTATGAGATGATTGTGCATCTTAAGGAAATATTCCAGCAATAGGCAAGGTAAGAGAGGTATGAGACCACTAAGGCCTTACATTCCTACAAGATGGCTGAAGGTGTATCAGTGAGTACTCATATCTTAAAGATGAAAGGGTACATTGATCACCTTGAGAGGCTTGGATTTCCCATGAGCCAAGAGTTAGCTACTGATTTGATCTTGAACTCACTCCTAGAAAGTTATGACCAGTTTGTCATGAACTACAACATGAACAACATGGAGAAATCTATTTCTGAACTGCATGGGATGCTTAAAACTGTTGAGCTGACTATTAAGAAGAAGCCCAGTACTGTTTTGATGGTTAAGAAAGGAAAGGGTATGAAAAGGAAAGGCAAGGGTAAGGGGAAGGGTCATGGCTCATCTGGTAAGACTAAAGAGTCAGGAAAACTCGAAACCAAGCCTGCACCAAAGAAAACAAAGCCTCCAAAGGAAGGAGTTTGCTTCTTCTGCAATGAACCGGGTCATTGGAAGAGGAATTGCAAACTCTACCTTGAAGATCTGAAAAAGAACAAGAAAGATAGCGGGGCTATCGCTTCAGGTCTTTATGTTATATACATTCATCTCTCTACTTCCACTACATGGGTATTAGATACTGCATGTGGTTCTCACATTTGTACAAATGTGCAGGGCCTAAAGGACAGTAGAAAGCTGAAGAAGGGCGAAGTTGACTTACGAGTTGGAAACAGAGCAAAGGTTGCTGCTTTAGCTGTAGGCACTTATGAATTAGTTCTGCCCATTGGGCTTTTGTTAGTTTTGAACAATTGCTATTATGTTCCTGCTTTGAGTAGTAACATTGTTTCTCTTTCTTATTTGGATAAGGAAGGTTACACTTCCATTGCTGGGAATGGTAAATGTTCCATTTATCGTAATGATGTTTTCTATGCTCATGGTGATTTGCATGTTGACCATTACATATTAAACTTGGAACAACCCAATCATGGAAATATCTATAACATAACCGCCAAAAGGGTCAAACCAAATGATTTGAATCCGACATACCTCTGGCACTGTCGTCTGGGCCACATAAATGAGAAATGTATTTCTAAACTCCATCAAGATGGATTTCTCAACTCATTTGATTTTGAATCATATGATACTTGCGAATCTTATTTGTTGGGAAAGCTGACAAAGTCACCTTCCACTGGGCATAGTGATATTTGTTGGGAAAGCTGACAAAGTCACCTTCCACTGGGCATAGTGAGAGGGACACTGATTTGTTGGGACTCATACATACAAATGTGTATGGATCGATGAATACAAATGCTGGAAGAGGTTATTCGTACTTCATCACATTCATAGATGATTTCAGTAGATATGGCTACGTCTATCTAATGAAACATAAATCCAAATCTTTTGAAATGTTCAAGATATTTCAAAATGAAGTACAAAACCAGCTTGGCAAAACAATTAAAGCCCTTCGATCTGATCGAGGTGGTGAATATTTGAGCCAAGAGTTCATCGATCATCTTAGGAATTATGGGATAGTCTCACAATTAACTCCTCTAGGAACACCACAATGGAATGGTGTTTCTGAACCGAGGAATAGAACACTATTAGATATGGTTCGATCCATGATGAGTCGAACAGATCTTCCACCGTCCTTTTGGGGCCACGCCCTAGACACAGTTGCGTTCACACTGAATTGTGTTCCATCTAAGGCAATTGAAAAGACTCCGTATGAGATATGGACTGGGAGGAAACCTAGTTTATCTTTTCTCAAGATTTGGGGATATGAGGTCTATGTTAAGCAACAAGCCTCAGATAAATTAGCACCCAAATCTTCAAAGTGCCTTTTTGTGGGATATCCTAAGGAAGCCAAGGGATATTATGTCTACAACCCCACTGATAACAAAGTGTTTGTTGTCATAAATGGTAACTTTCTCGAATGAGAATTTTCTCTAAAAGAACCAGTGGGAGCAAGGTACACCTCGAAGAAGTTCGAAAGCCACAAGACACCATAGAACTAGAGATGGAAAACAGAGAAGACTCACAACAAGTTGTTGAGACTCCTCAGGTCACGCAAGGCCCACGGCGATCTAATAGGGCATGACTTCAGCCTCAGAGATATGGATTTCTGATTTCTGACAGTCGTGATGTGTTGCTCGTTGAGCATAATGAGCCGACTACCTATCGAGAAGCTATAGTGGGACCAAACTCTAAAAAATGGCTTAGTGCCATGAAGTCTGAGATGCAATCCATGTACGACAATAAGGCATGGACCTTAGTCGACCTGCTTAAAGGTGTAAAAACTGTCGGGTGCAAGTGGGTTTTCAAGGAGAAAACTGACATGGATGGCAATGTAAATGTCTTCAAGGCACAACTGGTGGCAAAAGGTTTTACTCAAACTTATGGTGTGGACTATGATGAGACCTTTTCCCCAGTTGCAATGGCCAAATCAATCAGAATCCTCCTTGCCATTGCAGCATATTATGACTATGAAATATGGCAGATGGACGTCAAGACGACCTTCCTTAATAAAAAGCTCATTGAGGATGTGTACATGACACAACCTGAAGGGTTTCTACGTTCCGAGGACTCTAGTAAGGTTTGCAAGCTTCAAAGGTCCATTTACGGACTGAAGCAACCATCTCGGAGTTGGAATCATCGTTTTGATGAAGTAGTCAAAGAGTTTGGATTTCTTCAAAACATTGATGAACCTTGTGTGTACAAGAAGGTTAGTGGGAGCACAGTTGTATTTTTGGTACTCTATGTCGATGACATCCTACTTATTGGGAATGACATTCCTACCTTGCAGATTGTCAAGTCTTGGTTAGGAAAGTCTTTCTCGATGAAAGACTTGGGTGAAGCCACCTACATCCTAGGAATTAGGATCTATAGAGATAGATCTAAAAGATTTCTAGGACTGAGTCAGAGCACATATATAGACAAGATACTGCATAGGTTCAGTATGCAGGAATCAAAGAGGGGTTTCATACCCATGTCTCATGGTATTCACCTCAGCAAGGATTTGTTTCCTAGTACACCAGATCAGCGAGTTCGCATGAGTAAGGTTCCATATGCCTCGGCCATAGGATCTATCATGTACGCCATGTTATGTACTCAACCGGATGTCTCGTTTGCCTTAAGTATGACCAGCAGATATCAACAGGACCCCGGTGAGGGCCATTGGACTACTGTCAAGAATATCCTTAAGTACTTAAGAAGGACTAAGGACTTATTCTTGGTCTATGGTGGATTGGATAACGAGCTCTGTGTAACTGGTTACACAGATGCAAGTTTCCAAACTGACCAAGATGACCAGAAATCGCAATCTGGATACATATTCCTCCTGAATAATGGAGCAGTAAGCTGGAAGAGCTCTAAGTAGAGCACTATAGTAGATTCTTCAATGGAAGCCGAG
The DNA here is from genome assembly GCA_037074615.1 of Leucaena leucocephala. Classification (NCBI taxonomy): domain Eukaryota; kingdom Viridiplantae; phylum Streptophyta; class Magnoliopsida; order Fabales; family Fabaceae; genus Leucaena; species Leucaena leucocephala. The sequence goes on from CM073545.1 coordinate 7,577,296, forward strand.
TATATAGCAGCATCTGATGCAGCTAAGGAGGCCGTTTGGATCAAGAAGTTCATTATTGAACTAGGGGTGATACCTACCATCTCAGATCCGATAACTTTGTTCTGTGACAATAGTGGTGCCATTGCACTGGCCAAAGAGCCTAGGTCATATCAAAGGACCAAGCATATACTCAGGCAATTTCATCTCATCAGAGAAATCAATGATAGAGGTGATATAAAAATATGCAAAGTACCAGGGCAAGACAATGTTGCTGATCCTCTAACAAAGCCGCTTATGCAAGCAAAACATGAGTGTCATGTTAGGTCAATGGGAATTAGGCAAATTAATGATTGTACCTAGTGCAAGTGGGAGGATGTTGGAGATTATGCCCTAGGGGCCAATCATTATGTTATGAACATTATTGATTTATGAATTTCTTAATTATGTTATCACATTATTTGCATATTTACTGTGATGACCATCCTTGGATAACTCATGATCTTATCCTAAATGTCACTGGTAGGTCATCTATGCGGGAGCAGAGATGAAATAAGACCAGTATGACTTTGAAGATATATAGAGATATAAATCAAAGTCATAGGCACATGTAAAAGTATAGGGTGTTGGGCCGACCCGCTATGAGAGAGCTGCATGGGTTAAGTCATAAGCTTCTCTCATATACAAGCCATGTCACTATGCCCTTTGACCTGAGATCATCATGGATTCCTACATGACAAACGCTCAGCTTTGACCTAGTCAAAAGTCACTTTTGACTGAGTGATCATAAAGGCTATGTTTGGGCTTAGTGTTTTTTCATGCGGAGGAATGTGAATGGTCAAGATGGAATTTGTCCCTCACATTCGTAGAGAGATATTACTGGGCCCCTCGATGAGTGAGTCTGAGAAATGTATGGCCATATTGTAATGAAAAGGTAGTTCCATTTCTATATTCAGACTACTCAGGGATCGAGAAAGTAACGGTCAGGAACAGGAGGATGACATTCTCCATGCCTCATCCATGATCGAAATATCGTGTGACAAAAGGAACATGATATGGTTGTATGAAAGGTTACATCGTTTATCGATCCCCATATGATTTGGGTAATCGTAATACCTTGCTAGAGACCGCTTACGACTTGTGGGTCAGTATAGTAACTGGCCCACTGCCAACTTCATATAGGCCTACAGGGTCGCACACAAAACAGCCCAATGCGAGCTATGATGTCCAGATTCATTGAATCTAAGAGATGTCTAGATTCAATGAATAATCTAGGGTGGATTTATATATTTTATATATATATATAAATTAGTATATATATATTATATATAATATAAGAGATATTTGCAAGATTTAATTTATAAGGATAAATTAAATCTCTATCACTTTTGATTTTGAATTTAAATGGATATGATCTATTTGGATTTGAAATTCAAATTGATAAGATATCTCAAATTTGATTTATGAGAATAAATCAAATATAATTCCATTTTATCTTTATTTTAAATTAAATAAATAGGTGAATTAAATCTGTGGGACGGATTTAATATAAACCATATTTATTTAATTAGTTTCTTATTAAATTATGCAATATATGATATTGTATTAATTTCAGAATTAATATAAGATTAATTCTGAAACCCAGCCCAATTGGAAGCCTGATAGCATCCTATATATTTGAGATTAGGAGCTAGGGTTCTAGACACACACAGTCGTGAGAAAAAGGGGCAAGGAGAGTGCAAAAGGTTTGCAGATAAGAAACTGCTAAAATAGAGACGGTGAGGACGGAATCTCCAGAAAGCCTTAGAGGGACAAGAGGCGCTAGCACGTCGTTCGTGATTGGAACGCTGTTCGTGTGGATACCGGTAGAGGAAGCCGATCTGAGTTGTCGACTTCTCGCGATCGAGAGAAGAGGACCAGGTACGACAACAGGTCGCGACCAGTTGACATAGAGGTCGCGACTAAACGGGCATTTGAACGTCAGAAATCCGAAAAGAGGAGACAGGTCGCGACTGGAAGCTAATTTGGTCGCGACTACAAACTCCAGAGATGACAGGTCACGACAAGAAGCTTAGGAGGTCGCCACTACAAACTCCAGAGACGACAGGTGGCGACTAGAAGCTGAGGAGGTCGCGACAGAAAACTCCAGAGGCAACAGGTCGCGACTGGAAGCTGAGTTGGTCGCGACTTGAAGTTCCAGAGGCGAAGGGTCGTGACTAGTGGATACAGAGGTCGCGACTACAACTCGAATACTGAAGGTAACACTTCTTTCTTCTTGACTTAAACATATTCGGTAGATCCTGGCAGGGAATGGAAAAATTTTTATAGTTAATTTCCGCTGCTTGCCTTCCAATTCCCTTCACTAAGAGGCACCGTTATGCTGCTAAAATTTTGGCAGGTTGGAGGAAAGATATTATGCGTACTGTGTACGTAGGTACTATCTAAGGAGGCTGGAAGTGAGTGGACCTAGCCAGTTCATCCAGTCTTTCCTGGGTACTTACGTAGAATGGTAGTTCTAATAGGAGAATTACTGAATCAGTACAGCTAGTATCGCTTCCGCAGGTGTACTCTGAGGGATGTAAGGAAGGATGTTTCGTTTTGGTATCTGAGCATAAGGTTCTGGTATAGACCAGAAAGGGCTCTGGTTTAGAGTAATAGGTTCTGGCATAGACCAGACAGGGTTCTGGTTCAGAGCATAAGATTCTATCACAGAACAGAAGGTTCTGGCTCAGTGATGCTCTGAGATAGTTAGATTTGATGTTTAAATAAGTTAAAGATGTGATTTAGAAAGAGTATTTTCCCTTGAGTGCGAGAGAGTGGCACTTAGGTCGCGACTAATGTAGGTTTAGGTCGCGACGATTAATCACAGAGGAGTAAGGTTGCGATGTGAGAAGACCTATGGTCGCAACAAGTAATATTGCAGCACGCGACTAGTGTGCAAGGGGGTCCAGGTCGTGACAGTATAAGAGTTAGGTCACGACGAAAGATCATAGAGGATATGAGTCACGACTATCCAACACTCAGGTCGCGATAGTTATTCACATAGAGGTTTAGAAAAGCCCAGTGGAGATAAAGCTCCTAGATGGGTAAGTAGTAGGATGTGATGTGTTCACTTTTCTTTTTGAGAAGGAAAAAGATGGTGAACACAAGACAAGAATGTAGAGCTTGAGTGGAGGAGCCATGCATAGAGTAAGCTGGCAACTCCAATATGTGAGTCATCCTTGCTAGGCGAGATGAGCAGCAAGGGATGATGTCAAGAATGATATTGATGAGTTAAGATGAGCTAGCTAGTATGAGATTTGCCTAGGAATGATCATAGGACATGGCCTAAGGCTAGAGACGTGATTGTTAATAGCTAGAGAGATAATATTCCCTAAGCAAGAGGGATTCCATCACGAAGAAGTAGTAAACCTAGGGTAGAGTACCCTAGAGAATAAAAGAGATAGTAAGAGATGATGAATGAGATCCATGCGATTTAAGTTCGCTAGGATCAAAAGAAAAGAGATAAAGAAGTATTGGCTAAGAGCACTGTGGGAGGTAACTCAAGTTGTGAAGCCAATAGCAAGAGAAAGAGGCAATAGTTTAGGCAGGGGACTGATCAAGGTGAGGATCAGGTTGGAGAGCAGAGATGTCAAAGTGGTGGAAAGAGCCATGGCACATGGGAGTGTTGAGCAGGGCAAAGCAGTTGTGGTAAAAAAGGCCACTTTCCAAGAGGTTGCCCTAAGAATGCTGACATCCCTAGGAAAGATATTTGCTCTTACCATAGACAGAGTCTCCAAATCCCCTGAGGTCGACCCTAAGAATGGTTAAGAAGAACCATAGCTATAAGGGCGACTGACCTGTAAGGAACTATATACCCAGATGATGATGTGGATAGTGAAGAGTTCTTTTCTGATCTAGAGAAAGTGGTCATTATAACGAGTCATGAGAGATAATTAGTAAGATAAGAAATATGTCTTAACTCAGTGATGAGGGTGCTGTATGAGGAGTTAGAACATGGATAGCTGTAAGCAACTATAATGAGAGATGTTAGTTGCTAAGAATCTATGTGGAAGGTCTGGGACCAAGCTGTTGCTCCTCTAGACCATCACTGGAGTGAGGATAAGACAGAGAGGGATGATCTTACTGGTTATATATATATGGCTGCGTTATAAGAACCACACAGCTGTATAGATTAGTAAGAAGTTCTCTTCAGGAAAGATGAGGTATCCCTTAAAATTTCGAGGATGAAATTTTTAAAAGGGGAGGAGAATTGTAATATCCCTATTTTTGGGTCTAGGAGAACTGGGAGGTAGTCTGATATGGGCAGGCTGCTAAACCCGTAGTCCTAGGGTAGTAATCTGATATGGGCGGATTACTTACCTATATTTTGTAGGAATCCGTGGGATGAGCTAAGTCCTTCAGGATTTAAAGACAAGTTAAGTCTTTGACCTACAAAATAGGGACAGTTCGCCTAGGTTCAAAAAGAGGAATGTAAGGAATATCATAAGTCTTAAGCCTAGGAATTCTGCAGGTAGCTTGATATGGGCTGGCTCCTGTGTGAGATAACCTGAAGAGTTTAGGGGATGAGTTGTTGAAAGAGAATTTCTAGAACTTAAGATGAAGGATAAGAAGATGAGAAAAGATACCAGAAAGAGAATGCAGGGGCATAATCGTAATTATGTGAAAGATAGGGCAGGTAGCCGATGAGTACCATATTTTACCAAAAAATAGAGAAAATTATGCTGATCATTTCACTGAACTGTAAAATATGCATATGAGGTCCCTATGAGTATGAAAGGATTAGAAATGTGACCAAGAGTAAAATGGTCATTTTGAAAAGTGTGGGCGCGAGTGTACTTTCAGGCAAAACAGCCCGGTCCGGATTAAATATCTGAAAATACCGGGAGATAGAGAAATGAATTCCGGGTTGAATGAGGAGTCACAGAATTTTGATTTGAGGTCCCGATTTTTCTGTAAAAATTCCTGAAGATGGAATTTACAGTTATAATCGGTAAAGGAAAAGCAATCCGAATAGAGATGATCAGATTGTGGCCAGAGGCCATATAGTGTTTCTAAGGTCCATAGTGACACCAGGGAAGGCCCAGGCCCATGATATCAGTTCAGTGGTAAAAAGGGCCGGTGTCCGGGGAAAAAGGTGCAAAATGACAAAAATGCCCTTATGTTATAAAATAGTGAAAGAATGAGTAAAGGGTATTTTGGTCATTTGGCTAAGGTTAGATAGTCTAGAAAGATTATCTGGATAGTTGACCAGGGTCAGAGAATACTCTGGTAAGATGTGAAAAGATAATAATGCCCCAAGGGTATTTTGGTAATTTGCCAAGGGATGTTTCTTGGGAATCGAGCCATCAGAATACTTGAGCTTGGTCAAGGCCCAAGATAGCATTCCTCGAGCCCAAAAACGTAGCCCAGGAGATATGAAAGAAAAAGTGACATTAAAATAATATTTTAGTGTCTTTTCAATAAAGTAAAGTTACTCGGTTGACGTGATGACCGGGGAGGTGATCAGATAAGGTCCTGGACTTATCTGGAGGCCATGAGGTGGCGAAAAAGGTGTCCTCATGGACCCACAAGGCACCACATGGCATGAGTATAAGGAAAGAAGAAAAAGGTGAAGGACACGTGGCACGATCTCAGCCGTGTATTCCGGTGCAAGACTCTGAAATTCTCTGAAAACGCTGAGTCAGCTGGTGAGGTGTCCCAAGGGCCCCACCATTGCGCCACCTAGCATGTGAGGTGTCCCTTGGATGATGTCATGATGATGATGTCATAAATGGAAAAGAAAATAGGAAATTCCAGGAAAATCGCTGGCCACAAGTTCAGAGTTCTTGAGAATTATGAAAGTGCCATCCGTGAAAACTATAAATACCCCCTCCCCCTTGTCATTTGCATCATGGCCAAGAGCCCTTTAAGAGAGAGAAGGAGCTCTAGAGAGAGAAAGTGAGAGGAAGAAAGAAAGAAAGGAAGTTCTGGCGGAGCGGGAAGCAGAATAGAGATAGTAGAGTTCTGCTAAGCTAGCCAGGTAGTAACTAATCCTAGCTTTTATGTAATGGCTTTGTGATTTGATGTGCTATTGTTTGGTTGGATTGTTGTCTTATATGTTATGCTTGAAGCTCTACTACAATGCTATGATCATATGTTATTAAGTATGGAAGCACGCAGCATACTTATCTGTACACAATCATAAGCAAGCACTGTCACACTGCATTACATATATTGTTATGATTATTTACTACTGAGATTCCCTCGAATCTCATCCCCCATGTCTAACCCATTTCAGGGAGGTTATGTCGAGGTAGATTTTGAGAATTCTAAGAGGCACCGTTATGCTGCTAAAATTTCGGTAGGTTGGAGGAAGGATATGATGCGTACTGTGTACGTAGGTACTGTCTAAGGAGGCTGGAAGTGAGTGGACCTAGCCGGTTCATCCAGTCTTTCCTGGGTACTTACGTAGAATGGTAGTTCTAATGGGAGAATTACCGAATCAGTACAGCTAGTATCGCTTTCGCAGGTGTACTCTGAGGGATGTAAGGAAGGATGTTTCAGGGATGCTATTAGTTACTAGAATGATGAGGAGGTCCAGGCAAGAACGATGTTAGAGAAGGACAGGCAAACAATGTGTTCTTCATGGTAAGACTAGTGAGGACGGCTAAAAAATGAGCATGTTTAATGCAGATGTTGATCTTACTTACCCGATACGTAGGATAATGTTTAGTTTTGTGTGATGGTTTAGTAGAATATAAGTCATGGGATAAATTGTTTTTTTAGCTAATAAAGGAAACATACACGGGACTGATGACCATGATGGGGAAGGAACTACTGGCTCTCTAGAGCAGCCTCCTAGGGGAAGAGGAAGGTGGACATGATGGAGTAGACGTCAATGAAGCAGGAGATCAACATGAAGAGGAAGGTACAGATTAAGGCGGGGAAGGGAATGAAGGTGGTGATGAAGGTGAAGAAGGTCGAGACAAAGGTGACGAGGAAGGTGGTGATGACACAAGTGAAGAGGAAGGTGGGGATGAAGGTGAAGATGAAGGCGGAGTTACAGGTGAACAGGATAGTGGGGGCAAACACAATTGAGAAGATCACAGAGGTAAAAGAAACCCGCTGTTAGATCGCCCTACTTTGTTGCAACGAAGGCTAGGGTTGGGAAGAAGAGGAAAAATGAGGTGGACAAAAGGAAGTTGTGTTTAATATGTGCACAAGTTAGTGTGATGGTACCGAGTAGCAAGAGTAAGTGTTTCAATTTTGTAACCTACTTTCGTGGTAAGCTACTTTGCCTACGTCCTAGAGCATGGATAAGTACTAGTGTAAGACACTTGTCTATTCCAAGTTAGATCGTTCTGTACTGTAATTGTGGTTTGCTGATTTCTTGTTCGCATTGATAGGTAATGCCCATGGTCGCAAATACAGTGGTTCAAGATGAGAATGATAGAATCGGTTTAATCAGTAGACATATATTTTCTACACACTTCATGCAGAAAATGTTGGCCAACCCCTTTCGGTGGTCAGTTGAAGGGAATGAATCACAAATCTTGCCAGAATATGTTGGCTACAACATTGGTAGTTGTGACTTCATTTTTGGTCAAGCAAGAACAAGAAACTAGTTACTATTTAAGTGTAATTTGAACTCTGACAAATACAAAGAAAACGTATAACACAACATGTTCTATTGTGTAAAATTGTTTTGTTGTTGATGAAGGAATTTTATCCCGTTCATTCGTGTTGTGACATGTTTAATTGCTTAGTTAGGCAGGGAAGTTGTCAACTGCAACATAAGAATTGAAACAAGTTTATGAACCAAATTACTTCTTGTGGTGGGGAAAATTTAACAACTGAACCACTAGCAAGTAACAACTCCATATTGAAGGAATAATAACTCAATCAATGGAAAATAACAACACCATATTGACAACTAATAAACTGGAAATAACAAGTTAGTGTGATTGGGGGGAATAATTACAACTGAATGACCTAGAAATAACAACTCCATGGTCAAGGAATAACAACTCAATTAACAGAAAAATTACAACCCTACATCTGGAAAAATAATAACTCCACCACTACGAAATAACAACCCCATGGTGAAGGAATAACAACTCCATCACTATGTAATAACAACCCGGATTGAAGGAATAACAATGCCAATGTAAAATAAGAAACCCATAGCTGGAAAAATAACAACTTAACTACTACGAAATAACAACCCCATATTGAAGGAATAACAACTCCATCAATAGAAAATAACGACACCCTGTGTGGAGGAATAACAACTCCACTAGTAGGAAATAACAAGCCTTTATTGAAGGAATAACAACTCCACAACTAGGAAATAACAACCCATATTGAAGGTATAACAACACTAATGGAAATTAACACCATAACGGGAGGAGTAACAACTCCACCGCTAGGAAATAATAATCCCATATTGAAGGAATAACAACAACACCAATGGAAAATAACAACAAAATAATTACAGGAATAACAACTCCACCACTAGAAAATAACAACCCCACATTGAAGGAATAACAATTACTTCATAAATCATCCTAGGAATTTGGCACACAGAAAGTTGACTGTATTGAACCAAATATAACAGAATGTGGGTCTGAATATAACAAATCTACCAATAACAAATGACAACTTAATGTGTATAAAATAACAACTTGGGCACATTTTTCCCAATATCTGCTGGTCAGAATATAACTATATATATGCAACTCAAAAGCATACAAGTTCTTTGCAGTAAACGTAAAAGGAGTACATCAGACCTAGTCACGCTCATCAAGATCCACCCTATCTTCCAAAAGGTGCAGATTGATGAATGTTACAAAAAATTCCTTTCATCACTCTGAATTCATATTTACAAAGCAAATATCAATGTGACTTTGTATTTACCCAGAAAAATATACAACCCATAACTATTCCTCAGCTAGGGTTTGGACTCTTACAAGTCTTAACTGTGTGACGAGGCTCATGGTATCTTCCACAATGCTAAGTCTTTTTGTTATGAAATTGAGACTCAATCCTTTTCCTCTTTGGCTTTCCCAAAGGCCTTCTAGTTATCAGGGGATTGAGGAACCAATCATTCATTAATTTAGACACCGTCGGGTCTTTAGGATATAGACAATCATGTGTAGCAATTGGCCTCATGGTGCTAGCATATATTTTCTATTGGGTATATAATTTGTACCTATCATCCATAAATGTGTACACACTCCCATGCATTAGCTTGATTGCAGCACATGCGGGTACACAAGGTAGTCCACTTATCTGCCAAGCTAAACATGTGCATGTACATGCTTCCACATCAACAGTCAATTTAATTGCTCCATAGGGACCCCATGTCTCAACCTGGACTACATCGTTCCCCCAATATTGGGCATGCATATTTGTGGCAAGTGCAACTTGCTGCATCAATTTTGCATTAATATTTGGCCCAACACCATTCCTTTAATTTACCATTGACATTTTGATTCTAAGCAACTTCTGGCCTAACTTCTGTTGATGCTTAAGTATTGGAACAGACACATTATGCCTCCTCTCTTGCAAAATCCATGCATTGAATGATTCTACAAGATTAGTTATCCCATCATTTAAATGGAAACTTGCTCATAGCTCATCATTTTACATCCCCTTGGGTGTCAACCCATTACGCCAGCTGTAGACAGAAGGCTTTTAGCTTCTCTATTATGACATTGAAATCTCCCTCAAGCCTCGCATATGCTATTCCATCCAGCAAGTTTAGTGCGTCCTCCTTTTGGACCCCTGATTCTCATCCCCTACCTCTTGTGATTTTGAGGAACGCAGCATTATAATTTTCTTTGAATGCCGTAGTAATAAGCATGTTTATTACAGCAAAAAAATCCAAACAACAACAATAATTGCATTATTTTGGTCTGACACAATTGTTATCTCCATAGATCTTGTGATGTCTTTAACATTTTGGAAAAACCAAGTATACTCGTCATTTGTCTCGCTATTGATAATAGCATATGCCAATAGAAATAATTCATTATCTGTGCCATATGCATTGGCTGTAAGTGTAATATCCCAATTTTTCTGTACTGATTTGTATGTACAGTTTGTAGGTAATATATGTGGGATTTTCTGAGCAAAATGTGGCCATTTATGTAAAGAAAGGGATTAAATTGAAAAAGAAAGAAAATGTAAGGACTTAAGTGCAATTATGAAAAGTTTAAAGCTGAAAAGGAAAAGTAGACAAAAATGTGGGGTCTTTAAGTGTAATTTTAGCCAAATAAAGGGACTTAATTGAAAAGAAGAAAAGTCTCCGGGGCAAAAGTATAATTATGTAAACTTGGACCAGAAACAGGCAAAAACATTGATCGTATTCAGATCAGACCCTTATTTCACCAGTAGATAGAGCAAGTGATGCTGGGTAATTCAGCTTAATACAGGAATTTTTTCAGGACTCCAGATAGCCAAAATTTATCTGATAATGAAAAAGTTATAAAAATTTATATCAGATATCCTAGATCTTAGATATAAGTGAGAAATTACAGGATGATGCGTCCTGATGAGACGGATGTCAGGGAACTGACAGAATACCGAAAGGAGGTTTGTAGAAAAAGTTATTCACAAATTAGTAAATTCAGACGGGAGTGTGTGACCTCCGGGGATCCGATTAGGAGATTTATCGGTATTTAAATTGGGACTGAATGAGCTCGGATGACCTCAGTCATATGACTATTATGACCCACAGGGATGCCTAAATGTAGTAGGCCAGTCTATCTGAGAAAAGGAGCCGGTGTCCGGAGACGTGTAGAAACGGTGTATAATGGCAAGAATACTCGATGAACATTGCCGGGAGAGATTCCTCGGGATTTATGCCATAAAGGTAATGGACCCTAAAAGGGCGCCATCAAAGGCCCAATAAGACACCTGGACTGATAGGTGGGCCAGTGTCCAGAGGAACCCCGAAAAAGTGTGAAATTACGAAAATGCCCCTGTGTTGTCTTAAGGAGAAATAGATGAATGGAGGGCATTTTGATCATTTTGGACAGGAAAAAACGCCAAGGCATACACAGGTAAGGTTAGTCAGAGTCAGTATATGCTCTGACGAGGTACAGAAAGGTGTGAAATAATGATTTTGCCCTTAGGGTTAATATAAAGCAAGAAAGGGCACCAAGGGTATTTTGGTCATTTTGTAAGGGATCTGTAATTAAGTTTAGACCCAGTATAAGAATGTCAATGATATAAAGGACCCAGATACTAAATTTAAGGTCAGAAGACATATTATGGAATCTCAGAAAAATTAGATTCAGAAAATAGTCCAATTTTTTAGGAATCGGACCGGGCTGGTATTTGATTGGACTGGAAATTTTCCAGAGGCTTCTTGAACCCTAGAATTTCGCCACATGCTGAATAGGTGTCCCATGAGTTGTCCCTTGAGTGATGTCATCAAGGTGATGTCATAAATGAAAAAGAAAAGAAATTCCAAGATTAAATCTAAGCCACAAGATCAAATAGTAACCAAAATGATCTTGGCCTTTCATTTCCACCCAAAATTGTCTATAAATACCCCCCAAATCTGATTGCAAACCGTGGCCCATGAACCCTTGGGGAAACTCTTGCAAATTGAAAACTCAAGCCAAGAGGAAGCAAGCACTTGGAAGGAAACATCAAGGTAACTACTCCTCTTGATCCTAGACTATGTTCTAGTAGATTTGCTCTTGAGTTTAAGTGGTTTTTGAGGCATAAACCTTGATGAATTGCTGCTGAAATTTCGGTACCCATATGAAAGGAATATGAGTTTTATGTTATGGATAGTTTAGATAAGCTTAAACAAGCTTGAATCACATGATAATGGCTTAGGAATCCATGTGTGCTTGTGAATCCAAGATGGTGTTCTTTTCTGTACAGTATGAAATTACTGTTCATATGTTGGAATTTCATGATTTTGATGCTTCCAATGAGTTTAAAATGGAAAATTGTGTGGGGTTATAGTAGGAAGACAAGTATTGGAAGCATTGGAACGAAAATGAGAATTTTTGGAAAACAAGAGGGAGGTTTTGGTTTCTGTACAAAACATTAGGAAGCAATTGGATTCTGGAATTTTTTAATGCATATTTGAATTCTACATGAAAAATTATGTGGGAATGAACCATGAGAGTTTAGTTTGAAAAGATGTAAACCTAAGTCACAAAGTAGAGAAAGAAAGGGACTTAATGGAACCCTAGTCTTGAGAATGGTTTGAATTGAGTTGTAACTTGGTAATTGCCTTGTTATGCCTAGGTTTTGACATTTGTGGAAAGGAAGGATCAATACAAGAAGGAATTGGCAAGAGAACATAAGAGGTAGAAAGACTACTTAACTATAAACTTATGTTGTTTGATTTATATGTATGCTTGTTATGCATGAGGTTTGGTTGAGCATGATATGTTATATGATGATGTTTATGATGATGATGATGAGTTATGAATATGTGCAACTCCTTGCAACCTATGTCATGACAATATTCATGTTAGAGTTTGCTTATGTATGATCATGAATTAGCTCCCAATGCATGATAACATGTTAGGCATTTAATCAAGCATGCGTAACCTTATAGTTTGTATGTTTTGCTATTGAGATTTCCATGAAATCTCATTCCTTCCATATGTATATAATCATTCTCTAGGTGCTGGAACTTCTCAAGGAAGAGGTTAATTATGAATGAATAATGTGTATATGACCTAGATGGCATGTATTTAACCTAGACAAGGTTGTATGGTATGTAAAAACGTATGCACTCACTGGAACCAACCGAGGCAGAACGTTTCCATCGATCATTTGAGTGACTTATCCAATGAGTTTTCATGTGAAATTTGGTATGAAGATAGATAATATCCATATATTTAATTGTACACAAAGAACGTCCAATTTGGTTAAGTTTTCGAATTGATATGATTTTTCAAAGTTGGACCTAAAATCTGGATCAAGCTAAAACGAGTCCTGAGAGGTAGAGAGATTTATACGCGGTTTTCATATAGCAAATGAATGAATTTTTCTTCGAAATTTTATGATCTTAAAGTAGACATATGTTTATTTAAATACATATGTAATACACCTCATTTGGATAAGTATACAAAGAGAAATTAATTTTTGAAAATGAGACACAGAATCTGGAAGTTCAAGATTTACCAAATAAATAGTGATTTTCAACGAATAAACTGATTTCATTTGGACAAGTAAATCTTATTTTCATATTTTTTCTTCAAATTTTAATTAAATATCTTCCATTAGAAATTGGAACCACCTCATTTATATTTTTATAGATTTAATTATGAATTTCCAAAGTTCATGCTGCCAACTGGAATTACCAAGTGAACAGTAAAGTGAACAGTACCTGATAGCCTAATTCTTGGAAATTCATGTTTCTAAGGTAAAATGGTGTTCCAATGTTCTAAATTACTTCCAATTGAGTATATGTAAGCATGATATTAAGGATGTTTTAGTAAGCATTCCCCTGTATGGACCACTTAGATAACTCCCATCTATATATAATATTGGTCTGCACCCTTGGAAAAAACTATCAATTGAGCATCTACACACAATGAATGCCCTCTCAAATCTATTTGACTATGAGGCTTCCCATCTAGCAACAGTGGTTGGATCAGTTTCCACAAGCCTCTCTCATATCCAAGGAATAATCTTGTAAGAATCCTCTGTAGTACCATGTATTTCTCACAAGGCTTGTTCTCTACCCTGAACGCTTGAGTATAGTTCAATTGCACACCATAGTCTCTGTACAAGTCCTTGCTGATTTCGTTTGCATTCTTATTGATATTACTTGTAAGAGCATCAATCATTAGAGACGATATTAAACTTGAGTTTCCATGGTGTGATAAAACCAGGTTTTCTTGCGCATTATGGATGTCCTGACCTGTGAATCTTCTTATACTTAAGAATTCTGAATCTTGATGTTCACCTATACAATATGCACCTATGTACCACGGGCATCCATCAACCATGCACTTCACAATGATATTTTATTTATTATTTTTTTATAAATCCGTATGAAAACTTGTGCGCGACGCTATACTTGTATAGCATTTTCCAAAGAGCCCCCACATTTATAAATGTTTGACCTTCTCTAACAATCAAATCCTTCCACTTAGTAGAATTCATTTCCAGTGTAGTTGTTGGAATCATTTCGTTAGCACAAGACAATAATGGCAGCACTTCATTCTTATTTCCAACGCAAGTGGAGACATAGAGCATACATTCCCACTTCCAAACAATTCATCAAACCTACAGGAAATGAAAACTTACTGTGTCTATAATGATAACTGCCTACAACTAATATGATAACTGATATTGTAACATATGACAAGACAATATTATGAAATCATCACAACATAAATCTTACACATCTTGGTCCTCCATTAGATCATCCATCACAACTTGTTTATACTCATTAATGGCTTTCTCTCCTATGTACACTTTTTCCATTGAATATTATTCAACTCAACTCCTTTATCATTAAACATGTCAACAATGTGTGTTGATCAAATCTAACAGTGAATTTTATCACAATTTCATCACTTCCGTTCCCAACAAGTGATGCTACTAATGCTTTTAACTCATCATATGTTGTGCCTTCCTTTGTAGACATTGTTCTCACTTGACCACTAACATATGTATGACTTCTCCATTATTTCCAAACTATCCCCCCATATGAACATAACATAATAGATACTTTCTAGATGAACTTGCCATTAGTAATGACAACCTGCACTAGACACATATTATTAACAACTCAACCACTCACACTATTGCAAAATTTGCTTTCTAAAGACCCATTTCTAAACTGATCCTTGCGGAGACAGATTAAAAAAATGACCGGTGATATTTTTGTAAATAAGATAAAATATGTATACCAGATGTACACGCAACTGTATAAAAGATAATTATTACACTGGATACTTTCATAAATAGTGTTAAATATATTTTCTACAACATATTTAATTTCAATAGGTGTAGATTAGCTTCATCCTATTCTGACTCTTCAGTTTCTTGTCTATGCTTTCCCATTTCTTTTCTATAACTTTTTCAGATCATTCATTTTACTTATTCGGTTCCCAATGTTTGTAGTCATTATGATAGAAGCCTAATAGCTTCTTCCTCATATACACCTTCTCTGCCGCACAAAAGAAATAGAGGCAATTTTGAAGACAAACATCCTGACCCTCACCCTTAGTTCCTTCTCCTCCTCCCATGGTTGTCACTCTGATGGAGCACCTTGAGGAACTTATCATGCTCTTCAATGGCCTAAAGGACTCTATGGAAGAATGTCTCAGAAAGTTGACAGACTAAAAGACAGTTTCAAAGCTTTCCACTTTGACATCAACAGAATGATCACTTCTATAATCTTGTTGATCCTCCCTACTCTGAATCCCAAAACTCTGACTCTGAGGATTGAAAGCCTGCAACTTGTATCTGCCTCTCTTATTTTATTTTTTTACGTAATGACAAAAAGGAGAGAATATATTATATATTCTGATAGATATTTTATTTTGAAATTTTAAACTTTTTGATGTAAAGTTATTAGTAAAGTTGAATGAATAAAATTTCTTGTTATGATGACTTGGTGTTCCTTTTATTTTTCAAAAATAAAAAATACAACAGATTGAAACTGGACATGACAATGTCAGTTTTAGATTATCACATTTTGACACCAAATGCAAATTTCATCAGGGTAGATTTGTTTATGTAATAATTAAGTTTTAATCTTTTAGACCGGCTGTACAAGTGACAAGTGTAGAACATACTTACTACATCGGATACTTTCATAGCAAGTGTAAAATATAATTTCTACACTGGTTGTATATATATCTAGTTTAGAAAAAGTTATTTCTATACCGATGTTCCATTTCATTCGATGTAGATTTGCTTACCAAATACACTTGAATTTAATCGAAACCCCTTTCACGCCTCCCATCTCTCATTTTTCATTGGTTCGCGCTTTTAAGTCTTCTCGGCCCTTCACAAATGGTGAGTTTTATTTTGAACTCCTTGTCTTGAGAACTAAAAATTTATGCACTACTGGCTATAGCTTTTGCTGTTATTTGTGTGGATTCATTGCTGTCATTTACTTATTTGAATTGGTGAGTTCTTCCACTTGTGCTTGATATATTCTCTCCCATAATTAGCCGCAAGCTAGGTTTTCTTGTTTTCTATTTTTCTTGTTTTGTAGTCTTCCATAAATATGGATCGTAGTTGGATAAATGCTAAACGAACAAGTGTTGAGTATGCTCAGGGGTGAAGGAGTTTTTGGATTTTGCTAAATAAAATGGTGATGATGACAATAGAAGGTTTTATTGTCCTTATGTGAGTTATTTGAATGAGAGGAAACAAAGTCCTAGAGATATATATACTCATCTAATTTTTGAGGGGTTTTACAAGAGTTACACAGTATGGGTATGGCATGGTGAAAATGTGGAAAAGTCGAGTGCATCTGAACAGGTGGAAAAGACTTTTGATGATGACATGGATACTGATGATCGGGTAGAGGACATGATTCATGATGTTAGAGAATATGCTTTTATGAGGTCACATGCATATGGTAATATGTGCAATGATGAAGAAAAACCTCTATACCCAGGGTGAAGAAAATACAACGTATTAAATATGGTGTTGAGATTGGTAAGTGTGAAAGCACAACATGATGGAGTGATAGTGGTTTTTCAGAATTGCTTGAGTTATTGCAAGACATGTTTCCAAAAGAAAATATGCTACCCAAATGCTACTATGATGCCAAGAAAATAATATGTCCTTTAGGCATGCAGTATAGAAAGATTCATGCATACCCAAATGATTGCATATTGTACAGGAAAGAGTTTAAAGATGAGGAGAAGTGTCCAATATGCAAGACACCAAGGTACAGATTAAACAACTCTCCTACAAAGGTGTTATGGTATCTTCCAATTATACAAGGTTTAAGCACCTCTTTGTTAATGAAGATTATGCAAAAACAATGTTAATTGCATGCGATTGAAAGGATTTATGATAGAAAACTTTGTCATTTGATTGATTCTTTGCAATGGAAGAATACTGATGACTTATTTCCTGATTTCAGTAATAAACCACAAAATCTCAGGCTTAGACTTAGTAAAAATAGCATGAACTCTTATGGTAGCCTTAGAGTATACATAGTTCATGGCCGACCCTCTTGGTGATTTATAACCTATCTCCCTTGTTATATATGAAATGCAAGTATGTAATGTTGTTTATGTTGATCTCAGGATCGAAACAACTGGGAAATGATATAGATCTTCACATAATACCCTTTGATCGAAGATTTGAAGAAGCTATGGGAAGGTGTGGATATTTTTTATGCGATTAAGAAAAAGGCCTTCAATATGCAGGCCATGATCTTTTGTACAATTAATGACTTTCCTGCATACAGAAATTTATCAGGGTATAGTGTTAAGGGCCATAAAGCATATCCGATTTGTGAGGAAGGGACTTGCTACTATCAACTTTGTCATGGAAGAAATATAGTATACCTAGGTTATAGGATATTTCTAAGACAAGGCCACCCATACCGTCGACTGAAGAAAAAATTTATTGGTAGCCAAGAATTTGAAAATGCTCCACAGCCATTGACTAGAGAATAAGTTTATGAAAAGGTGAAAGACATCAACGTTACTTTCGGTAAGATTACCAAGAGAAGTGAGAAAAATATATGGAAAAAAAGATCTGTCTTCTTTGATCTTTCATATTAGCAACATCTTCATGTAAGGCACTGTATTGATGTCATGCATGTGGAGAAAAATGTGTGTTGGAACACTTCTCAATATACATGGTAGTTCCAAAGAGGGTTTGAATGCAGATTAGATTTACAAGAAATTGGAATACGAGAGGATTCACATCCAAGGCCAGATGGTGAGGGGAGTTATTGTATTGAAGAGATTAATATTTTGTCCAAGGATGAGAGAAGAAGTATTTGTGAGTGTTTGCAAGGAATCAAAGTTCCCTCTGGGCACTCATCTAATCTTAAGAATATAGTGTGTCGATGAAAGATTTGAAATTAGTAGGCCAAAAGTCTAATGATTGTCATGTCTTAATGCAATAATTACTCCCAATGGCTCTTCAAGGAATCCTTCGAGATGATTTGAGACACATTAAAACCCGACTTTGCTTCTTCTTTAATGCTATATGTAGCAAAGTCTTTGAGACTGAAAAGTTTGATGAATTAGAGTACTAGGGTTATGTTATTTTGTGCCATCTTGAAAAACTATTTCTTCCTAGCTTTTTTGATATCATGGTACACCTCATCTTCATCTAGTGTGAGAGATAAAACTGTATGACCCTGTATACTTACGATGGATGTACCCATTTGAAAGATACATGAAAATCCTTAAAGGGTATATGAAGAATCCAAATCGACCTGAAGCATTCATTATTCAAAAATATGTTTTTGAAGAAGTTATGGATTTTTGTCAATACTACCTATCTAAAGTAAGACTTACAGGTCTCCCTAAATCCCGTGCCAAACAAGGGTTCAACACAAAATGTCGGTGAAGAGTGTTAATCATAATGAATTATAGCAAATACACTTACACATCTCGAATAACATTAATGAAGTTCAAGACTATATAGTTGTTCATAAAGAGCTTGTCCAGAAAAAAAATAATAGAATGACAGAGCAAAAGCTGATTAGAGAACACAACAAATCTTTTGCATATTGGTTCAAACAGAAGCTTGAAAATGAGGATTATGTTTCTAATTTAGTTAGATGGTTAGAATATGGTCTTGAATTTAATGTGATATGTTGGAATTCATTTGATATCAATGGGTATTCCTTTTATATGAAGTCCCTAGATGATAAAAGTAACGTGCAAAATAGTGGTGTTATGTTAGTGGCTGAAAATATGCACTTCTCTAATTCAAAAGACAACAATCCTAAATTAGCAGTCATCCCTTATTATGACTTTGTTGAAGTGATTTGGGAGCTGGACTACTCCAAATTCACAGTTCCCATGTTCAAATACAAGTGGGCTAATGTATACAATGATGTTATGGTCGATCGGTTAGGATTTATACTGGTTGATTTGAATAGTAAAAATTTTGGGGATGAGCCTTTAATTATGGCAGACTAAGCAAAGCAAGTGTTCTATATCACTGATCTGGCAAATAAAAGATGGTCTGTCACTCTCCAAGGAAAAATGGTTGTTGACGATGATGATTCGATTTGTGAGACCTCTTCTTTTTCATTAGGTTTACCAAAATTGACTGAAGAAAAAGTGGATTATGATTGATTTTTATGTGTGTTTTATGTTTTTGATGTAGTATAATAATGCATATATGTTTTTGATGTAATAATAACACAAGTTTCTTGTTCTGATTGCATATATATGTTGTAACTCAAGGGATGGGGTAATAAAAGAGTTGGTGGGAAAAAATAACTACAATATTTAAATCAGACGTATATGTTATCAGGTGTAAAAACCTTGTTATGGCATTTTTTAAAATAAATTAAAACCATTTTTACACCGTATGTAAATGTTATCTAGTGTAAAAAGTGATCCGGAAAATTTAAGGTGTCATTTTTGTAAATAAATTAAACCTTTTTTACATCGGATTTATATGTAATTAGGTGTAAAAATTCTTCTAAAATTCAAAATATGAGTTGTGGCATTTTTAAAAATAAGTAAATAACTTTTTAAACCTATTATTGTGTTAGTCAGATTTAGAAATATGATTTACTACACCTTATGTCATATATATCCAAGCCCGCCCCTTGGCGCTTCTCTCATTTCTCATTTCTCAGGTTTTCTTCAGTCTTCCTTCTTACTTCTATCATTACTCAGCTCGTCTTGCTCTGTGGTTTTCGTGGGGCTTCACTATGCTCAGTCATTCTTCTCTGTTCTCGCTCTCATTGTGCTTGTACGTGTTCTCAGCACTTCTTTTCTCGTGTACGTGCTTCGCCATTTACATGTTCATTTAATCTAAGTTTTATAGTTTTCCTGTGATAAATGCTTGCACTTCTTTCTATAGATAAATGCTAAAGGAACAAGTTTTATGTATTCTGACGGGGTGAAGGAAAAAGGGTTAAGTCTGTTTACTATGTTTGATTTTGTTATTGCGATATAGGATTATGGGGGTAGTGTTAATCAGAATTAGGGTAGCAATGCTCCAAGCGACTTACGCAAAGGAGGGGTAGAAGTGCGACACGATTGAAAGACATTGGGAAAGACAGGAAGGAAGGGAAAATGCTACCGATTGAGTTTGACAGACGTTGAAACCCAATTGGTGAACACAGGACTAAGTACATAAGTCATGTCAGCCTCCTAGCACAAAATAAGCCTAACATCACCATATAGACTTGGGATACTGTTGATGATAGTGTGAAGAATCAAATTTGGACACTATCCGGGTATAGGAACTAACTATTTTATATCGTATGCAGAGTAATACCAAAAAACACAACTGTTTGTTGATAACTCTGCTTTTAATGGCAATTATTGAAGCTCACTTACAATGTTCCCAACAATGAAGTCTTGAAGAAGATGTTGTCTTATTGCACAGAGTTGGAGGGCATTCAAGACACAACTAGCTCATCATTATATGCATGTGAAGGGAATTGGAAGACACGCAGCGAAAATTAACTTTAAAAATTTTTTCATTCCCTGCCAGGATCTATCGAATGTGTTTAAGTTAAGGAAAAAGAAGTGTTACCTTCAGTATTCGAGCTGTAGTCGCGACCTCAGTATCCACTAGTCGCGACTCTTCGCCTCTGGAGTTTTCAGTCGCGACCTACTTAGCTTCTAGTCTCGACCTGTCGTCTCTTGAGTTTTATGTCGTGACCTCCCCAGCTACTAGTTGTCACATCCTTATTTTTATATATCTTAAGTGTAACATACCGATTTTTGGTCTAGGGGAACTGGGAAGTAGTCTGATATGGGCAGGCTGCTAAACCCGTAGTCTACGGGTAGTAATCTGATATAGGCGGATCACTTACCTGTATTTTGTAGGTATCCGAGGGATGAGCTAAGTCCTTCAGGATTTAAAGATGAGTTAAGTCTTTAACCTACAGAATCGGGACAGTTCACCTAGGTTCAAAATGAGGAATGTGAGGAATATCCCTTTTAGCAGAAGCCCCCGAAGCATACAGAGGGTTTTAGGGACTAAACCGCAAATAAGTCCAGGGACTGAAAGTCTCTAGAGATATAGTGGCCATTTATGCAAAGAAAGAGATTAAATTGCAAAAGAAAGGAAATGGAGGGACTTAGATGCAAATATGAAAAGTATAAGGCAAAAAGAAAAAGTAGACAAAAAGGTGGGGTCCTTAAGTGTAATTTTAGCCAAATAAAAAAGGATTTAATTGAAAAGAAGAAAAGTTCCTTGGGGCTAAAGTGTAATTAAAGAAAGTCAGGCCGGAAGTGGTTTGGACTGTCCGGAAGCATTTCAGTCCCAGATTTCACCGATAGAGAGAGCAAGTGACGCTCGGTAATCTGGCTTGATACAGGATTTTTTGAAGACTCCAGATAGCCAGAAATGGACTGATCGTCCAAAAGTTATAAAAACTCATACCGGATATCCTAGATTTCAGATCTAGGTGAGAAAATACAGGATGATGCGTCCTTATGGGGCGGATGTCAGGAAACTGACAGAATATCGATAGGAGGCATGTAGAAAAAGTTATTCGCAAATTAGAAAGTCCAGACGGGAGTGTGAGGCCTCCGGGTATCCAATAGGGAAATTTATCGGTATTTGAAAAGGGACTGAATGAGTTCGGATGACCTCAGTCAGATGACTGTTATGACTCACAGGGATGCCTGAACACCGCAGGCCAGTGTATCGGACAGAAGGAGCCGGTGTCCGGATATGGGTATAAACGGTGAATAATAGATAAAATATTCAATAAACATTAACGGGGGAAGATTCCTCGTAATATGTGCCATGAAGGTAATGGACCCAGAAAGGCCCAATAATGGCGCCAACAAAGGTCCAGTAAGACCCTTGGACTGATAGGCGGGCCAGTGTCCGGCAGAACCCCGGAAAAGTGCGAAATTATGAAAATGCCCCTGTGTTGTACAAAAGGGTAACAGATGAATGAAGGGCATTTTGGTCATTCTGGACAGGCCCAGAAGCCAAGGTACATACAGACAAAGTTACTTAGAGTCAGTATATACGAAAATGCCCCTGTGTTGTACAAAAGGGTAACGGATGAATGAAGGGCATTTTGGTCATTCTGGACAGGCCCAGAAGCCAAGGTACATACAGATAAAGTTACTTAGAGTCAGTATATATCCTGACAGAGTACAGAAGGGTGTAAAATGATGATTTTACCCTTAGGGTTAAAATAGTGCAAGAAAGGGCACTCAGGGGTATTTTGGTAATTTGCCAAGGGTTTTTTCTTGGGAATCGAGCCATCAGAGTACTTGAGCTTGATCAGGATCTATGACAACATTCCTAGAGCTCAAAAACGTAGCCCATGAAGTATGTGGGAGAAAGTAGCATTAAAATACTATTTTAATGATGTTTCAATAAAGGAAAGTTACTCGGTTGGCTCGATAACCGAGGAGGTGATCAGATAAAGTCCGGGACTTATCTGGATAGCATTGGAAGGCGTGAAAGGTTCCTTCCAGATGCCACATGGAGTCATCTTAGAGGAAGAAGAAAAGTTAAGGACACGTGGCACAATCTTAGCCGGTAAGTCCAGTTTGTGGGAAATCGGACCGGACCGGTACTGGATTGGACTGGAACTGCTGAGTCAGCTGATGAGGTGTCCAAGAAGCTTGCAATTTCGCCATGTGACATATGAGGTGTCCCATGAGGTGGCATGGAGATGATGTCATGCATGATGCAGTAAAAGGAATAAAAGAAAATAGGACATTCCGGAAAAACCAGGACCACAGGATCAGATGGCTTCAAAATTACAAGAATGCCATTGATCAAAACTATAAATACCCCCTTGCTCTTCATTGTGCACGGCCAAGAGCCTTTTTAGAGAGAGGAGGAGGTGCTAGAGAGAGAAAGTGAGGAGAAAGAAAGAAGAAAGGAAGTTCTGGCAGAGCTGGAAGCAGAATAGAGATAATAGAGTTCTGCTGAGCCTTTGAGGTAGTAACTAATCCTAACTTTTATGTAATGGCTTTGTGATTTGTTGTGCTATTATTTAGTTGGATTGTTGTCTTATATGTTATGCTTGAAGCTCTACTACAATGCTATGATCATATGTTATTGAGTATGGAAGCACGCAGCATGCTTATCTGTACACAATCACAAGCAAGCACTGTCACACTGCATTACATATATTGTTATGATTATTACCACTGAGATTCCCCCGAATCTCATTCCCATATATAACGTTACAGGGGAGGTTCTGTCAAAATAAAATCTGGAAATTTTAAGAGATGCCGTTAGGCTGCCAAAATTCTGGCAACGAAGAAGGAACAAAGAAAGGAACTGATACGTACTGTGTACGTAGGTGCTGTCTAAGGAGGCTGGAAGTGAGTGGACCTAGCCGGTTCATCCAGTCTTTCCTGGGTACTTACGTAGAATGGTAGCTCCTACGGGAATTACCGAATCGGTACAAGATCGGTTACTTTCTACAGAAGGAATGTAGCAGTTATGCTGCCGAAATTCGGGCAGGAAAAGATGTAATAGAAATATGAGAATTTGATGTATGCCTTGTTGTATGACAATTTATTTTTTAATAATAAATATTGTTTGGCATGTTCAATTTGCGAATGGGGAATTAAGGGAGAATTTCGCAGGCCTTGAGGTAGCAGTATTTTGACCTCAGTTTGACCTAGTAAACGAAAGAGTTTGGCCACGAAATTTGGTGAGCCAGTGGTATACATCTGGGGCATTCCGTGGATAGGTAATAAGCCTTGTTTGGATGTGTAGAATGGGATTAATCAGTTCTCAAATTAAAGGTTCAGAATAAGGAACTTAAAAGTAGAAATTTTAATTTCTGGGCTTAAGTTAAGATATTATCAAGCTAATATTGCTTCCGTAAGTGTACTCTGAGTGGTCCAAGGGAGGATGTTTCATTTTGGTATCAAAGCAATAGGTTCTGGCATAAACCAGACAGGATTCTAGCACAGAACAGAAGGTTCTGGCTTAGAAAGGTTATTTCCCTAGAGTACATAGAGGTTTAGAAAAGCCAGTGGAGGTAAAAACCCCTAGATGAGTAGTAGTACGATGTTATGTGTTCACTTTTCTTTTCTGATTGACAAGGAACCAGATGGTGAACACGAGACGAGGACGTAGAATTCAAGTGGAGGAGCTACACGTAGAGGAAGCCGGCAACTCCAATGAGGTAAATTCTACGCAAGTCATCCTTGCTAGGCTAGAACAGTAGCAGAGGATGATGGAAGAAATGAGGGCGGAACAAGTTCACCGAGATCAAGAAAGATATGCCACTATAGCTACTCTTACAGCTATAGTTAATCAATTGCAAACCCCTGATAGACCAGCAGAAGGAATATTAGGAATTCCTCCGCATAATGAGCAGTCGAGAATAGAGGATCCAGTGGCAGATCCTAATAGCATTCAGCAATGGATGGAGCAGTTCCAAAAGTACAATCCTCCGGCGTTTGAGGGGACATTTGACGTCCAAGTAGCTGAGGATTGGATAGATCAGCTAGAAAAGATTTTTGAGGTGCTAGACTGCCATCAGGAAGAAAAGCCCGGCTGGCCATTTTTAAGCTAGAGAAGGATGCACGAAGATGGTGGAGGAATACCGAGCTTATTCTTCGAGCAAAAGGAATCCCAGTTACATGGGAAATGTTTCTGGGCCAGTTTAGGGAAAAATACTTTCCCCAGTCAGTGAGGGACGCGAAGGAAGTTGAGTTCCTTACTTTGAAGCAGGGAGACAAAGAGCCATTCGATGAGTATTTGGCTAAGTATCTCCGATTGTCGTACTATTCCACATACCTTAGAAGAATGGAGGACGAAGAATGGTCGACAAAGAGATTAGTAGAGGGTTTGAGTAGTGCCCTAAAGGAAAGAATAATTCCTCAGCAACTTACGCAGTTCAATAGAGCGATAGAAGTCTGCAGATTGACAGAAAGAAGTATAAACAATCATGCAGCAACCGGGAACAGCGTAAGGAGCAAGGAAGTAACTAAGTCGGAGGCAAGAGGTAAAGAAGTATTGGATAGGAGCACTCTGGGAGGTAGCTCAAGTTATGAAGCCAATAATAATAATAACAAGAGAAAGAGGCAACAGTTTAGGTAGGGGACTGATCAAGGTGAGGATCGGGTTGGAGGACAAAGATGTCAAAGATGTGGAAAGAACCATGGCACAAGGGAGTGTCGAGCAGGGCAAAGCGGCTGTTTCATTTGTGGCGAGAAATGTCACTTTGCAAGAGTTTGCCCTAAGAATGCTGACATCCCTAGGCCAAAGACAACAGGAAGAGTATTTTCCATTTTTTCAAACAGAGTCTCCAAATCCCCTGAGGTCGACCCTAAGAATGGTTAAAAAGAACCATAGCTGTAAGGGCGACTTAGCTGTGAAGAACTGTATGCCTAGATGTAAATGATGTGATTAATGAAGAGTTCTTTTCTGATCTAGAGAATGTGGTTATTATAACGAGTCGTGAGAAATAATTAGTAAGATAATAAATCTGTCTTAACTCGGTGATGAGGTTGCTGTATGAGGGGTTAGAACATGGATAGCTGTAAGCAACTATAATGAGAGATGTTAGTTGCTAAGAATCCATGTGGAAGGTCTGGGACCAAGCTGTTGCTCCTTGTAACATCCCGATTTTTGGGTCTAGGAGAACTGGGAGGTAGTCTGATATGGGCAGGCTGCTAAACCCGTAGTCCCAGGGTAGTAATCTGATATGGACGGATTACTTACCTATATTTTGTAGGAATCCGTGGGATGAGCTAAGTCCTTCAGGATTTAAAGACGAGTTAAGTCTTTGACCTACAAAATAGGGACAGTTCGCCTAGGTTCAAAAAGAGGAATGTCCTAAGTCTTAAGCCTAGGAATTCTGCAGGTAGCTTGATATGGGCTGGCTCCTGTGTAAGATAACCTGATACAGAGGGTTGTCGAGCCTTTCAATTAACAAGGACTCCCGAAGAGTAGGGGATGAGTTATTGAAAGAGAATTTCTAGAACTTAGGATGAAGGATAAGAAGAAAGTGAGATAAGATAGACCCCAGAATTATGCTAAGATTATGTGGGGTGAGATATGAAAGAAATGGACACTGCTTATAAGAGCAGTAGAGTTGTCCATAAGAAAGAAAGAAGATGTATTGGTGACTTTTGGTCGCGACGAGGAAGTAGATTGGTCGCAACTAATATTGGCAGAGAGGTTTGGTCGTGACGGATATGTATGTGGCGTCGCGACTAATGAGTAGAATGAGCTTGGTCGCGACTAGTGTATGCTGTGGTCGCGACTAATGAACACATAAGGTGTTAAGTCGCGATGAGATGATGGCTAGGTCGTGACTAGTGGCTAAAGTAGTGCCAAGCGTATGGGCCATGAGTTGAGAAGGTCCAAAAGAGATAGTTACCCGGTTAGAGATAGACCGGAGGCAGGAGGTCAGATACAGGAAAGGTTATCTGGAAACCATGAGATGGACTGATAAGGTATCCTCATGGGACCCACAAGATGCCACATGGCATTAGAGTGGTGATTCAGTGACCTTTCAGTAGAGTCAAGTTACTCGGTTGGCACGAGAACCGAGAAAGTGATCAGATAAGTCTGGGACTGATCTGGATAGCATTGGGAAGCGTGCAAGGTCTCTTCCAGGCGCCACATGGCTCTGGTCTGGAGAAAGTAGATAAAGTTGAGGGCACGTATTACGAGGCAGGACTCTGGACCGGTGAGTCAGCATGCTGAGTCAGCTGCTGAGGTGTCCAGGGAATTTAGGCATGTGGAAAATGTGGCGATGAGTCAGCTGCTAAGGTGTCCCCTGAGGTGGCACTGATGATGCAGTAAAAGGAAATAAAGGAAAATAGGAAATTCTAGAAAAAATCAGGACCGCAGGATCAGAGTTCATAGAAACTACAGAATTGCCATTGAAGGCAATTATAAATACCCCCTTGCCTTCATTTCCATTCACACATGGGCAAGGGAAGGGAGAGAAAGAAGAGAGAGAAGGAGAAGGAAGGGAAGAGAGAAAGGAGAAAAGGAAGTAAGGAAGTTCTGGCGGAGCTGGAAGCAGAATAAGGATAGTAGAGTTCTGCTGAGCTAGCCAGGTAGTAACTAATCCTAGCTTTTATGTAATGGCTTTGTGATTGATGTGCTATTGTTTGGTTGGATTGTTGTCTTATATGTTATGTCTGAAGCTCTACTGCAATGCTATGATCATATGTTATTGAGTATGGAAGCACGCGGCATACTTATCTGTACACAATCACAAGCAAGCACTGTCACACTGCATTACATATACTGTTATGATTATTACTACTGAGATTCCCCCGAATCTCATCCCCCATGTATAACCCATTTCAGGGAGGTTATGTCGAGGTAGATTTTGAGAATTTTAAGAGACGCCGTTATGCTGCTGAAATTTCGGCGGAGATAGCAGTAGTGGGGGAAGGATATGATGTGTACTATGTACGTAGGTACTATCTAAGGAGACTGGTAGTGAGTGGACCTAGCCGGTTCATCCAGTCTTTCCTGGGTACTTACGTAGAATGGTAGTTCTAATGAGAGAATTACCGAATCAGTACAGCTAGTATAGCTTCCGCAGGTGTGCTCTGAGGAGTCTAAGGCAGGATGTTTCACTCCTCTAGACCATCACTGGAGTAAGGATAAGACGGAGAGAGATGATCTTACTGGTTATATATATGACCGCGTTATAAGAATCACATAGCTATATAGGTCAATAAGAAGTTCTCTTCAGGGAAAGATGAGGTATCCCTTAAAATTTCGAGGATGAAATTTTTAAAAGGGGAGGAGAATTGTAACATCCCGATTTTTGGTCTAGGGGAACTGGGAAGTAGTCTGATATAGGCAGGCTGCTAAACCCGTAGTCCACGGGTAGTAATCTGATATGGGCGGATCACTTACCTGTATTTTGTAGGAATCCGAGGGATGAGCTAAGTCCTTCAGGATTTAAAGATGAGTTAAGTCTTTAACCTACAGAATCGGGACAGTTCACCTAGGTTCAAAATGAGGAATGTGAGGAATATCCCTTTTAGCGGAAGCCCCCGAAGCATACAGAGGGTTTTAGGGACTAAACCGCAAATAAGTCCAGGGACTGAAAGTCTCTAGAGATATAGTGGCCATTTATGCAAAGAAAGGAAATGGAGGGACTTAGATGCAAATATGAAAAGTATGAGGCAAAAAGAAAAAGTAGCAAAAAGGTGGGGTCCTTAAGTGTAATTTTAGCCAAATAAAAAGGGACTTAATTGAAAAGAAGAAAAGTTCCTTGGGGCTAAAGTGTAATTAAAGAAAGTCAGGCTGGAAGTGGTTTGGACTGTCCGGAAGCATTTCAGTCCCAGATTTCACCGATAGAGAGAGCAAGTGACGCTCGGTAATCTGGCGTAATACCGGAATTTTTGAAGACTCCAGATAGCCAGAAATGGACTGATCGTCCAAAAGTTATAAAAATTCATACCGGATACCCTAGATTTCAGATATAAGTCAGAAATTACAGGATGATGCACCTTTATGGGGTGGATGTCGGGAAATTGACAGAATACCGATAGGAGGTCTGTAGGAAAAGTTATCCGCAAATTAGAAAATTCAGACGGGAGTATGAGGCCTCCGGGGATCCGGGTAGGAGATTTATCGGTATTTTTAAAGGGGCTGAATGTGATCAGATGACTTCAGTCAGATGACTGTTATAACCCACAGGGATGCCTGAACACAGTAGGACATTGTATCTGGGAAAAGGAGCCGGTGTCCGGAAAGGTGTATAATCGATAAATAATAATTAAAATATTCGGTGAACTGGGGCAGAGGAAGATTCCTCGTAATGTGTGCCATACAGGTAATGGACCCAGGAAGCCCAAAAATGGCGCCATTATAGGCCCAATAAGGCTCTTGGACTGATAGGTGGGCCAGTGTCCAGCAGAACCCCGGGAAAGTACGAAATTACGAAAATGCCTCTGTGTTGTACAAAAAGGGCAGCAGATAAATGGAGGGCATTCTGGTCATTCTGGACAGTCCTAGAGGCTAAGACATATCTAAATAAGGTTGACTAGAGCCAGTATATGCTTTGACCAGGTTCAGAAAGGTGTGAAATGATGATTTTGCCCTTAGGGTTAAAATAGGACAAGATAGGGCACCAAGGGCATTTCGGTCATTTCGCAGGAGATCTGTAACTGAGTCTGGACCCAGTATTAAAAAGTTAATGATATAAAGGGTCTAGATACTAAATGTAAGGTCAGTAGACATAAAAAGGATTTTTAGAAAAATCAGATTCAGAAAACGGCACGTTTTTCGAGGAGACGGACCGGGCCGGTACCGGATTGGACTGGAAGGCTCTAGCTCCCTCTCAATTTCGCCATGTGAAGAATGTGGGAGGTGAGGTGTCCCATGAGTTGGCATTGAGTGATGTCATGCATGATGCAGTAAAAGGAATAAAGAAAAATAGGAAATTCAGGAAAAACTAGGACCACAGGATCATAAGTCTTCTAAATTACAAGATTACCATTGCTCAACAATATAAATACCCCCCTAGCTCCTCATTTCGGCACAAGCAAGAAAGAGAGGAAGAAAGAAGTTCTTGAGAGAGAAAGTGAGAGAAAGAAAGAAGTAAGGAAGTTCTGGTGAAGTTGGAAGTAGTAGAGAAGTTCTGAAGCTCTACTTTTGAGGTAGCAACTAATCCTAGCTCTTATGTAATGTCTTTGTGATTTGTTGTGCTTTTGTTTGGTTGGATTGTTGTCTTATATGTTATGCTTGAAGCTCTATTCCAATGCTATGATCATATGTTATTGAATATGGAAGCATGCAGCATACTTATCTGTACACAATCACAAGCAAGCACCGTCACTCTGCATTACATATATTGTTATGATTATTGCTATTGGGATTCTTTTGAATCTCATTCCCAAATATAACATTACAGGGGAGGTTCTGTCAAAATAAAATTTGGAAATCTTAAGAGACGCCGGTAGGCTGCCGAAATTCCGGCAACGAAGAAGGAACAAAGAAAGGAACTGATACGTACTGTGTACGTAGGTGCTGTCTAAGGAGGATGGAAGTGAGTGGACCCAGCAGGTTCATCCAGTCTTTCCTGGGTACTACGTAGAATGGTAGTTCCTACGGGAATTACCGAATCGGTACAAGATCGGTTACTTTCTACAGACGGAATGTAGCAGTTATGCTGTCGGATTTTAGACAACGGAAAATGTAACAGAAATATGAGAATGTTAATCATGCACTAATATATAACAGTTGATTATTTAATATTAATTGTTATCTGGCATGTATGACTGATATGTGTTGGTTGTATGCATGTGTAAGTAAAAATTAAATGCTGAAAATAGGCTCAGTGAACAGTAATATGTGAAGACCTATTCATGTTTGATAAATCATTAAAAATAGCAAATGATTGAATTAATGTTCGAAAATTTTAGGGTAAAAAGTATCCATACTAAGCTTTAGTTTGATATATAGAGTACCTCATTTGGATGTATACACGAAAAGATATAAATTGTTAAAGTTGGGACCAGAATGCTGGATTCAGGAGAAAGTCATTGGATGAACAGTAAGATTGAAATGTTGACCCACGTTGAATTTGTCAAGGATTGGTCAACCAATGATTTTTCCCTGAAATATACTTAAGTTATCTTCATGTATCAATTTGAACCACTTCATTTCAATTTTTCTAGAATTAGTTATGAATTTTCAAAGTCAGGTCACTCATCTGGAATTTTGCCACAGTGAACAGTACCCGATATGAATAAAATTCCAGATTAAGAGTTTAGACTTCAATGACTCTGAAAGTGGTTCTAAGTGCTACTAAATGGTCCTTCAGATGTATAAAAGTAAGGATGTGACAGCGTCATCTTAGAGGAAGAAGAAAAGTTAAGGACACGTGGCACAATCTTAGCCGGTAAGTCCAGTTTGTGGGAAATCGGACCGGACCGGTACTGGATTGGACTGGAACTGCTGAGTCAGCTGATGAGGTGTCCAAGAAGCTTGCAATTTCGCCATGTGACATATGAGGTGTCCCATGAGGTGGCATGGAGATGATGTCATGCATGATGCAGTAAAAGGAATAAAAGAAAATAGGACATTCCGGAAAAACCAGGACCACAGGATCAGATGGCTTCAAAATTACAAGAATGCCATTGATCAAAACTATAAATACCCCCTTGCTCTTCATTGTGCACGGCCAAGAGCCTTTTTAGAGAGAGGAGGAGGTGCTAGAGAGAGAAAGTGAGGAGAAAGAAAGAAGAAAGGAAGTTCTGGCAGAGCTGAAAGCAGAATAGAGATAATAGAGTTCTGCTGAGCCTTTGAGGTAGTAACTAATCCTAGCTTTTATGTAATGGCTTTGTGATTTGTTGTGCTATTGTTTGGTTGGATTGTTGTCTTATATGTTATGCTTGAAGCTCTACTACAATGCTATGATCATATGTTATTGAGTATGGAAGCACGCAGCATGCTTATCTGTACACAATCACAAGCAAGCACTGTCACTGTAACATCCCGATTTTTGGGTCTAGGAGAATTGGGAGGTAGTCTGATATGGGTAGGCTGCTAAACCCGTAGTCCCAGGGTAGTAATATGATATGGGCGGATCACTTACCTATATTTTGTAGGAATCCCAGGGATGAGCTAAGTCCTTCAGGATTTAAAGATGAGTTAAGTCTTTAACCTACAGAATCGGGATAGTTCACCTAGGTTCAAAATGAGGAATGTGAGGAATATCCTAAGTCTTAAGCTTAGGATTTCTGTAGGTAGCTTGATATGGGCTGGCTCCTGTGTAAGATAACCTGATATGGGCGGGTTGTCGAGCCTTTCCATTAACGATGACTCCTGAAGAGTTTAGGGGATCAGTTATTGAAAGAGAATTTCTAGAACTTAAGATGAAGGATAAGAAGATGAGAATAGATGCCAGAAAGAGAACGCAGGGGCATAATCGTAATTATGGGAAATATCGGGCTGTAGCCGATGAGTACCATATTTTGTCAGAAAATAGAGAAAATTATGCTGATCATTTCACTGAACTGTGAAATGTGCATATGAGGTCTCTATGTATATGAAAGAATTAGAAATGTGACCAGGGGTAAAATGGTCATTTTGAAAAGTGTGCGCGCGAGCGTACTTTCAGGTAAAAACAGCCCGGTCCGGATAAAATATCTGAAAATACCGGGAGATAGAGAAAAGGATTCTGGGTTGAATGACGAAACACAGAATTTTGATTTGAGGTCCCGATTTTTCTGTAAAAATTCCTGAAAATGGGAATTTACAGTTATAATCGGTAAAGGAAAGGCAGTCCGAATAGAGATGATCGGACTGTGGCCAGAGGCCATACAGTGTTTTCTAAGGCCCATAGTGACACCAGGGAAGGCCCAGGCCCATAATAGCAGTTCAGTGGTAAAAGGGGCCGGTGTCCAGGAAAAATGTGCAAAATGACGAAAATGCCCCTATGTTATAGAACAGCTGAAGTATGAGTAAAGGGTATTTTGGTCATTTGGCTAAGGTTAGACAGTCAAGAAAGGGTATCTGGATAGTTGACCAGGGTGAGAGAATACTCTGGTAAGATGTGAAAAGACAATAATGCCCCTAGATCTAGTAAAGTAAAGAAAGAGAGACTAAGGGCATTTTGGTAATTTGCCAAGGGGTGTTCTTGGGAATCGTGCCATCAGAGTACTTGGGCTGGATCAGAGACCCAAGATGATATTCCTAGGCCCAAAAACGTATCCCAGTATATATGTGGGAAAAAGTGGCATTAAAATAATGATTTAATGACTTTTCAGTAAAGTTACTCGGTTGGCACGATAACCGAGGAAGTGATCAGATAAAGTCTGGGACTTATCTGGATAGCATTGGATGGCGTGAAAGGTGCCAGCAAGATGCCACATGGCACTGATCTAAAGGAAGCATATAAAGCTAAGGACACATATTACGGTGCAAGACTCTGGACCGGTGAGTCAGCTGATGAGGTGTCCCGGGATTTCGCCATGTGAGAAATGTGCATGATGAGGTGTCCCATGAGGTGGCTTTGAGATGATGTCATGCATGATGCAGTAAAAGGAATAAAGAAAAATAGGAAATTTCGGAAAAACAAGGACCACAAGTTCATATGGCTTCAAAATTACAGAAATGCCATTGAAGGAAACTATAAATACCCCCTCCCCCTCCCATTTCATTTGCATCACGGTTTTACAAGAGAAAGAGAGAGAAAGAAGAGAGAGAAGGAGAAAGAAAGAAGAAAGGAAGTTCTGGCGGAGCTGGAAGTAGTATAGAGATAGTAGAGTTCTGCTAAGCTTTTAAGGTAGTAACTAATCCTAGCTTTTATGTAATGGCTTTGTGATTGGATGTGCTATTGTTTGGTTGGATTGTTGTCTTATATGTTATGTTTGAAGCTCTACTGCAATGCTATGATCATATGTTATTGAGTATGGAAGCACGCAGCATACTTATCTATACACAATCACAAGCAAGCACTGTCACTCTGCATTATATATATTGTTATGATTATTACTACTGAGATTCCCCCGAATCTCATTCCCCATATCTAACCCATTACAGGGAGATTATGTTGAAGTGAATTCTAAGAATTTTGAGAGACGCCGTTATGCTGCCGAAACTAAGACTGAACATCAGTATATGATAAGTACTGTGTACGTTTGTGCTGTCTAAGGAGGCTGGAAGTGAGTGGACCTAGCCGGTTCATCCAGTCTTTCCTGGGTACTACGTAGAATGGTAGTTCTCATGAGGGAATTACCGAATCAGTACGGTTCAGTTCTTTGTACAGATGAAGCCTAGCTGTTATACTGCCGAAATTTGAGTAGGAAAAGATGTAATAGAAATATGATAATTTTGTGTATGCCTTGTTGTATGACATTTTATTATTTAATAATAAATATTGTTTGGCATGTTCAATTTGTGAATGGGGAATTAAAAGAGAAATTCGCAGGTCCTGAGGTAGCAGTGTTCTGGCCTCAGTTTGACCTAGTAAACGAAGGAGTTTGGCCACAAAATTTGGTGAACCAGTGGTACACATCTGGGGCATTCTATGGATAGGTAATAAGCCTTGTTTGGATTTGTATAATGAGATAAATCAGTTCTCAAAATAAAGGTTCAGAATAAGGAACTTAAGAGTAAAATTTTAAATTTCTGGGCTTAAGTTAAGATATAATCGAGCTAATATTGCTTCTGTAAGTGTACTCTGAGTGGTCTAAGGGAGGATGTTTCAGTCACACTGCATTACATATATTGTTATGATTATTACTATTGAGATTCCCCCGAATCTCAATCCCATATATAACGTTACAGGGGAGGTTCTGTCAAAATAAAATCTGGAAATTTTAAGAGACGCAGTTAGGCTACCAAAATTCTGGCAACGAAGAAGGAACAAAGAAAGGAACCGATACGTACTGTGTACGTAGGTGCTGTCTAAGGAGGCTAGAAGTGAGTGGACCTAGCCGGTTCATCCAGTCTTTCCTGGGTACTTACGTAGAATGGTAGCTCCTACGGGAATTACCGAATCGGTACAAGATCGGTTACTTTCTACAGAAGGAATGTAGCAGTTATGCTGCCGAAATTCGGGCAGGAAAAGATGTAATAGAAATATGAGAATTTGATGTATGCCTTGTTGTATGACAATTTATTTTTTAATAATAAATATTGTTTGGCATGTTCAATTTGCGAATGGGGAATTAAGGGAGAATTTCGCAGGTCTTGAGGTAACAGTGTTTTGAACTCAGTTTGACCTAATAAATGAAAGAGTTTGGCCACGAAATTTGGTGAGCCAGTGGTACACATCTGGGGCATTCCGTGGATAGGTAATAAGCCTTGTTTGGATGTGTAGAATGGGATTAATCAGTTCTCAAATTAAAGGTTCAGAATAAGGAACTTAAAAGTAGAAATTTTAATTTCTGGGCTTAAGTTAAGATATTATCAAGCTAATATTGCTTCCGTAAGTGTACTCTGAGTGGTCCGAGGGAGGATGTTTCATTAAGAACCATTCAGTAGCACTTAGAACCACTTTCAGGGTCATTGAAGTCTAAACTCTTAATCTGGAATTTTATTCTTATCGGGTACTGTTCACTGTGGCAAATTCTAGATGAGTGACCTGACTTTGAAAAATCATAAATAATTCTAGAAAAATCTAAATTAAGTGGTTCAAATTTCTACATGAATATAACTTAATTATGTTTCATGAAAAAATCATTGGTTGACCATTCCTTGACAAATTCAATGTGGGTCAACGTTCCAGCTTTACTGTTCATCCAGTGATTTTCTCCTGAATCCAGCATTCTGGTCCCCAATTTTCACAATTTATATCTTTTCGTATATACATCCAAATGAATCATTCTATATATCAAATTAAATATTAGGATGTATACTATTTATCATAAAAATATCATACATTTATTCAACCATTTACTATTTTTAATGATTTATCAAACATCAATAGGTCTCCACGGATTACTGTTCACAAGGCCATTTTTCAGCAACCAACCTTACATATTAGTGCATACATACATCACATATCAGTCAAACATGCCAGATAACAATTATTATTGAATAATATGCTGTTATACATCAGTGCATGATTAACATCCTCATATTTTCTATTACATTTTCCGTTGTCTAAAATCCGGCAGCATAACTGCTACATTCCTTCTGTAGAAAGTAACCGATCTTGTACCGATTCGGTAATTCCCGTAGGAGCTACCATTCTACGTAAGTACCCAGGAAAGACCGGATGAACCTGCTAGGTCCACTCACTTCCAGCCTCCTTAGACAGCACCTACGTACACAGTACGTATCAGTTCCTTTCTTTGTTCCTTCTTCGTTGCCAGAATTTCGGCAGCCTAACGGCGTCCCTTAAGATTTCCAAATTTTAATTTGACAGAACCTCCCCTGTAATGTTATATATGGGAATGAGATTCAAAAGAATCCCAGTAGCAACAATCATAACAATATATGTAATGCAGTGTGACAGTGCTTGCTTGTGATTGTGTATAGATAAGTATGCTGCATGCTTCAATATTCAATAACATATGATCATAGCATTGTAATAGAGCTTCAAGCATAACATATAAGACAACAATCCAAACAAACAATAGCACAACAATTCACAAAGACATTACATAAAAGCTAGGATTAGTTACTACCTTAAAAGCATAACTTCAGAACTTCTCTACTGCTTCCAACTCCACCAGAACTTCCTTTCTTCTTTCTTTTTCTCACTTTCTCTCTCAAGCACTTCCTTATCTCTCTAAAATGCTCCTTGGCTGTGGGAATGAAGAGCTAGGGGGGTATTTATAGTTTTGGTCAATGGCATTCTTGTAATTTTGAAGCCATCTGATCCTGTGGTCTTGGTTTTTCCGGAATTTCCTATTTTCTTTTATTCATTTTACTGCATCATGCATGACATCACTCAATGCCACCTCATGGGACACCTCACCTCACACATTGATCACATGGCGAAATTTGGAGAGGGAAGAAGTTTTTTGGAAGCTTTCCGGTCCAATCCGGTACCGGCCCGGTCCGTCGCCTCGAAAACTGGACCGTTTTCTGAATCCAATTTTTCTGAAAACCTATATTATGTCTTCTGACCTTACATTCAGTATCTAGACCCTTTATATCATTAACATTTTTATACTGGGTCTAAACTCAATTACAGATCCCCTGCGAAATGACCAAAATATCCTTGGGTGTCCTTTCATACACTATCTTAACCCTAAGGGCCAAATCTTCATTTTACACCTTTCTGTACCTCGTCAGGGCATATACTGACTCTGGTTAACTTCTCCTGTATATATCTTGGCCTCTTGGCCTGTCCAGAATGACCAAAATGCCCTTCATAAGCCTATTACCCCTTTGGTATAACACAGGGGCATTTTCGTAATTTCGCACTTTTCCTGGGTTATGCCGGACACTGGCCCACCTATCAGTCCAAGAGTCTTATTGGGCCTTTGTTGGCACCATTATTGGGCCTTTCTGGGTCCATTAACTTTATGGCACGCATTTCGAGGAATCTTCCTCTAGCACAGTTCACTGAATATTTTATTATTATTCACCGTTTATACACCTTTCCGGACACCGGCTCCTTCTGCCAGATACACTGCCCTACTGTGTCTGGGCAGCCATTTGGGTCATAACGGGCATTTGACTGTTGTTACCCGACCTCATTCAGTCTTAATTTAAATACCGATAAATCTCCCTATCGGATCCCTGGAGGCCTCATACCCCGTCTGGATTTTCTAATTTGCGGATAACTTTTCCTACAGACCTCCTATCGGTATTCTGTCAATTTCTCGATATCCGCCCCATAAGGGTGCATCATCCTGTAATTTCTTACTTATATCTGAAATCTAGGGTATCCGGTAGGAATTTTTATAACTTTGGGACGATCAGTCCAGTTTTGGCTATCTGGAGTCTTCAAAAATTTCGGTATTAGGCTGGATTACCTAGCGTCACTTGCCCTATCTTCTGGTAAAATCTGGGACTGAAATGCCATCGGGCAGTCCAACCCACTTCTGGCCTATTGTTCTTTAATTATACTTTAGCCCCAGGGAACTTTTCTTCTTTGCAATTAAGTTCCTTAAATTTGGCTAATATTACACTTTAAGACCCCACATTTTTGTCTACCTTTCTTTCTTAACCTTAAACTTTCCATAATTGCACTTGAGTCCTTTCATTTCCTTTCTTTTGCAATTTAATCCTTTTCTTCACATAAAGTACCACATCTTTTTCCTGAAAAAGAACTCATATATTCCATCTAATCTGTACATAGAAATCAGTACAGAAAATTAAGGATATTACATTTCTCTCCCCCTTAAAATAAATTTCGTCCTCGAAATTTACATTACGTCTATCCTATAGGAACAATTCAGGATACTTCCCTCTCATCTTTTCTTCTGTTTCCCATGTAGCCTCTTGTTCAGTCAAGCCTTTCCAGATCACCTTAACTAAAGGAATTTGCTTATTCCGCAACTGCTTGACTTTTCTATCAGTAATTCGCACCGGTCCAACCTCATAGGTCAAGTCATCTCGCAGTGCGACCTCATCTTGCTCAATCACATGAGATGGATCTGGAACATACTTCTTTAATTGGGAAACATGGAACCATCATGTATCTGGCTGAGATTCAGAGGAAGAGCCAACTTGTAGGCTACTGCTCCTATCTTTGAGAGAATCTGGAATGGTCCGATGTTTCTTGGATGCAATTTCTTCACTTTAATCGATCGTCCGGCTCCCGTGGTTGGTGTTAACTTAAGGAATACATGCTCTCCTTCTTCAAACTCCAACGGCTTCCTTCTGATATCTGCATAGCTCTTCTGTTTGCTTTGAGCCGTCAATAATCGTTTTCTAATTATCGCAACTTGTTCTGCAGTTTGATCCACTATATCCGGACCAAGCATTCTTCTCTCGCTCAGCTCTAACCAGCATAAGGGGGATCTACATTTACGTCCATAAAGTGCTTCAAAAGGTGCCATCTGTATACTGGCCTGATAACTATTGTTATAAGCAAACTCTATAAGAGGTAAATGGATATCCCAGCTGCCTTTGAAATCTAAGACACATGCTCTCAGCATATCCTCTAACGTTTGTATTGTTCTTTCAGATTGACCATCTGTTTGAGGATGATAAGCTGTACTAAATCTGAGAGTAGTGCCCATTTCTTCCTGTACAGCCCTCCAGAAATTTGAAGTAAATCGAGGGTCTCCATCAGACACAA
The DNA here is from genome assembly GCA_037074615.1 of Leucaena leucocephala. Lineage (NCBI taxonomy): Eukaryota > Viridiplantae > Streptophyta > Magnoliopsida > Fabales > Fabaceae > Leucaena > Leucaena leucocephala. The sequence continues at coordinate 7,616,060 of CM073545.1, forward strand.
TGCTGCTCGGAATACCATGAAGCCTAACGATCTCCTTTATATACAGCTTTGCCAGCTTTTCAAGAGAATCTCTCTTATTGATTGCCAGGAAATGTGCTGACTTTGTCAGTCGATCAATTACTACCCACACTGCATCATGTTTACTTGGAGTCAGGGGTAGTCCTTCCACCAAGTCCATGGCAATCCCATCCCATTTCCACTCAGGGATTTCTAGAGGCTGCAACGTTCCTGCTGGCTATTGATGTTCAATTTTCACTTTCTGGCAGGTCAAGCACTTAGATACGTAAGTCACAACATCTTTCTTCAATCCAGGCCACCAAAATAACCTTTTAACATCATGGTACATCTTGGTCATACCTGGATGTACAGTATACCGACTTTTATGTGCTTCCTCCAGAATCCTTTCCCTTAATCCCACAACATTAGGGATATAGGGTCTTCCTCTAAACTGTAGTAATCCGTCTGAGGACATCTCAAAATTCCTTGTCTCCCCCTTCTCCAACTTATCTTTGAATATTGTTGCGAGCTTATCCTGCTCCTGAGCCTCTTTTATCTCATCTTCTATGCAAGCTCTGACATGAACTCCTCCGAAAGGATTCTCCGTCAGTTGCATTTGATATAGAGGGCTCCAGTCGCGCATATCTTCTATCAATTCCAATTCCTTGATCATCATGTGTGCAACCTGCACCACTTTTCTACTCAAGGCATCAGCTACTACATTGGCTTTTCCTGGATGATATTTAATCTGGAAGTCATAATCTTTCAACAACTCCATCCATCGCCGTTGCCTCATATTCATCTCTTTCTGATCTTGCAGATATTTCAAGCTTTTGTGGTCGCAAAACAACTCTATCGTTGCTCTATATAAATAGTGTCTCCATATCTTCAGGGCATAAACCACCGCCGCAAGCTCCAGACATGAGTAGGATAATTTTCTTCATGTGGCTTTAACTGCCGAGAGGCGTAGGCTACTACTCGACCTTGCTGCATCAGCACACATCCCAACCCCTGCTTGCTAGCATCAGTGTAGACTACATAAGTCTGAGTGGGGTCCGGAATAATCAGCATGGGAGTAGTGGTTAGTCTCTGCTTCAACTCTTGGAAGCTAGCCTCGCACTTCTCATCCCACTTAAACTGCTGATTCTTTCTGGTCAGCTTGGTAAGTGTTAAGTCAATTCGAGAAAAATCTTGAATAAATCTTCTGTAGTACCCTGCTAGGCCGAGAAAACTTCTAATCTCCGTCACTGTCCTTGGCTGCTCCCAGCTCAAAACTGCTTCAACTTTGCTAGGATCCACAGCTACCCCGTCTCGGGATATGACATGACCGAGAAATTTGACTTCTGACAACCAAAACTCGCATTTACTCAGCTTAGCATAGAGCTTCTTCTCCTTAAGGGTACCAAGAACAATCCTCAAATACCTTTCATGCTCCTCTAAAGATTTGGAGTACACCAGAATATCATCAATGAAGACCACAACGAACTGATCTAGATAAGGCCTGAATATCCGGTTCATGTAGTCCATGAAAATAGCAGGTGCATTGGTTAGTCCAAAAGGCATCACAAGGACCTCAAAATGCCCGTAGCACATCCTGAATGCCGTCTTTGGAATATCATCCGGCTTGACCCTTAGCTGATGGTAGCCAGATCTCAAGTCAATCTTAGAGAATAAGTTCGTTCCTACCAATTGGTCTAGCAGGTCATCAATTCTGGGAAGAGGATACTTATTCTTAACTGTAATCTTATTTAATTCCCTGTAGTCAATGCATAACCTTAAACTGCCATCTTTCTTCTTGACAAATAGTACTGGAGCACCCCATGGTGATACACTGGGTCGTATGAAACCCTTCTCCAATAGCTCCTCAATTTGCTTCTTCAGTTCTATCATTTCATTGGGAGCCATCCTGTATGGGGCTTTTGATACTGGTCCAGCTCCAGGTATAATGTCAATTGCAAACTCCACTTCACGCTCTGAAGGCAATCCTTGAATCTCCTTTGGAAAGACTTCAGGAAATCATTGACTACTGGAATCTCCCTGATGCCTTCTTCTTCTTCTGTTTGAATAGAAAAGAATACCACATATCCCTGACATCCTTTCCATAAATATTTTTCTGCCTGAGCCTCCGTCATGAAGTTCAATCGCACTTCTGAGCTCCGATCAGTGATCTTTGGACCAAGAACCAGGGTCTTGTTTCTGCAGTCCAACATCACATTATTGGAGGATAACCAATTTAAGCCGAGTATGACATCAATCTCTCGGAAAGGCATACAAATCAGGTCTAGGGTGGTACTGCAGTGCTCATAACGCACAACACTATTTAGACAGGCATCAGACGTGATTACCCTAGCGTTGGTGGGGGTTTTCACCTGTATATCATAACGCAACTTGCTGATCAGAAGGCCTAGGCATTTAGCACATTCTAAGATATAAAGGAATGACTTGCACCCGAATCAAATAGAGCAGTCACACCATGATCATTGAGATAGATTGTACCTTCGATCATCTCAGATGATCGCTGAGCGTCCTCTCTAGTAAGTGCAAACACTCGTACTGCCGTCCTTGGCCTTGGATCAGATATTGCTTGAGGACATTCTCTGGAAAAATGTCCGGGCTTTCCGCAGGTATAACAAACGTTCTGGCCCATTAAACATGGTCTATCACCATGATTCTTTCCGCACTTTTCACATACTGGGGCCTTTGAATCCCTATTATTGGATCTGCCGCGGAAATTTCCTCTATTTGGCCTTTTGTTCTGCCACGGTCGCTTCCTCTTCTTATAGCCGCTCCCACCTGCAGCTTCTTGATTCCGACCGACCTTGTCCGAGGTCACCTGATCCCTATTCCTGGATCTGGACAGCATTCGATGATTCATGCTGTTTTCTACAATTCGGCATGCTTCCACAACCTTATTGAACTGGCTGTATTGTTGCGGAGTTAACTTCTCCTTTAGCGTGGAATTTAATCCCCGAAATCATTCTTTCTGTCATCCAGCGTTCGTCATCCACTTGGCGTAGATACGTGGAATACTGGGATAGCTGGATGAACTTAGCCAAATATTCGTCAAAAGCTTCTTTTTCTCCTTGTCTCAATACAAGGAATTCAGCCTCCCTTTCATCTCTGACGGATTGAGGGAAATATTTCTCGTAAAACTGCTCAAGAAACACTTCCCAGGTAACTGGAATGTCTCTTGCTTGGAGAAGTAACTCTGTATTCTTCCACCATCTATCCGCATCCTTTTCCAATTGATAGATGGCCATTTGGGCCTTAGTTTCAGTTGGGCAGTCGAGGACCTTAAAGATCTTCTCTAATCTGCTGACCCAATTTCCTGCTATCTGTACTTCGAATGTCCCTTCGAATATGGGAGGGTTGTGCTTGCAAAACCGAACCATCCATTGCTGGATGCTAACTGCCTCCTCCCTCAATTCAACCCGTCTCTAGGGCTATTCCGCCTGCTATGGTACCTCTTCAGGTTCTCTACTAGTCGCTCCTGAAGGCTCTAGCGGTCTTAAATTACTTACAGCTGCTGCCACTGCTGCGGCTATGGCAGCGTGTCTTTCCTGCTCATTTCGTGCCTGAGCAGCTCTCATTTTTTCTATCATCTTTTGTTGTTGCTCTAATCGCTCTAAAATTAGTTGATTAAGATTTCCAGCTTCTTGTGGTTCCTCTGCTGGAATTGTTCTTCTTGTTCGAACCATTTTGTTATGCTATAACATAGAAAGGAATGCGATAAACAACATTTCTCATTTCATTTCAAACATAGCATACAAGGTACACATCACAGTCATACATATGCTACTATACTGATCTTTTGTACATTAGGACATTACCCTAAGTTTTCTTAAACTTTATTCTAATATATTCTCCTACCAGGTAGATCCAGTCGGATACAGTACAATATGGTTCTTTATTAAAATATTGGTCCAACTCCGATCTCCAGGTAGGGGTCGTCGGCAATACATCATTCATAATTTCTAGCCAAAGCCCCATGGTTAACACATTTGGATCCCAGGCTTGATATATGGCTTTCACCCTTGTGATGAAATTCTGATAAACCATATAGCCTTGATCTACATCTCTGATCATGGTCTGCCTCAGCCCATAAAGCTATCGGGCTAATGCTACCGAGCTCTCAAATTGTTCTCTACTCAGGTTCCTCCCTGGGACCATTCTTATGATTAGACTTCCCAAGTGTATCTCTACTAGGGTCACTTCGGGCCTACTGGGACCTGGCATATTACTCTGATCACGTACTTGGTTGGATCCTGAACTGTCTGTTATATTCAAGGGTACCACACTTATGGGAATAGCAGGAATAGGACCTTCCAATACCATCTCCTCCCGATCATCATACGGAAAGTTTGATCCTACCGAGGAACTTTCCTCTTCAGAGTCACCAACTACTGGAGGTGTCCAGGGGTCAGAATCATTGCTCATTATCTCCCCTTCTGAACTATCTAAACTAGAGACCTCTGGTCTTAACTCCCATTGGTTTACTGTAGTTTCAGACCCGAACCTATGTCTAGCCATTCTGCAAACACTAACTTAGTGTCAATTATGACGGCTTTATCATAGTATGTCTATCTATAAATCATCTATTCAGAGCATTTCCTAAGCCAGAATCCTTTGCTCTGATACCAAAATGTCACATCCTTATTTTTATATATCTTAAGGACCATTCAGTAGCACTTAGAACCACTTTCAGGGTCATTGAAGTATAAACTCTTAATCTAGAATTTTATTCTTATCGGGTACTATTCACTGTGGCAAATTCCAGATGAGTGACCTGACTTTGATTAGTTACTACCTTAAAAGCAGAACTTCTCTACTGCTTCCAACTCCACCAGAACTTCCTTTCTTCTTTCTTTTTCTCACTTTCTCTCTCAAGCACTTCCTTATCTCTCTAAAATGCTCCTTGGCCGTGTTAATGAAGAGCTAGGGGGGTATTTATAGTTTTGGTCAATGGCATTCTTGTAATTTTGAAGCCATCTGATCCTGTGGTCCTGGTTTTTCCGGAATTTCCTATTTTCTTTTATTCCTTTTACTGCATCATGCATGACATCACTCAATGCCACCTCATGGGACACCTCACCTCACACATTGATCACATGGTGAAATTTGGAGAGGGAAGAAGTCTTATGGAAGCTTTCCGGTCCAATCCAGTATCGGCCCGGTCCGTCGCCTCGAAAACTGGACCGTTTTCTGAATCCAATTTTTCTGAAAACCTATATTATGTCTTCTGACCTTACATTCAGTATCTAGACCCTTTATATAATTAACATTTTTATACTGGGTCTAAACTCAATTACAGATCCCCTGCGAAATGACCAAAATATCCCTGGGTGCCCTTTCATACACTATCTTAACCCTAAGGGTAAAATCGTCATTTTACACCTTTCTGTACCTCGTCAGGGCATATACTGACTCTGGTTAACTTCTCCTATATATATCTTGTCCTCTTGACCTGTCCAGAATGACCAAAATACCCTTCATACGCCTGTTACCCCTTTGGTACAACACAGGGGCATTTTCGTAATTTCGCACTTTTTCGGGGTTCTACCGGACACTGGCCCACCTATCAGTCCAAGAGTCTTATTGGGCCTTTCTGGGTCCATTAACTTTATGGCACACATTTCGAGGAATCTTCCTCTGGCACAGTTCACTGAATATTTTATTATTATTTACCGTTTATACACCTCTCCGGACACCGGCTCCTTCTGCCAGATACACTGCCCTACTGTGTCTGGGCAGCCATTTGGGTCATAACGGGCATATGACTGTTGTTACCCGACCTCATTCAGTCTTAATTTAAATACCGATAAATCTCCCTATCGGATCCCTGGAGGCCTCATACCCCGTCTGGATTTTCTAATTCGCGGATAACTTTTCCTACAGACCTCCTATCGGTATTCTGTCAGTTTCTCGATATCCGCCCCATAAGGGTGCATCATCCTGTAATTTCTTACTTATATCTGAAATCTAGGGTATCTGGTAGGAATTTTTATAACTTTTGGACGATCAGTCCAGTTTTGGCTATCTGGAGTCTTCAAAAATTCCGGTATTAGGCTGGATTACCCAGCGTTATTTGCCCTATCTTCTGGTAAAATCTGGGACTAAAATGCCATCGGGCAGTCCAACCCACTTCTGGCCTATTTTTCTTTAATTACACTTTAGCCCCAGGGAACTTTTCTTCTTTGCAATTAAGTCCCTTAAATTTGGCTAATATTACACTTTAAGACCCCACATTTTTGTCTACCTTTCTTTCTTAACCTTAAACTTTTCATAATTGCACTTAAGTCCTTTCATTTCCTTTCTTTTGCAATTTAATCATTTTCTTCACATAAAGGACCACATCTTTTTCCTGAAAAAGAACTCATATATTCCATCTAATCTGTACATAGAAATTAGTACAGAAAATTAAGGATATTACACTAGTCGCGACCTGTAGCCTCTGGAGTTGTCCGTCGCGACTTCCTCTGCTTCTAGTCGCGGCCTGTCGTCTCTTTTTGGAGTTTTGACGTTCAGGTGCCTATTTAGTCGCGACCTCTGTGTCAACTGGTCGCGACCTGTCGTCGTGCCTGGTCCTCTTTTCTCGATCGTAAGAAGTTGACAACTCAGATCGGCTTCCTCTACAGGTATCCACACGAATAGCGTTCCAACCACGAATGACGTGCTAACGCCTCTTGTCCCTCAAGGGCTTTCTGGTGATTCCGTCCTCATCGTCTCTATTTTGGCAGTTTCTTATCTGCAAACCTTTTGCAGTCTCCTTGCCCCTTTTACTCACGTGTAGAACCTTAGCCCCTAATGTCAAATATATAGGATGTCATTGGTGTTCTTATTGGGCTGGGCTTCAGAATTAATCTTATATTAATTCTGAAATTAATACAATATCATATATTGCAGAATTTGATAAGAAACTAATTAAATAAATATGGTTTATATTAAATCTGTCCCACATATTTAATTCACCTATTTATTTAATTTAAAATAAAGATAAGACGGAATTATATTTGATTTATTCTCATAAATCAAATTTGAGATATCATATCGATTTAAATTTCAAATTCAAATAGATCATATCAATTTAAATTCAAATTCAAAAGTGATAGATATTTAATTTATCTTTATAAATTAAATCTTGCAAATATCTCTTATATTATATATAATATATATACTAATTTATATATATATAAAATATATATCCACCCTAGATTATTCATTGAATCTAGACATCTCTTAGATTCAATGAATCTGGACATCATAGCTCGTGTTGGGCTATTTTGTGTGCAACCCTGTAGGCCCATATGAAGTTGGCAGTGGGCCAGTTACTATACTGACCCACAAGTCGTAAGCGATCTCTAGCAAGACATTACGACTACCCAAATCATATGAGGATCGATAAACGATGTAACCTTTCATACAACCATATCACGTCCCTTTTGTCACACGATATTTTGGTCAAGGATGAGGCATGGAGAACGTCATCCTCCTGTTCCTGACCGTTACTTTCTCGATTCCTGAGTAGTCTGACTATAGAAATGGAACTACCCTTCCATTACAGTATGGCCATACATTTCTCAAACTCACTCATCGAGGGGCCCAGTAATATGTCTCTACGAATGTGAGGGACAAATTCCATCTTGACCATTCACATTCCTCCGCATGAAAAACCACTAAGCCCGAACATAGCCTTTATGATCACTTGGTCAAAAGTGACTTTTGACTAGGTCAAAGCTGTGCGTTTGTCATGTAGGAATCCATGATGATCTCAGGTCAAAGGGCATAGTGATATGGTTTGTATATGAGAGAAGCTTATGACTTGACCCATGCAGCTCTCTCATAGCGGGTCGGTCCAACACCCTGTACTCTTACATGTGCCTATGACTTTGATTTATATCTCTATATATCTTCAAAGTCATACTGGTCTTATTTTATCTCTGCTCCCGCATAGATGACCGACCAGGGATATTTAGGATAAGATCACGAGTTATCCAAGGATTGTCATCATAGTAAACATGCAAATAATGTGATAACATAATTAAGAAATTCATAAATCAACAATATTCATAAGATAATGATTGGCCCCTAGGGACAATCTCCAACAGCATGGCTGGGACAAAGATGGTCATCCTCATCCTTCTCCATACAACAAGTATCAATTCACTGACGGAGCTACTTGGGAATACGTTGAGTGCCATGCAACGTGTCATCCCCTAGCCAATTTCCCACACCTCCCACTTTGAGTGCCATGCAATGTGTCATCCTATTAGCATATGACAAAATGTTCCATGTGGATGCATTGCCTATGGATTCAGTTGTGGGCGATGTGGGGGTACAGGCCTTTGTTGACTATATGGATGTGAAATCTCTTATCACTCCTAAAGATGAACTGACCTTCGGGTGCATCTAAGTGTTTTTTATATAAGTCTAATTTAAATGTAAATATATGTAATAACAAAATTCAACTCTTATAACTAGCATCGTGTTTGCATTAACTGTAGGTACATGCAAGCTAAGTTGGTTTCCAAGGAAAAACAAGTTAAGTTCGGATTTTTATGCCCAATTCAGATTTATGCAAAAGAGACCTCTCAAACTTTGAGACTTCAAAACATTTTAAGGAGGCTCGGTGAAACCGATATTGATTATTTCTTTGCACCATATATGCAGAAGTAAAAATAATAATATTTTATTTTATTTCATACTATTTTTGTATTTGCTTAATGATAATACTCATTCTTTTTAATTAATTTCTACAGCAATCATTGGCAAATGTTCTAAAGTGTTCTTCTAATACTCCCTCCATTACAAACCATCTGTTGATGTCAAGATGATTATGAACACGTGAGTTTTCTTCTATATAGAACAATGGTCTTTGTAATAAATATGGTCTTTCTAATAAATTAATTACTAACTTTATAACTTTGGTCATAGGGCTATGAGGACGTTTGCAATTGCAAAGAGTGTTAAGCACACCAACTCGGTGAGGGACCCTGAATAGATCACACTAAAGGTAATAAAAGTATTAAGTCTTATGCTCCATATTTTGTTGATGACAAATAATTTTTATCATATTAATATTACAGAGTTGAAGGCAACCCAAAGAAAGCAACTTGTGCGGCTTCTACATAGTTAGACATGTGATCAATATTATCGTGTCAAATAGGACTGACATAACTGAGGAGGTAAAATTGTGTTTTTAATGATTTCACATTTCTTGTCAATTTAATATATATTAGTAATGCCTTAATTTCTTTGATTTTAATTTTTATATTTCAGATATTTGATTAACCTGACCCATTTTATGAACAAGATATTGAAGGCCTACGCAATCTTTGGGCTAAGTTTTTTGTTTAATTCCTTCCTTCTCAATAGTATTTGTCTTTCACTGAATACATTTTTTTATTTTTCTGTTCAAATTGTTACATTTTTGTATTGAATTTTATTAAATGAATAATATAATGAGCAATTGAATTCTGTCTCTGCCATCTTGAACTCTGTCTCTGCTGTTGCCTCTTTGAGTCGTATATTTGGGCAATTTATTTAGGAGATGGGGTAATGAAACATTGAACGGGTCATTTTTAAAAAATACATTTAAACTGGACAAAGAATATCGGCAAGTATAGAAACAATATATAAATATTATAATATCTACACCGGTTGTTTTTATGATGAGGTGTAGAAAATGGATTAATCTACTGGACGTAATGAAACATCCTCCCTTACAGCCCTCAGAGTACACTAGCGGAAGCAATATTAGCTTAAAATAGCTTAACTTCATCATTCATAATTTGAATATGCCAAACCATATTTATCATTGAATCATAAAATGTCATACAATATGGTATATACAACAAGACATATACATAATCCTCATATCTCTATTACATCTCGTTCTGCCTAAACTTCGGCAGCATAACCGCTACGCTTCAGCTGTATAAAGAACTGAACTGTACTGATTCGGTAATCTCCTCATGAGGACTACCATTCTACGTAGTACCCAGGAAAGACTAGATGAACCGGCTAGGTCCACTCACTTCTAGCCTCCTTAGACAGCACTACGTACACAGTACTTATCATATACTATGACGTTCAGTCTTAACTTGGGCAGCATAACGGCGTCTCCTGGCTTTCTTAAAATCTACTTCAACATAACCTCCCTGTAATGGGTTATGGATGGGGATGAGATTCGGGGGAATCTCAGTAGCAACAATCATAACAATATATGTAATGCAGTGTGACAGTGCTTGCTTGTGATTGTGTACAGATAAGTATGCTGCGTGCTTCCATGCTTAATAACATATGACCATAGCATTACAGCAGAGCTTCAGAAATAACATATAAGACAACAATCCAACCAAACAATAGCACATCAAATCACAAAGCCATTACATAGAAGCTAGGATTAGTTACTACCTGGCTAGCTCAGCAGAACCCTACTATCTCTATTCTGCTTCCAGCTCCGCCAGAACTTCCTTTCTTCCTTTCTCCTTTCTCTCTTCCTTTCCTTCCCCTTCTCTCTCTTCTTTCTCTCTCATTCTCCTCTTTCTCTTGCGTGCAAATGAAGGCCATGGGCGGGGTATTTATAGCCTCCCTCAATGGCACAATCGTAAATACCATGAACTTTGATCCTGCGGTCCTGGTTTTTCCTGGAATTTCCTATTTTCTTTAATTCCTCATTTACTGCATCATCGTGCCAACTCACCATGCTGACTCAGCGCCTCATTTTTCACATGCTTGAATTCCCGGGACACCTCAGCATGCTGACTCACCATGCTGACTCACCGGTCCAGTCTCCTGCCTCGTAATGCGTGCCATCAACTTTATCTGCTTTCTGCAGACTAATGCCACGTGGTGATTGGAAAAGACCTTGCACGCTTCCCAATGCCATCCAGATAAGTCCCTGACTTTATCTGATCATTTCCTCGGTTATCGTGCCTCCTCGGTTTTCGTGCCAACCGAGTATCCTTACTTTACTGAATTATTACTTTAATGCCATGTGGCATCTTGTGGGACCCATGAGTATACCTTATCAGTTTACTTCATGGTTTCCAGATAACCTTTCCTGTATCTGATATCCTGCCTCCGGTCTATCTCCAACCGGGTAACTATCTCTCTTGGACCTTCACCACTCTTGGCCCGTACGCTTAGCGCCACTTTAGTCACTAGTCGCGACCTCAACATCATCTTGTCGCGACCTTACAATTCGGTGTACATTAGTCGCGACCAAAACATCTTCTCGTCGCGACCACAACATGCTATCGTCGCGACCATAACACTTTTTAGTCGCGTCTAAGGCTTTCTGCCACTATTAGTCGCGATGTCACTGCTTTCTAGTCGCGACCACACTTCTTTTACGTCGCGACCATAATGCTTTCTTGTCGCGTATAGCTCTTTCTGTAACCACTAGTCGCGACCATGCTTTACTCTAGTCGCGACCAGAACGATCAGCTCGTAACTCTTCAACCTTTGACCTTTACATCATCCCAAATGGCCATTCTACCCCTTGGGACTTCCACTGTTTACACATAAGTCCCCGTACCTTTACTTACTCGCAGCTTAGCCCCTAAAAACTCTCTTATGTCTCTGGGACTTCTGCTCAAAAGGGGTCTGGTAGCCTCTCATTCTCAGGCTATTTTCGTGTCTCAAGGCCTGAAAATTGGGATGTTACACGTAAAGACACACCCGGTGTAAAAAATTCATTAATCTATAGCTTAAGTTCACATAACCTGTGTAGAAAATACATTCATCTACACCGGATGTCCTTATAACCGGTGTATATATTAGTAAATTCTACTCCTGATTTCAAAAGGAACCAGTTTAAATATTAAGAAAAAGAGCCTTCTACTCCTCATTTTTAGTCCGGTTTAGAAAAAGATTTCTTCTACACTGGTGAATCACCCGGTTTAAAATGTGTACACTTTTTACATGATCTGTTTCTACATCAGATCGTTGTCTAGTGTAGAATACAATTTTAAATTGATTTAGAAAGTTTTTTTTTGCAGTAGTGTCATATTAACAACTATCGCGTGCTATAATAATAACTCATGCTTCCCTCCCATATTAGATCACGCTCTATCATTTACAATTTACAGCAACTTTTCTAATGTTTATTTGTTCTTACTACACTCAGGTAAACATACCACATATTCCTACAAACTGAACATAAGTTTTAAAACCCTAAATAAACACAGTGAACCCACAACTAAGATAGAGATAATATCCTTTAATCCTGCTTTTCTATTCATTTAGCATACCGTATAGATCACACTTCAGCCACACAGTATCATACATAGCAACACAATAACGAGGAAACGACTTCATTGGTTCTGACAACAGATGACTTCACTTTCTCATATTATACCTTGAAAAGGCAACAAATATGGGATGTCCAGCCATGATAAGCTGCGATCACACCATGCAGACCATCTTAAGCTCTTTTCCTCGTCACGCTTTCTCCTCTTCTTTCCACACTAGCACAACAAGTCACCTATGCTCTTTACTGTCTTTTTAATTCACAGGGTCAATTATGTCTTTTGACAATTAGAAAAAATTAATCTCAGGTCCTATAAGACTTCACATTCATTATGTCATTTCGTGGGACCTGGGCGCAATTTAATTCCTTTCATAGGACTTAGATGCAATTTTTCATAGAAAATAAGAAGAATGTGAGTGGAGAGTGGAGAGTGTGAAAACTGAAATGTATTACCAATATGCCAATACTATATTATAATGTTTTAGTATTGCTAAGATATAATTATCCTGATTATTTGGCTCAATGTAATATTTTCCCAATTTAATTATTATTGTTATTAATATTTTCTTAAACTGGCGTTGCCCGTTGTTTGTTTTTCGTCTGAATGTGACCGTCCTTGTTACTTGTCCACAAAGCAATATTTGCCGCGCTAACGGAAGCTTGAGAATCTCTCTCTTCCAGCAAGGGCAGAACAACCCTGCGACTGATCGATTATGGGAATGGAGCGGAATTCCTGGGAAGAAGCTTCAAAGAAGTACCTCCTTACTTCTTCATATCTTCCCGTTTTGCCGTTTTCTTGTGTTCTTCTCACTGAGGGGTTACTAATTCCTTCGATCTTTTCTTTTTGGCGCAAGTTTAATATTAGGACATAGTTAATTCTTATTTTCTGTATGCTTTCACGACAAATATTCAGTGCTGGCAAGCAGCTACCCAATCGTCCCGTGGTTGATTCCGACCTTGATAAGCAATCTCTTGCTGCTCCTATCAAATCGGCAGTTGACAAATATCAGCTTCTTCCTGAGTTCTTGAAGGTAACTTTTTGTGTATGATAAACATAATATCATTATTTGTTGTTGCTATTTGCTATCATTTGTTCTACGTCATTATGCCTGTTTTATAGGTTAGAGGATTGGGGAAGCAACATTTGGATTAATTTAACTATTTTGTGAAAACTGAGATTAAGAAAATTGTTCGTGTTAATGGCCTCATTATGGTGTCAACGGACCCCAGTGTATATTTAAGGTACAAATGTTTTTTTACTGATTTTGTCAATTAATTTTGGAACTACTGAATGTTCTTCGGCTACGTTAAGCTTGAGATTTTCAAATATCAAGAATCATGCAGTTCTTGCATTTGATAACTGGAGAGAAATTTTCAGTTTATGGTTGACAACTTAGATTTTCTTAATAGCTTAATTCTGATTTAAAAATGGCACCTTGTTTGAATCCGTTCATATTTTTGATTCTCTAGTTTCCACAGGAGTGCAGCACTTTAGGTTGCTCTATTTATGAGTGACGGACAATGGGCTCTTTTGCAGGTCTAAGGATGTAAGAATTAGTGAGCCTTCAATCAAGTAGATGGTAGTCCTGTAAAAATTATGCCACAAGTATGCCGATTATCTATCTGACCAGACGAAAGATTTATTTTTGTCAGAAATTTTAAGGTTGATCTTGATTGTTCTGTTCAGTTTCATGATGTTGCAAGTTAAAGAAAAGAGCAATTAAATAAACTTTTACTTAATAATGATTGGAACTTGTAAGTAAGTTGTCAGTAGACAAAGGCTCACACATGCTTTGTGTCAAATGCTTCAATGTTTTGCTGTCCAACACAAGATACTCGGCTCCAATATTGGTTCATGTTGAGTATATACAGAGAAGCCTTGGTCAGATGACTAAAGCAGAGAAGGTATATAAACACTTTATAAATGACTTTAGAAGAAACTAGATAGCTACAGCTAGTATTATGTATTGCTTTTCTTGCAGAAAATCTTGAAAATTGGAAAGATGCCTATTATGTTACGGAGTTGTTGCAGTGTCCTGTATGGGAAAGATGAAGCTGAACTTGCAAAACTTGGTTCGTATGGGTGGATGATATAATTTGGATAATCTTGGGGTTTTTGTGCCTTTACTTCTTACTCTTACACATTCCTTGTGTGGGAGATATTGCAATCAATTAGAGATATTACAATTAATTAGAATTCATTAGGCCTGATTATGGGGGAGTAATTAGAAATGATTATAGGAATCACACCCTTCAATGTATTCCATGATTTACGCTTTTTGATTCCCCGGATTATACTCAACAGATATGTGTTCATATGTATATATATATGTATTTGCAGAACAGAATATACACAAGAAATATTTACCTCCATTCCTCCATTGATGGTGGACTGCGCCTCCCAGCGAAGGTCACCGGCGTTGAAGGGTCTACCGTGATAATTGTTCCCGAGCGTCTCACAGGTGATAATTACCTGGAGTGGGCTCAATCCATGTATCTCGCTCTTGATGGTCGTGACCGCCTCGAGCTAATCCAGAATAATGCTCCACCCACCGATGATGCTGGCACACGCCGCCGGTGGAAGACGGAAAACTCACTTGTAGCATCCTGGCTTCTTAACGCGATGGTTCCTGCTGTCCGCCGGAGTTTCTTGTTCATCGCATCCGCCAAGGAAATTTGGCAAGCCGTCAAAGAGGCGTACGGCAAGCGCCCGACAGCCGCCCTTGTCTTCGACCTCAGAGCTCGGCTATGGACTGTGCGACAAGACAATCGCCCCTTGAATGCATACTACCTAGAGAAGAAGACGCTGTGGCTAGAATTGGATCAGTTACAACAGCACACTTGGTGGCACGCCGAGGACGCTGCCACCCACCGACGGCATCTGGAGGAAGAAAGGCTCTTTGAGTTCCTTGTCGGCCTGAACCCAATATATGAAGACCTCCGTAGTCGACTCCTTGGCCAAACCCCTCTGCCTTCGGTCTCTGAGGCTTTTGCCATCCTCCGTGACGAGGAAGCCCGACGTCGTGTGATGATACCCGACATCAATGCCTCTCGAGCCTTAACCACTGCCGAGACAGCTTCTGCTCTCGCCGCCCGTGCAAATGACTCTCGGAGGGACCGCCTCAACTGTGATCACTGCAAAAAATAGGGCCACACACATGACAAGTGCTGGGAGCTTCATAGGAAGCCCCCAGATTGGACGCCAAGACCACGACGGTGCAGGGGGCATGTTGCGGAGGTACAGAACAGCCCAAATGATCTGGGCCTAATGTCTGATCTGGGCCCAGTAAGAAGCAACTCCACTCTCAGCCCAGAATTCCCTTCCCAAATGGGCTGCGTCAGCACAGGCCCAATTCATGGCAATTCTTCAGCCCAAGATCCACTCACCGTTATTTTAGAGCGTCTTAATGCACTCGAAAATCAATTCCGTAAGCAACCAGTGGCTACTGTTGTACAGCGAGGTAATTCCTTTAAAGCCTTTGCTTCTCTTAAAGGTAAGCCTACAGACTCCTGTTGGATAGTAGACTCAGGTGCCTCTGATCACATGACAAATGAGGCTTCCCTTTTTTCTACATATACTCCTGCCCAATCATCTCTTACTGTTAAAATAGCTGATGCATCTGACTCTCTGGTTGCTGGTAGTGGCACTATCAATGTTTCTCCAACTCTGACATTACATAATGTTCTACATGTACCAAACCTACAATGTAATTTATTATCAATCAGTCAGTTGACTAGGGATGAACGATGTCATGCTAATTTCTTTGCCACTCACTGTATTTTTCAGGATCTGCTTACGGGGATGACGATTGGTGTTGCTAAATGTAAATAGAGAGAGCAAAATGATGTAAAAATGCTTATTTTCATTGATATGTTGAATACCTATTGATAGATATAATAGGTAACCCTAGATATAATAGGTAACCCTAGACATTAATTACAATATCATATCAGTATCATATCGTATCCTCTATACTAATTACGGAATATTACATATCATATAATATCACTACAATATCTCTACACAATATCTCTACACTCCCCCTCAAGTTGGAGCATAGATGTCAATCATACCCAACTTGTTACAAAGATATTCAATCCGAACCCCATTAAGAGCTTTGGTGAGGAGATCGCCTAGTTGATCACTGGATCGGACATGTCCTGTAGAGATGAAATTTTCCTTGAGCTTGTCTCGGATAAAATGACAGTCGATCTCAATATGTTTCGTGCGTTCATGGAATACCGAATTAGAAGCTATGTGTAGGGCCGCTTTATTATCACACCACAACTTAGCTGGTAATGAGGTTTGAAGGCCAATCTCTGTCATCAACTGATATATCCAGACTATCTCGTATACAGACTGTGCCATGGCTCTATATTCCGCTTCTGCACTCGATCGTGACACTACATTTTGTTTCTTGCTTTTCCAAGATATCAAGTTTCCTCTGACAAAGACACAGTAACCAGTAGTGGATCGTCTTGTGGCCTTTGATCCACCATGATCAGCATCACAAAAACACTCAATATCTATATGTCCGTGACTCTTGTACAATATCCCACGACCTGGAGATCCCTTCAAATAATGCAACACGTGTTCTAAGGCTTCCCATTGTCGAACAGTTGGAGAGACCATAAACTGGCTAAGAACACTTACTGGATAAGTGATATCAGGGCGGGTAACTGTAAGATAATTCAATTTTCCAATTAATCTCCTGTACCTCTCTGGGTTTTCAAACGGCTTACTCTTAGCAGCTTCAATAGGATTCTCATATGGTATACTACCATCAGTGTAACACCCCAATTTTTAGGCCTAGAGATGCCAGGAAGAGAATTCAAGGGCATAATCGTAATTATGGGAAAGATCGGACTGGTGGCCGATGAGTACCATATTTTGCCAGAAAATAGAGAAAATTATGCTGATCATTTCACTGAACTGTGAAATGTGCATATGAGGTCTCTATGTGTATGAAAGAATTAGAAATATGACCAAGGATAAAATGGTCATTTTTGGAAAAGTGTGCGCGGGAGCGTACTTTCAGGCCAAAATAGCCCGGTCCGGATAAAATATCTGAAAATACCGGCAGATAGAGAAAAGGATTCCGGGTTGAATGACGCAACACAGAATTTTGATTTGAGGTCCCGATTTTTCTGTAGAAATTCCTGAAGATGGGAATTTACAGTTATAATCGGTAAAGGAAAGGCAGTCCGAATAGAGATGATCAGACTATGGCCAGAGGCCATACAGTGTTTTCTAAGTTCCGTAGTGACACCAGGGAAGGCCTAGGCCCATAATATCAGTTCAGTGGTAAGAGGGGCTGGTGTCCGGGAAAAATGTGCAAAATGACGAAAATGCCCTTATGTTATAGAATAACTGAAGAATAAGTAAAGGGTATTTTGGTCATTTGGCTAAGGTTAGACAGTCAAGAAGGGGTATCTGGATAGTTGACCAGGGCCAGAGAATACTCTGGTAAAATATGAAAAGACAATAATGCCCCTAGACCTAGTAAAGGAAATGAAAGGACTTAAGTGCAATTATGGAAAGTTTCAAGGCCAAGAAGGAAAGTAGACAAAAATGTGGGGTCCTTAAGTGTAATTTTAGCCAAGTAAAAAGGGACTTAAATGAAAAGAAGAAAAGTTCCCTGGGCTAAATTGTAATTAAAGAAAATCAGGCCGGAAGTGGTTTGGACTGTCCGAAAGCATTTCAGTCCCAGATTTCACCGGTAGAGAGAGCAAGTGACGCTCGGTAATCTGGCTTGATACAGGAATTTTTGAAAACTCCAGATAGCCAGAAATGGACTGATCGTCCAAAAGTTATAAAAATTCATACCGGATATCCTAGAATTCAGATCTAGGTGAGAAAATACATGATGATACGTCCTTATGGGCCGGATGTCGGGAAACTGACAGAATACCGATAGGAGGCCTGTAGAAAAAGTTATTCGCAGATTAGAAAATCCAGACGGGAGTGTGAGGCCTCCGGGTATCCGATAGGGAGATTTATCGGTATTTAAAAAGGGACTGAATGAGTTCGGATGACCTCGGTCAGAGGACTGATATGACTCACAGGGATGCCTGAACACCGCAGGCCAATGTATCGGACAGAAGGAGCCGGTGTCCGGATATGTGTATAAACGGTGAATAATAGATAAAATATTCAATAATTATTAACGGGGGAAGATTCCTCGTAATGCGTGCCATAAGGATATTGGACCCAGAAAGGCCCAATAATGGCGCCAACAGAGGCCCAGTAAGATACTTGGACTGATAGGTGGGCCAGTGTCCAGCAGAACCCCGGAAAAGTGCGAAATTACGAAAATGCCCCTGTGTTGTACAAAAGTGTAACAGATGAATGAAGGGCATTTTGGTAATTCTGGATAGGCCCAGAAGCCAAGGTACATACAGATAAAGTTACTGAGAGTCAGTATATACCCTGACAGAGTACAGAAGGGTGTAAAATGATGATTTTACCCTTAGGGTTAAAATAGTACAAGAAAGGGCACCCAAGGGCATTTTGGTAATTTGCCAAGGGCTGTTTCTTGGGAATCGAGCCATCAGAGTACTTGAGCTTGATCAGGATCCAAGACAACATTCCCAGAGCCCAAAAACGTAGGCCCAGTAATGTGTGGGAAAAAGTGGCATTAAAATATTATTTTAATGCTGTTTCAATAAAGTAAAGTTACTCGGTCGGCACGATAACCGAGGAGACGATCAGATAAAGTCCTGGATTTATCTGGATAGCATTGGAAGGCGTGAAAGGTCCCTTCCAGGTTCCACATGGCGCAATCTTAAAGGCAGAAGAAAAAGTTAAGAACACGTATTACGAGGCAAGATACTGGACCGGTGAGTCAGCATGCTGAGTCAGCTGCTGAGGTGTCCAGGATTTTAGGCATGTGATAAATGTGGCGCTGAGGTGTCCTGGTGAGGTGTCCCAATGATGTCATGCATGATGCAGTAAAGGAGGAATTAAGAAAAATAGGAAAATCCAGGAAAAACCAGGACCGCAGGATCAAAGTTCATGGAAATTACGAGATTGCCATTGGAGGAGGTTATAAATACCCCCCCTTGCCATTCATATGCCAAGGCCAAGAGCCATTTTAGAGAGAGGAGGAGGTGCTAGAGAGAGAAAGTGAGAGGAAGAAAGAAAGAAAGGAAGTTCTGGCGGAGCTGGAAGCAGAATAGAGATAGTATAGCTCTGCTGAGCCTTTGAGGTAGTAACTAATCCTAGCTTTTATGTAATGGCTTTGTGATTTATTGTGCTATTGTTTAGTTGGATTGTTGTCTTATATGTTATGTCTGAAGCTCTGCTGTAATGCTATGATCATATGTTATTAAGCATGGAAGCACGCAGCATACTTATCTGTGCACAATCACAAGCAAGCACTGTCACTCTGCATTACATATATTGTTATGATTGTTGCTACTGAGATTCCCCCGAATCTCATCCCAATAAGTAAACCATTGCAGGGGAGGTTATGTCAAAATGAATTCTGGGAATTTTAAGAGACGTCGTTATGCTGCCAAAATTATGACAAGATAAGGAAAGCAGCTGATACGTACTGTGTACGTAGGTACTGTCTAAGGAGGCTGGAAGTGAGTGGACCTAGCCGGTTCATCCAGTCTTTCCTGGGTACTTACGTAGAATGGTAGTTCTCACGGGAATTACCGAATCGGTACAACATCAGTTACTTTCTGAAGATGAAGCGTAGCGGTTATGCTGCCGGATTTTAGGCAGGAAAAGATGTAATAGAGATATGGGAATTTATGTACATGAATGGATGTAAAACAACTTATTAATTAATAATAATTGTTGTTTGGCATGTTTGACTAATATATGATGGATGTATGCCTATGTATGTAATGTTGGTTGCTGAAAATTAACGCTATGAACAGTAATCCGTGGGGACATGAGGATGTTTGACCCATAATTAAAAATAGTAAATGGATGAATTAATGTATGAAATTTTTAAGGTAAATAGTAGACATACCAAGCTTCGATTTGATATATAGTATGACTCATTTGGATGTCTACACAAGAAGATATAAATTATCAAAGTTGGGACCAGAATGCTGGATTCAAGGAGAAAAACGTGGGATGAACAGTAAAGTTGACACGTTGACTGACAAATGGTCAACAAGTTATTTTTCCCTGAAATATAATTGAGTTAGATTCATTTAGCAATTGGAACCACTTCATTTCGATTTGTTTAGAATTAGTTATGATTTTTCGAAGTCAGGTCACTCATCTGGAATTTTCAAAGTGAACAGTACTCGATAAGAGTAAAATTCCAGATTGGGGAATTGGACCTCAATGACCTTGAAAGTGGTTCTAAATACTACCAAATGGTCCCTAAGACATATGAAAGTAAGGATGTTTCAATCAGCATCAAGCAGCGGATTATAAACCATAGGGAAGCTAGTTGGGGCAGCTCCAAGTTTACCACTTTCTTTTAGCATATCAAGAACATATTTTCTTTGAGTCAATAAGATGCCCTTCCTGCTTCTCATAACTTCAATTCCCAAGAAATATTTTAGTGAACCCAAATCCTTTGTCTGAAAATGGGAGTTAAGGAATGTCTTGAGTGATGAGATCCCCAAGGTATCACTCCCTGTAATCACAATGTCATCGACATACACAACTAGTAGAATCATGCCAGCATTTGTTCGCTGATAGAACACCGAATGATCACACTTACTTTGACACAAGCCAAAGTCCTTCACAACAGTACTAAATCTGTCAAACCATGCCCGAGGGCTTTGCTTTAAGCCGTATAAAGATCTCTTAAGCAGACATACTTTACCATGCTCCCCCTGAGCAACAAAACCGGGCGGTTGCTCCATATACACTTCTTCTAGAAGATCACCATGTAAAAAGGCATTTTTGATGTCCTGCTGAGAGAGATCCCAACTATAAGTAGCGGCCAGAGAAATGAAGAGACGAACCAAGGAGAGCTTGGCCACAGGAGAAAAAGTCTCAGAGTAGTCAACACCATACTTCTGAGCATAACCTTTAGCAACAAGACGAGCTTTAAGGCGTTCAAGGGAGCCATCAGCCTTAGTTTTAGGGGTCAATACCCATTTACACCTAATGGCTTTCTTACCCGCCGGTAAATCAACTAAGGACCACGTGCCAGCACGATCAAGGGCTGCCATCTCTTCTTCCATAGCAGTACGCCAACCCGGGTGGGACAAGGCCTCAGATAGGGAATGAGGTACAGAAATAGTGTCTAAAGACGTAACAAAGGCACGAGAAGCAGAGGAGAGGTGGTTATATGAAACAAAGGACAAAATAGGATATGTGCAAGTGCGTTTACCTTTACGGAGGGCAATAGGAAGATCGAGGGAGGGATCTGGATCAGGAACAGGAGGTATCTCAGAAGGAGGAACCGGGTCATACTCAGGATGAGTAATACTTTCTGTAGGATCTGATGAGGAAGTAGAAAATGGTAGGGCAGAATCTGGAGTAAGAGCAGTGGTAGTTTCCTTCAAACGTCTGGTGTAGACCCGAGACAAAAGTGGTTGACCAGGTGCCAGTACGGGAGCTGGGGCTGGTGATGATGAAGGAAGGACAGAGTATACCAGAAGAGTATCCTCCTCTGCAGGTGGAGGAGGAGAAGCTGAATTGGTAGAGGCAAAATAAGCAAGAGATTCCTGAAAAGTAACATCAGCAGAAACCAGATACCGATTAAGAGACGGAGAGAAACACCTATAACCTTTCTGCACACGGGAATAGCCAAGGAAGACACACTTGAGGGACTTGGGATCTAATTTCGAGATACTCGGACGCACATCTCGAACAAAACACACACATCCAAAAATCTTAGGGTTAATAGGAAACAAAGGTTTAGAAGGAAAGAGAGTAGTGTAGGGAATATGACCATCAAGAACAAAGGATGGCATACGATTAATGAGAAAACAAGCAGTGGAGACCGCATTTGAAACATGAGGGCACGGGCTACTTCTAATAAGTGACGATTTTTTCTTTCGGCAACACCATTCTGAGCTGGTGTATCCACACAAGAAGATTGATGTAAAATTCCGTTTTGAAGCATAAAAGAGGAAAATGATTCAGAAAAATATTCTTTGGCATTATCACTGCGCAAGGTATGGATAGAAGTATTGAATTGATTTTTAACTTCTGCAGTAAAGGCACAAAAATGAGAGAATAATTCAGAACGATTTTTCATTAAATATAACCAAGTAGTGCGGGAATAATCATCAACAAAGGTAACAAAGTACTTGAAACCAGCTTTGGACTCAACTGGACACGGACCCCAAACATCAGAGTGCACTAGCTCAAAAGGAGACGAAGCTCGTTTATTGACTCGAGATACTAAGGGAAGACGATGATGTTTAGCAAACTGACATGACTCACAATCTAAGGACGACAAATGCTGAAACTGAGGATAAACCTTTTTCAGAGATGACAAAGATAAATGACCTAAACGACAATGTACTTCAAAAGGAGTGACACCACCGGTACAAGCCACCGCACGAGACCCCTGATCATCAAGAAAGTAATGACCACCAGATTCATAACCCCTACCAATAATCTTCTTCGTCAAAAGATCCTGTATCAAGCAATGGTTAGGAAAAAATGAGACCCAACAGTTTAATTCACGAGTAAGTTTACTAGGGGACAAAAGGTTAAACGCAAGGTTAGGGACATGGAGCACAGATTCCAAATGAATAGAAGAAGTAGGTTCAATAGTGCCAGAGCCAAGAACACAGGATTGGGAACCGTCTGCAATGGTGATATTAGAAGGGTTGGCATAAGACGTATAAGTAGAGAAGAGATAGCGCTTACCTGTCATGTCGTCAGTAGCACCAGAGTCTATGATCCATTTGGAAAACGAAGAAATAAGGGCAGTAGACTTATTACCTGTTGCAATAGTAGCACTCACAGGAATCTTAGTGACTACTGGAATCATCTCAGAAATTGCAATAGTATTGGTCGCAGCCATAAAAAAAAGGATTAGTAACAAAGGCGAGAGTAGCCGAACAACGACTAAACAAAAGAACCAAAGGATCCAACAACCAGAGCTTCACCGGGAGCTCCGTAAGAACCAATATTCTAACAAGTAGAAGAAGACCACTCCAGGGGTCAAAACAGCGACCAAAATTGTCAAAAAATTAGAAACTCCAGATCTGCAACGAAGGACAGCCACAACGACGCTACAGTAAAGCCACAAACGTCGCTACAGTGCGCTACAATGCACAGCAGGGAGAAAGAAAGAAGAAGAGGAAAAAAAATTAGCAAACATTAGGTTAACCTGCTTTGATACCATGTAAATAGAGAGAGCAAAATGATGTAAAAATGCTTATTTTCATTGATATGTTGAATACCTATTTATAGATATAATAGGTAACCCTAGATATAATAGGTAACCCTAGACATTAATTACAATATCATATCAGTATCATATCGTATCCTCTATACTAATTACGGAATATTACATATCATATAATATCACTACAATATCTCTACACAATATCTCTACACTAAAAAACTCGATGGTCTCTATTACCTGGATAATGGTCATGATTCTGTCCCCCGTCATGCTACAAAGTGTCTGTCCCTAAGGCTAGTGAATTTGAACTATGGCACAAGAGATTAGGACATGCAAACCTTCAATATATGTGCAAAATGTTTCCTTCAGTTTGCTTTAATAAAACTTCCAATTTTTCATGTGATTCCTGTGAACTCGCAAAACACCATCGCAAGCATTTTCCTAGTATCCCATATCGCCCATCTAAACCATTCTCTATTATTCATAGTGACTTATGGGGTCCATCCCGAATCTCAAACCGCACTCAGTCTAACTGGTTTATGACCCTCATTGATGACCATACCCGAGTCACTTGGGTTTTCCTCTTAAAAGATAAAACCGAAGTTTACCGAACCTTCGTTGATTTCTACAACATGGTCCTAACCCAATTCGATACAAAAATTCAGACTCTCCATACTGACAATGGCACTGAATACTTTAACCACCCACTCTCTGAGTTCCTTAAACAGCATGGAATCACTCACAAAAGTTCGTGTCCCTATAGCCCCCAACAGAATGGTATTGCTGAACGCAAAAACAGACATATCCTAGAAACAGCTAGGGCTCTTCTATTTAGCAGTCATGTACCAACTTTCTACTGGTCTGATGCTATCCTCGTGGCCGCCTTCTTAATTAACCATATGCCGTGTAAACCACTGTCCTTTCAAACGCCTCTCCAAGTTCTCCAGAATCATTTCCATCTTCCTTATCTGGAAAACACTCTTCCTCTTAGGGTCTTTGGATGCGCTACCTTTGTTCATCTCCATCATACCTCCAAACATGAACCTAAGGCTACCAAATGCATCTTCCTCGGACCTACTGGTACTCAAAAAGGGTATAAATGCTTTGATTTTGTAGCTAAACGTCTCTATGTCACGTGTGATGTCACGTTTCATGAAACCATTCCCTTTTATACCCCATCTTTAGTTCAGGGGGAGATTTGGAGTTAACTTCAGAGTCCTCAAATTGAATCTAACCCTCAACCACTGTGTCTCCACCAAAAACCTGACAGGATCTATACCCTCGACATACCAGTGCAAAAGAAGTCCACAAACTATGAAGGATACAATAGTTCAGGGGGAGACACTAACAAATGGGGACAAGTTTATACTCGCAGAAACACAACAAGTAATGATCCTCGAGTGAATGATGCACACCAAGAGTCTGAACCAAATGCAGGTCCTGAACCACCACTAGAACAAAAAGATGATCTTGATCTTCCAATAGCTGTAAGAAAACAACGCAGGTCGTGTACCAGACATCCCATAGACAGGTTTATTTCTTATCAGGCCCTATCTTCTGAATATCATGCTTTTGTGAAACATCCTTCCTTTCATATGTCTTAGGGATCATTTAGTAGCATTTAGAACCAATTTCAAGGTCATTGAAATCCAATTTCTCAATCTGGAGTTTTACTCTTATCGAGTACTGTTCACTATGAAAATTCCAGATGAGTGACCTGACTTCGAAAAATCATAACTAATTCTATAAAAATCGAAATGAAGTGGTTTCAATTGCTACATGAAGCTAACTCACTTATATTTCAGGGAAAAATAATTCGTTGACCATTCGTTGACCGAGTCCACGCCAGTCAACGTTTCAACTTTACTGTTCATCCAGGGTTTTTCTCCTGAATCCAGCATTCTGGTCCCAACTTTGATAATTTATATCTCCTTGTGTAGACATCCAAATGAGTCATACTATATATCAAATCGAAGCTTGGTATGTCTACTATTTACCTTAAAAATTTAATACATTAATTCATCCATTTACTATTTATAATTATTTATCAAGCATTATCATGTCACCACGTGTTACTGTTCACAGTGGTAATTTCCAGCAATCAACTTTGCATACATATACATACATCCATCATATATCAGTCAAACATGCCAAACAGCAATTATTATTAAATAATAAGTCATTATACATCAGAGCATGTATGAAATTCTCATATTTCTATTACATCATTTTTTTGTCTAAACTCCGGCAGCATAACCGCTACGCTTCATCTGTACAAAGAACTGAACCGTACTGATTCGGTAATCCCCTCATGAGAACTACCATTCTACGTAGTACCCAGGAAAGACTAGATGAACCGGCTAGGTCCACTCACTTCTAGCCTCCTTAGACAGCACTACGTACACAGTACTTATCATATACTGATGTTCAGTCTTTACTTCGGCAGCATAACGGCGTCTCTTAAAATTCCCAAAATTCATTTTGACATAACCTCCCCTGTAATGGGTTATTTATTGGGATGAGATTCGGGGGAATCTCAGTAGCAACAATCATAACAATATATGTAATGCAGAGTGACAGTGCTTGCTTGTGATTGTGTACAGATAAGTATGCTGCGTGCTTCCATGCTTAATAACATATGATCATAGCATTACAGCAGAGCTTCAGACATAACATATAAGACAACAATCCAACCAAACAATAGCACAACAAATCACAAAGCCATTACATAAAAGTTAGGATTAGTTACTACCTCAAAGGCTCAGCAGAGCTCTACTATCTCTATTCTGCTTCCAGCTCCGCCAGAACTTCCTTTCTTTCTTTCTTCCTCTCACTTTCTCTCTCTAGCACCTCCTCCTCTCTCTAAAATGGCTCTTGGCCGTGGCATATGAAGTCAAAGGGGGGGTATTTATAACCTCCTCCAATGGCAATCTCGTAATTACCATGAACTTTGATCCTGCGGTCCTGGTTTTTCCTGGATTTTCCTATTTTCTTTAATTCCTCCTTTACTGCATCATGCATGACATCATTGGGACACCTCACCAGGACACCTCAGCGCCACATTTATCACATGTCTGAAATCCTGGACACCTCAGCAGCTGACCAGCATGCTGACTCACCGGTCCAGTCTCTTGCCTCGTAATACGTGTCCTCAACTTTTTCTTCCTCCTCTGTGATGGCGCCATGTGGCATCTTACTGGCACCTGTCACGCCATCCAATGCTATCCAGATAAATCCAGGACTTTATCTGATCACCTCCTCGGTTATCGTGCCGACCGAGTAACCTTACTTTATTGAAACAGCATTAAAATAGTATTTTAATGCCACTTTTTCCCACATACTTCATGGGCTACGTTTTTGGGATTTGGGAATGTTGTCTTGGATCCTGATCAAGCTCAAGTACTCTGATGGCTCGATTCCCAAGAAACAGCCCTTGGCAAATTACCAAAATACCCTTGGGTGCCCTTTCTTGCACTATTTTAACCCTAAGGGTAAAATTGTCATTTTACACCCTTCTGTACTCTGTCAGGGTATATACTGACTCTCAGTAACTTTATCTGTATGTACCTTGGCTCCTGGGCCTGTTCAGAATTACCAAAATGCCCTTCATTCATCTGTTACCCTTTTGTACAACACAGGGGCATTTTCGTAATTTCGCACTTTTCCGGGGTTCTGCCGGACACTGGCCCACCTATCAGTCCAAGTGTCTTACTGGGCCTTTGTTGGCGCCATTATTGGGCCTTTCTGGGTCCAATACCCTCATGGCATGCATTACGAGGAATCTTCCCCGTTAATAATTATTGAATATTTTATCTATTATTCACCGTTTATACACATATCCGGACACCGGCTCCTTCTGTCCGAAACACTAGCCTGCGGTGTTCAGGCATCCCTGTGAGTCATATCAGTCATCTGACTGAGGTCATCCGAACTCATTCAGTCCCTTTTCAAATACCGATACATCTCCCTATCGGATCCCCCGAGGCCTCACACTCCCGTCTGGATTTTCTGATTTGCGAATAACTTTTTCTACAGGCCTCCTATCGGTATTATGTCAGTTTCCCGACATCCGCCCCATAAGGACGTATCATCCTGTATTTTCTCACCTAGATCTGAATTCTAGGATATCCGGTATGAATTTTTATAACTTTTGGACGATCAGTCCATTTCTGGCTATCTGGAGTCTTCAAAAATTCCTGTATTAAGCCAGATTACCGAGCGTCCCTTGCTCTCTCTACCGGTGAAATCTGGGACTAAAACGCTTTCGGACAGTCCAAACCACTTCCGGCCTAACTTTCTTTAATTACAATTTAGCCCCAGGGAACTTTTCTTCTTTTCATTTAAGTCCCTTTTTATTTGGCTAAAATTACACTTAAGGACCCCACCTTTTTGTCTACTTTCCTTTTTGGCCTTAAAACTTTCCATAGTTGCACTTAAGTCCTTTCATTTCCTTTACTAGGTCTAGGGGCATTATTGTCATTTCATATTTTACCAGAGTATTCTCTGGCCCTGGTCAACTATCCAGATACCCCTTCTTGACTGTCTAACCTTAGCCAAATGACCAAAATACCCTTTACTCATTCTTCAGTTATTCTATAACATAAGGGCATTTTCGTCATTTTGCACATTTTTCCCGGACACCGGCCCCTCTTACCACTGAACTGATATTATGGGCCTGGGCCTTCCCTGGTGTCACTACGGGCCTTAGACAACACTGTATGGCCTCTAGCCATTGTCCGATCATTTCTATTCGGACTGCCTTTCCTTTACCGATTATAACTGTAAATTCCCATCTTCAGGAATTTTTACAGAAAAATCGGGACCTCAAATTAAAATTCTGTGACTCCTCATTCAATCCGGAATCCTTTCCTCTATCTCCCGGTATTTTCAAATATTTTATCCGGACCGGGCTGTTTTGGCCTGAAAAAGCACTCACGCGCACACTTTTCCAAAATGACCATTTCACCCCTGGTCATATTTCTAATTCTTTCATACACATAGAGACCTCATATGCACATTTCACAGTTTAGTGAAATGATCAGCATAATTTTCTCTATTTTCTGGCAAAATATGGTACTCATCGGCTACCAGCCCGATCTTTCCCAAAATTACGATTTTGCCCTTGAATTCTCCTTACGGCATCTCTAGGCCTAAAAATTGGGGTGTTACATTTTGTCTCTCACCTTGATCAACTCAGAATACCAGAAAGTATAAATGAGGCTCTAGCAAGCCCTGATGGAGAAAAGCAGTTATGACAGAAATGAAGGCACTGGAGAAAAATGAAACGTGGGAAGTAGGTGAACTTCCAAAGGGAAAGAAAGCAGTTGGATGCAAATGGGTGTTTACTCCTAAATACCTTGCAGATGGCAGTCTTGACAAATATAAAGCCAGATTAGTAGCTAAAGGCTTTTCACAGGTCTACGGTATGGATTACACTGAGACATTTGCACCAGTAGCAAAATTTAATACCATCAGAATCCTACTATCTCTTGCGGCTAATTTGGATTGGCCACTACATCAAATGGATGTCAAGAACGCATTCTTAGATGGAGAATTAAAGGAGGAAGTATACATGAAGATGCCTCCAGGATTTCCCGGGAAAAAGGAAGGTCAGGTATGTAAACTGAAAAAATCACTGTATGGTTTGAAGCAGTCTCCCCGGGCATGGTTTGAGAGATTCACCAGGGTACTGAAAGAACAAGGTTATACACAGGGACAGAGTGATCATACTCTATTCTTCAGACCCATGAATGGAAACCTTGTGGTATTAGCAGTGTATGTAGACGACATCATTCTCACAGGCGACAACCCAACAGAGATTGATAGAATTAAAAAGGCCCTTAACCAGGAATTTTAAGTGAAAGATCTAGGGAAGATGAAATATTTCTTAGGCATGGAAGTGGCCAGATCTGCAAAAGGAATAACTATCTCATAGAAAAAATATATACTGGATCTCCTAGAAGAAACAGGTATGATGGGTTGTAGACCGAGTGATACTCCTATTCGGGTCGATAAGATTCGAGATGATGAAGACTTAGGAAAAGAAGTAGATATGGGAAGATATCAACGAATGGTAGGAAAGCTGATTTATCTATCGCACACCAGGCCAGATATTGCCTATGCTGTCAGTGTTGTGAGCCAACACTCCCATAACCCCAAACAGAAGCACTTGAATGAAGTTTACAGAATCCTCAGATACCTAAAAGCTTCCCCAGGTTTGGGTCTTCTATTTAAAAAATCCGACAAGAGAAATGTGGAAATACTCACAGATGCAGATTGGGCAGGAGATCAAGATGATAGAAGGTCAACCTCGGGTTATGTCACCTATGTGTGGGGAAATTTGGTTACATGGCGAAGTAAAAAGCAGAGTGTGGTTACGAGAAGCAGTGCTGAAGCCGAGTTCCGAGCAATAGCTCTTGGAATATGTGAAGTTCTCTGGGTAAAAAGAGTTCTAGAAGAGTTGGGAATGCTTATGGAATTGCCTATCAAACTACATTCAGACAATATGGCAGCAATAAATATGTCACACAATCCAGTCCAGCACGACAGAACAAAGCATGTGGAAATAGACAGACATTTCATAAGAGAAAAGATTGACGCTGGGACAATGAAACTAAAACACATTCCCTCCAAAGAACAGACAGCAGATATCCTCACAAAAGGATTGACTCGAGATAAATTTGAATATCTTCTAAGCAAGTTGGACATGATAAATATATATGCTCCAACTTGAGGGGGAGTGTGGGAGATATTGCAATCAATTAGAGATATGACAATTAATTAGAATTCATTAGGCCTGATTATGGGGGAGTAATTAGAAATGATTATAGGAATCACACCCTTCAATGTATTCCATGATTTACGCTTTTTGATTCCCCGGATTATACTCAACGGATATGTGTTCATATGTATATATATATATGTATCTGCAGAACAGAATATACACAAGAAATATTTACCTCCATTCTTCCTTGTCTCACCGACTTTTCTCTGATTGAAATCCAATACCTTGCATTAATTAACCTTGTATTTTCCATCGGTTAGGTGACTGCCCTCTTGATCCTGGTCGTTATTTCATAATCAAAGGAACGGAGAAGGTGAAATTCTTACTTTTTCTCAATTGATTCTTAGTGTCGTAGACTTTGCAAAGCCTTAGTTTTTAAACTCTAGCTGACACTGACATTTACATTGAAATATGTAATTTAAGGAATTGATTTGAAAAGGTGGAAGTTAGAGTATAAGAAATAAAATCAAAATTGCTGAATAAGCAAGGTAGAACAAACTGCTAGGCATCATCTTGACTTAAATGCTTTACTTGTTTGGGGTCATGTTACCTAATCCAGTTGTTCCATTAAAATTATTCCCCATCTATTGTTCCTAAACACGATACTTTTGCAAACTAGGATGCCAAAATCAACAAAACAATAGTGTTATAAGTTTTTGCTGTGTATTTCTCAATTTGTGCCTGCCGTTTGATTGGCAGGCCATCTGAACAGAAAAGTTGGTTGGGTGAATCAAGTAGATAGTGGAAGGCAAGTTGGAATGGATTTGGAAATAGGAGATAAGGAAAATACTCTAGATAAGGAAGCGGGTCATTTGTGTTTTTTTGTGTACCTGTCCTTAGTATTTTTGCTCTCTCTCATGATATAAGCTTTTTCTTGTATTGTTATATTTTGTTTTATGTTATGACTCTCCCCAAATAGAACTGATAACAAGACTAAAATCTAGAAATACACAATAAAAGCGTAGAAACTGATAACCTGAAAGGGTTGGTGAATCTCTCTCTCTCTGTCTTGACACACATACACACACAAACAGAAGATTGGTTAATGTATTTCTGCAATTGACAATATCATATAATAATTTGGCTTTTTAATTTGTGACTTCAATTCTGAATATTTTATATAGGAGGGAAGAGCATACTCTGTCCTGAGAGATTTATTTCTCGCAAATGTTCTGGTATGTTTCATTTGTGCTTGAAAATTTTAAAAATCCCTCAAGTTGATTGAAGTCCATTGGTTCCTATACTTGGTCTACACTGTGAGACTGATCTAAGCTTCTGCTTCTGCTGCTTGTGCATCAAAATAATTTTAGACAAAAATTTATATATGTTGCTGTTATGATGAGACGCATGATGGATGCTATTCTAAATAAGAATTCGATGGATGACAAGGTAATATTGATGTAAAACACACTCACACAATCTCACACAAACAGTGGTGATTTAGGGAAGAAAAAAGTGCAGAACAGAGAGGGTTTATGAAAGAAAGGTAGAAACAAAGGTGGGGGACGGGAGAAACAGAACAGAAACTTAGTGGATATGAGGGAAACAGAATTGGATTTGAGGGGGAGAGAAAACAGATGCAAGAGGGAGAGGGAGAGATCACATAACTTCAAAATATCATTCATTCATCAAGTCTATCTTACATATGCTTCCTAACCCTTATTTATAGAGCAAGGTTTCCTTCTCATGATGGAATCTTGCTAACAACTTGCTAATACAATAATAATAAAAACAACTTGCAACTTAACTCCTACTTGCTTAATAAAACAACAAAAAAATCAACTTGCAAGATTTCCTTCCCTTGAAGGAATCAAAAAGCAACCACTTGCAAATAAAATAATCCCACTAATCCCACTTGATCTTGCCACATGCAAGCCATAACAGAAAATACAATAAAATATCTAATTAAAGCTAAGTTTCCTCAAAATATTAATTCCTATATTCCATCCAATATCTTCTTGATAAGTGAGACTCAGGATAAAGTCAATAAAGAAAAAGGTTCAGTTCTACATAATATAAGATCAGTAAGAACTTAGTTACATTTTCTTCTTGATTGAGATGTGCTTCAATGTAGAAGGCAGACTGGTTTTACTTTTCATTTCATCGTTATTTAACAAGTTAATTTTGGATGATGACATAAATTGTTGTTGGAATCACATAAAATTGTTATTTGACTTGGAAAAATTTCATGGAATAATAGTGTAATTTCATTTGAATTATCTGAGTACAAACAACAAAGAGCTGCAAAATCAAGAGATACTATATAGAACAAGCTCCAGCTCCCCAAAGTGGAAAGAAAATACAACAATTTATCAAGAAATAAATGCGTAACGTCTAAGGAAAATAAAACTGAAGAAAATAATAGACATTTAAAGTAAATGGCCGTTGGGCATGAATAGAAATAAAGGGAAGATTTGATCTGAATAAATAAATTCAGATCTGATTAAGCTTAATTATTTGTTGCAAATCTTCCCTCAGAATTCTTAGATTTTGTGACAAATTCCAATACAAATCATAGTAAGAGGTTGGAAATTTGGGAGACTCGTGCATTTCCACCTGTCAGCTCAAATGGCTTTTATTGAGGAGGCTTTATAATATTACAAGGTCTATAGGGGCTGGACTTTGTCCATAATGCCTGAAGGATTTTGGTAGGGGGTTATGATTTATTGGAGTTCATAAGAAATTTGTTTATTGGCATTCAACAAGCAGTTGAAGTAGTAATTGACATATGGTGTTGAAAATAATGACGCTGACAAGCAGCCTTGTCCCACCACGAAGTGGGATAAAGGGGGATGGCTATTAATCTAATCATTGAACATATGAGTATTGGGAAATAAGAGACGAGTGGCTAAAACTAAAGAAAAGGAAAAAAGAGGACACTACTAAAAATCAAGGATGGAGATATGGGAGATATGGTTAGGTCCATAATTATTATGAGGATTATGCCAAATTTGGAGACTCTCCACATCTAGTTGATCCTCATTAGTCAAGGGATCCTCGCATTTATAATTGGTTTTTCAAAACATAAACTATCAACTAAAGCAAGTGAAACCTCACATTCATCTAAACGAATGCATTCACCTTGAATGATGACATGGATGCTAATTTATTAGTCATTTCAAGAGCATCCTAAGAATATAAATAATCTCCCCATTTGCCGTGTGGTATGCATTCATTTAATGTGTGGCCAAGGTCAATGTGCTATATCTACTTGATGTAATACTAATATAGTACTAGATATTGTAATATCCTTAATTTTCTGTACTGGTTTCTATGTACAGAATAAACGGAATATATGAGCTCTGTTTCAGGAAAAAGATGTGGTCCTTTATGTAAAGAAAATGATTAAATTGCAAAAGAAAGGAAAAGAAAGGACTTAAATGCAAATATGGAAAGTTTAAGGTAAGGAAGGAAAGGTAGACAAAAATGTGGGGTCTTAAAGTGTAATTTTAGCCAAATTAAGGGACTTAATTATAAAGAAGGAAAAGTTCCTTGGGGCTAAAGTATAATTAAAGAAAATAGGCCAGAAGTGGTTTGCACCGCCCGACAGCATTTCAGTCCCAGATTCTACCAGAAGGTAGGACAGGTGACGCCGGGTAACCAAGCCTAATACCGGAATTTTTGAAGATTCCAGATAGCCAGAAATGGACTGATCGTCCAAAAGTTATAAAAATTAATACCGGATACCCTAGGTTTCAGATATAAGTGAGAAAATACAGGATGATGCACTCTTATGGGGCGGATGTCGGGAAACTGACAGGATACCGATAGAAGGTCTGTAGGAAAAGTTATTCACAAAATAAAAATTCCAGACGGGAGTGTGAGGCCTCCAGGGATCCGGGTTGGAGATTTATCGGTATTTTTAAAGGGGCTAAATGCGATCGAATGACTTCGGTCAGATGACCGTTATAACCCCCAAGGATGCCTGAACACAGTTGGACACTGTATCTGGGGAAAAGAGCCGGTGTCCGAAAAAGGTGTATAATCGGTAAATAATAGTTAAAATATTCAATGAATTGTGTTAAAGGAAGATTTCTCGTAATGCGTGCCATACAGGTAATGGACCCAGGAAGCCCAAAAATGGCGCCATTAGAGGCCCAATAAGACTCTTGGACTGATAGGTGGGCCAGTGTCCAGCATATCCCCGGAAAAGTGCGAAATTATGAAAATGCCCCTATGTTGTACAAAAAGGGCAGCAGATGAATAAAGGGTATTCTGGTCATTTTGGACAGACCCAGAAAGGTGTGAAATGACGATTTTGCCCTTAGGGTTAAAATAGGACAAGATAGGGCACCAAGGGCATTTTGGTCATTTCGCAGGGGATCTGTAATTGAGTCTGGACCCAGTATTAAAAAGCTAATGATATAAAGGGTCTAGATACTAAATGTGAGGTCAGTAGACATAAAAAGGATCTTCAGAAACATCAGGTGCAGAAAACAGCACGTTTTTCGAGGCGATGGACCGGGCCGGTACCGGAGTGGACCGGAAAGCTTCCGGAAGGCTCTAGCTCCCTCTCAATTTCGCCATGTGAAGAATGTGGGAGGTGAGGTGTCCCATGAGTTGGCATTGAGTGATGTCATGCATGATGCAGTAAAAGGAATAAAGAAAAATAGGAAATTCAGGAAAAACCAGGACCACAGGATCATAAGTCTTCAAAATTACAAGATTGCCATTGCTCAACACTATAAATACCCCCCCTTACCCCTTCATTTTGGTGCAAGCAAGAAAGAGAGGAAGAAAGAAGTTCTTGAGAGAGAAAGTGAGAGAAAGAAAGAAGTAAGGAAGTTCTGGTGAAGTTGGAAGTAGTAGGGAAGTTCTAAAGCACTGCTTTTGAGGTAACAACTAATCCTAGCTCTTATGTAATGTCTTTGTGATGTGTTGTCTTGTTTGGTTGATGGTTGTCCTATATGTTATGCTTGAAGCTCTATTCCAATGCTATGATCGTATGTTATTGAATATGGAAGCATGCAGCATACTTATCTGTACACAGTCACAAGCAAGCACCGTCACTCTGCATTACATATTTTGTTATGATTATTGTTACTGGGATTCTTTTGAATCTCATTCCCAAACATAACATTACAGGGGAGGTTCTGTCAAAATAAAATTTGGGAATCTTAAGAGACGCCGGTAGGCTGCCGAAATTCTGGCAACGAAGACGGAACAAAGAAAGGAACTGATACGTACTGTGTACGTAGTGCTGTCTAAGGAGGCTGGAAGTGAGTGGACCCAGAAGGTTCATCCAGTCTTTCCTGGGTACTACGTAGAATGGTAGTTCTCATAAGGGAATTACCGAATCGGTACAACATCGGTTACTTTCTAAAGAAGAATTGTAGCAGTTATGCTGCCGAATTTTAGACAGAGAAGGATGTAATAAAATATGAGGGAGTTAATCATGCACTGATAAATAACAGTTGATTATTTGATATTAATTATTATCTGGCTTGTATGACTGATATGTGTTGGTTGTATGCTTGGGTATGTAAAGACTAAATGCTGGAAATAGGCTCAGTGAACAGTAACTCGTGAAGACCCATTCATGTTTGATAAATTATTAAAAATAGTGAATGATTGAATTAATGCACTAAATTTTTAGGGTAAAAAGTATACATACTAAGCTTTAATTTGATACATATAATGTATAATTTGGATGTATACACGAAAAGATATAAATTGGTAAAGTTGGGACCAGAATGCTGGATTCAGGAGAAAGTCATTGGATGAACAGTAAGATTGAAAAGTTGACCCACGTTAAGTTTGTCAAGGATTGGTCAACCAATGATTTTTCCCTGAAATATATTTCAGTTATCTTCATGTATCAATTTGAACCACTTCATTTCGATTTTTCTAGAATTAGTTATGAATTTTCAAAGTCAGGTCACTCATCTGGAATTTGCCACAGTGAACAGTACTTGATATGAATAAAATTCCAGATTAAGTGTTTAGACTTCAATGACCCTGAAAGTGGTTTAAGTGCTACTGAATGGTCCCTAAGATGTATAAAAATAAGGATGTGACAGATATCATGGGATTGTGGATGAAGTTAAGGGATTAGTTTGTTAGCATATTTTTAAGAGTTATTAGTTTATTTTCTGTTATAAATAATATCTCTATTATTTATAAATATAGGATTTGTTTATTATTTGAGTCAGTGTTGATTGGGATCTAGTTTATTTAATTAGTATATTTTGAATATTTGATGAGAGATTTTAGGAATAAAAGGATCCATATTGTTATTGATATGATCTATTAGATTTTAGAGTTTTCCTTAGATTTTTGTTGTTATAATGTAATTTCCTTTCTATAAATGGGCTAGCATTGCTAAAGCTAGTCATGGAATTAATAATATCAATTTTATCCTTTTGGATTTTTGGAGATTCTCCTAAACTAGTAAGGGAGAGTTGAGCGAGTTTCTTTCTCTTTTTTGTGTTAGAGTTTGTGTTGACTTTATTAGTTGTATGACTTTAAGATCCTTACCCATACTTTAATAAAGATTTTCCTTCTATCTTTATAATTTATGAAATTAGATTCTAGTTTCATAATTTAATAGAGACTTCTCTCTTTTACTTTTATATGCATATTCTGGATCTTATCAAAGACACCTACATACTAACAGCTGAATGTAAACAGAAGAGTTGAGGGAGAAAAGATATAAAAACAGAGAGGGAGGGGGACTAGAAGGATCTAGAATAGAACATAATAGAATTTGAGGGGGAAGTAGGAGGGGACAAAAGAAAGAGCAACTAAGCTATCAAAATATTCGTTCATTCAAGTTTGAGATGTAAATGGCATCAATACCTATTTTTAGACTAAGATTTAAGAAAGCTCATCAACTTGCCAATGACAACTTACAAGTGACAACAGCATGAAAATAAAAATGCAAACAACTTGCAAATATATACAATATGGTTTGGTTGTTTGAGATTTGGAAGAGGGTGTTTAGGTTCTGACAGCGCGAAAACAGGGTGCATGGATTTTTTTTAGTGAGTTTTTCTTAGTTTTTAAGCAATGGTAGCAACAAAGGAATATAGAAACTCTGGCTCTGATACCAAACCGATGTAAGACACTCTCACACACGCAAAGAGGGGAAATAAGAAGGATTTGGAATAGACGGGAGTAGAATAGAACTTGAGGGGGGAAATGAAAGGGAACAAAAGGGGAGTAAAGAGAGCAACTAAGCCATCAAAATATTCATTCATTCGAGTCTAAGATACAAATGCCTATTTATATACTAAGTATTCCTTCCTTATGAAGAAAGCTCATCAACTTGCAAATAAAAACAAAAAGTAAACAACTTGCAAAGATAGTAAAATATCTGCCACTTGCGGCACGCCAGAATATTTGCTAAAATACTTAATCATTGAGAAAATCCAAATTACATAGAAATAATAAACTTAAAATATTCTTTTAATATAGGTATTTTATAACTACTAACTATTTCATTTAATACATTTTAAAGGATTATGTGGGGACCAAGTGGTTGGAATTATCTGGCCAATTAGTACATCTTTTTTTTGAGGTAGCATATTTTATTTATGCACTTCTTTGTTTCGATATACTTTACACAACTTTCATTACCTGAACTGTTATTCTTATTGTTTTTAGGATCTCTTTAATGCGATGATAAGTGAAGCTAAAATGTGTATTGATAAATTCTTGGAGAAGAATGACAAGTCAATCCGCACAGACTTTCCTCATGTGATCTTTCTTTAATATCTATGATTGAGTATTAGCAAATGTAAGATGTAATCTATGCAATATTAATTAAATTCACTCCTTAAGGGGTTTATCTTTGGATTACCAAAACTAATTTACTCATAAATATAAGATCTATTAATACAAGAAGAACAAGTCTTATTCCCTTAGATAAGGATGGCTACATGAATTGTAGGACGCTAATGTGCTCTATCAACAACCAAATCTTTGGAAATATTGTTAACCAAAATGTCCCATTCAATAAAGTGTTCTCTTTGGCCTTCTTTTTCCCCTCTTTACAGGACTAAAAATTGTCTTCTGCACCTTCCTCATTGGCAACTCTAACAGGTTTGTATCTGTTGTAACAACTTTCTACCATTTTCTCCACAATAAACGCCATACCAGTTCTTCCTTATGAACTATTTTTTCTTGTATGTCCTCGCTTCCATCTTAGTATCTTTATCCCCGCTACCTTAACTTTATGTTCTTGTTGTCTCTTCAAAGTCCAACATTCACTGCCAATAATTGCTAGTGGTGCGATACAGCAAGATGACTCTTCAACTTCCAAGGATCCTTTAAATATCTCAACTGGACCAATAACAAGAGTAAGAGCTAAAAGAATTAAGGAAGTATTGAATAAGCTAGTGAAAGAGGCATTGACAAAGCAAATGACAATTGGAGCAACAAATCAGATTAAAAATGCTGAGATTGTTATACCCCTTCATTTGCAGCCTTTCATGGATTCTTCAGACTCCAAGTCGGTGCCTACTCTTCACGATGAATCTCCAGTTGAGGATGGAGAAGAAGTGGATCAACCTCTTACCCCTGCTTTAGCTATGAGTATAGTTGAAAGAGATGCAGCTAAACTAACAAATATAAAAAGCGTTAATGGCGTGATTTACGACCACATTGAATTAATGACAGATAAGAAGAATACTGCATTCTACCTGAAAGTCATAATAAAAACATAAGGGCAGTTAGGGTTAGAGGAAAGCCTAAACAAGGACGCTTAGGTAAGAAGTATTGGCTTAGAGTAATAGAATTTGTATCTAACCTTCACAAGCCGCCTCATAAGCATAAGAAACTAAGAAAAGCGATGTTAGATTATTGTAAAGCTCATATCAAATGATGTATATTTGTATTTGATTACCATTGCTTTACTTAGTTAAGGACATGTTTTATTACTCTTTTTTTTTGTAAAGACTTGCCATTTATTACATGTCTTATATGCAATTGAATTATGTTTTATTTCATTTCTTTACAAGTTATGATTAATGTATGCTTTTTATAAGTGGGAGCTCTTTTAGATAATGAGGCTTCTAAAAGCAAAACTTGAGAGTACTTATATTAATTTTGATAGAAAGTAATGACACTGCTGGTGCCTATGTGATGGGAGGTACAAACGTATTCTCCTGATTATGGGTCTAGTAATGTTATTATTTTCTGATCAAAAATGATAAAAGTACATGACATTGTATACTTTACATGTGCTATATAAATTCACTTAAATGTTCTATGGTTCAATAAATTAATGTGGGATAGATTTGTCATAGAACCGATATTGAACAAAGGTTTCAAAGAACATTATTGCTGAATTAAACAAGGAGAAAAACTCAACAGGGACAACTGGGATATTTGGCACCGAAAGGTCCAATATATTCTAGAAGAGCAGGATGCAATTGAGCCATTAACAATGGCAATGGTAGAGCTTGAGGCTGGAAATACAGCCAGCACAGGAGAGACCATGAAGCATACCTGTCATGGAAAAAGAATAGCATAGCAAGAATCACACTGCTGAGTTCTGACATGTGTCCCAAAACTGATTTAGACAAAAAACAAATGAAAAGAGTTCTATATGCCAGTGCTGTTGGTAGCCTTATGTATGCAATGATGTGCACAAGACCAGATATCTGTTATATCGTGGGGCTGGTTAGCAGATTCCAGTCCAACCCCGGTGAGAAATACTAGAAAGCAGTGAAGAGGATCTTGAGATACTTAAAGGGCACATCTGATTACGCGTTGTGTTATCAAGGAAGCGATCTGCTCCTAGTCGGATATTCTGATGCTGATGTAGGCGGTGATGAAGAAGAACGGAGATCTACTTCAGGATACACCTTCTTGCTTAACAACGGCGCCATATGTTGGAGTAGCAAGAAGCAGACGTGCATTGCTTTACACTCTATGGAAGCTGAGTTTGTGGCATGCACTGTAGCAGCGCAAGAGGCTGTTTAGCTGAAGAGATTTATCGAACACCTAAGATTTGGGAATGAAAGTACTAATCCGGTGTTGATACACTCTGACAATACTGCAGCCATAGCCTACACCAAAGACCCTAAGTATCACAGCAAGACCAAACACATTGATATCAAGTATAACTTTGTGAGGGACTATATAGTACATAAAATTGTAACTGTATAATACATTTCAACCAAGTGTATTGTTGCAGACCCCCTGACTAAGCCAATAGGCAAAGAAACATTTGAGAAACATGTAAAAGCCATTGGCATGCGAAAAATGTAAAGTAGCAGACTGAATGTAATACTTTTTGTTTTTTATTAATGATATTATGTCATTTATTATTACTTGTATGTCTGAATGAAAGTATACAATGTCTAGTATGTCGTACAGGTTGAAAATGTTAGCTCTCTCACACGAGCAACCGCCTTTGATGCTAGAGAAGCGTTCAAAGATGAGACATGTGTTCACTAGTAAAGCAGCAAGAGTGCTGATATGGTAGAGAAAAAACACAATAAATGTCGCCTTGGCTTAAAAAGTGTAGTAAGTCAAGATGAGATCCATGAGTAAGGATATGGATCGAATTATGGATACCCACATCCATGAAACCTGTAGCCAGATTACAAATTCTTCAAAATTGACGTCATATTATGTGAGTAGAATTGAAGTGTTTGGGTTTAGATGCTATGAGTGTCTGGACTTAAGTCTATACGGTGTGATTGATATAATCAAAACGACATACACTCTTATAGGATAAGAGGAACACCGTAACATGTGATTCATACCACATGTGCTAAAGAAGCGCAAATGGAAAGCAAGTGAATCAATCTCTGCTTCATTGTTGTGTGAGTTCCAAAAAGGTATAATCCTTTCATTAATGTCCTTTGACTTTGACAGTATTATGGAGGTATGTTTCAGCGATTGCTACTTTAGTATATGTCCTATGGTCAAAATTATATATGAACCAAAGGTATTATGCTAGGAAAGCGGTTGATTCATATCAAAATAATATATGGGCGAAAGAAAGATTGACAAAACATACACATCCATGCTAGTGTCTGTGACCGATCCCTTGTGATATTATTTTGTTAATGTCATAAGTGTGGATACTATACATAAAGGGAGGCTATCTAAGTTATATACTAACTCAAGAGGGATTAGATTAGCCATAAGAAAAGTGTATATAGGCAAATCTAGGACATTCAAGGTAATATAACTTATTCTGATCGAGCTGCACTAAAGGGTTGCTTTGTGCTGGTCTCTGTGAAAGGGATTTCTAGTACAAATGCCCAGAAGGAGACGTCATGCCTACGCGGTCACAACAAAGCACCTAGTATGAAAGAAGGAAGAAAATGAAATTGGACATAAGCCATCTAATCTACCAAGTGTGAGTGGGAGATGTTAGGAAATGGGCCAGTCCACTCATGGTGGATTAGCCCAAGTCCATGAGAAGTGAAAGAAATGGAGGGAACAGTTTCTGGTTTTGAAACAAAGGAAAGGAAGTTACCAAAAGAAAAAAAAAACTTCCCGCATGCATGTTCTCCGGAAAACAAGTTTTCAAAAGGGAGTTGCCTTCATCTTTTCAGAGTGTGTGTGTTTCATTTCGGCTCATGCGTGTAAGTGCATTTTGCTCTCCTCCTCTGTTCCAGTGCTTCTCCGGTGCTCTGTTTTCTTCCAATGTGTTATTTGCTGTGAAACATACCAGAGTCTATACAAGGTGCTCCGGTTGCGTGTGGGTATCTCGGTGAACAGGAAAACATCCAAGGTATGCCCGAAATCCTTCACTAGTAAATTGGGTTTACTTATTTTAGCATTTCTTGGTATTTGGATTTATCAGAACAAGGCATTATTTTGGGATCGTTAACGAAGTTTTGTTTTAGATCTCTTAACCCCACCCTGTTCTCTTTTGCCATATTTTGCATCACAATGGCATCATAAAAAGTTTAAAGTTATTTGTCTATCACCAAGTTGTAAGGCTATTTTATGGCCGCATAATTTTTCCGTCTGTTGCTACAGTACCTCCAGGAAACAATTTTCCCTTGCCCAAGTTTCGTCTTTGGATGAGAAATCTCTTGGAAGTAAATAAAATATTATGATTCCCTAAATCAATACTGATATGGGCTCTTAACGTACACATTGGTGCAAATTGATAGTTAAAGGAATAGTGAGCTCTTGCCCTTCATTTGAACATAGGGCTGATAGAATCAGGATGTTATTGACTTCTGAGCTAAAGAGAAATCAGGGTCTGATAAAAGCCAGAATTTTTCTTTCTCATACTTTTGTTCAATAATTGAGCTGTCTTAAATTTCATGTTCATAGTATAAATATAATAAATATATGCTCATGTAAAAAATTATATTATGAATATTTAAATTATGCATGTGAGTCTATGAAACTTCTATAAAAATATATATTGCAAACCATTTCAATCTTTAATATTTATATATATATATTTAGCATTTATATTATTTTCTCCAAAGAGAAAATACTTTTATTATAAACTACTTAGTTGCAAGGTGAACCAAGCATCAAATTCTTGAACATGTTTTCTTTAACCAAACAAGATTTTATTTATTTAGTGATTGAGCTGAACTAAATGTTGAGCTTTTAATTAGTTTCAATAGTTCGTGAAACATTTACACCCTCAGGTCACATAACTGGGAAAGGGCTCATGATTAATGTTTTGATTCTAACGCAATGTCCGACCCAAATATGGAAAATGATTCAAAATATTGATTTGTGAAGCATAACAGCTAAGTTGTTTTGAGAAAGTTTATGGTGCAGATCCATAAGCCCCTCCCGTAAACAACCTCCATTTACAACCCCTAGGTCATAATGGCTTTTTTTAAACTCTGGTTACTTCCATAACAAGCTCCGTAACCCCATAATCCACACACCCCCCCCCCAAAAAAAAGTTTAGCTTTTAAGGTTTGTCATCTTTTGGATAAAGTTCCCTCTAGGACTATTATAAATAAGGCGTATGCTGTGTGTTTGAAATTAAGCAAGAATAAGAATTTCCTTTTCTCAAGTTGAGAGTGTTCTCTCTTTTTGGCTTCTACGCCAGTTTATTTGCCTACTTGTGGGAGGGCGGCTATTAATGTTATGAAGGCTTTTATTTTGCTTTGCGTATTTTCTTGGTTTATTGCAAGTACAAGAGAACAAAAATCTTTGTAGTTTGG
This sequence comes from Leucaena leucocephala, assembly GCA_037074615.1. Lineage (NCBI taxonomy): Eukaryota > Viridiplantae > Streptophyta > Magnoliopsida > Fabales > Fabaceae > Leucaena > Leucaena leucocephala. The sequence continues at coordinate 7,659,491 of CM073545.1, forward strand.
CATAACAAAAAAAATTATACTTGAGACTAGTTACGAACTGGGTGGGTTATAAAAAATGCTTTGTAGTTTGGCATAACCTGGAGTGTGTTGAATAAATTGGCACTATAAAGCAAGTTTCATAGTTTCCTTTTATAAGCTGTCATTTTGTGTTCAGCTGCATGCGTCTAAGTATCAAAACCATGTTATCTCACTATTTTTTATGTTATCAGCCGTATGACAGTAGGAAAAATGATAGAGCTGCTTGGAGGAAGTTTCATGTGTTGGGAAGGAGTTTCATGTGGCAGGTTCCATTATGGAAGTGCTTTTGGAGAAAGAAGTGTCCATGCTGACACTATAAGGTATCTTACTTGTCTATGGTATAGCCTTTATCATTTATCCACACCAATGTTCTCAAAGTTTATTGTTCTGTGGCAGTGAAACTCTTGTGAAGCATGACTTTAACTACAGTGGGAAAGACTTCATTTATTCAGGTTTTTCTTTCGGTTTCTCTCAGAGTTATCTACGCAATAAGTTGCCTGTGATTTGACATTTTGTTAGATATATAATAATAATAAAAATGCTGATATACAAGAATTGACAGAAACATATGATAAAAGTCAAAATATGAATATGAGAAGATCTAACTGCTTGAGGTTTTTGGTTGGAGTGGTATACTAATTATGTTGTCCATGGTACTTCTTTTGCCTTGACATATGATATTTTGTGGCTTCTCATTAGTGTTTTGTACATATTTTCTTAAAAGAAATATCCATCTAACACTACTAGAAAGAACACTTACCACGCGTTACTTTACAGCGGTTAAAAGGAAAAATGCCGTAAAAACAGGCGGTGGCATATTCTTAAATAAATCCGTATTTTAGATGTTGAGAAGCACAAGTATTCAAACTGTAGATCCAGCTTGAGGGGGAGTGTGGAGATGCACTAGTTTATAATTAATTATTAATTAAATAGAGATTTGAAGGATTAAAAGTAGAGAAAAAAAATCTCAAAATATTATTAATCCTTGAATGAATGAGAATAAAGGCAAAAATATAAACTAATAAGATAAACCTATAATCTATCATAATCCTAATATCTCATATTTATTCTTCAAAGATATGATAATTTAGTATTCAAATCTGATCCTAAATAATATCCAAACTTAATTTTAGATAATTAATTAAATAACTAACAAAATATAATATTAATTAATAATTAATTCTAAACTAGTGCATCTCTACATTAGAAACTTTTAACGGCAAGAAACTGCCGTTATAAGTCAATCGTTCTGCATTCTCGCATTTGCCTCTTCATGGCCTATCTACAGAAAGAAAATGTACATCTCTTGCCTCTTCGGTTCCCAAAGTCTTTAGCCATCATGAGGGAAGGCTAACAGTCTACTTCTACCTCTTACGAACCGTCTTTTTCTCAATCTTAAATACCCCTTCCATTATACTTTTTGTTCCACTTCCTTTTCCTCTGTTTCCTTGTATTTGTGTGTCTTACTCTCCTTTTCATATATCTTTCTTAAAATGGCGTCATCTTCTAGCTTGTCTCCTTCCCTCGAAAGATCACATGATGATTTTGAGGACAAGTATTCTTTACCTAACCCGATGCCTTCCCTTCTAGACCTTCTCAAACGTTTGGAAGAATTGATAAATCAAATGGATAATTTGGAGAACTCGGTTGAAGAGCTCTCCCTTCAGGTAGAGAACCTTCAAGAAAGGTTCGATAATCTCCGTTCTGATCTCCACCACCAACATAACCAATGGCACTTCTACCACCCTGCAGATGACACAAATGGCTCACAAAACTCACATGACGACTCTGCTTAATCTGATTGAAAAAGGCTTCACAAAACTGCAGATGACTCACAAAACTATTAGATATTTCATTTTTATTTTCATTAATGAAACCAATTTTTTAATTCTCATTTAGTTTCATGCTTTTTTTCAGTGAAATGGTTTATATTTTATATGCATCTCAATAATATCAACAATAGTCCATTAACTAAAGTAGATTACAAATTCATAAATTAAAAAATATAAACACGAGTTAATAAAATATAATCTAATAGAAAAAAGTATGAGTTAACAGCGATTTTAATAAAACCGCCATATGAAGTCTTTCACAGAACTTTGAATGGGGTAAATGTCAAATTTTTAACGGCGATTTTGTATCAAAACTGTCGTAAAAAGCCCATGAAAAAATTAAAAACCTAATACTGTGAGTTTCAAATTTACTCTTCATATAGCCGCTTGTGGTCCTGTTCTCTGCCCCTCCAACACATACTTGGACGAAAGGCATTTTTTGTCATTTTTTACCTATTTTTGGTGCACTCCATCGTCGTTCACTATCTCTATCATCATTAACTCCCTCCATTGTCGTTCTTGTCTTCAAAGTTATAAGTCACTGTTTAACTTCTTCATTATTAATGTTAATATTAGTAATAAGAGTTTTGTGAGGCTTTTTGGTTGTGCAAGTATGTTGGTTCTTGTGAGTGCCTTTTCTGGGCTTTAAAAGTTGAGTTACATAGTTGTATCTGTTTAGGCAAATGTAGAATAAGAAGAATCCTTTGGGTTGTCCTGAGCTTTTAGAGTTTCTTAAAATGGTTCATATAGTTGAGAAGAATGTGCCCATAAAGCAAGTAACGACATAACTCAAGGCCTTGTGGATAACAGCCACTGAGATGTGTAATGATATAATAATTTTAGGATTAAGGAAAAAATAAAAATGTTCATGTGCATGCGGCTTGTTTAGAAATTCATTTTGTGATTCTGGTGACAAAAGTTCCTTGTTTTTTAAAATAAAAAGTTCAGATTCCTCAACTCGTTTCTGATTGATCCAACTTTGACTTATTATATATAATTGTCTCTATCTCTTTCACGAATTTGGTCCCTTTCAAATTTGATCATTGGTTTGGTGTATCATATTCTTATCTTTATTTATTATTTTTGGAACAGAGCATTGATAGTTCCAATTCACGTTCATGTTCAGGTTCTAGTCAGCAATGGAAGAAGAGAGGAAGAGGTCTGACCTGTATGAAACACGTCTCTAAGATAGATGAGGGGACACATCCCACGAAGTTGCCAGTTGAGTTTGATCCTGACATAAGGCAACTGGTGAAAATTGGTCATAGTTTAATAGTTATGTCGGCCATATAGTACGTGCTAAGATTAGTATCGCTTACGCCAACTGGAAGGCAGTCGACCCTAAAGACAAGTGTTAGACTCCAATGTTTAATGATGACAATTAATTGAGAAAATAGTTCAAAAAGAAAACTTAATTGATAAAGAACATTTATCGATATCGATAAGGTAGTTATTCGATAATGAGAGAACTTTTGAAGGAAAATCTGATTTCTGAAAAGCATTTATCGAAGGCCTATTTGGTAAGGATTCTTATCAATGAAGACTTAGATAAATCTATATAAATTTAGCCTATGAAAATTCTGAGTCATTGCTCTGGAACGAAATTATTCGAATACTTCTTCGATAAGGGGATTTATCGAAAAACCCTTTGATAAGTATGACAAAGATTCAATTTTGAAAAGAATTTTATAAAAGCTTTTATCGAAGTATTGATCGATCAAAGTATTTATCGATAAAAATTTTGATCAATAAATTCTATTTTCAAAAGAGGTAATCATGTTTTCAAAGACTCGTTTATCAAAGAACTATTCGATAAGGGAATTTATCGAATAACTCTTTGATAAATAAGAGAAAAACTATTTTAATCAAAAGCATTGATAAATGACTTCGAATATATCTTACTACTTGCTTTTGATTAGATACTATCTTGTTTATTTCTTCTCAAAATGATTTACAAAAACTTATCAGAGAAAGAAAGATTAAAAGTTTGTGTCACGTCCCAAAATTTGAACCGTGACCAGCACAGAATATGAATAAATTCACATTCCTTAAGCCTTCAAACTTAACATGAACTTTCCCAATAATAATTATAATGTAAATTTCGTATTAATCATTTACAGACATTTTTTTCAAAACAACCAGAAATCTTTCTATAAATTAAGTGGAACCATTAACTTCTAGAAAAGTAATACATGCGTTCTCTGAAACATCCTTAATTTCCTAGCTCCATCTTCTCCAAACCAACACCCTGTTATGGTTGGAAAAGGTAGGGGTGAGATTTATGGGGAAATCTAAGTAGTAAACGGTGCCATTCAATGCATACAAGATGAATGCAAGTTCATGATATGTGTGTATCCTTTATCCTTATTTAGCTTTCATTTGCATACTTTTATGCATACTTTCTGAACTCTCTTCACTACCTGAAGAGTCCAAGTCTGGGTGTACCTCATCTTTATACAACATTACAGGTTGGGGGTTTCACTGATTAACTGATATTTCAAGCTTAACTTTATGAATCCCTATGTCTATTGCAGCAATATTTGCATTGTGTTTTGCGACCAAAGTCTTCTCTCATTATGACTTATGACTTAACTTGTCGCAACTTGGACATCTGGCATCCTTACTATAGTATCTAGTCATAACATGATACTTCGAGCTACTTTTAAAGCTTCCTTAGTCATGAACTGATCAGCTTCTATCTCTATCCATAGAGGAAATTGCTCCTTAAACATTATTCTGCTTAGTTCAGCCACATTGTTAATAAACACGAGACCTCAGCTGTATCAGCTGACTAGGATTAGCCTATCGTAATCATATCCTTCGTAAGACTGTAAAGCTCGGGGTATAGTCTCATTCATCTGGGTGTCACTGTCTTTTTGTCTAAACCTTTCCAAGTAGTGAACACCATCCCTATATCATACTCTAGGGAGAGAACCATTCAAATTTCTTATTTGTCTAAGGGATCAGTCTAACTAAACCAGAGCATCACTGAGCCAGAACCTTCTGTTCTGTGCCAGAATCTTATGCTCTAAGCCAGAACCCTTTGTTCTATGCTAACTTTATTCTGTACTAATGCTAGAAATCATCTGTTCAGAGCATTTCCTAAGCCAGAATTCTTTGCTCTGATACCAAAATGAAATATCCTTCTTTATATCTCCCAGAGTACTCTTGCTATAGCACTCTCAACTAGATTATATCTCTCTTGCCGGAAATTGTGGTAGAAAATAACTGTACTAATTCGGTAAGTCCCATGAGAACTACCATTCTACGTAAGTACCCAGGAAAGACTGGATAAACCGGCTAGGTCCACTCACTTCCAGCCTCCTTAGACAGCACTTACGTACACAGTACTTTGTATAGTCTACCAGCACAACGGCATTTTCTAGAAAATATCTTTGAATCTTAACCTTAACCTCAAAAACATGAATTTTCCATTAATTGTTCCAGAACACATAACCAATCTCTTTGGCCTTTCATACATTCATGTACATTATGGGGTTATGCCATAATTATTTGATACATTTATTTTATCATTTACTATTATACCTTTTCATCACGAACATTATTGCTCAACTTGTCATATAACAACATTACATGCAACAATTCGCACATTTATTACATAATATTCAAAGCTTCCAATTCCCAACCTCTCTTCATGCCTCTTTATCTTCTTTACTCATTCGTAAACCTGTGGGTTTGGGATTACATGGATGGGGTGAGATTTCTGGGGAAATCTCAATAGCAAACGGTACTAAACAATGCATGCATTAAAGTAATTACTTGTGCTTGCTTGTGAAAGTGTAAACATTGTGTAATGTGCATGCTTCCATGTAACATATGAAATACAATTGGCCAAGGTAATCATAGAAACAGAGCTTCAATCATATACACATATGCACACAATTCAACAAAGTCATAGCACAATCAAGCATAACATTCAATACATACAAGTTTAGGGTAAGTTTACTACCTTATTGCTTTACTTCTTTCCACTTTAACTTTGCTTCATCCTTCTTACTTTTCCTTGCTATGTGGCTGCCCTCTTTTGAGAACACCAAGCAATTCCTAACATCACATTACCATCCAACCATTACAATCTAACTTCTCTTGAACACTAAGCTTACTTTAAGTAACATAACTTCCTTTAATCTTTACCAATTGACTTGGCCTTTGAATCAATTGATGTCTTGACCTTACCCTACACAATTTGGCCTTTTGAATCCATTTATGAACTCAAAACAACCAAATTCCAGCAACTATGCACTGTTCCGGACAGATTTGAAAAACATGCATAATTCTTTCAAAAATTCTCATTTTGATTCCAATGCTTCCCATACTTGTTCCTCCACTTTTCCCCCACACAAAATCTCATTTTAAGACCATTGGAAGCATCAAAATCATGAAATTCAATCACTGTTCACGCGAGTGAACAGTAACCGTGAGGAATTTTCAACATTATAACCTTTAATTCCAATGGTTTCCACGGTTCAAAACCCCAATCGTACACAAAATCATCATATAAACTCAATGGAAGCATTAAATCATTGAAACTCCATTTCCTTCTATCATGAACAGTGCATGAACAGTGCAAACCGAAATGGTAAAGTCAAGAACATCAACTTACTTCACAACCAAGTATGTAACTAACTTGTTTAAGCTTGTCTTAACTATCTATGACTTAAAACTCATATTCCTTTCACATATATATATACAAAAATTCCAGCAGCATTTCCCCAAGATTTAAGCCTCAAAAATCACTTAAACTCAAGCACAAACCATAAGAACAAAAGGTAGAAGCAAGGAGACAACTTACCTTACTTGCTCCTTCAAGACCCTTGCTTCTTCCTTGCTTTCTTCCACTTTCTTTCTCTAGAACTCACTTCTCTTTCTAAAGGAGCTCTTGGGTGTGAAGAATGAATGGAAAGGGGGGGTATTTATAGCAAAAGTCATGTGCCATTTGAAGGCCAAGATCACTTTGGAAACTATTTGATCTAATGGTTAAAGGTTTGATCTTGGAATGTCTTTTCACTTTTCACTCAAGACCTTACCACCATGACATCACTAGCATGGCCTCCCTTGGTACACCTAACCCTTCCTCTTTTTGGGTGCCATTCTTGTGTCCTTGTGGGTCCCACCATGTGCAACACCTAATTCTTACTTTATTCTCTTTTTCTTTCTTTTCAAAAATCCATAAATTATTTATTATTTCGACTTGGGCTCCAAGATAACTTTTGGACCTTATTGGGATGGCCTAGGACGAAATGTTGGGCCTCTTTTAGGTCCAATAGCTAACTGGCCCAAATCCCAATGTACTTTCCTCATACCGATATCCGTAAATTATCCTGATCTTAGAATAAATGCTAAACACCTCCTTTAATTGTTCTAACATTTTTAGAAATTCATTCTAATATAAAATGAATTCTCTACAAAGTTTCATAATTTTCTGAGACCCAGAAGTCCTGTTAAAAATTACATATATTTCCTTTAACCCTTTATCGGTGTCCTTTTTCACCGTAAATTTCATAATTAATTCTACAAGACTCCTTTTTTGACTTCTGTGAACTCCATAAATTCTCATATTAATTATAATAATTTACTATCAAATTTCCTCTTATATCCATCCATTGTGTGAAATGACCAAAATGCCCTCCATTTACTTCTAGTTTCTTAAGGCTTCACAGTGGCATTTTTGTAATTTTGCACTTTGGCTCTTAGACTTTCTTCCTCTTCCAATTAATCATTTTCTTTACATAAATATGGCCACATCTTTTCCTAAACATCTCATATATTTTATTCAATCTATACATACAACTTAGTACAGAAATTAGGGATGTTACACGACCTAACTATCCTTCCGTCGCAACTTAATGCCTTCTGCATTCATTAGTCACGACCTCAACATCCATTAGTCACGACCTAATCACTTTTTAGTCGCGACCTCATTACTTTTCAATCGCAACCAGGCTCATTTTGCCTATTAGTAGCAACACACTCATCTTCCAGTCGCGCCTAGACCTTTCTGTAAAACTCAGTCGCGACCACACTACTTTTAGTCGCGACCAAACTGGTCAACTCTCAACTATGCAACCTTTGACTTTTACATTCCCCAAAATGGCCATTCTACCCCTTAGGACTTTCACTGTTTATACATATGTCCCTATACCTTCGCTTATTCGTAGTTTAGTCCCTGAAAAACTCTCTGTGTCTCTCTAGGACTTCTGCTCAAAGGGGGTCTGGTAGCCTCTCAATCTTAGGCTATTTCTGCGTCTCTAGGCCTGAAAATTGGGATGTTACATTTCTCCTCCCCTTTAAATAAATTTCGTTCTCAAAATTTAATTAGTACCATAGCCAAATTTGCTCAACATCTGGCATAGTACTTTATCATAAAACTTTACATCTCTTTCATATCATGCTTTTCTTTTCTCTGGGTTAACTCAGTCAGAGTTGAAATCTACTTTCCACTTATGGACCACTTACTGCACTCATAAGCAGTGTCCATTTCTTTCATATCTTACCCCTCAGCATCTTGGTGTAATTCCGGGGTTTATCTTACTTTAACTTTTCACTTTTCTGACCTTGTCCATCTATGCCAAACTTCTATGGCATTAGGACCCTTCCTCATTATTCATTCTTAGGCTACTCTTGCCTAAACATCTTTCTGGATGAGGGCTAAATTACCCTTCATATGGCTTTAAGCCTCAGCATTCTTTATCTCATAGAACTACGGGGTTCTATCTCTGCTTTGCCTTAGACCCTCCTCTCTAGGTCTCTCTGGCCTTTTAATCTCTTTATCCTCATCTAGAGGATCTATCTGCTCATACTTTTCTGTTCTCATAACATATGGGGTTATCTTCTCTATTTCCTCAGGCATACTTCTATAAAACTTTGAATATCAGCACTCAGATTTGAACTTTGGACTCCGTCTTCGTTTAAGGGAAAATTAAATTCAGTCTATATAATATAGGCTATATGAGGAAAACTATTATAAAATAATTTTTTTGGATTAATTTATCAACTAGTGAAACTTCCTTACTTCGTCTTTAGCATTCATCTTCCCAGAGATAATACATTGTACTCATATCTTCATGGCTCATTACTTTCCTTTGGCTAGGTCTAACTACGACCTCGGGATCTAACTGCGATCAACCGTAAGCCTCTTCAGAATCTAACTGCGACTCTGAAGCTGTCAAGATCTAACTACGACCCTGGAGCCATGCTAGGATCTAACTACGACCCTCCAGAATCTAACTGCGATTCTGTTGTATTGTATTATCTCTTGAAGATCTTAAACCAACAGATAGAGTTATAGGGTTAACTGCTTCCACCTGTTGATAACTAAAAAAAAAATTAAAAATATATTCAGTAGCCTCATATTATTTCCCCAGACTTTACTTATTTCCTTTCTTACTCAGGAGTTCCTTCTCATCTTTCTTACTTTACTGTGGCTTACCATGCCTTGTGCAATCATGGTCTAACCACTTACCATTACATTCTGCTGCTATGGCCTCATTATAACTTCTCATTTCAATCTGTGCTCTAACTGCGAGCCATCTGTATTAGATCCAACTCCTATCTGAAGAGTGATCTATACTCATCTGAACATAGCTCTATCTGAGAGCCATCTATTTCAGATCCAACTCTTATCTGAAGAGTGGTCTGAAAACAATCTCTTTTTGAAACGTCCTTACTTTTGTATGTTTTAGGGATCATTTGGTAGCATTTAGAACCACTTTCAAGGTTATTGAAGTCCAATTACTCAATCTGAAGTTTTACTCTTATCGAGTACTGTTCACTTTGTAAATTCCAGATGAGTGACCTAACTTCGAAAAATCATAACTAATTATAGAAAAATTGAAATGAAGTGGTTTGAATTTCTACATGAAGCTAACTCAATTATCTTTCAGGGAAAAATCACTCACTAACCACTCTTTGATCAAGTCAACGTAGGTCAACGTTACAATTATACTGTTCATCCAGTGTTTTTCCCATGAATCCAGCATTCTGGTCCCAACTTTGATAATTTATATCTCCATGTGTAGACATCCAAATGAGGCATTCTATATATCAAATCGAAGATTGATATGTCTACTATTTACCATAAAAATATCATGCATTTATTCATTCATTTACTATTTTTAATTATAGGTCAAACATCATTAAGTCACCACGAGTTACTGTTCACAGTGGCAATTTCTAGCAATCAACTGTACATACATATGCATGTATCCATCACATATCAGTCAAACATGCCAAACAATACTTATCATTAAATAATAAGTTGTTATACATCAGGGAATATACAAAATTCTCATATTTCTATTACATCTTTTTCTGCCTGAAATCCCGCAGCATAACCGCTACGCTTCATCTTTAGAAAGTAACTAATCTTGTACCGATTCGGTAATTCCCGTGAGAACTACCATTCTACATAAGTACCCAGGAAAGACTGGATGAACCAGCTAGGTCCACTCACTTCCATCCTCCTTAGACAGTACCTACGTACACAGTACGTATCAGTTCCTTCCTTTGTTACTACCACTTTGCCAGAATTTCGGCAACATAACGACGTCTCTTAAAATTTCCAAAATTTACTTCGACATAGCCTCCCCTGTAATGGGTTATTTATTGGGATGAGATTCGGGGGAATCTCAGTAGTAATAATCATAACAATATATGTAATGCAGAGTGACAGTGCTTGCTTGTGATTGTGTACAGATAAGTATGCTGCGTGCTTCCATACTCAATAACATATGATCATAGCATTGTAATAGAGCTTCAAGCATAACATATAAGACAACAATCCAACCAAACAATAGCACAACAAATCACAAAGCCATTACATAAAAGTTAGGATTAGTTACTACCTCAAAAGCTTAGCAGAATTCTAGAATCTCTATACTGCTTTCAAGTCCGCCAGAACTTCCTTTCTTCTTTCTTCCTTACACCTTCTCTCTCAAGAACTCACTTCTCTCTCTATTTCTTGCTCTTGGCCGTGATGCAAATGAAGGCAAGGGGGGTATTTATAGTTTTGATGGATGGCATTTACGTAATTTCCAAGAGCTCTGAACTTGTGGCCACCGTTTTTCTAGAATTTCTTATTTTCTTTATTCCCTTTACTGCCTCATCATGACATCATCCCAAGGGACACCTCATGGGGCACCTCATCCCTCACATTTCTCACATGGCAAAATTAGGAGAGCCAATAAGCATCTGGAAAATTTCCAGTCCAATCCGGTACCGGCCCGGTCCGTTTCCTCGAAAACTGGACTGTTTTCTGTATCCAATTTTTTTGAAAACCCATATTATGTCTTCTGACCTTAAATTTAGTATCTGGATCCTTTATATCATTAACATTTTTACACTGGGTCTAAACTCAATTACAGATCCCCTGCGAAATGACCAAAATATCCTTGGGTGCCCTTTCTTGCACTATCTTAACCCTAAGGGTAAAATCGTCATTTTACACCTTTCTGAACCCTGTCAAGGCATATACTGACTCTGGTTAACCTCACCTGTATATGTCTTGGCTTCTGGGCCTGTCTAGAATGACTAAAATGCCCTCCATTCATCTATTACCCTTTACTACAACATAGGGACATTTTCTTAATTTCGTACTTTCCTGGGGTTCTGCTGGACACTGGCCCACCTATCAGTCTAAGGGTCTTACTGGGCCTTTGATGGCGCCATTATTGGGCCTCCCAGGGTCCATTACCTTTATGGCACGCATTACGAGGAAATCTTTCCCCGGCAATGTTTATCGAGCATTTTAGCTATTATACACTGTTTATACATATCTCCGGACACAGGCTCCTTTTATCAGATACATTGGCCTACTGTGTTTAGGCATCCCTGTGGGTCATAACAGTCATTTGACTGAGGTCATCCGAACTCATTCAGTCCCTATTTAAATACCGATAAATCTCCTAATCGGATCCCCGGAGGCCTTACACTCCCGTCTGTATTTGCTAATTTGTGAATAACTTTTTCTACAGACCTCCTATCGGTATTCTATCAGTTTCCTGACATCCGCCCCATTAGGACGCATCATCCTGTAATTTCTCACTTATATCTGAAATCTAGGATATCCTGTAGGAATTTTTATAACTTTTAAACTATCAGATCAATTTTGGCTATCTGGAGTCTTAAAAAATTCCTGTATTAAGCTGGATTACCCAGCATCCCTTGCTCTCTCTACTGGTGAAATCTGGGACTAAAATGCTTTCGGGCAGTCCAAACCACTTCCGGCCTAATTTTCTTTAATTATACTTTAGCCCCAGAGAACTTTTCTTCTTTGCACTTAAGTCCCTTAAATTTGGCTAAAATTACACTTTAAGACCCCACATTTTTGTCTACCTTTCCTTCCTAGCCTTAGACTTTCCGTAATTGCAATTAAGTCCTTTCATTTCCTTTCTTTTTAAATTTAATTCCTTTCTTTACATAAATAACCACATCTTTTTCCTAAAAAGTAACTCATATATTCCATTCAATCTGTACATACAAATCAGTACAGAAAATTAGGGATATTACACTTTTACTGTTATCTGCTTCTCTTTCTGTATACCATTCCTTTCAATAGAAATGGCTCTGAGTACTGTATTCACAAGCCTATAGAAATACCTGACTAACCCCTAGTCATACTGTAACTGACTTGTCCCACTTACTGAGACTGTCTGTTGCTTTGGGTACATTCCTATTGCATGTCGTATGGTATAGGAGCAACATAACTTTCTCATAACTTCCTCATCTCATATATACTCTACCCTGTATGTACTGCAAAATGGGAGTATTCCTTCATCATAGCATACTCTAACATGCATGTCATCACATGACAACTGGAAGGAGATGCAACTATCATAACTTATGGCAACATAAGCCATCTCATCATCATACTTTGCTCAACCATCCATTACATACTGCAATTAGGTAAACACTATTTCCTTTATCATCAGATCCTGATCATTCATTTAGGAACCTGAAACATCTTATCTTATCTCACTTAGGCTGCCACGCTACCCTCTTACCAGGGTATAGACTCAACCCTTCATTACTCTATCTTATATAGGGGAGTCACTTTATCTTTTAAGCTGTGGCTACCTCTCTACTATCTCTTAGCTTCTTCTGTCTATCCATAAGTCCTAGTCTGTTCTTGACCGGACTTTGGTTCCTTACTGGTATTTCTCTTGATCCTAGCGAACTTGAGTCGCATGGATCTCATCTATCATCTCTTACTATCACTTCTATTCTCTAGGGTACTCTACCCTAGGTCTGCTACTTCTCAGTGATGGAATCCCTCTGCTTAGGGAACATTAGCTCTTTATCTATTAACCATCACGTCTCTAGCCTTAGGCCATATGCTAGGATCATCCCTTGGCAAATCTCATTCTAGCTTGTAGGTCTTCCATTCATACCAGCTAAATAAAACCTTTGTAGTGTAGATCTACTCCTGGTTATCACATGGAGGATCTACTTTTAAACATTGATCTTTCGTATCTTAGTACTTTGTACTGTCTAGCTTGATCATATGTTACACCAATCCTCTAGCCGATGGACTTCAGCGAGGCTGGTACCTTCATTCTCATCATCATATGGCCTCTGTTAATTATCGTCGTGACCTGAGAACTGCATAGTTGAGACTCACATCCTCTGTGACTTTTAGTCGCGACCCTCGTACTTTACTTGTCACAACCTGGCGTCTCTGTGTCTTTTATCGCGACCTATCTCTTCTACCGTCTTAACCTATACTCCTTTGCACCCTAGTCGTGTACTTAAACATTACTCGTCGTAGGTCTTCTCATGTCGCAACCTTTAACTCTTCTGTACATATTAGTCGTAACATAAGACCTTTCTTGTCGCAACCTCAGCTCTCTGTGATTACTAGTCGCGACCTTGAAACATAATCGTCGCGACCTTTAGCATCATTATCTCGTACTCTAAGGGAAATAACCTTTCTAATTCATATCTTTAACTTATTCAAACATTAATTCTAACTATTTCAGAGCATCACTGAGCCAGAACCTTCTATTCTGTGCCAGAATCTTATGCTCTGAACTAGAGCCCTTTCTGGTCTATGCCAGAACCCTTTACTCTAATACCAAATGAAACATCCTTACTTTTCTAGCTCCATCTTCTCCAAACCAGCACACTGTTATGGTTAGAAAAGGTAGGGGTGAGATTTCTAGGGAAATCTCAGTAGTAAACGGTGCCATTGAATGCATACAAGATGAATGCAAGTGTATGATTGTGTCTATCCTTTATCCTTATTTAGCTTTTATTTGCATACTTTTATACTCTATGCCTATCACTATTATGCATAACCATCAACTCATAAAATAGCAAAGCATACATCATCGTTATTATCACATATCACAATCATATTAACACACAAGCATATACATCAAGCATACAAGAATGGGTATGTCCACTACCTGGCATGCAGCTTTCCTTAACCTTTGATCTGAGGTTCCACCTTCTCATAGGTCAGAGCCTATACATATCATAACAATATTTCATTATTATCTTATACAGCTTAACTCCACTTAACTCAATCTTATCTTGAGATAATACCCCCATCCTGTTCATCCCCTAACTTTCTTTCTATCCACGGCTAACCTTATAGAGAGAGATATTCCTCTATTCTGGCTACTGAATTCATAATAATAATATTCTAATTTATTAGAGCAGGGCTTAGAATAAATTACCTTATTCCCAAGCTCTTTGGCTGCTCCTAGCTCATCAAGAACTCCTTTTCCTTCCTTCCTTCCTTTCTCTCTTTCTCTTTTTTTCTTTCTCTCTCTTCTTTCTCTTCCTTCCTTGCTCTTCATCGTGGAATAAAACGGGAAGGGGGTGGGGGTATTTATAGTGGAGGCAAAGTGGAATGGATGGCCCAGATCAAATCTCAATGAATGACTTAGATCGCTTGCTTCCTCAAGAAGCTTTGCTTACCTCATCATTATGACATCATCATCCCTAATGACTCATCACTTATGACACATCCTAGGGATACCTCACATGCTTAGGTGGCGCCTAGGTGGGGCCCTTGGGACACCTCACATTTTGACTCAGCGCTTCCAGAGAATTCTAGAGTCTTTTCCTGGAATGAGGGGCTGAGATTGTGCCACGTGTCCTTTACCTTTTTCTCTTTCCATTAACTCAATGCCATGTGGCATCTTGTGGGTCCCATAAGGACACCTTTTCATACCAACTCATGGTTCTGGATAACCTTTACTTTATCCAATCCTTTCCCCAGTTCTATCTCCAACCGGGTAACTATACTTTATTAAAATATCATTTCAATCTCTCTTGGACCTTCATACTCTTGGCCCACTTGGTTCCATACGTCTTAACATCTTTTCATTACACAGTTGCGACCTAACTATCCTTCCGTCGCAACTTAATGCCTTATGTGTTCATTAGTCATGACCTCAACATCCATTAGTCACGACCTAATCACTTTTTAGTCGCGACCTCATTAGTTTTCAGTCGCAACCAGGCTCATTTTGCCTATTAGTCGCGACACACTCATCTTCCAGTCGCGCCTAGACCTTTCTGTAAAACTCAGTCGCGACCACACTACTTCTAGTCGCGACCAAACTGGTCAACTCTCAACTCTGCAACCTTTGACCTTTACATTCCCTAAAATAGCCATTTTACCCCTTGGGACTTTCATTGTTTACACATATGTCCCTATACCTTCTCTTATTCGTAGTTTAGTCCCTGAAAACTCTCTGTGTCTCTCTGGGACTTCTGCTCAAAGGGGGTTTGGTTGCCTCTCAATCTTAGGCTATTTCTGCGTCTCTAGGCCTGAAAATTGGGGTGTTACATTCTCAAAATATTTGTGTCCACAAAAGCTGCTTCAGGCAACACGGAGGCTCTTCACTGCTCAGCTGAAGGAATAGGATCGACTGCACTATCTGAAGTCAAAATAATCTACTCGTGAATAACGTCCCAAAAATATAATTTGAAATACATAAATGATCGATTTCAATACGTTTAGACGTAAATCATTAAGTTTCATAATTTAAAACGAATAGTTTAATAAACGTTCTCTTTTCAAGAAAACTGTTGAAACAATTATTTTGAAATAACACTTTTTTCGTAGGACTTCAATAGAACGAGAACATGCATGGACACACAGTCCACGAGGGGTAACTAACCAGTCTTTGGCTCCAAGCCACTATCATGCATGGACACACAGTCCACGAGGGATAACTAACCAATCATGCATGGCTCGAGGCTACGAAATAGGCGCAGGTACGAGACCCACGAATAACATGCACGGGAATAAATCCCATGAATAACATGCGCGAGTACGAGACCCACGAATGTCCGTCGAGCTCGGGTTTAACCATGGTGCACCAAGGACTAATAGTACTACTATTAGTAACCAGGACTTCCCTCTGCTCTCACTCTCGCTGCAACCTCACCGCCGACAGAAAAATGAAGGTATGGGGAAGGAATGTCATGGACTTAAAGGAAACAGCAATGACCTGCCGTGCCGTGTACTTCATTTTGTGCAGCTCACCCACTCCGTTTCCCCCCCGGCATCGCCTGCGCCCTCTACCTGAAATGCGACGCCACAAGAGAAAATGAAGAAAGGAGGGTCGGGCAGGTGAAGGAATTCAGAGGGGCTAAATAGTAATTTTGCACCCTAAAAATAAAAAGAAAACCCCCCAGGCTACAGACGTTGGGAATCGAACTGAAGACCTTAGGATTTCTGGCCACTTTCAACCACTTAGCTAACCTTGACTCTTGTAACAATTCTGCATGAAATAATATTTATACCAATTTGAATTGTTTACTTAAGAAATTCTGCAGGGTCATTACATTCTTCCCCTCTTAAGAATTTCGGTCCTCCGAATTTGAAAATAGACTTACCTCAAATCTCAAATAGGTGCGGATACATATTCCGCATCTCACTTTCAACTTCCCAAGTAGCTTCTTCTTCTGAATGATTACGCCACAACAGTTTTACAGAAGGAATCTCTTTCGATCTCAACTTTTTCACTTGTCAACTATTTCTTCATCAACACCAATTTCTTCATATTTGACAACATGAGAGGGATCATACAGATACTTCCGAAGCATCGAAACATGAAACATCCAATGAATTCCCGATAACTCTGGTGGTAAAGCTAATAGATAAGTTACGGCAAGCACTTTGTCTAAGATCTAAAAGGGACCAATATATCTTGGACTCAACTTCCCTTTCTTACCAAATCTCATGACACCTTTCATCGGTGACACCTTCAAGAATACTTTATCTCCAACCATAAATTCTAATTCCCTTCGACGATGATCCACGTATGATTTCTGTCGGCTTTGAGCTGTCAATAACCTTTGTTGAATGACTTTCACCTTCTCTTTAGCATCCTGAACCAAATCCAATCCAAAAATCTCTTTGTCGCCAACTTCAAACCATCCAATTGGTGCCATTTGAATACTTGATTGATAGCTATTGTTATAGGCAAACTGTAACATCCCAATTTTCAGGCCTTGAGACACGAAAATAGCCTGAGAATGAGAGGCTACCAGACCCCTTTTGAGCAGAAGTCCCAGAGACATAAGAGAGTTTTTAGGGACTAAGCTGCGAGTAAGTAAAGGTACGGGGACTTATGTGCAAACAGTGGAAGTCCCAAGGGGTAGAATGGCCATTTGGGGTGATGTAAAGGTCAAAGGTTGAAGAGTTACGAGCTGACCGTTCTGGTCGCGACTAGAGTAAAGCATGGTCGCGACTAGTGGTTACAGAAAGAGCTATACGCGACAAGAAAGCATTATGGTCGCGACATAAAAGAAGTATGGTCGCGACTAGAAAGCAGTGATATCGCGACTAATAGTGGCAGAAAGCCTTAGACGCGACTAAAAAGTGTTATGGTCGCGACTAAAATGTGTTGTAAGGTCGCGACGAGAAAGTGTTGTAAGCCTTAGACGCGACTAAAATGTGTTGTAAGCCTTAGACGATAGAATGTTTTGGTCGCGATGAGAAGATGTTTTGGTCGCGACTAATGTACACAGAATTGTAAGGTCGCGACAAGATGATGTTGAGGTCGCGACTAGTGACTAAAGTGGCGCTAAGCGTACGGGCCAAGAGTGGTGAAGGTCCAAGAGAGATAGTTACCCGGTTGGAGATAGACCGGAGGCAGGATATCAGATACAGGAAAGGTTATCTGGAAACCATGAGGTGGACTGATAAGGTATACTCATGGGACCCACAAGATGCCACATGGCATTAAAGTAATAATTCAGTAAAGTAAGGATACTCGGTTGGCACGAAAACCGAGGAGGCACGATAACCGAGGAAATGATCAGATAAAGTCAGGGACTTATCTGGATGGCATTGG
Source organism: Leucaena leucocephala (assembly GCA_037074615.1). Taxonomy (NCBI): domain Eukaryota; kingdom Viridiplantae; phylum Streptophyta; class Magnoliopsida; order Fabales; family Fabaceae; genus Leucaena; species Leucaena leucocephala. The sequence continues at coordinate 7,677,678 of CM073545.1, forward strand.
GAAGTGTGCAAGGTCTTTTCCAGTCGTCACATGGCATTAGTCTGCGAAAAGCAGATAAAGTTGATGGCACGCATTACGAGGCAGGAGACTGGACCGGTGAGTCAGCATGGTGAGTCAGCATGCTGAGGTGTCCCAGGAATTCAAGCATGTGAAAAATGAGGCGCTGAGTCAGCATGGTGAGTTGGCACGATGATGAAGTAAATGAGGAATTAAAGAAAATAGGAAAATCCAGGAAAAACCAGGACCGTAGGATCAAAGTTCCTGGAAATTATGATTGTGCCATTGAGCCCCATTATAAATACCCCCTTCCCCATTCCATTTGCATCCCGCGGAGCAAGAGGAGAATGAGAGAGAAAGAAGAGAGGGAAAGGGAAGGAAAGGAAGAGAGAAAGGAGAAAGGAAGTAAGGAAGTTCTGGCGGAGCTGGAAGCAGAATAAGGATAGTAGGGTTCTGCTGATCTAGCCAGGTAGTAATTAATCCTAGCTTTTATGTAATGGCTTTGTGATTGATGTGCTATTGTTTGGTTGGATTGTTGTCTTATATGTTATGTCTGAAGCTCTACTGCAATGCTATGATCATATGTTATTGAGTATGGAAGCACGCAGCATACTTATCTGTACACAATCACAAGCAAGCACTGTCACACTGCATTACATATATTGTTATGATTGTTGCTACTGAGATTCCCCCGAATCTCATCCCCATCCATAACCCATTACAGGGAGGTTATGTTGAAGTAGATTTTGAGAAAGCCAGGAGACGCCGTTATGCTGCCCAAGTTAAGACTGAACGTCATAGTATATGATAAGTACTGTGTACGTAGTGCTGTCTAAGGAGGCTAGAAGTGAGTGGACCTAGCCGGTTCATCTAGTCTTTCCTGGGTACTACGTAGAATGGTAGTCCTCATGAGGAGATTACCGAATCAGTACAGTTCAGTTCTTTATAAAGCTGAAGCGTAGCGGTTATGCTGCCGAAGTTTAGGCAGAACGAGATGTAATAGGAATATGAGAATTATGTATATGTCTTGTTGTATATGCCATATTGTATGACATTTTATGATTCAATGATAATATGGTTTGGCATATTCAAATTATGAATGATGAAGTTAAGCTATTTTAAGCTAATATTGCTTCCGCTAGTGTACTCTGAGGGCGGTAAGGGAGGATGTTTCATTTTGGTATCAGAGCAAGAGGTTCTGGCACCAACCAGAAAGGACTCTGGTTCAGAGCATAAGATTCTGGCACAGAACAGAAGGTTCTGGCTCAGTGATGCTCTGATTTAGCCCTTGAGTACGACAGAATAGCACTCCGGTCGCGACTAACGTGATTTATGTCGCGACGGGTAGCCTCAATGAGAGGTTTAGTCGCGACGCATAAGTTTATAGGTCGCGACGGTTATTCACAGAAAGCTTTGGTCGCGGCGAGTATGTTCCTAGGTCGCGACGTTATTTAACAGAGAGCTAAGGTTGTGACGAGAAAAGTTTAATGTCGCGACTAGAAATGGCTATGGTTGCGACGTGAAGAGACATAAGTCGCGACGAGAAAATATCCTGGTCGCAATGGTAGAGGAGTTGAGTCGCGACGTGGAAAGGTTAAGGTCGCGACGACAGAAGATTTAGGTCGCGACTAGAAGACAGAAAATGTTAAGGACGCGACGTCTGAAGCTGTAGGTCACGACTAAAGAATAGAAATGATAAGTCGTGAGGAGTTAAGGGTAATGAAGAATCATAGAGGCTATGAATAGCGATTACCCAATACTCATATCGCGACGGAATGACAGAGATGTCCTGGTATGACATTAGAAGATACAGATCGGGACTATTATGGGTTTAGAAGAGCCCGTGGAGATAAGGCTCCTAGATGGAATAAGAGGTGTTCATGTTTCGTTGTAAAGGAAAAGACAGGTGAACACAAAGCATGAACATAGAGCTTGAGTGGAGAAGCCATGCATAGAGGAAGTTGGCAACTCCAATAAGCAAGTCATCCTTGCTAGGTAGGATAGGCCGCAAAGGATGATAATGATAAGTTAAGATGAGCTAGCTAGATGGGATAGCTAGTATGAAGTTTGCCTCGGAGTAATCCTAGGGCATAGCCTAAAGGCTAGAGATGTAATGATGTTTGATATGGCCTAAGGCTAAGGCTAAGGACGTGATGGTTAATAGGTAAAGAGTTAAAATTCCCTAAGCAGAGGGATTCCATCACAGAGATCTAGGGTAGAGTACCCTAAAGAATAGAAATAATAGTAAAAGATAATGAATGAGATCTAGGCGACTGAAGTTCGCTAGGATTAAGAGAAAGATGCGTTTTCAGGTGCTTAAGGGCTGTGGCTCGTGTGTCTGGAAAACAAAACCGTGATCTCATGTGGGCACCAAGCCTACCTAAGGGGAAAGCGGATAATATCTTTGTAAAGGGGTTCTAGGCTGTTACAGTAAAAGCCGATGAGGGACCACAGTCTGGTCAAGAATAGACTGAGACTGATAGATAGACAAAAGAAGAAATGAGATTGTAGAAGGTAGCCACAGATTACGGGATACAGTGACTCCCCTATGTAAGAAAGAGTGATGAAGGGTTGAGTCTGTACCCTAATAAGAGGGTAGCGTGGCAGCCTGAGATAGACAAATGTTTCAGGATGACTGACCAAGATATGATAGGCAATATGATAAATAAAATATGCCTTGAGGTTTAGTTAGTCTGATGGATGGTTGAGCAAAGTATGATGATGATATGGCTTATGATGCCATAAGTTATGATAGTTGCATCTCCTTGCAATTGTCATATGATGACATGCTTGTTAGGGTATGCCATGATGAATGAATACTCCCTTTTACAGTGCATGAAGGGTAGAGTATATATGAGATGAGAAAGTATGTTGCTCCCATTCCATATGACATGTAATGAGATATGTATTGAGGATGATAGATAGTCTCAGTTCATGGGACAATAAGTTATGATATTCAGATATGTTTGAGGTTACTCGGGTAATTCTGCAGACTTATGAATATAGTACTCAGGACCATTTCTGTTGAAAGGAATGGTAGACAGAAAGAAAGCAGATAAGAATAAAGAGATTGTTTTTAGATCACTCTTCAGATAAGAGTTGGATCTGAAACAGATGGCTCTCAGATAGAGCTAGATTCAGATGAGTTATGATGAGGCCATAGCAGTAGAATGCAATGGCAGGTGGTTAGACCATGATGCCACAAGCCAATGGTAAGCCACAGTAAAGTAAGAAAGATGAGAAGGAACTCCTGAGTAAGAGAGGAAGTAAGTAAAGTCTGGGTAAATAATGTGAGGCTATAAAATTTTTATGGAGTTATCAACAGGTGGAAGCAGTTAACCTTATAACTTAGTCTGTTGGTTTAAGATCTTCGGGAGATATACAGTACAACAGAATCGCAGTTAGATTCTGGAGGGTCACAGTTAGATCCTAGCATGGCTCCAGGGTCGCAGTTAGATCCTAACAGATCCAGAGTCACAGTTAGATTCTGAAGAGGCTAACGGTTGATCGTAGTTAGATCCCGAGGTCGCAGTTAGACCTAGCCTAAGGAAAGTAATGAGCCATGAGACATGAGTACGATGTAGTATCTCTTTGGGAAGATGAATGCCAAAGACGAAGTTAAGGTAAGGAAGTTTCACTAGTTGATAAGCTGACCCAGAGAAATTGTTTTATAATGATTTTCCTCAGGTAGCCTCTAGTCTACAGACTGAACTTAGCTTTCCCTTAAACGAAGATGGAGTCCAAGTTTAAATCTGAGTACTGAGATTCAAAGTTTTGTAGAAGTATGCCTGAGAAGCAGAGAAGAGAATCCTCTGTGTAATGAGAAGCAGAGAAGAGAATCCTCTGTGTAATGAGAAGCAGAGAAGAGAATCCTCTGTGTAATGAGAAGCAGAGAAGAAAATCCTCAATGTAATAAGAATAGAAAAGTATGAGTAGATAAAGATTACCCAGATGAGGGATAAAGAGATTAAAAGGCTAGAAAAGACCTAGAGAAGAAGGTCTAAGGCAAAGTAAAGATAGAACGCAGTTCTATGAGGAAGAGAATGTTAGCCTTATGATAAGGCAAGATAAGTTATGAAAGGGTGAAATACACCATGAGATGGCTAGAATGGGCTAGATATGCCATGATAAAGTATCAAAGGCATGTAATGAGATACACGGTAGTAAACGTGTAATATGACACGCACCTAGAGATGTGCATTGTATGAACAGGCAGAGAGGCTCCCTTTTTGGTAGGGATCATATGTTTGAATGTTATGTTATAGAAAATGAGAGTTTTCACTCCTTGCATGAGATGCTAGGCCTTATGTTATGCTAAAACTATGCAAGCTCTGAGTGTTAGAGCTGTGCCTAGTTAGAACAGGAATGCTTGAGCTCCGATATTAGAGCTTTACATTCATAAGCAGGTATGCAGTCCTGCAGTATGTTGGCCAGGCATTATGCATGTTAGAGTAGGTGCTTTTGTTTAGCAGTAAAGTAAAGAAAGAATAGCTGCGTAAGTCCTCTCTCTGTATGACGTTAAGTGCAAAGAAAGATGAAATGTTGCAGATTTTAAAGCAGTCTGTGAGATATCAAGAGAAGTAGTAAGAATATGATGCTTAAAGTATGATGAGTAGTTAGAAGAAATTCCCGAATACAGTAATATTCGAGAGAATTTCATATGAAAGAAATGGACACTACTCATAAGTGCAGTAAGTGGTCCATAAGAGGAAAGTAGATTTCAACTCTGATTGGATTAACCCAGCGAAAGAAAGGCATGTTACGAAGAGATGTAAAGTTATGATGAGTACTTTGCCAGATGTTAAGTTAATTTGGCTATGGTACTGATTAAATTTCGAGGACGAAATTTATTTAAAGGGGAGGAGAAATGTAACATCCCAATTTTCAGGCCTTGAGACACGGAAATAGCCTGAGAATGAGAGGCTACCAGACCCCTTTTGAGCAGAAGTCCCAGAGACATAAGAGAGTTTTTAGGGACTAAGCTGCGAGTAAGTAAAGGTACGGGGACTTATGTGCAAACAGTGGAAGTCCCAAGGGGTAGAATGGCCATTTGGGGTGATGTAAAGGTCAAAGGTTGAAGAGTTACGAGCTGACCGTTCTGGTCGCGACTAGAGTAAAGCATGGTCGCGACTAGTGGTTACAGAAAGAGCTATACGCGACAAGAAAGCATTATGGTCGCGACATAAAAGAAGTATGGTCGCGACTAGAAAGCAGTGATATCGCGACTAATAGTGGCAGAAAGCCTTAGACGCGACTAAAAAGTGTTATGGTCGCGACTAAAATGTGTTGTGGTCGCGACGATAGAATGTTTTGGTCGCGACGAGAAGATGTTTTGGTCGCGACTAATGTACACAGAATTGTAAGGTCGCGACAAGATGATGTTGAGGTCGCGACTAGTGACTAAAGTGGCGCTAAGCGTACGGGCCAAGAGTGGTGAAGGTCCAAGAGAGATAGTTACCCGGTTGGAGATAGACCGGAGGCAGGATATCAGATACAGGAAAGGTTATCTGGAAACCATGAGGTGGACTGATAAGGTATACTCATGGGACCCACAAGATGCCACATGGCATTAAAGTAATAATTCAGTAAAGTAAGGATACTCGGTTGGCACGAAAACCGAGGAGGCACGATAACTGAGGAAATGATCAGATAAAGTCAGGGACTTATCTGGATGGCATTGGGAAGCGTGCAAGGTCTTTTCCAGTCGTCACATGGCATTAGTCTGCGAAAAGCAGATAAAGTTGATGGCACGCATTACGAGGCAGGAGACTGGACCGGTGAGTCAGCATGGTGAGTCAGCATGCTGAGGTGTCCCGGGAATTCAAGCATGTGAAAAATGAGGCGCTGAGTCAGCATGGTGAGTTGGCACGATGATGCAGTAAATGAGGAATTAAAGAAAATAGGAAAATCCAGGAAAAACCAGGACCGTAGGATCAAAGTTCCTGGAAATTACGATTGTGCCATTGAGCCCCATTATAAATACCCCCTTCCCCCATTCCATTTGCATCCCGCGGAGCAAGAGGAGAATGAGAGAGAAAGAAGAGAGGGAAAGGGAAGGAAAGGAAGAGAGAAAGGAGAAAGGAAGTAAGGAAGTTCTGGCGGAGCTGGAAGCAGAATAAGGATAGTAGGGTTCTGCTGATCTAGCCAGGTAGTAATTAATCCTAGCTTTTATGTAATGGCTTTGTGATTGATGTGCTATTGTTTGGTTGGATTGTTGTCTTATATCTTATGTCTGAAGCTCTACTGCAATGCTATGATCATATGTTATTGAGTATGGAAGCACGCAGCATACTTATCTGTACACAATCACAAGCAAGCACTGTCACACTGCATTACATATATTGTTATGATTGTTGCTACTGAGATTCCCCCGAATCTCATCCCCATCCATAACCCATTACAGGGAGGTTATGTTGAAGTAGATTTTGAGAAAGCCAGGAGACGCCGTTATGCTGCCCAAGTTAAGACTGAACGTCATAGTATATGATAAGTACTGTGTACGTAGTGCTGTCTAAGGAGGCTAGAAGTGAGTGGACCTAGCCGGTTCATCTAGTCTTTCCTGGGTACTACGTAGAATGGTAGTCCTCATGAGGAGATTACCGAATCAGTACAGTTCAGTTCTTTATAAAGCTGAAGCGTAGCGGTTATGCTGCCGAAGTTTAGGCAGAACGAGATGTAATAGGAATATGAGAATTATGTATATGTCTTGTTGTATATGCCATATTGTATGACATTTTATGATTCAATGATAATATGGTTTGGCATATTCAAATTATGAATGATGAAGTTAAGCTATTTTAAGCTAATATTGCTTCCGCTAGTGTACTCTGAGGGCGGTAAGGGAGGATGTTTCACAAACTCCACTAAAGGCAAATGCTTATCCCAACTCCCACCGAAATCCATGACACAGGATCTCAACATATCTTCCACTGTCTGAATCGTCCTCTCTGATTGTCCATCAGTGTGTGGATAAAAAGCAGTACTTAAGTTTAACCGAGTACCCAACGCTTTCTGAAATGATTCCTAAAATCGAGAAGTGAACCGGGGTCCTCTATCCGAAAATAGACACAGGAACTCCGTGCAATCACACAATTTTCGCGATATAGATCTTGGCAAACCTCACCGCACTGTAAGTCGTCTTCATTGGAAGAAAATGAGCCGACTTAGTTAACCTGTCAACAATCACCTAAACAGAGTCAAATCCTTTTGACAGTACGGGAAAACTAATGATGAAATCCATTGTTACATTTTCCCATTTCCATACAGTAATTTCCAATCATTGCAGAGGTCCTGCAGGCTTCTGATATTCCACCTTAACCTGCTAACACACTGACGAGAGCTTCGGATTGTCGCGGTCCGAGCCATCAAAATTAAGTGAATTGCACCCTAGTAATGTAGTATAAGGCACAACCCTATCGTTCTTCTCAAGGAGCCTTTCTAAAGGAATCCTAGCGAATTGGATGTCAAATTCAATGGTAAACCTGAGTAAAGCGTAAATGGTTTTGTGGTTTTGTGGGTGCAGTAAAATAAAGATGCAGTAAAATAGATGTTTTTATGTTTTTGTTTAAGATGGAAAATTGTTGGTTTGTGAAAGTAGTTAATAATGATAGGCTCTTGACGATAAAAAATATCTATCCTTGCTCTCAATGTATATGGAGTTTCAAATCGCTAAGTCTTGAATAAAACCTCAATCAATCGATTGAGTCCAGAACCTTAATATTCTCTAAACTCCTTTGATCAAAGCTAGTTTAAAGACTATTATTGAACTGCTAAGGATCACTTAGTGTGTAATTTAAACCAGATGGAAGAATGCCCTCGAATGAGCGTCGATCGACTAACCCTAGAATTCAAGCAATCGAATCAATTAGCAACGATCGTTGACAACCGTTCAACTAGCTTAAACTCAAAACTGAAATATTATATTTAAACCAGCATTCAAAACATCCAAAGTAAATTACAATCGTCTAATTTGAGAATAATCAATCGATATTCAAAACTTGTTCATATGATGAAAAACCCTAGATCTAGAAGCAATCATAATATGACAAGATACAAATTAGAACAGAAGAAACTCCTCATTCAGTCCGTGAGCTCAAGATACTGGACGCATCACCAAGAGACTAAAGGTTTAGCCTCTCATGACTTCTACTGCACTGCAATCGCTGTTCAGATGTGATGCCATGAAGAAATAATGAAGAGATGAAGGGTGAAAGGGGTAGAGATGTGTAGAAGGTGTGTAGAGATCGCTCGAGTACTGATTCTTAGCCTAATCAGGTCCAAAAACCAGCCTCCTCTTGACGGCAGCCTCCCTCTCTTCTTATTACAGCATGACCTAATTCAAAATGCGCAGTTTTAGCGATTTTGTACTTTTAGTCGCAACCAGATACATTTGTTCGTCGCGACCTATGAACATGGAGAATCTTCCAGAAGAATTATGAGTCACGACTTTAGGACTCTTTGGTCGCGACTAAATAGCATAGAGGCGTGATTTGACTTTGTGGTTTCTTTCCTGGTCCTTGCTCTCTTCCAAAATTCCTGCAATTCAATAAAAGCTAACTGTAAAAATTCAAATCAGTAAATAACAGAATATATGCAGTTTGGAAGGTTGATTTACCATTTTACCCCTTTAATTAGCACATTGCCCAGCACAATCATGTACCAACACAAAAGTACAATTTAAGGCATGAAATGAATGGTAAAGTTATTATAAAGCTCTCAAAATTGTCATAGAAACCATATACAAAATATGTCTTATCAATTCCCCCACACTTGAACCTTTGTACTCCTGGACAAAGAAATGAATTACACCTAGAACAACACTATTAAAGCCAAGATAATAACATAATCCATAGTGTGAACTGAAAACAATTAATCCACCGTCTTTTGGGGATGCAGAAGTGATAATGTGAGAAATGCCAATTAATCAACTACTAAATGAAATCAACCTCAACTGTATGAGCGCAATAGATCCTCTCTAATGATGTAAGTGTTTAGCTCTTTCTATCCTCTCATTGTTAGGGTTCTTTCACTCAAATTCAAATTGGAAAACGTCCTACCATATGCTTGTAATGGCTCTAAATCTTAGCAACTATATAGCACTTATGCAAAGAATCAAGAGGTCTTTTAGGGTTGTAATGATGGAGATGGGCCACATGGAATGGAATGTGAAGAATAGAAAGTACTATATGCATTTAACAATGAATATGTAGCATGGATTCATGTCTCTAGAGATCTAGAAGTGATACTTATGCTAATAAGAGCTGATAAATGTGCCTTCTTCATTTCTCTTTTCTTTTTTTTAATTTGGCACCTCATGCACAGAACCCGTAGCACACATCACAACAATAATGAATTTTTGACATGAATAAAATTTTATTTTGCAAATAAAGTTTATGCATATATGACTTTCTATATGAATGATGGATGAAAGAAAAATGATGGGCTCAAAGGGGTGACTAAGGATACGAATGTAGTGGGCTTGTGTTTGGGATAAAAGGGTTTACAAATAAATGCCTCTATCATGTTCAATTCATAAATGCGCAAGTCATTCTCAACTCAGAGCCAAGACAAGTTCTAGAGGATATAAACCAATTAAATAATCACTCAATATAGAAATTTAGGCCGAGAATCCTTCCAACTAGGGTTTTGATCTAAATTTCTCATAAGCTAAAGTCCCAAACAAAGTTCATCATTCACTAGGCATTAGAACACTTATCACAACTGAAAACCCTCTAAACGATGGTTTAAAAGTTTCAAAGTAATCACTTAGAATCATGTAATAATCCCAAATTCAATAGCAAAAGTTCAGGTGTTTCAAATTCAATTTCCAAGATTCAAAGAAAAATTCAAGTGTGGTAATGGTTTCGAAGGATTAAGAAGGATTTGAAGTAAGGGGACAATGAATCATTTGTGAAAGCATCTTAGTAGTTCAAAAGGAATCCTTCTTTCCAGCATTGCACAAGGCAAAGAGAAGGTAAATGGACATTTTCCAAAAGTGGGTCGCGACTTAAAACAGTTGCGATCGCGACCTATTTTCACAGGGGTGCATGCTCAGAAGTTTTCAAACATTGGTCGCAACTAATGAAATTGCCTATCGCGACTCAAATCAGGCACTATAGTCGCGACTCAAATGGACAGAAACGTATTATCGTGACCATACAGCACATAGGTCACGACTGTAGTTCACAAAGAGCATGTTAGTCCAAAATTCCATTACAGGTTGCGACCATAAATCACATATGTCGCGACCATTTTTTCACAGAGACTACTAAGCCACAGTTTTCAAAGTCCAAAAATGGTTTTCAAGCTAAATCCTTTTTGCCAATTAAGAATTTTGTTTAAGGTGGAGGTCCAATTTTCAACAATTCATCACATATTAAGATCAAAAACAAAGATTTTGTGATGAAAGATTGGATTAATTACAAAAAGGCAAGAGTAAAACATCTTCCCCCACACTTAAACTTGACAGTGTCCTCACTGTCAACAGAACCAAAAAAAGGTGATAATGTTATCAGTGAAATCTAGCCTCAATACAGTATGTAGTCATAATGCTCACTGCAATTTTCGCAATGAAGCTCGTAGTCACATTCAAGTCATACAAAGCAATACAAGTAAAGCAAGGATGATAGGATGGGTAAGCTAAATTCATGTATGTGAGTGTGTGGATGGAAAGGTGACCATTGAAGAGTGTGCAACACAGTAACGGGGTGTTATTCAAAAAAGAAATAATCCTAGAATAAACAGAAATAAACTGAAGACAACTAGAACTAAACTGAAAATGGAATCTAATCTACTGAATCATCTCTTTCCTACACTCAACTTAACATAGCAAAACATTATAAATAGAAGAATGTGTAAAAGGTAGGAGATAGGAAAGAGACAACCTGGCCTCAAGGTGGCGGGGGAAACTCAATAACCTTGGAGAAACAGCTATTTGAATGGACGATCTCCCCCATTGCTTTCTCTCTCCACTTTAAAGTGCCACGGTAGTGCATTTTGTGCTGAGATTCGTCCGAGTTTGTCTTGAATCTTCCCTCTTTAAACTTGAACTTGCCCAACTGTGGTTGGCATGTAACAGCAATAGAGTTGGGAGGTTTTCCCTTCGCATCCTTTGTACATTCCTTGCGGTTGCTCTTATCCAGCTTGTGTGGGTTCCCCAATTTGTCCTTTACTTTCGTAAGCGTCGTACCAAGCTGAGGTTGGTCTATAATTGCAACAAGAGTGGGGTCATGCTTTTCCATACCTGCATCATTATTAGGGATCAAATCTTTCAAGAATTTTAAGGTATGGGAAGTAATCTTGGAATGAGAACGAGGAGAAGTAGGGTTAGAACACATTGGCCCTTTAACCAAAATAGTGGAAAGGGGATCTGAAGGAATTTTCAGTTCATTGGATGCGCCTGGTATATGGGGTCGCGACCTTTCAGTGTATTGTCGTGACTGAGAATGACAGGGTGCACCTCTAGAACCATTAGTCGCGACATTATTTTCATCTTGTCGCGACTTGTGTTCTCTAGAGTTTTGTGTCCCGACCTGAAAACCATTTTGTCGCGACTCATATTCACAGGAAGACTGTTCCTCAGCAGATTAAGAGTTAGTTGCGACACCTATATCTTCGGGTTGCGACTGGTCGTTTCTGGAGTTTTGTGTTGCGACCTTATATTCATTTAGTCGCGACTCATGTTCACAGTGGGCTGCAGACTGATGTTTGGTTGCGACTTTATGGTCATTGGGTCGCGACCGTTTATCATAGAAACTCGATCTATCTTCAATTGTTGGACTTTCAGTCTGCAAAATTACTCAACAAGCCTCTTGCAAGTGCATTATCTCTATCATTATCATGCAAACTCAATTCATATTCATCCCTAACCTCTTCGACAACATAATTAATGGCATTTAAAGTAGTAAAAGCAGAATTATCATAGGGATATCTCATTGCTTCATTCATGTTAAAACTTACCACATGTTCTCCAACTTCCATAGTAATGGAACTATGCTTCATACTAATGATGGTTTTGGAAGTTTGGAGGAAAGGTCGGCCTAGGATCAAAGTGCTATCATTTACTAGCTCATTAGACATATCCAGAACATAAAAGTCTGCTGGGAACACTACATCCTTGACCTGCACTAGAATATCCTCAAGGATTCCCTTAGGATACCTAATTGACCTGTTAGCTAATTGGAGTACTATATTTGTGTCTCTTAGATTGTTGACACCTAAAGCTTGATAAATCGACCAAGGCATTACATTAATGGCAGCTCCTAAGTCTAGCAACGCTCCCTTAATAGGAACATTTTCTATTGTGCATGGGATTGTACAAGAGCCTGGGTCTTGGCACTTGATCGGTAATTCATCTTTAAATAGGGATGACACATTAGCACTCACCTGAATTCTCTCAAGAGGCCTAAATTTCTTTTTATCAGCACACAATTCTTTTAAAAATTTAGCATACTTAGGGTTTTTCTTGAGGAATTCAACCATAGGGATGTTTATTTCCAATTTATTGAACAGATTGTAAGCATCTTTTACAAAATCAGGATCAACTTTTTTCTTTCCAGCAAAATAAGAGTTAGGAAAAGGGAGATCTTTTATACTTACCTCCTTACCAGTATGCATAGAGGCTCCTTGCTTGCTCGTCTCCGGCTTCTCCTCAGGTTTCTTTCCTTTATATGCTGGAGTTAGTATTGTTACTTCTTCTTCCTGCAGCTCTTGTACTGCAGCTTGTGCTTGTGAGTTCTCCTCTTGGGTTGCCTTCTTACTTACAAGTAACCGTTCTTTGGCACTTTCAGAATTACCAATCTGCATCTGTGGCAGTGATGAATCATCAAATTTAGAATCTTCCTTATCCTCCTGTGGTGTATCAGCTTCCTTAAAATGCACATGTTTTCCACTTCTTAGAGATATGGCATTCACCCCTCTTGGATTAATAACAGTGTTCAAAGGTATGCTGCCACTGTTCTTTCCTTGGATGTCACTCACTACATTAGAAACTTGAGTTACGTGGCTTGTGATATCTGCATTCTTACGACTTAACTCCTCAAGTTTTCTGTGTACATCTGCATAATCCTTCTGCATACTCTGGAGAATTGAAGTGATGGAGGTGAACTGACCATCATTCTCTTTGAGCTTGTGATCAATATTGGTCATTCTACTATCCATGTTATTCATTTGTGCTGCCATACTCTTTAACAACTGAGAGGTCTCTTCTGGTCTTGAGGGCACTAAAGTATTAGGTTGTATTGGGACCATAGACCTTGCATTACCTTGATAGTTGCTTGAGGAAGCACAACCTCCTTGAAATTGATTAGATCTATTTTCTCCACTCCCCCACCTAAAATTTGGGTGGTCTCTCCAGCCAGGATTATATGTGTTAGAGTATGGATCTCTCTTGTCACATCCTTATTTTTATATATCTTAAGGACCAATCAGTATCACTTAGAACCACTTTCAGGGTCATTGTAGTCTAAACTCTTAATCTGGAATTTTATTCTCATCGGGTACTGTTCACTGTGGCAAAATCCAGATGAGTGACCTGACTTTGAAAAATCATAACTAATTCTAGAAAAATATAAATGAAGTGGTTCAAATTGCTACATGAATATAACTTAATTATGTTTCAGGGAAAAATCATTGGTTGACCATTCCTTGACAAATTCAACGTGGGTCAACGTTTCAACTTTACTGTTCATCCAGTGATTTTCTCCTGAATCCAGCATTCTGGTCCCAATTTTCACAATTTATATCTTTTCTTATATACATCCAAATGAAGCATTATATATATAAAATTAAAGCTTAGGATGTCTAATATTTACCATAAAAAGATCATATATTTATTCAACCATTTACTATTTTTAATAATTTATCAAACATCTATAGGTCTCCACGGATTACTGTTCACAAGGCCATTTTTCAGCAACCAACCTTACATATTAGTGCATACATACATCACATATCAGTCAAACATGCCAGATAACAATTATTATTGAATAATCTGCTGTTATACATCAGTGCATGATTAACATGCTCATATTTTCTATTACATTTTCCGTTGTCTAAAATCCGGCAGCATAACTGCTATATTTCTTCTATAGAAAGTAACCGATCTTGTACCGATTCGGTAATTCTCATAGGAACTACCATTCTACGTAAGTACCCAGGAAAGACTGGATGAACCTGCTAGGTCCACTCACTTCCAGCCTCCTTAGACAGCACCTACGTACACAGTACGTATCAGTTCCTTCTTCGTTGCCAGAATTTCGGCAGCCTAACGGCGTCTCTTAAAATTTCCAAATTCTATTTTGACAGAACCTCCCCTGGAATGTTATATATGGGAATGAGATTCAAAAGAATCCCAGTAGCAACAATCATAACAATATATGTAATGCAGTGTGACAGTGCTTGCTTATGGTTGTGTACAGATAAGTATGCTGCATGCTTCAATATTCAATAACATATGATCATAGCATTGTAATAGAGCTTCAAGCATAACATATAAGACAACAATCCAAACAAACAATAGCACAATAATTCACAAAGACATTACATAAAAGTTAGGATTAGTTACTACCTTAAAAGCAAAACTTCAGAACTTCCCTACTGCTTTCAACTCCACCAGAACTTCTCTCAAGAACTTCCTTATCTCTCTAACTGCTCCTTAGGCCGTGGGAATGAAGAGCAAAGGGGGGGTATTTATAGTTTTGGTCAATGACATTCTTGTAATTTTGAAGCCATCTGATCCTGTGGTCCTGGTTTTTCAGGAATTTCCTATTTTTCTTTATTCCTTTTACTGTATCATGCATGACATGACTCCATGCCACCTCATGGGACAACTCACCACCCACATTCTTCACATGGAGAAAATGGAGAGGAGAAAAGCCTTTTGGAAGCTTTCCGGTCCAATTCGGTACCAGCCTGGTCCGTCGCCTCGAAAACTGGACCGTTTCCTGAATCTACTTTTTCTGAAAACCCATATTATGTCTTCTGGCCTTACATTTAGTATCTAGACCCTTTATATCATTAACATTTTAATACTGGGTCCAAGCTCAATTACAGATCCCCTGCAAAATGACCAAAATACCCCTGGGTGCCCTATCATGCACTATCTTAACTCTAAGGGCAAAATCATCATTTTACACCTTTCTGTACCTCGTCAGGGCATATACTGACTCTGGTTAACTTCTCCTGTATATATCTTGGCCTCTAGGCCTGTCCAGAATGACCAAAATGCCCTTCATACGCCTATTACCCCTTTGGTACAACACAAGGGCATTTTCGTAATTTTGCACTTTTCCGGGGTTCTGCCGGACACTGGCCCACCTATCAGTCCAAGAGTCTTATTGGTCCTTTGTTGGCGCCATTATTGGGCCTTTCTGGGTCCATTAACTTTATGGCACGCATCACGAGGAATCTTCCTCTGGCACAGTTCACTGAATATTTTATTATTATTCACCGTTTATACACCTTTCCGGACACCGGCTCCTTCTGCCAGATACACTGCCCTACTGTGTCTGGGCAGCCATTTGGGTCATAACGGGCATCTGACTGTTGTTACCCGACCTCATTCAGTCTTAGTTTAAATACCAATAAATCTCCCTATCGGATCCCTGGAGGCCTCATACCCCGTCTGGATTTTCTAATTCGCGGATAACTTTTCCTACAGACCTCCTATCGGTATTCTGTCCATTTCCCAACATCCGCCCCATAAGGGTGCATCATCCTGTAATTTCATACTTATATCTGAAATCTAGGGTATCCAGTAGGAATTTTTATAACTTTTGGACGATCAGTCCATTTTTGGCTATCTGGAGTCTTCAAAAATTCCGGTATTAGGCTGGATTATCCAGCGACACCTGCCCTATCTTCTAGTAAAATCTGGGACTGAAATGCCATTGGGCAATCCAACCCACTTCTGGCCTATTTTTCCTTAATTATACTTTAGCCCCAGGGAACTTTTTCTTCTTTGCACTTAAGTCCCTTTATTTGGCTAAAATTACACTTTAAGACCCTACATTTTTGTCTACCTTTCTTTCTTAACCTTAAACTTTCCATAATTGCATTTAAGTCCTTTCATTTCCTTTCTTTTGCAATTTAATCCTTTTCTTTACATAAAGAACCACATCTTTTTCCTGAAAAAGAACTCATATATTTCATCTAATCTGTACATGGAAATCAGTACAGAAAATTAAGGATATTACATCTCTTCTGGAAGTTATTCTCTCTCCCTTGATACATAGCTACCACTTCCTCATACTGTCTATCACATGTAATTGTAGCATGCATCATCGCACCATATGATTCACATCCTGTAACTAGGGCTTGTGAGGTGTCCACTGCATGAACTTGTTTTGTGGAGTGCAGCTCCCTTTTAATCAAACTCATCCTCTTTTCCATTCGATTTTCCAAGGCTGCTATCTCAGCTAAGATCGCATTTGAATTACCTGAAGATGAGGGTGGTAATCTTCTTGGATCTACAGTTTGATAGTCCTCATTAGCCATTTTCTGGAACAAATCCCAACTTGCTTGTGGGGTCTTATCTCTCAATGAACCATTCGCAGCAGCATTCAAGGACACTTTATTGTGGGGTAGTAGACCATCAAAGAAGATGTCTACTAAATCAGCCTTAGTGATATTGTGGTGGGGATATCGAGCCAGAAGGTTAATGAATCTTGTCCAATACTCATGCAAAGACTTCCCATCCTGTTGCATAACATTAGTGATCTCCTTCTTCATCCGAGTAGTCTTGGAGGCTAGGAAAAACTACTCCAAATAAGTAGACTTCAGCTAATCCCATGGAGTTGAAAAATGGGTTGGCAAATTGTACAGCCACTCCTTAGCCTTCCCTTCCAAAGTAAAATGGAAACACCTCCTCAAGACGTCATCCAAAGTGGACATTGGAGGCTTCATTGAAGAACAGATTATGTGCATGGTTTGTAGGTGCCTGTGTGGACATTCTCCTGCAAAACCATGAAATTTAGGTAAGGCTGCAATCAAAGCTCCTTTAATTTCAAAATTTGCCTCTTCAGTATAGAAACCATTAGGATCATAATTCACATGCGAATGATTTATTTCCCTAACACTTCTATTATCTTCTACGTTCATTTCATTCTCTCCATGCCCATTGGGCCCATTATGATTAATCTCAGCCATGTTAGAAGTTGCTAAAGGAAACTCTAAATTCCATTCAGTTTCAGACTCCGGGATACTAGAGGAGGAATTAGATTTTGCTTCTTCTCTAAATTCCCTAAATTCTCTCTTTAGTTTCCTAAGTCTTCTCTAAATTTCAGGTTTAAAAGGCACTAATGGTTCAGTTCTTTTACTCATGCAATGCATAAATGATAAAAAATAATCAATGCAAATAGTCAGATTCAGATTCAGAAGTTGCATAGCAGAAAATTTTCAATTGGTCGCGACAAGTGTCTTAGAGTCCAGACTTAAAATCACAGAGAGCAGCAATTGCCCCTAAAAGTTTTAAATGTCGCGACTGGTTTTCGCAGAGAACAGTCAAATATCACAGATGCAATAAGGTCACGACACAAAGTAGTTAACGTCGCGACTAAAAATGACAGAGAGTAACTATCACGACTCAGGTCAGGTAAGGTCGCGACTCTAAGTCACAGAGACTAATCCTGCAGAAAGTCAGAAAAAGATGCAGTATGCAATGCAAGTTAAAAACTACTAAAAGCTAAAATGCAATGAAAAACAAGGAAAATGACTCAGGTAGGCAATAGAATTGACAAACAATTACTAGGGAACCAATTACTTGGCTCCCCGGCAACGGCGCCATTGACGAGAGCTTCGGATTGTCGCGGTCCGAGTCATCAAAATTAAGTGAATTGCACCCTAGTAATGTAGTATAAGGCACAACCCTATCGTTCTTCTCAAGGAGCCTTTCTAAAGGAATCCTAGCGAATTGGATGTCAAATTCAATGGTAAACCTGAGTAAAGAGTAAATGGTTGTGGTTTTGTGGGTGCAGTAAAATAAAGATATAGTAAAATAGATATTTTTATGTTTTTGTTTAAGATGGAAAATGGTTGGTTGTGAAAGTAGTTTATGATGATAGGGTCTTGACGATGAAAAATATCTATCCTTGCTCTCAATGTATATGGAGTTTCAAATCGCTAAGTCTTGAATAAAACCTCAATCAATCGATTGAGTCCAGAATCCTAATATTCTTTAAACTCCTTTGATCAAAGCTAGTTTAAAGACTATTATTGAACTGCTAAGTGAAACATCCTCCCTTAGACTCCTCAGAGTACACTTGTGGAAGCAACATTAGCTTGATTATACCTTAACTTAAGCCCAGAAATTCAAAATTTTACTCTTAAGTTCCTTATTCTGGACCTTTAATTTGAAAATTAATTAATCTCATTCTATACATCCAAACAAGGCTTATTACCTATCCACGTAATGCCCCAGATATGTACGACTGGCCTGCCAAATTTCATAGCCAAACTCCTTCGTTTACTAGGTCAAACTGAGGCCAGAACGCTGCTACCTCAGGACCTGCGAATTTCTCCCTTAATTCCCCATTCACAAATTGAACATGCCAAACAATATTTATTATTAAATAATAAAATGTCATACAACAAGGCATACAGCAAATTATCATATTTCTATTACATCTTTTCCTGCCTAAAATCCGGCAGCATAACTGCTACAACTCTTCTTTAGAAAGTAACCGATCTTGTACCGATTCGGTAATTCCCGTAGGAACTACCATTCTACGTAAGTACCCAGGAAAGACTGGATGAACCGGCTAGGTCCACTCACTTCCAGCCTCCTTAGACAGCACCTACGTACACAGTACGTATCAGTTCCTTTCTTTGTTCCTTCTTCGTTGCTAGAATTTCGGCAGCCTAACGGCGTCTCTCAAAATTCCCAGATTTTATTTTGACAGAACCTCCCCTGTAATGTTATTTTTGGGAATGAGATTCAAAAGAATCCCAGTAGCAATAATCATAACAATATATATAATGCAGAGTGACGGTGCTTGCTTGTGATTGTGTATAGATAAGTATGCTGCGTGCTTCCATATTCAATAACATATGATCATAGCATTGTAATAGAGCTTCAAGCATAACATATAAGACAACAATCCAACCAAACAATAGCACAACAAATCACAAAGACATTACATAAGAGCTAGGATTAGTTACTACCTCAAAAGCAGAGCTCCAGAACTTCTATACTGCTTCCAACTCCACAAGAACTTCCTTTCTTTCTTTCTTTCTCCTTCTCTCTCTTCTTTCTCTCTCTTTTTTTGCCAAAAACGTGGGATGCCTAAAATGGGAGGGGAAGGGGGTATTTATAGCTTTAATGGATGGCATTCTTGTAATTTTGAAGCCATCTGAACATGTGGTCCTGGTTTTTCCTGGATTTTCCTATTTTCTTTATTCCTTTTTACTGCATCATGCATGACATCATCCAGGACACCTCACCGGGACACCTCATCGCCACATTCTTCACATGTCACAATTCCTGGACACCTCATCAGCTGACTCAGCAGTTCAGTCCAATCCAGTACCGGTCCAGAGTCTTGCACCGTAATACGTGTCCTTAACTTTTCTTCTGCCTCTAAGATGACGCCATGTGGCATCTGGAAGGGACCTTTCACGCCTTCCAATGCTATCCAGATAAGTCCCGGACTTTATCTGATCACCTCCTCGGTTATCGTGCCGACCGAGTAACTTTGCTTTATTGAAACAGCATTAAAATAGTATTTTAATGCCACTTTTTCCCACATACTCCATGGGCTACGTTTTTGGGCTCTGGGTATGTTATCTTGGATCCTGATCAAGCTCAAGTACTCTGATGGCTCGATTCCCAAGAAACATCCCTCGGCAAATTACCAAAATACCCCTGGGTGCCCTTTCTTGCACTATTTTAACCCTAAGGGTAAAATCGTCATTTCACACCCTTCTGTACTCTGTCAGGATATATACTGACTCTAAGTAACTTTATCTGTATGAGCCTTGGCTCCTGGGCCTGTCCAGAATGACCAAAATGCCCTCATTCATCTACTACCCCTTTAGTACAACACAGGGGCATTTTCGTAATTTCGCACTTTTCCGGGGTTCTGCCGGACACTGGCCCACCTATCAGTCCAAGTGTCTTACTGGGCCTTGTTGGCGCCATTATTGGGCCTCTCAGGGTCCATTACCTTCATGGCACGCATTACGAGGAATCTTCCCCTGTTAAATAATTATTGAATATTTTATCTACTATTCACCGTTTATACACATATCCGGACACCGGCTCCTTCTGTCCGATACACTGGCCTGCGGTGTTCAGGCATCCCTGTGAGTCATATCAGTCATCTGACTGAGGTTATCCGAACTCATTCAGTCCCTTTTCAAATACCGATAAATTTCCCTATCGGATACCCGGAGGCCTCACACTCCCGTCTGGATTTTCTAATTTGCGAATAACTTTTTCTACAGGCCTCCTATCGGTATTCTGTCAGTTTCCCGACATCCGCCCCATAAAGACGCATCATCCTGTATTTTCTCACCTAGATCTGAAATCTAGGATATCCGGTATGAATTTTTATAACTTTTGGACGATCAGTCCATTTCTGGCTATCTGGAGTCTTCAAAAATTCCTGTATTAAGCCAGATTACCGAGCGTCCCTTGCTCTCTCTACCGGTGAAATCTGGGACTGAAATGCCGTCGGACAGTCCAAACCACTTCCGGCCTGACTTTCTTTAATTACACTTTAGCCCCAAGGAACTTTTCTTCTTTTCATTTAAGTCCCTTTTTATTTGGCTAAAATTACACTTAAGGACCCCACCTTTTTGTCCTTAAACTTTCCATAATTCTTTCATACTCATAGAGACCTCGTATGCACATTTCACAGTTCAGTGAAATGATCAGCATAATTTTCTCTATTTTCTGGCAAAATATGGTACTCATCGGCTACCAGCCCGATCTTTCCCATAATTACGATTTTGCCCCTGCATTCTCTTTCTGGCCTCGTTGCTCATCTTCTCATCCCTCATCTTAAGGTCTAGAAATTCTCTTTCAATAACTCATCCCTTAAACTCTTCGGGAGTCATCGTTAATTGAAAGGCGCGACAACCCGCCCATATCAGGTTATCTTACACAGGAGCCAGCCCATATCAAGCTACCTGCAGAATTCCTAGGCTTGAGACTTAGGACATTTCTCACATTCCTCATCTTGGACCTAGATGAACTGTCCCGATCTCCTAGACCAAAAATCGGGATGTTACACTAAGGATCACTTAGTGTGTAATTTAAACCAGATGGAAGAATGCCCTCGAATGAGTGTCGATCGACTAACCCTAGAATTCAAGCAATCGAATCAATTAGCAACGATCGTTGATAACTGTTCAACTAGCTTAAACTCAAAACTAAAATATTATATTTAAACCAGCATTCAAAACATCCAAAGTAAATTACAATCGTCTAATTTGAGAATAATCAATCGATATTCAAAACTTGTTCATATGATGAAAAACCCTAGATCTAGAAGCAATCATAATATGACAGATACAAATTAGAACAGAAGAAACTCCCCGTTCAGTCTGTGAGGTCAAGATACTGGACCCATCACCAAGAGACTAAAGGTTTAGCCTCTCATGACTTCTACTGCACTGCAATCGCTGTTCAGATGTGATGCTATGAAGAAACAATGAAGAGATGAAGGGTGAAAGGGGTAGAGATGTGTAGAGATCGCTCGAGTATTGCTTCTTAGCCTAATCAGGTCCAAAAACCAGCCTCCTCTTGACGGTAACCTCCCTCTCTTCTTATAACAGCATGACCTAATTCAAAGCGCGCAGTTTCAGCGATTTTGTACTTTTAGTCGCGACCAGATACATTTGTTCGTCGCGACCTATGAACATGGAGAATCTTCCAGAAGAATTATGAGTCGCGACTTTAGGACTCTTTGGTCGCGACTAAATAGCACAGAGGCGTGATTTGACTTTGTGGTTTCTTTCCTGGTCCTTGCTCTCTTCCAAAATACCTGCAATTCAATAAAAGCTCGCTGTAAAAATTCAAATCAGTAAATAACAGAATATATGCAGTTTGGAAGGTTGATTTACCATTTTACCCCTTTAATTAGCACATTGCCCGCACAATCATGTACCAACACAAAAGTACAATTTAAGACATAAAATGAATGGTAAAGTTATTATAAAGCTCTCAAAATTGTCATAGAAACCATATACAAAATGTGTCTTATCACACACCAAACAACGTGCCACAAAGTTTGTAACATCCTTACTTTCATACATCTTAGGGACTATTCGATAGCATTTAGAACCACTGACATGACCTTTGAAGTCCATTAGCTAAATCTGGAATTTTTACTCTTGGCGAGTTACTGTTCATATGGTATTCCATATTCGGCGATGAACTTTGATAAATCATAATTAATTCTAGGGAAATCGAAATGAAGTGTTTCAAAATTCTTCTCGAAGCTAACACCTTGAAATTTAAGGGAAAAATAATTTCCTGACCAAATAATTGTCCAATTAATACAGTTTAATCGTTAAAGATTACTGTTCATTTGGTCAAAAATTATGAAAACAGATTCTGGTCCCTGACATTGGAAATTCGTTTCTCTTGATATACACATCCAAATGAGGTGTATGACCTATGAATTTAAAGCTCTGGATGTGTACTACATGATCATAAAATTTAGTGAATTAATTCTTTCATCTGCTAGGTCAAATTGAAGCCACAACAAAACTGCTTTAGGACCTACGTTTTTACCATTTCAGTTTTCCGTCTTTAATTCTCAATAATTGTTCCAACATGCATAAACCACCTCTTTGGTCTCACATACATTAATATACATCATGGGGTTATGCCATAATTATTTCATACATTTTTATCACGTAGAGACTTTACATAGCTAAGAAACATTATACATCATAGGATAAAATATAATATCAAATTGCTCACTTTCTTTCTTCCATTCTTTAGCTCTTCTCCATGCATACAATTTCCATCTTGATTGACCTAAATTGGTTGGTTGTGGAAGGGTGAGATTCTAGGGAATCTCAGTAGCAAACATTACCACTAAAATATGCAAGATGGATGCTAATACATGATATGTAATTTCATTAAACTTTCTTCATTTAGTGACATGCTATCATGCTATAAGCTTTGTATAAACTGCATGGCCATGGAAACATGTTACTCATAACATTCAACATCCTTCATCATGTCACAACATCATTCAATCATCATATACATGGCAACACATAAGCATACACCATCAAGCATATAAAGAGGTAAGTCCACTACCTTGAATTTAAGCTTCTTTCCTTATTCTTGCACTTGCTCCCTAAGCTTTCCAATCATAAAGCCTTTCGGTCAATCACTTCTCAACATGCTATTAGATGTTTCAAGGTCCTAAACACATTCACATTCATCACATAATTCATTAGGACCACGAACTC
Source organism: Leucaena leucocephala (assembly GCA_037074615.1). Taxonomy (NCBI): domain Eukaryota; kingdom Viridiplantae; phylum Streptophyta; class Magnoliopsida; order Fabales; family Fabaceae; genus Leucaena; species Leucaena leucocephala. The sequence goes on from CM073545.1 coordinate 7,701,102, forward strand.
AAGCATTATTCAAGACTATCTCTCTTGAATATTTAACTTAGTTCAACTAACATAACTTCCTTTAATCTTTACCAATTGACTTGGCCTTTGAATCAATTGATGTCTTGACCTTACCCTACACAATTTCATCTTTTGAATCCATTTATGAGCTTAGAATCATGAAATTCCAGCTCTCATGCACTGTTCTGGACAGATTTGAAAAACATACACAATTCTTCCAAAAATTCTCATTTTGATTCTAATGCTTCCCATACTTGTTTCTCTACTTTATCCCACACAACTTTTCATTTTAAAACCATTGGAATCATCAAAATCATGAAATTCCAATCACTGTTCATGCGAGTGAACAGTAATGGAAAAGAATTCCAAACATTACAACTTTCAATTCCAATGTTTTCAAGGTTCAAAACCTATCCAATCCTACACAAAATCATCATATAAATTCAATGGAAGCATTAGATCATTGAAATTCCATCTCCTTCCATCATGAACAGTGTGAACCGAATTGTTTCATCCATGGCAAAGTCAAGAATATCAACTTGATTCAACAACCAGTCATCTCACTAGCTTGTTTAAGCTTTAATCTCACAACTCTAACTTTAATTTCTTCTTTCTCCTTTCATCTAAGGTTTTGGACAGCATATACACCTTAGAGAAAACTCAACTTTCTTCCATGAAAATCCTAAGTTCAAGCTCCCAACTCAAAGGAAAATAAGCTAGGATAGATTGCTTACCTTTAATCTCTAGCTTGCTTGAACTTTGGACTTTGGATTCTTCTCCATCTTGGCTTGAGTTTTCATTTTGCCATAGTTTCCCCAAGGGAGAATGCTTCACGGTTTTGAGCAGAAAAATGGGGGTATTTATAGAAAAATTCCATGGAAAATAGATGGCCAAGATTGCTTTGGTTACTATTTGATCTAATGGCCAAGATTTCACCTTGAATCTTGTCTTGCCCACCAAGCCAAGTTGAGATAAAAATCTTCTCTTCCCCTTGCCTTGGACGCCATGTGTTAAGCCTTGTGGGTCCCACTATGTGCAAACCCTAATTCTTACTTTATTCCTTTTTTTAAAAAAATCCATAAATTATTCATTATTGGACTTGGGCTCCAAGAAAACTTTTGGGACTTATTGGGATGCCCTAGGACGAAATGTTGGGCCTCTTTTAGGTCCAATAGCTAATTGGCACAAATCCCAATGCACTTTCCTTATACCGATATCCTTAAATTACCTTGATCTTGGAATAAATGCTAGACACCTCTTTTAATGGTTCTAACATTTTTGTAAATTCATTCTAATATAAAATGAATTCTCTACAAAGTTTCATAATTTTCTGAGACTCAGAAGTCCTAATAAAAATTACGTATATTTCCCTTAAACCCTTTATCGTTGTCCTTTTTCACTGTAAATTCCATAATTAATTCTACAGGACTCCGTTTTGACTTCTGTCAGTTTTATAAATTCTTTTATTAATTATAAGAATTTACTACCAAATTTTATCTGATTTTGAGGTCTATAGCATACTGCATTAATTTCCCTATCTTTAAAAATTCATGTCAATTTTTCGGGACCTTAAATCAAAATTCTGTGTTGCGTCAAACTGATCAGAATAATTTTCTTTATTTACTGGGAAAATTTGGGTCTGATCTGATTCCGGGTATTTTTAGGCCTTTTCCGGCTCAACTTTCTCATAATTACACTTTTGCCCCACAACTTTTGAAAATACACTTTAGGCCCTCAACTTTTCATAATTACACTTAATGGCCCAAAGTTTATGTCTACTTTACATTTTGCACCATGGAACTTTTGCACTTTTCACTTTAGTCCCTCTTCTTTAAATCTTCATCTAATCATTCTTGTCTTCTCTATGCATCATCATAATCCTTTCCAAACCTCTTTCCTCTATCAATATTATACAGATAGGGAAAAATTAGGATATGACAAAGTTCGCCACGTCATTCTTCATACCATGCCACCAATACAACTTCTTTAAATCTTGGTACATCTTAGTCATCCCAGGGTGAATAGTATAAGCTGAATGATGAGCTTCTTCTAAAATTTGCTTTCTCAACTCTTGAACTTGAGGTACGCAAATCCTGCCATTGTACCTCAGAACACCTTCCTGATCAATCACAAATTCTGTATTACTTTCCTCTTTAACCAAATCTCGCAACTTGCTTAATCTCTATCGGAGTACCGAGCCTCTTTGATTTACTTGATTAAAGAGGAACGAGCTTGCAAATGAGCCAAAAACGCTCCTCTATCCATAATTTCAAATATTACTCGTTCTTGTTCCACTGAATGAATGTCTTGCACCAGGGGTCTTCTTTCAACCTTGATATGTGCTAGGCTACCACATTAGCCTTACCAGGATGATACAGAATTGTACAATCATAATCCTTTAGCAACTCCATCCATCTTCTCTGTCTAAGGTTCAGATCCTTCTGATCAAAGATATACGTGAGACTCTTGTGATCAGTGAAAATCTCACAGGTTTCACCGTACAGATAATGTCTCCAAATCTTCAAAGCAAACACCACTGCAGCCATTTCCAAATCATGAGTTGGATAATTTTGTTCATGCTTCTTAAGCTTCCTAGAGACATAAGCAATTACTTGTCTATTCTGCATCAATACACAGCCTAAACCAACTCGAGAAGCATCACAATACACTGTGTACCCTCCAACTCCTGAAGGTAAACTTAAAACTGGAGCAGAAGTCAAAGATTCCTTTAACTTTTGAAAACTTCCCTCACACTTGTCATCCCAAACAAATTTCACATTCTTCTGAGTTAATCTTGTCATCAGAGCAGCTATTATGGAGAAATCCTTCATAAAACGACGATAATATCCTGCGAGGCCTAAGAAACTATGAATCTCAGTGACCATAGTAGGTCACATCCAACTTTTGACTGTCTCAACCTTGCTAGGGTCAACCTGAACACCGTCCTTCAACACCACATGCCCTAAGAAAGTGACTTCACTCAACCAGAATCCGTATTTCAAAAACTTAGTATAAAGCTGTTATTCTCTCAACCTTTGCAACACTAACTGCAGATGATGCTCATGCTCCTCTGTACTCTTAGAGTATACTAAGATATCATCGATAAACACAATCACAAACTTGTCCAGAAATTCTCTGAACACCCAATTCATCAGGTCCATGAATGCAGCAGGAGCATTTGTCAAACCAAATGACATCACCAAAAACTCATAACGACTATACCGTGTTCTAAATGCGGTCTTTGGAATATCTTCTTACTTGATCTTTAATTGGTGATACCCTGATCGTAAATCTATCTTCAAAAAGTACTGTGCTCCTTGCAACTGATCAAACAGATCATCGATGCGCGGTAATGGATACTTATTCTTTATGGTTACCTTGTTAAGTTGTCGATAATCAATGCACAGCCTCAAAGATCCATATTTCTTCTTCACAAACAACACCGGTGCACCCCACGATGAAGTGCTGGGTCGTATAAACCCTTTATCCAACAGTTCTTGTAACTGAGTCTTCAATTCCCTTAACTCAGAGGGCGCCATCCTATATGGTGGAACGAAAATTGGTTGAGTGCCAGGAATGACATCAATACCAAATTCTATTTCCCTATCCGGAGGCAAACCCGGCAATTCCTCTGGAAAGACATCAAAGAATTCTCAAACAACTTGAATTTGATCTAAGCTGCCAGTAGGCCTATCAACATCTGTCACTATAGCCAGAAATCCCTGACAAACTTTTGTCAACATTCTCCATGCTTTAAGGGAAGAAATCAAATTTGTTGGACTCTTAACTTCGTTTCCATGCAGTACAAAAGAAGTTTCACCAGGAACACTAAATCTTACCACTTTAAAGTGGCAATCAACAGCAGCATAACACGAAGCTAACCAATCCATGCCTAATATCACGTCAAAGTCAATCATATCAAGAATCATTAAATCAACCAGACTCTCTCTTTCCTTAACAGACACTTCACAAGATTTATACACTTGTGACATTGACAAAGATTCCCCGATAGGGATAGCAACCAGAAAAGGACAATCAAGCTTGATAGGATCTTTACCTAACCTTTTCGCAAAATATACAGAAACATACGAATGCGTCGATCCAGGATCAAATAATGCATACGCTCTTTGAGAACAAATAGTGAGATTACCTGTAACCACAGCATTAGAGGCCCAAGCATCTTGCCTTGTCATAGCATACACCCTCGCCTGACCTTATCCAGAAGAAGGCTTCCTTTCTTTCTCGAAGGTCTTCCTGAGGTACCTCTACCTGTCGAGGCAGAAGTTGCTCCAATAGATGGGGCTGTAAAGGTAGCAGGGCGAGGAGAAGGTCGAGCTGACCCATAACTCGAAGCAGGCTTAGCAAACGGACAATCTCTTATCATGTGACCCAATTGCCCACACCCATAGCAACCACCCGAGGCTATGCGACAAACCCTAGAATGATTCTTCCCACAAACAGCACAAAAAGGCCTAGGAAAATCCGTCTGTCTCCCAGTAGGATGAGGTCTAGCACCTCCAAATCTTGGTCTCGAATCAAAAACACCCACGGATGGTCAATAATATCTCGGCACTGGCTGCCCAGAAAATGACGATGATTGGCCCTGAGTACGATTCCCCTTAAACGAAGATCCTTGGAATTTTTCGCTTCTTATCTTTTGTGTCTTAGAAATCCCTTGTTCTATGATGTGCCTTAGCTCAATCCTCAACGCACAATCCACTACATCAGCATAGGAAGTAAAATGGTTCAACATAGGGGCAACATCATCCTGAATAAATATCAACAATCCCTGAATGAATTTGCCAATCCTATCCCTCTCTGACAGAATCAACGTCGATGCGTAAGAAGAAAGCTCCGTAAACTTCCTGTCATACTTAGCTACAGACATCCCTGAAGTATAGTTCAACAACAGAAACTCTTTAATTCTGGCGTCCTTCTTACTCCGGGGAAGATAGCACTTAATAAAAATGTCCTTGAACTCAGTCCATGACAACAATGGCACTCTGTCTCCCTACAAACCCAGCACCGTCTTTCTCCAAGCATTAGATATTCCTTCTAACTGGAATAGAGCGAACTCCATATATTGCACATAAGGACATCTCAGAGCTCTGCATCTCTTCTCAATACCTTCCAGAAATTCCATGGGTTCTTCTCGAGAATCAAAACCCGAGAACTTAGGAGGATCCAGCTTGATGAACTCAGACAACTTAATCATGACATTATCCTCTTATACCACATGATGCGTCTCTTCGCGAGTCTCGCGTCTAGATGAGGTAGAGATCTCAGGGGATGGCGGATTCGATGGTTCAACTTTAGAGAGAATCTCCTGAAGAGGTCTAAGGGTTTGACCTCCTCTAGCTCTTGCTCTCCTACCACCCTGTCCTCTCCCTCTAGGGGCAGTTCACTTTGTTGAGCAGAGCCTCTATCCGAAGCACTAACACTCCTAGAGCTCCTTCCAGCTGGTGGGCGTCTAGGCGGCATTTAGCTATATATCAAAAACATAGAAAATATTCAATTTCAATAATCTTGAATGCTTTAAGAAAACACTTTCAAATTCCCTAAAAGGACTTCAATGATGCCTCAACTATAATTATGCCAGGGTTCATAATGATAATTGAGACCCTACTGATGCATTCTTGCTCCACTTAGTTATAGAAACCATTGCTTTGATACCAAACTGTCACGTCCCAAAATTTGAACCGTGATCGGCACAGAATATGAATAAATTCACATTCCTTAAGCCTTCAAACTTAACATGAACTTTCCCAATAATAATAATAATGTAAATTTAGTTTTAATCATTTACAGACATTTTTTCAAAACAACCAGAAATCTTTCTATAAATTAAGTGGAACCATTAACTTCTAGAAAAGTAATACATGCGTTCTCAAAATATTTGATTACATAATAAGGCGATACGTCCATAAAAGCTGCTTTGGGCAACACGGAGGCTCTTCACTACTCAGCTAAAGGAATAGGATCGACTACACTATCTGAAGCCAAAATAATCTACTCGTGAATAACGTCCCAAAAATATAATTTGAAATACATAAATGATCGATTTCAATACGTTTAGACGTAAATCATAAAGTTTCGTAATTTAAAACGGATAGTTTAATAAACGTTGTCTTTTCAAGAAAACTGTTTAAACAATTGTTTTGAAATAACACTTTTTCCGTAGGACTTCAATAGAACGAGAACATGCATGGACACACAGTCCACGAGGGGTAACTGTAACACCCCAATTTTTAGGCCTAGAGAGGCCAGAAGGAGAATTCAAGGGCATAATCGTAATTATGGGAAAGATCGGACTGGTGGCCGATGAAACATCCTCCCTTACAGCCCTCAGAGTACACTAGCGGAAGCAATATTAGCTTAAAATGGCTTAACTTTATCATTCATAATTTGAATATGCCAAACCATATTATCATTGAATCATAAAATGTCATACAATATGGCATATACAACAAGACATATACATAATCCTCATATCTCTATTACATCTCTTTCTGCCTAAATTCCGGCAGCATAACCGCTACGCTTCAGCTGTACAGAGAACTGAACCGTACTGATTCGGTAATCCCCTCATGAGAACTACCATTCTACGTAGTACCCAGGAAAGACTAGATGAACCGGCTAGGTCCACTCACTTCTAACCTCCTTAGACAGCACTACGTACACAGTACTTATCATATACTATGACGTTCAGTCTTAACTTGGGCAGCATAACGGCGTCTTCTGGCTTTTTCAAAATCTACTTCAACATAACCTCCCTGTAATGGGTTATGGATGGGGATGAGATTCGGGGGAATCTCAGTAGCAACAATCATAACAATATATGTAATGCAGTGTGACAGTGCTTGCTTGTGATTGTGTACAGATAAGTATGCTGCGTGCTTCCATGCTTAATAACATATGACCATAGCATTACAGCAGAGCTTCAGACATAACATATAAGACAACAATCCAACCAAACAATAGCACATCAAATCACAAAGCCATTACATAGAAGCTAGGATTAGTTACTACCTGGCTAGCTCAGCAGAACCCTACTATCACCATTCTGCTTCCAGCTCCGCCAGAACTTCCTTTCTTCCTTTCTCCTTTCTCTCTTCCTTTCCTTCCCCTTTCCCTCTCTTCTTTCTCTCTCATTCTCCTCTCCATGCGTGATGCAAGAATGGAATGAGGGGAGGGGGTATTTATAATGGGCTTCAATGGCAATTCTGTAATTACCATGAACTTTGATCCTGCGGTCCTGGTTTTTCCTGGATTTTCCTATTTTCTTTAATTCCTCATTTACTGCATCATCGTGCCAACTCACCATGCTGACTCAGCGCCTCATTTTTCACATGCTTGAATTCCCGGGACACCTCAGCATGCTGACTCACCATGCTGACTCACCGGTCCAGTCTCCTGCCTCGTAATGCGTGCCATCAACTTTATCTGCTTTCTGCAGACTAATGCCATGTGGCGACTGGAAAAGACCTTGCACGCTTCCCAATGCCATCCAGATAAGTCCCTGACTTTATCTGATCATTTCCTCGGTTATCGTGCCTCCTCGGTTTTCGTGCCAACCGAGTATCCTTACTTTACTGAATTATTACTTTAATGCCATGTGGCATCTTGTGGGACCGGTTATCGTGCCTCCTCGGTTTTCGTGCCAACCGAGTATCCTTACTTTACTGAATTATTACTTTAATGCCATGTGGCATCTTGTGGGACCCATGAGTATACCTTATTAGTTTACTTCATGGTTTCCAGATAACCTTTCCTGTATCTGATATCCTGCCTCCGGTCTATCTCCAACCGGGTAACTATCTCTCTTGGACCTTCACCACTCTTGGCCCGTACGCTTAGCGCCACTTTAGTCACTAGTCGCGACCTCAACATCATCTTGTCGCGACCTTACAATTCTGTGTACATTAGTCGCGACCAAAACATCTTCTCGTCGCGACCAAAACATTCTATCGTCGCGACCACAACATTCTATCGTAGGAGGGGCCGGTGTCCGGGAAAAATGTGCAAAATGACAAAAATGCCCTTATGTTATAGAATAACTGAAGAATGAGTAAAGGGTATTTTGGTCATTCGGCTAAGGTTAGACAGTCAAGAAGGGGTATCTGGATAGTTGACCAGGGCCAGAGAATACTCTGGTAAAATATGAAAAGACAATAATGCCCCTAGACCTAGTAAAGGAAATGAAAGGACTTAAGTGCAATTATGGAAAGTTTCAAGGCCAAAAAGGAAAGTAGACAAAAATGTGGGGTCCTTAAGTGTAATTTTAGCCAAGTAAAAAGGGACTTAAATGAAAAGAAGAAAAGTTCCCTGGGGCTAAATTGTAATTAAAGAAAGTCAGGCCGGAAGTGGTTTGGACTGTCCGAAAGTATTTCAGTCCCAGATTTCACCGGTAGAGAGAGCAAGTGACGCTCGGTAATCTGGCTTAATACAGGAATTTTGGAAGACTCCAGATAGCCAGAAATGGACTGATCGTCCAAAAGTTATAAAAATTAATACCGGATATCCTAGAATTCAGATCTAGGTGAGAAAATACAGGATGATACGTCCTTATGGGGCGGATGTCGGGAAACTGACAGAATACCGATAGGAGGCCTGTAGAAAAAGTTATTCGCAAATTAGAAAATCTAGACGGGAGTGTGAGGCCTCCGGGTATCCGATAGGGAGATTTATCGGTATTTAAAAAGGGACTGAATGAGTTCGGATGACCTCGGTCAGATGATTGATATAACTCACAGGGATGCCTAAACACCGCAGGCCAGTGTATCGGACAGAAGGAGCCGGTGTCCGGATATGTGTATAAACGGTGAATAATAGATAAAATATTCAATAATTATTAACGGGGGAAGATTCCTCGTAATGCGTACCATGAGGATATTGGACCCAGAAAGGCCCAATAATGGCGCCAGTAGAGGCCCAGTAAGACACTTGGACTGATAGGTGGGTCAGTGTCCGGTAGAACCCCGGAAAAGCGCGAAATTACGAAAATGCCCCTGTGTTGTACAAAAGTGTAATAGATGAATGGAGGGCATTTTGGTAATTCTGGATAGGCCCAGAAGCCAAGGGATATACAGATAAGGTTACTTAGAGTCAGTATATGCCCTGACAGAGTACAGAAGGGTGTAAAATGATGATTTTACCCTTAGGGTTAAAATAGTGCAAGAAAGGGCACCCAAGGGTATTTTAGTAATTTGCCAAGGGCTGTTTCTTGGGAATCGAGCCATCAGAGTACTTGAGCTTGATCAGGATCCAAGACAACATTCCCAAAGCCCAAAAACGTAGCCCATGAAGTATGTGGGAAAAAGTGGCATTAAAATACTATTTTAATGCTGTTTCAATAAAGTAAAGTTACTCGGTTGGCACGATAACCGAGGAGGTGATCAGATAAAGTCCTGGATTTATCTGGATAGCATTGGATGGCGTGACAGGTGCCAGTAAGATGCCACATGGCGCCATCACAGAGGAGGAAGAAAAGTTGAGGACACGTACTACGAGGCAGGACACTGGACTGGTGAGTCAGCATGCTGAGTCAGCTGCTGAGGTGTCCAGGATTTCAGACATGTGATAAATGTGGCGCTGAGGTGTCCCGGTGAGGTGTCCCGATGATGTCATGCATGATGCAGTAAAGGAGGAATTAAAGAAAATAGGAAAATCCAGGAAAAACCAGGACCGCAGGATCAAAGTTCATGGTAATTATAGAAATGCCATTGAAGGAGGTTATAAATACCCCCCCTTTGCTCTTCATTGTGCACGGCCAAGAGCCATTCTAGAGAGAGGAGGAGGTGCTAGAGAGATAAAGTGAGAGGAAGAAAGAAAGAAAGGAAGTTCTGGCGGAGCTGGAAGCAGAATAGAGATAGTAGAGCTCTGCTGAGCCTTTGAGGTAGTAACTAATCCTAGCTTCTATGTAATGGCTTTGTGATTTGTTGTGCTATTGTTTGGTTGGATTGTTGTCTTATATGTTATTTCTGAAGCTCTGCTGTAATGCTATGATCATATGTTATTAAGCATGGAAGCACGCAGCATACTTATCTGTACACAATCACAAGCAAGCACTGTCACTCTGCATTACATATATTGTTATGATTGTTGCTACTGAGATTCCCCCGAATCTCATCCCAATAAGTAAACCATTACAGGGGAGGTTATGTCAAAAATGAATTCTGAGAATTTTAAGAGACGCCGTTATGCTGCCGAAGTAAAGACTGAACATCAGTATATGATAAATACTGTGTACGTAGTGCTGTCTAAGGAGGCTAGAAGTGAGTGGACCTAGCCGGTTCATCTAGTCTTTCCTGGGTACTACGTAGAATGGTAGTTCTCATGATGGGATTACCGAATCAGTACGGTTCAGTTCTTTGTACAGATGACGCGTAGCGGTTATGCTGACGGAGTTTAGGCAGAAAAAGATATAATAGAAATATGAGAGTTTATGTACATGTCCAGATGTAAAACAACTTATTAATTAATAATAATTGTTGTTTGGCATGTTTGACTGATGTATGAGGGATGTATGCATATGTACGCAAAGTAGAAATGCTGAAATATACCACTGTGAACAGTAACACGTGGTGACAAGGTCATGTTTAATAAATGATTAAAAATAGTAAATGGATGAATAAATGTATGAAATTTTTATGGTAGATAGTATACATACCAAGCTTTAATTTTATATATAAAACGTATCATTTTGATTTCTACACAAGGATATATAAATTATCAAAGTTGGGACCAGAATGCTGGATTCAGGAGAAAAACGCTGGATGAACAGTAAAGTTGAAACGTTGACTGGCGTGGACTCGGTCAAATAATGGTCAACGAGTTATTTTTCCCTGAAATATAATTGAGTTAGCTTCATTTAGAAATTAGAACCACTTCATTTAGATTTTTCTAGAATTAGTTATGATTTTTCGAAGTCAGGTCACTCATCTGGAATTTTCAAGTGAACAGTACTCGATAAGAGTAAAATTCCAGATTGGGGAATTGGACTTCAATGACCTTGAAAGTGGTTCTAAATGCTACTGAATGGTCCCTAAGACATATGAAAGGAAGGATGTTTCAGTAACTAACCAGTTTGTGGCTCTAAGCCACTATCATGTATGGACACACAGTCCACGAGGGGTAACTAACCAATCATGCATGGCTCGAGGCCACGAAATAGGCGTAGGTACGAGACCCACGAATAACATGCACGTGAATAAATCCCACGAATAACATGTGCTAGTACGAGACCCACGAATGTCCGTCGAGCTCAAGTTTAACCATGGTGCACCAAGGACTAACAGTACTGCTATTAGTAACCAGCGTTCTGTATTCCGTCCTCTAAAACCTTTAAAACATGCATGGGGGCCATTTAGCATTCAATAATCTTAACATTTTCAATGCAACAATTTTCATTAAAATCCTTCATATTCATGAAACTTCCCCAGCATGAACATTTACGATAAATCATTCAAAATATTTTGTCAATGCATATGAATAATGAAATTTGAATAAATCGTCTCTTAAATTCGCAATTCACTTTTCATAAATTGTGCTAAAATTCACATTTAACTAAAATGTCAAATAATTAAATATGTTTCAAAATATCATGGTTAGGGAACGTTATTCACTCACCTGATTCTCTGATATAATTTACTCTTGCTCTATCCTTCGGAGATATTTTCTCTTGAATTTCCTAGATTTCCAAAATAATATATTCCATCAATTTCTTTTATCATCAATTCTAATTCCTTATACACTTGAAATATGAAATCATAATCTTAAACTTTGAAAGTTTCTAAACTTTGAAAGTTTCTAAACTTTGCACCTATACTAAATTCCAAAAGTTTATACCAAGCCCATACTCTTTCATTCACTTATACCCATAATTCAATAATTATTATAAATATAAAACCACATCAGTACTTAAATTCCATCAGGAATATAATTCCTCATATTTATGCTCATTTCCTTTAAATTGATACAGCAGTACACATTTCCTTAAACCCTTTAATTTCAATCATCTATAACATATGAATATTTATGTGTATATGAGTATATGCTGATCATGCCATGACATTTCACTTCAGCACAACCATACACCTATATAGACACACATGATTCCAAATCAATAATAGTCATAGCACAAACACCCGTCCCTTAACTTCTAGAAATAGAGACCAATGAATGATTTCAAACAGCAGCATCCCGCACACGATTACATTAACAGAGAAGACAGAATTCAACAACATCCTCTTCTTCTTCCTTCTATTTTCGTTATTTCCCCACTTTCCAACAACCCTTAACACACACAGAAGTAGCTCCCGGCACAACATCACAGCACACACAATAACACATACAGAATCCCAAAACAGAGCAATCAAACCAGCGCATACACACACCATTTAACATAGCAACTCTAATAAATTAGACAGCATCATTCCCCCAGCTCGATGAACAGAAAATAACAGAAATCCATAACACAGCCACGGCAACAGGGGAGGAGAGAAAGAAGTGGAACTTACCACTTAACGCACGGCCACAGAACCACGGGACTCAAGCAGAAGAATGACAAACCAAGTTCCTCAGGTCCCTTCTCTCTTCCACTCCTAGAAGTTTTCCTGAAGCAGAACGGCGATGGCACATTGCACAGAATAGAGTAAGCTTTCTGCTCACTACAGTCACCCAAAATGAGGAAGGAAGAAATTAAACTGGAATGAGGTTGAAGGAGCTTACCATCGTTACCCACGCGGCCACAGAACCACCCACGGCAATAGTAAAGTGGAGATCAGCTTATGGAATTGCTATAGTAATGACAGCAACACAGAACCACAACGACGGCAATGGCTACCAGGGTGATCGACTGGGAGGAAGATAAACTCACAGCAGTGGAAACTTGCAACAATTACTTAGGACTTCTCTCTGCTCTCACTCTCGCTGCAACCTCACCGTTGACAAAAAAATGAAGGAATGGGGAAGGAACGTCACGGACTTAAAGGAAACAGCAATGACTTGTCTTGCCATGTACTTTATTTCGCGCCGCTCACCCACTCCATTTTCCCCCGCGGCATCGCCTGCGCCCTCTGCCTGAAATACGACGCCACAGGAAAAAATGAAGAAAGGAGGGTCGAGCAGGTGAAGGAATTCAGAGGGGCTAAATAGTAATTTCGCACCCTAAAAATAAAAAGAAAACCAATCGAACCGAAGACCTCAGGATTTCTGGTGCCACTTTCAACCACTCAGCTAACCTTGACTCTTGTAACAATTCTGTACGAAATAATATTTATACCAATTTGAATTATTTACTTAAGAAATTCTGCAGGGTCATTACAGTTTGCTCATTGTCTGTTCATTAGTTAAATTGTTTTTAATATTAAGTCTGGTAACTGGAACTTTGATTTTTTGAAAATTATTTTGACAATGATTTGTCTATTTTATCCAATTTGTTGTATTCTCAAATTGATTTGTGGAAAAATAGAACTAAAACTTATATATGATCAAAGTTTGAGAAAGAAAGAAAAGTTGTTTTTTGTTTTAAACTCAAATCGTTTAAGATTTAATTTGATAAATGTTTTGATGATGATTAATTTCTTATAATGTGTTAGTTTTCTTGAATCATCTTTAGTTTGAAGTATCTTGAATTTATGAAGATAAGATTATTCATGAAAGATTCAAAGTCTGGTTCTTTATACTATTATCGATGAACTATTCAATCAGATCATTTGTCAAAAAAATCTTTGACAAGATCTTCTGTTAAGCCTAAATTGAATATCTGATTGATAGTCCTGTGAATGACCACTGCTAGAAAATAGGCTTTCTAAACCGGTTAAAAATGGGCTTCTACACCGGACTTAGAAATAACCCTGTAGAAAGTCTGATATTGGTTGTACGACCGTTGTAGAAAATTAGCTTTCTTAAATAGGTTATTCCATACAACCTGTTTAAAAAGTAATGTAAAAATTAAAAAAAAATCTAGAATCGAAAAACTCTAGGTTCATATCAGAGAAGCTTCTAAACCAGTTTTGCCATTAAAGTACCGAAGTTATTTTCTTCTTCGTCATAAATCTGAAGGAGGAGGCGAGTGATGAAGAAAAATATGTACCTGTAAAACGTAAGTAGAGAACAAAAAAGAAGAAAGAAAAAGCTAGAGAACCCAGAAACAAAAGAAACAAAAACTCAGATATATACACAAAAATGAAAACCCATAAACGTTGTTACCTGATTGAAGACATCATAAAAACACCGTGACACTTCCTCTAGGTTACCTGCTCAAAAGCAAGAAGAAATATATTTAAGCAGAACCCATAAATGAAATAAAAGAAAATCAAAATATATACATAGAAACGAAAACCCAGAAACGGCATCACCTAATTGAAGACATCACAGAAACATGACAATTCCTCCGGCTTACCTGCTCAAAAGCGAACAGAAATATATTTAAACAAAACCTAGAAATAAAGAAATAAGAAAAATATACATCCACCATTGCAGATCTGGGTCTTCTTCTCTAGCGAACTTTAGAGGCGAGAATGACGGACTTCAACAATAGAGAACGAAGAGCACGGATATGGGTCATCGCATATCTGTCTTATTTTTCAATGAGCTTTAGATAGTGTGTTACGAAGGCAGAGCTTCCTGTCACCATGTGTTCTCCCTTGTCTGATTTTCTCCATGGATGATGATATGATTTGTGAAGATAGGGAAGGGCAGAAACTAGGGCTTTTTGTTATATTTCTAATAGTAAGGACATTCTACACCGGATACCATTCCATCAGGTGTAGAATATTTCATCTTTCACACATGTCATGTGTACATTAGGTTAAATATTTGTTGGAGATTGTGCCCTAGGGGCCAATCATTGTATTATGAATATTGTTGATTTATAAATTTCTTAATTAGGTTATCATATTATTTGCATATTTACTATGATGACCATCCTTGGATAACTCATGATCTTATCCTAAATGTCCCTAGTCAGTCATCTATGCGGGAGCAGAGATGAAATAAGACCAGTATGACTTTGAAGATATATAGAGATATAAATCAAAGTCATAGGCACATGTAAGAGTACAAGGTGTTGGACCGACCCGCTAAGAGAGAGCTGCATGGGTTAAGTCATAAGTGACGAGAGCATCGGATTGTCGCGGTCCGAGCCATCAAAATTAAGTGAATTGCACCCTAGTAATGTAGTATAAGGCACAACCCTATCGTTCTTCTCAAGGAGCCTTTCTAAAGGAATCCTAGAGAATTGGATGTCAAATTCAATGGTAAACCTGAGGAAAGAGTAAATGGTTTTGTTGTTTTGTGGGTGCAGTAAAATAAAGATGCAGTAAAATAAATGTTTTTATGTTTTTGTTTAAGATGGAAAATGGTTGGTTTGTGAAGGTAGTGTATGATGATAGGCTCTTGATGATAAAAATATCTATCCTTGCTCTCAATGTATATGGAGTTTGAAATCACTAAGTCTTGAATAAAACCTCAATCAATCGATTGAGTCCAGAGCCCTAATATTCTTTAAACTCCTTTGATCAAAGCTAGTTTAAAGACTATTATTGAACTGCTAAGGATCACTTAGTGTGTAATTTAAACCAGATGGAAGAATGCCCTCGAATGAGCGTCGATCGACTAACCCTAGAATTCAAGCAATCGAATCAATTAGCAACGATCATTGACAACCGTTCAACTAGCTTAAACTCAAAACTAAAATATTATATTAAAACCAGCATTCAAAACATCCAAAGTAAATTACAATCGTCTAATTTGAGAATAATCAATCGATATTCAAAACTTGTTCATATGATAAAAAACCCTAGATCTAGAAGCAATCATAATATGACAAGATATAAATTAGAACAGAAGAAACTCCCCGTTCAGCTGTGAGCTCAAGATACTGGATCCATCGCCAAGAGACTAAAGGTTTAGCCTCTCATGACTTCTACTGCACTACAATCACTGTTCAGATGTGATGCCATGAAGAAACAATGAAGAGATGAAGGGTGAAAGGGGTAGAGATATGTAGAAGGTGTGTAGAGATCGCTCGAGTACTGCTTCTTAGCCTAATCAGGTCCAAAAACCAGCCTCCTCTTGACGGCAGCCTCCCTCTCTTCTTATAACAGCGTGACCTAATTCAAAACGTGCAGTTTCAGCGATTTCATACTTTTAGTCGCGACCATATGCATTTTTTTGTCGCGACCTATGAACATGGAGAATCTTCCAGAAGAATTATGAGTCGCGACTTTAGGACTCTTTAGTCACGACTAAATAGCACAGAGGCGTGATTTGACTTTGTGGTTTCTTTCCTGGTCCTTGCTCTCTTCCAAAATACCTGCAATTCAATAAAAACTCGCTGTAAAAATTCAAATCAGTAAATAACAGAATATATGCAGTTTGGAAGGTTGATTTACCATTTTACCCTTTAATTAGTACATTGCCCCGTACAATAATGTACCAACACAAAAGTACAATTTAAGGCATGAAATGAATGGTAAAGTTATTATAAAGCTCTCAAAATTGTCACAAAAACTATATACAAAATGTGTCTTATCAATAAGCTTCTCTCATATACAAACCATGTCACTATGCCCTTTGACCTAAGATCATCATAGATTCCTACATGACAAACGCTCAGCTTTGACCTAGTCAAAAGTCACTTTTGACCGAGTGATCATAAAGGCTATGTTCGGGCTTAGTGGTTTTTCATGCGGAGGAATGTGAATGGTCAAGATGGAATTTTTCCCTCACATTCGTAGAGAGATATTGTCACATCCTTATTTTTATACATCTTAGGGACCATTCAGTAGCACTTAAACCACTTTCAGGGTCATTGAAGTCTAAACACTTAATCTGGAATTTTATTCATATCGAGTACTGTTCACTGTGGCAAATTCCAGATGAGTGACCTGATCTTAAAAATTCATAACTAATTCTAGAAAAATCTAAATGAAGTGGTTCAAATTGATACATGAAGCTAACTCAAATATATTTCAGGGAAAAATCATTTGTTGACCAATCCTTGACAAATTTAACGTGGGTCAACGTTTCAATCTTACTGTTCATCCAATGACTTTCTCCTGAATCCAGCATTCTGGTCCCAACTTTAACAATTTATATCTTTTCGTGTATACATCCAAATTAGACATTATATATATCAAATTAAATCTTAGTATGTCTACTTTTTACCCTACAAATTTCGTACATTAATTCAATCATTTACTATTTTTAATGATTTATCAAACATGAATGGGTCTTCACGAGTTACTGTTCACTGAGCCTATTTTCAGCATTTAGTCTTTACATATCCAAGCATCCAACCAACACATATCAGTCATACAAGCCAGATAATAATTAATATCAAATAATCAACTGTTATATATCAGTGCATGATTAACTCCCTCATATTTTATTACATCCTTCTCTGTCTAAAATCCGGCAGCATAACTGCTACAATTCTTCTTTAGAAAGTAACCGATGTTGTACCGATTCGGTAATTCCCTTATGAGAACTACCATTCTACGTAGTACCCAGGAAAGACTGGATGAACCTGCTGAGTCCACTCACTTCCAGCCTCCTTAGACAGCACTACGTACACAGTACGTATCAGTTCCTTTCTTTGTTCCGTCTTCGTTGCCAGAATTTCGGTAGCCTACCGGCGTCTCTTAAGATTTCCAAATTTTATTTTGACAGAACCTCCCCTGTAATGTTATGTTTGGGAATGAGATTCAAAAGAATCCCAGTAACAATAATCATAACAAAATATGTAATGCAGAGTGACGGTGCTTGCTTGTGACTGTGTACAGATAAGTATGCTGCATGCTTCCATATTCAATAACATATGATCATAGCATTGGAATAGAGCTTCAAGCATAACATATAGGACAACAATCAACCAAACAAAACAACACATCACAAAGACATTACATAAGAGCTAGGATTAGTTGTTACCTCAAAAGCAGTGCTTCAGAACTTCCCTACTACTTCCAACTTCACCAGAACTTCCTTACTTCTTTCTTTCTCACACTTTCTCTCTCAAGAACTTCTCTCTTCCCTTCTTCCTTGCTCATGCCGAAATGAGGGGCTAGGTGGGGGTATTTATAGTGTTGAGCAATGGCAATCTTGTAATTAGGAAGACTTATGATCCTGTGGTCCTGGTTTTTCCTGGAATTTCCTATTTTCTTTAATTCTTTTTTACTGCATCACCCTGGACACCTCATGGGACACCTCATAGGACACCTCACCACCCATATTCTTCATGTGACGAAATTTGGAGGTTCTGGAAGCTTTCCGGTCCAATCCGGTACCGGCCCGGTCCATCGCCTCGAAAAACGTGCCGTTTTCTGAATCTGATGTTTCTGAAGATCCTTTTTATGTCTACTGACCTCACATTTAGTATATAGACCCTTTATATCATTAAATTTTTAATACTGGGTCCAGACTCAATTACAGATCCCCTGCGAAATGACCAAAATGCCCTTGGCGCCCTATCTTGTCCTATTTTAAAACTAAGGGCAAAATCGTCATTTCACACCTTTCTGGACCCGGTCAAAGCTTATACTGGCTCTAGTCAACCTTATTTAGACATGTCTTGACCTCTGGGTCTGTCCAAAATGACCAGAATACCCTTTATTCATCTGCTGCCCTTTTTGTACAACATAGGGGCATTTTCGTAATTTCGCACTTTTTCGGGGTTCTGCTGGACCCTGGCCCACCTATCAGTCCAAGAGTCTTATTGGGCCTCTAATGGCGCCATTTTTGGGCTTCCTGGGTCCATTACCTGTATGGCACGCATTACGAGGAATCTTCCTTTAACACAGTTCATTGAATATTTTAACTATTATTTACCGATTATATACCTTTTCCGGACACCGGCTCTTTTTCCCAGATATAGTGTCCTACTGTGTTCAGGAATCGTTGGGGGTTATAACGGTCATCTGACCGAAGTCATCCGATCGCATTCAGCCCCTTTAAAAATACCGATAAATCTCCTACCCGGATCCCCGGAGGCCTCACACTCCGTCTGGATTTTTTATTTTGTGAATAACTTTTCCTACAGACCTCCTATCGGTATCCTGTCAGTTTCCCGACATCCGTCCCATAAAGGCGCATCATCCTGTATTTTCCCACTTATATCTGAAATCTAGGGTATCCGGTATAAATTTTTATAACGTTTGGACGATCAGTCCATTTCTGGCTATCTGGAGTCTTCAAAAATTCCGGTATTAGGCTTGGTTACCCGGCGTCACCTGCCCTACCTTCTGGTAGAATCTGGGACTGAAATGGTGTCGGGCGGTGCAAACCACTTCTGGCCTATTTTCTTTAATTATACTTTAGCCCCAGGGAACTTTTCCTTCTTTATAATTAAGTCCCTTAATTTGGCTAAAATTACACTTTAAGACCCCACATTTTTGTCTACCTTTCATTCCTAACTTTAAACTTTCCATAATTGCATTTAGGTCCCTTAATTTCCTTTCTTTTGCAATTTAATCCTTTTCTTTACATAAAGGTCCACATGTTTTTCCTGAAACAGAGCTCATATATTCCGTTTAATCTGTACATAGGAACCAGTACAGAAAATTAAGGATATTACAGATATTACTGGGCCCCTCGATGAGTGAGTCTGAGAAATGTATGGCCATACTGTAATGGAAAAGTAGTTCCATTTCTATAGTCAGACTACTCAGGGATCGAGAAAGTAACGGTCAGGAACAGGAGGATGACATTCTCCATGCCTCATCCATGACCGAAATATCGTGTGACAAAAGGGACGTGATATGGTTGTATGAAAGGTTACATCGTTCATCGATCCTCATATGATTTGGGGAGTTGTAATGTCTTGCTAGAGACCGCTTACGACTTGTGGGTCAGTATAGTAACTGGCCCACTGCCAACTTCAATGGGCCTACAGGGTCGCACACAAAATAGCCCAACACAAGCTATGATGTCCAGATTCATTGAATATAAGACATGTCTAGATTCAATGAATAATCTAGGGTAGATATATATATGATATATATATAAATTCGTATATATATATTATATATAATATAAGAGATATTTGCAAGATTTAATTTATAAAGATAAATTAAATCTCTATCACCTTTTGAGTTTGAATTTAAATTGATATGATCTATTTGAATTTGAAATTTAAATTGATATGATATGTCAAATTTGATTTATGAGAATAAATCAAATATAATTCCGTCTTATCTTTATTTTAAATTAAATAAATAGGTGAATTAAATCTGTGAGACGGATTTAATATAAACCATATTTATTTAATTAGTTTCTTATCAAATTATACAATATATGATATTGTATTAATTTCAGAATTAATATAAGATTTATTCTGAAGCCCAACCCAATTAGAACACCGATAGCATCTTATATATTTGACATTAGGGGCTAGGGTTCTATACGTGAGAAAATGGGCAAGGAGAGTGCAAAAGGTTTGCAGATAAGAAACTGCCAAAATAGAGACGGTGAGGACGGATTCTTGAGAAAGCCCTAGAGGGACAAGAGGCGCTAGCACGTCGTTCGTGATTGGAACGCTGTTCGTGTGGATACCGGTAAAGGAAGCCGATCTGAGTTGTCGACTTCTTGCGATCAAGAAAAGAGTACCAGGTACGACGACAGGTCGCGACCAGTTGACACAGAGGTCGCGACTAAATAGGCATCTGAACGTCCGAAATCTGAAAAGAGACGACAGGTCGTGACTAGAAGCTGAGGAAGTCGTGACTGACAACTCCAGAGGCTACAGGTCGCGACTATTAGCTGATGAGGTCACGATAGAAAACTCCAGAGGCGACAGGTCGAGACTAGAAGCTGAGTAGGTCGCGACTAAAAACTCCAGAGGAAAAGAGTCCCAACTAGTGGATACTGAGGTCGCGACTATAGCTCAAATACCCAAGGTAACACTTCTTTCTCCTTGACTTAAACACACTCGGTAGATCCTTGCAGGGAATGAAAAAAAAATTAAAGTTAATTTCCACTGCGTGTCTTCCAATTCCCTTCAATATTTACACAAGGACATTCTACACCAGATGCCATTCCATTAGGTGTAGAATATTTTATTTTTTACACATGTCACGTGTACATCAGGTGTAAATATTTAACCCTTATTTATAGAAAATATCACCGCTTATTTCTTTTACACCGGTCAGTGTACATCATGTGTAAATATTTACACAAGGACATTCTACACTGAATACCATTCCATTAGGTGTAGAATATTTCATCTTTTACACGTGTCACATGTACATCAGGTGTAAATATTTATACAAGGACATTCTACATTGAATGCCATTCCATCAGGTGTAGAATATTTCATCTTTTACACCTGTCACGTGTACATCAGGTGTAAATATTTTACCCTTATTTACAAAAAATGCCACCGCTCATTTCTTTTACACCGGTCACGTGTACATCAGGTGTAAATATTTCACCCTTATTTACAAAAATATCACCGTTCATTTCTTTTATACCCGTTACATGTACATCAGGTGTAAATATTTCACCCTTACTTACAAAAATGCTACCAATCATTTTTTTAAATCATTTCCGCGAGAACCGATTTAAAAAAGGGGATTTAGAAAGCTTATGAATTACTTTGATTTGATTGAAGGAATGATCTTCATAAATTTATCATATCAGCTAAAAGATTTTAAGCTTATGACTTGTTCTGATATGATAGATAATTTTAGTCAAGCTTAAGAACTTATGATTTGTTTTAATGTGCTAAATGATGTTCTTGATCTGATTTGATGAATGATCTTATGAGTTATGGTTTCCAAATATGTTACATGATTTGTAAAGATCAAAGAATGTTTGAAAGTCTATTTGAAGAGTTTGAAAAGAAAGTTCTTCATCATTTATCGATAAGTTATTCAAAGAGCTTATTTATCGAAGAACACTTTAATAAATGATATATTGTGAAATATATCGATAAGTCTGAAAGCATATGTTTTGAAAGAATATTTTTCAAAGAGTTATTTGATACAATCATTTATCAAAGAACTATTCAATAAATCATGAACTATCTCTGTGCAATTCATTAAAGATTTATCTAAGTTCTTTTTGATAAGATTGATTATTGAAGAATTGCTCGATAAGATTTAAATTGTTTCAAAAGCAATTATTCAGCAATTTATCTTCACCTTTTCGATAAGGGTTCTTTCATTAAGTCAATTCATTTTTGCGAAAATATTTTTACAACAGACTTTATCATATCTTGATCTTTATTTCTAAATCATTTGGAATCAATTGCTATACTTACACTGATTATATATATTTACTAAAGCATATTTTAATATCATTTACAGGATAAAACGAGATTAAATGAAGAGATCAACTAAAGCACCAAAAAGTCAGATGTCCACATCAGTAATAACGGCTATATTCACCAACGGCTATCTAACGGATTTATGAAGAACTTAATAGAAAAGAAGAAGAAGCCGGAGAGAAAAAGTTGAGGAAGTTGAATGATGTGAGAAAATATAACTGATGCTCAACATGCACTTTGATCATATCCAGTGATTATATCTCTATTTCACATTGTTTCTCTTCTTTGGTACAATGCATATCATATTCTTGAAAGGGAGAAAGTTAGAAAATTTTAAACTTAAGTGTGTATCATAATACCTCTATTGAGAGAGAGTTATTCTTGTATTAATCATTATTTTCTGAGTTGCTCAAGAGTGTGAGACTCTTGAGTGGATTAATACCTTATAAGTTGTAAGGGGGAGTGAGAGGGATTCTCACGAGTGTAACCTTACAAATTGCAAGGGGAGTGAGTGGATTCTCACATTGATGTACTGAGACGCTAAGAGCCCGATTAATCTTGGAGAATAGTGGAATACTCATAAGAGCTCTAGGGACTAGACGTAGGCCAAGTGGATTAGGCTAAACTAGTATTGAAATATCCTTAATTTCATCTTTACATGTACCCAATTGGAAGCATATTAGAATATTGGAACACCATTTTACCTTAGAAATATGAATTTCCAAAAGTTAGGGCGCGGTTACTGTTCACTTGGTAATTCCAGTTTACAACATGAACTTTGGAAATTCATAATTAAATCTAGAAAAATCGAAATGAGGTGATTCCAATTTATAATGAAATCTTTTTCATTAAACTTTGAAGGAAAAAGATGAAAATAAGATTTACTTGTCCAAATGAAATCAGTTTATTCGTTGAAAATCACTATTCATTTGGTAAATCTTAAACTTTCAGATTTTGTGTCTCATTTTCAAATATTCATTTCTCCTTGTATACTTATCCAAATGAGGTGTATTACATATGTATTTAAATATCCATATGTTTAATTTAATCTCATAAAATTTTGTGAAAAAACTCATTCATTTGCTATATGAAAACCACATAGGAATAACACTGCCTCTCAGGGCTCGTTTTATCTTGATCCAGATTTTAGGTCCAACTTTGAAAAATCATATCATTTCGAAAACTTAACCAAATTGGGAGTTCTTGGTGTCCAATTAAAGATATGGATCTTAGCTATCTTCATGCCAAATCTCACATGAAAACGCGTAGGATAAGGCACTCAAATGGTCGATGGAAGCGTTCTGCCTCGGTTGGTTCCAGTGGGTGCATACGTTTTTACATACCATACAACCTTTCCTAGGTTAAATACATGCCATCTAGGTCATATACACATTATTCATTCATAATTACCCTCTTCCTTGAGAAGTTCCAGCACCTAGAGCATGATTATATATATATGGAAGGAATGAGATTTCATGGAAATCTCAATAGCAAGATATGCAAACTATAAGATTATGCATGCTTGATGAAATGCCTAACATGTTATCATGCAATGGGAGCTAATTCGTGATCATACATAAGCAAACTCTAACATGCATATTGTCATGACATGAGTTACAAGGAGTTGCACATATTCATAGTCATCATCATCATCATCATCACATAATATAATAAGCTCAACCAAACTACAAGCATAACAAGCAAGCATATCAATCAAACAACATAAGGTTATAGTTAAGTAATCTTGCTACCTCTTATGTGCCTTTGTCAATTCCTTCTTGTATTGTTCCTTCCTTCCCACAATTGTCAAAACCTAAGCATAACAAGGCAATTACCAAGTTACAACTCAATTCAAACCATTCACAAGACTAGGGTTCCATTAAGTCCCTTTCTTTCTCTACTTTGTGACTTAGGTTTAGATCTTTCCAAACTAAACTCTCATGGTTCATTTCCACATAATTTTTCATGTAGAATCCAAAAATGTATTCAAAAATTCCAGAATCCAATTGCTTCCAAATGTTCTGTACAGAAACCGAAACCTCCCTCTTGTTTTCCAAAAATTCTCATTTTGGTTCCAATGCTTCCAATACTTGTCTTCCTACTATAACCCCACACAATTTTCCATTTTAGACTCATTGGAAGCATCAAAACCATGAAATTCCAACATATGAACAGTGATTCCGTACTGTACAGAAAAGAACACCATCTTGGATTCACAAGCACACATGGATTCCTAAGTCATTATCATGTGAGTCAAGCTTGTTTAAGCTTATCTAAACTATCCATAACATAAAACTCATATTCCTTTCATATGGGTACCAAAATTCCAGCAGCAACACATCAAGGTTTATGCCTCAAAAACCACTTAAACTCGAGCAAATCTACTAGAACATAGTCTAGGATCAAGAGGAGTAGTTACCTTGATGTTTCCTTCCAAGTGCTTGCTTCCTCTTGGCTTGAGTTTTCAATTTGCAAGAGTTTCCCCTAGGTTTCTCATGCCACGGTTTTGAGCAGATTTGGTGGGGTATTTATAGGCAAATTTGGGTGGAAATGAAAGGCCAAGATCATTTTGGGTACTATTTGATCTTCTGACTTAGATTTAATCTTGGATTTTCTTTTCTTTTTCATTTATGACATCACCTTTATGACATCATCCAAGGGACACCTCATGGGACACCTAATCAGCCATGTGACGCAAATGGAAGAGCCAAGAAGCCTCTGGAAAATTTCCAGTCAAATCCGGTACCGGTTCCTTTTCTCAGATAGACTGGCCTACTGGGTTTAGGCATCCCTGTGGGTCGTAACAGTCATCTGACTGAGGTTATCCGAGCTCATTCAGTCCCAATTTAAATACCGATAAATCTCCTAATCGGATCCCCGGAGGTCACATACTCCCGTCTCAATTCACTAATTTGTGAATAACTTTTTCTATAGACCTCCTATCGGTATTCTGTCAGTTCCCTGACATCCGCCTCATCAGGACGTATCATCCTGTAATTTTTCACTTATATCTGAGATCTAGGATATCCGATATGAATTTTTATAACTTTTTCATTATCAGATAAATTTTGGCTATCTGGAGTCTTGAGAAAATTCCTGTATTAAGCTGAATTACTCAGCATCACTTGCTCTATCTACTGGTAGAATATGGGGCTGATCTGAATACTGTAATATCCTTAATTTTCTGTACTGATTTCAGTGTACAGATTAGATGGAATATATGAGTTCTTTTTCAGGAAAAAGATGTGGTCCTTTATGTAAAGAAAAGGATTAAATTGCAAAAGAAAGGAAATGAAAGGACTTAAGTGCAATTAAGAAAAGTTTAAGGTTAAGAAAGAAAGGTAGACAAAAATGTGGGGTCTTAAAGTGTAATTTTATCCAAATAAAGGGACTTAAGTGCAAAGAAGAAAAAGTTCCCTGGGGCTAAACTATAATTAAGGAAAAATAGGCCAGAACTGGGTTGGACTGCCCGATGGCATTTCAGTCCCAGATTTTACCAGAAGATAGGGCAGGTGACGCTGGGTAATCCAGCCTAATACCGGAATTTTTGAAGACTCCAGATAGCCAAAAATGGACTGATAGTCCAAAAGTTATAAAAATTCCTACCGGATACCCCAGATTTCAGATATGGGTAAGAAATTACAGGATGATGCACCCTTATGGGGCGGATGTCAAGAAACGGACAGAATACCGATAGGAGGTCTGTAGGAAATGTTATTCGCGAATTAGAAAATCCAGACTGGAGTATGAGGCCTCCAGGGATCCGATAGGGAGATTTATCGGTATTTAAACTAAGACTGAATGAGGTCGGGTAACAACAGTTAGATGCCTGTTATGACCCAAATGGCTGCCCAGACACAGTAGGGCAGTATATCTGGCAGAAGGAGCCGGTGTCCGAAAAGGTGTATAAATGGTGAATAATAATAAAATATTCAATGAACTGTGCCAGAGGAAGATTCCTCGTAATGCATGCCATAAAGTTAATGGACCCTGTAACATCCCGATTTTTGGTCTAGGAGAACTGGGAGGTAGTCTGATATGGGCAGGCTGCTAAACCCGTAGTCCCAGGGTAGTAATCTGATATGGGCGGATTACTTACCTTTATTTTGTAGGAATCCGAGGGATGAGCTAAGTCCTTCAGGATTTAAAGATGAGTTAAGTCTTTAACCTACAGAATAGGGACAGTTCACCTAGGTTCAAAATGAGGAATGTGAGGAATATCCTAAGTCTTAAGCCTAGGAATTCTGCAGGTAGCTTGATATGGGCTGGCTCCTGTGTAAGATAACCTGATATGGGCGGGTTGTCGAGCCTTTCAATTAACGATGACTACCGAAGAGTTTAAGGGAAGAGTTATTGAAAGAGAATTTCTAGAACTTAAGATAAAGGATGAGAAGATGAGAATAGATGCCAGAAAGAGAATGCAGGGGCAAAATCGTAATTATGGGAAAGATTGGGCTGGTAGCCGATGAGTACCATATTTTGCCAGAAAATAGAGAAAATTATGCTGATCATTTCACTGAACTGTGAAATGTGCATATGAGGTCTCTATGTGTATGAAAGAATTAGAAATATGGCCAGGGATAAAATGGTCATTTTGGAAAAGTGTGCGCGTAAGTGCTTTTTCAGGCCAAAATAGTCCGGTCCGGATAAAATATCTAAAAATACTGGGAGATAGAGAAAAGAATTCCGGTTGAATGAGGAGTCACGGAATTTTGATTTGAGGTCCCAATTTTTCTGTAAAAATTCCGGAAGATGGGAATTTACAGTTATAATCGGTAAAGGAAAAGCAGTTCCGATAGGGATGATCGGACTGTGGCCAGGGGCCGTATAGTGTTTCTAAGGCCTTTAGTGACACCAGGGAAGGCCCAGGCCCATTAGATCAGTCCAGTGGTAAAAGGGGCCGGTGTCCTGGAAAAAGGTGCGAAATGACGAAAATGCCCCTATGTTATAGAACAGCTGAAGAATGAGTAAAGGGTATTTTGGTCATTTGCCTAATGTTAGACAGTCCAGGGAAGTTATCTGGATAGTTGACCAGGGTCAAAGAATACTCTGGTAAGATGGGAAAAGACAATGATGCCCTTAGACCTAATAAAGTAAAGAAAGAGAGACCAAGGGCATTTTGGTAATTTGCCAAGGGGTGTTTCTTGGGAATCGTGCCATCAGAGTACTTGGGCTAGATCAGAGACCCAAGATGATATTCCCAGGCCCAAAAACGCAGGCCCAGTGATATGTGGGGAAAAGTGGCATTGAAATAATGATTTAATGACTTTTCAGTAAAGTAAAGTTACTCGGTTGGCACGAAAACCGAGGAGGTGATCAGATAAGTCTGGGACTTATCTGGATAGCATTGGGAAGCGTGCAAGGTCTCTTCCAGGAGCCACATGGCATTAGTCTGGAGAAAGCAGATAAAGCTGAGGACACGCTTTACGAGGCAAGAGACTGGACCGGTGAGTCAGCATGCTGAGTCAGCTGCTGAGGTGTCCCGGGTTTTAGACATGTGAGAAATGTGCTGCTGAGGTGTCCGCTGAGGTGTCCACTGAGGTGTCCTGCATGATGCAGTAAAAAGGAATAAAAGAAAATAGGAAATTCCAGGAAAAACCAGGACCACAGGATCAGATGGCTTCAAAATTACAAGAATGCCATTGACCAAAACTATAAATACCCCCTCCCCCTCCCATTTCATTTGCATCACGGTTTTGGGCATTTTAGAGAGAGGAGGAGGTGCTAGAGAGAGAAGTGAGAGGAAGAAAGAAAGAAAGGAAGTTCTGGCGGAGCTGGAAGCAGAATAGAGATAGTAGAGCTCTGCTAAGCCTTTGAGGTAGTAACTAATCCTAGCTCTTATGTAATGTCTTTGTGATTGGTTGTGCTATTGTTTGGTTGGATTGTTGTCTTATATGTTATGCTTGAAGCTCTACTGCAATGCTATGATCATATGTTATTGAGTATGGAAGCACGCAGCATACTTATCTGTACACAATCACAAGCAAGCACTATCACATTGCATTACATATATTGTTATGATTGTTGCTACTGAGATTCCCCCGAATCTCATCCCCATCCATAACCCATTACAGGGAGGTTATGATGAAGTGGATTTTGAGAATCCTAGGAGACGCCGTTATGCTGCCGAAGTAAAGACTGAACATCAGTATATGATAAGTACTGTGTACGTAGTGCTGTCTAAGGAGGCTAGAAGTGAGTGGACCTAGCCGGTTCATCTAGTCTTTCCTGGGTACTACGTAGAATGGTAGTTCTCATGAGGGGATTACCGAATCAGTACAGTTCAGTTCTTTGTACAGATGAAGCGTAGCGGTTATGCTGCCGGAGTTCGGGCAGGAAAAGATGTAATAGAAATATGATAATTTGGTGTATGCTTTGTTGTATGACATTATGTTATTCAATAATAAATATTGTTTAGCATGTTCAATTTGTAAATGGGGATTTAGGGAGAAATTCGCAGGTCTTGAGGTAGCAGTGTTCTGACCTCAGTTTGACCTAGTAAACGAAGGGGTTTGGCCACGAAATTTGGCAGGCTAGTCGTACACATCTGGGGCATTACGTGGATAGGTAATAAGCCTCATTTGGAAGTGTAGAACGAGATAAATTAATTTTCAAATTAAAGGTCCAAAATAGGGAACTTAAGAGTAAAATTTTGAATTTCTGGGCTTAGGTTAAGATATAATCAAGCTATTATCGCTTCCGTAAGTGTACTCTGAGGGGTCTAAGGGAGGATGTTTCAGACCCAGAAAGGCCCAATAATGGCGCCAACAAAGGCCCAATAAGACTCTTGGACTGATAGGTGGGCCAGTGTCCAGCAGAACCCCGGAGAAGTGCGAAATTACGAAAATGCCCCTGTGTTGTACTAAAGGTTAGCAGATGAATGGAGGGCATTCTGGTCATTCTAGACAGGCCCATAGGCTAAGACATATCTAAATAAGGTTGACTAGAGTCAGTATATGCTTTGACCAGGTACAGAAAGGTGTGAAATGACGATTTTGCCCTTAGGGTTAAAATAGGATAATCAAGGGCACCAAGGGCATTTTGGTCATTTCGCAGGGGATCTGTAATTGAGTTTAGACCCAGTATTAAAATGTTAGTGATATAAAGGATCCAGACACTAAGTTCAAGGCCAGAAGACATAATATGGGTTTTCAGAAAAATTAGATTCAGAAAATGGTCCAGTTTTAGAGGCAACGTACCGGGCCGGTACCGGATTGGACCGAAAAGCTTCTAGAAGATTTCTTCCCTCTCCATTTTCGCCATGTGAAGAATGTGGGTGGTGAGGTGTCCCATGAGGTGGCATTGGGTGATGTCATGGATGATGCAGTAAAAGGAATAAAGAAAAATAGGAAATTTCGAAAAACCAAGACCACAGGATCAGATGGCTTCAAAATTACAAGAATGCCATTGACCAAAACTATAAATACCCCCTAGCTCTTCATTCCCACGGCCAAGAGCAAGAAATAGGGAGAGAAGGAAGTTCTTGAGAGAGAAAGTGAGATTAGAAAGAAGAAAGGAAGTTCTGGTGAAGTTGAAAGCAGTGTAGAAGTTCTATAGTTCTGCTTTTAAGGTAGTAACTAATCCTAGCTTTTATGTAATGTCTTTATGATTTGTTGTGCTATTGTTTGGTTGGATTGTTGTCCTATATATTATGCTTGAAGCTCTATTACAATGCTATGATCATATGTTATTGAATATTGAAGCATGCAGCATACTTATCTGTACACAATCACAAGCAAGCACTGTCACACTGCATTACATATATTGTTTTGATTGTTGCTACTGGGATTCTTTTGAATCTCATTCCCATATATAACATTACAGGGGAGGTTCTGTCAAAATAAAATTTGGAAAATTTCAGAGACGCCGTTAGGCTGCCGAAATTCTGGCAACGAAGAAGGAACAAAGAAAGGAACTGATACGTACTGTGTACGTAGGTGCTGTCTAAGGAGGCTGGAAGTGAGTGGACCTAGCAGGTTCATCCAGTCTTTCCTGGGTACTTAGATAGAATGGTAGTTCCTACGGGAATTACCAAATCGGTACAAGATCGGTTACTTTCTACAGAAGGAATGTAGCAGTTATGCTGCCGGATTTTAGACAACGAAAAATGTAATAGAAAATATGAGGATGTTAATCATGCACTGATGTATAACAGTTGATTATTTAATAATGGTTGCTATCTGTCATGTTGAACTGATATGTGATGTATGTATGCACTAATATGTAAGGTTAGTTGTTGAAAAATGACTCTGTGAACAGTAACCCGTAGAGACCTATTGATGTTTGGTAAATCATTAAAAATAGTAAATGGTTGAATAAATATATGATATTTTTATGGTAAATAGTAGACATACTAATCTTTAATTTGATATATATAATGCCTCATTTGGATGTATACACGAAAAGATATAAATTGTTAAAATTGGGACCAGAATGCTGGATTCAGGAGAAAATCACTGGATGAACAGTAAAGTTGAAATGTTGACCCACGTTGAATTTGTCAAGGAATGGTCAACCAATGATTTTTTCCTGAAGTATACTTAAGTTATCTTCATGTATCAATTTGAACCACTTCATTTTGATTTTTCTAGAATTGGTTATGATTTTTCAAAGTCAGGTCACTCATCTGGAATTTGTCACAGTAAATAGTACCCGATATGAATAAAATTTTAGATTTAGAGTTTAGACTTCAATGACCCTGAAAGTGGTTCTAAGTGCTACTGAATGGTCTTTAAGATATATAAAAATAAGGATGTGACATTTTGGTATCAGAGCAAAGGATTCTGGCTTAGGAAATTCTCTGAGGAGATGATATACCATGATAAAGCCGTCATAATTGACACTAAGTTAGTGGTTGCAGGATGGCTAGACATAGATCTGGGTCTGAAACTACAGTAAACCAATGGGAGTTTAGACCAGAGGTCTCTAATTCAGATAGTTCAGAAGAGGAGATAATGAGCAATGATTCTGACCCTTGGGCACTTCCAGTAGTTGGTGACTCTGAAGAGGAAAGTTCCTCGGTAGGATCAAACTTTCCGTGTAATGATCGGGAGGAGATGGTATTGAAAGGTCCTATTCCTGCCATTCCCATAAGTGCGGTACCTTTGAATATAACAGACAATTCAGGATCCAGCCAAGTACATGATCAGAGTAATGCGCCAGGTCCCAGTAGGCCCGAAGTGACCCTAGTAGAGATACATTTGGGAAGTCTAATAGTAAGAATGATCCCAGGGAGGAACCTGAGTAGGGAACAATTTGAGAGCTCGATAGCATTAGCCCGACAGCTATATAGGCTGAGGCAGACCCTGATCATAGATGTAGATCAAGGCTATATGGTTTATCAGAATTTTATCACAAGGGTGAAAGCCATATATCAAGCCTGGGATCCAAACGTGTTAACCATGGGGCTTTGGCTAGAAATTATGAATGATGTATTGCCGACTACTCCTACCTGGAGATCCGAGTTGGATCAATATTTTGATAAAGAACCATATTGTACTGTATCCGACTGGATCTACTTGGTAGGAGAATATATTAGAATAAAGTTTAAGAAAAATTAGGGTAATGTTCTAATGTACAAAAGATTAGTATAGTAGCATATGTATGATTGTGATGTGTACCTTGTATGCTATGTTTGAAATGAAATGAGAAATGTTGTTTATCGCATTCCTTTCTATGTTATAGCATAACAAAATGGTTCAAACAAGAAGAACGATTCCAGCAGAGGAACCACAAGAAGCTGGAAATCTTAATCAACTAATTTTAGAGCGATTAGAGCAACAACAAAAGATGATAGAAGAAATGAGAGCTGATCAGGCACGAAATGAGCAGGAAAGAGATGCTGCCATAGCCGCAGCAGTAGCAGCAGCTGTAAGTAATTTAAGACCGCCAGAGCCTTCAGGAGCGACTAGTAGAGAACCTGAAGAAGTACCACAGCAGGCGGAACAGCCCCAGAGACGGGTTGAATTGAGGGAGGAGGCAGTTAGCATCCAACAATGGATGGTTCAGTTTTGCAAGCACAATCCTCCCATATTCGAAGGGACATTCGAAGTACAGATAGAAGAAAATTGGGTTAGTAGATTAGAGAAGATCTTTAAGGTCCTCGACTGCCCAAATGAAACCAAGGCCCAAATGGCCATCTATCAATTGGAAAAGGATGCGGATAGATGGTGGAAGAAAACAGAGTTACTTCTCCAAGCAAGCGACATTCCAGTTACCTGGGAAGTGTTTCTTGAGCAGTTTTACGAGAAATATTTCCCTCAATCCGTCAGAGATGAAAGGGAGGCCGAGTTCCTTGTACTGAGATAAGGAGAAAAAGAAACTTTTGACGAATATCTGGCTAAGTTCATCGGCTATCCCAGTATTCTACGTATCTACGCCAAGTAGATGACGAACACTGGATGACAGAAAGAATAATTTGAGGGTTGAATTCCATGCTAAAGGAGAAGTTAACTCCGCAACAATACAGCCAATTCAATAAGGCTGTGGAAGCGTGCCGAATTGTAGAAAATAGCATGAATCATCGAATGCTGTCCAGATCCGGGAATAAGGATCAGGCGACCCCTGACAAGGCCGGTCAAAATCAAGAAGCTGCAAGTGGAAGCGGTTATAAGAAAAGAAAGCGACCGTGGCAGAACAGGAGGCCCAGTAGAGGAAATTTCCGCGGCAGGTCCAACAACAGGGATTCAAAGGCCCCAGTATGTGAAAAGTGTGGAAAGAATCATGGTGATAGACCATGTTTAATGGGCCAGAATATTTGTTACACCTGCGGAAAGCCCGAACATTTTTCCAGAGAATGTCCTCAAGCTATAACTGATCCAAGGCCAAGGACGGCAGGACGAGTGTTTGCACTCACTAGAGAGGACGCTCAGCGATCACCTGAGATGATCCAAGGTACAATCTATCTCAATGATCATGCTGTGACTACTTTATTTGATTCGGGTGCAAGTCATTCCTTTATATCTTATGAATGTGCCAAATGCCTAGGCCTTCTGATCAGCAAATTGCGTTATGATATACAGGTGAAAACCCCCACCAATGCTAGAGTGATCACGTCTGATGCCTGTCTAAATAGTGTTATGCGTTATGAGCACTGCAGTACCACCCTAGACCTGATTTGTATGCCTTTCCGAGAGATTGATGTCATACTCGGCTTAAATTGGTTATCCTCCAATAATGTGATATTGGACTGCAGAAACAAGACCCTGGTTCTTGGTCCAAAGATCATTGATCGGAGCTCAGAAGTACGACTGAACTTCATGACGGAGGCTCAGGCAGAAAAATGTTTACGGAAAGGATGTCAAGGGTATGTGGTATTCTTTTCTGTTCAAACAGAAGTGGAAGAAGGCATCGAGGAGATTCCTGTAGTCAATGAATTTCCTGAAGTCTTTCCAAAGGAGATTCAGGGATTTCCTTCGGAATGGGAAGTGGAGTTTACGATCGACATTATACCTGGAGCTGGACCAGTGTCAAAAGCCCCGTACAGGATGGCTCCCAATGAAATGATGGAACTCAAAAAGCAAATTGAGGAGCTATTGGAGAATGGTTTCATACGACCCAGTGTATCACCATGGGGTGCTCCAGTACTATTTGTCAAGAAGAAAGATGGCAGTTTAAGGCTATGCATTGACTACAGGGAATTAAATAAGCTTACGGTTAAGAATAAGTATCCTCTCCCCAGAATTGATGACCTGCTGGACCAATTGGCAGGAGCGAGCTTATTCTCCAAGATTGACTTGAGATCTGGCTACCGTCAACTAAGGGTCAAGCCAAATGATATTCCAAAGACGACATTCAGGAAGCGCTACGGGCATTTTGAGTTCCTTGTGATGCCTTTTGGACTAACCAATGCACCTACTATTTTCATGGACTACATGAATCGGATCTTCAGGCCTTATCTAGATCAGTTCGTTGTGGTCTTCATTGATGATACTCTGGTGTACTCCAAATCTCCAGAGGAGCATGAAAGGCATTTGAGGATTATTCTTGGTACCCTTAAAGAGAAGAAGCTCTATGCTAAGCTGAGTAAATGCGAGTTTTGGCTGTCACAAGTCAAATTTCTCGGTCATGTCATATCCTGAGACGGAGTAACTGTAGATCCTAGCAAAGTTGAAGCAGTTTTAAGCTGGGAGCAGCCAAGGATGGTGACAGAGATTAGAAGTTTTCTCGGCCTAGCAGGGTACTACAGAAGATTTATTCAAGACTTTTCTCGAATTGCCTTACCACTTACCAAGCTGACCAGAAAGAATCAGCAGTTTAAGTGGGATGAGAAGTGCGAGGGTAGCTTCCAAGAGTTGAAGCAGAGATTAACCACTACTCCCGTGCTGATTATTCCAGACCCCACTCAGACTTATGTAGTCTATACTGATGCTAGCAAGCAGGGGTTGGGATGTGTGCTGATGCAGCAAGGTCGAGTAGTAGCCTACGCCTCTCGGCAGTTAAAGCCACATGAAGAGAATTATCCCACTCATGATCTGGAACTTGCTGCAGTGGTCTATGCCCTGAAGATATGGAGACACTATTTGTTGGAAATTGTGCCCTAGGGGCCAATCATTGTATCGGGTTATGACATTATTTGCATATTTACTGTGATGACCATCCTTGGATAACTCGTGATCTTATCCTAAATGTCCCTGGTCAGTCATCTATGCGAGAGCAGAGATGAAATAAGACCAGTATGACTTTGAAGATATATAGGGATATAAATTAAAGTCATAAGCACATGTAAGAGTACAGGGTGTTGGACCGACCCGCTATGAGAGAGCTGCATGGGTCAAGTCATAAGCTTCTCTCATATACAAGCCATGTCACTATGCCCTTTGACCTGAGATCATCATGGATTCCTACATGACGAACGCTCAGCTTTGACCTAGTCAAAAGTCACTTTTGACCGAGTGATCATAAAGGCTATGCTCGGGCTTAGTGGTTTTTCATGCGGAGGAATGTGAATGGTCAAGATGGAATTTGTCCCTCACATTTGTAGAGAGATATTACTGGGCCCCTCGATGAGTGAGTCTGAGAAATGTATGGCCATACTGGAATAGAAGGGTATTTCCATTTCTATATTCAGACTACTCAGGGATCGAGAAAGTAACGGTCAGGAACAGGAGGATGACGTTCTCCATGCCTCATCCTTGACTGAAATATCGTGTGACAAAAGGGACGTGATATGGTTGTATGAAAAGTTACATCGTTTATCGATCCTCATATATTTTGGGTAGTTGTAATGCCTTGCTAGAGACCGCTTACGACTTGTGGGTCAGTATAGTAACTGGGCCACTGCCAACTTCATATGGGCCTACAGGGTCGCACACAAAATAGCCCAATACGAGCTATGATGTCCAGATTCATTGAATCTAAGAGATGTCTAGATTCAATGAATAATCTAGGGTGGATATATATTTTATATATATATAAATTTGTATATATATATTATATATAATATAAGAGATATTTGTAAGATTTAATTTATAAGGATAAATTAAATCTCTATCACTTTTGAATTTGAATTTAAATGGATATGATCTATTTGAATTTGAAATTTAAATTGATAAGATATCTCAAATTTGATTTATGAGAATAAATCAAATATAATTTTGTCTTATCTTTATTTTAAATTAAATAAATAGGTGAATTAAATCTGTGGGACGGATTTAATATAAACCATATTTATTTAATTAGTTTCTTGTTAAATTATGCAATATATGATATTGTATTAATTCAGAATTATTATAAGATTAATTCTGAAACCCGGCCCTATTAGAAGCCCGATAGCTTCCTATATATTTGACATTAGGGGCTAGGGTTCTACACACAACACAACACAACAGATCTCTACACACATATTCAGACGTGAGAAAAGGGGGCAGGGAGAGTGCAAAAGGTTTGCAGATAAGAAACTGCCGAAATAGAGACGGTGAGGACGGAATCTCTAAGAAAGCCCTAGAGGGACAAGAGGCGCTAGCACGTCGTTCGCGATTGGAACGCTGTTCGTGTGGATACCGGTAGAGGAAGCCGATCTGAGCTGTCAACTTCTTGCGATCGACCAGACACGAAGCAAGGTCGCGACCTATTGACACTGAGGTCTCGACCATACGGGCATCTGAACGTCAGAAATCCGAAAAGAGGAGACAGGTCGCGACTTGAAGATGACGAGGTCGCGACTACAAACTCCAGAGATGTTCGGTCGCGACGTGAAGCAGAGTAGGTCGCGACTAACAACTCCAGAGGCGACAGGTCACGACTAGAAGCTGAGGAGGTTGCGACTGAAAGTTCCAGAGGCGAGGAGTCGCGACTAGAGGACACTGAGGTCGATACCAAAGCTTGAATACCGAAGGTAACGCTTATTTCTCCTTGACTTAAACACATTCTGTAGATCCTGGCTGGGAATGGAAAAAATTTTAAAGTTAATTTCCGCTGCGTGTCTTCCAATTCCTTTCACTATTTATATGGAGCAACGATAGAGTTGTTTTGCGATCACAAAAGCCTGAAGTATCTACAAGATCAGAAAGAGGTGAATATGAGGCAACGGCGATGGATGGAATTGTTAAAAGATTATGACTTTTAGATTAAATACCATCCAGGAAAAGCCAATGTGGTAGCTGATGCCCTGAGTAGAAAGGTGGTGCAGGTTGCATACATGATGATCAAGGAGTTGGAATTGATAGAAGATATGCGCGATTAGAGCCCTCTATATCAAATGCAACTGACGGAGAATCCTTTTGGAGGAGTTCATGTCAGAGCTTGCATAGAAGATGAGATAAAAGAGGCTCAGAAGCAGGATAAGCTTGCAGCAATATTCAAAGACAAGCTGGAGAAGGGGAAGACAAGGAATTTTGAGATTTCCCCAGACGGATTACTACAGTTTCGTGGAAGACCCTATATCCCTTGTAACATCCCTAATTTTCTATACTGAGTTGTATGTACAGATTGAATGAAATATATATGAGATTTATCATGAAAAGATGTGGACATTTATGTGAAGAAAGGGATTAAATTGGAAGAGGAAGAAAGTGGAAGACCCAAAGTGCAAAATTATGAAAATGCCACTGTAATGCCCTAAGAAACTAAAAGTAAATGGAGGGCATTTTGGTCATTTTATTCAAGGGATGGATATCAGATGAAATTTGATAGTAAATTATTATAATTAATATGAGAATTTATGGAGTTGACAGAAGTAAAAAAGGAGTCCTGTAGAATTAATTAGGGAATTTACGGTGAAAAAGGATCGATAAAGGGTTAAAGGAAACGTATGTAATTTTTAAAAAGACTTCTGGGTCTCAGAAAATTATGAAACTTTGTAGAGAATTCATTTTATATTAGAATGAATTTCTAAAAATGTTAGAACAATTAAAAGAGGTGTTTAGCATTTATGCTAAGATCAGGGTAATTTAAGGATATCGGTATAAGGAAATTACATTGGGATTTGTGCCAATTAGCTATTGGACCTAAAAGAGGCCCAACATTTCGTCCTAGGCCAGCCCAATAAGGCCCAAAAGTTATCTTGGAGCCCAAGTCCAATAATGAATAATTTATGGATTTTTGAAAAGAAAGAAAAAGAGAATAAAGTAAGAATTAGGTGTTGCACATGGTGGGACCCACAAGGACTTCAAAATGGCACCCAAAAAGAGGAAGGGTTAGGTGTACCAAGGGAGGCCATGCTAGTGATGTCATGGTGGTGAGGTCATGAGTGAAAAGTGAAAAGACATTCCAAGATCAAACCTTTAACCATTAGATCAAATAGTTCCCAAGGTGATCTTGGCCTTCAAATGGCACATGACTTTTGCTATAAATACCCCCCCTTTCCATTCAGTCTTCACACCCAAGAGCTCCTTTGGAGAGAGAAGTGAGTTCTAGAGAAAGAAAGTGGAAGAAAGCAAGGAAGAAGCAAGGGTCTTGAGGAGCAAGTAAGGTAAGTTGTCTCCTTGCTTCTACCTTTTGTTCTTATGGTTTGTGCTTGAGTTTAAGTGATTTTTGAGGCTTAAATCTTGGGGAAATGCTGCTGGAATTTTTGTGTATATGTGAAAGGAATACGAGTTTTAAGTCATAGATAGTTAAGACAAGCTTAAACAAGTTAGTTACATGCTTGGTTGTGAAGTAAGTTGATGTTCTTAACTTTACCATTTCGGTTTGCACTGTTCACGCACTGTTCATGATAGAAGGAAATGGAATTTCAATGATTTATTGCTTCCATTGAGTTTATATGATGAATTTGTGTAGGATTGGAAAGGTTTTGAACCTTGGAAACCATTGGAATTAAAGGTTATAATGTTGAAAATTTCTCGTGGTACTGTTCACTCGAGTGAACAGTGATTTGAATTTCATGATTTTGATGCTTCCAATGGTCTTAAAATGAGATTTTGTGTGGGGGAAAAGTGGAGGAACAAGTATGGGAAGCATTGGAATCAAAATGAGAATTTTTGGAAGATTTATGTATGCTTTTCCAAATCTGTACAGAACAGTGTATTGTTGCTAGAATTTGGTTATTTTGAGTTCGTAAATGGATTCAAAAGGTGAAATTGTGTAGGGTAAGATCAAGACATCAATTGGTTCAAAGGCTCAGTTAATTGGCAAAGATTAAAGAAAGTTATGATAGTTAAAGCAAGTTAAAGGATCAAGAGAGGTAGTCTTGAGTAGTGTTTGAGTTCATGGTCCTAATGGATTATGTAATGAATATGAATGTGTTTAGGACCTTGAAACCTCTAAGAAGGTGTTGGGGAATGATTGACCAAAAAGCTTCATGATTGGAAAGCTTGGGAAGCAAGTGCAAGCATAAGAAAGAAAGCTTAAATCCAAGGTAGTGGACTTACCCTAAACTTGTATGTATGTAATGTATGCTTGATTGTGCTATGGCTTGGTTGAATTGTGTGTATATGGTAGATGACCGAAGCTCTGTTATTTTATGATTTCTTTGGCCAATTGTATTTCATATGATACATGGAAGCATGCTCATCACACTATGATAACACTTTCACAAGCAAGCACGAGTCTTTACATTAATACATGCATTGTTTGGTATTGTTTGCTACTGAGATTCCCCCGAATCTCACCCCCCATAACCATGATCTAGGTGCTGGAACATCACAAGGAAGGAGATAATTGTGGATGTATGAATGGTGTATGACTTGGAAAGCATGCCTTTAATTTATGTGATGATATATTGGTATGTATATGGTAAATACTCACTGGATCCGAGTTGAGGGGTTACCTTTCAGCGATAGTTTGAGTGACTTATCCTTTTTGGTTTCATGTAAAATTTGACATAAACATAGCTAAGATCTAGAGATTTAATTGGACACCAAGAACGCCTAATTTGGTTAAGTTTTCTAATTGTTATGATTTTTCAAATTCGGGAGTTGAAATCTGGAATAAGATAATACGACTACTCAAAGGCAGAGAGGTTTATGCGCTAATTTAGTTTTTCCACGAAATTTTATGAGATTAAAGTAAACATTATGAGCTTTAAATCCATAGGTAATTATACTCAATTGGATAAGTATACAAGGAGAAATGAATTTTTGAAAATGGGGCAAAGAAACTGGAATTTCCAGATTTACCAAATGAACAGTAAAGTTCAACGAATAAACTGATTTGATCTGGATAAGGAAACCTCATTTTGATATTTTTCTATCAAAATTGAATGAAAGATATTTCATTAGAAATTGTAATCACCTCAAAAAGATTTTTCTAGATTTGATTATGAATTTTCAAATTTTAGGCTGTAATCTGGAATTACCCAGTGAATAGTGACAGTAAACAGTACCCGTAAGCCCAACTCTTGGAAATTAATGTTTTTAAGTTTAAGAGGTATTCCAATGATCTAAGATAATTCCAATTGAGTATATGTAAGGTTAAGGTTAAGGTCAAGATTTAAGGATAAAATTTAAAGATGTGTACTAGAAAAATGCCGTTGTGCTGGTAGACTATACAGAGTACTGTGTACGTAGGTGCTGTCTAAGGAGGCTGGAAGTGAGTGGACCTAGCCGGTTCATCCAGTCTTTCCTGGGTACTTATGTAGAATGGTAGTTCTCATAGGGAATTACCGAATCAGTACAGTTATTTTCTACCAGAATTTCCGGCAAGAGAGATATAATAAAGTTCAGATTACTTCCGTAAGTGTAATCTGAGATGGTTTAAAGGAGGATGTTTTATCCCTAATGTTGTGGGATTAAGGGAAAGGATTCTGGAGGAAGCACATAAAAGTCGGTATACTGTACATCCAGGTATGACAAGATGTACCATGATGTTAAAAGGTTATTTTGGTGGCCTGGATTGAAGAAAGATGTTGTGACTTACGTATCCAAGTGCTTGACCTGCCAGAAAGTGAAAGTTGAACATCAAAAGCCAGCAGGAACATTGCAGCCTCTAGAAATCCCTGAGTGGAAATGGGATGGGATTACCATGGACTTTGTGGAAGGACTACCCCTGACTCCAAGTAGACATGATGCAGTGTGGGTAGTAATTGATCGACTGACAAAGTCAGCACATTTTCTAGCAATCAATAAGAGAGATTCTCTTGAAAAGCTGGCAAGGCTGTATATAAAGGAGATCGTTAGGCTTCATGGTATCCCGAGCAGCATTGTGTCTGATAGAGACCCTCGATTTACTTCAAATTTCTGGAGGGCTTTACAGGAAGAAATGGTCACTACTCTCAGATTTAGTACAGCTTATCATCCTCAAACAGATGGTCAATCTGAAAGAACAATACAAACGTTAGAGGATATGCTGAGAGCATGTGTCTTAGATTTCAAAGGCAGCTGGGATATCCATTTACCCCTTATAGAGTTTGCTTATAACAATAGTTATCAGGCCAGTATACAGATGGCACCTTTTGAAGCACTCTATGGACGTAAATGTAGATCCCCCTTATGCTGGCTAGAGTTGAGTGAGAGAAGAATGCTTGGTCCGGATATAGTGGATCAAACTGCAGAACAATTTGGGATAATTAGAAAATGATTGTTGATGGCTCAAAGCAGACATAAAAGCTATGTAGATGCCAGAAGAAAGCCGTTGGAGTTTGAAGAAGGAGAACAAGTATTCCTTAAGTTAACTCCAACCACGGGAGCTGGACGATCGATTAAAGTGAAGAAGTTGCATCCAAGATACATCGGACCATTCCAAATTCTCTCAAAGATAGGAGCAGTAGCCTACAAGTTGGCTCTTCCTCCGAATCTGAGCCAGATACATGATGTGTTTCATGTTTCCCAATTAAAGAAGTATGTTCCAGATCTATCTCATATGATTGAGCAAGATGAGGTCGCACTGCGAGATGACTTGACCTATGAGGTTGGACCGGTGCGAATTGCTGATAGAAAAGTCAAGCAGTTGCGGAATAAGCAAATTCCTTTAGTTAAAGTAATCTGGAAAGGCTTGACTGAACAAGAAGCTACATGGGAAACAGAAGAAAAGATGAGAGAAAAGTACCCTGAATTGTTTTTATAGGATAGATGTAATGTGAAACATCCTTCCTTAGACTCCTCAGAGTACACTTGCGGAAGCAATATTAGCTTGATTATATCTTAACTTAAGCCCAGAAATTCAAAATTTTACTCTTAAGTTCCTTATTCTGGACCTTTAATTTGAAAATTAATTTATCTCGTTCTACACCTCCAAATGAGACTTATTACCTATCCACAGAATGCCCCAGATGTGTACGACTGGC
This sequence comes from Leucaena leucocephala, assembly GCA_037074615.1. Taxonomy (NCBI): domain Eukaryota; kingdom Viridiplantae; phylum Streptophyta; class Magnoliopsida; order Fabales; family Fabaceae; genus Leucaena; species Leucaena leucocephala. The sequence continues at coordinate 7,743,029 of CM073545.1, forward strand.
CTGCCAAATTTCATAGCCAAACTCCTTCGTTTACTAGGTCAAACTGAGGTCAAAACACTGCAACCTCAGGACCTACGATTTTCTCTTTTAATTCTTCATCCACAAATTAAACATGCCAAACAATATTTATTATTAAATAATAAAATGTCATACAACAAGGCATACATCAAATTCTCATATTTCTATTACATCTTTCCCTGCCTAAAATCCGGCAGCACAACTGCTACATTCCTTCTGTAGAAAGTAACCGATCTCATATTTCTATTAAATCTTTCTTTCTCTCACTTTCTCTCTCAAAAACTTCTTTCTTCCTCTCTTTCTTGCTTGTGCCGAAATGAGGAGCTAGGAGGGGGGTATTTATAGTGTTGAGCAATGGCAATCTTGTAATTTTGAAGACTTATGATCCTGTGGTCCTGGTTTTTCCTGAATTTCCTATTTTTCTTTATTCCTTTTACTGCATCATGCATGACATAATCTCCATGCCACCTCATGGGACACCTCATCATGCACATTTCTCACATGGAGAAATTGAAGCCTTCTTGGACACCTCATCAGCTGACTCAGCAGTTCCAGTCCAATCCAGTACCGGTCCGGTCCGATTTCCCACAAACTGGACTCACCGGCTAAGATTGTGCCACGTGTCCTTAACTTTTCTTCTGCCTCTAGGATGACACCATGTGGCATCTGGAAGGGACCTTTCACGCCTTCCAATGCTATCCAGATAAGTCCCGAACTTTATCTGACCACCTCCTCAGTTATCGTGCCAACCGAGTAACTTTACTTTATTGAAACAGCATTAAAATAGTATTTTAATGCCACTTTTTCTCACATACTTCATGGGCTACGTTTTCGGGCTCTGAGAACATCATCTTGGGTCTCTGATCCAGCCCAAGTACTCTGATGGCACGATTCCTAAGAAATATCCCTTGGCAAATTTCCAAAATACCCCTGAGTGCCCTTTCTTGCACTATTTTAACCCTAAGGGTAAAATCATCATTTTACACCCTTCTGTACTCTGTCAGGGCATATACTGACTCTAAGTAACTTCATATGCATGTACCTTGGCTTCTGGGCCTGTCCAGAATGACCAAAATGCCCTTCATTCATCTGTTACCCTTTTATACAACACAGGGGCATTTTCGTAATTTTGCACTTTTCTGGGGTTCTGCATGACACTGGCCCACCTATCAGTCCAAGGGTCTTACTGGGCCTTGTTGGCACCATTATTGGGCCTCTCAGGGTCCATTACCTTCATGGCACGCATTACGAGGAATCTTCCCCCGTTAATGTTTATTGAATATTTTATCTATTATTCACCGTTTATACCCATATCCGGACACCGGCTCCTTCTGTCCGATACACTGGCCTGCGGTGTTCAGGAATCCCTGTGAGTCATAACAGTCATCTGACTGAGGTCATCCGAACTCATTCAGTCCCTTTTCAAATACCGATAAATTTCCCTATCGGATACCCGGAGGCCTCACACTCCCGTCTGAATTTTCTGATTTGTGAATAACTTTTTCTACAGGCCTCCTATCGGTATTCTGTCAGTTTCCTGACATCCGCCCCATAAGGACGCATCATCCTGTATTTTCTCACCTAGATCTGAAATCTAGGATATCCGGTATGAATTTTATAACTTTTGGACGATCAGTCCATTTCTGGCTATCTGGAGTCTTCAAAAATTCCTGTATCAAGCCAGATTACCGAACGTCACTTGCTCTCTCTACCGGTGAAATCTGGGACTGAAATGCTTCCGGACAGTCCAAACCACTTTCGGCCTGACTTTCTTTAATTACACTTTAGCCCTAAGGAACTTTTCTTCTTTTGAATTAAGTCCCTCTTTATTTGGCTAAAATTATACTTAAGGACCCCACCTTTTTCTCTACTTTTCCTTTTTGGCTTTATACTTTCCATAATTGCACTTAAGCCCCTTCATTTCCTTTCTTTTACAATTTAATCCCTTTCTTTGCATAAATGGCCATCATATCTCTAGAGACTTTCACTATATCAGTCCCTGGACTTATTTGCAGTTTAGTCCCTAAAAACCCTCTGTATGTTTCGGGGACTTCTGCTCAAAGGGATATTCCTCATATTCCTCATTTTGAACCTAGGTGAACTGTCCCGATTCTGTAGGTTAAAGACTTAACTCATCTTTAAATCCTGAAGGACTTAGCTCATCCCTCGGATTCCTACAAAATACAGGTAAGTGATCCGCCCATATCAGATTACTACCCTGGGACTATGGGTTTAGCACCCTGCCCATATCAGACTACTTCCCAGTTCTCCTAGACCAAAAATCGGGATGTTACATAATGTAAATTTTGAGGATGAAATTTATAATAAGGGGGAGAGAAATGTAATATCCTTAATTTTCTGTACTGATTTCTATGTACAGATTAGATGGAATATATGAGTTCTTTTTCAGTAAAAAGATGTGGTCCTTTATGTAAAGAAAATGATTAAATTGCAAAAGAAAGGAAATGAAGGATTTAAGTGCAATTAAGGAAAGTTTAAGGTTAAGGAAGAAAGGTAGACAAAAATATGGGGTCTTAAAGTGTAATTTTAGCCAAATAAAGGGACTTAAGTGCAAAGAAGAAAAAGTTCCCTAGGGCTAAAGTATAATTAAGGAAAAATAGGCCAGAACTGGGTTGGACTGCCCGATGGCATTTCAGTCCCAGATTTTACCAGAAGATAGGGCAGGTGACGCTGGGTAATCCAGCCTAATACCGGAATTTTTGAAGACTCCAGATAGCCAAAAATGGACTGATCGTCCAAAAGTTATAAAAATTCCTACCGCATACCCCAGATTTCAAATATGGGTAAGAAATTACAGGATGATGCACCCTTATGGGGCGGATGTCAAGAAAAGGATAGAATACCGATAGGAGGTCTGTAGGAAAAGTTATTCGCGAATTACCAAATCCAGACGGGAGTATGAGGCCTCCATGGATCCGATAGGGAGATTTATCGGTATTTAAACTAAGACTGAATGAGGTCGGGTAACAACAGTCAGATGCCTGTTATGACCCAAATGGCTGCTCAGACACAGTAGGGCAGTGTATCTGGCAAAAGGAGCCGGTGTCCGGAAAGGTGTATAAACGGTGAATAATAATAAAATATTCAATGAACTGTGCCAGAGGAAGATTCCTCGTAATGCGTGCCATAAAGTTAATGGAACCAGAAAGGCCCAATAATGGCGCTAACAAAGGCCCAATAAGACTCTTGGACTGATAGGTGGGCCAGTGTCCAGCAGAACCCCGGAGAAGTGCGAAATTACGAAAATACCCCTGTGTTGTACTAAAGGTTAGCAGATGAATGGAGGGTATTCTGGTCATTCTAGACAGGCCCAGAGGCTAAGACATATCTAAATAAGGTTGACTAGAGTCAGTATATGCTTTGACCAGGTACAAAAAGGTGTGAAATGATGATTTTGCCCTTAGGGTTAAAATAGGACAAGAAAGGGCACCAAGGGCATTTTGGTCATTTCGCAGGGGATCTGTAATTGAGTTTAGACCCAGTATTAAAATGTTAGTGATATAAAGGATCCAGACACTAAGTTCAAGGCCAGAAGACATAATATGGGTTTTCAGAAAAATTAGATTCAGAAAACGGTCCAGTTTTCGAGGCAACGTACCGGGCCGGTACCGGATTGGACCGGAAAGCTTCCAGAAGATTTCTTCCCTCTCCATTTTCTCCATGTGAAGAATGTGGGTGGTGATGTGTCCCATGAGGTGGCATTGGGTGATGTCATGGATGATGTAGTAAAAGGAATAAAGAAAAATAGGAAATTCCGGAAAAACCAGGACCACAGGATCAGATGGCTTCAAAATTACAAGAATGCCATTGACCAAAACTATAAATACCCCCTAGCTCTTCATTCCCATGGCCAAGAGCAAGAAATAGGGAGAGAAGGAAGTTCTTGAGAGAGAAAGTGAGATTTGAAAGAAGAAAGAAAGTTTTGGTGAAGTTGAAAGCAGTGTAGAAGTTCTGAAGTTCTGCTTTTAAGGTAGTAACTAATCCTAGCTTTTATGTAATGTCTTTGTGATTTGTTGTGCTATTGTTTGGTTGGATTGTTGTCCTATATGTTATGCTTGAAGCTCTATTATAATGCTATGATCATATGTTATTGAATATTGAAGCATGCAGCATACTTATCTGTACACAATCACAAGCAAGCACTGTCACACTGCATTACATATATTGTTATGATTGTTGCTACTGGAATTCTTTTGAATCTCATTCCCATATATAACATTACAGGGTAGGTTCTGTCAAAATAAAATTTGGAAATTTTAAGAGACGCCGTTAGGCTGCCGAAATTCTGGCAACGAAGAAGGAACAAAGAAAGGAACTGATACGTACTGTGTACGTAGGTGCTGTCTAAGGAGGCTGGAAGTGAGTGGACCTAGCAGGTTCATCCAGTCTTTCCTGGGTACTTACGTAGAATGGTAGTTCCTACGGGAATTACCAAATCGGTACAAGATCGGTTACTTTCTACAGAAGGAATGTAGCAGTTATGCTGCCGGATTTTAGACAACGAAAAATGTAATAGAAAATATGAGGATGTTAATCATGCACTGATGTATAACAGTTGATTATTTAATAATGGTTGTTATCTGGCATGTTGAACTGATATGTGATGTATGTATGCACTAATATGTAAGGTTGGTTGCTGAAAAATGACTCTGTGAACAGTAACCCTTGGAGACCTATTGATGTTTGGTAAATCATTAAAAATAGTAAATGGTTGGATAAATGTATGATATTTTTATGATAAATATTAGACATACTAATATTTAATTTTATATATATAATGCCTCATTTGGATGTATACACGAAAAGATATAAATTGTTAAAATTGAGACCAGAATGCTGGATTCAGGAGAAAATCATTGGATGAACAGTAAAGTTGAAATGTTGACCCACGTTGAATTTGTCAAGGAATGGTCAACCAATGATTTTTCCCTGAAGTATACTTAAGTTATCTTCATGTATAAATTTGAACCACTTCATTTCGATTTTTCTAGAATTATTTATAATTTTTTAAAGTCAGGTCACTCATCTGGAATTTGCCACAGTGAACAGTACCCGATATGAATAAAATTTCAGATTTAGAGTTTAGACTTCAATGACCCTGAAAGTGGTTCTAAGTGCTATTGAATGGTCCTTAAGATATATAAAAATAAGGATGTGACAAATACGATCAATGTTTTTACCTGTTTCCGGTCCAAATTTACATAATTATACTTTTGCCCCGGAGACTTTTCTTCTTTTCAATTAAGTCCCTTTATTTGGCTAAAATTACACTTAAAGACCCCACATTTTTGTCTACTTTTCCTTTTTAGTCTTAAACTTTTCATAATTGCACTTAAGTCCTTACATTTTCTTTCTTTTTCAATTTAATCCCTTTCTTTACATAAATGGCCACATTTTTCTCAGAAAATCCCACATATATTACCTACAAACTGTACATATAAATCAGTACAAAAAATTTGGGATATTACAAGTATAAATCGTCTCTGTGCATATATCTCTTCTTCATCTTCCTACATCCGTGATATCCTTCTAAACTCCACTCCTTAATTTTATTCAAATATCTTTATAGTTTTCAAAAATTTTAAAATCACCCAATTCACCCCCTTTTAGGTAATACAGCCAGTTTCAACAACAAGGATATGATTTGAGAGGACATTTTGGTACATTTCTAATGTATATTTCCCTCTAATATATATACCCCATTGTATCTTAGTACTCAATGAAATATATGAGGAAGACATTTTTCTCTCATATTATCCACAATCCCACTACAGCTACAACTTCAAACTTACCAATTATTGATGGATGGGTCTGTTTTGAGTCCCACATTGGGTGGCTTTCCTTGAAGGAGGTGCTTTATAAGCCTTAGGTTCCCTAACCCCAATAGCTAGATTTTGGGGTGCAGTTCTTCTAAAGACTTATGCTTGTTAAAATGGTTCTTTCATTAAGAGCCAACCAACTGGAGAGGGCTACCTATAGAGGGGCTAACCGACAGGAGCTTGAGTGAAGTGCCGTAGTGTGGAGCTGCAAGGACGTCGGCTCTTGAGGGTTTTGCATTGTTATGAGTCCCACATTGGGTGGGTATCCTTGAAAGATAGGCCTTATAAGCCATGGGTTCCTAAACCCCAATAGCTAGCTTTTAGGGTGTGATTCTTCTAAGGACTTGTGCTCTTTACATGGTCACCCATTGTGCTACTGATGCTTGAGGAACAGATTTTGTAACATTGGGCATGAGGCTTAGGATTAGTAAAATCACCACTCCTGAAACCTCAAATGAGATAAACTCCCATAATGTAAATGGATTAACAGCCACAACAACCAGAAATAATACAGAACACCATGCCACCTACAACCTTACCAAGATACCTCAGAAAACTGAGTTCCTAGACATAGAGGTAGCACAAATATGCCTTGAAACAAGGCTTCATCACTGGAGGAAGGAGCCACTTCGTGGTTGGACAACTCGCGGTCCCAATGCAATCCATATACAGAAACTCTAATTCGTGATTTGCCAATTGGGATTTTTGACTGAAAAGTGTATTTCTCAACAATCTAGAAAATAAGATACATCCAAATATATACACCAAGGGGAAAAGACAAGAGGGGCCAATAAATGCTAATAAAAGCTATACAAGAAAAAATATTTACAATAAAAATTAAAGATATTTGCACGGTATACTTGAGAAATTATTATATTTTTCTGTTGTTGGTAAGATAATTTTGTAATCTTCTAAATAACATTTGCCCTGTTACTTCGCTTTACCTTGCATTTCATGGTATAAAATTTGCTATGATTTAGAAAGCAAAGTCTGTAGTAATGTTTAGGTGCTCGATAAGATGCATGCTCGAGGAAATGGTCCACGTACCATGCTGAGTAGGCAACCTACAAAAGGGAAGGCTAGGAATGGAGGTTTTGACTCTATCTTTTCTCTACAATTGTTGAATTTATTGTTTATAAGAAAATGAGAAAAAAAGATAATAACCTAGAAGCGCTGGGTAATATTGTTTAAGTTTAATTATAAAAGAAACATTGTAATAGATTTGATGCGTTTATATAGATGACTCGACAGCCCTAATATTTCTAGGTGAGGAAGTCTAAAGTTAATGCCCAAGCTATGTAAGCTTACGGCTTAAGCAATCCTAATTCAAGATATGAAATACAATATTAATCTAAATGTTAGATAAAATGACTTCTCTAGACCAAGTTAAAATGACTTCTCTAGACCAAGTTATATAAATTAAAACCCCAGAGTACTAGGATATCTGCTGCTATTCTGCTCCTCCCTTAACCATGATTCGGTTCACGCAGGTCAAGTCATGGTGCTTACGCATGGCAGAGTTTTCAAAAAACGTATAGACATGACGAGAGTGACAAATACTACACGGATGATCACTGATAAGGGCGATCTCAGAGTCCATTCGAATTTTGCCTTTTAAGAGGACATAGATGTAAATAAAGAGAAAAACTAACAAACCTTCAACCTTTATGGATGAAAATAAAATAAAAAGTGCCTTAATTTCAAAATAGCTTTTCGTTGAATCAATTCTATATTTTCTTCTATTTTTCTGTACAATTTTATTCTTATGAGAACAAAAGTTTAATTTGTATCTCCCACTTAAACTATCTTTGATCTTGTTCATGAGTTTATGGATAGACTAAAAACTCTATTTTTTTATGTCTTGGGCAATAACTAAAACTGGCAAAAAGAAACCTGATTAATTTCTCATGGCTTACCCTGACCTTGACATTGTGAACCGAGCCTACGCCCATGTCTTATCCTTCTAAGTGAATGATCCTACCTGATAATCATGCTTGATCCAGAGTATAACATGTAAATGGTGATTGGGGTGAAACCTAAAATTATGAAGATACCAAAAATAAAGGCATCATACATGGTCGAGATTGAATTGCTTCCACTTTCAATGATCCACTTTTAGGTCTACGGGTTGGAGAAGTGGAACGTGATTGTTTGATTGCTTATGGTGCTAGTATGTTGATTTATGAGAGGCTGTTGTTATGTAGTGATCCTTTTGAAGCTCAGGTAATAACTTGTGTACTATTTTTATACTATTTTGTGCATAATTTATAACATATTTTTATTGTATTCTGATAATCATAATACAAGTGCAATATTATAAATAATAGAACATACTGATCCTACTTCAGTTAATTCTTTTCCTAAATTTTCTGAAGTAGTAATTGCTTACAGTAATGGGGCCACAATTCATATTTCTGTCTCTAATAATTGCCTTGTTTTCATAAATAGCAAATATTAAATACCATAGTGTATTGTCTTACAAACCAATCAGTCAATGATGTATTATTTCTAGTAATTGTTGTGTTTGTAAATTAAGCAAAATATTTTTACTTTGGACATTTGTGCTTAATTATATTGTACTCCTCCGGTCTTTAATATATGATCTAATTGAGAAGTTGATCTTAGTCCTAAATATAAGACCTACTTGATATTTTTATCAATTTTTTCCAAATTGCCCTTATACCCCTAAACAATGATCAAGTAAAAGAGGGAGGGAGGGAGTTAAGGAAGATGATTATGGTATTTTAGAAAAAACTCACCATATTAACTAATTTAACTAAATTTCCTAATCTAATTAAATTAGTTAAATATATCATATATTAAGGACCAGAGGAGTATTATTTATGTACCATGGACCGAAGAAAAAAGGTAAAACCTAAACGTTAAATGCAACCTATCTTATATTGTATTGCCCCATTTTTTAGTTTAATTTAGCTATTGGGATGACTTAATTTTAATTTCACTTACTTTGGTTGATTATGTGAGTTTGTGAGACTTGCTACTACTTCTAAAGAGATTCAGGCATGCCTGAGATGTCGACTATTTTCTTCGATACACACGCGAAGACCCGATCACTTTTGGTGGACTTGGGTATTCAAACACAATAAATGCACTGAGAGAAAGCAGAGGAAAAATATTAGGGAGAGGAGAAAAATCTGTCGAATCAATTATGGATCTCCAAATCAGGAGTTATGTAATCCCATTATTCTCTCCCTCAACCCACATCTACCTCAATCGTATTCCCACTCAAAATTTGAACAGAAAGGGGGAAAATCATAGATAACATCCCAGACTTTTAGTTATTATCACCTGAGCCCCATATTATATGGACTTGGGCCTAATCCACTAAGGGTAGATCAGAGCCCAAATTCTAACATCTCCCACTCACACTTGGTGAATTGGATACTGTGGGCCTAGCCTCTTTCTCTTATTTCTTTCATACTAAGTGCTTTGTCTTGACCGTGTGGGCGTAACGTCTTCGCTTAGTTGCCTATACTAGAAATCCCTTTTACAGGAACAATACAAGATAACCTCCTTCGTGTAGCTTGAATTCAATAATATGCCTCGTATGTCCCAGATTTATCTATATATATTTTTCTATGGCCAATCTAATTCCTCTCGAATCAATACCTGACTCATATTGCCTTTCTTGTAAGCCCAGTGTCCACACTTATGACAACGAAATATCATCAGAGACATGTCACAAACACTAGTATATATATGTAGATTTTAGGTAATCTTCCTTTCGCCCATAAATCACTTTGATATGGATCAGACATTTTCCTAGAATGATTCCTTATATCATATCTATCATGATTGCAGGATATATGCTAAAGTAGCAGTCATTGAAACATACCTCCAGGATATTGTCAAAGTCAAAGGATGCCAATAAAAGGATTGTTCTTTCCTAGGACTCACACTGCAATAAAACAGGGATCTTTCACTTGCTTCCCTTTTGCTGTTCTTCTAGCACATGTGATATGAATCACATGTTATGGTGTTACTCTTATACCATAAGAGCATATGTCATTTTGGATTTATCATTAACACCTACAAACTTAAGTCTAAACACTCTCATTATCTAGACCTAAACTCTCTAACTCTACTCATTTCAAATGACGTCAATGTTGAAGGATTTGTTATCTGGTTACAGGAATCATGGAAGTGGGTTTCTATAGTTTGATCCAATTATATATATATGGATCTTATCTTGACTTGTTACACTTTAATTGAAGCGACATATGGCTTATGTTTCTTCTCTACCATATCAACAATCTTTGCTACGTTACTAGTGAACACAAATATCTCATCTTTATACACTCCATAAATATATAAAATTCGTCCACTCCAATAGAATAGAGATATTATGTTTATCCTAATTTAAATATATGTTTGAAAATTATGTATATCATATATACATTGATTTTCAACCACCAATCTTTCACAGGATTATTATTCTATTTAATTTAGGATCTTCAATATGAAATCTTGCAAATATATCATATTTTAGAATAAATCTTCTAAAGAATTCAAATTTCTAAATATTATTTTTTTAAATAATAAGATAATATTATTTCACCATAAATAATATTCTTCTAATCCATATAATAATATCTTCTAGAATTTTCTTATTTCAAAATAAGAAAGTTCCTAGATTAAATGAGGACCTTTAATATTTATTGAACTTGAACATTTTCTTTTCTTTTTTGTTGTTACAGGAATTTTTGGAATGGGGTTGAGCTCACCCATGATCTAAGGGTAGGACAAAGTCTCCCTTCCTCCAAGGTGATATCAATGTCGGGTAGGGCCAGCCCTCAATTACCCTCAGGCATTAACTTAGGCACCTAGGAACAAGGATGCCTCCCCAAGTACCACGACTGGAACCACAACAAAGTAGTACTCCTTAGGGATCAAACACGCTCCAAATGGTCGCGTGTCTCACCCCTTCACCAGCTGAACCCACGTACGATGGGTAATTTGAACATTTTCTAAATTCAATAAACTTGGACATCTTAGCTCATGTTGGCCTATTCTTGTGTACAATTATGTAGGCTAATATAATGTTGGTAGTGGGCCCAAAATACCTTTTGACAGGTCATAATCTGCCTCTAGCGAGACATTTTGACTATCCAAATTATATGAAAGTCAGTGATCCGATTTAACCTATCTTATAACCATGTCAAGTCCTTTTTGTCAACGATATCTTGATTGAGCATGAGACATGAAGATGTCACTCTCATATTACTCAATCATAGTTTCTCGATCACTGAGTAGACTGACAAGACAAATGAAACTCTTCATTTGAGCACGGCTATGCATTTCTCAATCTCACTCATTGAGGGGCCCAGAGATATCTCTCTCATCATGATAAGGACAAATTCTATCTTGACTACTTATTTTCCTCCACATGGATCCCATTGTACTCAATCACTACCTTTATGATCATCGATTAAAAGTGACTTTTGATCTTGTCAAAATACAGTATTCCTCATGTAGGTGTCTATGGTAATCTCAAGTTTGAGGGCATAATGACATAGTTATAATGACTTATGCTTATGACATAGTCCATATAGCTATCTCATGATGGGTTAGTCTAGCACCTTGGTCTCTAACAAATGCCTATGACTTTAATTTGTATATCTATACATGATCATCAATAAAAGTCATACTAGACATAATTTATTATTGTTCCCACAATAATAATCAACTAGGGACATTTAGAATAATTCTTCAATTATTTATGGATCTTTATTATAAAGAAAACTTGCAAAACAATATAATAAATATTTATTTAATAAAGTTATTTTTATTAAATAAATTATAATGTCTACATCCAATTGATTAGGCTAGGGCACAATCTTCAACGATCTCCTACTTGCACTAGACCCAATCATACATGTATCTAATACCCATGGACCTAGCATGACATTCATGTTTCACTAGTGGCAGAGGTTCTGTGACTTTATCATAGGTTGGTACTTTTCATATCTTTACATCATTGACATACAACAATATAAACACTATTGTACTCCCACTAACCTTCTTGTATACTCAATATTCATCTTTATTTTTAGTGAAGCCAAACACTTTGATTACCTCTTCAAAATGAAGATTCAAACTCTGAGAGGCTGCTTCAACCCATAATTGGATCTTTGAAGCTTGCTTTGAAGATATGTACTTTGCAATCCATGTAAATTTTCTTCTCAAAAATCCACTTGCACCCAATGGTTTTTACATCTTTAGGTGGGTCATTCAAGTTCTAAACTTTATTGTCTTACATAGATTGCATTTCATACTTCATTGCATCTAGCTACTTATCGAAGTCTAGTCCCATTATTGCATATTGTAATATCCTTAATTTTCTGTACTGGTTCCTATGTACAGATTAAACGAAATATATGAGCTCTGTTTCAGGAAAGACATGTGGACCTTTATGTAAAGAAAAGGATTAAATTGCAAAAGAAAGGAAATTAAGGGACCTAAATGCAATTATGGAAAGTTTAAAGTTAGGAATGAAAGGTAGACAAAAATGTGGGGTCTTAAAGTGTAATTTTAGCCAAATTAAGGGACTTAATTATAAAGAAGGAAAAGTTCCCCGGGGTTAAAGTATAATTAAAGAAAATAGGCCAGAAGTGGTTTGCACCGCCCGACAGCATTTCAGTCCCAGATTCTACCAGAAGGTAGGATAGGTAACGCCAGGTAACCAAGCCTAACACCGGAATTTTTGAAGACTCCAGATAGCCAGAAATGGACTGATCGTCCAAAAGTTATAAAAATTTATACCGGGTACCCTAGATTTCAGATATAAGTGGGAAAATACAGGACGATGCGCCTTTATGGGGAGGATGTCGGGAAACTGACAGGATACCGATAGGAGGTCTGTAGGAAAAGTTATTCACAAAATAAAAAATCCAGACGGGAGTGTGAGGCCTCCGGGGATCCGGGTAGGAGATTTATCGGTATTTTTAAAGGGGCTGAATGCGATCGGATGACTTCGGTCAGATGACCGTTATAACCCCCAAGGATTCCTGAACACAGTAGGACACTGTATCTGGGAAAAAGAGCCGGTGTCCGGAAAAGGTATATAATCGGTAAATAATAGTTAAAATATTCAATGAACTGTGTTAAAGGAAGATTTCTCGTAATGCGTGCCATACAGGTAATGGACCCAGGAAGCCCAAAAATGGCGCCATTAGAGGCCCAATAAGACTCTTGGATTGATAGGTGGGCCAGTGTCCAGCAGAACCCCGGAAAAGTGCGAAATTACGAAAATGCCCCTATGTTGTACAAAAAGGGCAGCAGATGAATAAAGGGTATTCTGGTCATTTTGGACAGACCCAGAGGTCAAGACATGTCTAAATAAGGTTGACTAGAGCCAGTATAAGCTTTGACCGAGTCCAGAAAGGTGTGAAATGACGATTTTGCCCTTAGGGTTAAAATAGGACAAGATAGGGCACCAAGGGCATTTTGGTCATTTCGCAGGGGATCTGTAATTGAGTCTGGACCCAGTATTAAAAATATAATGATATAAAGGGTCTAGATACTAAATGTGAGGTCAGTAGACATAAAAAGGATCTTCAGAAACATCAGATTCAGAAAATGGCACGTTTTTCGAGGCGATAGACCGGGCCGGTACCGGATTGGACCGGAAAGCTTCCAGAACCTCCAAATTTCGTCACATGAAGAATATGGGTGGTGAGGTGTCCTATGAGGTGTCCCATGAGGTGTCCAGGGTGATGCAGTAAAAGGAAATTAAAGAAAATAGGAAATTCCAGGAAAAACCAGGACCACAGGATCATAAGTCTTCCTAATTACAAGATTGCCATTGCTCAACACTATAAATACCCCCCTTACTCCTTCATTTCGGTGCAAGCAAGAAAGAGAGGAAGAAAGAAGTTCTTGAGAGAGAAAGTGAGAGAAAGAAAGAAGTAAGGAAGTTCTGGTGGAGTTGGAAGTAGTGGAGAGGTTCTGAAGCTCTGCTTTTGAGGTAACAACTAATCCTAGCTCTTATGTAATGTCTTTGTGATGTGTTGTTTTGTTTGGTTGATTGTTGTCCTATATGTTATTCTTGAAGCTCTATTCCAATGCTATGATCATATGTTATTGAATATGGAAGCATGCAGCATACTTATCTGTACACAGTCACAAGCAAGCACCGTCACTCTGCATTACATATTTTGTTATGATTATTGTTACTGGGATTCTTTTGAATCTCATTCCCAAACATAACATTACAGGGGAGGTTCTGTCAAAATAAAATTTGGAAATCTTAAGAGACGCCGGTAGGCTGCCAAAATTCTGGCAACAAAGACGGAACAAAGAAAAGAACTGATACGTACTGTGTACATAGTGCTGTCTAAGGAGGCTGGAAGTGAGTGGACCCAGAAGGTTCATCCAGTCTTTCCTGGGTAATACGTAGAATGGTAGTTCTCATAAGGGAATTACCGAATTGGTACAACATCGGTTACTTTCTAAAGAAGAATTGTAGCAGTTATGCTGCCGGATTTTAGACAGAGAAGGATGTAAAGACTAAATGCTGAAAATAGGCTCAGTGAACAGTAACTCGTGAAGACCCATTCATGTTTGATAAATCATTAAAAATAGTAAATGATTGAATTAATGTACGAAATTTTTAGGATAAAAAGTAGACATACTAAGATTTAATTTTATATATAGAATGTCTAATTTGGATGTATACACGAAAAGATATAAATTGTTAAAGTTGGGACCAGAATGCTGGATTCAGGAGAAAGTCATTGGATGAACAGTAATATTGGAACGTTGACCCACGTTAAATTTGTCAAGGATTGGTCAACCAATGATTTTTCCCTGAAATATATTTGAGTTAGCTTCATGTATCAATTTGAACCACTTCATTTTTATTTTTCTAGAATTAGTTATGAATTTTCAAAATCAGGTCACTCATCTGGAATTTGCCACAGTGAACAGTACTCGATATGAATAAAATTCCAGATTAAGTGTTTAGACTTCAATGACCCTGAAAGTGGTTTAAGTGCTACTGAATGGTCCCTAAGATGTATAAAAATAAGGATGTGATATTTTGGTATCAGAGCCAGGTTTCTGGCTTAAGAAATGCTCTGAGTAGATGATTTATAGAAAGATATACCATGATAAAGCCGTCATAATTGACACTAAGTTAGTGTTTGCAGGATGGCTAGACATAGATTTGGGTCTGAAACTACAGTAAACCAATGGGAATTAAGACCAGAGGTCTCTAGTTCAGATAGTTCAGAAGAAGAGATAGTAAGCAATGATTCTGACCTCTGGACACCTCCAGTAGCTGGTGATTCTGAGGAGGATAGTTCCTCGGTAGGATCAAACTTTCCAATTGATGATCAGGAGGTGATGATAACAGAAGGCCCTATTCCTGCCATTCCCATAAGTGCGGTACCCTTGAATATAACAGACAGTTCAGGATCCAGCCAAGTACGTGTTCAGAGTAATGCGCCAGGTCCCAGTAGGCCCGAAGTGACTCTAGTAGAAATGTATTTAGGAGGTTTAATCGTAAGAATGGTCCCAGGGAGGAACCTGAGTAGAGAGCAACTTGAGAGCTCGGTAGCATTAGCCCGACAACTATACGAGTTGAGGCAGACCCTGTTTGAAAACATAGATCAAGATTATTCGGTCTACCAGGAGTTTATCACAAGGGTGAAAGCCATATATCAAGCCTGGGATCCAAATGTGTTAACCATGGGGCTTTGGCTAGAAATTATGAATGACGTATTGCCGAAGACTCCTACCTGGAGATCGGAGTTGGACCAGTATTTTGATAGAGAATCATATTGCACCATATCCGACTGGATCTACCTAGTAGGAGAATATATTAGAATGAAGTTTAAGAAAAATTAGAGTAATATTTCTAATGTATAAAAGACTAGAATGGTACTGTGATATGTACATATACTCTGTATGTATATTATGTGTGAAATGAAATGAAAAGGAATTATGTTATTTATCGTATTCCCTTCTGTTTTTAAGTATAACAAAATGGTACGAACGAGGAGAACTATTCCAGCTGAGGAACCCCGAGAGGCTGGAAACCTTAATCAAATGATTCTAGAACGATTAGAACAGCAACAAAAGATGATAGAAGAAATGAGAGCTGCTCAAGCACGAAATGAACAAGAAAGAGATGCTGCCATAGCCGCGGCAGTAGCAGCAGCTGTAAATAATTTAAGACCGCCAGAGCCTTCAGGAGCAACTAGTAGAGAACCTGAAGAAGTACCACAGCAGGCGGAACAGCCCCAGAGACGGGTTGAATCAAGGGAGGAGGCAGTTGGCATCCAACAATGGATGGTGCGATTTTGCAAACACAATCCTCCCATATTCGAAGGGACATTTGAAGTACATGTAGCAGAAAATTGGGTCAGCAGATTAGAGAAGATCTTTAAGGTCCTCGACTGCCCGACTGAAACCAAGGCCCAAATGGCCATCTATCAATTGGAAAAGGATGCGGATAGATGGTGGAAGAATACAGAGTTACTTCTCCAAGCAAGAGATATTCCAGTTACCTGGGAAGTATTTCTTGAGCAATTTTATGAGAAATATTTTCCTCAATCTGTCAGAGATGAAAGGGAGGCTGAATTCCTTGTGCTGAGGCAAGGAGAAAAAGAAGCTTTTGATGAATATTTGGCCAAGTTCATCCGGCTATCTCAATATTCAACTTACCTACGCCAAGTGGATGACGAACGCTGGATGACAGAAAGAATGATTCGAGGGCTGAATTCTATGTTAAAGGAGAAGTTAACTCCCCAACAATACAGCCAGTTCAATAAGGCTGTGGAAGCATGTCGAATCGTTGAGAACAGCATGAATCATAGAATGCTATCCAGGTCTGGGAGTAAAGATCAAGCGACTCCTGATAAGGCCGGACGGAATCAAGAAGCGGCCAGTGGGAGCGGCTATAAGAAAAGAAAGCGCCCGTGGCAGACCAAGAGGCCTAATAGGGGAAATTTCCGCGGAAGATCCAATAACAGGGATCCAAAGGCCCCAGGATGTGAAAAGTGTGGAAAGAATCATGGTGACAGACCATGCTTGATGGGCCAGAATGTATGCTACACCTACGGAAAGCCTGGACATTTTTCCAGGGAATGTCCTCAAGCTATAACTGATCCAAGGCCAAGGACGGCGGGACGAGTGTTTGCACTCACTAGAGAGGATGCTCAGCGATCATCTGAGATGATCCAAGGTACAATCTATCTCAATGATCATGCTGTGACTGCCCTATTTGATTCGGGTGCAAGTCATTCCTTTATATCTTATGAATGTGCTAAATGCCTAGGCCTTCTGATCAGCAAGTTACGTTATGATATACAGGTGAAAACCCCCACCAACGCTAGGGTGATCACATCTGATGCCTGTCTAAATAGTGTGGTGCGTTATGAGCACTGCAGTACCACCCTGGACCTGATCTGTATGCCTTTCCAGGAGATTGAGGTCATACTCGGTTTAAATTGGTTATCCTCCAATAATGTGATGTTGGACTGCAGAAACAAGACCCTAGTTCTTGGTCCAAAGATCACTGATCGGAGCCTAGAAGTACAACTGAACTTCGTGACAGAGGCTCAGGCAGAAAAATATCTACGGAAAGGATGTCAGGGATATGTGGTATTCTTTTCTGTTCAAGCAGAAGTGAAGGAAGGCATCGAGGAGGTTCCTGTAGTCAATGAATTTCCTGAAGTCTTTCCAAAGGAGATTCAGGGATTGCCTTCGGAGCGTGAAGTGGAGTTTGCGATCGACATTGTACCTGGAGCTGGACCAGTATCAAAAGCCCCATACAGGATGGCTCCCAACGAAATGATGGAACTGAAGAAGCAAATTGAGGAGCTATTGGAGAAGGGTTTTATACGACCCAGTGTATCGCCATGGGGTGCTCCAGTACTGTTCGTCAAGAAGAAAGATGGTAGCTTAAGGCTGTGCATTGACTACAGGGAATTAAATAAGCTTACAGTTAAGAACAAGTATCCTCTTCCCAGAATTGATGACCTGCTAGATCAATTGGCAGGAGCGAGCTTATTCTCCAAGATTGACTTGAGATCTGGCTACCATCAACTAAGGGTCAAGCCAGATGATATTCCAAAGACGGCGTTCAGAATGCGCTACGGACATTTTGAATTTTTGGTGATGCCTTTTGGACTAACCAATGCACCTGCTATTTTCATGTACTATATGAACCGGATTTTCAGGCCTTATCTAGATCAGTTCGTTGTGGTCTTTATTGATGATATTCTGGTGTACTCCAAATCTCCAGAGGAGCATGAAAGGCATTTGAGGATTGTTCTTGGTACCCTTAAAGAGAAGAAGCTCTATGCTAAGCTGAGTAAGTGCGAGTTTTGGCTTTCAGAAGTCAAATTTCTCGGTCATGTCATATCCCGAGACGGGGTAGCTGTGGATCCTAGCAAAGTTGAAGCAGTTTTGAGCTGGGAACAGCCAAGGACAGTGACAGAGATTAGAAGTTTTCTCGGCCTAGCAGGGTACTACAGACGATTCATTCAAGACTTTTCTCGAATTGCCTTACCACTTACCAAGCTGACCAGAAAGAATCAGCAGTTTAGGTGGGATGAGAAGTGCGAGGCTAGCTTCCAGCAGTTGAAGCAGAGATTAACGACTACTCCCGTGCTGATTATTCCAGACCCAACTCAGACTTATGTAGTCTACACTGATGCTAGCAAGCAGGGGCTGGGATGTGTGCTTATGCAGCAAGGTCGAGTAGTAGCCTACGCCTCTCGGCAGTTAAAGCCACATGAAGAGAATTATCCCACTCATGATCTAGAGCTTGCGGCGGTGGTCTATGCCCTGAAGATATGGAGGCACTATTTATACGGAGCAACGATAGAGTTGTTTTGCGACCACAAAAGCCTGAAGTATCTGCAGGATCAGAAGGAGCTGAACATGAGGCAGCGGCGATGGATGGAATTGTTAAAAGATTATGACTTCCAGATTAAATACCATCCAGGAAAAGCCAATGTGGTAGCTGATGCCCTGAGTAGAAAGGTGGTGCAGGTTGCATACATGATGATCAAGGAATTGGAACTGATAGAAGATATGCGCGACTGGAGCCCTCTATATCAAATGCAACTGACGGAGAATCCTTTTGGAGGAGTTCATGTCAGAACTTGCATAGAAGATGAGATCAAAGAGGCTCAGGAACAGGATAAGCTCGCAGCAATATTCAAAGACAAGCTGGAGAAAGGGAAGACAAGGAATTTTGAGATGTCCCCAGACGGATTGCTACAGTTTAGGGGAAAACCCTATATCCCAAATGTTGGGGGATTAAGGGAAAGGATTCTGGAGGAAGCACATAAAAGCCGATATACGGTACATCCAGGTATGACCAAAATGTACCATGATGTTAAAAGGTTATTCTGGTGGCCTGGACTGAAGAAAGATGTTGTAGCTTACGTATCTAAGTGCTTAACCTGCCAGAAAGTGAAAGTTGAACATCAAAAGCCAGCAGGAACGTTGCAGCCTTTAGATATTCCTGAGTGGAAATGGGATGGGATTGCCATGGACTTTGTGGAAGGACTACCCTTGACACCAAGTAGACATGATGCGGTTTGGGTAGTAATCGATCGACTGACAAAGTCAGCACATTTCCTGGCAATCAATAAGAGAGATTCTCTAGAAAAGCTGGCAAAGCTGTATATAAAGGAGATCGTTAGGCTCCATGGTATCCCAAGCAGCATTGTGTCTGATAGAGATCCTCGATTTACTTCAAATTTCTGGAGGGCTCTACAGGAAGAAATGGGCACTACTCTCAGATTCAGTACAGCTTATCATCCTCAGACAGATGGTCAATCGGAAAGAACAATACAGACGTTAGAGGATATGCTGAGAGCATGTGTCCTAGATTTCAAGGGCAGCTGGGATATCCATTTACCCCTTATAGAGTTTGCATATAACAATGGTTATCAGGCCAGTATACAGATGGCACCTTTTGAAGCACTCTATGGACGGAAATGTAGATCCCCCTTATGCTGGCTAGAGTTGAGCGAGAGAAGAATGCTGGGTCCGGATATAGTGGATCAAACTGCAGAACAAGTTGCGGTAATTAGAAAATGATTGTTGACGGCTCAAAGCAGACAGAAGAGCTATGCAGATATCAGAAGGAAGCCGTTGGAGTTTGAAGAAGGAGAACATGTATTCCTTAAGTTAACTCCAACCACAGGAGCCGGACGATCGATTAAGGTGAAGAAGTTGCATCCAAGATACATCGGGCCATTCCAGATTCTCTCAAAGATAGGAGCAGTAGCCTACAAGTTGGCTCTTCCTCCGAATCTGAGCCAGATACATGATGTGTTCCATGTTTCCCAATTAAAGAAGTATATTCCAGATCCATCTCATGTGATTGAGCAAGATGAGGTCGCACTGCGAGATGACTTGACCTATGAGGTTGGACCGGTGCGAATTGCTGATAGAAAAATCAAGCAGTTGCGGAATAAGCAAATTCCTTTAGTTAAAGTGATCTGGAAAGGCTTGACTGAACAAGAGGCTACATGGGAAACAGAAGAAAAGATGAAAGAGAAGTATCCAGAATTATTTCTATAGGATAGGTGTAATGTAAATTTCGGGGACGAAATTTATTTTAAGGGGGAGAGAAATGTAATATCCTTAATTTTCTGTACTGGTTCCTATGTACAGATTAAACGAAATATATGAGCTCTGTTTCAGGAAAGACATGTGGACCTTTATGTAAAGAAAAGGATTAAATTGCAAAAGAAAGAAAATTAAGGGACTTAAATGCAATTATGGAAAGTTTAAAGTTAGGAATGAAAGGTAGACAAAAATGTGGGGTCTTAAAGTGTAATTTTAGCCAAATTAAGGGACTTAATTATAAAGAAGGAAAAGTTCCCCGGGGTTAAAGTATAATTAAAGAAAATAGGCCAGAAGTGGTTTGCACCGCCCGACAGCATTTCAGTCCCAGATTCTACCAGAAGGTAGGCCAGGTAACGCCAGGTAACCAAGCCTAACACCGGAATTTTTGAAGACTCCAGATAGCCAGAAATGGACTGATCGTCCAAAAGTTATAAAAATTTATACCGGGTACCCTAGATTTCAGATATAAGTGGGAAAATACAGGATGATGCGCCTTTATGGGGCGGATGTCGGGAAACTGACAGGATACCGATAGGAGGTCTGTAGGAAATGTTATTCACAAAATAAAAAATCCAGACGGGAGTGTGAGGCCTCCGGGGATCCGGGTAGGAGATTTATCGGTATTTTTAAAGGGGCTGAATGCGATCGGATGACTTCGGTCAGATGACCGTTATAACCCCCAAGGATGCCTGAACACAGTAGGACACTGTATCTGGGAAAAAGAGCCGGTGTCCGGAAAAGGTATATAATCGGTAAATAATAGTTAAAATATTCAATGAACTGTGTTAAAGGAAGATTTCTCGTAATGCGTGCCATACAGGTAATGGACCCAGGAAGCCCAAAAATGGCGCCATTAGAGGCCCAATAAGACTCTTGGATTAATAGGTGGGCCAGTGTCCAGCAGAACCCCGGAAAAGTGCGAAATTACGAAAATGCCTCTATGTTGTACAAAAAGGGCAGCAGATGAATAAAGGGTATTCTGGTCATTTTGGACAGACCCAGAGGTCAAGACATGTCTAAATAAGGTTGACTAGAGCCAGTATAAGCTTTGACCGAGTCCAGAAAGGTGTGAAATGACGATTTTGCCCTTAGGGTTAAAATAGGACAAGATAGGGCACCAAGGGCATTTTGGTCATTTCGCAGGGGATCTGTAATTGAGTCTGGACCCAGTATTAAAATGATAATGATATAAAGGGTCTAGATACTAAATGTGAGGTCAGTAGACATAAAAAGGATCTTCAGAAACATCAGATTCAGAAAATGGCACGTTTTTCGAGGCGATGGACCGGGCCAGTACCGGATTAGACCGGAAAGCTTCCAGAACCTCCAAATTTCGTCACATGAAGAATATGGGTGGTGAGGTGTCATATGAGGTGTCCCATGAGGTGTCCAGGGTGATGCAGTAAAAGGAAATTAAAGAAAATAGGAAATTCCAGGAAAAACCAGGACCACAGGATCATAAGTCTTCCTAATTACAAGATTGCCATTGCTCAACACTATAAATACCCCCCTTACTCCTTCATTTCGGTGCAAGCAAGAAAGAGAGGAAGAAAGAAGTTCTTGAGAGAGAAAGTGAGAGAAAGAAAGAAGTAAGGAAGTTCTGGTGGAGTTGGAAGTAGTGGAGAAGTTCTGAAGCTTTACTTTTGAGGTAACAACTAATCCTAGCTCTTATGTAATGTCTTTGTGATGTGTTGTTTTGTTTGGTTGATTGTTGTCCTATATGTTATTCTTGAAGCTCTATTTCAATGCTATGATCATATGTTATTGAATATGGAAGCATGCAGCATACTTATCTGTACACAGTCACAAGCAAGCACCGTCACTCTGCATTACATATTTTGTTATGATTATTGTTACTGGGATTCTTTTGAATCTCATTTCCAAACATAACATTACAGGGGAGGTTCTGTCAAAATAAAATTTGGAAATCTTAAGAGACGCCGGTAGGCTGCCGAAATTCCGGCAACAAAGACGGAACAAAGAAAGGAACTGATACGTACTGTGTACATAGTGCTGTCTAAGGAGGCTGGAAGTGAGTGGACCCAGAAGGTTCATCCAGTCTTTCCTGGGTACTACGTAGAATGGTAGTTCTCATAAGGGAATTACCGAATCGGTACAACATCGGTTACTTTCTAAAGAAGAATTGTAGCAGTTATGCTGCCGGATTTTAGACAGAGAAGGATGTAAAGACTAAATGCTGAAAATAAGCTCAGTGAACAGTAACTCGTGAAGACCCATTCATGTTTGATAAATCATTAAAAATAGTAAATGATTGAATTAATGTACGAAATTTTTAGGGTAAAAATTAGACATACTAAGATTTAATTTGATATATATAATGTCTAATTTGGATGTATACACGAAAAGATATAAATTGTTAAATTTGGGACCAGAATGCTGGATTCAGGAGAAAGTCATTGGATGAACAGTAATATTGGAACGTTGACCCACGTTAAATTTGTCAAGGATTGGTCAACCAATGATTTTTCCCTGAAATATATTTGAGTTAGCTTCATGTATCAATTTGAACCACTTCATTTTGATTTTTCTAGAATTAGTTATGAATTTTCAAAATCAGGTCACTCATCTGGAATTTGCCACAGTGAACAGTACTCGATATGAATAAAATTCCAGATTAAGTGTTTAGACTTCAATGACCCTGAAAGTGGTTTAAGTGCTACTGAATGGTCCCTAAGATGTATAAAAATAAGGATGTGACACATATTGATAGATAGTTGGCTCATCTTAATCTATGATAACACATCATGACTCTTAGGTATGAGAAAGCTATATCTCATGGGCCGATATTGTTCTCTATCAGACCTTTATGGACCTTGTGTTACTTTTAGAAATCTCAACAACTCTTTGTGTGGCTTCTTGATTTTCCACAGGCAGTTTAATGCCTCCTTGAGTTTCTTGAACCTTTCAAGATGTACTCTTGCTCCCACTAATTCTTTTGGTGATGACCTTTATTTTCAAAAGACATCATTTTGAGCAATAATCAATTTATTTTGGAGGGTATTTAACTTCTGAGTGGTATAAGATTTAATGTGAATGCAGCGCTTTCTATAGAATAGCCCAAAAAAATATATTGGAAGATCTATTTGACTAATCATGGATCAGACTATATCAAGTAGAGTTTGATTCCTCCTTATGTACTTCATTTTTCTCTTAAAAAATGTTACATTTCAAGCAACTCAAATAATGAAGTAATAGTAACCTCCTCTGGCAAAAGTATTTAGTAGTCCAAATACATATGTATCTATTTGGCCTAATAAATTAGTGGCACTTTCACTTTACCTTGCAAAAGGTGTTCTAGTCATCTTCCCAATAAACAAGATTCACATGTATCGAATGATTTAAAATCAAACGATTTATTTCCATCTTGATGGAACTTCTATATGCGTTTCTCATTTATATGACCAAGACAATAATGCCATAGGTAAGTGATCTAACATATTTCTTATATGATTTTCCATGCTATTTTAAGTGGTTTTTGGTGTGTTTCGTACCTATTATTCATGTAATTGTGATTAAGTTGTCATTAATGACTCATGCATAGAATGCTTGTTAATTAGGGGTAAAATGGTCAATTGCTTCAAATAATTTCTAAGTGCCTTAATCTTTAGATGAATGATATTACAAGAGCTTAAATTTCATTGTGGGTACTTGGATATGTTTGAGGACCAAAAGAAACACCAAAGAAAGGCCCAAGACTCAAGAAATAACAACTTAGAACCAAGAGGAACCAAACTGCAAAGAACCAAAACTTTCCAAAGACTAAATACAAAGTCTAAGAAGTTCTCTTTGTGCACTTCGCCAGGATGAGGTGTATGCTAGCCGAAGTGAGAGTGCAAAACGCAAAACTCTGTATTTTGAATATTAGATCAAAACTAGAAACATATCTGTTAGTTTAAGTCATGATTTTCATTGTTCAGATATGTAGGTTTGCATCCAAAACCCTTCCTTAATTTTCTCTCATTTCCCCTCAAACCCTAGCCATAAATCTTCATTTTTACATCAATCTACCATTTCTAAGCTGATTAAACTTCATTTCCCACCTTCTTCACCTTTTCGTACCTATTTTCATCATCCACCATGGCACCAACCTTGGAGACTGACTGGAGCAAGATTGAGCTAATGTGTGGCTAAGTTTATGGCTTTTTGATAATGGGAGGCAAGGCTTGATATTGATAGACATCAAGGGGGATTTATTTTGTTCTAATCTTTGCTATTCCATATTTTAAGGTTCCTAGATTTAGGATTTTCTATTATATGTTGTGTACACTTGGATACCGATTGGATTTTCAATGAGATTGAACTCTTGAATTTTTTTTGGATGATGTGGTTGTTGATTTTAATTAAAATATATATGTTTTTTTATTTTTCATCAATGATTAGTGCTAGAACAATAATTTTATCTAAGAGGGGTGTTGAATTGGGTAATATTAAAAATTTTAGACTTAAATTGAAAAACAGAGATTGAGTTAAAAAGGATATCACCAAAGAATGAGGAACAAGATCAGATAAAGAAGATAATGCACATAGAGTTTATATTAGTTCAGCCTAACCACTTGGCCTACATCCAATCCTCAAAGTATAAATTATATAACAAGTGTTTAAGCATAGGTCAATTAGTTTTCAAAGCTTTATATTGAAATAGCAAAGTCTGATTTGAAAATCATTTTAAAGAACATGTAGATTTATCAAACTGTTTATCAAAAAGAGCTTCGATAAATATTCAAACAATGTGTATTCAAACAAAATCAACTCTTATCAAATAATACTTCAAAAATCAGCCTTATCGAAATGTCATTCAAAAAATAAACTTTTAGTTACAGAGGCATGATTCAGACTTATCAAAATATTATCAAGAAGTCTATTCTAAATGTTTATTTCATAAACCAGAAGAGATAACTTATTAAAGTGTTCTTCGATAAGTGGCCTTATTGAATAACTATTCAATATGATCTTGATGTTTAAGAACAAAGGCTTTTTGAAACTTGATGACTAATTAATTAACTTGATAACTAAGCATGTGACTAGGTACTCTTGAAACTCCTATCCTATAGAACCCTTCCATTTGGCGCCATCTTAGAGAAAAAACAAAATTGGAAAGCTTCTCCAATAAGCTTCTATGCAATATTATCTGAAATGCTCTTTATCTGGTATTTTTTTCTAAACGTTGGTCTTTCGGAGTGCTCAAATATTTGTGACATTATCTTTGTCTTATTCTACTTCTCTCTCTCTCTCTCTTCATAATGGCCTTCACATGGTCTTATTAATGGGCCATTAATGACAAACTAAGGAAGTCAAGTTGGAATAGGCTTCCTTGACCATAAAATAATTCTTTTCTTCCAGAAATGCTTTTTGAGGTATCTTCCTCAGAAAATTACTCTGTTTACAACATTAATTCTCATTAATTATACATAAATTCTCTAATTTTTCTTAGGCTAAAACTTTGTCTATATGTATTTCTTTTTATTTTCTCGTAAAATACCCCTAATCGGTAAAACTATGCTTTAAATATTTTTAAAGCTAAAATTCTTTTCTTTTGGGGACCAAACTAATTTTATAAACTCATATTAATACTCAAATAATTAATCCCTATTTTTCTCTAATTTTCTGAGGCCTCCACATATCTCAAATAATTAAATATGGCTAAACAACTCAGATTAGCCAAATATCTAAAAATTCATTAAAATTCTTTCTAGGGGTATTTTCAATATTTTTCATTTCAAATGGTCCTTAATAAGTTATTTCCCATTTTTCTGGATTTTTCTTGCTTTTTTCCATATTTACCCATGGCCCAAAACTTCTTGAAATTATACTTTTACCCCTGCTTGGGCTTAACCTCATAAACCATCACTTTGAGACTTCTACCTTAACCTTAGGCCTATAACTAATCTCTTTTCTCTTTGATCCCTTGAGACTCTACTAGAGTCCCTAACTTTATTTACATATTTGTCCCCTTTCTCTATTTCACCTTAGTCCTTGAACTTCCTCTATTTGCAGTTTAGTTCCTTAAAACTCTCTGTATGTTTCTAAGACTTCTACTCAAAGGGATCTGGTAACCTACCTATTTTAGGCTACTTTTTGGGCTTCTAGGTCTAAAAATTGTGATGTGACATTTCTCCCTTTTAAAAAATTGTATCCTCAAAATTTCAAGGTTAAATCTTTACTCATAACCTTATTAAGAGGTTATCTGAGGAGAATTTCCATTACTTTTCTTAACTTTTTTCTATCTTGTTGAACTTTGTGCATTTCTGCCAAAAATAGCTAGCTTTTCTAGCATTTAAACCCTTTCACATAACTTCCCAGAGGGGTCACCTATCCTTGGGCTACTCTTACCTGAGCATTCTTAACTAAAAAGTGTTAAAGGGAATCTGAGGAACTAGTGCTGACAGACTCAGACCCTGGTACTTTACTATCTTAGACCCTTATTGTTCTTTATTTGTCGGGTCTTTTCTGCATACATTCTCATCTTTAGCCTTATCTTAGGGATTTTCCCTTCAATACTCAGTCTATCTTCGTATCACAAGGGGTTCTTCTTGTATCTATAGCTAGCCTAAATACTTCTTGTCCAAAACTTATGGCTCTAACTCTTCTAACTCTGGCTTTCTTTTATTAATTATAAGAGAATTGAGCTCAGCCCAGTCAATGATTAGGTTATATGGAAGAAAGTCATGGGTACTCTCTCTGTATTAGTTAACCAACTTGAGAGGTTTCTTCATCTTGTCCCTAGTCATCATCTTCCCAAAGAGATATTGTACTTTTACTCTTGTGGCTCAACAACTTTCCTTAGGCTAGATCTACTACCACCTTGGGATCTATTATGATCTACCGTAAGCCTCTTTAGGATCTACTGTGACCCTAGAATTTTATCTCTCTGTTAGCCATATTAGGATCTAGCTGCGATCCTAAGGCTCCTTATTGGATACACTACAATCCTGGGATGTAAATGCGATCCCTTGTTAAGCCATGTCAGGATCTGACTACGTACGATCCTCTAGAATCTACTGCGCTTCTATTATACTGTATATAGATCTCTGGGAGATTTGAACCAAAGGATTAGGTTACCTCTATTTAGTTGGTAACTTACTGATAATTCCCCAAAACTGTTTCCATAAATCAATATCATTTTCTTAAGCCTCATGTTGTGCCTCAATCAATTCTCTAAGCCAACTATCTATCTCTTTAGGTGCCTAAGCCAGTCTGCCTTAAGAGTTCTCTTACTCCTCTAGCTGATTTTGAATGGTACAGGGAGAGGACTTATGCAACTTCTCTTTTCTTTACTTCACTTCTTAGTAGGAGCATTACTCTAACATTCATAATTCCTAGGCAACGTGTTGCAAGAAGCTGCATATCTCCTTATGAATGTATAGCTCTAACATAGGAGCTGAATCATTCCTTCCCTTAATATGTATAGCTCTAACACTCTAAACTTACACATATTTTCTATAATCGTAACATAGTATTTGGTATTCCAATACGAGGAGTAAAAGCTCTTACTTGTTGCTATATCTGTAGCATTATTAAGACATCTTATCCCTATAAGATAGAGCCTTTCTTTCTGTGTGCAGATGATTCTAGAAGTTACAAGGAGTTGACTTATAAGATTCTCTTCTTTCTGCTTGCTTTAGTATTCTGCTAAGCTTAGGGACATTTATCCCTAGCTTTGTTCCTGGGCAGTCATGCTTCTATTGGGATGAAGTCAATATCTCTTGCCTTGCCTCGACTGTTACTCTCTATTCTCAATAGAGGACATATTCCTTTTGCTAAGGCAATGTCAACTCCATCTTGACTACTTCTATTTCCTGCTCTGATAGGGTATCTTGCTTCATCTAGAGCAATGCCAATTTTGACTTAGAGGACCAATTCCCAATTTCTCTAGTAAAGATTTAATGGCCAAAATTCTCATACATTATATCCCTACTCAGGAGCCTCCCAACCTAACCCCAAGTGACTGACTATCTTTTAACACTATCTGAAACATGCTTATCTCTTTATGTTGGTACCCGTATCTATCTATATTATCCTCTTTCTTTTTATCTTGATCCCTAAGAATTCACTAAGACTATCGTTTCATACTTCCTCTAGCTTTCCTGTACCTACTCAGGACTCTAAGATAGTTATTCTTATCGTGCTACCTCAACTCTAGCTAGGTCGCACTAACTGTTACGATCTAAGCCTATCATTATGCCTCTTATTATAGCACCAAATAATAACCCTCTCCATCATTCCTAACTCTCAATTCTTATTATCCTTCTTGGGGAGCCTTCTCAGTTTTCTTGGAAGAATAGTTCAATTAGAACTTCCACATCATCTTATCTTTATTGAGAGTACCTTAATTTTTTCTAGTTGCCACTGAGCCACCACACTAGGGTTTATGTTCATACCATCTTCTAGCTTCACTTTATTCTAGCCGTTGCTCGCATGGGAGAGTCTCTTTATTTCTAAACAGTGGCTTCCTATACTTTGTTATGGGAATCTTTCTTTGAACTTAGGCAACCTCTAAAGAACATCTAGTTTCTTCTTTTAATAGTGAATCTTTGGATGCTTTTGCTAGCTATCACTACTCGTGAATTTTTGTCACCTAAATTTTGGAGCAGAGCTATTACTTGTATTAGCTTTATTGTGACGGTACCAAGCTTTATCCCAAGCCTTAGCCAGTTCTATTCCTCTTCTGATCTCATGAAAACTTGAGGCTTTTATGGTCACAGCGTGACTTGACTGTTTCAATATACCGATTACGTCTCTTTAACTCTATGGCTCATGAGATAACAGCAGCGTGACTTGGCTGTAAGCTCTCAACCGCGGGTCAAATAGTTCTCTTTGCATAACTTTGACTATCATGAGGTATAGGCTGCTACTAAGTCCTGTTGCATGAACATCTGTCCCAAACCTTCCTTACTAACCTTTTTACAAACTATGTAAATCTATATAAGACTAGGGATAATCAACACCGATATAGAAGTTAAACTTTGATGAACTCCTAAAAATTGAACTCACATGTCTCGTTCCTTATGAACGACTAATTCTTCCTAATGATCTTTGGTTAGCGAAAAGGAAATTCGAAAGAAGTCCTTTACATACCTTATGTAGTACCCATATAAAGCTTTTGACCTCTATCACTATCTTTTGTTGTTCTAATTCAATACTACTTCTACTTAGCTGGGATCAAACAGCCACTCCTTCTAGAGATTTCATGTTGCTGAAGGATTTAACCTCTTGTAGCCATATGTAATCTTTAACTATTACCCACTCCACATCTTTAGGGTTTGGTCCTTCTGAGTAACTGCTTGGTGTAGTAGTTTAACCTTACTCAGGGAGTCTATATATGATGCCAGCCCTTGGCTTACATCTTTTTCTTAACCTCAACTAATTAACTTGGCTTAACTTCACTAAGGCCTAATCTTCCTCCTGAGGGGCTTTTGTGTCCTTAACCTTATGCGATCCTTAAATAATTCAATTACTTCCTTTCAGCCACTTAGGAAGGATCAAGGCTCACATCAGTAGGCCACTAATAATCTTGAGGTTATCCTATCCTCAGGGATTAGGGATCACCTAGTAGGTGGAAAGCTATGTCTGAATCTCCTTTAAACCTTAACTAACTAAGGATTTAAGTTCTATTTCTAAAAATTCCTTAATACTCATTTTTTCTAAAGCATTCACCTCCATTTACAATCTCAATTAGACCATAATTTAGTAATCAGTCACTTACTTTGTCCTGAACTGGGTACTATCTACTCCATCGTTAATTACATATCCTGAACAGAGCATCCTATCTGATGCAAGAACCTCTGCTCTGATACCAAAAAATATCACACCTTAGCTTTATCTCCTTAGAATAAGATTTCAGAAGCGAAATGGAGTAATTGAAACGTTAACTGAGCCCAACTAAATTCTTTTTTAGTTCTCATGTTACTATTTACTCAGGATTTTCAAGTTAGTGGTCCAGTTTTGAAAAATTATAATTAAATATAGAAAAAATGTATAGTGGTGTTCCTAATTTCTAGTTAAATCTATTTGAATGATATTTAAGGGAAAAATATAAAACTAGAGTTAATTCTTACCAATTAACACAGTTTATTCATCTAATTTTACTGTTCATTTAATAAAAATTGTACTTTCCAATTTTTTTGCCTCAACTTTAGAAATTAATATCTCCTAGTGTATACATCCAATTTAGGCATATTAGCTATGATTTTAAAGCTTGGGATATTTCATTTATTCCTACCAAATTTTATGGATAGATTTACCTATTTGCTAGGTCAAACTAGAGCAATAACAAAACTACTCCATAACCTACGTTTTATCCTCAATAATTACTTTATTTTTATTTAACTAATCATTCTAGCATACATATCTTGCTCTCATCCATGTGTGTGTATAATTTTACATGCCATAAATACTATGATTAATTTTATAAAATTATTTTAAAATGAAGGCATACTTTGCATGTCAGTTACATAAATGGAGAATTATTGCATGACGTACTAATAAACTACAACTATCAATTCTCCATGAATTCTCCTTCATTCTCTTTGCTCATCTTCATGCATGCTATCTCCACATTGCTGGGCCTATTATGGTTGGGTAAGGAGGGTGAGATTCTAAGGAGAATCTCGTAGTAAACATTACCACTAAAGCATGCAAGATAAAAGCTTGGTTCATGACATTATACACATGGCCATTGCATTTATAGAAACAGGGATTTAACTACTCATACATGATTCACATAATCAAGCACAACAATCAACATATCAACACACAAGCACTAGTATCAACCACACGAGTTAGGTAAGTTCATTACCTTTATCCTTAAGCTTTCCTTCTTGCTACCTTTGCTTCCCACCATTGAGGTTGCTTGCTCAACCTCTTCCAAACCACCTTCTTGGACATTTCTTGGCTCTAAATATAATCACAATGTGCATATAACTCATTAGGGTCATGACAATGAGCAATGTTCAAGACTTTCTCTTTTGAACTACAACCCTTAACTTCAATTTTTGGGTTATTATTCTAGCTTTCTAAAAATTACTCTCATAGATGAATCCTACATAATTTTGCATGAGGAATCCAAATATAATCTTGGATTTACCAAACTCAAACTCCTTACTCAAGATTATGCCTTGGCCGAGAGGTATGGAATTTTCCCTCAAATTCTACTTTTGATTCCCATGCTTCCAACTTCATTTTCTCATCTTGATTCCACACAATTTTTCATTCTAAATCTATTGGAAGCCGTAGAATCAACAAAATCCCATCTTAAGATATAGAACTAGTCAAGGCCATGGGGTCCCCTATGGTGACCACTTATGAGATTCTTCAAACTATCATGAAATACTACTTGATTCTAGTATTCTACCATTTATCATATATCTAACTTCGATTTCATCTTCCTCTTAGCATTTAAATTTTATGCAGCAACTATTCCTTAGGGTTTCATGAATTTTAATTAACAAAAACTAACATTAAACCTTCTAAATATCAAATTAAGCACTAGCACCATGAACTAACCTTAAATCAAAGCTTGATTAGTGATTAGAGTGCCTTCTCCTTCCTTTTCTTCACTTGATTCAAGAGCAAAACCTTCTCCCTTAGGTTGCACAAAATGTTGAGATTGGAGGGGGAGGAGTTGCTATTTATAATGTTTAAGTTAAATTTTTACCCTCCAAGTTGATAAAAATTACAATGGCATTTGCCCTCCTCTTATTGGTCCACATGTGCCTCTTTGTCTACTTCTAATTGGTCCACATGTTATCCACTTGCCCTCTTCCTATTGGTCCACATATTCTTAGTTATCATTACTTTATCCTCTTCCTTGCTAAGTGGCTACTCCTCATTGGTCCACTTGGCAACAAGTGCCTTCTTTTGATTGGTCTGCATGTTCTCTCATTAATTGCTTAATTAATTAACTTGATGACTAAGCATGTGAATAGGTACTCTTGAAACTTTTAACCAATAGAATCCTTCTATTTGGTGCCATCTTGGAGAAAGAAGAAAATTGGAAAGGTTCTCCAATAATTTTCCATGTAATCTTGTCCGAAATGCACTTTATTGGTATTTTTTTTTCTCAATTCTAGTCTTCCAAAGTGCTCAAATAGTTGTCACATCATCTTTATCTTATTCTACCTCTTCTCTCTCTTCATAATACCCTCACATGGTCTCATTAATAGACCATTAATGACAAACTAAGGTAGTCAAGTTAGAATTGGCTTCCTTGACCATAAATTAATTAACTCTCATTAATTATAGAAAAAATTTCTAATTTTTTTAGGCCAAAACTTTGCCTGTATGTATTTCGTTTTTAATTTCCTGTAAAATACCCCTAATCGGTAAGACTATGGTTTAAATATTTTTGAAGCCGAAATTCTCTTCTTTTGGGGACCAAACCAATTTTATAAACTCACATTAATACTCAAATAATTAATCCATATTTTTATCTAATTTTCTGAGGCCTCCACGTAGCTCAAATAATTAAATCTGGCTAAATAACTCATAATTAGCTAAATATCTAAAAATTCATTGAAAATTCTTTCTAGGGGTATTTTCATCATTTTCACCTCAAATAGTCCTTAATAAGTTATTTCCCATTTTATGGGATTTGTACGGAATTTTTATGCTTTTTTCCATAATTACCCCTATTGGCCCTTAATTTCTTGAAATTATGATTTTTCCTCTGCATGGACTCAACATCATAAACCATCACTTTGAGGCCTCTACCTTAACCTTAGGCCTATAACTAATCTCTTTTCTCTTTCTGAACCTTTGAGACTCTCTTGGAATCCTTAACTTTATTTAATCTTTGGCCCAAGGACTTTTCTCTATTTGCACCTTAGTCCCTGAGTTTTCTCTATTTGTAGTTTAGTCCCTTAAAATTCTCTGTATATTTCTAGAACTTCTACTCAAAGGGGATGGTAGCTTACCTATTTTAGGCTACTTTATAGGCTTCTAGGCCTAAAAATTAGGATGTGGCAACTACCAACCCTCCTCGTCTTCACATGCACCTCACTTTAATATTCCATTCATTGATGAACCTTCATTCTAACCTTATACACCGAGCCAACATGATGGTAAAATTGATGAATTGTTGACAATAATGCAAGACTCATTACCCAAATGAACTCACTAAGCTCTAAGGAGGAACAAAGATTCATTGCCTTAACAAGGATGATGGAGCAAAGAGAGAAGGGAATTGAAAGATATGGAACCAAGTAAAACAATTGAAAGAAAGGAAAGTAGAAGAGCTTGCCCAACAATTAAGATACTTAGAGGATTCCACCAAAAAGAATCTATCCCCACAATTGCAAGATATGGAACCAAGTCAAATGCAAGTTGAAGGAAAGTCTCCTCTTCCTTTCGGTTCTTGTGATGTTTTTGCTAGGTCCTCAAGGATCATTGGAGGATGATAGCAAGTCAAAGCAAAAAAGAAGAGGCGCCTTTGTGTATTATGCCCACAATTCAAGAGATTGATGAAGGAGAGCAACCATAACTTGTGGAACCCATAGATGAAAAGAACAACGCAAAGGAGGAAGTTGTAACCAAGGAAGCATCCACCTTTCCTTTGGAGGAGGGCACAAGAACCGTGGACCCACTAAGAGTGTTTTGGGATGAAGTGCTACCACTTAAGAAGAGGAAACTCAAGATTAAAAATGGGGGAGTGTTGATATCCTTTTCTTGATAACTTTAAATACCAATTATTGACTAATGTTGAATATTTACGTGTGATGATTGTTGTGATTGTCATAAATGTGTTGCATATGTTGAGATTGATAGATCTCTTTCATTTAATTCCACCTTTAGCATTGAATCTGACCTTCTATCCATGATTACTGATGATCATGTTCATGTTGTGGCATGCATTGAGTCTCTTATGTAATCAAGCTTTGAAACTAAGTACAGGGGTGTAGTGAAGGATTCATCTCTTTTTATTGGAAAACCTATTGGAAACTATGGATCCTTGATAAGCTCAGATTTTTGTCATCCGATCCATCAAAACTAATGATTGCACCCGATAATGTAGTATAAACATGGGTTTTGGGTTTTTTCGACTATTGATGCTATAAAATAAGGGTGCAGTAAAGTAAATGTCTTTGTATTTTTTATTTAAGATGAAAATGAGTTGGATTGTGAAAGAAATATGTTAAGACTCTTGATAATGAAAACATAACTATCCTTGCTCTTAATTTGATAAATGATTTTTAAACTCCTTTGATCAAAGCTAGCTTAAAAACTTCTTAATGCAATATTGAAAACCACTTAGTGTGTAAATAAATCAAATGATAAAAATGCCCTCAAATGGTCATCAATCAACAACCATAGACTTCAAGCAATTGTTTTAAACATCAACAATCGTTGATAATATTTCAACTATCCAGAAATCAAAACTGAAATATTTATATTAAGATCAACAATCACATTATCCAATGTCAATTACATATGTTTAATCTAAGAATAATCAATCGACATTCAATCCCTAAATCTAGAAATGTGAAAAAATGAAATAGGTGCAGATTAAGATAGAAAACTCCCCATTGAAGTCCATGAGCTCAAGATATGCTATCCATCACCAAGAGACTAAAGTCTAGCCTCTCATAGCTCCTACTGTGCTACCATCGCTACCCAAAAATGATGCCATGAAGAATGCAGAAAAAGGTGATGGAAAGGTCAAGAGAAAGATGGTAGAAGCGGATTAATCGGTGCAGAAATATAAAAATATGTGGAAAGATCAATAAAAATGGAAGGTGTGAATGGAAGTTGTAGAGAGAATGTTGAGAGAGAGGGAGCAGCTATTTCCTGGCCAAATCTGGCAAAAAC
This sequence comes from Leucaena leucocephala, assembly GCA_037074615.1. NCBI lineage: Eukaryota > Viridiplantae > Streptophyta > Magnoliopsida > Fabales > Fabaceae > Leucaena > Leucaena leucocephala. Next base: position 7,778,326 of record CM073545.1, read on the forward strand.
TCCAGCCCCCTTCGTCTTCCTGCTCCTCCTTCCTTTAATTGCAGAGTAACCTAAATGAAAATGCACAGCTTCACTAACTGGCTATTCTAGTCACGACCAGATTCTAATTTTGGTCACTACTTAAGAACACAGAGAATATCCCAGGAGAAAATAGGTCGCGACCAGTGGACTCTTAGGCCTTGACTAAACATCACAGAAGCTAGCTTTAACATTTCAGGTCATCTTTATATATTGATTCCTTCTCTACTTCACATTGGGTCCTTGATTCTCCTCCAAAACACCTACAATTCAAAATCAAATCTCACTGTAAAAGCCCAACTAAATAAAGAACAACATAAATGCAGTTCAGAAGAGTTAATAACCATTTAACCCTTTTATCAGCATATTGCCATGCACAATCATGTATTACCATAAAAGCATAATTACAGGCATAAAATGAATGGTAAACTTCCCATAAAACCCTTGAAAATGTCAAAGAAACCATATACAATTTGCATCCTATCAACCTTCCACCAAATCTTATCTCGTGGTCTCCAACCGGATATATAAACTTTTGAAAATGATCACAGTTTTGTTGGTTCTTCCAGAGTTGACCTCTTTGTCTACAAGAGCTATTTTGGTTTCATTAGATTCTCTAAATATCTAGGACATTCTATACCTTGTTTACTTGATCTTTAATTGAAAAACCCTAGGTTATCAATTGGTTTCATTGCTAATGATTATGGACTTTAAAAGGAAATTTTATCATGTGACCTTCCACCAGATATAATTAATGCTCTTATTCCTATATTTTCCTTGAAGGTTCTTATAGGAGAGGCCTCCCATATGAACAACCTCCACCTTACATTCTGGTGCCTCTACCAATTGATCTGGAGCCACCACCAAAAGAGGACATTGGAAAGGAGAAGTTCACATTGCAAAGCTTCATGTTCATCATCATAGATGAAAACTTCTTCTTCAAGAGTTTGAAGAGATTTAAAAGATTTAAACTTCTAGGTTGTCCCTTTTCTTCCTTATGTTATACTCTATGTTTTGATGATGACGCTTCAAAACTATTTTAACATAGCTTATTTTTCGATAAAGGTATTTATCGATAAGCCCTTCGATAAATAATAACAACATTCAGTTGTCAAATATGTTTACAAGGAATTTATCAAAGCATTTATCGATAAAGACTTCAAAAAATAAGAAGAAAACTTAGTTTGTGAAATTTGGTTTTGAAAGGCATTTATCGATAAGGGTATTTATTGATAAGTTTTTCGATAAATAAAAACATAGTTGATATAAAATCAATTTCAGAATGTCGTTTGTTGAAGTATTAATCACTAAGGTAGTTTATTAATAAACACTTCGATAAATAGAGAAAATTCAGTTTTAAACCTATCATATCCCATATTGTTAAGGCTAGAAAAGTTGTATTAACATTATTGGCACAACATATGAAGTCAAAGTTCGGACATAAATGTAATTTCTAGAAAGTTTTCAGGCTAATAGGGGTAATTTTAGAAAGATATATAAAAATCCCAGAAAATGGAAAATGAAATATTAAGGCTCATTTGAGGTAATAAATGATGAAAATACTCCTAGAATAATTTATAAGGATTTTTTAGATATTTGGCTAAATATAAACTATTTAGTCAGATTTAATTATTTGAGCTATAAGGATACCTCAGAAAATTAAGGAAAGACAAGAAAAATATACTTTGGGAATTATAGGGTATTGTACCAATAATTTTATTCCAAAAATACCCCTAGTTAAATTTTAGAGGAATTTAAATGCAAATTGAGCCAATTAGGGATTTTATTTGGAGAAATTTCAAATAAATACCTATAGGAGTAAATAAATTCCAAAAAAATTATGGGGTTTCCCTAGAATTAATATAAGATATGTAGTAGACAGAAGTCTTTTATTATCTCAGAAATTCCAAAAATTAATTCCTAATTAAGGTTGGAAAATGAGAATAAAATTTATTTCTTTTTATTTTACCATCAATAAAATTATAATGGCAGTAAAGAGAGATTCAGATGACAAGAACATGAAGAATTTATTATGGGCCTGATAAAAATTAATTACAATGCCTAAGATGAAACTGAAGGGAATTGGAACACACGCAGCGAAAATTAACTTTAAAAATTTTTCATTCCTAGCCGGATCTACTGAATGTGTTTAAGTCAAGGAGAAAAAAGTGTTACCTTCGGTATTCGAGCTTTAGTCGCGACCTCCGTATCCACTAGTCTGACTTCTCACCTCTGGAACTTTCAGTCGCGACCTACTCAGCTTCACGTCGCGACCTGTCGCCTCTGGAACTTTCAGTCGCGACCTACTCAGCTTCTCGTCGTGACCTGTCGCCTCTGGAGTTGTTAGTCGCGACCTCCTCTGCTACTAGTCGCGACCTGTAGTCTCTTTTCAGATTTCTGACGTTCAGAAGCTAATTTGGTCGCGACCTCTGAGTCAACTGGTCGCGACCTCGTCGTACCTGGTGCTCTTTTCTCGTTTGCGAGAAGTCGACAACTCCGATCGGCTTTCTCTACCGGTATCCACACGAATTACGTTCCAACCACGAACGACGTGCTAGCGCCTCTTGTCCCTCTAGGGTTTTCTCAAGATTCCGTCCTCACCGTCTCTATTCTGGCAGTTTCTTATCTGCAAACCTTTTGCACTCTCCTGCCCCTTTTTCTCTTGTGAGTTGTGTTGTGTTGTGTTGAACTCTAGCTCCTAATGTCAAATATATAGGATGCTATCGGGCTTCTAATTGGGCTGGGCTTCAGAATTAATCTTATATTAATTCTGAAATTAATACAATATCATATATTGCATATTTGATAAGAAACTAATTAAATAAATACGGTTTTACTAAATCTGTCTCACAGATTTAATTCACCTATATATTTAATTTAAAATAAAAGATAAGACGAAATTATATTTGATTTATTCTCATAAATCAAATTTGAGATATCTTATCAATTTGAATTTCAAATTCAAATAGATCATATCCATTTAAATTCAAATTCAAAAGTGATAGAAATTTAATTTATCCTTATAAATTAAATCTTGCAAATATCTCTTATATTATATATATAATATATATATACAAATTTATATATATATAAAATATATAAATCTTATATATATATAAAATATATAAATCCACCCTAGACTATTCATTGAATCTAGACATCTCTTAGATTCAATGAATCTGGACATCACAGCTCGAGTTGGGCTATTTTGTGTGCGACCCTGTAGGCCCATATGAAGTTGGCAGTGGGCCAGTTACTATACTAACCCACAAGTCGTAAGCAGCCTCTAGCAAGACATTACGACTACCTAAAACATATGAGAATCGATGAACGATGTTACCTTTCATACAACCAAATCACGTCCCTTTTGTCATATTATTTCGGTCATGGATAAGGCATGGTGAACGTCATCCTCCTATTCCTGACCGTTACTTTCTCGATCCTTGAGTAGTCTGACGATATAAATGGAACTACCCTTCCATTATAGTATGGCCATACATTTTTCAGACTCACTCATCGAGGGGCCCAGTAATATCTCTCTACGAATGTGAGGGACAAATTCCATCTTGACCATTCACATTCCTCCGCATGAAAAACCACTGAGCCCGAACATAGCCTTTATGATCACTTGGTCAAAAGTAACTTTTGACTAGGTCAAAGCTGAGCGTTTGTCATGTAGGAATCCATGATGATCTCAGGTCAAAGGGCATAGTGACATGGCTTGTATATGAGACAAGCTTATGACTTAACCCATGCAACTCTCTCATAGCGGGTCGGTCCAACACCTTGTACTCTTACATGTGCCTATGACTTTTATTTATATCTCTATATATCTTCAAAGTCATACTGGTCTTATTTCATCTCTGCTCCCGCATAGATGACCGACCAGGGACATTTAGGATAAGATCATGAGTTATCCAAGGATGGTCATCACAGTAAACATGCAAATAATGTGATAACATAATTAAGAAATTCATAAAACAATAATGTTTATAAGACAATGATTGGCCCCTAGGGCACAATTTCCAACATCCTCCCACTTGCACTAGGTACAATCATTAATTTGCCTAATTCCCATTGACCTAACATGACACTCATGTTTTGCTTGCACAAGCAGCTTTGTTAGAGGATCAGTAACATTGTCTTCCCCTGCTACCTTGTATATTTTTATATCACCTCTATCATTGATTTCTCTGATGAGATGAAATCGCCTGAGTATATGCTTGGTCCTTTGATGTGACCTAGGCTCTTTGGCCTGTGCAATGGCACCACTATTGTCACAGAACAAAGTTATCGGATCTGAGATGGTAGGTATCACCCCTGGTTCAGTAATGAACTTCCTGATCCAAACGGCCTCCTTAGCTGCATCAGATGCTGCTATATACTCGGCTTCCATTACAGAATCTGCTACAGTGCTCTGCTTGGAGCTCTTCCAGTTTACTGCTCTATTATTCAGGAGGAATACGTATCCAGATTATGATTTCTGGTCGTCCTGGTCAGTTTGGAAACTTGCATCTGTGTAACCAGTTACACAGAGCTCGTCATCCAATCCACCATAGACCAAGAATAAGTCCTTAGTCCTTCTCAAGTACTTAAGGATATTCTTGACAGCAGTCCAATGGCCCTTACCGGGGTCCTGTTAATATCTGCTAGTCATACTTAAGGCAAACGAGACATCCGGTCGAGTACATAACATGGCATACATGATGGTTCCTATGGCTGAGGTATATGGAACCTTACTCATGCGACCTCGCTGATCAGGTGTACTAGGACACAAATCCTTGCTGAGGTGAATACCATGAGACATGGGTATGAAACCCCTCTTTGATTCCTGCATACGAAACCTATGCAGTATCTTGTCTATATATGTGCTCTGACTGAGTCCTAGAAGTCTTTTAGATCTATCTCTATAGATCCTAATTCCTAGGATGTAGGTGGCTTCACCCAAGTCTTTCATTGAGAAAGACTTTCCTAATGAAGACTTGACAATCTGCAAGGTAGGAATGTCATTCCCAATAAGTAGGATGTCATCGACATAGAGTACCAAAAACAAAACTAGTCGTGCCTTGAAGACATTTACATTGCCATCCATATCGGTTTTCTCTTTAAAAACCCACTTGCGCCCGACGGTTTTTACACCTTCAGGCGGGTCGACTAAGGTCAATGGATTGCATCTCAGACTTCATGGCACTAAGCCATTTTTTAGAGTTTGGTCCCACTATAACTTCTCGATAGGTAGTTGGCTCATTATGCTCAATGAGCAACACATCACGATTGCCCTATTAGATCACCGTGGGCCTTACGTGACTTGAGGAGTCTCAACAACTTGTTGTGAGTCTTCTCCATTTTCCATCTCTAATTCTGTGGTGTCTTGTGGCTCTCGAACTTCTTCAAGATGTACCTTACTCCCACTGGTTCTTTTAGAGATAAATTCTCGTTCGAGAAAGATACCATTTCTGACAACAAACACTTTGTTATGAGTGGGGTTGTGGACATAATATCCCTTGGTTTTCTTAGGATATCCCACAAAAAGGCACTTTGAAGATTTGGGCGCTAACTTATCTGAGGCTTGTTGCTTAACATAGACCTCACATCCCCAAATCTTGAGAAAAGAAAAACTAGGTTTCCTCCCAGTCCATATCTCATACGGAGTCTTTTCAACTGCCTTAGATGGAACACGGTTCAGTGTGAACGCAGCTGTCTCTAGGGCGTGGCCCCAAAAGGATGGTGGAAGATCTGTTAGACTCATCATGGATCAAACCATATCTAATAGTGTTCGATTCCTCCGTTCAGAAATGCCATTCCAATATGGTGTTCCTGGAGGAGTTAATTGTGAGACTATCCCATAATTTCTAAGATGATCGATAAACTCTTAGCTCAAATATTCACCACCTCGATCAGATCGAAGGGCTTTAATTATTTTACCAAGCTAGTTTTGTACTTCATTTTGAAATATCTTGAACATTTCAAAAGATTCGGATTTATGTTTCATTAGATAGACGTAGCCATATCTACTGAAATCATCTATGAATGTGATGAAGTACGAATAACCTTCTCTAGGATTTGTATTCATCGGTCCACACACATCTGTATGTATGTGGCCCAACAAATCAGTGGCCCTCTCACTGTGCCCAGTGAAAGGTGACTTTGTCATCTTACCTAACAAACAAGATTCGCAAGTATCATATGATTCAAAATCAAATGACTTGAGAAATCCATCTTGATGGAGTTTAAAAATACGTTTCTTATTTATGTGGCCCAGACGACAGTGCTAGAGGTATGTCGGATTCAAATCATTTGGTTTGACCCTTTTGGCGGTTATGTTATAGATATTTCCATGATTGGGTTGTTCCAATTTTAATATGTAATGATCAACATGCAAATCACCATAAGCATAGAAAATATCATTACGATAAATGGAACATCTACCATTCAGTAATAGAAGTGTAACCTTCCTTATCCAAATAATAAAGAGAAATAATGTTACTACTCAAAGCAGGAACATAATAACAATTGTTCAAAACTAACAAAAGCCCAGTGGGCAGAACTAATTCATAAGTGCCTACAGCTAAAGCAACAACCTTTGCTCTATTTCTAACTCGTAGGTCAACTTCGCCCTTTTTTAGCTTTCTACTGTCCTTTAGGCCCTGCACATTTGTACAAATGTGAGAACCACATGCAGTATCTAATACCCATGTAGTGGAAGTAGAGAGATGAATGTCTATAACATAAATACCTGAAGCGATAGCCTCGCTATCCTTCATGTTCTTTTTCAGATCTTCAAGGTAGAGTTTGCAATTCCTCTTCCAATGACCCAGTTCATTGCAGAAGAAACAAACTCCTTCCTTTAGAGGTTTTACCTTCTTTGGTGCAGGCTTGGTTTTGGGCTTGCCTGACTCTTGGGTCTTACCAGATGAGCCATGACCCTTCCCCTTGCCCTTGCCTTTCTTTTTCATACCCTTTCCTTTCTGAACCATCAAAACTGTATTGGGCTTCTTCTTAACAGTCAGCTCAGCAGTTTTAAGCATCCCATGCAGTTCAGAAATAGATTTCTCCATGTTGTTGTTCATGACAAACTGGTCATAACTTTCTGGGAGTGAGTTCAAGATTAAATCTGTAGCTAACTCCTGGCTCTTGGGAAATCCAAGCCTCTCAAGGTGATCAATGTACCCTTTAATCTTTAAGACATGAGTACTTACTGATGCATCTTCAGCCATCTTGCAGGAATGTAAGGCCTTAGTGGTCTCATACCTCTCTTGCCTTGCCTGTTGCTGGAACATTTCCTTAAGATGCACAATCATCTCATAAGCCTCCATGTGTTCCAGATCTCTTTGGTGCTCCGGAACCATGGTGGCTAGCATCAAGCATCCCACATCGACAGAGTCTTCCTTATGCTTTGCATAAGAATCTCTCTGAGCTCTAGGACATATACTTTTCTTTCCTGTTTGAGAAGAATTCTCAAGTTCCTGAACCAGTCAAGAAAGTTTGTCCCATTCAGTTTGTCCTTCTCAAGGACAGATCGCAACGATAATGTAGCAGTATTACTAGTCATCATGATTCTACAATTAAAATATGCAAGCGAATTAGCAATCTCCCACTGAATAAAACAACCCTCAGTGCAATAATTAGTGGGCTAAGATCCATATTTGGCTTAAACTTGAGTTCGCTTTGGCAGGACGCTCAACTTTAAGTTATTTAGGTAGGTAACAACTTTACCAATTACATCAAATGTAATTCTTAGATATTTATGGGATTCTAACATCATATGATCCGGCATGTTTTAATCCCATCTAATGCCTTGAGACCCAAAACCGTTTTGATAATCTCAATTAAGTCAAACAATAACAAACATAAGAGTAGCACCATTACTCTTGCTTATCTCCCCAAGATAACTCAAATGCACCCACTTTGGTGGAGCCTACAAATGAGCGATCGAGGTTTTGACAAGTGTTCATTAATTGACGGCATATGACTTAAGATTTCTTTTAGAGGGTTTAATTAATTATCTGATTTACATGTATCTCGATTGTATCTCATACCAGTATTATGCATATAAAACATACGTGCAGTGATATAATCATAAGGTGCATAATCTTAAACATGATATAATATGGCTCACCTATCCTAAGTCCCCTCAAGCCAATGAGAGGAGCTCTCTAATTAGAATAGGAAAATTACATAAGGAAACCTTGTTTTAACATTCGAGGGGAGATAGATGAGAAGAGAATGTACAATGAGAGTCATTAGAGAAAGGCACGACACGCAGGCCATATTTAGAAAAATTACAACACTTGTAATCTAGAGCCATATTGTTCACCATACCCAAACATTCGAGAATCAAAATTCATACTATTTGAAGGGCAATAAATATTTTAAAACATTCATACATCAGGAAAGTCAGTACATATTGTGATTATGTTGCGCTACGATCAGGTAGCCACGGCGGTCCAGCTAGCCGGTTAGCGGGCGGGGTCTGGGGCAGCGCCCCAATAATTTTTCTTTTTGATAAATAATCAAGAATCTTAATTCTATTTCCTTAGACCCCATCAATATTAATTGATCAAATCAATTAACATACACCACCGATTTCAGTTTCCTTTCGGATTTCGTATATGTCATACATAAACGGATTCCATATATGTCATACATATCTCGCATGCTATCATATAATCAGCTAAGAAGTCTAACATATATCACATGTATCAACAATCAAACCTAACTTAAACACAAAACAGCATGGCTCTGATACCACTGAAGGGAATTAGAAGACACGCAGCGGAAATTAACTTTAAAAATTTTCCATTCCCAGCCGGATCTATCGAATGTGTTTAAGTCAAGGAGAAAGAAGTGTTACCTTCGGTATTCAAGCTTTAGTCGCGACCTCCGTATCCACTAGACGCGACTTCTCGCCTCTGGAACTTTCAGTTGCGACCTACTCAGCTTCACGTAATGACCTGTCGCCTCTGGAACTTTCAGTCGCGACCTACTCAGCTTCTCGTCGTGACCTGTCGCCTCTGGAGTTGTTAGTCGCGACTCCCTCTGCTACTAGTCGCGACCTGTAGTCTCTTTTCAGATTTTTGACATTCAGAAGCCACTTTGGTCGCGAGCTCTGAGTCAACTGGTCGCGACCTCGTCATACCTAGTGCTCTTTTCTCGTTCGCGAGAAGTCGACAACTCCGATCGGCTTCCTCTACTGGTATCTACACGAATAGCTTCCAACCACGAACGACGTGCTAGCGCCTCTTGTGTAATATCCTTAATTTTCTGTACTGGTTCCTATGTACAGATTAAACGAAATATATGAGCTCTGTTTCAGGAAAGACATGTGGACCTTTATGTAAAGAAAAGGATTAAATTGCAAAAGAAAGGAAATTAAGGGACCTAAATGCAATTATGGAAAGTTTAAAGTTAGGAATGAAATGTAGACAAAAATGTGGGGTCTTAAAGTGTAATTTTAGCCAAATTAAGGGACTTAATTATAAAGAAGGAAAAGTTCCCTGGGGCTAAAGTATAATTAAAGAAAATAGGCCAGAAGTGGTTTGCACCACCCGACAGCATTTCAGTCCCAGATTCTACCAGAAGGTAGGGCAGGTGACGCCGGGTAACCAAGCCTAATACCGGAATTTTTGAAGATTCCAGATAGCCAGAAATGGACTGATCGTCCAAAAGTTATAAAAATTTATACCGGATACCCTAGATTTCAGATATAAGTGGGAAAATACAGGATGATGCGCCTTTATGGGGAGGATGTCGGGAAACTGACAGGATACCGATAGGAGGTCTGTAGGAAAAGTTATTCACAAAATAAAAAATCCAGACGGGAGTGTGAGGCCTCCGGGGATCCGGGTAGGAGATTTATCGGTATTTTTAAAGGGGCTAAATGCGATCGAATGACTTCGGTCAGATGAACGTTATAACCCCCAAGGATGCTTGAACACAATAGGACACTGTATCTGGGAAAAATAGCCGATGTCCGGAAAAGGTATATAATCGGTAAATAATAGTTAAAATATTCAATGAACTGTGTTAAAGGAAGATTTCTCGTAATACGTGCCATACAAGTAATGGACCCAGGAAGCCCAAAAAATGGCGCCATTAGAGGCCCAATAAGACTCTTGGACTGATAGGTGGGCCAGTGTCCAGCAGAACCCCGGAAAAGTGCGAAATTACGAAAATGCCCCTATGTTGTACAAAAAGGGCAGCAGATGAATAAAGGGTATTCTGGTCATTTTGGACAGACCCAGAGGTCAAGACATGTCTAAATAAGGTTGACTAGAGCCAGTATGAGCTTTGACCGAGTCCAGAAAGGTGTGAAATGACGATTTTGCCCTTAGGGTTAAAATAGGACAAGATAGGGCACCAAGGGCATTTTGGTCATTTCGCAGGGGATCTGTAATTGAGTCTGGACCCAGTATTAAAAAGTTAATGATATAAAGGGTCTAGATACTAAATGTGAGGTCAGTAGACATAAAAAGGATCTTCAGAAACATCAGATTCAGAAAACGACACGTTTTTCGAGGCGATGGACTGGGCCGGTACCGGATTGGACCGGAAAGCTTCCAGAACCTCCAAATTTCGTCACATGAAGCATATGGGTGGTGAGGTGTCCTATGAGGTGTCCCATGAGGTGTCCAGGGTGATGCAGTAAAAGAGAATTAAAGAAAATAGGAAATTCCAGGAAAAACCAGGACCACAGGATCATAAGTCTTCCTAATTACAAGATTGCCATTGCTCAACACTATAAATACCCCCCTTACTCCTTCATTTCGGTGCAAGCAAGAAAGAGAGGAAGAAAGAAGTTCTTGAGAGAGAAAGTGAGAGAAAGAAAGAAGTAAGGAAGTTCTGGTGGAGTTGGAAGTAGTGGAGAAGTTCTGAAGCTTTACTTTTGAGGTAACAACTAATCCTAGCTCTTATGTAATGTCTTTGTGATGTGTTGTCTTGTTTGGTTGATTGTTGTCCTATATGTTATGCTTGAAGCTCTATTCCAATGCTATGATCATATGTTATTGAATATGGAAGCATGCAGCATACTTATCACAGTCACAAGCAAGCACCGTCACTCTGCATTACATATTTTGTTATGATTATTGTTACTGGGATTCTTTTGAATCTCATTCCCAAACATAACATTACAGGGGAGGTTCTGTCAAAATAAAATTTGGAAATCTTAAGAGACGCCGGTAGGCTGCCGAAATTCCGGCAACGAAGACGGAACAAAGAAAGGAACTGATACGTACTGTGTACGTAGTGCTGTCTAAGGAGGATGGAAGTGAGTGGACCCAGAAGGTTCATCCAGTCTTTCCTGGGTACTACGTAGAATGGTAGTTCTCATAAGGGAATTACCGAATCGGTACAACATCGGTTACTTTCTAAAGAAGAATTGTAGCAGTTATGCTGCCGGATTTTAGACAGAGAAGGATGTAATAAAATATGAGGGAGTTAATCATGCACTGATATATAACAGTTGATTATTTGATATTAATTGTTATCTGGCCTATATGACTGATATGTGTTGGTTGTATGCATGGGTATGTAAAGACTAAATGCTGAAAATAGGCTCAGTGAACAGTAACTCGTGAAGACCCATTCATGTTTGATAAATCATTAAAAATAGTAAATGACTGAATTAATGTACGAAATTTTTAGGGTAAAAAGTAGACATACTAAGATTTAATTTGATATTTAGAATGTCTAATTTGTATGTATACACGAAAAGATATAAATTGTTAAAGTTGGGACCAGAATGCTGGATTCAGGAGAAAGTCATTGGATGAACAGTAATATTGGAACGTTGACCCACGTTAAATTTGTCAAGGATTGGTCAACCAATGATTTTTCCCTGAAATATATTTGAGTTAGATTCATGTAGCAATTTGAACCACTTCATTTCGATTTTTCTAGAATTAGTTATGAATTTTCAAAATCAGGTCACTCATCTGGAATTTACCACAGTGAACAGTACTCGATATGAATAAAATTCCAGATTAAGTGTTTAGACTTCAATGACCCTGAAAGTGGTTTAAGTGCTACTGAATGGTCCCTAAGATGTATAAAAATAAGGATGTGACATCTTGTCCCTCTAGGGTTTTCTCAAGATTCTGTCCTCACCGTCTCTATTCTGGCAGTTTCTTATCTGTAAACCTTTTTCACTCTCCTGCCCCTTTTTCTCTTGTGAGTTGTGTTGTGATGTGTTAAACCCTAGCTGCTAATGTCAAATATATAGGATGCTATCGGGCTTCTAATTGGGCTGGGCTTCAAAATTAATTTTATATTAATTCTGAAATTAATACAATATCATATATTGCATAATTTGATAAGAAACTAATTAAAAAATACGGTTTTACTAAATCCGTCTCACAGATTTAATTCACCTATTTATTTAATTTAAAATAAAGATAGGACGGAATTATATTTGATTTATTCTAATAAATCAAATTTGAGATATCTTATCAATTTGAATTTCAAATTCAAATAGATCATATCCATTTAAATTCAAATTCAAAAGTGATAGAAATTTAATTTATCCTTATAAATTAAATCTTACAAATATCTCTTATATTATATATATAATATATATATACAAATTTATATATATATAAAATATATAAATCCACCCTAGACTATTCATTGAATCTAGACATCTCTTAGATTCAATGAATCTGGACATCACAGCTCGAGTTAGGCTATTTTGTGTGCGACCCTGTAGGCCCATATGAAGTTGGTAGTGGGCCAGTTACTATACTAACCCACAAGTCGTAAGCGGCCTCTAGCAAGACATTACGACTACCCAAAACATATGAGAATCGATGAACAATGTTACCTTTCATACAACCATATCACGTCCCTTTTGTCACATTATTTCGGTCATGGATGAGGCATGGTGAACGTCATCCTCCTATTCCTGACCGTTACTTTCTCGATCCTTGAGTAGTCTGACGATATAAATGGAACTACCCTTCCATTAAAGTATAGCCATACATTTCTCAGACTCACTCATCGAGGGGCCTAGTAATATCTCTCTACGAATGTGAGGGACAAATTCCATCTTGACCATTCACATTCCTCCGCATGAAAAACCACTGAGCCCGAACATAGCCTTTATGATCACTCGGTCAAAAGTGACTTTTGACTAGGTCAAAGCTGAGCGTTTGTCATGTAGGAATCCATAATGATCTCAGGTCAAAGGGCATAGTGACATGGCTTGTATATGAGAGAAGCTTATGACTTAACCCATGCAGCTCTCTCATAGCGGGTCGATCCAACACCTTGTACTCTTACATGTGCCTATGACTTTGATTTATATCTCTATATATCTTCAAAGTCATACTGGCCTTATTTTATCTCTGCTCCCGCATAGATGACCGACCAGGGACATTTAGGATAAGATCATGAGTTATCCAAGGATGGTCATCACAGTAAACATGCAAATAATGTGATAACATAATTAAGAAATTCATTAAACAATAATGTTTATAAGACAATGATTGGCCCCTAGGGCACAATTTTCAACAGAAACATCCTACTTTTAACTCCTTATATTATACATTCAAAGCGTATTTGATTAGCGGAAACATTACTTTGGCTAAAATATTTAAAATTTGCAATTTGATCCTCGGGTACTGTTCACTATTCATTTTCTAGATTAATAGTTTAAATTTAAAAAATCATAATTAATTCTAGAAAAATCATATGGAGGTGTTCCAAATTTCTACTTGAAGCTCTTTTATTAATCTTTAAGGGAAAATATAAATTTGAAGTTTTACTGAACCAATCAATACAGTTAAGCCGTTAAAATTTACTATTTATATGGTCCTTCCTGGAATTTCCATATTTTAAGCCTTAATTTTGGAAATTGATTTCTCTTAGTACACATGTATATCCAATTAGGACAAAATTGTTGGAAATTGTACCCTAAGGGCCAATCATTGTATTATGAACATTGTTGATTTATGAATTTCTTAATTAGGTTATCATATTATTTGCATATTTACTATGATGACCATCCTTGGATAACTCGTGATCTTATCCTAAATGTCCCTGGTCGGTCATCTATGCTGGAGCAGAGATGAAATAAGACCAGTATAACTTTGAACATATATAGAGATATAAATCAAAGTTATAGGCAGATGTAAGAGTACAAGGTGTTGGACCGACCCGCTATGAGAGAGCTGCATGGGTTAAGTCATAAGCTTCTCTCTTATACAAACCATGTCACTATGCCCTTTGACCTGAGATCATCATGGATTCCTACATGACAAACTCTCAGCTTTGACCTAGTCAAAAGTCACTTTTGACCGATTGATCATAAAGGCTATGTTCAGGCTTAGTGGTTTTTCATGCGAAGGAATGTGAATGGTCAAGATGGAATTTGTCCCTCACATTTGTAGAGAGATATTACTAGGCCCCTCGATGAGTGAGTCTGAGAAATGTATGGCCATACTGTAATGGAAAGGTAGTTCTATTTCTATAGTCAGACTACTCAGGAATAGGAGGATGACATTCTCCATGCCTCATCCATGACCGAAATATCGTGTGACAAAAAGGATGTGATATGTTTGTATGAAAGGTTACATCATTTATCGATCCTCATATGATTTGGGTAGTCATAATGTCTTTCTAGAGATCACTTACGACTTGTGGATCAGTATAGTAACTGGCCCACTACCAACTTCATATGGGCCTACAGGGTCGCACACAAAATAGCCCAACTCGAGCTGTGACGTCCAGGTTCATTGAATCTAAGACATGTCTTGATTCAATGAATAATCTAGGGTGGATTTATATATTTTATATATATATATAAATTTGTATATATATTATATATAATATAAGAGGTATTTGCAAGTTTTAATTTATAAGGATAAATTTGCAATCGTGTTCCATCTAAGGCAATTGAAAAGACTCCGTATGACATATGGACTGGGACGAAACCTAGTTTGTCTTTTCTCAAGATTTGGGGATGTGAGGTCTATGTTAAGCAATAAGCCTCAGATAAATTAGCTCCCAAATCCTTAAAGTGCCTTTTTATGGGATATCCTAAGGAAACCAAGGGATATTATGTATACAACCCCACTGATAACAAAGTGTTTATTGTCAGAAATGGTTTCTTTCTCGAACGAGAATTTATCTCTAAAAGAACCATTGGGAGCAAGTTACACCTCGAAGAAGTTCGAGAGCCACAAGATACCACAGAACTACAGATGGAAAACAGAGAAGACTCACAAGAAGTTGTTGAGACTCCTCAAGTCACGCAAGGCCCACAACGATCTAATAGGGCACGACTTCAGCCTCAGAGATATGGATTTCTGATTTATGACAATCGTGATATGTTGCTCATTGAGCATAATGAGCCGACTACCTATCAAGAAGCTATAGTGGGACCAAACTCTGAAAAATAGCTTAATGCCATGAAGTCTGAGATGCAATCCATGTACGATAATCAGGTATGGACCTTAGTCGACCCACCTGAAGGTGTAAGAATTGTCGGGTGCAAGTGGGTTTTTAAAGAGAAAACTGACATGAATGGCAATGTAAATGTCTTCAAGGCACGACTAGTTGCGAAAGGATTTACTCAAACTCATGGTGTGGACTATGATGAGACATTTTCCCCAGTTGTAATGGCCAAATCACTCAGAATCCTCCTTGCCATTGTAGCATATTATGACTATGAATTATGGCAGATGGACGTCAAGACATCCTTCCTTAATGGAAAGCTCCTTGAGGATGTGTACATGACACAGCCTGAAGGGTTTGTGTGTTCCGAGGACTCTGGTAAGGTATGTAAGCTTCAAAGGTCCATTTATGGACTGAAGCAAGCATCTCGGAGTTGGAATCATCGTTTTGATGAAGTAGTCAAAGAGTTTGGATTTCTTCAAAATATTGATGAACCTTGTGTGTACAAGAAGGTTAGTGGGAGCACAGTTGTGTTTTTGGTACTCTATGTCAATGATATCCTACTTATTAGGAATGACATTCTTACCTTGCAGATTGTCAAGTCTTGGTTAGGAAAGTCTTTCTCGATGAAAGACTTGGGTGAAGCCACCTACATCCTAGGAATTAGGATCTATAGAGATAGATCTATAAGACTTCTAGGACTGAGTCAGAGTACATACATAGACAAAATACTGCATAGGTTCAGTATGCAGGAATCAAAGAGGGGTTTCATACCCATGTCTCATGGTATTCATGAAACATCCTTATTTTCGTACGTCTTAGGGACCAATTGGTAGTATTTAGAACCACTTTCAAGGTCATTGAAGTCCAATTTCTCAATCTGGAGTTTTACTCTTATCGAGTACTGTTCACTATGTAAATTCCAGATGAGTGACCTGACTTCGAAAAATCATAACTAATTCTAGAAAAATGGGAATGCAGTGGTTCAAATTGATACATGAAGCTAAATCAATACTATTTCAAGGAAAAATAACTCGTTGACCATTCCTTGTCCAAGTCAACGTCAGTCAAAGTTACAACTTTACTGTTCATCCAGCGTTTTTCTCCTGAATCCAGCATTTTGGTCCCAACTTTGATAATTTATATCTCCATGTGTAGACATCTAAATGAGACATTATATATATCAAATCGAAGCTTGGTATGTCTACTATTTATCATAAAAATATCATACATTTATTTAATCATTTACTATTTTTAATTATAGATCAAACATCACTATATCACCACGAGTTACTGTTCATGGTGGCAAATTCCAGCAAGCAACTTTACATACATATGCATACATCAATCACATGTCAAACAAACATGCCAAACAATACTTATCATTAAATAATAAATCTTTATACAACAGGGCATGAACAAAATCCTCGTATCTCTATTACATCTTTCCTGCCTGAAATCCGGCAGTATAACTACTATACTTCATCTGTAAAAATAACTGATCTTGTACTGATTCGGTAATTCCCGTGAGAATTACCATTCTACGTAAGTACCCAGGAAAGACTGGATGAACCGACTAGGTCCACTCACTTCCAGACTCCTTAGACAGTACCTACGTACACAGTACGTATCATCTCCTTATGTTCAGTCTGAAAATCGGCAGCATAACGGCGTCTTACAGCATTCTCAAAATTCACTTCGACATAACCTCTCTGTAATGTGTTATAAATAGGGGATGAGATTCGGGGGAATCTCAGTAGAAAACGGTACTAAACAATGCATGCATTAAAGTAAATACTTGTGCTTGCTTGTGAAAGTGTAAACATTGTGTAATGTGCATGCTTCCATGTAACATATGAAATACAATTGGCCAAGGTAATCATAGAAACAGAGCTTCAATCATATACACATATGCACACAATTCAACAAAGTCATAGCACAATCAAGCATAACATTCAATACATACAAGTTTAGGGTAAGTTTACTACCTTGGATTTAAGCTCTCTTTCTTATGCTTGCACTTGCTTCCCAAGCTTTTTGGTCAATCATTCCCCAACATCTTCTTAGAGGTTTCAAGGTCCTAAACACATTCATATTCATTACATAATCCATTAGGACCATGAACTCAAACACTACTCAAGACTACCTCTCTTGAACCTTTAACTTGCTTTAACTAACATAACTTTCTTTAATCTTTGCCAATTAACTTGGCCTTTCAACCAATTGATGTCTTGACCTTACCCTACACAATTTCACCTTTTGAATCCATTTATGAACTCAAAATAACCAAATTCCAGCAAGAATGCACTGTTCTGTACAGATTTGAAAAGCATGCATAATTCTTTCAAAAATTCTCATTTTGATTCCAATGCTTCCCATACTTGGTCCTCCACTTTTCCCCCACACAAAATCTCATTTTAAGACCATTGGAAGCATCAAAATCATGAAACTCAAATCACTGTTCATGCGAGTGAACAGTAACCGAAAGGAATTTTCAACATTACAACCTTTAATTCCAATGGTTTCCAAGGTTCAAAACCTTTCCAATCGTACACAAAATCATCATATAAACTCAATGGAAGTATTAAATCATTGAAACTCCATTTCCTTCTATCATGAACAGTGCATGAACAGTGCAAACCGAAATGGTAAAGTCAAGAACATCAACTTACTTCACAACCAAGCATGTAACTAACTTGTTTAAGCTTGTCTTAACTATCTATGACTTAAAACTCATATTCCTTTCACATATACACAAAAACTCCAGCAGCATTTTCCCAAGATTTAAGCCTCAAAAATCACTTAAACTCAAGCACAAACCATAAGAACAAAAGGTAGAAGCAAGGAGACAACTTACCTTACTTGCTCCTTCAAGACCCTTGCTTCTTCCTTGCTTTCTTCCACTTTCTTTCTCTAGAACTCACTTCTCTTTCTAAAGGAGCTCTTAGGTGTGAAGAATGAATGGAAAGGGGGGTATTTATAGCAAAAGTCATGTGCCATTTGAAGGCCAAGATCACTTTGGAAACTATTTGATCTAATGGTTAAAGGTTTGATCTTGGAATGTCTTTTCACTTTTCACTCAAGACCTTACCACCATGACATCACTAGCATGTCCTCCCTTGGTACACCTAACCCTTCCTCTTTTTGGGTGCCATTTTGAAGTCCTTGTGGGTCCCACCATGTGCAACACCTAATTCTTACTTTATTCTCTTTTTCTTTCTTTTCAAAAATCCATAAATTATTCATTATTGGACTTGGGCTCCAAGATAACTTTTGGGCCTTATTGGGCTGGCCTAGGACGAAATGTTGGGCCTCTTATAGGTCCAATAGCTAATTGGCACAAATCCCAATGTACTTTCCTTATACCGATATCCTTAAATTACCCTGATCTTGGAATAAATGCTAGACACCTCTTTTAATTATTCTAACATTTTTAGAAATTTATTCTAATATAAAATAAATTCTCTACAAAGTTTCATAATTTTCTGAGACCCAGAAGTCCTGTTAAAAATTACATATATTTCCTTTAACCCTTTATCGGTGTCCTTTTTCACCGTAAATTCAATAATTAATTCTACAGGACTCCTTTTTGACTTTTGTCAACTCCATAAATTCTCATATTAATTATAATAATTTACTATCAAATTTTATCTGATATCTATCCATTTTAAAATGACCAAAACGCCCTCCATTCACTTCTGGTTTCTTAGGGCATCACGGAGGCATTTTCGTAACTTTGCATTTTGGCTCTTACACTTTCTTCCTCTTCCAATTTAATCACTTTCTTTACATAAATGGCCACATCTTTTCCTGATAAATATCATATATATTTCATTTAATTTGTACATACAAATCAATACAGAAAATTAGGGATGTTACAATTCACCTCAGCAAGGGTTTGTGTGCTAGTACACCTGATCAGCGAGGTCGCATGTACGCCATATTCCTCGGTCATAGGATCTATCATGTACGCCATGTTATGTACTCGACCAGATGTCTCGTTTGCCTTAAGTATGACTAGCAGATATCAACAGGACCCTGGTGAGGGCCATTGGACTGCTGTCAAGAATATCCTTAAGTACTTAAGAAGGACTAAGTACTTATTCTTGGTCTATGGTGGATTGGATGACGAGCTCTGTGTAACTGGTTACACAGATGCAAGTTTCCAAACTGACCAGGACGACCAGAAATCGTAATCTGGATACATATTCCTCCTGAATAATAGAGCAGTAAGCTGGAAGACTATAAGCAGAGCACTGTAGCAGATTCTGCAATGGAAGCTGAGTATATAGCAGTATCTGATACAGCTAAGGAAGTCGTTTTGATCAGGAAGTTCATTACTGAACTAGGGGTGGTACCTACCATCTCAGATCCAATAACTTTGTTCTGTGACAATAGTGGTGCCATTGCATAGGCTAAAGAGCCTAGGTCACATCAAAGGACCAAGCATATACTCAGGCGATTTCATCTCATCAGAGAAATCAATTATAGAGGTGATATAAAAATATGCAAAGCAGCAGGAGAAGACAATGTTGCTGATCCTCTAACAAAGCCGCTTATGCAGGTAAAGCATGAGCTTTATGTTAGGTCAATAGGATTGAGACAAATTAATGATTATTCCTAGTGCAAGTGGGAGGATGTTAGAAATTTTGCCCTAAGGGCCAATCATTATATTATGAACATTGTTGATTTATGAATTTCTTAATTAGGTTATCATATTATTTGCATGTTTACTATGTTGACCATCCTTGGATAACTCGTGATCTTATCCTAAATATCCCTGGTCGGTCATTTATACAGTAGCAGAGATGAAATAAGACCAGTATAACTTTGAAGATATATAGAGATATAAATCAAAGTCATAAGCACATGTAAGAGTACAGGGTGTTGGACCGACCCGCTATGAGAGAGCTGCATGGGTCAAGTCATAAGCTTCTCTCATATACAAGCCATGTCACTATGCCCTTTGACCTGAGATCATCATGGATTCCTACATGACAAACACTCAGCTTTGACCTAGTCAAAAGTCACTTTTGACTGAGTGATCATAAAGGCTATGCTCGGGCTTAGTGGTTTTTCATGCGGAGGAATGTGAATGGTCAAGATGGAATTTGTCCCTCACATTCGTAGAGAGATATTACTAGGCCCCTCGATGAGTGAGTCTGAGAAATGTATGGCCATACTATAATGGAAAGGTAATTCCATTTCTATAGTCAGACTACTCAGGGATCAAGAAAGTAACGGTCAGGAACAGGAGGATGACATTCTCCATGCCTCATCCATGACCAAAATATAGTGTGACAAAAGCGACGTGATATGGTTGTATGAAAGGTTACATCGTTCATCGATCCTCATATGATTTGGGTAGTCGTAATGTCTTGCTAGAGGCCGCTTACGACTTGTGGGTCAGTATAGTAACTGGCCGACTGCCAACTTCATATGGGCCTACAGGATCGCACACAAAATAGCCCAACACGAGCTATGAAGTCCAGATTCATTGAATGTAAGACATGTCCAGATTCAATGAATAATCTAGGGTGGATATATATTTTATATATATATAAATTTGTATATATATATTATATATAATATAAGAGATATTTATAAGATTTAATTTATAAGGATAAATTAAATCTCTATCACTTTTGAATTCAAATGGATATGATCTATTTGAATTTGAAATTTAAAATTGATAGGATATCTCAAATTTGATTTATTAGAATAAATCAAATATAATTTTGTCTTATCTTTATTTTAAATTAAATGAATAGGTGAATTAAATCTGTGGGACAGATTTAATATAAACCATATTTATTTAATTAGTTTCTTATCAGATTATGCAATATATGATATTGTATTAATTTCAGAATTAATATAAGATTAATTCTGAAATCCAACTCAGTGTGAACACCGATAGCATCCTATATATTTGATATTAGGGGCTAGGGTTTTCTACACGAATGAGAGCGACAAGGAGAGTGCAAAAGGTTTGTAGATAAGAAACAACCAAAATAGAGACGGTGAGGATGGATTCTTGAGAAAGCCCTAGAGGGACAAGAGGCGCTAGCACGTCGTTCGTGATTGGAACGCTATTCGTGTGGATACCGGTAGAGGAAGCCGATCTAAGTTGTCGACTTCTTACGATCGAGAAGAGAGCACCAGTTACGACGATAAGTCGTGACTAGTTGACACTGAGGTCGCGACCAAATAGGCATCTGAATGTTAGAAAATCGAAGAGAGCCTTACAGTCGAGACTAGAAGCTTAGGAGGTCGCGACTAAAAACTCCAAAGATGATAGGTCGCTACTAGAAGCTGAGGAGGTCGCGACTTAAAATTCCAGAGATGACAGGTCATGACTAGAAGCTGAGGAGGTCGCGACTGAAACTCGAATAACGAAGGTAACTCTTCTTACTCCTTGACTTAAACATACTCTGTAGATCCTGACAGGAATTGGAAAAATTTTTAAGTTAATTTCCGCTGCGTGCCTTCCAATTCCCTTCAAAAATACCCATGCTTTTAAAGCTTTGGATGTGTACTACATACCTACTAAATTTCGTAGTTTAATTCATTCATTTACTAGGTCAAACTGGAGCTAGAATCTCTGTGCTCTAGGACTTATGTTTTTACCATTCTAACTTCTTTCATTAATTCTTATTAATTATTGTAGCATGTATAAATCATCCTCTTGGATTCCTGATAACTGTCATTTCTATTATCAAACAAAACTAAGCTAACTAATAGTAAGTGGAGGCTAACCTAGGTCGGATCACAAGGAGCTACTGAATGTTAGAGTTCCTAATCAATCAATTGAGCCATAAATTAACAAGTTAACAGATGAGTTTGGTGATGATTTGTTTGTACTAAAGACTGAATGTAAAGTCTATGCTATTGTTTCTGATTTTAAGTGTTTATAATGATGAGATGAATGAATGATGACAAGTGTGTTCCCTTGAAGATTACCTTACCTTCATTATCCACAGAATATCAAGAGTTAATCAATTGAACTAGAATAGGTTAACTAACAACTCGCTAGCTAAATCTCAATTAACGCTATAACTCACAGACATCAATAGAGAATAGGAATCGTTCAACTTAGAGATAATAGAATATGAATATTAATCAAAGGTTCATTAATGTAGGAAAAAGGAATCCAACTCGGTTCCCTAATGCCTTGTCATCTATTACTCTAATTGAATCAATAAACCAGAAGTAAATACATCAACTAGATATAGTTAAATCTGACTTAAAGACTCAATAACTCCCTGTTAAGCTCAAAAGACTCTGGTTCGATGTCATCTCCAAGGAAGCACAACTGCTCAGCCTTGCATTGCTATCTGAACCCCAGCAACAACCATCGGTGTTGGAGATTGTGCCCTAGAGGCCAATCATTATCTTATAAACATTATTGATTTATGAATTTCTTAATTATGTTATCATATTATTTGCATGTTTACTATGATGACAATCCTTGGATAACTCGTGATCTTATCCTAAATGTCCCTGGTCGGTCATCTATGCGGGAGCAGAGATGAAATAAGACCAGTATGACTTTGAACATATATAGAGATATAAATCAAAGTCATAAGCACATGTAAGAGTACAGGGTGTTGGACCGACCCGCTATGAGAGAGCTGCATGGGTCAAGTCATAAGCTTCTCTCATATACAAGCCATGTCACTATGCCCTTTGACCTGAGATCATCATGGATTCCTACATGACAAACACTCAGCTTTGACCTAGTCAAAAGTCACTTTTGACTGAGTGATCATAAAGGCTATGCTCGGGCTTAGTGGTTTTTCATGCGGAGGAATGTGAATGGTCAAGATGGAATTTATCCCTCACATTCGTAGAGAGATATTACTGGGCCCCTCGATGAGTGAGTCTTAGAAATGTATGGCCATACTGGAATGGAAGGGTAGTTCCATTTCTATATTCAGACTACTCAGGGATCGAGAAAGTAACGGTCAGGAACAGGAGGATGACGTTCTCCATGCCTCATCCTTGACCGAAATATCGTGTGACAAAAGGGACGTGATATGGTTGTATGAAAGGTTACATCATTTATCGATCCTCATATGTTTTGGGTAGTTGTAATGCCTTGTTAGAGACCGCTTACGACTTGTGGGTCAGTATAGTAACTGGGCCACTACCAACTTCATATGGGCCT
The DNA here is from genome assembly GCA_037074615.1 of Leucaena leucocephala. NCBI lineage: Eukaryota > Viridiplantae > Streptophyta > Magnoliopsida > Fabales > Fabaceae > Leucaena > Leucaena leucocephala. The sequence goes on from CM073545.1 coordinate 7,801,904, forward strand.
ACAGGGTCGCACACAAAACAGCCCAATGCGAGCTATGATGTCCAGATTCATTGAATCTAAGAGATGTCTAGATTCAATGAATAATCTAGGGTGGATATATATTATATATATATAAATTAGTATATATATATTATATATAATATAAGAGATATTTATAAGATTTAATTTATAAGGATAAATTAAATCTCTATCACTTTTGAATTTAAATGGATATGATCTATTTGAATTTGAAATACAAATTGATAAGATATCTCAAATTTGATTTATGAGAATAAATCAAATATAATTCTGTCTTATCTTTATTTTAAATTAAATAAATAGGTGAATTAAATCTGTGGGACGGATTTAATATAAACCATATTTATTTAATTAGTTTCTTATTAAATTATGTAATATATGATATTGTATTAATTCAGAATTAATATAAGATTAATTCTGAAGCCCTGCCCTATTAGAAGCCCGATAGCTTCCTATATATTTGACATTAGGGGCTAGGGTTCTAGACATCTCTACACACACATTCAGATGTGAGAAAAGGGGGAAGGGAGAGTACAAAAGGTTTGCAGATAAGAAACTGCCGAAATAGAGACGGTGAGGACTGAATCTCTAGAAAGCCCTAGAGGGACAAGAGGCGCTAGCACGTCATTCGCGATTGGAACGCTGTTCGTGTGGATACCGGTAGAGGAAGCCGATCTGAGCTGTCGACTTCTTACGATCGACGAGACAAGAAGCAAGGTCACGACCTATTGACACTGAGGTCGTGACCATACGGGCATCTGAACGTCAGAAATCTGAGAAGAGGAGACAGGTCGCGACTTGAAGCTTACGAGGTCGCGAGTACAAACTCCAGAGACGTCCGGTCGTGACGAGAAGAAGAGTAGGTCGCGATGAACAACTCCAGAGGCGACAGGTTGTAACATCCCGATTTTTGGTCTAGGAGAACTGGGAAGTAGTCTGATATGGGCAGGCTGCTAAAACCGTAGTCCCAGTGTAGTAATCTGATATGGGCGGATCACTTACCTGTATTTTGTAGGATCCGAGGGATGAGCTAAGTCCTTCAGGATGTAAAGATGAGTTAAGTCTTTAACCTACAGAATTGGGACAGTTCGCCTAGGCTCAAAATGAGGAATGTGAGGAATATCCTAAGTCTTAAGCCTAGAAATTCTGCAGGTAGCTTGATATGGGCTGGCTCCTGTGTAAGATAACCTGATATGGGCGGGTTGTCGAGCTTTTCAATTAACGATGACTCCCGAAGAGTTTAAGGGATGAGTTATTGAAAGAGAATTTCTAGAACTTAAGATGACGGATGAGAAGATGAGTAATGAGGCCAGAAAGAGAATACAGGGGCAAAATCGTAATTATGGGAAAGATCGGGCTGGTAGCCGATGAGTACCATATTTTGCCAGAAAATAGAGAAAATTATGCTGATCATTTCACTGAATTGTGAAATGTGCATACGAGGTCTCTATGAGTATGAAAGAATTATGGAAAGTTTAAGGACAAAAAGGTGGGGTCCTTAAGTGTAGTTTTAGCCAAATAAAAAGGGACTTAAATAAAAAGAAGAAAAGTTCCTTGGGGTTAAAGTGTAATTAAAGAAAGTCAGGCCGGAAGTGGTTTGGACTGTCCGACGGCATTTCAGTCCCAGATTTCACCGGTAGAGAGAGCAAGGGACGCTCGGTAATCTGGCTTAATACAGGAATTTTTGAAGACTCCAGATAGCCAGAAATGGACTGATCATCCAAAAGTTATAAAAATTCATACCGGATATCCTAGATTTCAGATCTAGGTGAGAAAATACAGGATGATGCGTCTTTATGGGGCGGATGTCAGGAAACTGACAGAATACCGATAGGAGGCTTGTAGAAAAAGTTATTCGCAAATTAGAAAATCCAGACGGGAGTGTGAGGCCTCCGGGTATTCGATAGGGAAATTTATTGGTATTTGAAAAGGGACTGAATGAGTTCGGATAACCTCAGTCAGATGACTGATATGACTCACAGGGATGCCTGAACACCGCAGGCCAGTGTATCGGACTGAAGGAGCCGGTGTCCGGATATGTGTATAAACGGTGAATAATAGATAAAATATTCAATAATTATTAACAGGGGAAGATTCCTCGTAATGCGTGCCATGAAGGTAATGGACCCTGAGAGGCTCAATAATGGCGCCAACAAGGCCCAGTAAGACACTTGGACTGATAGGTGGGCCAGTGTCCGGCAGAACCCTGGAAAAGTGCAAAATTACGAAAATGCCCCTGTGTTGTACTAAAGGGGTAGTAGATGTATGAGGGCATTTTGGTCATTCTGGACAGGCCCAGAAGCCAGGGCACATACATATAAAGTTACTTAGAGTCAGTATATACCCTGACAGGGTACAGAAGGGTATGAAATGACGATTTTACCCTTAGGGTTAAAATAGTGCAAGAAAGGGCACCTAGGGGTATTTTGGTAATTTGCCAAGGGATGTTTCTTGGGAATCGAGCCATCAGAGTACTTGAGCTTGATCAGGATCCAAGATAACATTCCCAGAGCCCAAAAACGTAGGCCCAGTGATATGTGGGAAAAAGTGGCATTAAAATACTATTTTAATGCTGTTTCAATAAAGTAAAGTTACTCGGTCGGCACGATAACCGAGGAGGTGATCAGATAAAGTCCGAGACTTATCTGGATAGCATTAGAAGGCGTGAAAGGTCCCTTCCAGGTGCCACATGGCGCAATCTTAGAGGCAGAAGAAAAGTTGAGGACACGTATTACGGTGCAAGACTCTGGATCGGTACTGGATTGGACTGAACTGCTGAGTCAGCTGATGAGGTGTCCAGGAATTGTGACATGTGAAGAATGTGGTGATGAGGTGTCCCGGTGAGGTGTCCTGGATGATGTCATGCATGATGCAGTAAAAAGGAATAAAGAAAAATAGGAAAATCCAGGAAAAACCAGGACCACATGTTCAGATGGCTTCAAAATTACAGAAATGCCATCCACCAAAGATATAAATACCCCCTTCCCCTCCCATTTTATGCATCCCACGTTTTTGGCAAGAAAAGAGAGAGAAAGAAGAGAGAGAAGGAGAAAGAAAGAAAGAAAGGAAGTTCTGGTGGAGTTGGAAGCAGTATAGAAGTTCTGGAGTTCTGCTTCTGAGGTAGTAACTAATCCTAGCTCTTATGTAATGTCTTTGTGATTTGTTGTGCTATTGTTTGGTTGGATTGTTGTCTTATATGTTATGCTTGAAGCTCTATTACAATGCTATGATCATATGTTATTGAATATGGAAGCACGCAGTATACTTATCTGTACACAATCACAAGCAAGCACCGTCACTCTGCATTACATATATTGTTATGATTATTACTACTGAGATTCCCCCGAATCTCATTCCCATATATAACAGTACAGGGGAGGTTCTGTCAAAATAAAATCTGGAAATTTCAAGAGACGCCATTAGGCTGCCGAAATTCTGGCAACGGAGAAGGACAAAGAAAGGAACTGATACGTACTGTGTACGTAGGTGCTGTCTAAGGAGGCTGGAAGTGAGTGGACCTAGCAGGTTCATCCAGTCTTTCCTGGGTACTTACGTAGAATGGTAGCTCCTACGGGAATTACCGAATCGGTACAAGATCGGTTACTTTCTACAGAAGGAATATAGCGGTTGTGCTGCCGGATTTTAGACAGGAGAAGATGTAATAGAAATATGATAATTTGCTGTATGCCTTATTGTATGACATTTTATTATTTAATAATAAATGTTGTTTGGCATGTTTAATTTGTGAATGGGGAATTAAGGGAGAAATTCGCAGGTCTTGAGGTAGCAGTGTTCTGACCTCAGTTTGACCTAGTAAACGGAGGAGTTTGGCTATGAAATTTGGTGAGCCAGTAGTACACATCTGGGGCATTCTGTGGATAGGTAATAAGCCTTATTTGGATGTGTAGAACGAGATAAATTAATTTTCAAATTAAAGGTCCAGAATAAGGAACTTAAGAGTGAAATTTTGAATTTCTGGGCTTAAGTTAAGATATATCAAGCTAATATCGCTTCCGTAAGTGTACTCTGAGGAGTCTAAGGGAGGATGTTTCACAGGTCGCGACTAGAAGCTTGGGAGGTCGCGACTGAAAGTTCCAGAGGCGAGGAGTCGCGACTAGTGGACACTGAGGTCGCGACCAAAGCTCGAATACCGAAGGTAACACTTTTTTCTCCTTGACTTAAACACATTCGGTAGATCCTGACTGGGAATGGAAAAATTTTTAAAGCTAATTTCCGCTGCGTGTTTTCCAATTCCCTTCAGTGGTATCAGAGCCAGGTTGTTCTGTGTTTTAGGTTTGATTGTTGATACATGTGATGTATGTTAGACTTCTTAGCTGATTATATGATAACATGCGAGATATGTATGACATATATGGAATCTGTTTATGTATGACATATACGAAATCTAAAAGGAAACTGAAATCGGTGGTGTATGTTAATTGATTTGATCAATTAATATTGATGGCGGGACCGCAGTGGCTACCTGTTCGTAGCGCAACATAATCGTAAGATATACTGGCTTTCCTTATGTATTAATGTTTTGAAACATTTATTGCCCTTCAAATAGTATGAATTTTGATTCTTGAATGTTTGGGTATGGTGAACAATATGGCTCTAGATTACAAGTGTTGTAATTTTTCTAAATACGGCCTGCGTGTCGTGCCTTCCTCTAATGACTCTCATTGTACATTCTCTTCTCATCTCACTCCCCTCGAATGTTAAAATGAGGTTTTCTTATGTAATTTTCTTATTCTAATTAGACAGCTTCTCTCATTGGCTTGAGGGGACTTAGGATAGGTGAGTCATATTGTATCACGTTTAAGATTATGCATCTTTTGATTAGATCACTGCATGTATGTTTTATATGCATAATACTGGTATGAGATACAACCGAGATACATGCAAACCGGATAGTTAATTAAACCCTCTAAAAGAAATCTTAAGTCATATGCCATCAATTAATGAACACTTGTCAAAACCTCGATCACTCATTTGTAGGCTCCACCAAAGTGGGTGTATTTGAGTTATCTTGGGGAGATAAGCAAGAGTAATGGTGCTACTCTTATGTTTGTTATTGTTTGGCTTAATTGAGATTATCAAAACGGTTTTGGGTCTCAAGGCATTAGATGGGATTAAAACATGCCGGATCATATGATGTTAGAATCCCATAAATATCTAAGAATTACATTTGATGTAATTGGTAAAGTTGTTACCTACCTAAATAACTTAAAGTTGAGCGTCCTGCCAAAGCAGACTCAAGTTTAAGCCAAATATGGATCTTAGCCCACTAATTATTACATTGAGGGTTATTTTATTCAGTGGGAGATTGCTAATTAAATTGTATATTTTAATTGTAGAATCATGACGACTAGTAATACTGCTACATTATCGTTGCGATCTGTCCTTGAGAAGGACAAACTCAATGGGACAAACTTTCTTGACTGGTTCAGGAACTTGAGAATTGTTCTCAAGCAGGAAAGAAAGGTATATGTCCTAGATCAACCCATTCCTGAGGAGCCAGCAGCCAATGCTCCTAGAGCTCAGAGAGATTCTTATGCGAAGCATAAGGAAGACTCTGTTGATGTGGGATGCTTGATGCTTGCCACCATGGTTCCGGAGCTCCAAAGAGATTTGGAACACATTGAGGCTTATGAGATGATTGTGCATCTTAAGGAAATGTTCCAGCAACAAGCAAGGCAAGAGTGGTATGAGACCACTAAGGCCTTACATTCCTGCAAGATGGCTGAAGGTGCATCAGTGAGTACTCATGTCTTAAAGATGAAAGGGTACATAGATCACCTTGAGAGGCTTGGATTTCCCATGAGCCAGGAGTTAGCTACAGATTTGATCTTGAACTCACTCCCAGAAAGTTATGACCAGTTTGTCATGAACTACAACATGAACAACATGGAGAAATCTATTTCTGAACTGCATGGGATGCTTAAAACTGCTGAGCCGACTGTTAAGAAGAAGCCCAGTACTATTTTGATGGTTCAGAAAGGAAAGGGTATGAAAAAGAAAGGCAAGGGCAAGGGGAAGGGTCATGGCTCATCTGGTAAGACCAAAGAGTCAGGCAAGCCCGAAACCAAGCCTGCACCAAAGAAGGCAAAGCCTCCAAAGGAAGGAGTTTGCTTCTTCTGCAATGAACCGGGTCATTGGAAGAGGAATTGCAAACTCTACCTTGAAGATCTGAAAAAGAACAAGAAGGATAACGGGGCTATCGCTTCAGGTATTTATGTTATAGACATTTATCTCTCTACTTCCACTACATGGGTGTTAGATACTGCATGTGGTTCTCACATTTGTACAAATGTGCAGGGCCTAAAGGACAGTAGAAAGCTGAAGAAGGGCGAAGTTGACCTACGAGTTGGAAATAGAGCAAAGGTTGCTGCTTTAGCTGTAGGCACTTATGAATTAGTTCTGCCCACTGGGCTTTTGTTAGTTTTGAACAATTGCTATTATGTTCCTACTTTGAGTAGTAACATTGTTTCTCTTTCTTATTTGGATAAGGAAGGTTACACTTCCATTTCTGGGAATGGTAGATGTTCCATTTATCGTAATGATATTTTTTATGCTCATGGTGATTTGCATGTTGATCATTACATATTAAACTTGGAACAACCCAATCATGGAAATATCTATAACAAAACCGCCAAAAGGGTCAAACCAAATGATTTGAATCCGACATACCTCTGGCACTGTCGTCTGGGCCATATAAATGAGAAACGTATTTCTAAACTCCATCAAGATGGATTTCTCAACTCATTTGATTTTGAATCATATGATACTTGCGAGTCTTGTTTGTTAGGAAAGATGACAAAGTCTCCTTTCACTGGGCACAGTGAGAGAGCCACTGATTTGTTGGGACTCATACATACATATGTGTGTGGACCGATGAATACAAATACCCGAAGAGGTTATTCGTACTTCATCACATTCATAGATGATTTCAGTAGATATGGCTACCTCTATCTAATGAAACATAAATCCGAATATTTTGAAATGTTCAAGATATTTCAAAATGAAGTACAAAACCAGCTTGGCAAAATAATTAAAGCCCTTCGATCTGATCGAGGTGGTGAATATCTGAGCCAAGAGTTTATTGATCATCTTAGGAATTGTGGGATAGTCTCACAATTGACTCCTCCAGGAACACCACAATGGAATGGCATTTCTGAATGGAGGAATCGAACACTATTGGATATGGTTCGATCCGTGATGAGTCGAACAGATCTTCCACCGTCCTTTTGGGGCTACGCCCTAGAGACAGTTGCGTTCACACTGAATCGTATTCCATCTAAGGCAGTTGAAAAGACTCCGTATGAGATATGGACTGGGAGGAAACCTAGTTTGTCTTTTCTCAAGATTTGGGGATGTGAGGTCTATGTTAAGCAACAAGCCTCAGATAAGTTAGCGCCCAAATCTTCAAAGTGCCTTTTTGTGGGATATCCTAAGGAAACCAAGGGATATTATGTCTACAACCCCACTGATAACAAAGTGTTTGTTGTCAGAAATGGTATATTTCTAGAACGAGAATTTATCACTAAAAGAACCAGTGGGAGTAAGGTACACCTCGAAGAAGTTCGAGAGCCACAAGACACCACAGAACTACAGATGGAAAACAGAGAAGACTCACAAGAAGTTGTTGAGACTCCTCAGGTCACGCAAGGCCCACGGCGATCTAATAGGGCACGACTTCAGCCTCAGAGATATGGATTTCTGATTTCTGACAATCGTGATGTGTTGCTCATTGAGCATAATGAGTCAACTACCTATCGAGAAGTTATAGTGGGACCAAACTCTAAAAAATGGCTTAGTGCCATGAAGTCTGAGATGCAATCCATGTACAACAATAAGGTATGGACCTTAGTCGACCCGCCTGAAGGTGTAAAAACCGTCGGGTGCAAATGGGTTTTTAAAGAGAAAACCGACATGGATGGCAATGTAAATGTCTTCAAGGCACGACTAGTTGCGAAAGGATTTACTCAAACTCATGGTGTGGACTATGATGAGACATTTTCCCCAATTGTAATGGCCAAATCACTCAGAATCCTCCTTGCCATTGTAGCATATTATGACTATGAATTATGGCAGATGGACGTCAAGACATCCTTCCTTAATGGAAAGCTCCTTGAGGATGTGTACATGACACAGCCTGAAGGGTTTGTGTGTTCCGAGGACTCTGGTAAGGTATGTAAGCTTCAAAGGTCCATTTATGGACTGAAGCAAGCATCTCGGAGTTGGAATCATCGTTTTGATGAAGTAGTCAAAGAGTTTGGATTTCTTCAAAATATTGATGAACCTTGTGTGTACAAGAAGGTTAGTGGGAGCACAGTTGTGTTTTTGGTACTCTATGTCAATGATATCCTACTTATTAGGAATGACATTCCTACCTTGCAGATTGTCAAGTCTTGGTTAGGAAAGTCGTTCTCGATGAAAGACTTGGGTGAAGCCACCTACATCCTAGGAATTAGGATCTATAGAGATAGATCTATAAGACTTCTAGGACTGAGTCAGAGTACATACATAGACAAAATACTGCATAGGTTCAGTATGCAGGAATCAAAGAGGGGTTTCATACCCATGTCTCATGGTATTCATGAAACATCCTTATTTTCGTACGTCTTAGGGACTAATTGGTAGTATTTAGAACCACTTTCAAGGTTATTGAAGTCCAATTTCTCAATCTGGAGTTTTACTCTTATCGAGTACTGTTCACTATGTAAATTCCAGATGAGTGACCTGACTTCGAAAAATCATAACTAATTCTAGAAAAATCGGAATGCAGTGGTTCAAATTGCTGAGTATATAGCAGCATCTGATGCAGCTAAGGAGGCCGTTTGGATAAGGAAGTTCATTACAGAACTAGGGGTGGTACCCACCATCTCAGATCCAATAACTTTGTTCTGTGATAATAGTGGTGCCATTGCACAGGCGAAAGAGCCTAGGTCACATCAAAGGACCAAGCATATGCTCAGCCGATTTCATCTCATCAGAGAAATCAATGATAGAGGTGATATAAAAATATGCAAGGTAGCAGGGGAAGACAATGTTGCTGATCCTCTAACAAAGCCGCTTGTACAAGCAAAACATGAGTGTCATGTTAGGTCAATGGGAATTAGGCAAATTAATGATTGTACCTAGTGCAAGTGGGAGGATGTTGGAGATTGTGCCCTAGGGGCCAATCATTATCTTATGAACATTGTTGATTTATGAATTTCTTAATTATGTTATCATATTATTTGCATGTTTACTATGATGACAATCCTTGGATAACTCGTGATCTTATCCTAAATGTCCCTGGTCGGTCATCTATGCGGGAGTAGAGATGAAATAAGACCAGTATGACTTTGAACATATATAGAGATATAAATCAAAGTCATAAGCACATGTAAGAGTACAGGGTGTTGGACCGACCCGCTATGAGAGAGCTGCATGGGTCAAGTCATAAGCTTCTCTCATATACAAGCCATGTCACTATGCCCTTTGACCTGAGATCATCATGGATTCCTACATGACAAACACTCAGCTTTGACCTAGTCAAAAGTCACTTTTGACCGAGTGATCATAAAGGCTATGCTCGGGCTTAGTGGTTTTTCATGCGGAGAAATGTGAATGGTCAAGATGGAATTTGTCCCTCACATTCGTAGAGAGATAATACTGGGCCCCTCGATGAGGGAGTCTTAGAAATGTAGGCCATACTGGAATGGAAGGGTAGTTCCATTTCTATATTCAGACTCCTCAGGGATCGAGAAAGTAACGGTTAGGAACAGGAGGATGACGTTCTCCATGCCTCATCCTTGACCGAAATATCGTGTGACAAAAGGGACGTGATATGGTTGTATGAAAGGTTACATCGTTTATCAATCCTCATATGTTTTGGGTAGTTGTAATGCCTTGCTAGAGACCGCTTACGACTTGTGGGTCAATATAGTAACTGGGCCACTGCCAACTTCATATGGGCCTACAGGGTCGCACACAAAACAGCCCAATGCGAGCTATGATGTCCAGATTCATTGAATCTAAGAGATGTCTAGATTCAATGAATAATCTAGGGTGGATATATATTATATATATATATAAATTAGTATATATATATTATATATAATATAAGAGATATTTATAAGATTTAATTTATAAGGATAAATTAAATCTCTATCACTTTTGAATTTAAATGGATATGATCTTGTAGAGATATTGTAGTGATATTATATGATATGTAATATTCCGTAATTAGTAGAGGATACGATATGATACTGATATGATATTGTAATTAATGTCTAGGGTTACCTATTATATCTAGGGTTACCTATTATATCTAGGGTTACCTATTATATCTAAGGTTACCTATTATATCTATAAATAGGTATTCAACATATGAATGAAAAAATAAGCATTTGTACATCATTTTGCTCTCTGTATTTACATGGTACCAGAGCAGGTTAACCTAATGTTTGCTAATTTTTTGGCGTCGTTGTGGCTGTCCTTCGTTGCAAATCTGGAGTTTCTAATTTTTTGACAATTTTGGTCGTTGTTTTGACCCCTGGAGTGGTCCTCTTCTACTTGTTAGAATATTGGTTCTTACAGAGCTCCCGGTGAAGCTCTGGTTGTTGGATCCTTTGGTTCTTTTGTTTAGTCGTTGTTCGGCTACTCTCGCCTTTGTTACTAATCCTTTTTTTTTTATGGCTGCGACCAATACTACTGCAATTTCTGAGATGATTCCAGTAGTCACTAAGATTCCTGTGAGTGCTACTATTGCAACAGGTAATAAGTCTACTGCCCTTGTTTCTTCGTTTTCCAAATGGATCATAGACTCTGGTGCTACTGACCACATGACAGGTAACCGCTATCTCTTCTCTACTTATACGTCTTATGCCAACCCTTCTAATATCACCATTGCAGACGGTTCCCAATCTTGTGTTCTTGGCTCTGGCACTGTTGAACCTACTTCTTCTATTCATTTAGAATCTGTGCTCCATGTCCCTAACCTTGCGTTTAACCTTTTGTCCCCTAGTAAACTTACTCGTGAATTAAACTGTTGGGTCTCATTTTTTCCTAACTATTGCTTGATACAGGATCTTTTGACGAAGAAGATTATTGGTAGGGGTTATGAATCTGGTGGTCATTACTTTCTTGATGATCAGGGGTCTCGTGCGGTGGCTTGTACCGGTGGTGTCACTCCTTTTGAAGTACATTGTCGTTTAGGTCATTTATCTTTATCATCTCTGAAAAAGGTTTATCCTCAGTTTCAGCATTTGTCGTCCTTAGATTGTGAGTCATGTCAGTTTGCTAAACATCATCGTCTTCCCTTAGTATCTCGAGGCAATAAACGAGCTTTGTCTCCTTTTGAGCTAGTGCACTCTGATGTTTGGGGTCCGTGTCCAGTTGAGTCCAAAGCTGGTTTCAAGTACTTTGTTACCTTTGTTGATGATTATTCCCGCACTACTTGGTTATATTTAATGAAAAATCGTTCTGAATTATTCTCTCATTTTTGTGCCTTTACTGCAGAAGTTAAAAATCAATTCAATACTTCTATCCATACCTTGCGCAGTGATAATGCCAAAGAATATTTTTCTGAATCATTTTCCTCTTTTATGCTTCAAAACGGAATTTTACATCAATCTTCTTGTGTGGATACACCAGCTCAGAATGGTGTTGCCGAAAGAAAAAATCGTCACTTATTAGAAGTAGCCCTAGCCCTTTTATTTCAAATGCAGGTTCCAAAACCCTTTTGGGCAGATGCGGTCTCCACTGCTTGCTTTCTCATTAATCGTATGCCGTCCTCTGTTCTTGATGGTCACATTCCCTACACTACTCTCTTTCCTTCTAAACCTTTGTTTCCGATTGACCCTAAGATTTTTGGATGTGTGTGTTTTGTTCGAGATGTGCGTCCGAGTATCTCTAAATTAGATCCTAAGTCCCTCAAGTGTGTCTTCCTTGGCTATTCCCGTGTGCAGAAAGGGTATAGGTATTTTTCTCCGTCTCTTAATCGTTATCTAGTTTCTGCTGATGTTACTTTTCAGGAATCTCTTGCTTATTTTGCCTTTATCCATTCAGCTTCTCCTCCTCCACCTGCGGAGGAGGATACTCTTCTGGTATACTCTGTTCTTCCGTCCTCATCACCTGCCCCAACTCCCGTACTGGCACCTGGTCAACCACCTTTGTCTCGGGTCTACACCAGACGTTTGAAGGAAACTACTACTGCTCTTCCTCCAGATTCTGCCCTACCATTGTCTACTTCCTCATCAGATCCTGCAGAAAGCATCACTCATCCTGAGTCTGACCTGGTTCCTCCTTCTGAGATACCTCCTGTTCCTGCTCCAGATCCCTCCCTCGATCTGCCTATTGCCCTCCGTAAAGGTAAACGCACTTGCACATATCCTATTTCATCTTTTGTTTCATATAACCACCTCTCCTCTGCTTCTCGTGCCTTTGTTACGTCTTTAGACACTATCTCCGTACCTCGTTCCCTAACTGAGGCCTTGTCCCACCCGGGTTGGCGTACTGCCATGGAAGAAGAGATTGCGGCACTTGATCGTGCTGGTACGTGGTCCTTAGTTGATTTACCGCCGGGAAAGAAAGCCATTGGATGTAAATGGGTGTTGACCCCTAAAACTAAGGCTGATGGCTCTCTTGAACGCCTTAAAGCTCGTCTTGTTGCTAAAGGTTATGCTCAGAAGTATGGTGTTGACTACTCTGAGACTTTTTCTCCTGTGGCCAAGCTCTCCTCGGTTCGTCTCTTCATTTCTCTAGCAGCTACCTATGGTTGGGATCTCTCTCAGCTGGATATCAAAAATGCCTTCTTACATGGTGATCTTCTAGAAGAAGTGTATATGGAGCAACCACCTGGTTTTGTTGCTCAGGGGGAGCATGGTAAAGTATGTCGGCTTAAGAGATCTTTATACGGCTTAAAGCAAAGCCCTCGGGCATGGTTTGACAAATTTAGTACTGTGGTGAAGGACTTTGGCTTGTGTTAGAGTAAATGTGATCATTCGGTGTTCTATCAGCAAACAAGTGCTGGCATGATTCTACTAGTTGTGTATGTTGATGACATTGTGATTACAGGGAGTGATACCTCAGGGATCTCATCACTCAAGTCATTTCTTAACTCCCATTTTCAGACGAAGGATTTGGGTTCACTAAAATACTTCTTGGGAATTGAAGTTATGAGAAGCAGGAAGGGCATCCTATTAACTCAGAGAAAATATGTTCTTGATATGCTAAAAGAAACTGGAAAACTTGGAACTGCCCCATCTAGCTTTCCTATGGTTTATAATCCGCTGCTTGATGCTGATGGTAGTATACAATATGAAGATCCCATTGAAGCTGCTAAGAGCAAGCCGTTTGAGAACCCAGAGAGGTACAGAAGATTAATTGGAAAATTGAATTATCTTATAGTTACCCGCCCTGATATCACTTACCCAGTAAGTGTTCTTAGCCAATTTATGGTCTCTCCAACTGTTCGACAGTGGGAAGCCTTAGAACATGTGTTACATTATTTGAAGGGATCTCCAGGTCGTGGGATATTGTACAAGAGTCATGGCCATATAGATATTGAGTGCTTTTGTGATGCTGATCATGGTGGATCAAAGGCCACAAGACGGTCTACTACCGGTTACTGTGTCTTTGTTGGAGGAAACTTGGTATCTTGGAAAAGCAAGAAACAAAATGTAGTGTCACGATCGAGTGCAGAAGCGGAATATAGAGCCATGGCACAGTCTGTATGCGAGATAGTCTAGATATATCAGTTGATGACGGAGGTTGGCCTTCAAACCTCATTACCAGCTAAGTTGTGGTGTGATAATAAAGCGGCCCTACACATAGCTTCTAACTCGGTATTCCATGAACGCACGAAACATATTGAGATCGACTGTCATTTTATCCGAGACAAGCTCAAGGAAAATTTTATCTCTACAGGACATGTCCAATCCAGTGATCAACTAGGCGATCTCCTCACCAAAGCTCTTAATGGGGTTCGGATTGAATATCTTTGTAACAAGTTGGGTATGATTGACATCTATGCTCCAACTTGAGGGGGAGTGTAGAGATATTGTAGTGATATTATATGATATGTAATATTCCGTAATTAGTAGAGGATACGATATGATACTGATATGATATTGTAATTAATGTCTAGGGTTACCTATTATATCTAGGGTTACCTATTATATCTAGGGTTACCTATTATATCTAGGGTTACCTATTATATCTAAGGTTACCTATTATATCTATAAATAGGTATTCAACATATGAATGAAAAAATAAGCATTTGTACATCATTTTGCTCTCTGTATTTACAGATCTATTTGAATTTGAAATTCAAATTGATAAGATATCTCAAATTTGATTTATGAGAATAAATCAAATATAATTCTGTCTTATCTTTATTTTAAATTAAATAAATAGGTGAATTAAATCCGTGGGACGGATTTAATATAAACCATATTTATTTAATTAGTTTCTTATTAAATTATGCAATATATGATATTGTATTAATTCAGAATTAATATAAGATTAATTCTGAAGCCCGGCCCTATTAGAAGCCTGATAGCTTCCTATATATTTGACATTAGGGGCTAGGGTTCTAGACATCTCTACACACACATTCAGATGTGAGAAAAGGGGGCAGGGAGAGTACAAAAGGTTTGCAGATAAGAAACTGCCGAAATAGAGACGGTGAGGACGGAATCTCTAGAAAGCCCTAGAGGGACAAGAGGCGCTAGCACGTCATTCGTGATTGGAATGCTGTTCGTGTGGATACCGGTAGAGGAAGCCGATCTGAGCTATCGACTTCTTACGATCGACGAGACACGAAGCAAGGTCGCGACCTATTGACACTGAGGTCGCGACCATACGGGCATCTGAACGTCAGAAATCCGATAAGAGGAGGCAGGTCACGACTTGAAGCTTACGAGGTCGCGACTACAAACTCCAGAGACGTCCGGTCGCGACGAGAAGAAGAGTAGGTCGCGACGAACAACTCCAGAGGCGACAGGTCGCGACTAGAAGCTTGGGAGGTCGCGACTGAAACTTCCAGAGGCGAGGAGTCGCGACTAGTGGACACTGAGGTTGCGACCAAAGGTCGAATACCGAAGGTAACACTTCGTTCTCCTTGACTTAAAGACATTCGGTAGATCCTGACTGGGAATGGAAAAATTTTTAAAGCTAATTTCCGCTGCGTGTTTTCCAATTCCCTTCAATCGGTATAGTAGCAGCCATGATGGAAATGGAATGAGACGATGAAGATAAATGTGCAGAGCTTTCCTCTGTTTCTATTGACTAGACCAGAGGCAAGCTTGCAGAAGAGAAATAAATAGTGGAGAAGAAGAAGATGGTGTACGTGAGATGAGATGGAATGATGGATGGAATGCGTAAATGGTGAGAGGTTTCAGTATGAAGTGTTAAGTCCAGATGATGAATGATATATAATGCTGTACAGATAGTGTGATATATAGGAGAAGTCTGAAATGTATGAGTGAGTCAATGGATCTGTTTAGATATCCTCCAGCTGTCAGCACATGATCTGGTATTCTGTTTACAGCACATGCTTCCCACTTGTTGTTGGTGACTTGCTCATTCTGTTCAGATGGAGTATGCTGATGTGTGAACAGTGTGCGCATGAACAGTGCCAGATGTGTGGAGTTCAGTTCTGTTGCTGCACATGTTTGATCTCCCACTTGTAATCTGTATCAGCTCTTATTTGTAGTCTGTTAAGTCCAGCTATGCAATTCATCCATGTTTAAATCACCTTCTGTCCAGTTATCCCTTCTGTCATTCACTAATTGGTTTCTACATTTGAAGTTTGGTCACGACCTTATATACATCAGGTCACAACTAATATTTACAGAGAGCGCTTCTTCCTTGCTGATTGAAGTTTGGTCGTGACGGTGAATACATAAGGTCCCGACTTGAGTCCACAGGAAAGCTCCACTTTGCTGATTGATTGTTGTGTTGGCCTGAAATTGACATTTAATAGATTATTTATCCAATTAAGCACTAAAATCACATCATTTAAATTCCCACTTGTCCAATTTCATATTATTAACTAATTTGCTCAATATAGTAGTAAATGTGGATAAGAATCAATAATAAACTCTCTTTTAACATATTAAAAATCAATACAAATATGAGTTTATCAACTCCTATTCATTCATATACATCATGTAAACTTGACATAATTATTCCATACATTTCCATTGCATCAATTGGCATATTACACAACAATTACATAAATAGGAAACTCTACAACTCATGCTAGAACATGAAATTTTTCGATTTTCCTTGCATTCTTTAGCTCTTCTTCAAGAATATGTCTTCCATCATGCTTGCCTATTATGGTTGGTTAAGGAAGGGTGAGATTCTACAGAATCTCAGTAGCAAACATTACCAATCAATGCATACAAGATTAATGCAAGTGTATGACATGCTTCTCACACTACTAGAAAAAAGTCTTTTAACGGCCGTTAAAAATGGCCTTTCACTGCAGTTTTGGGAGCAGCGTGAATTCTACCGTCGTTGTAAGTCTATCTTTTAACGGCCATTTAGTAACTATCGTGAAAGGTGCTTTCTTTCCACAGTAGTTCTAGCTAAAATCGGTTTAGAAAGCTAGAATTTGTTTTTATTTTTTTAGCTTTCCTCGACCTATACCCACCATCAATCAATTTGATCATACTCAATAAAAGTATCAAACCAAATCTGGAGAAAAGAAGTCAAAGATCTGGTGAAGAAACTGAAGACTCAAAAGATTCTTTCATTAAAAGAATCTTCTAACAAGATCCATCTGCCACGACCCACTATTAGCGACCACAATTAGCCTCACTAAAATTATTAGATCAGATCTAGAGAAGAAGTTGTAGTTCTGGAAAAAAAGTTGAAGATCTATAAAGATGACGAATAGAAAGAAAAATTATAAGTCTTTAATACATACATGGATGATAGCTTATATATGATGTATTACAGTTTATAAACAACAAATAACTGAAAAAGCAAGAAAAAAGAGCAAATGACGAAATTAAACAGTGACTTACGACTTTCACGATGGAGGATGATAATGGAGACGATAAAAATCGACAGAGATAGGCATTGAAAATAGGAGAAAAATGCTGAAAAATGACTTTCGTGCAAGTCTGTCGTGGTGGGGTAGAGGAACAGGATCTCAAATGGCTGTGAAAAAATGAAAGTGAAATTGTAATTAGGTTAGTTTTTAAATTTTTAGGATACTTTGAACGGCAATTTTTAAGAACCGCTGTTAAACTCACTTTTAACGACCAAGTCTACTCTCACTGCCCTAATTAAAGAAAAGAGGAGGAAGAAAAGGGATAAGGAATCATGAGAGAGAGAGAGAGAGAGTAAAGTGAGTGAAGGGAAAGAGGAAGGTGGATGATGTGAGAGGGAGAAAGAAAGAGAGAGAGTGAAGTGAGTGAAGGGAAAGAGGAAGGTGGCTTAGGGTCACGTGAGATGGAGAAAGAGAGAAAGTGAGTGACTTGAGAGGGAGAAAGAGAGAGAGTGAATGTAAAGATGAAGGTGGGTGACGGAGGGGGAGAAGAGTTAGAGAGAGAGAGTGAATTGAGTGATGAGGTGGTGAGATACATGAGAAAGAGAGAGTGAAATTCAACGTTAAAAGTTCCTTATTTTTACTACTTTTACTTTTTTAAAATATCTTTGACTGGTTTTTCATAGAACTGCTATTAAAAGTATATTTCACAAAAAATATCATGAAATATATTTTAAAATAAAACTTATTTATAAAAATACCACCTCCTTTTTTCATGGCGGTTTTGCTTATAACTGCCTTGAAGTAATGCCATAATAATTATTTTTTCTAGTAGTGTCATAACTTTCTCAAGATTGTAATGACATCATATTCATGCTCAATGCTTTATACCATCATGCTTTATACCATCATGCATGGCCATGGAAACATATAAGGGCAGAGCATATATCATTCATACATATTACATATCATCATCTCATAACATAAAGTACATCAACACACAAGCATAAACATCAAGCATACAAGAAGGGTAAGTCCACTACCTTGTACTTAAGCTTTTCCTCTTGTTTTCTACTTGCTCCCTGACCTTCCGAACCATATAAGCTTTTGGTCAGCATTATCAATACATTCTCTTGAATATCTCAAAGTCCTAAACACCACCACATTGGTCATACAACTCATTAGGACCAAGAGGTTACATCATATTTAAGACTTGCTCTCTTAACCCTTTTCTCTTAATTTTAGAATTAGTGTTCTAGTTTTGTAAAAACCATTCGCATAGGCCAATCTTACACAATTTTTCATAAGGAATCCAACTATGAGCTTAGATTTATGAAAATAAAACTCCTTCCCTATGAACTGGACTTGGCCTAGTGACATACTTTTTAAGTGCCAAAATGCTACTTTTTATTCCAATGCTTCTAACTTCACTTCCTTACTTGGTTTCACATAATTTTTCGTTCTAAATCCATTGGAAGCCTTAGAATCATCAAAATCACATCATAGGTTCATGAACTTGATCAGGCCGTGGCATCCATATGGCACACAAATCATGCAACTAAACCAATTACAAGCTAAAACCACTTAAATCCTATCTATTACAACTTATTTTACATATTTCTAACATCAAACTCTTACTTTTCCTTTTATTCCAGATTTCTTCCAGCATTATTTAGGGAGGAATTAACAATTAATCCTCCCAACTACAAGATTAAAGACTTAGAAAGAGATCTTACCTTGTTCTCTTGATTCCTAGTTTTCTTGGTTGCTTGGAGCTCTTCTTCTTCTTGTATTCTATGTAAATTTTGGCAGCATTTCCATACTTCTCTTGGGCTTCCAAAATGTGAAGGGAGGGAGGGGTATTTATAGACTTAACTTGGTGGCCAAATTACCCTTTTACCCTCCAAGTTGCAAGAAATTACAAGATCAAGTGGATGGTCAAGATTGCATCCACCTATCCTCCTTGCATCATGTTTTCCTCACCCTTGCATCATCCATGACTTCAAGCTTACATCTTCCTTGCATCATCCATGCATATGGCATCATTTGAAGGAAGAAGAAGCAAGATAAATTCTTGACCCTTGATCTTGTCCTTTCTCCAAGCTTCTTACAAATCAATGGTTAGGATTTAGCCATCCAACCCTTGCATGCTTCATCAACTCTCTTCCATGACATCATCCTTGTGACATCATCATGCTAGGTGGCTCCATCTAAGGAAGGAAGAGACTTATGGAAAATCTAGTCAAATCTGGTATCGACTCAGTCCAATGTTCCAAAAACCAGACTGTTTCCTGAATCTAATTTTTGTGAGATTCCATAATATGTTTTCTAATATTAGATTCAGTGTCTAGATTTTTCCTACTTTTGGCATTCTTAAACTAGGTATGAATTTAATTACTGACCCTTAAAAAATTACCAAAATACCCTTAGTTCATTTTTATTCACTTTATAACCATAGGGGCATTTTCATCTTTTTACCTTCCATCAATGTATTTCCTGACCCTGGTCCACTATCCCTGTAACCCTCTTTGACTGTATGTCCTATTGAAATGACCAAAATATCCTCTATTTTCCTTTATTTATTCTTATAACATTAGGGGAATTTTTATCTTTTCACACCTCACTAGAATATTTCTCAGCCCTGGTCCTTTATTCCTGTATTCATTGTTTACTTTTTAACTGGGATTATACCCTTGTTAGACGTCTGATCTAATATTACCCCAAGACTTTCAACTTAATTTCTTTAGAAATTCATATCAATTCATTGGGGCCTCAAATTAAAATTTTGCTACCAGTCAAACAGCTCAAAAAAATCCTCTCTATCTTCTCCTAAATTTTTGATCATTGGGTCTCCAGATCTTTTTCCATAATTACATTTGTGTCCCTAACTTTATCAATAATGATACTTATGCCCCTTAATTATTGGAAATTATACTTTATTCCCTTTACTTATGAATACATTCATTTTTAACCTAAGCAACCTTTTCACTTTACACGTTGGTCCCTTGAACTTTCTTATATAGGCCCTGAAGGACTATCCTACTTTACAATTAAGTATTTTCTTCCTCTTTCCTCTTTCTGAGCCCATGAGACTCTTATGGAGCCTCTAACTTTATTTACATACTTGCCCTAGGAACTTTTACTATTTACATCTTAGCCCCTATATTTTCTTTATTTGCAGTTTAGTCCTTAACAATTCTATGTATATTTTTGAGAATTCTACTCAACGGGGCCTGGTAGCCCACCTATTTTAGGCTACTTTTTAGGCTTATGGGTCTAAAAATTGGGATATTACATGGGAAACTGAAATTGTAAAATAGGAATTTATTCCAGTATTAAGTGCACTGAAATAATCTAACCTTTTGATTGGACCAAGTATGGCACCATTTACTTCACTATGAATGGTGAGGATTTTGACTTGAGAAATTAATTTAATTGAGAATTATTTTAGGTAGGAAAAAGTTACAATAAGCCATGGAAGCTTAACACATAAGCTTTGTAATTTGGTGAAACTTGGAGGTTAAATAGATTTTTCATTGTCTATAAATACCACCCTTCCCCTCTCACTATAGCAATTTCGGCATTGATAGGGAACCTCTTGCAAAATTATTTCTCAACCTTTCAAGACAAGAAGAAGCCATCTACCTTGGTCATTTAGCTTGGATAAAAGGTTAGTTTATATTTCCAACTGCCAAGTTGATGTTTAGCTAGATAAATCATGGTTTAGGTAGTTGGATCATCAATAATTTCCTATGGTTGCATGCTGTCCAAATTGTATGAGACTTAAGGGAATATGATTTTGATGTTAAACATAGGTTCAAGGCAAGGATTAGTGGTTAGTTTAAGTAATATTGCATGAGGATTGTTTAATTCTCTTGAATTGGAACTTAGCTAGTCCTCTCGGCCACTCATGAATCTCTGTCACAAGAATTTAATTTGATGATTTTTTATGCTTCCAATGTGTTTAAAATGAAAAATATGTAGGATAAACCTAAGAAACAAGTATTGAAAGCATTGGAATCAAAATTGGAAATTTAGGATTTATAAAGGACCTGCCTCAGCCTAAGGTAGTACACAAGGAACGAGTTTGATTTTCATGAATCCAAGCTTATATTTTGATTCTACATGAAAAATTATGTAGGAATGACCCAAGAGAATAATCAAGTTAGTAGAAACAAAATCCTAAAAATGACGTTAAAGATTAAGGTTTAAAAGGTTTATATTTAAACCATAGTTAATGGGATGTTTATTGAAACATCCTCCCTTAGACCCCTCAGAGTGAACTTGCGGGAGCGATATTAGTTCGATTATATCTTAACTTAAGCCAGAAATTTAAAACTTTACTCTTAAGTTCCTTATTTTGAACCTTTACTTTGAGAACTGATTTATCTCATTCTACACATCCAAATGAGGCTTATTACCTATCCACGTAAAGCTCCAGATGTGTACTACTGGCTCACCAAATTTTGTGGCCAAACTCTTTCGTTTACTAGGTCAAACTGAGGTCGGAACACCGCTGCCTCAGGACCTCATATGCATATTTCACAGTTTAGTGAAATGATCAGCATAATTTTCTCTATTTTCTGGTAAAATATGGTACTCATTGGCTACTAGCCCGATCTTTCCCATAATTATGATTATGCCCCTGTATTCTCTTTCTGACATCTTTTCTTATCTTCTTATCCTTCATCTTAAGTTCTCGAAATTCTCTTTGAACAACTCATCCCCTGATCTCTTCGGGAGTCATTGTTAATTGAAAGGCTCGACAACTCGCCCATATCAGGTTATCTTACTCAGGAGCCAGCCCATATCTAGCTACCTGCAGAATTCCTAGGCTTAAGACTTAGGATATTCTTTACATTCCTCTTTTTGAACCTAGGTGAACTATCCCTATTTTGTAGGTCAAAGACTTAACTCATATTTAAATCCTGAGGAACTTAGCTCATCCCTCGGATTCCTATAAAATATAGGTAAGTGATCTGCCCATATCAAACTGCCTCCCAGCTCTCCTAGACCCAAAAATCGGGATGTTATATTTATTGATGGCCCTTTTGTCATGATAAAATAAGGTTTGACATTTGTGGAGGAAAGGACTAAGCTCAAGGACAAAAATTAAAGTGTTAGTGGATCAAGGTAATAAGTTTACTCAACCTTAATGTTAACATGTCTTGATTGTTATATTTGTGTTTGACATGATTATTGGTTGAAATAAAAATGATGATATGATGCTACTCTTGCATTGTGATGTCTTGAATTGATGCATAAGTGAGTTGGCATGAGATAGAAGTAATTCCCTAATTGTGACATAATGCTTAGTTACATAATGATCTTGTATGTTGATATTATTGTTGATGTAACTTACTATTGGGATTTCTTTGAAATCTCACTCCCCAATTAAACAATTATTTAGGAGCTGATGAAGCAAGGAGCAAGAGAACCATGAGGGAGAATTAATGTATTATGTTATGACATTTTGAAATATAATGATGTATGTATATATTTTTGACAATATGTAAGGCTTATATGAGGCAGTCACATTGATGCTATGTTTTGATTGAGTTAATATTTGAACTTGACCATGAAACTTTGTGTGCTTAAAGTAAACATAATTAAATTTAAATGTATAGATAGAACACTTAAATTGGATCTATGTACAATTTATGGTGATTTTTCAAATTTAGGGTTAAAAATCTAGAAGTTCCAAAATTGACCAAATGAACAGTAAAGTTCAATAAATAAACTATATGAATTGACATGGATTAATTTCATTTTCATATTTTTTTCCTTAAAGAACTATGAAATAAATTTTAGTAGAACTTGGAACCACTCAATTTTGATTTTTCTAGAATTAATTATGAATTTTCATATGTGGACACAAATTCTGGAATGACCAAATGAACAGTAACTTGAGAAGAATAAAATTCCATATTTGGTTCATTTAATATGGAGCATCCATAATAGTTTCAAATGACATAAATGAACCCTAAAATGGTCTAAAACTACAGTATGACAAAACCAAAGTTCTGAAACCATTAAGATTTTGAGAATTTATAATTAATTAAAGGATGATCTTTTGAATGCTTTGAAAAATGATCATATAAAATCTTGATTTGAAATATATTACATAGCGTTTGAGATAAGATTGAAAAAATCAAAGAAAGTTTCAAAGTCATACCATTTTTCTTCATTATCAAGCAGTTATCGATAAGTTATTCGATAAACCTATTTATTGAAGAACACTTCCATAAATTAGCTATTCTGGCATATGAAATAAATGTTTTGAAAAGACTTTTCTTGATAAGTATTTCGAGAAGCCTAAACCAAGCCTCTGTTATAAAAGGTTATTTTTCAAAAGATATTTCAATAAGGTTGGTTATCGAAGTATTATTTGATAAGAGTTGTTCTAATTAAATTCATATTGTTTGATATTTATCGAAGCTCTTGAGTGGGATTGTAACCTTATAGGAAGTAAGGGGGAGTAAGAGAGGTAATCTCTTGTTGATGTATTGAGGTACCAAGAGCCCCGTGAACCCGTGAATCTTGAAAAATAGTGGAATACTCAAAGGAATCTGAGGACTAGACATAGGCCAAGTGGTTGGACTGAACTAGTATAAACTGTATATGTTCACCTTCTTACTTATATGTTTCTCCTATCGATGATATCTTTCCTAACTCATTCTTTGTGCTTCTATTTAAGTTTTAAAGTTTTTAATATCACCTAATTCACACCTATCTTGGGTAAAAATGTTGTTTTAACACCTTACCTCTTATTTTTTTTAATTGGTCATGATATCATGATAGAAATATATTGAGATAAGTGTGGGGGATGGACCGGATCTATAAGTAAAAGGTAGCGTTATTGTTTATTATTCTTCCCATTGATGTCTTTGCTTACTGCACCTCATGCTTAAGTTTTGCATTAGGAACAATGTAAGATTTAAGTGTGGGAGAAAGGTTGTGTGCTTCTGCTTGAATTGAATGTTCAAATGTCCATACTTTTATCCCTCAGAGTATGCATTTGGAAGCAAAATAGTTGATACAAGACAGGACTTAAGCCCTAAAATTAAAATTTTTCATTGTAGTCATTGGGTACTATTTACTAGGTAATTTTCAGATTAGTGGTCTAAATTTGACAAATCATAACTAATTCTAGAAGACTTGTATGGAGGTGGTTCAAGTCTCTATTTAAAGCTCTTTCCAATTTATACATTAAATTCGCCAAAGTTTACTATTCATCTGGTAAAATTGTACTTCTCTAGATTTTCTGCCTTAAATTTAAAAATTCATAACTCTTATTGTACATAGCCAATTAACACATTACTTATGAATTTAAGCATCCAAATCTGTACTACATTCTCACCAAATCTTAAAGTCAGATTCTAGTGTGAGCCCACAACCAATGCGAATATATGCACCCCAAGAACGCTAAACAAAGATCTGGTTATCCACTTGAACCCTTGAACAAAGAAGAACAAGGACCTGAAGTGTTGGAAGACGCCACAAGGTTGATTAAGCCTTGATAAGTCTGTTAGTTCTATGAAGAAACCTAGAGAGAATCCACTCTCAAGAAACAAAGTGCAGAAATGCAACTTTTCATTCAATCATACAATGTATCTTAAGAGATACATTTCAAATATTAAATAAAAAGCAATAAATGCAACTTAGGGACTCAAAATAGTAAATACTAATTTAAATAAAATAACAAGGACTTAATTCAAGTAACTTGGAAACCCAAAAGTCAAATATGCCAACTAATTACTAATTTTTCACAAATACAATAATAAAAATAAAATCAGCATTTTAAGCCCAAAAAGTGATTATATAGGCCTAAATGAGTCTTTCCATATGTATTACTTGGTCTAAGGCCTTTAAATAGATGTCTTCAAGCCTAAAATAGGTTCAGCAGCTCCATTTTTAACACAAATAAAATTAGTGATGTCCTTAGTATTTTTTAATCTGATTTGTTGCTCCAATTGCCATTTGCTTTGTCAATGCCTCTTGTACTAGGCCATGTAATGCTTTCTTAATTCTTTTAGCTCTTGCTCTTATGATTGGTCTAGTTAGAACATGTAAAGGATCCATGGAGGTTGAAGAGTCATCTTGCTATACCGTATCACTCCCTCTTTCCTCAAAAAGATTCATCCTCGAATCATCACCTGCATCAAAAAGAGATAAATAAGCCACGTTGAAAGTAGCACTAACAGTATACCCACCAGGTAAATCAATTTTGTAAGCATTATCATTAACTCTTTCAAGAACTTGAAAGGAACTATCTACTCTTGGAGCTAATTTGGACTTTATTTGAGCTGGAAATCTTTCTTTCCTCATATGCACCCACACCCAATCATCAAGTTCAAAAAGAACACTCCTTCCTTTGTTAGCCTTGGATGCATATTGCTCATTTTTCTTTTCAATTTGTTTTTTTACTTTTTCATGAATTTGTTTAACTATTTCATCCTTTTATCCCATCAATACTTGCTCTCTCATCAATAGGTAACGGTAATAAATCCAAAGGAGTTAGTGGATTAAAACCATACATAATCTTAAAAGGAGAATAATCAGTAGATGAATGCGCACTCCTATTATAAGCAAATTCAATGAATGGGAAGCAATCTTCCCAATTTTTCAAATTCTTTTGAATCACAATTCTAAGCAATTGAGTCAAAGTTCTATTAGCAACTTTAGTTTGTCCACAGTTTGTGGATGACATGCAGTAGAAAACAATAATTTTGGTGTCAAGTTTTTTCCATAAAACTCTCCAAAAATTACTCAAAAACTTTGTATCCCTATCAGAAACAATGCTTTTTGGAACACCATGAAGTCTCACAATGTCTTTAAAGAACAAATCAGAAATATATGTGGCATCATCAGTTTTATGACATGTAATGAAATGTACCATTTTAGAAAAGTTGCCAACAACCACAAACATTAAATTCATCTCTCTTTTTGACCTAGGCAATCCTAAAACAAAGTCTATTGAGATATCTACCCAAGGTTCACTAGGAACAAGTAATGGGGTATACAAACCATGTGGCAAGACTATTCATGTATTTATAACATATTATGCATTTTATATGTTATGCATTTATAACATATTCTTTCCACATCATGTTTCATTTTAGGCCAAAAGAAATATTCATGTAAAACATCCAAAGTCTTCTTCACTCTATAGTGTCCCATTAATCCTCCCCCATGTGCTTCTCTCATAAGCAGTTCCTACAAAGAACATTGAGGCACACACAATCTATTTTCTTTAAACAAGTAGCCATCAATTCTATAACACTTGTCAAATGTTTTCTTTTCACAAGCAATAAACATTTCAGAAAAATCAGCATCATTGGCATACAACTCCTTGATATATTCAAAACCAATCAATCTAGTATTTAGAGAAGCAAGAAGAGTATACCTTCTTGACAATACATCAACCCCCACATTTTCCTTATGTTTCTTGTACTTGATGACATATGGAAATGTCTCAATAAATTCCAGCCACCTTGCATCCTTTTGTTCAGTTTACCCTTTATGTGCTTCAAAGATTGATGATCAATGTAAATCACAAATTGCTTAGGCCAAAGGTAGTGTTGCCAATTTTCCAATGCTATTTTAAGTGCATAAAGCTCCTTGTCATATGTTAGATATTTTAAGGTTTCTCTATTTAGCTTTTCACTAAAATATGCAATTGGCTTTCCTTCCTGCATTAAAACATTTCATATTCCAACTCTAGATGCATCACATTCAATTTCCATAGTTTTGTTAAAGTTAGGCAAAACTAACACAGGTGCAGAATACAATTTATCCATACAAAAGTCATACTTTTTTTAGATTTGCAAACAATTTTTCCTTTTCCCAAAGCATCAAGCACACAATGCAAATGAGTCTAGTTCTCATCAAGTTTCTTGCTATCAATCAGAATATCATCAAAACAAACCACAACAGTCACAAAATATGAACACTTATGAACCACAAAATTCATGTAACAACAAAAATTCATTGTGTATAGTTCAAGGCATCTAAGAGATAGTAAGTTATCAAGAATAGCCAACTTTAGGCCACCAGAATATTTTTCAATGTCACTTGAATGGGACAAAGGTTCAATGCTTCTTAAGGATAGGAATCCATAAGGTGGCTTCTTAGGAAAAAAATCTTCTAATACCTGCAACACACCAAAATCATAAGGAAAAGGACGATTATGATCATTACTAGCCAAAGTATCCTTGTAATTACTCCTAACTTCACTTTTCTCACAACTCTTTTCATATTTTATTTCATTCAAATCAACACTTCCATTTTTACTCTCTTTATTTTGAAAACACTCTATGCTCTCAATCTCTTTTTCTCCTCCTATTTCAATTTTTCTCTCTAGAACAGTTTCACTAAAAGCACTCTCATTCTCATTTTCACTTTTCTTTTCCAGATTGAGGGAATTTTCTCCAACCACAAGATTGGTACTTTCAATGAGGAGGTCTTTTTCTATACATTTGTCAACTTCATTTTCAACAATTAATTCTTCCTCCTCCTTGGTTGGCTCAACTTCTAGCTTATTGTTAGAAATAGTAACATCATGGTTTCAATCTTCTTTGAATTTGAGATATTTCCTGAACCTCTCTTTTGATTGATTTCTTGCTCATGCTTAGCAACTAATGGAACCAAAATGTCAATGTCCATGAAGCTCCACATCTTTGCAAAAGTGTCTATCTCATGATTAAGCCCATGTATAAATTGATCCCTTGTAGCTTTTGAGTTTACTTCACACAAGCTCTTATCATAGCTAACTCCATCTCTTGGAAGTATTCCTCACCACTCATGGAGCCTTGTTTTGTAACACCTTACTTTCTTAGGTCTTAGGGACCACATAGTAGCATCTGGAACCACTTATATGCTTAATGAAGTCAAATTGCACAATCTGAAATTTTTGACCATGAGTTACTGTTCATTTGGTAAAATTCCACACAAGCGACTCAACTTCAAAAATTCATAACTAATTCTAGAAAAATTGAAATGAAGTGGTTCAAGTTTCTATATGAAGCTAACATAAGAATATTTAAAATAAAAATATGAATCTGACCAAACTCTAGACCAATTAATACAATATTGGCGTGGAAAATTACTATTCATTTTGTCAGTTTCGCAGTTTTTAGATTTAGTTCCCTAACTTTGAAAAATTCATTCTCCTTGTACAAATATCAAAATAAGGCATTCTTGGTACCAAAACGAATTTCAACATGTCTATTATCATCATGTAAAGTCTCGTACATTTATTCAAAGGTTAACTATTTTTCCTAAATCTCAACAAAACATGACCAGAACTGAAATAAGTACTTAATACACATTACATACTTTCATAAAAAGTCAACAAAGTATCTATGCATCATAACTTCTTCATTTTGCATCCTTGCTTCCAAAAGATGGTCCTGCTGATATGTTTATATAATGGAAGGGGTGAGATTTTTAGGAAAATCTCAGTAGCAAATAGAAACCAAATAGTGTATGCATCTCAATGCTTGATGTTACAATGTGTATGCTTACTGATCATGCTTGCATAATGATATCTATACATGCTTCCATGTTCCTTAAATTATAACATATGTCCATAGCATAAAAAGAAAAAGAGCATAATTCAATCATACATGCTTTACATAATCAAAGTAAACATCCAACACATAAAAATCCAAGCAAGCAAAGCATACAAGTTAGATAAGTTTACTACCTTGAAATAGCTCTCGTTTAACCTTTTCTTTCTTGGTCTTTTGATCTCCTCTTTCACGAATGTCAAAGCCTAATCATGGTAGAGTGATACACTTACTAAAATCCATACCAATTCAGCTTTGAATCTAACTCAATAATTTAGTTTAATTTTCTAAAACCAATAAACCCCTAACTTTCTTTATTTATGGTTAATTGCCTTGTCCTTTGAATTAATTTGTACCTTGACTATATCCCACCCAATTTTTCCCAAGGAATCCAAATATGGATTCAGAATTGCAAAATTCCAATGTTTTCTTCAGGTCTGGACAGAAACAAAAACAGCACCTACAATTTTCCAAAAATTCCTCTTTTCGATTCCAATGCTTCCAAGACTTTGATCTTACTTAATCCTACACAATTTTGCATTTTAAACCCATTGAAAGTATCAAAATCATGAAATTTTAATACTGTTCATACAAATGAATAGTAACATAGAAGGTTACAAATTCTCCCTTTCTCAATTTCAATGTTTCCAAGGTTCTAATCTTATTTAATCCTACACAAAATCATCATATAAATTCAATAGAAGTATTAGATCATTGAAATTCAACCTTCTTCCTTCATTTCTGTCCTAGTCCAAAGGTTACATAAATTGGGATTTCAAGGATTACACAATTAATTCAAGCAATAACCAGATATTTCATAGTTCTATCTTGCTTCTCTTCTTTTTTCATTTTTGTCCAGATTTGGACAGCATGGAGAACCAAGGACAAATAGGCTTTCCAACCAATAAAACCTAGGTTTTAATCTTCCAAAATACATATAGAAAGATTAAGAAGATTGCTTACCTTAAACCTTGATTGCTTTGGATCAAAGTGCTTTGTCTGTTCTTTATGTTTGTTTGAGTTTTCAATCCTCAAGAATTTCCCCTCTTATGTGACGCAATATGAAGGAATGGAGGGAGGTATTTATAGACAATTTTTAGGGTTCTTGGGACTAATCCACCCTTGGAAGTGCTAATTATTACAATGGCTTAATTCTTTTTCTTATTGGTTGATTTTATGATTAATTACCCTTAATAATCATTAACTTAATTCTTATATTATTTTAATATAAATCATCACATGGGATAATGCTTCTTCCTTCTCCTTGGCGCCATTTGTAAGGGATGTGGGTCCCATAAGGACACCTCACATGCCACCTCACATTATCTCTTGAATTATCTTCTTTTCTTCTTCTTTTTTAAATTATCCAAATCTAACTTGAGTCCCAAGATTTGCTCTTAGGACTATTGGATTTGTATGGGAACATCATTCTTGGGCCTTCCTTGGGTCCAATAACTAATTGACACAAATTCCAAGGCATATCCTATACCGATATTCTTAAATTCTCCTAAATTTTAGAATAAGTTCTAGAAAATTCTTTTAAGGATTCCAACATTTTTAGAATTCTTTCTAATATAAAATGAATTACCTACAAACTCTCATAATGTTTTGAGACCTAGAAGTCCTGATAAAAATTTCCTATATTTCCTTTAACTCTTTATCGGTGTCCGATTTCACCATAAATTTATAATTAATTCTACAGGACTCCTTTTTTACTTTTGTTAGTTTCATAAATTCTTATATTATTTATAAGAATTTACTACCAAGTTTTATCTAATTTTGAGGTCCAAAAGATACTATAATAATTTCTCAGACTTTAGAAATTCATATCAATTTATCGGGACCTCAAATCAAAATTTCGTGTTTAAACTGATTAGACTAATTTTCTCTATTTATTGATAAAATTTGGAGCCAAAACATTTCTGGGCAATTTTGGACCTTTTCTGACTCAACTTTCTATAATTACCATTTTGCCCCTAAACTTGAAAATTACACTTTAGACCCTCAACTTTTTATAATTACACTTATGGCCTAAAGCTTATGTCTACTTCCATTTTACACCATGGAACTTTTAGAGTTTTCACTTTAGCCCCTTTCTTTTCCAAAATGACCATTATGTCCTTAAAAACTTTCATTAATTGCAATTTTGTCCTTAAACTTCCACTAAATTGCAATTTAGCCCCTTTTTCTTTACAACTTTATACCTTCTCTCTTTCTTTAGCTTAAAACTTATCTTAATCATTGTCTTTTCTTCTGATTACCATCACAATCCCTTCATAACCTGTTTCCTCTATCAGTCTTATACAGATAGGGAAAATTTGGGATGTTACATGTTTCAACTCTTGCAATTTATTATAAAAATCTCTTTTCATTTTGATGCTCCCAAGGTTTCCAACTACTCTATTAATCACCCTTGGGTTATTTCTCTCATGTCTTATCCTATACCTATCTCCTCTATGCCTATTTCTTCCCCTTCAGCTTCATATTCAAATTCATCCATAGAAACCTCCTTTTGCCTATCATACTTTCTAGGATTAGGTCTAGCTCCTTACATATTTGCAATTCTTTCTTCTTACCTCTCCAAAATATCCTTTATCTCCATATAAATCACTTCAATACATGCAAAATGTTGCTCCATTGCCTTGAATCTGTCATCATCATTCATCGGATTTCTTCTACCATCATTATTAGATGTTTCATCTGCATTAGACATTGTGACTAAAAAAAGATGTTAATGAAATAAAGTTCCTCACAAATTTCCTCACGTGTTTCCCTCAAGAATGTCATTCAACGTTCGTGTTTCACTCAATCTTGGCTTTTAAGTTAATGTATATCGCTCTTTCCTTTTTTCACTCAAAAGTTCCTCTTGAAGCTCTTTAAAGAACTAAGCAAGTTAATCAAAGCAATCACAATTTGAAGAATCAATCAACAATTAAGAATTTTGAGAATGACAAAAATGGATGTTGAGATTGGAGCATAAGGAAATCAAGAGTTCAATTTAACACAAAGATTGCAAATATTAAAAACAAATTTTGGATATAAAGATGGACTTGCTCATAACACACTTCAATACAACTCTTTTTCTTTCCTTTATATATTGTTTTCAGTACTTCTTTTTTTTTCTCTTACTTTTATACTTTTTTTCACTAAAATATGAAAAAGTCACAAAATATAACAAACAGAACAAAATGAACAATCTGAGCCCAGAAATTCAAATGAGCAATCTAAACCTAGAAATTCCAGAAAACACATTATTTTTAAAATGGCTATAACTCTGTAGAAAACTGGGATTGAAGCAATTCTAAAACAAACAAAAATAAGATATTTTGAACTATGAAAATGACTAACTAAATGCCAAAAAATAGAAAGGAAAACTGGTAGAATATGGACGAAGATTTTAGTGATGAAAAAAAAATAAAGAAGATGAATAGACACAAGAAAAGGCACAAAACAATTAACAGTGAAAACAAAGAATTGAAAGATATGACCTAAGTTTAAATCTAAAGCTCTAATACCAAGATGGTGCGAACCCACAAGGGAAAACCCCATGAACCCATAACTAATCCGAATTATGCACCCCAAGAACGCTAAACAGTCAAATCTACAACTAATTACTAATTTTCGCATAAATACAATAATAAAAATAGCATCATCATTTTAAGCCCAAAAAGTGATTCTTTAGGCCCAAATGAGTCTTCCCATATGTACTTGGTCCAAGGCCTTTAAATTGATGTCTCAAAGCCTAAAATAGGTTCAGCAGCTCCATTTTCAGCACAAACAAAATTAGTGACATCCTTAGTATTTTTAATCTAATTTGTTACTCCAATTGCTATTTGCTTTGTCAATGCCTATTACACTAGCCCATTCAATTCTTCCTTAATTCTTTTATATCTTGCTTTTGTGATTCATTCAGTTAGAATATGCAAAGGATCTTTGGATGTTGAAGAGTCATCTTGCTGTATCTTAGCAAATTTATTTACTGACTTAGTCAAATCACTACTGAAAGCTTACTGATCCAGATTCATAATCTCTTGCTACTAAAAATATTTCTTTCATCTATTCATGATTCTAACATTCATAAATTATTCTGATACTTTCTAATACTCAAGAATACATGCCAAAAATGTCATATATAATTATTTTATATAAATGGGCATGTTTATTCATCATTTACATGAAGAAGAATAACTAGATAACATGCTTGCATAAGTTATTCTTCACTTTCTCTTCTTCATTTCATTTGCTTTTCTTCATCATGCTTCTTCCACATTCACATTACGTATTATAATATTACTAATATTACTAATATGCATGCAAGATGAAAGCAAGTGCATGTCATGCTTTCTTTAACTAACTCCTGCAACTAAAAACGTGCTCTTATGCTTAATGTTTCATACTATCAAGCATGGCCATGGAAAATCTAGAAATAGTGCATATTTCATTCATACATATCTCATATCATCATTAATTAGCATTATACCCATCAACACATAAACATAAATATCAAGTACACAATAAAGGTAAGTTCACTACCTTGTAACTTATGTCTTCCTCTTGTTCCCTTTGCTTCCAATCATTGAGGTTGCTTGCTCAACCTCTCCAAATTATTCTCTTTGACATCACATGTCCATAAATACACAATCATATCATTCATTTCACTTATTAGAGCCATGGAAGCAAGTAGTATTCAAAACTTGCTTTGTTTGACATAAAATTTCACTTTCTTTTCTTTGGCTTCTAAAATGAATTCCACATGCTATTCCCAAACAATTTTGCATGTATAATCTATTTCTAAGCTCAAATTTAAGAAAATCTAAATCGTTCCCCTTCAACTAGGCTAAAACTGAAATATACAAGGTAAAGGGGAAGTTGGATTTCTTCCAATTTCCATACAAAACCCCTTGATTCATGTTCTTTTCTATCCTTTAAACATCATTTTAACATCAATTTCATCTTCCTCTTAGCATTTGAATTTCATGCAGCTTAGCCTAGGGATTTAATGCTCTCAAATCCATTAAAACTTAAAATTAAGCTATCTAAACATCAAATTGAGTGCTAGGACCATAGAATAACCTTAATTCCAAGCTTGGTTGGTGCAAGAGCCTACTTCTTCTTCCTCTTTTCAAGAGAAACTTGGGCAAACCTCCTCCCCCTTACTTGGACAAAAATTGTAAATGGGAGGGAAGAAATTGCTATTCATAAAGGTCCAATTAGCTAATTTCCCTCCAAGTTGATTAAAATTACAATGGTACTTGTCCTACTCTTATTAGTCCACATATGCCTCTTTATCCACTTCTAATTGGTCAACATGTTATCCACTTGCCCTCTTCGTATGGGTCCATATATCCTTACTCATCATTACCTTATCATGTTCCTTGCTAATTGCTACTGCTCATTGGTCCACTTGGTAACAAGAGCCTTCTTTTCATTGGTCCACATGTGAGCCATGTTCTCTCTTGATTGGTCCACATGTTCTCTCATTAATTGATGAATTAATTAACTTGAAGACTAAGCATGTGACTAGGCACTCTTGAAACTTCTAACCAATATAATCCTTCCATTTGGTGCCATCTTGTAGGCAGAAGAAAATTGGAAAGCTTCTCCAATAAGCTTCCATGCAATCCTATCCGAAATACACTTTATCGAGTACTTTTTCTCAATTCTAGCTCCCAGAGATCTCAAATATTTGTCACATCATCTCTGTCTTATTACAGTTCGCTCTCTTTCTTCATAATGGCCTTCACATGGTCTCATTAATGGGCCATTAATGATGAACCAAGGAAGTCAAGTTGGACTTGGCTTCACTGACCATAAAGAAATTATTTTCTTCCAGAAATTCTTTTTGAGGTTATCTTCCTCAAAAACTTCTTCTATTTGTGCCATTACCTCTCATTAATTATAGGAAAATTCTCTAATTTTTCTTATGCCAAAACTCTATACCTAGGTATTTCTTTTTCAATTTCCCATAAAATACCCATAATCGGCAAAACTATACTTTAAATATTTTTAAAGCCAACTTTCTCTTCTTTTGGGAACCAAACCAATTTTATAACCTCAAATTAAATTAATTCTCAAATAATTAATCACCATTTTTCTCAATTTTTTGAGTCCTTCACATAGCTCAAAAATTAAACTTGGTTAAATAACTCACAATTAGCCAAATATCTAAAAATTCATTAAATTTCTTCTAGGGGTATTTTCATCATTTTTCACCTCAAATGATCCTTCATAATTCATTTCCCATTTTATGGGAAATTTTTGGAATTTTCGTATATTTTTCTATAATTACACCTATTGTCCCGGAACTTTTAAATTATAATTTTACCCCTACTTAGGGTTAACCTCATAAATCGTCTCGTTTATACCTCTAACATAAAATTTGGCCCTTAACTAACTTCTTTTCTCAGTCTTGGCCCATGAGACTTCACTAGAGACTCTAACTTTATTTATACTTTAGCTCCTAAAACTTTTCCAATTTACAATTTGGTCGTTGAAAATCCCTTTAGTCTTCCTTTCACATATTTGGGACTTATGCTCCAAAGGGCTTGGTAGCTTACTTACTTTAGGCTTCTTTCTAGACTTATTTGCCCAAAATTTAGGATGTGACAAATGTTCCCTTTGTGTGCCTAGTATGAGATTTTGAGAAAAATTCAAAATTTTTGAACTCTTTGCATGAGTTTTTGACTATTTTTGGTAATATTGATTTATTTTGAAGTCAAAACTTTGCAATGGCATATTTTGAACTTGCATTTGGAGTTTGATTTGTGATTGCATAGCCTTACCTTAGAAAGATTTCTAAAAATTTCAAGTTTTTAGTCTCTGTGTATGTTCACTGTGACGAATACATAGGCTCGACGTGGCGAGTATCCCCTCTAAAACTATGATTTTCTCCCTGTCTCTTTTTGCCATGATGAAGATAATTGTGTGAATGCACAAGACAAACCCATAACCAATCCGAATATATGCACCCCAAGAACACTAAACATAGGTCTGATGATCTACTTGAACCCTTGAACACAAAAGAACAAAGACCCAAAGTGTTGGAAGATGCCACAAGGTTGATCAAGCCTTGATAAGTCTTTTAATTATATGAAGAACCCTATAGAGAATCCACCCTCAAGAAACAAAGTGCAGAAATGTAACTTTCATTCAAAATTTCAATCTACCTCTAAATGAGTCATACAATGTATTTAAAGATATACATTTCAAATCTGACCTAAAAGGTATTAAATGTAACCTAGCAACTCATATAACCTAGGGACTAAAAATGGTAAAGACTAACTTAAATAAAATAATAACGACTTAATGCAAGTAACTTGGAAACTCAAAAGTCAAGTTTGCCAACTAATTACTAATTTTCTCACAAATACAATAATAAAAATAGAATCAGAATTTTAACCCCAAAAAGTGATTATTTAAGCCCAGATAATCTTTCTTTGTGTACTACTTGGTCCAAGACCTTTAAATAGATGTCTCTAAGCCTAAAATAGGTTCTGCACCTCCATTGATGACTTAACTCCTGATGAAGTATGGAATTTGATTGAGAAGATAGCAAATAATAACCAGCAGTATGGGGGCTATGATGCTAGGTAAGTTCATGAGGTTTCTGCAAGGTCTTCTCAAAATTATAATAATCTGTATTCTCAAGTTGCTGCTATGAATGCTCAGATCAACAAGTTAGCTGCTCAAATGAGCAATACACATGTTCAAATCCCACACTCTCAAGCTCTAGTTGCTCCTAGTTGTTAGCTTTATTCTTCTCCAATGCATACCAGTGACAAGTGTCCTACACACTATGAAGATGTGTCAACCATCTATCAAGGCAAACCAAACCAGTATCCACAAAGGAATCTATACTCTAACATATATAATGAAGGATGGAGAGATCATCCTAATTTTAGATGGAGGGATGGAGGAGGAGACAGGAATTTTGGGCAAAACAGATTCAACAATGACAAGCAAGTGACTGAATCCTCTAGAGCTATGGAAGTACGTGCTACTTCAAAGGATAATGGTATATCTGAGATAAGCAAGAGCATTAATGTGATGAACTCAAATATAAATTCTATAAACATAAACTTCAGCTCTAATTTCAAGGACTTGAGATCTACAGTGGACAACAACCTAGCAATGACAAATTCTAATTTTGCTGCTTTGGAGAGTAGAATTGAGTAGTGGGAAACCAAAACTTCAAACATGAATGGCTATGTATCACAGTTAGCTAATTCAGTTAGTGATATTCAGGCAAAGATTGGTGGAAATCTACCTTAAAATACAGTTGTTAACCCTAAATCTGTGAATGATATAAGCTTGAGAAGTGAAAAAAATAGTGGGGAAAGTCAATTTTGATGATGATAAGAAGGATAATAAAGAAAATGAGCAGTAGTATAGATCTGGAACTGAAGAGTTAATTGAAGAAAAATCTTCATTCAGTCCAAAATCAGAAACAACAAAGAGAAAAGGATCTTGCAGAAGAATGAGCAAGTTGGATTGAAGGTTGCTACACAACCAGCTGGTATACATGAAGCAGTTGTTAGTTCTAGAATTGAAAGTCAAAAATCAGACAAGAACCAGCATCAAAAGGAGCATGAAGATACAGAGTAGAGAGATAGAGGGGACCAAAAGATCAAGCATGAGGCAAAATATTACATATGGAAACCACCCATACTATGGAAGATATGTAGTAATCAAGTTATAAGAAGATATGTGACAAGTGAAGCAGATGGTATAGTATTTTAGGTCAATGGCCATTTATTGAAGCTATACAAAGAGAACTTTTGACCCCTATGATATTAGGTTATCTCCTTCCTTGTTTCCCCACTTATAATAGTTTGTTTTACTCAATTTTTCTTATATACTTGAGCTGTTATTTCTTGATTAAGTGTGGGGGAGGAGACCAAGTCAGTAGGGGTAGATAGAAACTCTCATGAATTCATCTTAGATTCTAGTTTAGTTTTATCCTCATTACTTCTGCCTTTGCATGTGTTTCATTAGTTCTTCACATTGAGGACAATGTAGAAAATAAGTATGGGGGAGAATGAATTTTAGTGTGTGAGATGGGTGAATGAAAATTAGATAATTGATGTGATTCTGTGTCTTTTGGTCTCGACCTTATGTTGTTCTTGTCGTGACTAATGTGTGTGAGTATGTCTAGTTTCTTCTCTATGAAAATTAGTCACGACCATTGCCTATTTTTTTTGTGACCATGAGTTCCTATTTTTTGAAGTTTACCTATATGTGATGTGTAGTCAGGACTTGAAGTTCATCTTTGTCATGACTGTAACTCTCTGAGAATTTTGATTGTGACTGGATTGACATTTGGGTCACGACCAGAGCATTTGTGTTTAACAAGTTTACTCTCTATGATTATGAGTCGTAACCATTGTCCATTTTTGTCACAACCAATATTCCTTGTTTTCTAAAGAGTTCTTTTCCGCGTAAAACAGTCGTGACCTGGTGTCCTTTTTGTCACAACTATAAGTGATTCTTTGCTGAAAAAATTTCTATCTCATTATGATTGTTGCTTGGTCTTTGGAATTTACTGTCATTTAAATTGAACTTTGAACATTGGCAAACTTGATGAAGTGTGAGTTGCTTGTTTCATTGATTTACTACTGGAAATTGTGCATCATGAATTATTAGTCTCATGTACTTAATTTAATATTCATGTAATCTAGTCATAGTGATTAGGGTGAGTAAGCTAGATGGAAAGATTTTCAGCTTTTAACATATACTCCTTTATATTGTGTGATACCTTTGTTGGAAATTGTGCCCTAGGGGCCAATCATTGTATCATGTTATCATATTATTTGCATGTTTACTATGATGACAATCCTTGGATAACTAGTGATTTTATCCTAAATGTCCCTGGTCAGTCATCTATGCGGGAACAGAGATGAAATAAGACCAGTATGACTTTGAAGATATATAGAGATATAAATCAAAGTCATAAGCACATGTAAGAGTACAGGGTGTTGGACCGACCCGCTATGAGAGAGCTGCATGGGTTAAGTCATAAGTTTCTCTCATATACAAGCCATGTCACTATGCCCTTTGACCTGAGATCATCATGGATTCCTACATGACAAACGCTCAGCTTTGACCTAGTCAAAAGTCACTTTTGACCGAGTGATCATAAAGGCTATGCTCGGGCTTAGTGGTTTTTCATGCGGAGGAATGTGAATGGTCAAGATGGAATTTGTCCCTCACATTCGTAGAGAGATATTACTGGGCCCCTCGATGAGTGAGTCTGAGAAATGTATGGCCATACTGGAATGGAAGTGTAGTTCCATTTCTATATTCAGACTACTCAGGGATTGAGAAAGTAACGGTCAGGAACAGGAGGATGACGTTCACCATGCCTCATCCTTGACCGAAATATCGTGTGACAAAAGGGACGTGATATGGTTGTATGAAAGGTTACATCGTTTATCGATCCTCATATGTTTTGGGTAGTCGTAATGCCTTGCTAGAGACCGCTTACGACTTGTGGGTCAGTATAGTAACTGGGCCACTGCCAACTTCATATGGGCCTACAGGGTCGCACACAAAACAGCCCAATGCGAGTTATGATGTCCAGATTCATTGAATCTAAGAGATGTCTAGATTCAATGAATAATCTATGGTGGATATATATTATATATATATAAATTAGTATATATATATATTATATATAATATAAGAGATATTTGCAAGATTTAATTTATAAGGATAAATTAAATTTTTATCACTTTTGAATTTGAATTTAAATGGATATGATCTATTTGAATTTGAAATTCAAATTGATAAGATATCTCAAATTTGATTTATGAGAATAAATCAAATATAATTCTGTCTTATCTTTATTTTAAATTAAATAAATAGGTGAATTAAATCTGTGGGACGGATTTAATATAAACCATATTTATTTAATCAGTTTCTTATTAAATTATGCAATATATGATATTGTATTAATTCAGAATTAATATAAGATTAATTCTGAAGCCCGGCCCTATTAGAAGCCCGATAGCTTCCTATATATTTGACATTAGGAGCTAGGGTTCTACACATAATATAGATCTCTTCACACACATTCAGTCGTGAGAAAAGGGGGCAGGGAGAGTGCAAAAGGTTTGCACATAAGAAACTGCCGAGATAGAGAGGGTGAGGACAGAATCTCTAGAAAGCCCTAGAGGGACAAGAGGCGCTAGCACGTCGTTCGCGATTGGAACGCTGTTCGTGTGGATACCGGTAGAGGAAGCCGATCTGAGCTGTCGACTTCTACGATACGACCAGACACGAAGCAAGGTCGCGACCAGAACACGCTGAGGTCGCGACCATACGGGCATCTGAACGTCAGAAATCCAAAAAGAAGAGGCAGGTCGCGACTTGAAGCTGACGAGGTCGCGACTACAAACTCCAGAGACTTCAGGTCGCGACGAGAAGAAGAGGAGGTCGCGACTAAAATATTCCAGAGGCGAAGAGTCGCGACTAGTGGACACTGAGGTCGCGACCAAAGCTTGAAACCAAAGGTAACACTTCTTTCTCCTTGACTTAAACACATTCGGTAGATCCTGGCTGGGAATGGAAAAAATTTTTAAAGTTAATTTCCGCTGCGTGTCTTCCAATTCCCTTCAACCTTTAGTTTGGTAACTTTGCAGAACTTGTCTCAATCCTTGATTCAAAACCACATTAGCTTCTTGGAATTGTGAAAGTCATAAGGACATTTCTTTCAAAAACCTTTCGACCAAACAGTAGCTACATAAATATTAAATCCTTTTCTTTAACACTTTGAGACCTTCACCTTCACTTTCTATAGAAATTCCACCCTTGATTAATGAATGGTGTTAGAATATTTGTTACTATAGTAATTATTTAATTGTGAACTAATTGTTAAGTTGCAATCATTTGAATTATATCTGAACCTCAATGTATTTGTTCATCTGGCTCAATAGTTGAAAGGAAAAAACAAAGAGAAAAAGAACAGAGAAAAGAAGAAGAAAAAGAAAGAAAAAAGAAAGAAGAAATAGACCAGATGACAAGAAGAGTTATATTCAACTTGAATGAAAGGAAGTTAGCTTATGACAGATACTTTCTGCAGTTGCATAGTTGAAATTGTGATTAAGTGTTGAAGTAGCTTGAAGAAGTAAGATCATGTACAGTTTTTCATTAATCATTAAACACTTATTTCCATTTCATCATTTAGCCTTTTTAACATTACAACCCTAATAAAGACCCTTTGATTCACAACCCTTGTGGCATTTAGTGGTGGAGATATAGGATGGTTACAAGTCTATGGGAAGCCTAAGCTAGATATTGAGTGAAAATTATCTTGATAAGAGAGTGAGTGAAACACTAAACCTTGTGAGGAAATCTCAACCTAGTTGCTTACTATAATTTAATTGCATGAGTTAGATTCTTTGATTGATATGAGATTAGTATGGATTGTTGCCAATTGAAGGGAAAAGATTGATGATTGCAAGTACTTATACTGAATTTGCTTTGCCAATTTTGCTGAACATATATGTTTGAATTTCAATTTTGATCCATAATTTTGCTCAGAGTGCAATCAGCCACCACATTTTCCTTACATTTCTTGTATTTGATGACATATGGGAATGTCTCAATAAATTCCATCCACCTTGCATGTCTTTTATTCAGTCTACCTTGACCCTTTATGTGCTTCAAAGATTGATGATCAGTGTGAACCACAAATTGCTTAGGCCAAAGGTAGTGTTGCCAATTCTCCAATTCTCTTTTGAGTGCACAAAGCTCCCTATCATATGTTGGATATTCCAAGGTTGCTCCATTTAGCTTTTCACTAAAATAAGCAGTTGGCTTTCCTTCCTGCATTAAAATAACTCCTATTCTAACTCCATATGCATCACATTCAATTTCAAAAGTTTTATTAAAGTCAAGCAAAACTAACACAGGTGCATAACGCAATTTATCCTTAAGTTCATTGAATGCATCATCTTGTGTTTTATCCCATTTAAAACCAATAGATTTTTTATTACCTCAGTGAGTGGTGCAGCAAGTGTGCTAAAATCTTTCACAAAGCTCCTATAAAAGCTAGCAAAACCATGAAAAATTCTTATCTCATTTATGCTTTTGGGTTTTGGCCACTCTTTTATAGCTCTTATCTTTTCCTTATCAACTTTTATCCCTTACTATAAAACTGATAAACTCATATTTTTATTGATTTTTAGAGTGTTTAAAGATAGTTTTATTATTGATTTTGTCCCCACTTACTAATATGATGAGCAATTAATTAATAAAATAGAAATTGGAACAATTGGAAATTAATTGATGAGATTTTAATGATTAATTGGATAAATAATCTATTATTTTAATTTCCATTACAAGAATGCAGTGATCAATCAACAGATTAGATGGAGGTTAGTTGACAGCTGAATAAGAGA
Source organism: Leucaena leucocephala (assembly GCA_037074615.1). Lineage (NCBI taxonomy): Eukaryota > Viridiplantae > Streptophyta > Magnoliopsida > Fabales > Fabaceae > Leucaena > Leucaena leucocephala. The sequence continues at coordinate 7,843,885 of CM073545.1, forward strand.
AGATTTAAGCATGTGCTGGATTAAATAAGTGGGCTAACAGAATCACATGCTGGAAGGAATTCACACATGTGCTACAATAGATTAGGCATGTGCTGACAGCTGGAGGGAGTCCAATTCAGAACTGAATTCACACATTCCACACTTCCATAACAGCTCATCATATCAGCACTCACTCTACTGTTCATGCATGGCACTGTTCACATATACATACATGATCTGAACAGAATCACACTTCTGGACTGATCACTCATTGCATACCCTCTCATGCCATCTCAACCGACAGTCACACCATTCACACACTTCTATATATCACATCATCAGCACACTTTCTAGGATCATCTATCATCCACGCATCACATTACAGACGCCATACATCATACTTCATACGCACATATAACACTGGTCACAACTTCCATCCAGTTTTCATCTTATTCTACCCACAGGGATACTCACGCCATATCCATTTCTCCCTCTATCTCCATTCTCTCTCACACCACCTGCACTTCTGCTCTGTTTTGAGCAGGAGAAACAGAGACCATTCCATCTTCATCTTCTCTTTCTTCTTCCACCATGACTGCTATTGTACCTTCTGTTGCTGCTGAAGTTCATATGGCAATGCAAGTCTAAGCTGCTACGCTCTTTTGGAGATAATGCTAAACCAGAATCCTTGAGCTGAACCAGGGAGTTCATTATATCTTTAATTCAGATTTCATTGTATTGAGTTGATGTAGTTGATTCTGTAATTACTGATGCAATTAGAGTTAGTAGATGACAAAGGAGTAGGAAACCAAGTTGGATTTCTTATTTGTACATAATTGATCTTTAATTGATTTTCATCCTTGAACCGAGTTGGACATGGTTGTGATTAATTAGAGTGATTATGTAATAGAGTACAAGTTGTATCTGTTTAATTCATCTTCTTCTATCTCTGAGTTAAATGATTCTTAATTCTCTATTTAATTTCTGTGAGTTGTAGCTTGATTGAGATTTAGCTGGTGTAACATCCTTACTTTCGTATGTCTTAGGGACCATTCGGTAGAATTTAGAACCACTTGCATGATATTTGAAGTCCATTAGCTAAATCTGGAATTTTACTCTTAGTGAATTATTGTTCATATAGTATTCCAGATTTGGTGACGAACTTCAAAAAATCATAATTAATTCTAAAAAAATTGAAATAAAGTGGTTCAAAATTATACTCGAAGCTAACATCTTTAAATTTAAGGGAAAAATAATTTTCTGACCAAATGCTTAGCACATTGATACAGTTTATTCGTTAAATTTTACTGTTCATTTGGTCAAAAATTCTGAAAATAGATTCTGGTCCCCATCTTTGAAAAATTGGTTCTCTTTGTGCAGAAGTCAAAATAAGGTGTTGTTGGTGTCAAAACTAAGCTTGACATGTTAGTTAAATGTCTGTAAAATTTTATACATTTATTCCATCATTTACTATTTTTCCTCATATCATAAACATTATTGCTTAAACTAAGCATACAGCATCATTACTTGCAAGAATTCTTTACATAACATCATATAACATTTACATTGACCAATCCCTAACTCCTCTTCATGCTTCTTCATCCTCTTTCCTCATTCATAAACCTGTGGGGATTGGGATTACATGGATGGGGTGAGACTTCGAGGGAAATCTCAGTAGCAAACGATACTAAATAATGCATGTATTAATGTAATTGCTTGTGCTTGCTTGTGAAAGTGTTACCATAGTGTAATGAGCATGCTTCCATGTATCATATGAAATACAATTGGCCAAAGTAAATATAGAAATAGAGCTTCAATCATCTACACATATGCACACAATTCGTACCTGGTGCTCTTTTCTCGTTCGCGAGAAGTCGACAACTCCGATCGGCTTCCTCTACTGGTATCCACACGAATAGCGTTCCAACCACGAACGACGTGCTAGCGCCTCTTGTTCCTCTAGGGTTTTCTCAAGATTCCGTCCTCACCGTCTCTATTCTGGCAGTTTCTTATCTGCAAACCTTTTGCACTCTCCTACCCCTTTTTCTCTTATGAGTTGTGTTGTGTGTGTTGAACCCTAGCTCCTAATGTCAAATATATAGGATGCTATAGGGCTTCTAATTGGGCCGGGCTTCAGAATTAATCTTATATTAATTCTGAAATTAATACAATATCATATATTGCATAATTTGATAAGAAACTAATTAAATAAATACAGTTTTTATTAAATCCATCTCACAGATTTAATTCACCTATTTATTTAATTTAAAATAAAGATAAGACTGAATTATATTTGATTTATTCTCATAAATCAAATTTGAGATATCTTATCAATTTGAATTTCAAATTCAAATAGATCATATCCATTTAAATTCAAATTCAAAAGTGATAGAAATTTAATTTATCCTTATAAATTAAATCTTGTAAATATCTCTTATATTATATATATAATATATATATATAAAAATTTATATATATATAAAATATATAAATCCACCTTAGACTATTCATTGAATCTAGATATCTCTTAGATTCAATGAATCTGGACACCACAGCTCGAGTTGGGCTATTTTGTGTGCGACCCTGTAGGCCCATATGAAGTTGGCAGTGGGCCAGTTACTATACTAACCCACAAGTCGTAAGCGGCCTCTAGCAAGACATTACGACTACCCAAAACATATGAGGATCGATGAACGATGTTACCTTTCATACAACCATATCACGTCCCTTTTGTCACATGATATTTCGGTCATGGATGAGGCATGGTGAACGTCATCCTCCTTTTCCTGACCGTTACTTTCTCGATTCGTGAGTAGTCTGACTATAGAAATAGAACTACCCTTCCATTCCAGTATGGCCATACATTTCTCAGACTCACTCATCGAGGGCCCCAGTAATATCTCTCTACGAATGTGAGGGACAAATTCCATCTTGACCATTCACATTCCTCCGCATGAAAAACCACTAAGCCCGAGCATAGCCTTTATGATTACTCGGTCAAAAGTGACTTTTGACTAGGTCAAAGCTGAGCATTGTCATGTAGGAATCCATGATGATCTCAGGTCAAAGGGCATAGTGACATGGCTTGTATATGAGAGAAGCTTATGACTTGACCCATGCAGCTCTCTCATAGCGGGTCGGTCCAACACCCTGTACTCTTACATGTGCTTATGACTTTGATTTATATCTCTATATATCTTCAAAGTCATACTGGTCTTATTTCATCTCTGTTCCCGCATAGATGACCGACCAGGGACATTTAGGATAAGATCACGAGTTATCCAAGGATTGTCATCATAGTAAACATGCAAATAATATGATAACATAATTAAGAAATTCATAAATCAACAATGTTCATAAGATAATGATTGGCCCCTAGGGCACAATCTCCAACATCCTCCCACTTGCACTAGGTACAATCATTAATTTGGTCGCGACGAGTAATGTTGCAGTACGCAACTAGTGTGCACCAAGGAGTCAAGGTCACGACGGTATAAGAGTTAGATCGCGACTAAAGGATATAGAAATGTCAGGTCGTGACGGGTAGAGTGCGATAGTCGCGACTAAAAGTCACAGAGCATGTGAGTTGCGACTAGGCAGCGCTCAGGTCGCGACGAGAATTAACAGAGACCATATGATGATAATAATGAGTCGAGATGAGATAGCTAGAATGAATGATCTTAGCACATGTCCTAAGGCTAGAGACGTGATGGTTAATAGATAAAGAGCTAATGTTCCCTAAGTAGAGAGATTCCATCATGAAAAAGTAGTAGACCTAGGGTAGAGTACCCTAGAGAACAGAAGAGATAGTAAGAGATGATGAATGAGATCCATGCGACTCAAGTTCGCTAGGATCAAGAGAAAGACCAATAAGGAACCACAGTCGAGTCAAGAACAGACTAGGACTGATAGATAGACAGAAGAAGTTAAGAGATAGTAGAGATGTAGGTACAGCTTAAACGATAAAGTGACTCCCCTATTCCCAATAGGGTAATGAAAGGTTGAGTCTATACCCTGGTAAGAGGGTAGAGTGGCAGACTAAGTGAGAAAGATAGATGTTTTAGGTTCCTGAATGAATAATCAGGATCTGACAGATAATGCCATAGATAATCTGATCAGATGATGTGATAGATGATATGACAGATAATGTGATAAAGGAAATAATGTGCGATGGATGGTTGAGCAAATTATGATGATGATACGGCTTATGTTGCCATAAGTTATAATGAATAGTTGTGAAACATCCTTATTTTTGTACATCTTAGGGACCAATTGGTAGTATTTAGAACCACTTTCAAGGTCATTGAAATCTAATTTCTCAATCTGGAGTTTTACTCTTATCGAGTACTGTTTACTGTGTAAATTCCAGATGAGTGACCTGACTTCAAACAATCATAACTAATTCTAGAAAAATCAGAATGCAGTGGTTCAAATTGCTACATGAAGCTAACTCAATAATATTTCAAGGAAAAATAACTCGTTGACCATTCCTTATCCAAGTCAACGTCAGTCAAAGTTACAACTTTACTGTTCATCTAGCGTTTTTCTCCTGAATCCAGCATTTTGGTCCCAACTTTGATAATTTATATCTCCATGTGTAGACATCGAAATGAGACATTCTATATATCAAATCGAAGCTTGGTATGTCTACTATTTATCATAAACATATCATACATTAATCACATATCAAACAAACATGCCAAACAATACTTATCATTAAATAATAAATCTTTATACAACAGGGCATGAACAAGATCCTCGTATCTCTATTACATCTTTCCTGCCTGAAATCTGGCAGTATAACTACTATACTTCATCTGTAAAAATAATTGATCTTGTACTTTACTGCTAAGTAGGAGCATATACTCTAACATGCATAATGCCTGGCCAATATCTTGTAGGACTGTATACTTGCTCCTAAATGCAAAGCTCTAACATTCTCTTATGACTTTATCAGCCTCTCAGGAGAGTATTGCTCTTTTGCTTCTCGTTCTCCTGAACAAAGTCATAATTTAAATCTTTCATTTCAAATCCACTCTTATTTGGACTTCTCAGAAGGGTTTTAATCCTTTAATGTTCATAACCTTTCTAACTTTTCATCACTTTGTTTATCATTCATCATATATATGCCAAACTTCTATGGCATTTACACTCTTTCATATCTTACCCCTTAACATCTTGGTGTAACTCCAGGGTCTATCTTACTTTAACTTTTCACTTTTCTTACCTTGTCCATCTATACCAACTTCTGTGACAACTGGACCCTTTTTCATTACTCTTTCTTAGACTACTCTTGCCTAAACATCTTTTTGGATGAAGGCTACATTACTCTTCTAAGCCTTAGCATTCTCTATCTCATAGAACTACTGGGTTCTATCTTTACTTTAGACCTCCTTCTCTAGGTCTCTCTAGCCTTTTAATCTTTTTATCCTCATCTGGAGGATTTATCTGCTCATACTTTTCTATTCTCAAAACATATGGGGTTCTCTTCTTTGTTTCTCAGGCATACTTCTATAAAACCTTTGAATATCAGCACTCAGACTTTAACTTGGACTCTGTCTTTGTTTAAAGAAAACTAAGTTTAGTCTGTATAATATAGGCTATCTGAGTAAAATCATTATAAATAATTTTTCTGGATGAGTTTATCAACTAGTGAAGCTTCCTTACCTTAACTTCGTCTTTGGCATTCATCTTCCCAAAGAGATACTACATTGTACTCATATCTCATGGCTCATTACTTTCCTTAGGCTAGGTCTAACTGCGACCTCGGGATCTAACTGCGATCAACCGTCAGCCTCTTCAGAATCTAACTGCGACTCTGGAACCGTTAGGATCTAACTGCGACCCTGGAGCCATGCTAGGATCTAACTGTGACCCTCCAGAATCTAACTGCGATTCTGTATATCTCTCGAAGATCTTAAACCAACAGACTAAGTTATAGGGTTCACTGCTTCTACTTGTTGATAACTCAATAAAAATTTAAAAATATTATGTTTAGTAGCCCATATTATTTCCCAAGACTTTACTTATTTCCTCTCTTACTCAGGAGTTCCTTCTCATCTTTCTTACCTTACTGTGGCTTACCATGCCTTGTGCAATCATTGTTTAACTACTTGCCATTACATTCTGCTGCTATGGCCTCATCATAACTTCTCATGTAAATCTATTCTCTAACTGCGAGCCATTTGAACTATGCTCTAACTGCGAGCAGACTGCATCAGATCCAACTCTTATCTGAAGAGTGATCTGTACTCATCTGAATCTAGTCTCTATCTGAGAGTCATCTGTTTTAAATCTAACTTTTTCTGTATACCATTCCTTTCAATAGAAATGGCTCTAAGTACTGCATTCGTAAGCCTATAGAAAAACCTGAATCACCCCAATCATAAATCATATCAGAATATCATATCATAACTTATCGTCCCATAAACTGAGACTATCTATCATCCTCAATACATTCTTATTGTATATCATATGGTATGGGAGCAATATAATTTTCTCATAACTTCCTCACCATATATACTCTACCCTGTATATACTGCAAAATGGGAGTATTCATCATGGCATACTCTAACATGCATGTCATTATATGACCACTGCAAGGAGATGCAACTATTCATCATCATAATTTGCTCAACCATCAATCAGACATTGTAATAAACTAAGTAAGCCTCAAAACATATTTCCTTTATCATATTGCCTATCATATCCTGATCATTCATCCTGAAACATCTATCTATTTCACTTAGGCTGCCATACTACCCTCTTATCAGGGTATAGACTCGACCCTTCTATCGAATAGGGGAGTTACTTTATCTTTAGAACCGTGGCTATCTTTCTTTTTCTAATCTTGCTTACAGCTACCGCTCTATTGAACTTCTGTGACTACCTGAGAAAAACTTTTTCTTTATAACACGGAATTCAACCCATTAACTGACTTCTTAGTCATTCAACTCTCATTGCTTGTGTGGATGAACTTGGCTACATATTTCATCAAAGGGTTCCTCTTTCTCTTTTTAACCCTTAGCCTCACGCTCATCTCTATTTAACTGAGAGGAATACTTTTCATAATCTTACTCAAGAATTACTTCTCAGGTGAGCGGACCAGTCTCCATTTCTCTAGAGTAACATTGGTGTCTTTCTACTATCTCTTAACTCTTTTTGCGCGTATACATTAGTCTCAGTCTACTCTTGACTAGACTATGGTTTCTTCCTGGTCTTTTTCTTGATCCTGACCAACTTAGATCATATAAATCTCATTCATCATCTAGCACCATTACTTATGTTCTCTAACAGCCCAGCACCCTTCCACATAGATATTGTCCGCTTTTCCCTTAAGTAGCCCTGAGGCCACTCGAGAGCACAGTTTTATTCTCCAGGCACATGAGGACTTTAACCCCTTAGGCACCCAAAAATGCATCCTCTGGGTATCAGAGCTATGCAGATAAAGATATTATCCCTCTCCCCTTAGGCAGGCACCTCTGGGCCCACACGAGGTCAGGGTTTTGTTCCCCAGCATTGCCTGCCTACCACTACCCCCACTGGGGCGCTTGGTGATGAGGGCGCTTGGTGAGTACTGGAAACGCGTTCATGAGGGAGAGTTATCCACACCCTTATAAGGCATGCTTCGTTCACCTCCTCAACCGATGTGGGACTAATATCCTGTTTCAGGGACTTTAACTTTTGAGAACTTGAAGCCATATGTTAGGCTCATTTCTTGCGCAAGCCTTATCCTAACTTTTGATTCTTTTATTCATCAAAGATTAACTGAACCAAATCTTTCCAAATGTAGATCTACTCTTGATAGTCACATAGAGGATCTACTTCTAAACATCATCTTAGACTAGCATGTATCTCTATTTCTCATACTGTTCCGCTTGCCTACATCATGTGCTAAACCTCTAACTGATAAACTTCAATGAGGCTGTCATCTTCATTCATCATCAGGTCCCTGCATATCTTCATCGTGACCTGAGTATGAACTAGGCACAACGCATCCATAAACTTTAGTTGTGACCATCTCATTCTACTTGTTATGCCTGGACAGCTCTACATTCTTTAGTCACGACCTCGGGTCACCTTTCGTCATGGCCTAACTTCTCGAGGACTTTTAGCTGTGTTCCAAACTGTTTTACATTCGACCCGGATCTAACTTGCTTTAAACATTCCCTTATAATGTTCTTGTCTAGTCTTTACCCTAGTAATGGCCGATCCTTACACATCAGTTGTGAACCATTTGCCAAAAGCTCACTTAGCTTTACATGCCACGTAGGGTATATAGTAATATCTGGCTTATGGCCATCTCATATCATGCTACTAACATGAAAACTTAATCCAGGTCAATGCCCTCTATCACATCTCTATTTATCATCCTTCGTAAGACTGTAAAGCTCGGGGTATAGTCTCATTCATCTGGGTGTCACTGTCTTTTTGTCTAAACCTTTCCAAGTAGTGAACACCATCCCTATATCATACTCTAGGGAGAGAACCATTCAAATTTCTTATTTGTCTAAGGGATCAGTCTAACTAAACCAGAGCATCACTGAGCCAGAACCTTCTGTTCTGTGCCAGAATCTTATGCTCTAAGCCAGAACCCTTTGTTCTGTGCTAACTTTATTCTGTACTAATGCTAGAAATCATCTGTTCAGAGCATTTCTTAAGCCAGAATCCTTTCCTCTGATACCAAAATGAAACATCCTTCCTTAGACCCTTCAGAGTACACTTACGGAAGCAATATTAACTTTATTAATTCTCTCCCACCGATAATCCTGGCAGAAAATAACTGTACTGATTCGGTAATTCCCCATGAGAACTACCATTCTACGTAAGTATCCAGGAAAGACTGGATGAACCGGCTAGGTCCACTCACTTCCAGCCTCCTTAGACAGCACTTACGTACACAGTACTTTGTATAGTCTACCAGCACAACGGCATTTTCTAGAAAATATCTTTGAATCTTAACCTTAACCTCAAAACATGAATTTTCCATTAATTGTTCCAGAACACATAACCAATCTCTTTGGCCTTTCATACATTCATATACATTATGGGGTTATGCCATAATTATTTGATACATTTATTTTATCATTTACTATTATACCTTTTCATCACGAACATTATTGCTCAACTTGTCATATAACAACATTACATGCAACAATTCGCACATTTATTACATAATATTCAAATCTTCCAATTCCCAACCTCTCTTCATGCCTCTTTATCTTCTTTACTCATTCGTAAACCTGTGGGTTTGGGATTACATGGATGGGGTGAGATTTCTGGGGAAATCTCAATAGCAAACGGTACTAAACAATGCATGCATTAAAGTAATTACTTGTGCTTGCTTGTGAAAGTGTAAACATTGTGTAATGTGCATGCTTCCATGTAACATATGAAATACAATTGGCCAAGGTAATCATAGAAACAGAGCTTCAATCATATACACATATGCACACAATTCAACAAAGTCATAGCACAATCAAGCATAACATTCAATACATACAAGTTTAGGGTAAGTTTACTACCTTGGATTTAAGCTCTCTTTCTAATGCTTGCACTTGCTTCCCAAGCTTTTTGGTCAATCATTCCCCAACATCTTCTTAGAGGTTTCAAGGTCCTAATCACATTCATATTCATTACATAATCCATTAGGACCATGAACTCAAACACTACTCAAGACTATCTCTCTTGAACCTTTAACTTGCTTTAACTAACATAACTTTCTTTAATCTTTGCCAATTAACTTGGCCCTTGAAGCAATTGATGTCTTGACCTTACCCTACACAATTTTACCTTTTGAATCCATTTATGAACTAAAAATAACCAAATTCCAGCAAGAATACACTGTTCTGTACAGATTTGGAAAAACATACATAAATCTTCCAAAAATTCTCATTTTGATTCCAATGCTTCCCATACTTGTTCCTCCACTTTCCCCCCACACAAAATCTCATTTTAAGACCATTGGAAGTATCAAAATCATGAAATTCAAATCACTGTTCACGCGAGTGAACAGTACCCGTGAGGAATTTTCAACATTATAACCTTTAATTCCAATGGTTTCCAAGGTTCAAAACCTTTCCAATCCTACACAAAATCATCATATAAACTCAATGGAAGCATTAAATCATTGAAATTCCATTTCCTTCTACCATGAACAGTGCATGAACAGTGCAAACCGAAATGGTAAAGTCAAGAACATCAACTTACTTCACAACCAAGCATGTAACTAACTTGTTTAAGCTTGTCTTAACTATCTATGACCTAAAACTCATATTATTTTCACATATAGAGAAAAATTTTGACCTAAAACTCAGATTAGCAAAGTATAAGAGGAGTGAAGTAGACCCCAGAATTACATCAAAATTCTGATGGATAAGGTATGAAAGAAATGGACACTACTCACAAGTGTAATGAGTTGTCCATAAGTATAAGAGGATGAATGCCCCAAGCCTTAGTCATAAACCAGGAAAGGATATACAGAAGAGCTATATCCAGGATCGTTGACTAAGATGCCAAGTAAATTTTGAGGACAAAATTTATTTTAAGGGGGGTAGAAATGTAACACCCCAATTTTTAGGCCTAGAGATGCCAGAAAGAGAATTAAAGGGCATAATCGTAATTATGGGAAAGATCGGGCTGGTAGCCGATGAGTACCATATTTTGCCAGAAAATAGAGAAAATTATGCTGATCATTTCACTGAACTGTGAAATGTGCATATGAGGTCTCTAGGTGTATGAAAGAATTAGAAATATAACCAGGGGTAAAATGGTCATTTTGGAAAAGTGTGCGCGTGAGTGCTTTTTCAGGCCAAAACAGCCCGGTCCGGATAAAATATCTGAAAATACCGGGAGATAGAGAAAAGGATTCCGGATTGAATGAGGAGTCACAGAATTTTGATTTGAGGTCCCGATTTTTCTGTAAAAATTCCTGAAGATGGGAATTTACAGTTATAATCGGTAAAGGAAAGGCAGTCCGAATAGAAATGATCGGACAATGGCTAGAGGCCATACAATGTTGTCTAAGGCCCGTAGATCTGAAATAGATGGCTCTCAGATAGAGCTAGATTCAGATGGGTACAGATCACTCTTCAGATAAGAGTTGGATCTGGTATAGATTGCTCGCAGTTAGAGCATAGTTCAAATGGCTCGCAGTTAGAGCACAGGTTGAAAGATGAGAAGGAACTCCTGAGTAAAAGAGGAAGTAAGTGAAGTCTGGGTAAATGATATGAGGCTATAAAATTTTCAAATGTTTATTTATGGAGTTATCAACAGGAGGAAGCAGTTAACCTTATAACTTAGTCTGTTGGTTTAAAATCTTTGGGAGATATACAGTACAACAGAATCGCAGTTAGATTCTGGAGGGTCGCAGATAGATCCTAGCATGGCTCCAGGGTCGTAGTTAGATCCTAACAGCTTCAGGGTCACACATAGATTCTGAAGAGGCTAACGGTTGGTCGCAGTTAGATCCCGAGGTCGCAGTTAGACCTAGCCTAAGGAAAGTAATGAGCCATGAGATATGAGTACAATGTAGTATCTCTTTGGGAAGATGAATGCCAAAGACGAAGTTAAGGTGAGGAAGCTTCACTAGTTGATAAACTCACCCAGAGAAATTATTTTATAATGGTTTTCTCAGGTAGCCTCTAGTATACAGACTAAACTTAGCTTTCCCTTAGCAAAGACGGAGTCCAAGTCCAAAGCTGAGTACTGATATTCAAAGTTTGGTAGAAGTATGCCTGAGAAGCAAAGAACAGAATCCTCTATGTGTTGAGAATAGAAAGGCGTTGGCTAAGAGCACTCTGGGAGGTAGCTCAAGTTGTAAAGCCAATAGCAAGAGAAAGAGGCGATAGTTCAGACAAGGGATTGATCAAGGTAATGATCAGATTGGAGAGCAGAGATGTCAATATGGTGGAAAGAGCCATCGCACATGGGAGTGTCGAGCAGGGCAAAGCAGTTGTGGTAAGAATGGCCACTTTGCAAGAGGTTGCCTAAGAATGCTGACATCCCTAGGAAAGGTATTTGCTCTTACCCCAGATAGAGTCTTCAATATTCCCTAAGGTCGACCCTAAGAATGGTTAAGAAGAACCATAGCTGTAAGGGCGACTGAGCTGTAAGGAACTATAGGCCTAGATAATGATGTGGATAATGAAGAGTTCTTTTCTGATCTAAAGGAAATGGTAATAAAAGGCCAGAGAGACCTAGAGAAGAGGGTCTAAGGCAAAGATAGAACATAGTTCTATAAGAAAGAGATTGCTAGGGCCTAAAGCTATATAAAGAGTAATCTAGCCCTAACCCAGTAGCACGTTAAATTGAAAGGTGCTAAGGCAAGAGTAGCCTAAGGATATGTAAGCCCTAAGAAGGGATAAGAAAGTGCAAATGCCACAAAGGTTTGGCATAGATGCATGAAGTTATGAGAACAGTTAAGAAAAGTCAGAGAAGTTATCTGGGTTATGATCTCGTATCAGGAGAAAGAAAGTCAGAAGAACAATATCTCTCCTGAGAGATTAGCAAAGTATAAGAGGAGTGAAGTAGACCCCAGAATTACATCAAAATTCTGATGGATAAGGTATGAAAGAAATGGACACTACTCACAAGTGTAATGAGTTGTCCATAAGTATAAGAGGATGAATGCCCCAAGCCTTAGTCATAAACCAGGAAAGGATATACAGAAGAGCTATATCCAGGATCGTTGACTAAGATGCCAAGTAAATTTCGAGGACGAAATTTATTTTAAGGGGGGTAGAAATGTAACACCCCAATTTTTAGGCCTAGAGATGCCAGAAAGAGAATTAAAGGGCATAATCGTAATTATGGGAAAGATCGGGCTGGTAGCCGATGAGTACCATATTTTGCCAGAAAATAGAGAAAATTATGCTGATCATTTCACTGAACTGTGAAATATGTATATGAGGTCTCTAGGTGTATGAAAGAATTAGAAATATGACCAGGGGTAAAATGGTCATTTTGGAAAAGTGTGCGCGTGAGTGCTTTTTCAGGCCAAAACAGCCCGGTCCGGATAAAATATCTGAAAATACCGGGAGATAGAGAAAAGGATTCCGGATTGAATGAGGAGCCACAGAATTTTGATTTGAGGTCCCGATTTTTCTGTAAAAATTCCTGAAGATGGGAATTTACAGTTATAATCGGTAAAGGAAAGGCAGTCCGAATAGAAATGATCGGACAATGGCTAGAGGCCATACAGTGTTGTCTAAGGCCCGTAGTGACACCAGGGAAGGCCCAGGCCCATAATATCAGTTCAGTGGTAAGAGGGGCCGGTGTCCGGGAAAAATATGCAAAATGACGAAAATGCCCTTATGTTATAGAATAACTGAAGAATGAGTAAAGGGTATTTTGGTAGTTTGGCTAAGGTTAGACAGTCAAGAAGGGGTATCTGGATAGTTGTCCAGGGCCAGAGAATACTCTGGTAAAATATGAAAAGACAATAATGCCCCTAGACCTAATAAAGGAAATGAAAGGACTTAAGTGCAATTATGGAAAGTTTCAAGGCCAAAAAGGAAGGTAGGCAAAAATGTGGGGTCCTTAAGTGTAATTTTAGCCAAATAAAAAGGGACTTAAATGAAAAGAAGAAAAGTTCCCTGGGCTAAATTGTAATTAAAGAAAGTCAGGCCGGAAGTGGTTTGGACTGTCCGAAAGCATTTCAGTCCCAAATTTCACCGGTAGAGAGAGTAAGTGATGCTCGGTAATCTGGCTTAATACAGAAATTTTTTAAGACTCCAGATAGCCAGAAATGGACTGATCGTCCAAAAGTTATAAAAATTCCTACCGGATATCCTAGATTTCAGATCTAGGTGAGAAAATACAGGATGATACGTCCTTATGGGATGGATGTCAGGAAACTGTCAGAATACCGATAGGAGGTCTGTAGAAAAAGTTATTCGCAAATCAGAAAATCCAGACGGGAGTGTGAGGCCTCCGGGTATCCAATAGGGAAATTTATCGGTATTTAAAAAGGGACTGAATGAGTTCGGATGACCTCGGTCAGATGACTGATATGACTCACAGTGATGCCTGAACACCGCAGGCCAGTGTATCGGACAGAAGGAGCCGGTGTCCGGATATGTGTATAAACGGTGAATAATAGATAAAATATTCAATAATTATTAACGGGGAAGATTCCTTGTAATGCGTGCCATGAGGATATTGGACCCAGAAAGGCCCAATAATGGCGCCAGTAGAGGCCCAGTAAGACACTTGGACTGATAGGTGGGCCAGTGTCCGGCAGAACCCCAGAAAAGTGCGAAATTACGAAAATGCCCCTGTGTTGTACAAAAGTGTAACAGATGAATGGAGGGCATTTTGGTAATTCTGAACAGGCCCAGGAGCCAAGGTACATACAGATAAAGTTACTGAGAGTCAGTATATACCCTGACAGAGTACAGAAGGGTATGAAATGACGATTTTACCCTTAGGGTTAAAATAGTGCAAGAAAGGGCACCCAAGGGTATTTTGGTAATTTGCCAAGGGCTGTTTCTTGGGAATCGAGCCATCAGAGTACTTGAGCTTGATCAGGATCCAAGACAACATTCCTAGAGCCCAAAAACGTAGGCCCAGTTATGTGTGGGAAAAAATGGCATTAAAATACTATTTTAATGCTGTTTCAATAAAGTAAAGTTACTCAGTTGGCACGATAACCGAGGAGGTGATCAGATAAAGTCCTGGATTTATCTGGATAGCATTGGAAGGCGTGACAGGTGCCAGTAAGATGACACATGGATCCAACATAAAGGCAGAAGAAAAAGTTGAGGACACGTATTACGAGGCAAGAGACTGGACCGATGAGTCAGCATGCTGAGTCAGCTGCTGAGGTGTCCAGGATTTTAGACATGTGATAAATATGGCGCTGAGGTGTCCTGGTGAGGTGTCCCAATGATGTCATGCATGATGCAGTAAAGGAGGAATTAAAGAAAATAGGAAAATTCAGGAAAAACCAGGACCGCAGGATCAAAGTTTATGGTAATTACAGAAATGCCATTGGAGGAGGTTATAAATACCCCCTTTCATTCTTGTGCTGCACGGCCAAGAGGCATTTTAGAGAGAGGAGGAGGTGCTAGAGAGAGAAAGTGAGAGGAAGAAAGAAAGAAAGGAAGTTCTGGCGGAGCTGGAAGCAGAATAGAGATAGTAGAGCTCTGCTGAGTGAAACATCCTACTTTATATCTCTCAGAGTACTCTTGCTATAGCACTCTCAACTGGATTATATCTCTCTTGCCGGAAATTCTGGTAGAAAATAACTGTACTGATTTGGTAATTCCCCATGAGAACTACCATTCTACGTAAGTACCCAGGAAAGACTGGATGAACCGACTAGGTCCACTCACTTCCAGCCTCCTTAGACAGCACTTACGTACACAGTACTTTGTATAGTCTACCAGCACAACGGCATTTTCTATTAATTGTTCCAGAACACATAACCAATCTCTTTGGCCTTTCATACATTCATATACATTATGGGGTTATGCCATAATTATTTGATACATTTATTACATAATATTCAAATCTTCCAATTCCCAACCTCTCTTCATGCCTCTTTATCTTCTTTACTCATTCGTCAACCTGTGGGTTTGGGATTACATGGATGGGGTGAGATTTCTGGGAAAATCTCAGTAGCAAACGGTACTAAACAATGCATGCATTAAAGTAATTACTTGTGCTTGCTTGTGAAAGTGTAAACATTGTGTAATGTGCATGCTTCCATGTAACATATGAAATACAATTGGCCAAGGTAATCATAGAAATAGAGCTTCAATCATATACACATATGCACACAATTCAACAAAGTCATAGCACAATCAAGCATAACATTCAATACATACAAGTTTAGGGTAAGTTTACTACCTTATTTAAGCTTTCTTTCTTATGCTTGCACTTGCTTCCCAAGCTTTCCAATCATGAAGCTTTTTGGTCAATCATTCCCCAACACCTTCTTAGAGGTTTCAAGGTCCTAAACACATTCATATTCATTACATAATCCATTAGGACCATGAACTCAAACACTACTCAAGACTACCTCTCTTAAACCTTTAACTTGCTTTAACTAACATAACTTTCTTTAATCTTTGCCAATTAACTTGGCCTTTGAACCAATTGATGTCTTGACCTTACCCTACACAATTTCACATTTTGAATACATTTATGAACTCAAAATAACCAAATTCCAGCAAGAATACACTGTTCTGTACAGATTTGGAAAAGCATACATAAATCTTCCAAAAATTCTTATTTTGATTCCAATGCTTCCCATACTTGTTCCTCCACTTTTCCCCCACACAAAATCATCATATAAACTCAATGGAAGCATTAAATCATTGAAATTCCATTTCCTTCTATCATGAACAGTGCAAACCGAAATGGTAAAGTCAAGAACATCAACTTACTTCACAACCAAGCATGTAACTAACTTGTTTAAACTTGTCTTAACTATCTATGACTTAAAACTCATATTCCTTTCACATATATATATACAAAAATTCCAGCAGCATTTCCCCAAGATTTAAGCCTCAAAAATCACTTAAACTCAAGCACAAACCATAAGAACAAAAGGTAGAAGCAAGGAGACAACTTACCTTACTTGCTCCTTCAAGACCCTTGCTTCTTCCTTGCTTTCTTCCACTTTCTTTCTCTAGAACTCACTTCTCTTTCTAAAGGAGCTCTTGGGTGTGAAGAATGAATGGAAAGGGGGGTATTTATAGCAAAAGTCATGTGCCATTTGAAGGCCAAGATCACTTTGGAAACTATTTGATCTAATGGTTAAAGGTTTGATCTTGGAATGTCTTTTCACTTTTCACTCAAGACCTTACCACCATGACATCACTAGCATGGCCTCCCTTGGTACACCTAACCCTTCCTCTTTTTGGGTGCCATTCTTGTGTCCTTGTGGGTCCCACCATGTGCAACACCTAATTCTTACTTTATTCTCTTTTTCTTTCTTTTCAAAAATCCATAAATTATTTATTATTTGGACTTGGGCTCCAAGATAACTTTTGGGCCTTATTGGGATGGCCTAGGACGAAATGTTGGGCCTCTTTTAGGTCCAATAGCTAACTGGCCCAAATCCCAATGTACTTTCCTCATACCGATATCCGTAAATTATCCTGATCTTAGAATAAATGCTAAACACCTCCTTTAATTGTTCTAACATTTTTAGAAATTCATTCTAATATAAAATGAATTCTCTACAAAGTTTCATAATTTTCTGAGACCCAGAAGTCTTGTTAAAAATTACATATATTTCCTTTAACCCTTTATCGGTGTCCTTTTTCACCGTAAATTTCATAATTAATTCTACAAGACTCCTTTTTGACTTATGTCAACTCCATAAATTCTCATATTAATTATAATAATTTACTATCAAATTTCCTCTTATATCCATCCATTGTGTGAAATGACCAAAATGCCCTCCATTTACTTCTAGTTTCTTAAGGCATCACAGTGGCATTTTCGTAATTTTGCACTTTGGCTCTTAGACTTTCTTCCTCTTCCAATTAATCCTTTTCTTTACATAAATATGGCCACATCTTTTCCTAAACATCTCATATATTTTATTCAATCTGTACATACAACTTAGTACAGAAATTAGGGATGTTACACTGAGCCTTTGAGGTAGTAACTAATCTAGCTTTTATGTAATGGCTTTGTGATTTGTTGTGCTATTGTTTGGTTGGATTGTTGTCTTATATGTTATGTCTGATGTAACATCCCAATTTTTGGGTCTAGTTGAGCTGGGAGGTAGTCTGATATGGGCAGGCTGCTAAACCCGTAGTCCTAGGGTAGTAATCTGATATGGGCGGATTATTTACCTGTATTTTGTAGGATCCGAGGGATGAGCTAAGTCCTTCAGGATGTAAAGATGAGTTAAGTCTTTAACCTACAGAATTGGGACTGTTCACCTAGGTTCAAAATGAGGAATGTGAGGAATGTCCTAAGTCTTAAGCCTAGGAATTCTGCAGGTAGCTTGTTATGGGCTGGCTCCTGTGTAAGATAACCTGATACAGAGGGTTGTCGAGCCTTTCAATTAATAAGGACTCCCGAAGAGAGGGGATGAGTTATTGAAAGAGAATTTCTAGAACTTAGGATGAAGGATAGGAAGAAAGTGAGATAAGATAGACCCCAGAATTATGCTAAGATTCTATGGGGTGAGATACGAAAGAAATGGACACTACTTATGAGAGAAGTAGAGTTGTCCATGGGAAAGATGTAAAGTGACTTTTGGTCGCGACGAGTAAGTGTCTTGGTCGCGACTCATATTGGCAGAGAGGTTTGGTCGTGACATATATGTATGTGGTGTCGCGACTAATGAGTAGAATGAGCCTGGTCGCGACTATAATATGTTGTGGTCGCGACGAAAGACTGTTGTGGTCGCGACTAGAGAATGCTGTGGTCACGACTAATGAACACAGAAGGTGTTAAGTCGCGATGAGATGATGATGAGGTTGCGACTAGTGACCTTAAGTGGCGCTAAGCGTATGGGCCAAGAGTGGTGAAGGTCCAAGAGAGATAGTTACCCGGTTAGAGATAGACCGGAGGCAGGAGGCCAGATACAGGAAAGGTTATCTGGAGACCATGAGGTAGACTGATAAGGTATCCTCATGGGACCCACAAGATGCCACATGGCATTAGAGTAGTGATTCAGTAACCTTTCAGTAGAGTAAAGTTACTCGGTTGGCACAAAAACCGAGGAAGTGGTCAGATAAGTCTGGGACTTATCTGGATAGCATTGGGGAGAGTGCAAGGTCTCTTCCAGGCGCCACATGGCTCTGGTCTGGAGAAAGCAGATAAAGCTGAGGGCACGCATTACGAGGCAGGAGACTGGACCGGTGAGTCAGCATGCTGAGTCAGCTGCTGAGGT
Source organism: Leucaena leucocephala (assembly GCA_037074615.1). Taxonomy (NCBI): domain Eukaryota; kingdom Viridiplantae; phylum Streptophyta; class Magnoliopsida; order Fabales; family Fabaceae; genus Leucaena; species Leucaena leucocephala. Next base: position 7,862,726 of record CM073545.1, read on the forward strand.
GTCCAGGAATTTCAGCATGTGAAAAATATGCTGCTGAGGTGTCCCGGTGAGGTGTCCCCTGAGGTGGCACTGATGATGCAGTAAAAGGGAATTAAGGAAAATAGGAAAATCCAGGAAAAACCAGGACCACAGGATCAGATGGCATGGAAATTACAGAAATGCCATTGGGAAACCCTATAAATACCCCCTTGGCTCATTCTTGTATTCATGCATGGGCAAGGGGGAAAGAGAGAGAAATAAGAGAGAGAAGGAGAGGAAAGGAAGAGAGAAAGGAAGTAAGGAAGTTCTGGCGGAGCTGGAAGCAGAATAAGGATAGTAGAGTTCTGCTGAGCTAGCCAGGTAGTAACTAATCCTAGCTTTTATGTAATGGCTTTGTGATTGATGTGCTATTGTTTGGTTGGATTGTTGTCTTATATGTTATGTCTGAAGCTCTACTGCAATGCTATGATCATATGTTATTGAGTATGGAAGCACGCGGCATGCTTATCTGTACACAATCACAAGCAAGCACTGTCACACTGTATTACATATACTGTTATGATTATTACTACTGAGATTCCCCCGAATCTCATCCCCCTTGTATAACCATTTCAGGGAGGTTATGTCAAGGTAGATTTTGAGAATTTTGAGAGACGCCGTTATGCTGCTGAAATTTCAGCGGAGATAGCAGTAGTGGAGGAAGGATATGATGCGTACTGTGTACGTAGGTACTGTCTAAGGAGGCTGGTAGTGAGTGGACCTAGCCGGTTCATCCAGTCTTTCCTGGGTACTTATGTAGAATGGTAGTTCTAATGAGAGAATTACCGAATCAGTACAGCTAGTATAGCTTCCGCAGGTGTGCTCTGAGGAGTCTAAGAGGTGATGTTTCATCTGAAGCTCTGCTGTAATGCTATGATCATATGTTATTAAGCATGGAAGCACGCAGCATACTTATCTGTACACAATCACAAGCAAGCACTGTCACTCTACATTACATATATTGTTATGATTGTTGCTACTGAGATTCCCCCGAATCTCATCCCAATAAGTAAACCATTACAGGGGAGGTTATGTCAAAATGAATTCTGGGAATTTTAAGAGACGCCGTTATGCTGCCGAAGTAAAGACTGAACATCAGTATATGATAAGTATTGTGTACGTAGTGCTGTCTAAGGAGGCTAGAAGTGAGTGGACCTAGCCGGTTCATCTAGTCTTTCCTGGGTACTACGTAGAATGGTAGTTCTCAGGAGGGGATTACCGAATCAGTACGGTTCAGTTCTTTGTACAGATGAAGCGTAGCGGTTATGCTGCCGGAGTTTAGGCAGAAAAAGATGTAATAGAACCATGAGAATTTATGTACATGACCAGATGTAAAACAACTTATTAATTAATAATAATTGTTGTTTGGCATGTTTGACTGTTGTATGATGGATGTATGCATATGTATGCAAAGTAGAAATGCTGAAATTTACCATTGTGAACAGTAACACGTGGTAACCTAGTCATATTTGATAAATGATTAAAAATAGTAAATGGATGAATAAATGTACAAACTTTTTATGTTAAATAGTAGACATACCAATCTTTAATTTTATATATAAAACGTATCATTTGGATGTCTACACAAGGAGATATAAATTATCAAAGTTGGGACCAGAATGCTGGATCCAGGGAGAAAAATATGGGATGAACAGTAACGTTGAGACGTTGACTGACGTTGATTTGGTCAACGAATGGTCAACGAGTTATTTTTCCCTAAAAGATAATTGAGTTAGCTTAGTTTATCAATTGGAACCACTTCATTTTGATTTTTCTAGAATTAGTTATGATTTTTTAAATTCGGGTCACTCATCTGGAATTTACACAGTGAACAGTACTCGATAAGAGTAAAACTCCAGATTGAGAAATTGGACTTCAATGACCTTGAAAGTGGTTCTAAATGCTACTGAATGGTCCCTAAGACATATGAAAGGAAGGATGTTTCACACACTATATGTAGGGTAGAGTATATATGAGATGAGGAAGTTATGAGAAAGTTATGTTGCTTCCATACCATATGACATGCAATAAGGAATATATTAAGGATGATAGACAGTCTCAGTGAGTGGGATAGTCTATTGCAGTATGACTACTCAGGTATTTCTGCAGACTTGTGAATACAGTACTCAAGGCCATTTATATTGAAAGGAATGGTATACAGAAATAGTAGCAGATAATAATAAAGAGATTGTTTTCAAATCACTCTTTAGATAAGAGTTGGATCTGAAATAGATGGCTCTCAGATAGAGCTAGATTCAGATGAGTATAGATCACTCTTCAAATAAGAGTTGGATTTGATATAGATTGCTCGCAGTTAAAGCATAGTTCAAATGGCTCATAGTTAGAGCATAGATTGAAATGATAAGTTATGACGAGTCCATAGTAGCATAATGCAATGGCAGGTAGTTAGACCATGATTACACAAGGCAATAGCCCATGGTAAACCACAGTAAAGTAAGAAAGATGAGAAGGAACTCCTGAGTAAGACAAGAAGTAAGTAAAGTCTTGGTAAATAATATGAGGCTACTGGATGTAAAAAAAATTTAAAATTTTTATTTATTGAGTTATCAACAAGTGGAAGCAGTTAACCTTATAACTTAGTCTATTGGTTTAAGATCTTCCAGAGATAATGATACAGTACAACAGAATCGCAGTTAGATTCTGGAGGGTCATAGTGAGATCCTGAAGGATCATAGTTAGATGCTAACAATTCAGAGTCGTAGTTAGATTCTGAAGAAGCTAACGGTTGATTGCAGTTAGACCTAGCCTAAGGAAAGTAATGAGCCATGAAGATATAGTATAATGTAGTATCTCTTTGGGAAGATGAATGCCAAAGATGAAGTTAAGGTGAGGAAGCTTCACTAGTTGATAAACTCACCCAGAAAAATTATTTATAATGGTTTTCCTCATATAGCCTCTATTATATACAAACTGAACTTAGTTTTCCCTTAAACGAAGATGGAGTCCAAGTTAAAATCTGAGTGCCTGAGAAATAGAGAAGAGAACCCCATATGTTTTGAGAATAGAGAAGTATGATTAGATAGATCCTTCAGATGAGGATAAAGAGGTTAAAAGGCCAGAAAGACATAGAGAAGAGGGTCTAAGGCAAAGCAAAGATAGAACATAGTTCTATGAGAAAGAGAATGCTAGGGCCTAGAGCTATACGAAGAGCAACCTAGCCCTAACCTAGTAACACGAAAGGTGCTAAGGCAAGAGTAGCCTCATGATAAGTAAGCCCTAAGAAGGGATAAGAAAGAGTGCAAATGCCACCAAGTTTGGCATAAATGCATAAAGATATATAAACGGATGAGAAAAGTTAAGAAAAGTTAGAGAAGTTATTAGAATCGTCATTTGAATTATGATGTTGTATCAGGAGAAAGAAAGGCCAAAAGAACAATATTTCTCCTGAGAGATTAGCAAAGTGTAAGAGGAATGATGTAGACCCCAGAATTACATCAAAATTCTAAAGGGTAAGATATGAAAGAAATGGACACTATTCATAAGTTCAGTATAATGAGTTGTCCATGAGTATGAGTAGATGGATACCCCAAGCTTTAGTCATAAAGTAGGAAAGGATATAAAAAGGAGATATATCCAAAAAAGTTAACTAAGGTACTAATTAAATTTCGAGGATGAAATTTATTTTAAGGGGGTAAAAATGTAATATCCCAATTTTCAGGCCCAAAGACTCAGAGAGTAGCCTGAAATAGATAGGCTACCAGATCCCTTTGAGAAGAAGTCTCAGAAACATACAAAGGGTTTTTAGGGACTAAACTGCAAATAAGTAAAAGTACAGGGACTTATGTGTAAATAGTAAAAGTCCCTAGGGGCATAATGGTCATTTTAGAAAAGGAAAGGGACTAAAGTGAAAGTCTAAAAGTTTCATGGTGCAAAGATGAAAGTAGACACAAGTTATGGGTCATTAAGTGTAATTATAAAAAGTTAAGGGACTTCATTGAAAAGAGGAAAAGTTTCCAGGGGCAAAATGGTAATTATAGAAAGTTGAGCCGGAAGTGGCTTAGAACTGCCCGGAAGCATTTCGGTCCCAAATTTCATCAGTAGATAGAGGAAATGATGCTAGTTAATCTAGCTTAATATAGGAATTTTATTAGAGTTTCAGATAGCTGAAATTTATCTGATAGTCTGAAAGTAATATGAAATTTTTATCAGATCTTCTAGACCTCAGATATGAGTAAAAAGTTATAGGAATGTGCTCCCTATGAAGATAGAGGTTAGGGAACTGAAGGAGTCCCGAAAGGAGATCTGTAAGAAAAGTTATTCACTTTTTAGTGAATTTTGACAGGAGTTCGTTAACGCCTGATATCCGATTGAGATATTAATCGGTAAGCAAACTGGGACTAAATGAGCCCAGATGATGTCACATAGAGTCCCATGATGACGCCAAGGGAGGCCTAGGCCCATGATATCAGTTCAGCGGTAAGAGGGGCCAGTATCTAGAAAATGTGCGAAATGACGAAAATACCCCTATGTTATAAAATAATTAAAGAATGAGTGAAGGGTATTTTGATCATTTGAATAAGGTTAGACAGTTAAGGAAGGTTATCTGGATAGTTGACCAGGGTCAGGGAATACTCTGGTAAGGTGTGATAAACTCATATTTGTACTAATTTTTAATATGTTAAAAGAGAGTTTATTATTAATTTTATCCACATTTACTACTCTATTGAGCAAATTAGTTAATAATATGGAATTGGACAAGTGGGAATTTAAATGATGTGATTTTAGTGCTTAATTGGATAAAGAATCTATTAAATGTCCATTTTAGGTCAATACAGCAATCAATCAGCAAAGTAGAGCTTCCCTGTGGACTTTAGTCGCGACCTTAGGTACTAACCGTCGTGACCATACGTCAATCAGCAAAGAAGAAGCATTCTCTGTAAATATTAGTCGCGACCTAATGTACCTATAGTCGTGACCAAACTTCAATGCAGAGAGATCAATCAGTGAATGACAAAAGGGACAGCTGGACAGAAGGTGATTTAAGCATGTGATGAATTGCATAGCTGGACTTAACAGACTGTAAACAAGAGCTGATAACAAATTGCAAGTAGGAGATCATGCATGAGTTGAGCCCTATTCACGCGTCTGGCACTGTTCACACATTAGCATATTTATCTTAATAGAATGAGCAAGTTGCTGACAGCAAGTGGGGAGCATGTGTTGTAAACAGAATTAACATGTGCTAACAGAAGCAAGTGGACTAAAGAAGAGATTGGTTCATGCATCTGATCACCCATCCTATACTTCTGCTATATATTACATAGATTACACAGCAGAGAGGGACGCATATTCTTACACCTCATACATTCACGCATCACCTCACTTCAGATCTATTCCATCTATCCATTCAGATCACATTCCATTCCATCTGCATCAAACCATTCACGCACACATTTATCTTCTTCTCCATCTCCATTTTCTCTTCTGTACTTTCCTCTGTTCTAGTCAATAGAAATAGAGGAAGGTTCTACAGATTCATCTTTACCTTCATCTTCTCATTTTTCTTTCATCATGACTACTGCTGTGTTTTCTGTTGCTATTGAAGTTCAGATAGCAATGCAAGGCTAAGCTGTTGTGCTCTCTTGGAGATGACACCAAATCAGAATCCTTAAGCTGAACAGGGAGTGTCATTGTGTTTTTAATTCAGAATTAAATGTATCTAGTTGATGTATTTACTTTTGGTTTATTGATGCAATTAGAGTAGTAGATGACAAAGGAGTAGGGAACCGAGTTGAATTTCTTATTTCTGCATTAATGATCCTTTGATTAATTCTCATCTTTGATCGAGTTGAACATAGCTGTGATTAATTGAAGTGATTCTGTTTAATTCATATTCTACTATCTCTGAGTTGAATGATTCATATTTTCTATTCAATATCTACGAGTTGTAGCTTTGATTGAGATTTAGCTAGCGAGTTGTTAACTAACTTATTGTAATTCAATTGATTAACTCTTGATATTCTGTGGATAATGAAGGTAAGGTAATCTCCAAGGGAACACACTTGTCATTCATTCATTTCACCATCTTAATCACTTAAAATCAGAAACAATAACATAGACTTTACATTCAGTTTTAGTTCAAACAAATCATTACCAAGCTCATCTGTTAACTTGTTAATTTGTGGCTCAATTAATTGATTAGTACCTAAGCATCCATCTAGGCTCCTTGTGAATCGACCTAGGTTAGCCTCTGCTTTACTATTGGTTAGCTTAGTTTTGTTTGATAATTAAAATGACAGTTATCAAGGTGTGAAAAGACAATAGTGCCCCTAGACTCATTAAAGTAAATAAAGAGGAATCGATGGCATTTTGGTGATTTGCCAAGGGATATTTCTTGGGAATTGAGCCATCAGAGTACTGGAGCTTGATCAGAGACCCAAGATAGCATTCCAAGAGTACAAAAATGTAGCCCAAGAATTATGTGGGTTAAAGTAGCATTAAAGTAATATTTTAGTGTGTTTTCAATAAAGTAGAGTTACCCGGCTGAAGTGATAACTGGGGAATTGATCAGATAAAGTTTTGGACTTATCTAGAAGCCATGAGGTGGCATGAAAGGTACCCATAAGGTGCCACATGGCATGAGCATAGAGGAAGAAGAAAAAGCTAAGGACACGTGGCACGATCTCAGCCGTTTATTTTGGGATAAGACTCTGGAATTCTCTGGAAGTACTAAGTCAGCTGGTGAGGTATCCCAAGGGCCCCACCATTACGCCACCTAAGCATGTGAGGTGTCACTTGATGATGTCACTTTTGATGAGTCATTATGGAGGATGATGTCATCATAGTGATATAAGTAAGGCCTGGTGAGGAAGTTAAGCGATTTGAGCCGTCCAATGAGATTTGATCTGGACCGTTCAAGCCATCTTGCTGCACCTATAAATACCCCTCACCCCCTCCCATTCCAAGGCACACCCAAGACAAGAAGAAGAGAAAGGAAGAGAGAGAGAGACAGAGAGAGAGAAAGGAAGAGAAAGGAGTTATGGCTGAGATAGGAGCAATCCAAGGAGCTTAGGGAATCGGTGAGTTTAGGAATAAAGTAAATAATTTATTCTAGTCCCTGCTCTAATAAATTAGAGGATTGTTCTTATGAATTTAGTAGTTAGAATAGAGAAATATCTCTCTATATAAAGTTAGCCGTGGATAGAAAGAAAGTTAGGGTATTGTTAGAATAAGAGTATTACCTCAAGATAAGCTTGAGTTAAGTGGAGTTATGCTGGATAGAATAATAATGGAAATATTATTATGCTATATATAGGCTCTGGCCTATGAAAAGAGGAATCTCAGAGTAAAGGCTAAAGACTAAAGGAAGGGATACATGTCAGGTAGTAAACTTACCTAAACTTGTATGTGTTGAATGTATGGTTGATTGTGTTATAGCTTGATTGATTGATATTAATATGTAATTGTTGAAGCTCTGTGCTATGATTACCTTGTCTAATTGTATTTCAAAGCATGCACATCACATTATGTTGACACAATCACAAGCAAGCACTAATACCAATCATTGATGTACATTGTTTAGTGCCATTTGCTACTGAGATTTCCCCTGAAATCTCATCCCTTCCATATCAATCCAATTACAGCAGGTCTTCTCAAGATGGAGGAGATAAGGATACGTGAAGAGAAGTTAATAATCATTTAGCATGATTGATATGCGATTGATATATGTATGTAAAGTTAGTTGCTGGAATTTGCCACCATGAACAGTAACTCATGGTGAAGTAGTCACCTTTGATCTATAATTAAAAATAGTAAATGGTTGAATAAATATATGATAGTTTTATAGTAAATAGTATACATTCAAAGCTTCTATTTGATATATAGAATGTCTTATTTGAATGTATACACATGGAGATATAATTTCTCAAAGTTGGGACCAAAATGCTGGATTCAAGGAAAAATATTGGATGAACAGTAAAATTGTAACGTTGACTGATGTTGACTTGGTCAATGCGTGGTCAACAAGTTATTTTTCATTGAAATAGGATTAAGTTAGATTCATGTATCAATTTGAACCACTTTGTTTCAATTTTTCTAGAATTAGTTATGATTTTTTGAATCAGGTCACTTGTCTGGAATTTACACAGTGAACAGTACTCGATAGAGTAAAACTCCAAATTGAGAAATTTGACTTCAATGACCTTGAAAGTGGTTCCAGGTGCTACCAAATGGTCCCTAAGACGTATGAAAAGTAAGAATGTTACATGCTGGATGATTGCTTCAGTCCATAAACGGACCTTTTGAGTTTACAGACCTTGTTGTCCATTTCTTTCTCAAAGAAACCTAATGGTTTTTGAATTGTCTTCTGCCCTTTTAGAATTAAGGGCCGCCCTTCTTCCCTTTCTTTTGCAACTTCTTGCCCTTATTGTAATAGGGCTTTAATTGGGAAGTGTCAGCATCCTCAGTCAAATAGGCCTATCCAGAGGTCCTATAAGCCTCCAAACGCTCATCTTCTAGCTTTAAATGCCTAGCTTTATCGTTAAAGTACGTCCAATTTCCTTGTTGTTCATAAGCTCCCTTAACTTTCATATGCTCCAAACCAGCAGGGATCGATCTTATCATAGCTTATACTTGTTGTTCATCAGATAAAGTACGTCCAGCTTCCTTCAGTTCTTTGATCATGTTGTCCATCTCTCTCAAAAGTTGCTTCATAGGATTTTTGGCTTAAGCTTATAGGTGTCGAACTTAATCATTAACCCCTAAGCTTAGTGGTGAAAACACTGCCAAATTTATCTTTTAGTGCAATCCATATAGCTTGAACATTTTTGTGCATCTCAAATTCACACGTGAGGTTATTTACCATGGCACTACGAAGCATGATTCTAGCTATGCTATTCTTTTTCCTCCAAGACTAGTAAGCCTCTTAGTCTCTCCTGTGCTAGACTGTATTCCCAACTTTAGGTTCAACCATAGTAGTCGTCAAAGTTTCAATAGCATCTTTTTTCTCTAAAGATGTATTGGACCTTTCAGTGCCAGATATATCAGTTATCCTTTTTGAGTTTTCACCCTTATTTAGTTTAGCAATAATGTTCTTGGTTGCCATTTTTAGTTTTGAGAAAAATCTAAGTTCTCTTCTAAAGAGAATTGTACCAAAGAAATTTAGTCATATAACACAGTGAAGTATACAATGTCCTGTACTTATATTATTCTTGACTAGAAAATAATGACACTACAAGCTCCATGATCATGAGCATAAGTTTGTACCTCCTATCACACAGATACTAGCAACAACCATTATGTGCTATCAAGAATTCTATAAAATTACTTTAACAATAAAACACAACTTTTAGAAGCCTTATCTTCTAAAAGCTCCCACCTATACGAAGCATGCTTAGATTATATATGAATAATCAAATTATATTTTAAAAGCTTCTTTAACTAAAATAAGACAGCAATCTATTTCCAATAAATGAAGTCATGTTTTCCATATAGGGTGTGTTTGGATATGTTCCAAACCATGATTTTAGAAGCCCTTTTGGGTAAAACCTTGGTTTAGGAAAATTTTAAAACAAATAGTCAGATTTGTCCATAAGTGCTTTTGGGCAAAACCATGGTTTTGAATAAGCTATTAAAAATAGCTTTTTCAATAGTAAAAGAGCTTATGGACTATCCAATTACTATCTTACCCCTACTTTTTCTTACACCCTCTCTCCTCTCTCCTCTCTACCCTCTCTGCTCTCTCTTATCTTTTCTCTACCTCTCTCCTCTCTCTTACTTTAAATCAAATCATACCCTTTTTGGTAATTTATCAATATAAAAAGTCATTCTAAAAATAACTATCCAAACACTTATTTATTCAAAACCACTTTTTTCCCATAAACTCTTTTCTAAAAGCCCTTTTCCATAAGCTGTCCATAAGCTCTTTTTTTTTGTAAGTCCTTTTTTAAAATCCTATCCAAACAGACCCATAATAAACAAAAGGATTTTGGTGACAAAGAAACATCAATCAAGATAAGAACAGGAAAAAATTAAGAATAGCTCTCCTTAGTTTTCTAAGCTTTGGTGACTTAATTATAAGTTTTGAAGTTCTCTTTATAAAGTAAACCTAGAAAGATTTTCTAGTGCACCTACCTCTGTCTCTTACTTGTCTTATGTATTCCATCATAACTTTAGCATAGAATTTTGTGTCTTTCTTATTAGTCATGAACTTAGCATAATCATGGAGAACATTATAAATGCCTTTTATATTTGTGAGTTCGACTGCTTGATCTTTAGCTATCCTCCTAGCCAAAGCTGTGGTACTGGGTTGGATTACTTCTTCTTCCTTATTCATAAGTTGTTCATGAAGAGAAGACACAGAGTTAGATCCAGAATCTCTGAACATTAATTGAAGCTCTTCATGTAGGGGATCTTCCACTGGATCCTCATAATCCTTCTCAACTTTCTTCTTAAGATCCTCTTCTTGATCTACATCAATATTTTATTCAAGGTCTTTATAAAGATCTTCCTCTAGACCATTAATCTCCACAAGCTCCTCCAATCCTCTTCTTTAAGAGGTTCAGGATCTGAATCCTCACTTGAGGTTCATTTTTTAGAACTTCATCAGCAAGATATGAGGAGTTTAAATAACTATATTCAGTGCTACTTAAAGTCATTTGACTCATTTTTACCTAGGAATTAATTATCATAATTTTCTAGAATTTTTTAAACACCTAAAAATGCCAAAAAATACACTGAATACTCTCAAACAAGTCTAAAATTGCCCTAAAAATAGACAAATTATATATCAAAATGAAGATCTTAATTTTAAAGATTTTTAGGATAAATCGCACCTCAATCAGAGTCCATACGCGCCCTAACGTGCCCCTAGAAGATTAAATCTAGAAAAAAATAAAAATAGGACAGGCCTATTCTTAGGCCTGTCATATTCTTAGGCCTAAGTCAGCACATGGCCTTCACGCGCTACCATGTGGCACGTGTCCTAAAGTGACACTTAGCCTTTGCCACCAATTTTTTAAATAAATTAATATTATTTTTTTGAATTTTTTTCTTGGCTGGATTGACTTAGGCTCCGTCCAACCTAGCCCAGTGGTCCAACTCAACCCATAATATAATTCCTTTTTTTGTGCTGGATCGAGTTCGGCTAAGTCTAACCTAACCCAAATATTTTTTTGTTTTGTTTTTTTTGGTCTGGCCTAAATCCTATGATAGAATTTTTTTGGTCCGATAGAATTTTTTTTTCTCACTAGCATTTAGCTTTTTTAACTGTTCTAAAATGACAGCATTTTGGGCTAGAGGTTATCTTCAACCTCTAGCCAATTCACAACGGATTCAGTTCGTAAGTGGGTTAGGTCTGTCGACACATAAACTTCTCTTCTCCGTTTCTCCTCCAAACGATATCTGCTTTTAACGCTCTTGGAGTCATTTTCGTGAGCTCTACACAATGGGACTATTTTTGAAGCGTAAATCAGAGATTTTCAAGTGACCCAATTTGACCCGAAACTTCTCTCCTCCATAACTCCATAGTCGGCACTCTGTTTAAAGTTTTTTGGTGACATCAGAATCATCTCGTGGAGTTCTACATGTTGATGGTGTTTGGTTGCACAAAAATCCTCACTTATGAAGACCCAATTTTGAACTCCCTTGACGTCGGCAAAGAGGTTTCCAGAAACATGTTTAATTGTCTTTTGTTAGGTCGGAGGATTAAAGTTTCTTATGTTTACTGGTTCAAATTTTGAACAAGGTTTTTTAGCATTACAAAAGAGCTTGAAGAAGGGTACACACATGCACATTCACCAACATACGGGCAGAGAGAGATAGATAAAATTCCCAAATTTAAATAAAAAACAACCTAGAAGAACACTCACTCATTTGTGCATGAAATCTAAGATGTAAAATAGCAATGTCACATAATCGTGATTCAAATATGCAGTGCGGAACATCATGTTAAACAAATTAACATTGCAATCATATTCTCATTAACATGCTAATAAAAAATATTATAGCACGGTGGACATATATTCTATTTTATATTTTCATCCTTATTCATAAATAGTATATGATCACAGCCACAATATCAGCACAGCTCTGATACTAATGAATGGTTTAGCCTGGTCACTATAATGGACTCGGGTATTCGAACCTAGCAAATACACCATCAAGAAAGAAGTAGAGAAGGGAGAGCAAAAAGTCTATTCAGGAGAGAAATTATTATTATGATATATGAAAAAGAGACTCTATTAATCTCAAATAATAATAATGGAGATTACCAAACGATACTCCCTTATTTCTCTCTCACAATCCCATATCAGCATCCCAAGATTATCCCATTAAAAATTCAAAATTTGAACAAAAGGGAAAATCTTTTTAGATAATAATCCAGACTTTTGGTTATTATTACCTGAGCTTCAGATTATATGGGCTAGAGCCCAATCTACTAAGGGTGGATCTTAGCCCAAATTCCAACACCCTTTGTAAATTGTACATTGCATGGCATATAAGTTACTTAGGAAGTAATAAAAGGCTCCTTGAGAAAAGAGAGAACGACCTAAGGTTGTGGCTTCCTACAATCCTTGGTAAATATTATTTTGCATGTGAACCCCCGAAGCTAAGGCAGAAAAGGTTCCTATAAGTCATCATTGCAAAATTTGTGGGATTTTGATAAGACATAATTCTTACATGTATTTTATGTTATTCTAGGGTCATTTTATAGGATTTTTTTAGCTTAATTTGCATATTATATGATTAAAGTGAGTCTTAGATCCTTGCATGTGACTTTGTGCTAAAAAGGGAACTTTGGTCATTTATTTGTGCTTTACAATTTGATTGATTTCTAAGATGTTTGGTATTACAAATATTTGATTCTAATTGTAGGTAATTTGAAGATTATTGAAGTCAGGAGCGAATTTCACAAATTCTACAAAAGGACTAAGGAAGGGCCCAAATTAATGTCAGAAAAGGACCCAAGGGCTAAATTGCAACTTCAATAAATCCTAGCACACCTACAGTAAATCCATTTGCCGTGGTGAACAATCACAGAAACACAAAAATCACATTTGGGTTGACATTTCATCTTGGATTCGGTTCTATACCTAGTTTTTACACTTAACTCGACTTCCTAACCTAATTTTCACCCAAACCCTCATTTTTGGGACACTAATTCATTCATTCATCTATTCCTACTTATCTAAACCCTAGCACACCTTTTCTTTCATCTTTTCACCTTCCATCACCATTCTTCCACTTTCCTTCCATTATCCTCTATGGCTTCTATGTTTTGTGAGATAGTGGCGACAACACCTACTCCTATGCATGGCTAGAGGACTTATTTCTTGAGAATGGAGACTTAAGCTTGAGTTATGGAGCTACAAAGAGGAGTTTTAGTGTTCAATTCATAGTTTCAGCTTGTATTTGTTATCTCCTAGCTTTAGGATGAACAATTGATAGTTGGATTTGTAATTTTTTATGAGATTCCCTATTTTAGTTGAACCTATTGTAATTATGATTGATCTTGGAGCTTTCGATTGTATTTATGATTATGATTGTGATTATTCCTTGTCTTGGTGCTTTGATGGTTTTAGTTCTAATATGTCTATGTATTGGAAGTTGAAATTGTTGATTGTATCTAAAATGGATTAATGTTAAGGCCTTGCATTGATTCATTAAAAAGGAATTAGTTTCATTGAATTAATCCCTTGGCAATTAATTAACTCCTATATTTATTTAAACTAGGATAGCCCATGCCCATTCTCAAGAGGCTTTCCTCACTTGCATTTTCAAACAAATGTTTCATCCATTCCATTTATTTTTCCAAAAATGCAAAAAAGATAGTAGTTAGGTTTTATTTTGATTGTATCAAATGAATTTTCCTACAAAACCCCCATGTTTACATGCTTTTGGCACTTAGATCGCTAGGTTTTCAATTAAACAACGCTCCTCGATAAGTGAATGACCCGGGGTTACACTACTTTAGTGCATTTCTAGCTTTATAAATATTGTGATTTTGACCCCCAATGGGTGTAAGGAACTAGTTGAATCAATGGTACCGTTACAGGGGAGTCATTAATTATACTCTAACAAAGGTGTGTAAGGAACGGTCAAATATTGGTTTATAAATATTGTGTCAACTTCATTGTTGACTGGGGTATGTTTTGAACCTTTAGGGTAGCATTTTTCATTTTAAGACTAGTTTTGCATCAAAAATTTTTAGAAATTCCAACAAAGATCTTGGTTTTCTTTTGTTTTTGCATTTTACATATCATACTTTGCATTCTTGGTTGCTCACACATCCACATTAGCACATTTACTATTATTATGTGCTACTTACTTGTTCTTATTTGTGGTTTGTGTTTCTTGAACTAAGTTGCTGCTGTATAATCACGTATTGCTATCTTTATCAAGTGATTCAACAATTTCCCTTCCTAAGCTTTGAGTTACTTTGATTATACTAGATTTATTGCTTTGTCTTAGACTTAATTGAGAGGGTATAGGTGCTGAAAATTAATTGTTTGCTATCAAATTGTATGGTTGCTACTATATGGGTTTTCTTGCATGCATACACATATCTTAACATCAATTTTGAGTTTTTGAAATCTTTCATGTTCATACAAAGAGTTTTGGAACTAGTTTTGGTACATTTAACTTGAGTGTAAAGATTTGAAGATTTGAAACTTTGTTCTTTCTTGAGAATTCGTTGAGTTTTGATATTGTATTGAGCTCAATCTTGTGAATATCATGATTAGAAAAGATTTTCCAACTTGTTTTTTTGAAAATTCATAAGTTTTTGGAGCATTTGATTTTAATTCAGGACACTTAAAACTTTGCACTTTGCAGTTTCTAAATAATTTCACCTCTGTCCATTCGCCGCGTTGAACACAACAATTTTTTTTGAGAATTACTCTCTGTGTTCATTTGCTGTGGCATGTTTTCATTTTTGGCCATGGTAATAACTCCTCTATTTTATGATGGTTGCTCTCTATTTATTCGTCGTGGTGAGGCATATTCATTGGCCACAGTGAACTGCACAAGTTTTCAAAACTCTATTTTCTTTTTCCTTGTACTTGTTGTTCCTATTCCATACTTCTTCATACATCCTTTTAAGTGTATATACATACAAATACACAAACCATACCATACTTTTACACTTGAATCCGCTCCATTTCATCCATTTTAGTTTTGAATTTGTGCTTGCAAGTAGGTTTTGTTTCCTTTTTTCTTTAATCTAGTTTTCTTTTCTTATTTACTTTGAGTGTATGCATAGAAGGTCTAAACCTTTAGAGCCTTTTGATCTTAAAGTTGAGAGATCAATTAGGAAGATTAGAAGAGAGTTAAGGGTAGAGGGAGCTAGTCAAGTCATCGTAGAAGTGGAAGACATTTCCCAAGAGTCTAGCCTTTCTTCTAGTGACCCGACACCGAAGTAGGTATAGATTTTCATATTCCCTTGGTTATTCCAAACATGGCTAATGTGCTACCTCTTAATGGTAGGAATGGAGCTAATGTTAATGAACCAAATGGCCATAAAGAAAATGAACTAGGTAATAATGGCCATCACAATGGAGAGGATAATAGAAGTGTTAAGGAGATCAGCCATTCAAATCTTAATTATAATCCCTATGGTTTCTATACTGATGAAGTTAACTTTGAAATTAAAGGTGCTTTAATCTCGGCTGTACTTAAGTTTTATGCTTTTTCAAGTGAATATCCACATCGACATCTACAAACCATGCAAGCCCCAATTAGTAACCTTGATGATGTTCTAAGGGGACCATTCTACTTTACTCTTGAAGGAAAAGCCAGACTGGTTGTATAATATATCTCAACCCTTCACCACATTGACATGGGTCAATTGAAGATTCCTTTTTTGAGTAATTCTTTCCAACTTCCAAGAGTACTACAAGGCTTATGAAGGAAATTACCAGCATACTCCATAAAGATGAAGAGTCTTTGTATGAGTATTGGGTAAGGTTCACCAATATTCTAGCTTGGTGTCCACAACACAACATCATAAAGGACAACCTAGTGGATGTTTTCTATGATGGACTTCTAACCCACAACAAAGTTTTCATCAATGCGGGCCAGTGGTTTATTAAGGGACAAGACTCAAGCTAGTTGGGACCTTTTACAAAAGATGGCCACCAGTGACCCACAATCTAAAGACGCAAGGAGAACAACAAATACCTCTTTGGTAGCTTCCCAATAAATTTTAGTAGAGATAGTCTCATTGGGAAATTGAATGGAGAAACACTACTACAGAAAGGGCTTTTTATGTTGGTCAAACATAGCCTTTTACATCGGTTATAGGAGGGATGTAAAATCAAGTGGCTTAGTTTGTGTCCACAATTTACATTGGTTAAATAAGTGGCTTACAAGATGATTTCTACATTGGTTAAATTTTAACGGACGTAGACTTTTTTTTTTAAAAAAAAAGTTGTGCACAGATTTTTCTAGTCTCATCTTCCATTTTAAAAAAAATAACCATTTTGTTGGACTCCATGTTTTGATGTGACAATTCAAATATATTTTTAACATAGCTTATTTTCGATAAGCTTATTGATAAGGGTATTTATTGATAAGTCCTTCTATAAATAAGAACAAAATTTAGTTGCAAAAATTTGTCTCCGGAGAAATCTATTATCGAAGTATTTATTGATAAAGCTTTCAAAAAAATAAGAACAAAACTTAGTTTGTGAAATCTTGTGGAATCTGCTTCTGAAAGGCATTTATTGAAGTATTTATCGACAATGTGTTTTATCGATAAGCTCTTTGATAAATAAGAACAAAGTCATTACAAAAACAATTTTAGAATATCATTTGTCATAGTATTAATCAATAAAGCAATTTATCAATAAATATTTCGATATCTACATAGGATTAAGTTTTAAACCAAAGTTCTGAAACCATTAAGCAATTTGAGAATTTGTAAATGAATTAAAGAATGATCTTATGCTTACTTTGAAAAATGATCATATAAAATCTTGTTTTGAAATATATTATGTAGCATTTGAGATAAGATTAGAAAAATCAAAGAAAGTTGTAAAGTCAGACCACTGTTCTTCATTATCAAGAATTTATCTATAAGTTATTTGATAACCTATTTATCGAAGAACACTTCGATAAATTAGTTATTTTGGTCTATGAAATAAATATTTTAAAAAATACTTCTCTTGATAAGTTTGAACCAAGCCTATGTTATAAAAGGTTATTTTTCGAAAGATATTTCGATAAAGCTAGTTATTAAAGTATTATTCGAAAAGAGCCATTCTGATTAAATTCATATTGTTTGATATTTGTCGAAGCTCTTTTCGATAAGGCTATTTTTTTTATAAACACTTCGTTAAATTTGACATTTTTTCAAAAATATTTTCAAATCGGACTTTGATGTTTCAATCCAAAACGTTGGAGATTAATTGATCTTTGTTTAAACTCTTTCCCTATCATTTATAAAAATACATTTCAAGATCAATTGCTGGCAGAAATAAGATCAAAGAAGAAATTCATCAAAAAGCGCACTTCTATCAAAATGCATTAAATACTTCAACTATCAGCAACCAAAGGCTCTATTCTTCAACGGCTACTTAAATAAGTCTAATAGATATTCAAACAACTCAACTATAAAATAAGCAACAGTAAATGCTAAAGTTAATAGAACACGCAAAGAAAAAGCGAAAAACATTTATTACAGCATTCATGGTACTCTGTTTTACTCTATTTCCAATTCTCTAAACAGAGCATCATAATCTTTGAGAGAGAAACTTAGAGAGTTTGATTTTAGTGTTTATCATCATCACTCTACTTGAGAGAGAGAGATAGAAATCTTTATTATTTATCTGAGATACTCAAGAGTGGGATTGTAACCTTACGAGAAGTAAGGGGGAGTGAAAGGGTAATCTCTTATTGATGTACTGAGACACCAAGTGCTCGGTAAATCTTGAAAAATAATGGAATACTCAGAAGAGTATGAAGACTAGACGTAGGCCAAATGGTTGGCTGAACCAATATAAACTTATTAGTTCTGGCAGTTTCACCCAAGAGGGGGTTGAATTGGGTGATATTTAAAAATTTAAAACTTAAATGAAATCAAAGAGATTAAGTAAATAATGATTTCACCAAAAGAAACTGAAGGGAGAAAATTGCACTGTAGATTTATACTAGTTTAGCCTAACCACTTGGCCTACGTCCAGTCCTGAGAATCGCTTTGAGTATTTCACTAATCTTCCAAGATTGTTCGAGCTCTTGGCGCCTTAGTAAATCAATTGTAAGTTTCTCTCACACTCCCCCTTACTACCTGTAAGGTGAAAATTCCACTCAAGAGACCCACTCTTGAGTATTTTCTGGTAATAAATGAACATATATAACTCTCTCTTGACTAGAGTTATTATGCTAAGCATTAAAGTACATAATATTTCAGAATTTCTTTCATAAAAAATTCCTCTGTTCCTGTGAAACAGTGTAAAATAGATGATAATGAAAGTAAGAATTAAAGCTTAATTAATTATAGTATGATTGAGGCTTTTGAGCTTCTTAACTCCACCATTCAATTTGTCTTCTTTTATACTTGAGTTCTTCAAAAATCTGTTAGACACATTGAATATTACCGTTGAAGAAATAAAACCATTGGTTGGTTGCTGACTGTAGTTGCATTTAATGCTTTATGATAGATTTTGCTTTTTCCATGTAACTTCTTCATTTGATATTCTCTTTGCCTAAAAATGCTCTCTGAACATGTTGCATAAGAGATATATTAAGAGGTTAAGTATTTAACAATGAATTCATATTGATTTAGATTAAAACATTAGATTCTGTCAAAGTCTGGTCTGAAGTTCTTTTCAAAAATTAGTTAAGTTTATCGAAAAGATACCTTATAGAAAATGACTTCGATAAATATCAGACATATTACATTGAAAGAGTTTTAGTTCTTATCGAATAAGACTTCAATAAACAGCCTTTTCGAATAGCTATGCAAAAAATATTCTTTGTATAACATAGCCTTTCAGACTTATCAAAAATATAGGATTCATTTCAAAACATTTCACAATGGTAAATTTATCAAAGTTTTCTTCAATAAATAGGCTTATCGAATAACTTATCGATAACTACGTGAAGAACAATGACTCAGACTTTCAAACTTGATGTTTAATCTTATCTTATATATACAATACTTGTCAGAAAGATTTCATAAAGTTATTTGAGAAGTATATAATTTTAACAAGATACCATCATTTTCAGAATTAAGTCATCAGTAAAATCATTTATCAATTCAAAGCTTCAGTGCTTTTGGCAAACTAAAATTTACTCTATTTATCAAAGTGTTTATCGATAAATTCTCTTATCAATTAATAATTTGATAAATGAGGCATGAAATATACTTAACGTCAAATTGTCTATATTTATCGAATACCTTATCAATAAATACCCTAATCGATAAGTTCTTTTTGAAAATAGAGAGAAATTAAACAACTGACTTCATTTGTCGAAGTCTTTATCAATAAATACCTTTATCGATTAAACCTTCGATAAATCCTTTTATAAAAACTATTTTGCAAACTGAGTTCATATCTTACTTATTGAAGTATTTATCAATAAATATATCTATCGATCAATCATTTGATAAATCCTTTTGTAGAAACAGTTTTGTGAACTAAATATAATTCCTACTTATCGAAGTCTTAATCGAAAAGTATTCCTTTTCTAAAACTATTCATAAAATAAGTTAAAATCCATTATCTTGAATTCTTTATCGATAAGTATACTTATCAAATAAGTCTTCGAATAATGCCTTTCATAAATCAGTCTTTCATAACATAATTATTTTTATTTATCAAAAGGCTTATCGATCAATACACTTATCGATAAGCTTATAAAAAAATAAGCTATTTATGTCAAAACAGTCTGAAAATACATCATTGAAATCATTTGTCATCATCAAAATATAGAGTCTAACAAAATTGTCTGTGTCCATCTTCTTAGCTACTTCTTACATCAGTGATTTCTTTCCTAACTCAATCTTTGTGCTTCTACTTAAGTTTTAAAACATTTAATATCACTCAATTCACCCCTCTCTTGGGTGAAATTGTCATTCTAACACATTTGATCATCAAAATTATAAAAGCATTCTATAAACAAGAGCTCCTCTGAGTATTTTACTATTCTCTAAGATTCCATAGGCTCTTGGTGTCTCAGTACATTCACTTGAGAATCCCTCTCACTCCACCTTATACCCTGTAAGGTTATCTAGTGAGAATCCCTCTGATAAACTCATATTTGTAATTATTTTCAATATGTTAAAAGAGAGTTTTATTATTAATTTGTCCACATTTACTATTATATTGAGTAATTAATTAATAAAATAGAATTGGAACAGTTGAGAATTAATTGATATGACTTTAATGATTAATTGGACAAATAAATCTGTTTATTCTCATTTTCCATGATAAGCCAAAGCAATAACAGAAGGGACAGCTGGACAGAAGGTGATTTAAGCATGTGAAGAACTGAATAGCTGGACTTAACAGACTGCAAATAAGAGCTGATAACAAATTGCAAGTGGGAGATCATGCATGTGCTGGCGCATAAAGGAGTACTATTCACTCATCTATCACTATTCACACATCAGCATACTCCATCTGAACATAATGAACAAGTTGCTGATAGCAAGTGGGGAGCATGTGCTATAAACAGAATTGACATGTGCTAACAGAAGCCAGTGGACTAAAGAAGAGATTGGTTTATGCATCTGATGACCCATTTCATCTGTAGCTATAAATGAATCACAGAACACACTTGATAGAGGGGGGATTGGATACACGAACACAGCACATTTCACTTCTCACGGATCACATTTCATTCCACTTCACCACTCATATTCCCTGACTCCATTCAGACTTCAGATCTCATTCATTCCACCAGTTCCACTTCACGCACATATCATTCTTTTTCTCCATCTTTATTTTCTCTTCTGCAACTTTCCTCTGTTCTAGTCAATAGAAACAGAGGAAAGTTCTGCATATTCATTTCATCTCCATTTGCTCCTTCTTCTTCCATCATGACTACTGCTATGCTTTCTATTGCTGTTGGAGTTCAGAAGACAATGCAAGGCTAAGCTGTTGTGCTCTCTTGAAGATGAAACTGAACCAGAATCCTTGAGCTGAACGGGGAGTTCATTGTGTTTTTAATTCAGATTTGATTGTATCGAGTTGATGTAATTAATTCTGTGATTACTAATGCAATTAGAGTAGTAGATGACAAAGAAGTAGGGAACTTAGTTGGATTTCTTATTTCTACATAAATGATCCTTTGATTGATTCTCATCTTTGATCGAGTTGAACATAGCTATGATTAATTGAAGTGATTTTATAACAAAGTACAGTTGTATCTATTTAATTCATATTCTGCTATCTCTGAGTTGAATGATTCCTATTCTCTATTCAATGTCTGCGAGTTGCAGCTTTGATTGAGATTTAGCTAGCGAGTTGTTAGCTAACATATTCTAATTCAACTGATTAACTTCTCATATTCTGTGGATAATAAAGGTAAGGTAATCTCCAAGGGAACACACTTGTCATTGATTTATTTTATCATCATAAACATATAAAAGCATAAACAACAGCATAGGATTTACTTTCAGAATTTAGTCAATATCTCATCTCACAAATCATATGCTTAACTTGTTAATTTGTGGCTCATTAGATTAATTAGTAACTTAGCATCCATTTAGGCTCCTTGTGAATCCACCTAGGTTAGCCTCTGCTTTACTATTGGTTAGCTTAGTTTTGTTTGATAATTAGAAACTACAGTTATCAAAATGGCGCTGTTGTCAGGGAGCCTTACTTGTTAAGGTTTCCTAAGCAATTTCTTGGGCCTAAAAAATATAAAAAGTAGGTAGTTGTTTTAGGTTTTTTACAAATTTTGTGTTTAGACGCGACCATTTGGCTTCTTAGTTGCGACAAAAGTGCTCTGTGATTTCTAGTCGCGACCATATACACATTTGGTCGCAACCTGAAATCAGTTTTCAACTCAGATTTACTGTCTATAACTTTTAGTCTCGACAAGAGTGCATTTTGGTCGCAACCTGAAATATCCTCCCTTAGACCCCTCAGAGTACACTTGCGGAAGCAATATTAGCTAGATTATATCTTAACTTAAGCCCAGAAATTTAAAATTTTACTCTTAAGTTCCTTATTCTGAACTTTTAATTTGAGAACTTGTTAATCTCATTCTACACATCCAAACAAGGCTTATTACCTATCCACGGAATGCCCCAGATGTGTACCACTGGCTCACCAAATTTCATAGCCAAACTCCTTCGTTTACTAGGTCAAACTGAGGTCAGAACACTGCTACCTCAGGACCTACGAATTTCTCTTTTAATTTGTCATCCACAAATTAAACATGCCAAACAATATTTATTATTAAATAATAAAATGTCATACAACAAGGCATACAGCAAATTATCATATTTCTATTACATCTTCTCCTGTCTAAAAATCCGGTAGCATAACTGCTACATTCCTTCTGTAGAAAGTAACCGATCTTGTACCGATTCGGTAATTCCCGTAGGAACTACCATTCTACGTAAGTACCCAGGAAAGACTGGATGAACCTGCTAGGTCCACTCACTTCCAGCCTCCTTAGACAGCACCTACGTACACAGTACGTATCAGTTCCTTTCTTTGTCCTTGCTCTGTTGCCAGAATTTTGGCAGTCTAACGGCGTCTCTTAAGATTTCCAAATTCTATTTTGACAGAACCTCCCCTGTAATGTTATATATGGGAATGAGATTCGGGGGAATCTCAGTAGTAATAATCATAACAATATATGTAATGCAGAGTGACGGTGCTTGCTTTTGATTGTGTACAGATAAGTATGCTGCGTGCTTCCATATTCAATAACATATGATCATAGCATTGTAATAGAGCTTCAAGCATAACATATAAGACAACAATCAAACCAAACAATAGCCCAACAAATCACAAAGTCATTACATAAAAGCTAGGATTAGTTACTACCTCAAAAGCAGAACTTCAGAATTTCTCTACTGCTTCCAACTTCACCAGAACTTCCTTTCTTCTTTCTTTCTCCTTCTCTCTCTTCTTTCTCTCTCTTTCTCTTGCCAAAACCGTGCATATGAAGGAAAAGGGGGGTATTTATAGTTTTGGTAAATGGCATTTCCGTAATTTTGAAGCCATCTGATCCTGTGGTCCTGGTTTTTCCAGAATTTCCTATTTTCTTTTATTCCTTTTTACTGCATCATGCATGACATCATCCAGGACATCTCACCGGGACACCTCATCGCCACATTCTTCACATGTCACAATTCCTGGACACCTCATCAGCTGACTTAGTAGTTCCAGTCCAATCCAGTACCGGTCCAGAGTCTTGCACCGTAATACGTGTCCTTAACTTTTCTTCTGCCTCTAAGATGACGCCATGTGGCATCTGGAAGGGACCTTTCACGCCTTCCAATGCTATCCAAATAAGTCCCGAACTTTATCTGATCACCTCCTCGGTTATCGTGCCGACCGAGTAACTTTACTTTATTGAAACAGCATTAAAATAGTATTTTAATGCCACTTTTTCCCACGTACTTCATGGGCTACGTTTTTGGGCATGGGAATATCATCTTGGGTCTCTGATCCAGCCCTAGTACTCTGATGGCATGATTCCCAAGAAACAGCCTTTGCAAATTACCAAAATACCCCTGGGTGCCCTTTCTTGCACTATTTTAACCCTAAGGGTAAAATCGTCATTTTACACCCTTCTGTACTCTGTCAGGGCATATACTGACTCTAAGTAACTTTATCTGTATGTGCCCTGGCTTCCGGCCAGTCCAGAATGACCAAAATGCCCTCATTCATCTCCTACACCTTTAGTATAACACAGGGGCATTTTCGTAATTTTGCACTTTTCCGGGGTTCTGCCGGACACTGGCCCACCTATCAGTCCAAGTGTCTTACTGGGCCTTTGTTGGCGCCATTATTGGGCCTTTTAGGGTCCATTACCTTCATGGCATGCATTACGAGGAATCTTCCCCCGTTAATGTTTATTGAATATTTTATCTATTTTTCACCGTTTATACACATATCCGGACACCGGCTCCTTCTGTCCGATACACTGGCCTGCGGTGTTCAGGCATCTCTGTGAGTCATATCAGTCATCTGACTGAGGTTATCCAAACTCATTCAGTCCCTTTTCAAATACCGATAAATTTCCCTATCGGATACCCGGAGGCCTCACACTCCGTCTGGATTTTCTAATTTGCGAATAACTTTTTCTACAGGCCTCCTATCGGTATTCTGTCAGTTTCCTGACAACCGCCCCATAAGGACGCATCATCCTGTATTTTCTCACTTATATCTGAAATCTAGGGTATCCGGTATAAATTTTTATAACTTTCGGACGATCAGTCCATTTCTGGCTATCTGGAGTCTTCAAAAATTCCTGTATTAAGCCAGATTACTGAGCGTCCCTTGCTCTCTCTACCGGTGAAATCTGGGACTGAAATGCTGTCGGACAGTCCAAACCACTTTTGGCCTGACTTTCTTTAATTACACTTTAGCCCAAGGAACTTTTCTTCTTTCCATTTAAGTCCCTTTTTATTTGGCTAAAATTACACTTAAGGACCCCACCTTTTTGTTCTTAAACTTTCCATAATTCTTTCATACTCATAGAGACCCCGTATGCACATTTCACAGTTCAGTGAAATGATCAGCATAATTTTCTCTATTTTCTGGCAAAATATGGTACTCATCGGCTACCAGCCCGATCTTTCCCATAATTACGATTTGGCCCCTGCATTCACATTCTGGCCTCATTGTTCATCTTCTCATCCCTCATCTTAAGGTCTAAAAATTCTCTTTCAACAACTCATCCCCTAAACTCTTCGGGAGTCATTGTTAATTGAAAGGCTCGACAACCAGCCCATATCAAGTTATATTACACAGGAGCCAGCCCATATCAAGCTACCTGCAGAATTCCTAGGCTTAAGACTTAGGATATTCCTCACATTCCTCATTTTGAACCTAGGTGAACTGTCCCTATTCTGTAGGTTAAAGACTTAACTCATCTTTACATCCTGAAGGACTTAGCTCATCCCTCGGATCCTACAAAAATTCAGGTAAATAATCCGCCCATATCAGATTACTACCCTAGGACTACGGGTTTAGCAGCCCGCCCATATCAGACTACCTCCCAGTTCAACTAGACCCAACAATTGGGATGTTACAC
This sequence comes from Leucaena leucocephala, assembly GCA_037074615.1. Classification (NCBI taxonomy): domain Eukaryota; kingdom Viridiplantae; phylum Streptophyta; class Magnoliopsida; order Fabales; family Fabaceae; genus Leucaena; species Leucaena leucocephala. The sequence goes on from CM073545.1 coordinate 7,887,926, forward strand.
AACCAAAAAAATATTTTTCAAAAAAATTTCATCTCTGTGATTTCTAGTCACAACCAAATTGACACTTAGTCACGACTAAAACTCTCTGTGGTTTTTGGTCACGATCGGAGTGCATTTTGGTCGCAATCAGAAATTTCTAACTTCAAGTATTTGCTCTTTGTGATGTTTAGTCGCAACCAAAGTGACATTTGGTCGCAACCAAAAATCCTAATTCAAAAATTTTGCTCTCTGTGATTGTCAGTCGTGACTTGAAGTTTATTTTTGTCGCGATATCTGCTCTCTGTACTTGTTAGTAGCGACCTATAGTCCTTTTAGTCACGACCTTATCTTTCTCAACTGTGAATAACTGATCTCATTTGCTAAATTTGTTGTACTACTGATATATTTGATCTTCTGCATTATTATTGAGCGTGATTTGCATGAACAAAAGCTCTAAATTCTTTCCATTGGATGAGAAATTAGTAGAACACTTAGGCAAATTAAGAAGGCTGAAATCTTAAATCAAGCTAGTGTTGCATCTGAGCTTAGTTTTTCTAGTCAATCTGTAGCTGCTGAGATTGAACCTACTTCTAGTAATATCCTAGATAATCATCTTGTCATGGAGCATGTTAATGTAGGTGAATCTCATACTCATAATTAGAATAATCAAAATGGGCAACATGCAGAAAATAACATGAATAATAGAAGGCCACGCAGGAGCATAAGAGAACTCACTTCTTCTAATGCAAACTATGATCCTTTTCACACTTGTCCTGCTTTTGTGAACTTTGAGTTGAAAGGTCCTTTGCTAAGTAACTTACTAAAGTATTATGGATTGGCAGGTGATGATCCTTTTAAGCATTTGTAGACTATGCAGTGTGTAATATCCTTAAATTCTGTACTGATATACATGAACAGATTAAATGGAATATACGAGTTCTGTTTCAGGAAAAAGATGTGGTCCTTTATGTAAAGAAAAGGATTAAATTGCAAAAGAAAAGAAACGAAAGGACTTAAATACAAATATGGAAAGTTTGAGATTAGGAAAGAAAGGTAGACAAAAATGTGGGGTCTTAAAGTGTAATTTTAGCCAAATAAAGGGACTTAAGTGCAAAGAAGGAAAAGTTCCCTGGGGCTAAAGTATAATTAAAGAAAATTAGGCCAGAAGTGGTTTGGACTGACCGGTGGCATTTCAGTCCCAGATTTTACCAGAAGATAGGGCAAGTAACGCTGGGTAATCCAGCCTAATACTGGAATTTTTGAAGACTCCAGATAGCCGAAAATGGACTGATCGTCCGAAAGTTATAAAAATTTATACCTGATACCCTAGATTTCAAATATAAGTAAGAAATTACAGGATGATGCACCCTTATGGGACGGATGTCGGGAAACTGACAGAATACCGATAGGAGGTCTGTAGGAAAAGTTATCCGCAAATTAGAAAATCCAGACGGGGTATGAGGCCTCCAGGGATCCAATAGGGAGATTTATCGGTATTTTTAAAGGGGCTGAATGCGATAGGATGACTTCAGTCAGATGACTGTTATAACCCACAGGGATGCCTGAACACAGTAGGACACTGTATCTGGGAAAAGGAGCCGGTGTCCGGAAAGGTGTATAATCGGTAAATAATAATTAAAATATTCGGTGAACTAGGGCAGAGGAAGATTCCTCGTAATGTGTGCCATACAGGTAATGGACCCAGGAAGCCCAAAAATGGCGCCATTAGAGGACCAATAAGACTCTTGTACTGATAGGTGGGCCAGTGTCCAGCGGAACTCCGGAAAAGTGCGAAATTACGAAAATGCCCCTGTGTTGTACAAAAAGGGCAGCAGATAAATGGAGGGCATTCTGGTCATTCTGGACAGGCCTAGAGGCTAAGACACATCTAAATAAGGTTGACTAGAGCCAGTATATGCTTTGACCCGGTTCAGAAAGGTGTGAAATGACGATTTTGCCCTTAGGGTTAAAATAGGACAAGATAGGGCACCAAGGGCATTTCGGTCATTTTGGAGGGGATCTGTAACTAAGTCTGGACCCAATATTAAAATGTTAATGATATAAATGGTCTAGCTACTAAATGTGAGGTCAGTAGACATAAAAAGGATTTTCAGAAAAATTAGATTCAGAAAACAGCACGTTTTTTGAGGAGACGGACCGGGCCGGTACTGGATTGGACCGGAAAGCTTCCGGAAGGCTCTAGCTCTCTCTCAATTTCGCCATGTGAAGAATGTGGGAGGTGAGGTGTCCCATGAGTTGGCATTGATTGATGTCATGCATGATGCAGTAAAAGGAATAAAGAAAAATAGGAAATTCAGGAAAAACCAGGACCATAGGATCATAAGTCTTCAAAATTACGAGATTGCCATTGCTCAACACTATAAATACCCCCTAGCTCCTCATTTCGGCACAAGCAAGAAAGAGAGGAAGAAAGAAGTTCTTGAGAGAGAAAGTGAGAGAAAGAAAGAAGTAAGGAAGTTCTGGTGAAGTTGGAAGTAGTAGAGAAGTTCTGAAGCTCTGCTTTTGAGGTAGCAACTAATCCTAGCTCTTATGTAATGTCTTTGTGATTTGTTGTGCTTTTGTTTGGTTGGATTGTTGTCTTATATGTTATGCTTGAATCTCTATTCCAATGCTATGATCATATGTTATTGAATATGGAAGCATGCAGCATACTTATCTGTACACAATCACAAGCAAGCACCGTCACTCTGCATTACATATATTGTTATGATTATTGCTATTGGGATTCTTTTGAATCTTATTCCCAAATATAACATTACATGGGAGGTTATGTCAAAATAAAATTTGGAAACCTTAAGAGACGCCGGTAGGCTGCCGAAATTCCGGCAACGAAGACGGGACAAAGAAAGGAACTGATACGTACTGTGTACGTAGGTGCTGTCTAAGGAGGCTAGAAGTGAGTGGACCTAGCAGGTTCATCCAGTCTTTCCTGGGTACTTACGTAGAATGGTAGCTCCTACGGGAATTACCGAATCGGTACAAGATCGGTTACTTTCTACAGACAGAATGTAGCAGTTATGCTGCAAAATTTTAGACAACGTAAAGTGTAACAGAAATAGGAGAATGTTAATCATACACTAATATATAACAGTTGATTATTTAATATTAATTATTATCTGGCATGTATAACTGATATGTGTTGGTTGTATGCATGTGTATGTAAAGACTAAATGCTGAAAATAGGCTCAGTGAACAGTAACTCAGGAAGACCTATTCATGTTTGATAAAACATTAAAAATAGCAAATAATTGAATTAATGTACGAAATTTTTAGGTTAAAAAGTAGACAAACTAAGATTTAATTTGATATATAGAGTGCCTTATTTGGATGTATACACGAAAATATATAGATTGTTAAAGTTGGGACCAGAATGCTGGATTCAGGAGAAAGTTATTGGATGAACAGTAAGATTGAAACGTTGACCCACGTTGAATTTGTCAAGGATTGGTCAACCAATGATTTTTCCCTGAAATATACTTAAGTTATATTCATGTAGCAATTTGAACCACTTCATTTAGATTTTTATAGAATTAGTTATGAATTTTCAAAGTTAGGTCACTCATCTGGAATTTGCCACAGTGAATAGTACCCGATATGAATAAAATTCCAGATTTAGAGTTTAGACTACAATGACTAGCAAAGTGGTTCTAAGTGCTACTGAATGGTCCCTAAGATGTATAAAAATAAGGATGTGACATTTTGGTATCAGAGCAAAGGATTCTGGCTTAGGAAATGCTCTGAGTAGATGATTGGTAGATAGATATGCCATGTTAAAGCTGTCATAATTGACACTAAGTTAGTGATTACAGGATGGCTAGACATAGATGTGGGTCTAAAACTACAGTAAACCAATGGGAATTAAGACCAGAGGTCTCTAGTTCAGATAGTTCAGAAGAAGAGATAGTAAGCAATGATTCTGACCTCTGGACACCTCCAGTAGCTGGTGATTCTGAGGAGGATAGTTCCTCGGTAGGATCAAATTTTTCGATTGATGATCAGGAGGTGATGATAACAGAAGGCCCTATTCCTGCCATTCCCATAAGTGCGGTACCCTTGAATATAGCATACAATTCAGGATCCAGCTAGGTACGTGGTCAGAGTAATGCGCCAGGTCCCAGTAGGCCCGAAGTGACCCTAGTAGAAATACATTTGGGAGGTTTAATCGTAAGAATGGTCCCAGGGAGGAACCTGAATAGAGAACAATTTGAGAGCTCGGTAGCATTAACCTGACAACTATACGAGTTGAGGCAGACTCTGATCAAAAATATAGATCAAGATTATACGGTCTACAAGGAGTTTATTACGAGAGTAAAAGCGATATACCAAGCTTGGGATCTAAATGTGCTGACCATGAGTCTTTGGGAAGCTATCATGGATGATGTACTACCCACTACCCCTACATGGAGATCAGAGTTGGACCGGTATTTTGATGAAGAACCATGCTGTACCGTATCCGACTGGATCTACTTAGTAGGAGAGTTTATTAGAATAAAGTTTAAGAAAAATTAGAGCAATGTTTCCAATGTGTAAAAGATCAGTACAGTAGCATATGTAAGACTGTAATATGTACTTTGTATGCTATGTTTGAAATGAAATAAGAAATGTTGTTGTTTATCGCATTCCTTTCTATGTTAGAACATAACAAAATGGTTCGAACAAGAAGAACGATTCCAGAGGAGGGACCACAGGAAGCTGGAAATCTTAATCAACTAATTTTAGAGCGATTAGAGCAACAACAAAAGATGATAGAAGAAATGAGAGCTACTTAGGCACGAAATGAGCAGGAAAGAGATGCTGCCATAGCCGCAGTAGTAGCAGCAGCGGTAAATAATTTAAGACCGCCAGAGCCTTCAGGAGCAACTAGTAGAGAACCTGAAGAAGTACCACAGCAGAAGGAGCATCCCCAGAGATGGGTTGAATCGAGGAAGGAGGCAGTAGGAATCCAACAATGGATGGTTCAATTTTGTAAACACAATCCTCCAGTATTCGAAGGGACATTCGAAGTACAGGTAGCAGAGAATTGGGTCAGCAGATTAGAGAAGATCTTTAAGGTCCTCGACTGCCCAACTGAAACTAAGGCCCAAATGGCCATCTATCAATTGGAAAAGGATGCGGATAGATGGTGGAAGAATACAGAGTTACTTCTCCAAGCAAGAGACATTTCAGTTACCTGGGAATATTTCTTGAGCAATTTTATGAGAAATATTTTCCTCAATCTGTCAGAGATGAAAGGGAGGCCGAATTCCTTGTGCTGAGGCAAGGAGAAAAAGAAGCTTTTGACGAATATTTGGCCAAGTTCATCCGGCTGTCCCAGTATTCTACGTATCTACGCCAAGTGGATGACGAACGCTGGATGACAGAAAGAATGATTAGAGGACTGAACTCTATGCTAAAGGAGAAGTTAACTCCGCAACAATACAGCCAGTTCAATAAGGCTGTGGAAGCGTGCCGAATTATAGAAAACAGCATGAATCGTCGAATGCTGTCCAGACCCAGGAGTAGAGATCAGGTGATCCCGGATAAGGCCGGTCGAAGTCAAGAAGCTGCAGGTGGGAGCGGCTATAAGAAGAGGAAGCGACCGTGGCAGAGCAAAAAGCCAAATAGAGGAAATTTCCGCGGCAGATCCAACAACAGGGATTCAAAGGCCCCAGTATGTGAAAAGTGTGGAAGAAATCATTGGGATAGACCATGTTTAATGGGACAGAATGTTTGTTACACCTGCGGAAAGCCCGGACATTTTTCCAGAGAATGTCCTCAAGCTATAACTGATCCAAGGCCAAGGACGGCGGGATGAGTGTTTGCACTCACTAGAGAGGACGCATAACGATCATCTGAGATGATCCAAGGTACAATCTATCTCAATGATCATGCTGTGACTGCTCTATTTGATTGGGGTGCAAGTTATTCCTTTATATCTTATGAATGTGCTAAAAGCCTAGGCCTTTTGATTAGTAAATTGCGTTATGATATACAGGTGAAAACCCCCACCAACACCAAAGTAATCACGTCTGATGCCTGTCTAAATATCGTTGTGCGTTATGAGTACTGCAGTACCACCCTGGACCTGATCTGTATGCCTTTCCGGGAGATTGATGTCATACTCGGTCTAAATTGGTTATCCTCCAATAATGTGATATTGGACTGCAGAAACAAGACCCTGGCTCTTGGTCCAAAGATCACTGATCGGAGCTCAGAAGTGCAACTGAACTTCATGACGGAGGCTCAGGCAGAAAAATGTTTACGGAAAGGATGTCAGGGATATGTGGTATTCTTTTCTGTCCAAACAGAAGTAGAAGAAGGCATCGAGGAGATTCCTGTAGTCAATGAATTTCCTAAAGTCTTTCCAAAGGAGATTCAGGGATTACCTTCAAAGCGTGAAGTGGAATTTGTGATCGACATCATACCTGGAACTGGACCAGTATCAAAAGCCCCGTACAGGATGGCTCCCAATGAAATAATGGAACTGAAGAAGCAAATTGAGGAGCTATTAGAAAAGGGTTTCATACGACCCAGTGTATCGCCATGGGGTGCTCAAGTGCTATTTGTCAAGAAGAAAGATGGCAGTTTAAGGCTATGTATTGACTACAGGGAATTAAATAAGCTTACAGTTAAGAATAAGTATCCTCTTCCCAGAATTGATGACCTGCTAGACCAATTGGCAGGAGCGAGCTTATTCTCCAAGATTGACTTGAGATCTGGCTACCATCAACTAAGGGTCAAGCCAGATGATATTCCAAAGACGGTATTCACGACGCGCTACGGTCATTTTGAGTTTCTTGTGATGCCTTTTGGGCTAACCAATGCACCTGCTATTTTCATGGACTACATGAATCGGATCTTCAGGCCTTATCTAGATCAGTTCATTGTGGTGTTTATTGATGATATTCTGGTATACTCCAAATCTCCAGAGGAGCATGAAGGCATTTGAGGATTGTTCTTGGTACCCTTAAAGAGAAGAAGCTCTATGCTAAGCTGAGTAAATGCGAGTTTTGGCTGTCAGAAGTTAAATTTCTCGGTCATGTCATATCCCGAGACGGGGTAGCTGTGGATCCTAGCAAAGTTGAAGCAGTTTTGAGCTGGGAGCAGCCCAGGACAGTGACGGAGATCAGAAGTTTTCTCGGCCTAGCAGGGTACTACAGGAGATTTATTCAAGATTTTTCTCGAATTGCCTTACCACTCACCAAGCTGACCAGAAAGAATCAGCAGTTTAAGTGGGATGAAAAGTGCGAGGCTAGCTTCCAGCAGTTGAAGCAGAGATTAACAACTACTCCCGTGCTGATTATTCCAGACCCAACTCAGACTTATGTAGTCTACACTGATGCTAGTAAGCAGGGGTTGGGATGTGTGCTTATGCAGTAAGGTCGAGTAGTAGCCTACGCCTCTTGGCAGTTAAAGCCACATGAAGAGAATTATCCCACTCATGATCTGGAGCTTGCGGCGGTGGTCTATGCCCTGAAGATATGGAGGCATTACTTATATGGAGCAACGATAGAATTGTTTTGTGACCACAAAAGCCTGAAGTATCTACAGGATCAGAAGGAGTTGAACATGAGGCAGCGGCGATGGATGGAATTGTTAAAAGATTATGATTTTCAGGACAAATACCATCCAGGGAAAGCCAATGTGGTAGATGATGCCCTGAGTAGAAAGGTGGTGCAGGTTGCATACATAATGATCAAGGAATTAGAACTGATAGAGGATATGCGCGACTGGAGCCCTCTATATCAAATGCAACTGATGGAGAATCCTTTCTGAGGAGTTCATGTCAGGGCCTGCATAGAAGTTGAGATAAAAGAGGCTCAAAAGCAGGATAAGCTCGCGGCAATATTCAAAGACAAGCTAGAGAAGGGGAAGACAAGGAATTTTGAGATGTCCCCCGACGGATTACTACAGTTTCGGGGAAGACCCTATATCCCTAATGTTTGGGATTATGGGAAAGGATTCTGGAGGAAGCACATAAAAGTCGGTATACTGTGCATCCAGGTATGACCAAGATGTACCATGATGTTAAAAGGTTATTTTGGTGGCCTGGATTGAAGAAAGATGTCGTGACTTACGTGTCTAAGTGCTTAACCTGCCAGAAAGTGAAAGTTGAACATCAAAAGCCAGCAGGAACATTACAGCCTCTAGAAATCCCTGTGTGGAAATGGGATGGGATTGCCATGGACTTTGTGGAAGGACTACCCCTGACTCCAAGTAGACATGATGCAGTGTGGGTAGTAATTGATCAACTGACAAAGTCAGCACATTTTCTGGCAATCAATAAGAGAGATTCTCTTGAAAAGCTGGCAAAGCTGTATATAAAGGAGATAGTTAGACTTCATGGTATCCCGAGCAGCATTGTGTCTGATAGAGACCCTCGATTTACTTCAAATTTCTGGAGGGCTTTACAGGAAGAAATGGGCACTACTCTCAGATTTAGTACAGCTTATCATCCTTAGACAGATGGTAAATCTGAAAGAACAATACAAACGTTAGAGGATATGCTGAGAGCATGTGTCTTAGATTTCAAAGGCAGCTGGGATATCCATTTGCCCCTTATAGAGTTTGCTTATAACAATAGTTATCAGGCCAGTATTCAGATGGCCCCTTTTGAAGCACTTTATGGACGGAAATGTAGATCCCCCTTATGCTGGCTAGAGTTGAGTGAGAGAAGAATACTTGGTCCAGATATAGTAGATCAAACCGCAGAACAAGTTGTAATGATTAGAAGGTGATTGTTAACGGCTCAAAGTAGACAGAAAAGCTATGCAGATATCAGAAGGAAGCCGTTAGAGTTTGAAGAAGGAGAACATGTATTCCTTAAGTTAACTCCAACCACGGGAGTCGGACGATCGATTAAAGTGAAGAAGTTGCATCCAAGATATATCGGACCATTTCAGATTCTCTCAAAGATAGGAGCAGTAGCCTACAAGTTGGCTCTTCCTCTGAATCTGAGCCAGATACATGATGTGTTTCATGTTTCCCAATTAAAGAAGTATGTTCCAGATCCATCTCATATAATTGAGCAAGATGAGGTCGCACTGCGAGATGACTTGACCTATGAGGTTGGACCGGTGCGAATTACTGATAGAAAAGTCAAGCAGTTGCGGAATAAGCAAATTCCTTTAGTTAAAGTGATCTGGAAAGGTTTGACTGAACAAGAGGCTACATGGCAAACAGAAGAAAAGATGAGAGAAAAGTACCCTGAATTGTTTGTATAGGATAGATGTAATGTAAATTTCGGGGACGAAATTTATTTTAGGGGGAGAGAAATGTAATATCCTTAAATTCTGTACTGATATCCATGAGCAGATTAAATGGAATATACGAGTTCTGTTTCAGGAAAAAGATGTGGTCCTTTATCTAAAGAAAAGGATTAAATTGCAAAAGAAAAGAAATGAAAGGACTTAAATGCAAATATAGAAAGTTTGAGATTAGGAAAGAAAGGTAGACAAAAATGTGGGGTCTTAAAGTGTAATTTTAGCCAAATAAAGGGACTTAAGTGCAAAGAAGGAAAAGTTCCCTGGGGCTAAAGTATAATTAAAGAAAATTAGGCCAGAAGTGGTTTGGACTGACCGGTGGCATTTCAGTCCCAGATTTTACCAGAAGATAGGGCAAGTGACGCTGGGTAATCCAGCTTAACGCTGGAATTTTTGAAGACTCCAGATAGCCGAAAATGGACTGATCGTCCGAAAGTTATAAAAATTTATACCGGATACCCTAGATTTCAAATATAAGTAAGAAATTACAGGATGATGCACCCTTATGGGGCGGATGTCGGGAAACTGACAGAATACCGATAGGAGGTTTGTAGGAAAAGTTATCCGCAAATTAGAAAATCCAGACGGGGTATGAGGCCTCCAGGGATCCGATAGGGAGATTTATCGGTATTTTTAAAGGGGCTGAATGCGATCGGATGACTTCAGTCAGATGACTATTATAACCCACAGGGATGCCTGAACACAGTAGGACACTGTATCTGGGAAAAGGAGCCGATGTCCGGAAAGGTGTATAATCGGTAAATAATAATTAAAATATTCGGTGAACTAGGGCAGAGGAAGATTCCTCGTAATGTGTGCCATACAGGTAATGGACCCAGGAAGCCCAAAAATGGCGCCATTAGAGGCCCAATAAGACTCTTGTACTGATAGGTGGGCCAGTGTCCAGCGGAACTCCGGAAAAGTGCGAAATTACGAAAATGCCCCTGTGTTGTACAAAAAGGGCAGCAGATAAATGGAGGGCATTCTGGGCATTCTGGACAGGCCTAGAGGCTAAGACACATCTAAATAAGGTTGACTAGAGCCAATATATGCTTTGACCCGGTTCAGAAAGGTGTGAAATGACGATTTTGCCCTTAGGGTTAAAATAGGACAAGATAGGGCACCAAGGGCATTTCGGTCATTTTGGAGGGGATCTGTAACTAAGTCTGGACCTAGTATTAAAAAGTTAATGATATAAATGGTCTAGCTACTAAATGTGAGGTCAGTAGACATAAAAAGGATTTTCAGAAAAATCAGATTCAGAAAATAGCACATTTTTCGAGGAGGCGGACCGGCCCGGTACCGGATTGGACCGGAAAGCTTCCGGAAGGCTCTAGCTCTCTCTCAATTTCGCCATGTGAAGAATGTGGGAGGTGAGGTGTCCCATGAGTTGGCATTGAGTGATGTCATGCATGATGCAGTAAAAGGAATAAAGAAAAATAGGAAATTCAGGAAAAACCAAGACCACAGGATCATAAGTCTTCAAAATTACGAGATTGCCATTGCTCAACACTATAAATACCCCCTAGCTCCTCATTTCAGCACAAGCAAGAAAGAGAGGAAGAAAGAAGTTCTTGAGAGAGAAAGTGAGAGAAAGAAAGAAGTAAGGAAGTTCTGGTGAAGTTGGAAGTAGTAGAGAAGTTCTGAAGCTCTGCTTGTGAGGTAGCAACTAATCCTAGCTCTTATGTAATGTCTTTGTGATTTGTTGTGCTTTTGTTTGGTTGGATTGTTGTCTTATATGTTATGCTTGAAGCTCTATTCCAATGCTATGATCATATGTTATTGAATATGGAAGCATGCAGCATACTTATCTGTACACAATCACAAGCAAGCACCGTCACTCTGCATTACATATATTGTTATGATTATTGCTATTGGTATTCTTTTGAATCTCATTCCCAAATATAACATTACAGGGGAGGTTCTGTAAAAATAAAATTTGGAAACCTTAAGAGACGCCGGTAGGCTGCCGAAATTCTGGCAACGAAGACGGGACAAAGAAAGGAACTGATACGTACTGTGTACGTAGGTGCTGTCTAAGGAGGCTGGAAGTGAGTGGACCTAGCAGGTTCATCCAGTCTTTCTTGGGTACTTACGTAGAATGGTAGCTCCTACGGGAATTACCGAATCGGTATAAGATCGGTTACTTTCTACAGACAGAATGTAGCAGCTATGCTGTCAAAATTTTAGACAACGTAAAGTGTAACAGAAATAGGAGAATGTTAATCATGCACTAATATATAACAGTTGATTATTTAATATTAATTGTTATCTGGCATGTATAACTGATATGTGTTGGTTGTATGCATGTGTATGTAAAGACTAAATGCTGAAAATAGGCTCAGCGAACAGTAACTTGGGAAGACCTATTCATGTTTGATAAAATATTAAAAATAGCAAATGATTGAATTAATGTACGAAATTTTTAGGGTAAAAAGTAGACAAACTAAGCTTTAATTTGATATATAGAGTTCCTTATTTGGATGCATCAAATGAATCTGTAGGTGCCATGTTAGGATAGAAAGATGGTAAGCTATACAAAGTCATTTCATATGCCTCTAAGACATTAGATAGGGCTCAACAGAACTACACTACTACAGAAAAAGAACTCTTTGCTATAGTGTTTGCACTTGAAAAATTCAGATCTTATCTTTTGAGTTATAAAGTGATTATATACACTGACCATGCTGCTGTAAAGTTCTTGTTTAAAAAGCCACAGTCCAAGCCTAGACTCTTGAGATGGATGTTGCTAATCCAAGAATTTGATGTGGAGGTAAGAGATAAAATTGGAGCAGAAAATGTGGTAGATGATCATTTAAGCAGATTGCCTGAAAATACAAGGGGAGTATTAGATTCTGACATCATTTGTGATACATTTAGAGATTGTTCTATTTCTGTGATTTCTGTAATTGCACCTTGGTATTGCCACATAGTAAACTACATTGTTACTGGTCTAATTTCACCTTCTTTATCTCATTTCCAAGGCCAGAAGATCAAGCATGAGGTGAAATTTTACATTTGGGAACCACCCATCCTATAGAAGATATGCAGTGATCAAGTTATAAGAAGATGTGTGCTAAGTAAAAAAGTAAACATCATTCTTACAGCATGTCATTCTTCTGTTTGTGGAGGACATTTCAGTGCAAAGAAGACTTCCAGAAAGATTTTGGACGTTGGTTTTTATTGGCCATAGATATTCAAAGACTACTATGAATACTGCAAAGCTTGTGACAGGTGTCAACATTTTGGTGGACTGACTAAGAGACATGAAATGCCTCAGCAGCCTATGCTGCTCTGTGAGGTGTTTGAAGTATGGGGCATTCACTTCATGGGACCATTTCCACCATCCTTTGGTTATGCATATATTCTATTAGCTGTGGATTATCTCTCAAGATGGGTGGAGGCTATACCAACAAGAAAGGATGATGCAGTGACAGTTTTCAAATTTCTTAAGTCAAGCATCTTTTCAAGGTTTGGTGTGCCAAGAGCTATAGTGAGTGATCAAGGCTCTCATTTCTGTAATAAGATTTTAGGAGGGTTATTTGCCAAGTTTGGGATCAAGCACAAGGTTTCAATAGTTTATCATCCTCAAACAAATGGTCAAGCTGAGAATTCTAACAAAGCTATTAAGAGGATTCTAGAGAGGATAGTAAAGACCCTCAAGGAAAGATTAGAGTACAAGGTTAGATGAAGCTTTGTGGACATACGGAATAGCTCATAAGACACCACTTGAGATATCCCCATACCAAATGGTCTATGATAAAACATGTCATCTACCAGTAGAAGTTGAGCACAAAGCATTCTGGGCAGTTAAAACTTGTAACATGGATTTTGACACTTCTGGAGAAGAAAGAATGTTGCAGATTTAGGAACTATAAGAAATAAGACTAGATGCCTATGAAAATTCCAGAATCTACAAAGAAAAGGCCAAGCTTCTTCATGATAAGCAGATATTGCGCAAGGAATTTCATGTTGGAGATAAAGTTATGAGATTTAAAGCTAGATATGCTTTCAAACCTGGAAAACTTGCCACAAGATAGGATGGTCCATATGTGGTGACTATGATCCATGACTATGGAACAATTGAATTGATGGATGAAGGAGATGGTGCAGTATTTTAGGTCAATGGCCACTTATTGAAGTTGTACAAGGAGAACTTCAAACCCCCATGATATTCAGGTTGTCTGCTTCCTTGTTTCCCCACTTACAATAGTCTACTTTAATCAGTTTCCTATATACTTGAACTGTATTTGTTGATTAAGTGTGGGGGAGGAGACCAAGTTAGTAGTGGTAGCAATAAAAATTAATAAATTCATTTTAGATTCTGGTGTAGTGTTGTCATGATTTCTGCTACCTTTGCATGTTTTTCATTGCTTCTTCACAATGAGGACAATGTAGAATTTAAGTGTGGGGGAGGATGAGCTTTATTGAGTGAGATGGGTGAATAAAAATCAGATAATTGCTGTGATTTTGTGAATTTTGGTCGCGACCCTATGTTGTTTTTATCGCGACTAATTTGTTCAAATGGTCAAAATTTCTTCTCTGTGAAGATTGGTTGCGACCGTTGCTTATTTTTGTTGCGACCAAAGTTCATATTTTTTGATATTTATCTATCTGTGACGATTAGTCATGGTATGTGCTTAATTTTTTCGCGAATGTAACTCTATGAATTTTGGTCGCGACTAGAACATATGTGTTTAATAGGTTTACTCTCGATAATTTTTAGTCGCAACCAATATTCCCTGTTTTCTAAAAATTTCATCTCTGTGTAAAACAGTCACGACCACATGTCCTTTTTGTCACGACTAAAAGTGATCTTTTGCTAAAAACTTCTCCTATTTCATTCTGATTGGTGTTTGGGCTGTAGAGTTTACTGTCATGGATTCAAAATTGAACTTTGAACATATAATTTTGAACATTGGCAAGCTTAATGAAGTGTTAGTTGCTTGTTTCATTTATTCACTACTGGAAATTGTGCATCATAAATGATTAATCTCATGTATTTTGTTTAAAATTCATACAATCTAGTCATGTGAGCTGATTAGGATGAGTAAGCTAGATGGAAGTATTTTGAGCCTTCAACATATACTCCTTTACATTGTGTGACACCATCTAGTTTGGTAACTTTGCAGAACTTGTCTCAATCCTTGATTCAAAACCACATTAGCTCCATGGAATTGTGAAAATGATAAGGGCATTTCTTTCAAAACCCTCTTGACTAAACAGAACACACATAAATATTAAATCCTTTGCTTTACCCCTTTGATACCTTCATTTCCTTTAAAAATTCTATCCTTGATTAATGAATACTATGCAAGATAGTTGCTGTTGTAGTAAGTCTTTAATTGTGAATGAGTGCTAAGTTGCAACTACTTGTTGAATGTCTTAACCTCAAGGTATTGCTATCTGGTTCAATAGTGAAAACAAAGGAAAAGTACATAGAAAGAAAAAGAAAAGAGAAAGAAAAGAAGAACAGAAGAAAGAAAAGAAAAACCAGATGCAAAAAGTGCTATTCAACTAGTATGAAAAGAATTAGTTTGTGACTTACTATTTTCTGCAGCTGTGTAACATCCCTAATTTCTGTACTAAGTTGTATGTACAGATTGAATAAAATATATGAGATGTTTAGGAAAAGATGTGGCCATATTTATGTAAAGAAAATGATTAATTGGAAGAGGAAGAAAGTCTAAGAGCTAAAGTGCAAAATTACAAAAATGTCACTGTGAAGCCTTAAGAAACTAGAAGTAAATGGAGGGCATTTTGGTCATTTCACACAATAGATAGATATAAGAGGAAATTTGATAGTAAATTATTATAATTAATATGAGAATTTATGGAGTTGACAGAAGTCAAAAAGGAGTCTTGTAGAACTAATTATGAAATTTACGGTGAAAAAGGACACCGATAAAGGGTTAAAGGAAATATATATAATTTTTAACAGGACTTCTGGGTCTCAGAAAATTATGAAACTTTGTAGAGAATTCATTTTATATTAGAATGAATTTCTAAAAATGTTAGAACAATTAAAGGAGGATGTTTCATTTTGGTATCAGAGCAAAGGATTCTGGCTTAGGAAATGCTCTGAATAGATGATTTCTGGCGTTAGTACAAAATAAAGTTAGCACAGAACAAAGGGTTCTGGCTCAGAGGATAAGATTCTGGTACAGAACAGAAGGTTCTGGCTCAGTGATGCTCTGGTTTAGTGAGACTGATCCCTTAAACAAATGAGAAGTTTGAGTGGTTCTTTCCCTAGAGTATGATATAGGGATGGTGTTCACTGCTTAGAAAGGTTTAGATAGAAGACAGTGACACTAGACGAATGAGACTGTACCTAAGCTTTATAGTCTTACGAAGGATATGATTACGATCGACTAATCTTAGTCAGCCGATACAGCCGAGGTCTCATGTTTATTAAAATAATGTGGCTGGACTAAGCAGAATAATGTTTAAGAAGCAGTTTCCTCTATGGATAGAGATAGAAGCTGATCAGTTCACGACTAAGGAAGCTGTAAGAGTAGCTTGAGGTATCATGTTGTGACCAGATACTATAGTGAGCATGCTAGATGTCCAAGTTATGATAAGTTAAGTCATAAGTCACGATGAGAGAAGACTTTTGGTCGCAAAACACAGAGTAAATGTTGCAGTAGTAGACATAGGGATTCATAAAGTTAAGCTTGAAATATCAGTTAATTAGTGAGACCCCCAACCTGTAATGCTGTACAAAGATGAGGTACACCTAGACTTTAACTCTTTAGGTAGTGAAGAGAGTTCAGATGACAACATAAGGGACTCAATCAGGAAGGTTTATAGTAAGGTACCCCATGCATATTTACAGTCTCGAGATTATGAGAAATTCAGTCAGATGTTGTGTATGCATCAGATAATGCTGCACTAGATAATGATGGGTCTAGTAATTATGTACAGGATGAGTTTGATAGAGTGCTCTCTAACCCTGATATAAGCTCTCTTCCTTCGATAAGAGGACAGATTACAGCTGAGGAAGCTGAGAACTGATATTGAATTATAGGTATGCCAGATATTATTCCTCCTCCACTAGAGTTTGAGGATAAGTTTGATATGAGTAGCCTAAGATCCAGTTACAATCTATGACATCCCTTCCTATTATCGTAGTCCAGGAATATATGAGGTTATAGATAAAGATTAAAGGGATATTCTTAGCCTAATCCACCCCAGCCTTCTTTATGAAAGACAGACAATGTGACTATACTAGTCTCAAGAAAGGCTGTGGGAAGTGAACTACTTAGTTTAGGTTAAGGGATGAAAGGAAGTAGAAATCAAGAGCAGTCAGTTTAGCTGCAGTTCCTCAATGTCGTAGCAAGGATGATAAACAGAGATGTGATAGAGGGCATTGACCTGGATTAAGTTTTCATGTTAGTAGCATGATATGAGATGGCCATAAGCCAGATATTGCCATATACCCTACGTGGCATGTAAAACTAAGTGAGCTTTTGGCAAATGGTTCACAACTGATGGGTAAGGATCGGCCATTACTAGGGTAAAGACTAGACAAGAACATTACAAGGGAATGTTTAAAGCAAGTTAGATCCAGGTTGGATGTAAAGCAGTTTGGGACACAGCTAGAAGTCCTCAAGAAGTTAGGTCATAACGAAAGGTGACCCGAGGTCATGACTAAAGAATGTAGAGCTGTCCAGTCATGACAAGTAGAATGAGATGGTCACAACTAAAGTTCATGGATGCGTTGCGCCTAGTTCATACTCAGGTCATGATGAAGATACGCAGGGACCTGATGAAGGATGAAGATGCCAGCCTCACTGAAGGTTATCAGTTAGAGGTTTAGCACATGATGTAGGCAAGCTAAACAGTATGAGAAATAGAGATACATGCTAGTCTAAGATGATGTTCAGAAGTAGATCCTCTATGTGACTATCAAGAGTAGATCTACATTTGGAAAGACTTAGTTCAGTTAGTCTTTTATGAACAAAATAATCAAAAGTTAGGATAAGGCTTGCGCAAGAAATGAGCCTAACATATGGCTTCAAGTTCTCGAAAGTTAAAGTCCCTGAAACAGGATATTAGTCCCACATCGGTTGGGGAGGTGAACGAAGCATGCCTTATAAAGGTGTGGATACCTCTCCTTCATGAACGCATTTCCAGTACTCACCAAGCGCCCAAATGGGGGTAGGCAGGCACGAGTGGTAGGCAGGCAGTGCTGGGAAATAAAACCCTGACCTCGTGTGGGTCTAGAGGTGCCTGCCTAAGGGGAGAAGGGACAATATCTTTCGCTGCATAGCTCTGATACCCAGAGGACGTATTTTCGGGTGCCTAAGGGGTTAAAGTCCTCATGTGCCTGGAGAACAAAACCGTGACCTCATGTGGGCCTGGGGCCTGCCTAAGGGGAAAGCGGACAATATCTATATGGAAGGGTGCTGGGCTGTTAGAGAACACAAGTAATGGTGCTAGATGATGAATGAGATTTATATAATCTAAGTTGGTCAGGATCAAGAAAAAGACCAGGAAGGAACCATAGTCCGGTCAAGAGTAGACTGAAACTGATGTATACGAGCGGAAATAGTTAAGAGATAGTAGAAAGACACTAATGTTACTCCAGAGAAATGGAGATTGTTCCGCTCACCTGAGAAGTAATTCTTGATTAAGATTATGAAAAGTATTCCTCTAAGTTAAATAGGGATGAGCGTGAGGCTAAGGGTTAAAAAGAGAAAGAGGAACCCTTTGATGAAATATGTAGCCGAGTTCATCCACATGAGCAATGAGAGTTGAATGACTAAGAAGTCAGTTAATGGGTTGAATTCCGTGTTATAAAGAAAAAGTTTTTCTTAGGTAGTCACAGAAGTTCAATAGAGCAGTAGCTGTAAGCAAGATTAGAAAAAGAAAGATAGCCACGGTTCTAAAAATAAAGAAACTCCCCTATTCGATAAAAAGGTCGAGTCTATACCCTGATAAGAGGGTAGCATGGCAGCCTAAGTGAAATAGATAGATGTTTCAGGATGAATGATCAGGATATGATAGGCAATATGATAAAGGAAATATGTTTTGAGGCTTACTAAGTTTATTACAATGTCTGATGTATGGTTGAGCAAATTATGATGATGAATAGTTGCATCTCCTTGCAGTTGTCATATAATGACATGCATGTTAGAGTATGCCATGATGAATACTCCCATTTCGCAGTATATGCAGGGTAGAGTATATATGGTGAGGAAGTTATGAGAAAATTATGTTGCTCCCATCCCATATGATATGCAATAAAGAATGTATTAAGGATGATAGATAGTCTCAGTTTATGGGACGATAAGTTATGATATGATATTCTGATATGATTTATGATTGGGGTGATTCAGGTTTTTCTATAGGCTTGCAAATTCAGTGCTTAGAGCCATTTCTATTGAAAGGAATGGTATACAGAAAAAGTTAGATTTGAAACAGATGACTCTCAGATAGAGACTAGATTCAGATGAGTACAGATCACTCTTCAGATAAGAGTTAGATCTGATGCAGTTTGCTCGCAATTAGAGCATAGTTCAAATGGCTCGCAGTTAGAGCATAGATTTACATGAGAAGTTATGATAAGGCCATAGCAGCAGAATGCAATGGCAAGTGGTTAAACCATGATTGCACAAGGCATGGTAAGCCACAGTAAGGTAAGAAAGATGAGAAGGAACTCCTGAGTAAGAGAGGAAGTAAGTAAAGTCTTGGGAAATAATATGGGCTACTGAACGTAATATTTTTAAATTTTTATTGAGTTATCAACAAGTAGAAGCGGTGAACCCTATAACTTAGTCTGTTGGTTTAAGATCTTCGGGAGATATACAGAATCGCAGTTAGATTATGGAGGGTCGCAGTTAGATCCTAGCATGGCTCCGGGTCGCAGTTAGATCCTAACAATTCCAGAGTCGCAGTTAGATTCTGAAGAGGCTGATGGTTGATCGCAGTTAGATCCCGAGGTCGCAGTTAGACCTAGCCTAAGGAAAGTAATGAGCCATGAGATATGAGTATAATGTAGTATCTCTTTGGGAAGATGAATGCCAAAGACGAAGTTAAGTTATATGAGATAGAGAATGCTAAGGCTTAGAAGAGTAAGGTGTCCAGTTGTCACAGAAGTTGGTATAGATGGACAAGGTAAGAAAAGTTAAAAGTTAAAGTAAGATAGACCCTGGAGTTACACCAAGATGTTAAGAGGTAAGATATGAAAGAGTGTAAATGCCATAGAAGTTTGGCATATATATGATGAATGATAAACAAAGTTATGAAAAGTTAGAAAGGTTGTAATGTTGAAAATTCCTTTCGGTTACTTTTCACTCGCATGAACAGTGATTTGAATTTCATGATTTTGATACTTCCAATTGTCTTAAAATGAGATTTTGTGTGGGGGAAAGTGGAGGAACAAGTATGGGAAGCATTGGAATCAAAATGAGAATTTTTGGAAGATTTATGTATGTTTTTCCAAATCTGTATAGAACAGTGTATTCTTGCTGGAATTTGGTTATTTTTAGTTCATAAATGGATTCAAAAGGTAAAATTGTGTAGGGTAAGGTCAAGACATCAATTGATTCAAGGGCCAAGTTAATTGGCAAAGATTAAAGAAAGTTATGTTAGTTAAAGCAAGTTAAAGGTTCAAGAGAGATAGTCTTGAGTAGTGTTTGAGCTCATGGTCCTAATGGATTATGTAATGAATATGAATGTGATTAGGACCTTGAAACCTCTAAGAAGATGTTGGGGACTGATTGACCAAAAAGCTTGGGAAGCAAGTGCAAGCATTAGAAAGAGAGCTTAAATCCAAGGTAGTAAACTTACCCTAAACTTGTATGTATTGAATGTTATGCTTGATTGTGCTATGACTTTGTTGAATTGTGTGCATATGTGTATATGATTGAAGCTCTGTTTCTATGATTACCTTGGCCAATTGTATTTCATATGTTACATGGAAGCATGCACATTACACAATGTTTACACTTTCACAAGCAAGCACAAGTAATTACTTTAATGCATGCATTGTTTAGTACCGTTTGCTACTGAGATTTCCCCAGAAATCTCACCCCATCCATGTAATCCCAAACCCACAGGTTTACGAATGAGTAAAGAAGATAAAGAGGCATGAAGAGAGGTTGGGAATTGGAAGATTTGAATATTATGTAATAAATGTGCGAGTTGTTGCATGTAATGTTGTTATATGACAAGTTGAGCAACAATGTTCATGATGGAAAGGTATAATAGTAAATGATGAAATAAATGTATCAAATAATTATGGCATAACCCCATAATGTATATGAATGTATGAAAGGCCAAAGAGATTGGTTATGTGTTCTAGAACAATTAATGGAAAATTCATGTTTTTTGAGGTTAAGGTTAAGGTTAAGATTCAAAGATATTTTCTAGAAAATGCCGTTGTGCTGGTAGACTATACAAAGTACTGTGTACGTAAGTGCTGTCTAAGGAGGCTGGAAGTGAGTGGACCTAGCCGGTTCATCCAGTCTTTCCTGGGTACTTACGTAGAATGGTAGTTCTCGTGGGGAATTACCGAATCAGTACAGTTATCTTCTACCAGAATTTTTGGCAAAGAGAGATATAATAAAGTCAAGATTACTTCCATAAGTGTACTCTGAGATGTTTAAAGGAGGATGTTTCAAGCTGCACATTTGGAACTGTGGTTAAAATTGAAAAGGCTTGAAAAAGTAGGAACATGTGCAGTATTTCATTAATCATTGACATGTATTTCCATTTCATCACCTAGTCTTTCCAACATTACAACCCTAATAAAGACCCTTTGATTCATAACCCTTGTGGCATTTAGTGGTGGAGATGTAGGATGGTTACAAGCCTATGGGAAGCCTAAGCTAGATGGTTGAGTGAAATTACCTTAATAAGAGAGGGAGTGAAACACTATACCTTGAGAGAAAATCTCAACCTAGTTGCTTATTATGATTAAATGGCATGAGTTTGATGCTTTTATTGATATGAGGTTAGTATGGATTGTTGACAAAAGAAGGGAAAGAATTGATGGGTGCAAGTACTTATGCTGAATCTGTTTTGCCAATCTTGCTGAACATATGTGTTTGAATTTTAGTTTGATCCATAATTTTGCATAGAGTGCAAAAGCTAAGTGTGGGGGAGTTGATAAACTCATATTTGTAATGGTTTTTAATATGTTAAAAGAGAGTTTTATTATTAATTCTGCCCACATTTACTATTATGTTGAGTAATTAATTAATAAAATAGAATTGGAACAGTTGAGAATTAATTGATGTGACTTTAATGATTAATTGGACAAATAAATCTGTTTATTCTCATTTTCCATGATAGGCCAAAGCAATAACAGAAGGGAGAGTTGAACAGAAGGTGATTTAAGCATGTGATGAACTGAATAGCTGGATTTAACAGATTGCAAACAAGAGCTGATAACAAATTGCAAGTGGGAGATCATGCATGAACTGGCACATAAAGGAGCATTGTTCACTCATCTGGCACTATTCACACATCAACATACTCCATCTGAACAGAATGAACAAGTTGCTGACAGCAAGTGGGGAGAATGTGCTATAAATAGAATTGACATGTGGTAATAGAAGCAAGTGGACTAAAGAAGAGATTGGTTCATGCATCTGATCACCCATTTCATTTGCAGCTATATATGAATCACAGAACACACTTGATAGAGGGGGATTGGATACACGCACATAGCACATTTCACTTCTCACGGATCACATTTCATTCCACTTCACCACTAACATTCCCTGACTCTATTCAAACTTCAAATCTCATTCATTCCACCAGTTCCACTTCACGCACATATCACTCTTTTTCTCCATCTTTATTTTCTCTTCTGCAACTTTCCTCTGTTCTAGTCAATAAAAATAGAGGAAAGTTCTGCATATCCATTTCATCTCCATTTTCTCCTTCTTCTTCCATCATGACTACTACTATGCTTTCTATTGCTGCTGGAGTTCAGAAGACAATGCAAGGCTAAGCTGTTGTGCTCTCTTGGAGATGACACTAAACCAGAATCCTTGAGCTGAACAGGGAGTTCATTGTGTTTTTAATTTAGATTTGATTGTATCGAGTTGATGTAATTAATTCTGTGATTACTAATGCAATTAGAGTAGTAGATGACAAAGTAGGAAACCGAGTTGGATTTCTTATTTATGCATAAATTGTCCTTTGATTGATTCTCATCTTTGATCGAGTTGAACATAGCTGTGATTAATTGAAGTGATTTTATAACAGAGTACAGTTGTATCTATTTAATTCATATTCTTCTATCTCTAAGTTGAATGATTCCTATTCTCTATTCAATGTCTGCGAGTTGTAGCTTTGATTGAGATTTAGCTAGCGAGTTGTTAGCTAACATATTCTAATTCAACTGATTAACTTCTCATATTCTATGGATAATGAAGGTAAGGTAATCTCCAATGGAACACACTTGTCATTGATTCATTTCATCATCATAAACACATAAAATCATAAACAATAGCATAGGATTTACTTTCAGAATTTAGTCAATATCTCATCTCACAAATCATATGCTTAACTTGTTAATTTGTGGCTCATTAGATTAATTAGTAACTTAGCATCTATTTAGGCTCCTTGTGAATCGACCTAGGTTAACCTCCGCTTTACTATTGGTTAGCTTAGTTTTGTTTGATTATTAGAAATGACAGTTATCACCCTCTCACTCCCCTTACTCCCATAAGGTTGCAATCCACTCAAGAGTCTCACACTCTTAAGCAATTTAAAAAGATGATTTATACAAATGAGTTTCTCTCAGTAGAGTAGATAAGATAAACACTTAAGCTCACAACTCTCTAAGTATATCTTCTCTAAGAATATATGCACTGAAATGAGAGAAACAGATATACAATTAGTGAATGTAATCAAAGTGCATTGTAGGCATCCCTTGTTTTCCATACGTCTTCCCACTTCTCTAGCTTTCTCATTTTGGCTTCTTCTTTTATATTTGTTCTTCATAATTCTGTTGAAGTAGCTGTTGATGAATATAGTTGTTATTGCTAACGTATGCATATGACGCTTTTTGCCTTTTTGTTGATCTTTTCATTTGATCTTGCCTTAGCCTGTAAATGACCTTGAAACATGCTTTAGTGAAGATATATAATTATTATAAGCATATAGAAAATATTTTCAAATGATTTAGATTTAAAGATCAAAATCTGGTATAAAAATCTTTTTGCAAAATAGGTTGAATTATCGAAGAGCTTATACAAGATAAGCCTTATCGAAAAGGTCTTTGATAAATTGATGAAAAATCGCTTTTGAAACAGTTTAAATCTTTTCGAGCAATTCTTCGATAATCAGCCTTATCAAAAAAGACTTTGATAAATGTTCAATGAATTGTAAAGAGATAGATCATAATTTATCGAATAGTTCTTTGATAAATGTCCTTATCAAACAACTGTTTAAAAATATTCTTTCAAAATATATATTTTTAGACTTATCAATATATTTCACAATACATCATTTATCGAAGTGTTCTTCGATAAATGGACTCTTTGAATACCTTATTGATAAATACTGAAGAACATTCTTTTAAATATTTCCAAACAATATTTAATCTTTCAGAACATTGTAACATAATTGAAAATACATATTCACAAGATCATTTATTAATTTAGATAAAAAAATATAAGATCATCTTATAGCACATTAGAGCAAGTCACAAAATCATAAGCTTGTCTGAGTTTAACATATCAAAATAATTCATGAGCATATAATCATTCAGCAAATATAAATAAGCTATAAATTCATGAAGATCATTCATTCAATCAAATTAAAGTAATTTATAAGCTCATCAAAGTCATTCCAGGATTTATCCAATCAGAATTTTGACAGATTAATCTTAATAAAGGATCTTATCGAAAATCTCTTTGATAAATGACCTGATTGAATAGTTCATCGATAAGAACTTAATGAATCTTACTTTAAATCTTTCATGAATAAGCTTATCTTCATAAATTCAAGACAATTCAAATCATAGATGATTCAAACAGATCAATCAAAATTATAAGCAATGAATCATCATCAATATCATTTCAAACAATCAAATCAACATCAAAATATTAATCAATAATAAAATTCTAGTGATTTGAATTTGAAGCACTTTATCTTTTCTTTCTTCCATTTGACCTTATAAATTTGTAAGTCAAGATTCCAAAGATCATTTTAAGAAGAAAGCAATTTAATTCGATCACTGTAAAGATTATTTTATCAAAAGAGAAACCTCAGTGATCTAGAAAGATTAAAGTATTTTGAATGATCAAATTTTAAACCTTTAAACTTTTCCATTATCTGATCATAAAGTTTTATAAACAAATAACTTTTTATCAAAAGTAAATAGTGTAAAAAATCATAGTTTAGTGCTTTTGTAAACTTAGAAACTTATCCTTATTCATCGAAGAGTTATTGGATAAATCCTCTTATCGAATAGTCCTTCCATAAATGAGTCTTGTTCTTTGGAAAATGAAATATATTAATCGAAAACTTTATCGATAAATAATTTGATCAATCAATTCTTTCGATAAAACTTTTCTTAAATTCTTTTCGCAAAGCTGAGTTTGTGAAATACTTATCGAAGACTTCTTTGATAAATTCCCTTGTCAAATAAGTTTTCGAATAACTTCAATTTCATAACAACGACTCAAAATTTTCATAAACTCAATTTAGATTGATTTACCAAAGTCTTTATCGATAATAAACCTTATCGAATAGGTCATCGATAAATCCTTTTCAGAAAACAAATTTTCTTTCAAAAGTTCTTACTCATTTATTAAATAACGACCTTATCGATAAATTCTCTTTATCAAATAAGTTTTCTTTTTCAAATTTTTTCTCAATTTATTGTCATCATCAAAATATGGGAGTATAACATTTCTCCTCCTTTTTTTATGGAAAAAACTTAATTAAGGAGCTTAGAAAAACATTGAATTGCATTTAAAGATTAAGCGTTGATCAATAAGAAGCTACACTAGTAAATGTCACAAACATGGAAGCAAGAGCAATGTCACAAAAGCAAATTTTCATTGATCTAAAATATTGTAATTACAACATATTAAAAAAAAATTAGACAATCACTAAAACAGACTATCTCTCCCCCTTTTTGACATAAATAAAAAATGGGGTCATAAAGTTCTAAAAATAGAGCCCTGTGGAGGAGGTATATTATAGGTAGATCTAGAGGTAGAGGTAGATGGTCGAGTTGGGTTAGGGGATTTGAACAAGGAGGGGTATGTGCAATGTGATTCTTAAGATCAGAGACAATCTTAATCTCCAAAGAGTGACCAAACACACTGAGTAACTGGGAGAAATTATGACCAGAAGACTACAAACTCTCTTTAACCTGAGCCAATAAATCTTCCTTAAAACTTTTGAGTTATTGTTGAACCAATTGTTGAACTGCAGCTTGAGAGAATGAAGGGGTGGATGAAGGTTGTGCAAGGTTTACTGAAGATATTCTTCATATGGCTGCCTTGAAGTGGTCAGAAGCTGTTTGCCTTTCTAAGATTTCTTTGCCGCCAGCTGGTAAGGGTAGTGTGATCCTCATTCGATGTATCTGCTCAATCCTATACCTTAGTATTTTGATCTCTTTTTCTCCTTTTTCCAGATATGCTTTATTATTATGCTGAAAAAAGAAGGATACCAGTTAGGGATAGGGAATTAGAGTAGTCCTCGACTTATCAAAGTAAAAAATTTTGATTTCTGAATAAATTAGCTCCCCAGTATTTATCTTCTCACCACTGATGATTCTGGCTAGTAGCATATAATCCTCCTAAGTAAGATAGGTGAAGCTTCTAGACTTGTTCACCATACTTCTTGAGTAAATATAATGAATTATCCTATGATAATCACACATTTCCTTTGGGACAAACTTCAGATCACCTATGAAGCTATCACTGAGCATGAGAATTTGATAAACTATCTTTAGAGATAATTTTGGACCTTTCTCATGATCAGTGGTTTTGAGCAAGAAGTTGATTATCTCCTTGTCTAGCTTGATCTCTCTTCCTCTCAAGTGAGTACTACTTATCAGCTCATCCTAGCTTCATCCACTATCCTCATGTTACCATAAAATCTTTCTACAACCTCTAAATTATAAGGCAAATTAATTCCCAACCAACTTTCATAATATTTCATAGAGCTAGTAAGGTCTAAACGAGTCTTGTCATTGTACTACAGATTTTCTAGATCAACATATACCATAGGACAAAGCTCTTTATCTGAAAGCTCATTCTTGAATTTACCCTTATCAACCCCTTGATCTAGATTTCCAGTCAGCCATTCTAATGAAGCAAAGTTGAAAAATGGAGTGGGAATAGATGAAGGATCAGAAGAAGGAGATTCATGAATAGCTTGAGAAGACTTATTTCTTCTCTTTGTTTTTAAGCTTTGTTGACAATCCTGTCAGTTTATGATCTTTCGTGCTTGCATCTAAGTCTGTGGTGCAGGAGAAAAAGTATCTTTTGATGAACCCTTATCTTTGGTTACTTTAGTCTTTAATGAGCTTCCCCTTTTATTCTTCTTTCACTTTTCCAACCTAACTTCTGGTACTTTGGTTCTCGCTATTGTATGACTGATAAAAGAATAAACAGTAATGGTTGAGCATCGACGAGGTGAGTAGGTTAAGGATTTGGATGAGAAGTATGCTTTGGAATATTGGGGGAAAGATTTCAAACAGTTTTGATTGCTATGAAGGAGTTATGGAAACAGTTGTGAACTTTGGGTAAAGAGAATCTGATAGATTTTTTGATGAGGGTTTTGATGAACTGAACTGTAACGGTCATATTTTCAATAAATAGCTAATAATTTATCAATAAGTACATTATTCGAAGTGTTTATTAATAAATCTTTAAATAATGGTAAGAAATTTATCGAATAGCTTTTTGATGAGCCCCCTTATCGATGAATTATTCGATAAATAGCTACATTTTTCACACAATATTTATCGAATAATTCTTGAAAGAATACTCTTATCAAAGTGTTATTTGATCAGAAACTGTAGTTATTTTGAGAAAAATACTTCATTTTTTGAATAGCTTTTCGATAAGTATCCTTATCGGCAAGTTGTTCGATAAATTTCAACACTTTTTCATAAATTTTATCAAATAACATTTGGATAAGTGTTTCTATCAAAGAATTCATTAATAAAAAGCAACACATAACACTTTGCATAATTTTCAAAAACAATTCATTATTATCAAATACTTATTTGATAAATGACTTTATCAAATAGATTTTTGAAAAGATTTAATTTATGGAGACATGGCTTTTATTTCATGCTTGTCTAAGTTTTTATCAATGAGGACCTTTATCAATAACCTCTTCGATATGTTCCTGACTTTAAAAATAGAATGATATTTTGAAAAACATGAACTTTTAAAAATGAACCTTGTTAATCAGATTTCCTACAAAATAATTGCACTGATTTTCTTTCCTGGTATCCAACTTTGCTTGGATCCATCATTAGTTAGTTGGTAGCAAATTGAATATAATTCACATGCTCAGAATAAGTATAAACAATTTAGAACAGTTGAGCATGTTTACTTTATGCATATAGATAATATTCTTTATTTTCAGAAACATGTATGCATAAAGAATTAAATTATTGTAATATTGACTTTTCCCTTTTTTTGTGTTGAAGAAGGATTACTTTGCACTCCCATTGCATCCTTGGATTTCTTCTGACATATACTCGCAATGGTCTCTCAACTAATATGAACTTTGATGCTCGAGAGAACCTTCTTGTTCTATTCTCCTTAAGATAAATGAATGGTATAGTATGATAGTCCATTCTTGAGGTAGAACGTACTCCTTGGGCTTTTCTCTATTGCTTCTTATAAGTTGACTTTGAATTTCTAGAAGTAGATTCTTCATGAGTTTTCCTAGGTGATGTAGCTTTCACAGATACACAAGAAACTCTTGGACGCCACTTTTTTCCATGTACCATGCCATTCCTTTGAATGTTATCATGCACATTTGAAATATTGGAAGGACATTTTGATAACCATTTAACTTTGGGTCTTTGAGCATTAGTTTTGGACCTTGATTGTCCTTTAGGAACCTAAACTAAATTTCTCACATTAGAATTTTTTCTAATATAGCATGTGTGAGAAATGTGACATGGGTTACCACAATAATTGCAAATAACTTAATAATGTTTATCATTGATATCCTTGCAGGTATTGTGTTGGTCTAATGGAAGCAATCTATAATTATTGTATAAGATTTCTTTCTTCCTATTTGAATCTTCAGTGATATCCTTAGGATACAAATCATTTTTACTTTTAGAAATAGCATTAACAATAGGTTGAAAAATCATGTCATTAAAATTTTTGAAATTTTTTTCATAGATTTACAAGAAGGATTGAAATTCTTTACCATTGAAGCATTATGATCTATGAATAATGATTCACTAGATTCATATATGTTGAGCTCATCTTGATTCTCCTTTTCCTTTGTGTTGATCATCTCATGAAGATGTTATGTGATTTTTCCTTTTTCACTATCATTGATAACTGTCATTTTAATTATCAAACAAAACTAAGCTAGGTCGGATCACAAGGAGCTACTGGATGTTAGAGTTCCTAATTAATCTATTGAGCCACAATTTAACAATTTAAGCAGATGAGTTATGTTGTTGAGCTATTTGAACTAAGACTGAATGCAAAGTCTATGCTATTATTTCTGATTTTAATTGTTTATAATGATGAGATGAATGAATGATGACAAGTGTGTTCCCTTGGAGATTACCTTACCTTCATTGTCTACAGAATATCAAGAGTTAATCAATTGAACTAAAATAGGTTAGCTAACAACTTGCTAGCTAAATCTCAATTAACGCTACAACTTGCAGACATCAATAGAGAATAGGATGTTGGGAATTGGAAGACACGCAGCGGAAATTAACTTTAAAATTTTTTCATTCCCAGCCAGATCTACCGAATGTATTTAAGTCAAGGAGAAAGAAGTGTTACCTTCGGTATTCGAGCTTTGGTCATGACCTCAGTGTCCTCTAGTCGCGACTCCTCGCCTCTGGAACTTTCAGTCGCGACCTCCTCAGCTTCTAGTCGCGACTGTCACCTCTGGAGTTGTTAGTCGCGACCTACTATGTTTCACGTCGCGACCGGACTTCTCTGGAGTTTGTAGTCGCGACCTCGTCAACTTCAAGTCGCGACCTGTCTCCTCTTTTTGGATTTCTGACGTTCAGATGCCCGTATGGTCGCGACCTCAGTGTCAATAGGTCGTGACCTTGCTTCGTGTCTGGTCGATCGCAAGAAGTCGACAGCTCAGATCGGCTTCCTCTACCGATATCCACACGAACAGCGTTCCAATCACGAACGACGTGCTAGCGCCTCTTGTCCCTCTAGGGCTTTCTAGAGATTCCGTCCTCACCGTCTCTATTTCGGCAGTTTCTTATCTGTAAACCTTTTGCACTCTCCCTGCCCCTTTTCTCACGTCTGAATGTGTGTGTAGAGATGTGTAGAACCCTAGCTCCTAATGTCAAATATATAGGATGTATCGGGCTTCTAATTGGGCCGAGCTTCAGAATTAATCTTATATTAATTCTGAATTAATACAATATCATATATTGCATAATTTAATAAGAAACTAATTAAATAAATATGGTTTATATTAAATCCGTCCCATAGATTTAATTCACCTATTTATTTAATTTAAAATAAAGATAAGACATAATTATATTTGATTTATTCTCATAAATCATTTGAGATATCTTATCAATTTGAATTTCAAATTCAAATAGATCATATCCATTTAAATTCAAATTCAAAAGTGATAGAAATTTAATTTATCCTTATAAATTAAATCTTACAAATATCTCTTATATTATATATATAATATATATATATAAATTTATAAATATATAAAATATATATCCACCCTAGATTATTCATTGAATCTAGACATCTCTTAGATTCAATGAATCTAGACATCATAGCTCGTATTGGGCTGTTTTGTGTGCGACCCTGTAGGCCCATATGAAGTTGGCAGTGGGCCAGTTACTATACTGACCCACAAGTCGTAAGCGGTCTCTAGCAAGGCATTACGACTACCCAAAACATATGAGGATCGATAAACGATGTAACCTTTCATACAACCATATCACGTCCCTTTTGTCACACGATATTTCGGTCAAGGATGAGGCATGGAGAACGTCATCCTCCTGTTCCTGACCGTTACTTTCTCGATCCCTGAGTAGTCTGAATATAGAAATGGAACTACCCTTCCATTCCAGTATGGCCATACATTTCTCAGACTCACTCATCGAGGGGCCCAGTAATATCTCTCTACGAATGTGAGGGACAAATTCCATCTTGACCATTCACATTCCTCCGCATGAAAAACCACTAAGCCCGAGCATAGCCTTTATGATCACTCGGTCAAAAGTGACTTTTGACTAGGTCAAAGCTGAGCGTTGTCATGTAGGAATCCATGATGATCTCAGGTCAAAGGGCATAGTGACATGGCTTGTATATGAGAAAAGCTTATGACTTGACCCATGCAGCTCTCTCATAGCGGGTCGGTCCAACACCCTGTACTCTTACATGTGCTTATGACTTTGATTTATATCTCTATATATCTTCAAAGTCATACTGGTCTTATTTCATCTCTGCTCCCGCATAGATGACCGACCAGGGACATTTAGGATAAGATCACGAGTTATCCAAGGATTGTCATCATAGTAAACATGCAAATAATATGATAACATAATTAAGAAATTCATAAATCAACAATGTTCATAAGATAATGATTGGCCCCTAGGGCACAATCTCCAACATAGGAATCGTTCAACTTAGAGATAATAGAATATGAATATTAATCAAAGGTTCATTAATGTAGGAAGAAAGAATCCAACTCGGTTCCTAATTCCTTGTCATCTATTACTCTAATTGAATCAATAAACCAGAAGTGAATACATCAACTAGATATAGTTAAATATGACTTAAAGACTCAATAACTCCCTGTTAAGCTTGAAATACTCTGGTTTGGTGTCATCTCCAAGGAAGCACAGCAGCTCAGCCTTGCATTGCTATCTGAACTCCAGCAGCAAATATCGGTATAGCAGCAGTAGTCATGTGGAAATATAAGGAGAAAATGAAGATGATCAACTGCAGAACTTTGCTCTGGTTCTATTAACTAGAACAGAGCAAAGTTGTAGAAAAGAAATAAAAATGGAGAAAGAGAAGATGGTGTGTGCGTGAAACTGGAATTTGGATGGAATCAATGGAATGATGCGTGTGAATGGTATATCAGAATTGTATTTCAGAATGTATGAGAATGTATCGCCTGTCTGGATGCTGTGCGTATCATGTGATATATAGGAGAAGTCTGAAGTGCATGAGTGAATCAATGGAGTTGTCTAGATGTCCTCCCTTTCCACCTGTCAGCACATGATCTGGTATTTTGTTTGCAGCACATGCTTCCCACTTGTTGTTGCAACTTGCTCATTCTGTTCAGATGGAAAGTGCTGACGTGTGAACAGTGCCAGATATGTAGAGTTCAGTTCTGTTACTGCACATGTTTGATCTCCCACTTGCAATCTATTAAGTCTAGCTATGCAATCCATCACATGCCTAAATCACCTTCTATCCAGCTGTCCCTTTTGTCATTCACTGATTGATTTCTGCATTTGAAGTTTGGTCGCGACCTTATATACATCAGGTCACGACTAATATTTATAGAGAGCGCTTCTTTGCTGATTGAAGTTTGGTCGTGACTGTGAATACATAAGGTCGCGACTTAATTCCACAGGCTGCTCTACTTCGCTGATTGATTGCTGTGTTGGCCTGAAATGGATATTTAATAGATTATTTATCCAATTAAGCACTAAAATCACACCATTTAAATTCCCATTTGTCCAATTTTATATTATTAACTAATCTGCTCAATATAGTAGTAAATGTGGATAAGAATCAATAATAAACTCTCTTTTAACATATTAAAAATTAGTACAAATATGAGTTTATCAATCATCTTCCATTTGTTTATCGATAGGATATTTATAACTTTCAACTATTAATGAACTGTCAACACTATCAACTTCAATGTACTTGTTAGAGGAATAAATAGAATCAAGAGTTTTAAAAATATCTCTGACATTAGAGTAAAATTTGATTTTCATATAATTATTTTCAGATAAAACATTGTATAAAATTTTTATTGCTATAAGGTTCAGGGAAAATAATTTCTTTTAATTTTTATTCCAATCATTTCTTAGTTTAAAATCAAAATTATTTGAAAGGATTTCCCTTGTATAATAATCAGGAGTTTTCAAGAATATGGTCATACGACATTTTCAATACAAAAACTCATAATTTTCTAAAATAGGAGAAATAGTGATATCAAAACCTTTAGAAAGCTTTTCACAATCAAATACAGTCATGATCTTTGCACTTGAGATCGTTAGATCCTTTAACAAGTGATAACTGCCATTTTAATTATCAAACAAAACTAAGCTAACCAATAGTAAAGTGGAGGCTAACCTAGGTCAATTCTCAAGGAGCCTAAATGGATGCTAAGTACTTAATTAATCTAATGAGCCACAATTTAACAAATTAAGCAGATGAATTGTGTGATGAGATGTTTGAACAAAATCTGAATGTATATTCTATGCTATTGTTTATGAGTTTAAGTTTTAATGTTGATGATATGAATCAATGAAAAGTGTGTTCCCTTGGAGATTACCTTACTTTCATTATCCATAGAATATTTAGAGTTAATCAGTTGAATTAGAATATGTTAGCTAACAACTCGCTAGCTAAATCTCAATCAAGCTATAACTCGCAGATATTGAATAGAGAAATAAGAATCATTCAACTCAAGAGATCGAAGAAGATGAATTAAACAGATACAACTGTATATGTTATAGAATTACTCTAATTAATCACAACCATGTCCAACTAGTTCATATACGAGAATCAATTAAAGCATCAATTATGTAGAAATAAAAAATCTAACTCGGTTCCCTAATCATTGATCACTACTAACTCTAATTGTATCAGTAATTACAGAATTAACTATATCAACTCGATACAATTAAATCTGAATTAAAAACACAATGAACTCCCTATTTTAGCTCAAGGATTCTGGTTCAACATCATCTCCAAGAGAGCACAGCAACTCTAGCCTTTCATTGCTGTCAAGACTTCAATAGCAACGGTAAAACTAGCAGTAGTCATGGTGAATGTAGAAAGAGAAGATGAAGATGGAAGTGGAATGTTGCTCTTGTTTTCCTCCCCAGAACAGAGCAAGAGTGCCAATGAAAGAGGATGGAGATGGAGAGATACTGGGGAAGGTGGTGTGAGAGAGAGAATGGTGATGGAGTGAGGTATGGAATTTGTTGGAGTGTGCAATGAGTTGTGTGCAGATGGCGTGATTCATTCTTATAGGGAAGGTGTGTTCAGCATAAGCAGTGCAATGGTATATGGGCAGTGACAACATTCCCCTTGTGATAGCCTTAGCCTCCACGTGCATGCATCTCATAATGCATTCTCCCATGTGATTTCTGTTATCCAATCAGTTAGCTCCCTATCCAGCACATGCTTCAATCTAAAAGCGACTCTATTAAGTCCACCTTCAAGACTTATTTACATTCTAACTGATTCTCCTTCCCATTCTTTTACAGCAGCAAGTTGAGTTGGTGAGCATTATCCTGAAATGGAAAATTAAAAGAGTCAAATATTTATCTAATGAGATAATATTCTAATATATGACCAAAATTATATCAATTAATTTCCCATTATTCTCATTTTATATTATTAATTAACTGCTTATCATATTAGGAAATGGGGACAAAATCAATAATAAAACTCTTTTTAAACACACTAAAATCAATATAAAAATAAGAGTCTATCAATTCCCCCACACTTAGCTTTTGCACTCTGAGTAAAATTATGGATCAAAATTGAAATTCAAACACACATGTTCAGTAAAATTAGCAAAACAGGTTCAGCATGAGTACTTGCAACCATCAACCTTTCCCTTGAATTGACAATAATCCAGACTAATCTCATATCAATCAAAGAATCTAACTCATGAAATTAAATCATAGTAAGCAACTAGGTTGAGATTTCCTCACAAAGTTTGGTGTTTCACTCACTTTTTTATCAAGGTTATTTTCACTCAACCATCTAGCTTAGGATTCATATAAGCTTATAACCATCCTGCATCTCCACCACTAAATGCCACAAGGGTTGTAAATCGAAGGGTCTTTATTAGGTTGTAATGTTGGAAAAGCTAAATGATAAAATGGAAATACATGTCAATGATTAATGAAATACTGAAACATCCTCCCTTAGACTCCTCAGAGTACACTTACGAAAGCGATATTAGCTTGATATATCTTAACTTAAGCCCAGAAATTCAAAATTTCACTCTTAAGTTCCTTATTCTGGACCTTTAATTTGAAAATTAATTTATCTCGTTCTACACATCCAAATAAGGCTTATTACCTATCCCTGGAATGCCCCAGATGTGTACTACTGGCTCACCAAATTTCATAGCCAAAATCCTCCGTTTACTAGGTCAAACTGAGGTCAGAACACTGCTACCTCAAGACCTACGAATTTCTCCCTTAATTCCCCATTCACAAATTGAACATGCCAAACAACATTTATTATTAAATAATAAAATGTCATACAAAAAGGCATACAGCAAATTATCATATTTCTATTACATCTTCTCCTGTCTAAAATCCGGCAGCACAACCGCTATATTCCTTCTGTAGAAAGTAATCGATCTTGTATCGATTCGGTAATTCCCATAGGAGCTACCATTCTACGTAAGTACCCAGGAAAGACTGGATGAACCTGCTAGGTCCACTCACTTCCAGCCTCCTTAGACAGCACCTACGTACACAGTACGTATCAGTTCCTTTCTTTGTCCTTCTCCGTTGCCAGAATTTCGGCAGCCTAATGGCGTCTCTTGAAATTTCCAGATTTTATTTTGACAGAACCTCCCCTGTACTGTTATATATGGGAATGAGATTCGGGGGAATCTCAGTAGTAATAATCATAACAATATATGTAATGCAGAGTGACAGTGCTTGCTTGTGATTGTGTACAGATAAGTATGCTGCGTGCTTCCATATTCAATAACATATGATCATAGCATTGTAATAGAGCTTCAAGCATAACATATAAGACAACAATCCAACCAAACAATAGCACAACAAATCACAAAGACATTACATAAGAGCTAGGATTAGTTACTACCTCAGAAGCAGAACTCCAGAACTTCTATACTGCTTCCAACTCCACCAGAACTTCCTTCCTTTCTTTCTTTCTCCTTCTCTCTCTTCTTTCTCTCTCTTTTCTTGCCAAAAACGTGGGATGCATAAAATGGGAGGGGAAGGGGGTATTTATAGCTTTGATGGATGGCATTTCTGTAATTTTGAAGCCATCTGAACATGTGGTCCTGGTTTTTCCTGGATTTTCCTATTTTTCTTTATTCCTTTTTACTGCATCATGCATGACATCATCCACGACACCTCACCGGGACACCTCATCGCCACATTCTTCACATGTCACAATTCCTGGACACCTCATCAGCTGACTCAGCAGTTCAGTCCAATCCAGTACCGGTCCAGAGTCTTGCACCGTAATATGTGTCCTTAACTTTTCTTCTGCCTCTAAGATTGCGCCATGTGGCACCTGGAAGGGACCTTTCACGCCTTCCAATGCTATCCAGATAAGTCTCGGACTTTATCTGATCACCTCATCGGTTATCGTGCCGACCGAGTAACTTTACTTTATTGAAACAGCATTAAAATAGTATTTTAATGCCACTTTTTCCCACATATCACTGGGCCTACGTTTTTGGGCTCTGGGAATGTTATCTTGGATCCTGATCAAGCTCAAGTACTCTGATGGCTCGATTCCCAAGAAACATCCCTTGGCAAATTACCAAAATACCCCTGGGTGCCCTTTCTTGCACTATTTTAACCCTAAGGGTAAAATCATCATTTCATACCCTTCTGTACTCTGTCAGGGTATATACTGACTCTAAGTAACTTTATATGTATGTGCCCTGGCTTCTGGGCCTGTCCAGAATGACCAAAATGCCCTCATACATCTACTACCCCTTTAGTACAACACAGGGGCATTTTCGTAATTTTGCACTTTTCCAGGGTTCTGCCGGACACTGGCCCACCTATCAGTCCAAGTGTCTTACTGGGCCTTGTTGGCTCCATTATTGGGCCTCTCAGGGTCCATTAACTTCATGGCACGCATTACGAGGAATCTTCCCCTGTTAATAATTATTGAATATTTTATCTATTATTCACCGTTTATACACATATCCGGACACCGGCTCCTTCTGTCCGATACACTGGCCTGCGGTGTTCAGGCATCCCTGTGAGTCATATCAGTCATCTGACTGAGGTTATCCGAACTCATTCAGTCCCTTTTCAAATACCGATAAATTTCCCTATCGGATACCCGGAGGCCTCACCTCCCGTCTGGATTTTCTAATTTGCGAATAACTTTTTCTACAGGCCTCCTATTGGTATTCTGTCAGTTTCCTGACATCCGCCCCATAAAGACGCATCATCCTGTATTTTCTCACCTAGATCTGAAATCTAGGATATCCGGTATGAATTTTTATAACTTTTGGACGATCAGTCCATTTCTGGCTATCTGGAGTCTTCAAAAATTCCTGTATTAAGCCAGATTACCGAGCGTCCCTTGCTCTCTCTATCGGTGAAATCTGGGACTGAATTGCCGTCGGACAGTCCAAACCACTTCCGGCCTGACTTTCTTTAATTACACTTTAGCCCCAAGGAACTTTTCTTCTTTTCATTTAAGTCCCTTTTTATTTGGCTAAAACTACACTTAAGGACCCCACCTTTTTGTCCTTAAACTTTCCATAATTCTTTCATACTCATAGAGACCTCGTATGCACATTTCACAATTCAGTGAAATGATCAGCATAATTTTCTCTATTTTTTGGCAAAATATGGTACTCATCGGCTACCAGCCCGATCTTTCCCATAATTACGATTTTGCCCCTGCATTCTCTTTCTGGCCTCATTACTCATCTTCTCATCCTTCATCTTAAGTTCTAGAAATTCTCTTTCAATAACTCATCCCTTAAACTCTTCGGGAGTCATCGTTAATTGAAAAGCTCGACAACCCGCCCATATCAAGTTATCTTACACAGGAGCCAGCCCATATCAAGCTACCTGCAGAATTTCTAGGCTTAAGACTTAGGATATTCCTCACATTCCTCATTTTGAACCTAGGCGAACTGTCCCGATTCTGTAGGTTAAAGACTTAACTCATCTTTACATCCTGAAGGACTTAGCTCATCCCTCGGATCCTACAAAATACAGGTAAGTGATCCGCCCATATCAGATTACTACCCTGGGACTACGATTTTAGCAGCCTGCCCATATCAGACTACTTCCCAGTTCTCCTAGACCAAAAATCGGGATGTTACAAATACTGCACATGATCTTACTTCTTCAAGCTATTTCAAGTTTTAATCACAGTTCCAATTGGGCAACTGCATAAAATAACAAGTCACAAACTAACTTCCTTTCATACAAGTTGAATATCACATCTTGTCATTTGGTCTATCTCTTCTTTATTTTTCTCTTTTTTTCTTCTTTTTTCTCTTTTCTGTACTTTTTCTTTGTTTTTCTTTTTCTTTCAACTATTTAACCAGATAACAAATATATTAGAGTTTAGATATTTAACAAGTGGTGCAACTTAACAGTTATTTCACAATTAAAGACTTACTTACTACAGCAACAAATATCTTATACAGCATTCATTAATCGAGGATAGAATTTTAAATGAAAGTGAAGGTCTCAAAGGGTTTAAGCAAAAGATTTGATATTTATGTGGCTAATGTTTGATTAAAAAGAGTTTTTAAAGAAATGTCCTTATCATTTTCATAATTCCATGAAGCTAATATGGTTTTGAATCAAGGATTGAGACAAGTTCTACAAAGTTATCAAACTAGGTGGTGTCACACAATGTAAATGAGTGTATGTTGGATGCTCAAAATCATTCCATCTGGCTTACTCACCCCAATTAACTCACCATGACTAGATTACATGAATATCAAACTAAATATATGAGACTAATCATTCATGATGCATAATTTCTAGTAGTAAATCAATGAAACAAGTAACTCACACTTCATCAAGTTTGCCAATATTCAAAAGTATATGTTCAAAATTTAATTTTAAGTCCATGACAGTAAATTCAAAAGACCAAGCAACAATTAGAATGAAATAGGAGAAGTTTTCATTAGAAGATCACTTTTAGTCATAACAAAAAGGACTATAGGTCGCGACTATTTTACACAAAGAAGATATTTTTAGAAAATAGGGAATATTGGTTGCGACAAAAATGGACACTGGTCGTGACTCATAATCACAAAAAGTAAACTTGATAACCACACATGCTCTGGTCGCGACCCAAGCATCAATCCAGTCATGACCAAAATTCACAGAGTTACAGTCATGACAAAGATAAAACACAGTTCACAACTAAATATCACAGATAGATAAACATCAGAAAATATGAACTCATGGTCACGACAAAAATAGGCATTGGTCGCGACTAATTTTCACAAACAAGAAACTTGACATCTTCGCACACATTAGTTGCGACAAGAGCAACATAAGGTCGCGACCAAAAGATACAGAATCATAGCAATTATCTGATTTTCGTTTACCTATTTCACACACTAAAGTTCATTCTTCCCCACACTTAATTTTTACATTATCCTTAATGTGAAGAAGTAATAAGCACATGCAAAGGCAGAAGTAATATGAAAACTGAACCAGAATCTAAGATAAATTTATTAGAGTTTATATCTACCCCTACTGACTTGGTCTCCTCCCCCACACTTAATCAACAAATAATAGCTCAAGTATAAAAGAAAACTGATTAAAGCAGACTATTGTAAGTGGGGAAACAAGGAGGAGACAACCTGAATGTTATGGAGGTTTAAAGTTCTCCTTATATAGCCTCCATAAATGGCCATTGACCTGAATTGCTGTACCATCTGCTTCATCCTTCCTTGTTGGTATAGTCTTCACCCAATTTGAGAGATAATCCACAGCTAGCAGAATATAGTCATAGCCAAAAGATAGTGGAAATGGTCTTGTTGATGTAACTGCTGCATTATCCAGTTCTGTCCCTACAGTGAAATTTTCAAGCACTATGTCTTTACCTGTAAATTTATCATGTTGGTTCTTTCTAAAGCCTTCATTCAAAAGTGAGTAACAGAAAAAGAAATTTCAGATTCAAGCATATCACTTTTAGGCTTATCAGAATTTTACAGCAACAATTCATGTTCTTCTTTAGCCTCTTCTTTATATGCATCAATTGCACTTAAGCCTAACAGTGAGTCATCTTGATATGGGTGTCTCATCATTTCATACATGTTAAACTGAATTATGTGCCCACCAAATTCCATTTTAATAATTGCATCTTTCATGCAAATCATGGTGTTATCTGTCCTCAAGAATAGCCTTCCTAGAATAAGAGTACTATTATGAAGAGACTCATTTGTCATATCCAAAACATAAAAGTCCACAGGAAAAACAAGGTCCTTAACTTAAACTAAAATGTCTTCTAAGATCCCCTTAGGATTTATAAGACTCTTATAAGCTAATTGAGCTAACATACAGTTGGTTCAATCAAATTCACTCCTAGAGCATGATAAACTAAACTAGGCATCACATTAATAGCAGCACCTAAATCTAATAATGCTCTAGAAATAGTTATCTTACCAATTGTACAAGGAATAGAAAATGCACTTGGATCTTGATACTTCACTGGAAGTTGAGCTTTGAAAAGTGCAAAAGCTTTAGGTCCCACTTGCACCAGTTCATTAGGTTTGTATCTTTTCCTGTGGTTGTAACTTTCCTTTAAACACTTTCTATATTCTGGCACTCTTTGAACCCTCTCCAACATAGGCACATTTACTTCAATTTTGCTGAAAATATCAATTACTTCCTTATTTTGCTCCTCTAAGGCTTTCTTCTTACTACTCATGAATTCCCTTGGGACAAGTAAATCCTTCATATTCACTTCTTTCTTTAGCTGAACCAGAAGTTGTTTCTTTCTGCTTGAGGTCTGAATTTACTGCTAATTATGTTTCTTCAGTTGTGTCCAATCTAGGATTTCTTAACTCAGAATCCATAGCCTCAATGAGCTCAGTTTCCTTGCTGTTTGGCTGTCCACAACCTTTAGAATCTTGTGCAGAGTCAATTTGACTTTTAATAAGATCAACTGTAACCTCTTCATTACCAAGGAGTTGTTCTTCCTTCTTGCTTTCAGACTTCTCAATGCTATTCCTCATTAGATTGTTGGAATCAGTGTCTACCTTACATTCCTTTTCATTTTTAGTATCTGTAACTTGCTCCCCACTTGCTTTTCACTTTTCAAACTTATAGTATTCACAGATTTGGGGTTAACAACTATATTTGAAGGTAGGTTTCCACTAATCCTTGCTTGAACATCACTTACTGAATTGGCTAACTATCATACATAACCATTCATGTTAGAAGCTTTGGTTTCTGACTGTTCCATCTTATTCTCCAAGGCAGCAAACGTAGAATTTGTCATTGCTAGGTTGCTCTCCACTGTAGATCTCAAGTCCTTGAAGTTAGAGCTGAAGTTTGTGTTTATGGAATTTATATTTGAGTTCATCAAATTAATGCTCTTGAGTATATCAGATATTCTAGCATGCTTTGCAGTAGCAGGTACTTCCAAAGCTCTAGAGGATTCAGCCACCTATCTCCACCTCGATCGCTCCATCTGAAATTGGGATGATCTCTCTATCCTTCAATATATATGTTAGAGTATGGATTCCTTTGTGGATACTGGTTTGGTTTGCCCTGATAAATGGCTGATACATCTTCATATTGTATAGGATAATTGACACTGGTATGCATTGGAGAATAACAAAGATGCAACTAGAAGCAACTAGAGCTTGAGAGTATGGGCTTTGAACATGTGTATTGTTCAATTTAGAAGCTAAATTGTTGATCTGAGCATCATAGCAGTAACTTGAGAAGATAAACTATTATAATCTTGAGAAGAAGACCTTGCAGAAACCTCATGAACTTGTCTAGCATCATAGCCCCATACTGCTGGTCATTATTTGCTATCTTCTCAATCAAGTCCCATATTTTATCAGGAGTTAAATCATCAATGGAACCCCCAGCAGCTGCATCCAAATTCTTTCTGCATGGAAAGCACAATACTGAATGAAAATACTGTACCAAATGCTTACTTGGAATCTGGTGGTATGGATATCTAGTTAGCAGCTCTTGAAACCTTCCCCAAAACTCATTGAAAGACTCTTCAGCATGCTATTTTGCAACAAAAATTTCTTTCCTCAATGTAGGGAAGTATGTTTCCAAGAAAGCATTCCTCCAGTTATTCCATGAGTCCAAGGCTTGAGGTGTATGATATGGCAGCATATACAACCATTCCTTTGCCTTTCCTTCAAGTGTAAAATAGAATACTTATCTATGCATAGCATCCATATCAGCACCCACAGGTTTCATGGATAAACAAACCCACTGTATAGTCTTCAAATACTTGAAAGGATCCTCACCTGCCAATCCATAAAACTTTGGTAAGTTACTTAACAAAGGACGTTTCAACTCAAAATTAACATCCAAAGCAGGACAAGTGCGAAAAGGATCAAAGTTTGCATTAGAAGAAGTCAGTTCTCTAATACTCCTACGTGCTCTTCTATTATTCATGTTATTCTCTATATGTTGCTCATTTTGATTATTCTGATTATGAGTATAAGCTTCACCCTCATTAACATGCTCCATGACAAAATGATTATCTAAGATATCACCAGATGCAAATTCAATTTAGAAGAACTAGGCTCAACACCATATACAACACTAGCTTGATTTAAGATTTTAGCCTTCTTAATTTGCCTAAGTGTGCTATTGATTTCTCTATCCAATGTCAATAATTCAAAGCTTTTGTTCATGCAAATCACACTCAACAATGATGTAGGATATCACAATGCAGCAATTTCATAAATTAAGATCAGTTAATTGTAGTTCAAAAATATCAGGTCGCCATACAAAGGACACTAGGT
The DNA here is from genome assembly GCA_037074615.1 of Leucaena leucocephala. Lineage (NCBI taxonomy): Eukaryota > Viridiplantae > Streptophyta > Magnoliopsida > Fabales > Fabaceae > Leucaena > Leucaena leucocephala. The sequence continues at coordinate 7,930,276 of CM073545.1, forward strand.
TGTGACTACAAAGTACAGAGAGCAAATATCGCGACAAAAATTAACTTCAAGTCGTGACTGTTAGTCACAGAGCAAAATTTTTTAATCAGGATTTTTGGTCGCGATCAAATATCACTTTGGTTGGGACTAAAAAATCACAGTGAAGATGACTTGATGAAAAAAAATTTGGTTGCAACCAAAATGCACACAGGTCACGAGTAAAAGTTACAGAGAGCAAATTTTAGTTAAAAACTAATTTTAGGTTGTGACCAAAAAGTAATCAGGTCGCGACTAAAAATCTTAGAGACTCAGAAATGAATTTTTGCACTTTAGTCGAGACTCACAAAGACAAAACACTAAATTTGTAGAAAAACTAAAATACCTATATTCTTTTTATTTTTTTTAGGCCCAACAGATTGCTTAGGAAACCTTAACAAGTAAGGCTCTCTGGCGACGACGCCATTTTGATAACTGTCATTTTAATTATCAAATAAAACTAAGCTAACCAATAGTAAAGTAGAGGTTAACCTAGGTCGATCTCAAGGAGCCTAAATCGATGTTAAGTACCTAATTAATCTAATGAGCCACAATTTAACAAATTAAGTAGATGAGTTGTGTGATGAGATGTTTGAACTAAATCTAAATGTAAATCCTATGCTATTGCTTATGAGTTTAAGTTTTAATGTTGATGATATGACTCAATAACAAGTGTGTTCCCTTGGAGATTACCTTACATTTATTATCCATAGAATATTTGGAGTTAATCAGTTGAATTAGAATATATTAGCTAACAACTCGCTAGCTAAATCTCAATCAAGCTACAACTCGTAGATATTGAATAAAGAAATAAGCATCATTCAACTCAAGAGATAGAAGAAGATGAATTAAACAGATACAACTGTACTCTATTATAGAATTACTCTAATTAATCATAACCATGTCTAACTAGTTCAAGGATGAGAATCAATTCAAGCACCAATTATCTAGAAATAGGAAATCTAACTCAGTTCCCTAATCATTGATCATCTACTAATTCTAATTATATCAGTAATTACAGAATTAACTATATCAACCCGATACAATTAAATTTTAATTAAAAACACAATGAACTCCCTATTTTAGCTCAAGGATTCTAGTTCAGCATCATCTCTAAGAGAGCACATCAACTCTAGCCTTCTATTGCTTCAAGACTTCAACAGCAGTGGTCAAACCAGCAGTAGTCATGGTGAATGTAGAAAGAGAAGATGAATATGGAAGTGGGATGTTGCTCTCATTTTCCTCCCAAGAATAGAGCAAGAGTGCCGATGAAAGAGAATGGAGATGGAGATACTGGGGAAGGATGAGGTTAGAGAGAGAATGGTGATGTAGTGAGGTATGGAATCTATTGGATTGTGGAATGAGTTGTGTGCAGATGGCGTGATTCATTCTTATAAGGAAGGTGTGTTCAGCGTGAGCAGTGCAATGGTATATGGGCAGTGACAGCATTGCCCTTGTGATAGCCTCAACCTCCACGTGCATGCATCTCATAATGCATTCTCCCATGTGATTTCTGTTATCCAATCAGTTAGCTCCCTGTCCAGCACATGCTTCAATCTGTTAGCGACTCTATTAAGTCCACCTTCAAGACTTATTTACATTCTAACTGATTCTCTTTCCCATTCTATTACAGCAGCAAGTTGAGTTGGTGAGCATTATCCTGAAATGGAAAATTAAAAGATGTAAATTATTTATCTAATGAGATAATATTCTAATATATGACTAAAATTATATCAATTAATTTCCCATTATTTTCATTTTATATTATTAATTAATTGTTCATCATATTGGTAAATGGGGACAAAATCAATAATAAAACTCTCTTTCAAAACACTCAAATTAATATAAAAATAAGAGTTTATCAACAAATGACCTTACTCTAATACCAAATGTTGAATCTGGTTGTATCACCTAAGAGGGGTGAATTGGGTATTTTAAAAATTTAAAAACTTTAAAGATATTTGAATGAATATAAATAGTCTTTAGCATGATATCACCGAAGAAAGATGTTGTAGGAGAAAGATTGCACAAGTTGATTTATACTAGTTTAGCCTAATCCACTTGGCTTACGTCCAGTCCCCAGAGCTCCTTTGAGTGTTCCACTTTTCTCTAAGATTCCACGGGCTCTTGGTGTCTTAGTACATTCACGTGAAAATCTCTCTCACTCCACTTTACACCCCGTAAGGTTATCCAGTGAGAATCCTTCTCACTTCCCTTACTCTCGTAAGGTTATTATCCACTCAAGTGTCTCACACTCTTGAGCAATTTAAAAAGATGATTTATACAAATAAAACTCTCTCATTAGAGTTGATAAGATAAATACTTAAGCTCAAAACTCTCTAAGTTTCTCTTGTCTAAAAATATAAGCACCAAACCAAATGAGAGAAATAGAGATACAATTAGTGAATGTAATCGAAGTGCATTGTAGGCATCTCTTGTTTTTTCATACGTCTTCCCACTTCTCCAGCTTTCTCATTTTGGCTTCTTCTTCATTTATATTTGTTCTTCATAATTCTATTGAATTAGCTGTTAATGAATATAGCCTTTACTATTGACGTATGCATCTGACACTTTTTGCTCTTTTGTTTATCTCTTCGTTTGATCTTGCCTTAGCCTTTAAATGACCTTGAAACATGCTTTAGTGAAGATATATAATCATTATAAGTCTATAACAATTATTTCCAAGTAATTTAGATTTAAAGATCAAAATCTGGTATAAAAATCTTTTCGTAAAATAGCTTGAATTATCGAAGAGTTTATCCAAGATAAGCCTTATCGAAAAGGTCTTCAATAAATTGATTAAGAATTGCTTTTTAAACATTTTAAATATTATCAAGCAATTTTTCGATAATCAGCCTTATCGAAAAGGATTTCGATAAACTTTCAATGAATTGCATAGAGATAGATTATGATTTATCAAATAGTTATTTGATAAATGTTCTTATCAAATAACTCTTTAAAAAATATTCTTTCCAAACATATATTTTTAGACTTATCGATATATTTCACAATACATCATTTATCGAAGTGTTCTTCTATGAATTGACTCTTTGAATACCTTATCGATAAATACTTAAGAACATTATTTTAAGGTTTTTAAACAAACTTTCAAACAATGTTTCATCTTTCAGAATATTGTAACATAATTGGAAATACGTATTCAAAAGATCATTTATTAATTTAGATAAAAAACATAAGATCATCTTTTAGCACATCAGAACAAGTCATAAGATCTTAAGCTCGACAGAGTTTATTTAGCATATCAAAATAAGTCATGCATATAATTATTCAGCAAATATAAATAAGCTATAAATTCAAGAAGATCATCAATTTAATCAAATCAAAGTAATTCATAAGCTCATCAAAGTTATTCCAGGATTTATCCAATCAGAATTTTGACAGATTAATCTTAACAAAGGATTTTATAAAAAATCTCTTTGATAAAAGACCCGATTGAATAGTTCATTGATAAAAACTTAATGAATTTTACTTTGAATCTTTCATGAATAAGCTTATCTTCATAAATTCAAGACAATTAAAACTATATATGATTCAAACATATCAATCAACATTATAAGCAATGAATCATCATCAATATCATTTCCAACAATCGAATCATCATCAAAACATTAATCAATATTAAAATTCCAATGATTTGAATTTGAAACACTATCTTTTCTTTCTTCCATTTGACCTTATAAATTTGTAATTCAAGATTCCAAAGACCATTTTAGGAAGAAAATAATTTAATTTGATCACTATAAAGATTATTTTATCAAAAGAGAAACCTCAGTGATCTATAAAGATTAAAGTATTTTCAATAATCAGATTTTAAACCTTTAAATATTTCCATTCTCTTATCATAAAGTTTTATAAATAAATAACATTTTATCAAAAGCAAATAGTGTGAAAAATCAAAGTTTAGTGCATTTGTAAACTCATAAACTTATCATTATTTATCAAAGAATTATTCGATAAATCCTCTTATCGTATAGTCCTTCCATAAGTGATACTTTGAAATCCGAAGGTGTTCTTTTGAAAATAAAATATATTGGTCTAAGATTTTATCGATAAATCCTTTGATCGATAAATTTTTAGATAAAACTTTTCATAAAGTTCTTTTCGCAAAGCTGAGTCTGTGAAATACTCATCGAAGGCTTCTTCAATAAATCCCCTTATCGAATAAATCTTCGAATAACTTCATTTTTAGAATAACAACTTAGAATTTTAATAAACTCAATTTAGATTGATTTATCAAAGTCTTTATTGACAGGAAATGTTATCGAATATGACATCGATAAATCCTTTTCAGAAAATAAATTTTTCTTTAAAAGTTCTTTCTCATTTATCGAATAATGACCTAATCGATAAGTTTATAGATAAATGCTCTTTATCAAATAAGTTTTCTTTTTCAAATCTTTTCTAAAATAATTGTCATCATCAAAATATTGGAGTCTAGCATGTTGAACTTTAGAGTCAACTAGATCTAAAGTTGAGGGTGTTACACCTTAGCTCTAGACCATATTAGGGTTCATTTCATGTCCATTGGAACTATTTTGGATGGCCCAAGATTCAAGAAACCAAATCTAAAAATTCTAGTTTCTTGGGTACTGTTTATTTGTTATTTCCAGAATTTTTACTTAACATTAAAAATTTATAACTAATTCTAGAAAAATCAAAATTGAGTGATTCCAAGTCCTACTGAAAGGTATTTAATATTTATTTATAGAAAAAATAGTTTCAGGAACCCATTAATTATAGAACAGTACCAGAATGGTATGAAATTTCTACAGCTCATATGGTCAAAAACTGTGTTCCAGATTTCTAACCCTAAATTTTGAAAAATTACCATAAATTGTACATAGATCCAATTTAAGTGTTCTACCTATGGAGTTAAAGCTTGTTGTGTTTACTTTATGCATACAAAATTTCAACGTCAGATTTGAACCTTAACTTAATCAAAATATAGTTCAACTGTCACTGCCTCATACAAGGTCAGACATCATGTTATATTTAAGTACATACAACAAAAGTCTTCAAAGTATCATAGCATAAGTAAACTAGTCTTCTATCATTATGCCCTTGCCTCTTGATGGCTCAGTCCCTAGATGATTGATCAATTGGAAGAGTGAGATTTCAAAGAAATCCTAATAGCAAATTACATTAACAATAATATCATCAAGCATGATTATTAATGAACTTAGCATAAAGCCATAATTAGAAAACTACTTTTACCTCATGCTAACTCAAACATGATCAAGTCAAGGCATCATAATGTAAAGAGTAGCATCATATCATCAACTTTAGTTCAACAAACAATCATGGCAATTTAACATCTACCAATCAAGACAAGTTAATATTGAAGTTAAGTAATCTTGCTACCTTGATCAAGCAAAATCTTAGCTCTTGTTCTTGACTCTAGTTCCTTCTTCTACAACTGTCAAAACCCTATTCCAATATGACAAAGTGACATAACCATCAATATACAATCAGCTAGTTATGGTTTAAACAAAAACCCTTGAAACCCCTTAGTCTTTTAACTTTATTTTTAGGGTTTGTTTCTACCAATTTGAAAATTATACTCTTAGGTCATTCCTATAGAATCCAAATATGGGCTTGGATTCATGAAAATCAAACTCCTCCTTGGGATTTGATCATTGGCTGAGAGGTATGCCAAGGAAAACCTAAATTTTCAATTTTGATTCTAATGCTTCCAAAGCTTATTTCTTTGGTTTACCCTACACTATTTTTTATTTTAAACACATTAGAAGCAAGAAAATTAACAAAATTAACTCCTATAGCAGAAATGTCTAAGTGGCCGAGAAGCCTTAACAATTTCCAATCCAAAGAAATTAAACAAGCTTCATGCAATTCCACTTAAATCAACCACTAATCAATGTCTTAATCTAGGTTAACATCAAAATCATATCTCCCTAGCCCTTATACTTTTTGGACAGCAAGCATTCATAGGAAAATCTTTATTTTCCAACCACCTAAACCATGATTTAACTAGCTAAAATATTAATTAAGAGGTTAGGGACATAAACTAACCTTTAATCCAAGCTCAAATACCAAAGTGGATAGCTCTTCCTCCTCTTGGAAAGTCAAGAATCTAAATGACAAGAGTTTCCCCACTATTGCTGAAAATGCTCTTATGTGTGGGGGAGGAGTGCTATTTATAGACAATGAGCTAATTGTTTGCCCACCAAGTTCATACTAATTACAATGCTTACTTATCAAACTCCTATGGCATCTTACACTAATTTCCCACTTAAAATAATTACAATTCAAGTCAACATCCTTACCATTAGTGGCTTGACAAATGACGCATCCTAGGCCAAGTAAAAAGCTAATGTTCTTTTTTGTTATATCAGTGCACTTTATCCCAGAATAAATTTCTATTTCACAATTCTAGTGTCTTGGGCACTTTAATTAATTTTTATCAGTTTTATAATATATTCCTACCATTTTTCTCTTCCAAAAATATATTTTCTTTATTACCATCATAATTTTATTGAGGGTAAAATAGAAAAAATAATTTAATTCATATTATTCAATCTTTACTTGGGAATTAATTTCTAGAGTTTCTGAGTTAATAAAAGACTCCTGTCTACTTCATTATCTTGTATTAACTCTTGGGAAATCCTATAAATTTTCTTATAATTTATTTACCCTTTCAGGTATTTATTTGTAACTTGCCAAATAAAATACTTAATTAACTTAATTAGACTTTAAATTCCCTTAAAATTTAACTAGGGTTATTTTGGGAATAAAAGCACTTGTACAATATCCTATAATTCCTAATCCATATTATCCCTATTTTTCTCCAATTTTTTGAATCCTTAACGTAGCTCAAATAATTAAATATGGCTAAATAGCTCATAATTAGCCAAATATCTAAAAATTTATTAAAATTCTTTTAGGGGTATTTTTATCATTTTTTTAACCTCAATCGACCTTAATAAGTCATTTCCCATTTTATAAGATTTTTCTGAAATTTTTGTGCATTTTCCATAATTATCCCTACTAACCCGAAACTTTCTAAAATTATAATTTTGTCCCTGTTCGAACTTAACCTCAAAAATTATCTCGTTGAGACCTCTAACATAACATTTGGCCCTTAACTAACTTCTTTACTCATTCTTGACCCTTGAGACTTCACCGGAATCTCTAACTTTATTTGAACTTTAGACCCTAAAACTTTTTTAGTTTATAGTTTAGTCCCTGAAAACTATTTATCTTTCCTCTCACATCTCTATGACTTCTACATAAAGGGGCTTGGTAGCCTACTTGATTTAGTCCTTTGATTTCTAAGCTCAAAATATGGGATGTGACATTTCTCCCCTTAAATAAATTTTGTCCTCGAAATTTAAAACGTACCTCATGGGAAAAGTTTGGGATACTTTTCTTTTATCTCCTCTTCCATTTCCCATGTTGTTTCCTCTGGTGATAACCATTTCCAGACTACTTTGACCAGTAAAATCTGCTTGTTCCTTAGTTGTTTGACCTTTCAATCAATGATCCGCTCTAGTATAATCTCGAAAGACATGTTGTCTTGAATTACAATGTCAACATTTGTATGACATGTGCTTAGTCAGGTACTTTTTTAATTGGGAGACATAGAAGACATTATGTTTCTGACTTAGATTTGGGGAAAAGGCCAACTTGTAAGCTACTAGTCTAGCTTTAGAAAGATCTGGAATGGTCCAACATACTTTGGATTCAGCTTCTTGATCTTTAGGGATCGACCGACTCTTGTAGTTGGAGATGCTTTCAGAGATACATGATCTCCAACTTCAAATTCTAACGGTCTCTTTCTGGTGTCTGCATAACTCTTTATCTACTTTGAGCTATCAGAAGTCTCTATCTGATTATTTCAATCTGTCTGTGTCCTAATCCCCTATATCAGGACCAAACATCCTTATTTCACTAAACTTTGTCCAATTAAAGGAGATATGCATTTTCTTCCATATAGAGCTTCATAGGGCCATCTGGATACTGGAGTGATAATTGTTATTATAGGCAAATTTTGCTAATGGCAAATACATATCCTAATTCCCTCCAAAGTCTAGTGTACATGCTCGAAGCATATCCTCTAAGGTTTAAATAGTTCTTTCTATTTGTCTATCCGTTTGGGGATGGTAGGCTGTACTAAATTTGAGAGTAATGTCTATTTCTTTCTGTAGAGATTTCTAAAACTTAGAAGTAAATCTAGGTTCTCTATCTGAAATGATACTGCTTGGGACACCATGTAGCCTCACAATCTCCTTGATATAGAGCTTTGCTAGTTTTGTAGGAGGATCTTTGACATTAACTATGATAAAGTGAGCCAATTTGGTTAATCAGTCCACTATGACTCATATCACATTATGCTTTTATAATGTAAGTAATAGCCTAACAATAAAATCCAATGGAAATCCTTTAGGAATATCTAGAGGCTACAACTTGCCATCAGGCTTCTGATACTCCACCTTCACCTTTTGGCACGTGAGACATTTTGTCATATAGGTGGTAATGTCTTTCTTCATTCCAGTCCACCAAAAGAGTTCTCTGATGTCATGATACATCTTGGTCATTCCTGGATGAAGAGTGTATCGACTCTTATGAGCTTCATCTAGAATCCTCTCTCTAAGATTGAATGCTTGAGGGACATATGTGTTAGAAATTGTGCCCTAGTAGCCAATCATTGTATTATGAATATTGCTGATTTATGAATTCTTAATTATGTTATCACATTATTTACATGTTTACTGTAATGACCATCCTTGGATAACTCATGATCTTATCCTAAATATCCCTGGTCGGTCATCTATGCGGGAGTAAAGATGAAATAAGACCAGTATGACTTTGAAGATGTATAGAGATATAAATCAAAGTCATAGGCACATGTAAAAGTATAAGGTGTTGGACCAACCCACTATGAGAGAGCTGCATGGGTTAAGTCATAAGCTTCTCTCATATACAAACCATGTCACTATGCCCTTTGACCTGAGATCATCATGGATTCCTACATGACAAACGCTCAGCTTTGACCTAGTCAAAAGTCACTTTTGACCTAGTCAAAAGTCACTTTTGATCGAGTGATCATAAAGACTATGTTCAGGCTTAGTGGTTTTTCATACGGAGGAATGTGAATGGTCAAGATAGAATTTGTCCCTCACATTCGTAGAGAGATATTACTGGGCACCTCATGAGTGAGTCTGAGAAGTGTATGGCTATACTATAATGGAAAGGTAGTTCAATTTCTATAGTCAGACTACTCAGGGATCAAGAAAGTAACAATCAGGAACAGGAGGATGACGTTCTCCATGCCTCATCCATGATGAAAATATCGTGTGACAAAAGGGACATGATATGGTTGTATGAAAGGTTACATCATTCATCGATCCTCACATGATTTAGGTAGTCGTGATGTCTTGTTAGAGACCGCTTACGACTTGTGAGTCAATATAGTAAATGGCCCACTGCCAACTTCATATGGGCCTACAGGCTTGCACACAAAATAGCCCAACACAAGCTATGATGTCCAGATTCATTGAATCTGAGATATGTCCAGATTCAATGAATAATCTAGGATGGATGTATATATATATAAATTCGTATATATATTATATATAATATAAGAGATATTTATAAGATTTGATTTATAAGGATAAATTAAATCTCTATCACTTTTGAATTTGAAATTTAAATTGATATGATATAATATAATATCTCAAATTTGATTTATGAGAATAAATCAAATATAATTCTGTCATATCTTTATTTTAAATTAAATGAATAGGTGAATTAAATCTGTGCGACGGATTTAATATAAGAAACCATATTTATTTAATTGATTTCTTATCAGATTACACAATATATGATATTGTATTAATTTTAGAATTAATGTATGATTAATTCCAAAATCTAATATCCGTCAGAACACCGATAGCATCCTATATATTTGACATTAGGGGCTAGGGTTTTTGGTGGGAGAGTGTAAAAGGTTTGCAGATAAGAAATGGCCAAAATAGAGATGGTGAGGACAGATTCTCTAGAAAAAACCTAGAAGGACAAGAGGCGCTAGCACATCATTCGTGGTTAGAACACTGTTCGTGTGGATATTGGTAGAGAAATCCGATCTGAGTCGTCGACTTCTCGTGATCAAAAAGAGAGCATAGGCATCCTGAACGTCGGAATCCCTGAGCCACCAATAATTTGAATACCGAAGGTAACACCTCTTACTACTTGACTTAAACATAATCGGTAGATCCAGGCAGGGACTGGAAAAATTTTAAAGTTAATTTCCACTGCGTGTCTTCCAATTCCCTTCAATATGTTCTTCCCATAATCTTCAGTAGTCCTTCCTGAGAGATCTCAAAGTTTTGGGTTTTGCCCTTTAGCAACTTTACCTTAAAGATTTCTGCCAACAGATCCTATTGTTGAGCTTCTTTGATCTGATCTTGGAGTAAGGGTATAAATTGTGTTTTACCACATCTAATCTCGACTAGCTGTATTTGATATAAAGGACTCTAATCTCTGAAATCCTTTAATAACTTCTGCTCTTTTATCATTAGGAATGCCACCTGTACCACTTTTCTACTCAAGGCCTCTGCTGTTATATTTGCCTTACTTGGATGGTACTTAAACTGGAGGTCATAATCTTTGAGTACTTCCATCTACCTACGTTGCCTCATGTTTAACTCATTCTGATCATGTAGATACTTAAGGATCTTGTGGTCACAATACATTTATATGGTTACACAGTACAGATAGTGTCTCTATATCTTAATAGAATATAATATTGCTACAAGCTCCAAGTCATGGGTTGGGTATTTCTCCTCGTGAGATTTCACCTGTTATGAAGCATAAGCTACTACTCGTCCTTACTGCATAAGTACACACCATAATCCTTGCTTGCTAGCATATGTGTAGATCACATAGGTCTGCGCAGGGTCAGAGATTATCAGTATGGAGTAGAGGTGAGCTATCTCTTCAGCTCCTGTAAATTGGCCTCATATTTCCCGTCCTACAAGAAGGGCTAGTTCTTCCTAGTGAGCTTGGTAAGCCGAAGAGAAATTTGAGAAAAGTCCTTGATAAATCTTCTGTAATACCCTATAAGTCTAAGAAAACTTCTTATCCCTATTACTATCTTTAGTCCTTCCCAACTCAAAACTACTTCTATCTTGTTGGGGTCAATAGTTACTCCCTTTTAGGATATGACGTGACCAAGCAATCAAACTTCTTGTAGCCAAAATTCTCGTTTACTGAGCTTGGCATACAATTGCTTCTCTCTGAGGGTATTTAGGACAATCCTTAAATGTTTCTCATGCTCTTCTTTGGACATGAAGAACACTAAGATGTTATCTATAAAGACCACAACGAACTGGTCTAGGTAAGGTCTAAAAATTCTATTCATGTAGTCCATGAAGATTGCAGGCACATTTGTCAATCCAAATGGCATTAATAAAAATTCATAATGTCTATATCGGGTCTAGAATATAATCTTAGGAATATCATCTGACTTAATCTTGAGCTAGTGGTAGCCTGATCTTATATCAATCTTAGAAAATACGCTTGCGCTAGCTAGGTAATTTAGCAAATCATCTATTCTGAGAAGAGGATACTTATTTTCTATAGTAATCTTATTCAGCTCCTGGTAATCTGTACATAATGTTAAATTACCATCCTTTTTCTTGACAAATAGTACCAGAGCACCCCAAGGTGAGGCACTAGGTCTGATGAAACCTTTCTCTAATAGCTACTCTATCTGCTTCTTTAGTTGTTGTTTTTTGTTAGGAGGTATTCTGTATGGGGCCTTAGAAATTGGTACAGCTCCAGGTACGATGACAATCAGGAATTTGACTTCTCATTCTAGAGGGAGTCCCTTGATCTCTGTAGGGAATACCTTAGGAAACTCCTTGACTACTAGAATCTTCTCGATCCTTATTGTACCTTAACTTGCATTGAGAAGAAAACTAAATACCCATGACAACCCCTCTGAAGGCACCTATCAGCCTGGGCCTCAGTAATAAAGTTTATTCTAACTTCAAGGCAGGAGGTTATTTCTTTGGGAGGAAGGGTCAGGGTTTTGTTCTTACAATCCAATAATACATTTTGGGAGGACAACCAGTGATAACTATTATTTTAATTATCAAACAAAACTAAGCTAACCAATAGTAAAATGGAGGCTAACCTAAGTCGATTCACAAGGAGCCTAGATAGATGCTAAGGTACCTAATTAATCTAATGAGCCACAAATTAACAAGTTAATCTGATGAATTATGTGATGAGATGTTTAAACTAAAACTGAATGTAAATCCTATGCTATTGTTTATGATTTCAGGTGTTTATGATGAGGAAATGAATCAATGAGACAAGTGTGTTCCCTTGGAGATTACCTTACCTTCATTATCCATAGAATATCAAGAGTTAATCAGTTGAATTAGAATACGTTAGCTAACAACTCGCTAGCTAAATCTCAATCAAAGCTACAACTCGCATACGTTAATAGAGAATATGAATCATTCAACTCAAAGATAGTAGAAGATGAATTAAACAGATATAATTGTACTCAATTATATAATCACTCTAATTAATCACAACCATGTCTAACTCTGTTCAAGGATAAAAATCAATCAAAGCAATAATTATGCAGAAATAAGAAATCTAGCTCGGTTTCCTACTCCTTTGTCATCTACCAACTCTAATTACATCAGTAATCACATAATCAACTCCATCAATTCGATATAATTAACTCTGAATTAAAGACACAATTAACTCTGAATCAACTCCATCAATTTGATATGCTTACTTGTTATGCATGAAGTTTGGTTGAGCTTAGTATGTTATGTGATGATGTTTATGATGATGATGAGCTATGAATATGTGCAACTCCTTGCAATCTATGTCATGACAATATGCATGTTAGAGTTTGCTTATGTATGATCATAATTAATCAAGCATGCATAACCTTATAGTTTGTATGACTTGCTATTGGGATTTCCATGAAATCTCATTCCTTCCATATAAATAACCATGCTCTAGGTGCTGGATCTTCTCAAGGCAAGAGGGTAAATGTAGATGGATAACTGTATATAATTTAAAGAGTGTGCACCTTACTTACAAGTTGATGTTTTGGTGTGTATGATGCATGCTACTCACAAATCCGATCTGAGGTAGTGTACTTCCAACGATAGTTTAGGTGACTTATCCGACGAGTTTTCATATGAAATTTGGCATGAACATAGATAAGATCTAGATCTTTAAATGGAAACCAAGAATGCCTCATTTGGTTAAGAACTAGAATTGTTATGATTTTTCAAAGTCGGGATTTAAAATCTGGATAAGATAATACGACTACTCAGAGGCAGTGAGGTTCATGTGCTAATTTCATATAGTAAATGGATGAGTTTTACCACAAAATTTTATGAGCTTAAATTAAACATGTGTATATTTAAATCCATATGTAACAATACTCATTTGGATAAGTATCCTAAGACAAATGAATTTTTGAAAATGGGCTAAAGAAACTGGAGCTTCCAGATTTACCAAATGAACAGTAAAGTTTAACAAATAAACTGATTTGTTCTGGACAAGTAAACCTCATTCTCATATTTTTCTCTTAAATTTAAATGAAATATATTTCATTAGAAATTTGAATCACCTCAATATGATTTTTCTAGATTTAATTATGAATTTCCAAAGTTCAGGCTGTAATCGGGAATTACCTAGTGAACAGTGAACAGTGAACAGTGCCGAAAGCCTAACTCTTGAAGATTCATGTTTTTAAGGTTAAGAGGTATTCCAAGGATCTAAGATAATTCTAATTGAGTATATGTAAGGTTAAGATTTAAGGTCAAGATTTAAGGTTAAGATTTAAAGATATCTACTAGAAAATGCCGTTGTGCTGGTAGACTATACAGAGTACTATGTACGTAGGTGCTGTCTAAGGAGGCTGGAAGTGAGTGGACCTAGCCGATTCATCCAGTCTTTCCTGGGTACTTACGTAGAATGGTAGTTTCTTATGGGGAATTACCAAATCAATACAGTTATTTTCTGCCAGGATTTCTGGCAAGAGAGATATAATCCAGTTGAGAGTGCTATAGCAAGAGTACTCTGAGAGGTATAAAGAAGATGTTTCACAATGTGAATGGTGTGAGAGGATGTTGTGTGCATGAACAGTGCTAGATGTGTGGAATTCTGTTCTGTTACAGCACATACTTGATCTCCCACTTGTAATCTGTAACATCCCGATTTTTGGTCTAGGAGATCAGGACAGTTCATCTAGGTCTAAGATGAGGAATGTGAGGAATATCCTAAGTCTTAAGCCTAGGAATTCTGCAGGTAGCTTGATATGGGCTGGCTCCTGTGTAAGATAACATGATATGGGCGGGTTGTCGAGCCTTTCAATTAATGATGACTCCCGAAGAGTTTAAGGGATGAGTTATTGAAAGAGAATTTCTAGAACTTAAGATGAAGGATAAGAAGATGAGAATAGATGCTAGAAAGAGAATGCAGGGGCAAAATCGTAATTATGGGAAAGATTGGGCTGGTAGCCGATGAGTACCATATTTTGCCAGAAAATAGAGAAAATTATGCTGATCATTTCACTGAACTGTGAAATGTGCATATGAGGTCTCTATGTGCATGAAAGAATTAGAAATATGACCAGGGGTAAAATGGTCATTTTGGAAAAGTGTGCGCGTGAGTGCTTTTTCAGGCCAAAATAGCCCGGTCCGGATAAAATATCTGAAAATACCGGGAGATAGAGAAAAGGATTCCGGGTTGAATGAGGAGTCACAGAATTTTGATTTGAGGTCCCGATTTTTCTGTAAAAATTCCGGAAGATGGGAATTTACAGTTATAATCGGTAAAAGAAAAGCAGTTCCGATAGGGATGATCGGACTGTGGCCAGGAGGCCATATAGTGTTTCTAAGGCTTTAGTGACACCAGGGAAGGCCCAGGCCCATTAGATCAGTCCAGTGATAAAAGGGGCCGGTGTCCGGGAAAAAGGTGCGAAATGACGAAAATGCCCCTATGTTATAGAACAGCTGAAGAATGAGTAAAGGGTATTTTGGTCATTTGCCTAAGGTTAGACAGTCCAGGGAAGTTATCTGGATAGTTGACCAGGGTCAAAGAATACTCTGGTAAGATGGGAAAAGACAATAATGCCCCTAGACCTAATAAAGTAAAGAAAGAGAGACTAAGGGCATTTTGGTAATTTGCCAAGGGGTGTTTCTTGGGAATCGTGCCATCAGAGTACTTGGGCTGGATAAGAGACCCAAGATGATATTTCCAGGCCCAAAAACGCAGGCCCAGTGATTCAGGGGAAAAGTGGCATTAAAATAATGATTTAATGACTTTTCAGTAAAGTAAAGTTACTCGGTTGGCACGAAAACCGAGGAGGTGATCAGATAAAGTCAGGGACTTATCTGGGTGGCATTGGGAAGCGTGCAAGGTCTCTTCCAGTCGCCACATGGCATTAGTCTGCAGAAAGCAGATAAAGTTGAGGGCACGCATTACGAGGCAGGAGACTGGACCGGTGAGTCAGCATGCTGAGTCAGCTGCTGAGGTGTCCAGGGAATTTAGGCATGTGGAAAATGTGGCGATGAGTCAGCTGCTGAGGTGTCCCCTGAGGTGGCACTGATGATGCAGTAAAAGGAAATTAAAGAAAATAGGAAAATCCAGGAAAAACCAGGACCGCAGGATCAAAGTTCATGGTAATTACAAGAATACCATTGACCAAAACTATAAATACCCCCCCTTTGCCTTCATTATGCACGGTTTTGGCAAGAGAAAGAGAGAGAAAGAAGAGAGAGAAGGAGAAAGAAAGAAGTAAGGAAGTTCTGGTGAAGTTGGAAGTAGTAGAGAAGTTCTGAAGCTCTGCCTTTGAGGTAGTAACTAATCCTAGCTCTTATGTAATGTCTTTGTGATTGGTTGTGCTATTGTTTGGTTGGATTGTTGTCTTATATGTTATGCTTGAAGCTCTACTGCAATGCTATGATCATATGTCATTGAATATGGAAGCACGCAGCATACTTATCTGTACACAATCACAAGCAAGCACCGTCACTCTGCATTACATATATTGTTATGATTATTACTACTGAGATTCCCCCGAATCTCATTCCCCATGTCTAACCCATTACAGGGAGATTATGTTGAAGAGAATTTTAAGAATTTAGAGAGACGCCGTTATGCTGCCGAAGTAAAGACTGAACATCAGTATATGATAAGTACTGTGTACGTAGTGCTGTCTAAGGAGGCTAGAAGTGAGTGGACCTAGCAGGTTCATCTAGTCTTTCCTGGGTACTACGTAGAATGGTAGTTCTCATGAGGGGATTACCGAATCAGTACAGTTCAGTTCTTTGTACAGATAAAGCGTAGCGGTTATGCTGCCGGAGTTTAGGCAGAAAGAGATGTAATAGAGATAGCAAGATTATGTATATGTCTTGTTGTGTATGCCATGCTGTATGACATTATGTTATTAAATAATAAATATTGTTGGGCATGTTAAATTTGTGAATGATGAATTAAAAGAGAAATTCGCAGGTCCTGAGGTAGCAGTGGTTTGACCTCAGTTTGACCTAGTAAACGAAGGAGTTTGGCTACGAAATTTGGCAGGCCAGTCGTACACATCTGGGGCATTACATGGATAGGTAATAAGCCTCATTTGGTTGTGTAGAATGAGATTAATTAATTTTCAAATTAAAGGTTCAGAATAAGGAACTTAAGAGTGAAATTTTGAATTTCTGGGCTTAAGTTAAGATATAATCAGGCTAATATTGCTTCCGCAAGTGTATTCTGAGGAGTCTAAGGGAGGATGTTTCATAATTTGTTATCAGATATGGATCCAACACATGTTCAATCTATTGCAGCACATGTTCTAGCTGTCAACCCATCGTTAGTTGTCCATTCTGCTAATGCTTTGGCTTGTAATAGAAAATTAGAATAAACAGATTATTTGTTCAATTAATCACTAGATTATAACAATTAATTTCCAATTGTTCTATCTTTATATTATTAATTAATTTGCTCAACATAATAGTAAATGTGAACAAAATCAATAATAAAACTCCCTTTTAACATATATAAAATTAATACAAATATGAGTTTATCAACTCCCTCACACTTAGCTTTTGCACTCTGAGCAAAATTGTGGATTAAAATTGAATTTTAAACACACATGTTCAGCAAAATTTGGCAAAACAGATTCAGCATAAGTTCTTGCACTCATCAATTCTTTCCCTTCAATTGGAAACAATCTATACTAATCTCATATCAATAAAAACATCAAACTCATGCAATTAAATCATAGTAAGCAACTAGGTTGAGATTTTCTCACAAGGTATAGTGTTTCACTCCTCTCTTATCAAGGTAATTTCACTCAACCATCTAGCTTAGGCTTCCCATAGGCTTGTAACCATCCTACATCTGCACCACTAAATGTCACAAGGTTTATGAATCAAAGGGTCTTTATTAGGGTTATAATGTTGGAAAGGCTAGATGATGAAATGAAAATGTATGTCAATGATTAATGAAATACTGCACATGTCCTTACTTCTTCAAGTTATTTTAATTTTAATTCCACTTTCAATTGTGCAGTTGCAGAAAATAGCAAGTCACAAACTAATTCTTTCATACAAGTTGAATAGCACTTTTTGCATCTGGTCTTTCTTTTCTTTCTTCTATTTTTCTTTTCTTTCTCTTTTCTTTTTCTTTTCTATGTACTTGTTCATTATTTTCACTATTAAACTAGATAACAGTACACTGAGGTTCAGACATGCAGCAAGTGTTTGCAACTTAACAATCATTCACAATTAAAGACTTACTACAACAGTAACTATCTTGCACAGTATTCATTAATCAAGGATGGATTTTTTAAAGAAAATGAAGGTCTCAAAGGGGTAAAGCAAAGGATTTAATGTTTATGTGGGTTCTGTTTGGTCAAGAGGGTTTTGAAAGGAATGCCCTTATCATTTTTATAATTTCATGGAGCTAATGTGGTTTTAAATCAAGGATTGAGACAAGTTCTGCAAAGTTACCAAACTAGATGGTGTCACACAATGTAAAAGAGTATATGTTGAAGGTTAAAAAAAAATTGTTCCATCTGGCTTACTCACCCTAATCAACTCACCATGACTAGATTGCATGAATATCAAACTAAATATATGAGATTAATTGTCACATCCTTATTTTTATATATCTTAAGGACCATTCAGTAGCACTTAGAACCACTTTCAGGGTCATTGAAGTCTAAACTCTAAATCTGGAATTTTATTCACATCGGGTACTGTTCACTGAGGCAAATTCCAGATGAGTGACCTGACTTTGAAAACTCATAACTAATTCTAGAAAAATCTAAATGAAGTGGTTCAAATTGATACATGAAGATAACATAATTATATTTCAGGGAAAAATCATTGGTTGACCATTCCTTGAGGAATTCAACGTGGGTCAACGTTTTAACTTTACTGTTCATCCAATGACTTTCTCCTGAATCCAGCATTCTGGTCCCAAATTTAACAATTTATATCTTTTCGTGTATACATCCAAATGAAGAATTATATATATAAAATTAAAGCTTAGTATGTCTACTATTTACCATAAAAATATCATACATTTATTCAACCATTTACTATTTTTAATGATTTACCAAACATCAATTGGTTTCTACGGATTACTGTTCACAGAGTCATTTTTCAGTCAGACATGCCAGATAACAATCATTATTAAATAATCAACTGTTATACATCAGTGAATGATTAACACCCTCATATTTCTATTACATTTTTCGTTGTCTAAAATCCGGCAGCATAACTGCTATATTCCTTCTATAGAAAGTAACCGATCTTGTACCGATTCGGTAATTCTCGTAGAAACTACCATTCTAAGTAAGTATCCAGGAAAGACTGGGTGAACCTGCTAGGTCCACTCACTTCCAGCCTCCTTAGACAGCACCTATGTACACAGTACGTATCAGTTCCTTTCTTTGTTCCTGCTTTGTTGCCAGAATTTCGGCAGCCTAACGGCGTCTCTTAAAATTTCCAAATTTTATCTTGATAGAACCTCCCCTGTAATGTTATATATGGGAATGAGATTCAAAAGAATCTCAGTAGCAACAATCATAACAATATATGTAATGCAGTGTGACAGTGCTTGCTTGTGATTGTGTACAGATAAGTATGCTGCATGCTTCAATATTCAATAACATATGATCATAGCATTGTAATAGAGCTTCAAGCATAACATATAAGACAACAATCCAACCAAACAATAGCACAACAATTCACAAAGACATTACATAAGAGCTAGGATTAGTTACTACATCAAAAGCAGAACTCTAGAATTTCTCTACTGCTTCCAATTTCACCAGAACTTCCTTTCTTCTTTCTTTTTCTCACTTTCTCTCTCAAGAACTTCCTTATCTCTCTAAAAGCTCCTTAGGCCGTGGGAATGAAGAGCAAGGGGGGGTATTTATAGTTTTGAGGAGTGGCATTCTTGTAATTTTGAAGCCATCTGATCCTGTGGTCCTAGTTTTTTCAGAATTTCCTATTTTCTTTTATTCCTTTTACTGTTTCATGCATGACATCATTCAAGGCCACCTCATGGGACACCTCATCACCCACATTCTTCACATGGCACAATTTGGAGAGGATAGAAACCTTCAAGAAGCTTTCCGGTCCAATCCGGTACCGGCCCGGTCCGTCGCCTCGAAAACTGAACCATTTTCCGAATCTAATTTTTCCGAAAACCCATGTTTTGTCTTCTGGCCTTGAACTTAGTATCTGGATCCTTTATATCATTAACATCTTAATACTGGGTCTAAACTCAATTACAGATCCCCCTGCGAAATGACCAAAATACCCCTCGATGCCCTTTCATGCACTATCTTAACCCTAAGGGCAAAACTATCATATTACACCTTTCTGTACTTCATCAGGGCATATACTGACTCTGGATAACTTCAACTGTATATGTCTTGGCCTCTAGGCCTATCCAGAATGACCAAAATGCCCTTCACACACCTGCTACCCCTTTAGTACAACACAGGGGCATTTTCGTAATTTCGTACTTTTCTGGGGTTCTGTTGGACATTGGCCCACCTATCAGTCCACAAGTCTTATTGGGCCTTTGATGGTGCCATTATTGGGCCTTTCTGGGTTCAACACCTTCATGGCACATATTATGAGGAATCTTCCCCTGTCCAGGTTCACCGAATATTTTAGCTTTTATGCACCGTTTACACACATATCCGGACACCGGCTCCTTCTGTCAAATACACTGCCCTACTGTTTCTGGGCAGCCATTTGGGTTATAACGGGCATCTGACTGTTGTTGCCCGACCTCATTTAGTCTTAGTTTAAATACCGATAAATCTCCCTATCGGATCCCTGGATGCCTCATACTCTCGTCTGGATTTGCTAATTTGTGAATAACTTTTTCTACAGGCCTCCTATCGGTATTCTGTCAGTTTCCTGACATCCTCCCCATAAGGGTGCATCATCCTGTAATTTCTACTTATATCTGAAATCTAGGGTATCCGGTAGGAATTTTTATAACTTTTGGACAATCAGTCCATTTTTTACTATCTGGAGTCTTCAAAAATTCCGGTATTAAGCTGAACTACCCAGCGTCACTTGCCCTATCTTCTGGTGAAATCTAGGACTGAAATGCTGTCGGGCGGTCCAAACCACTTTGGCCTATTTTTCTTTAATTATACTTTAGCCCCAGGGAACTTTTCTTCTTTGCAATTAAGTCCCTTAAATTTGGCTAAAATTACACCTAAAGACCCCACATTTTTGTCTACTTTTCCTTCTTAGCTTTAAACTTTCCATAATTGCATTTAAGTCCTTTCATTTCCTTTCTTTTGCAATTTAACCCTTTTCTTTACATAAAGGACCACATCTTTTTCCTGAAAAAGAACTCATATATTCCATCTAATCTATACATAGAAATCAGTACAGAAAATTAAGGATATTACATTTCTCTCCCCCTTAAAATAAATTTCATCCTCGAAATTTACATTACATCTATCCTATCGAAACAATTCAGGATACTTCTCTCTCATCTTTTCTTCTGTTTCCCATGTAGCTTCTTATTCAGTCAAGCCTTTCCAGATCACTTTAACTAAAGTAATTTGTTTATTCCGCAACTGCTTGACTTTTCTATCAGCAATTCGCACCGGTTCAACCTCATAGGTCAAGTCATCTCGCAGTACGACCTCATCTTGCTCAATCACATGAGATGGATCTGGAACATACTTCTTTAATTGGGAAACATAGAACACATCATGTATCTGGCTGAGATTCGGAGGAAGAGCCAACTTGTAGGCTACTGCTCCTATCTTTGAGAGAATCTGGAATGGTCCGATGTATCTTGGATGCAATTTCTTCACTTTGATCGATCGTCCGGCTCCAGTAGTTGGAGTTAACTTAAGGAATACATGTTCTCCTTCTTCAAACTACAACGGCTTCCTTCTGACATCTGCATAGCTCTTCTGTCTGCTTTGAGCCGTTAGCAATCTTTTTCTAATCACCGTAATCTGCTCTGCTGTTTGATCCACTATATCAGGACCAAGCATTCTTCTCTCGCTCAGCTCTAGCCAGCATAAGGGGGATCTACATTTACGTCCATAGAGTGCTTAAAAGGGTGCCATCTGAATACTGGCCTGATAACTATTGTTATAAGCAAACTCTATAAGGGGTAAATGGATATCTCAGCTGCCTGTGAAATCTAAGCATATGCTCTCAGCATATCCTCTAACGTTTGTATTATTCTTTCAGATGACCATCTTTCTGAGGATGATAAGCTGTACTAAATCTGAGAGTAGTGCCCATTTCTTCCTGTAAAGCCCTCCAGAAATTTGAAGTAAATCGAGGGTTTCTATCAGACACAATGCTGCTCGGGATACCATGAAGCCTAACGATCTCCTTTATATACAACCTTGTCAGCTTTTCAAGAGAATCTCTCTTATTGATTGCCAGAAATATGCTAACTTTGTCAGTCGATCAACTACTACCCACACTGCATCATGTCTACTTGGAGTCAGGGGTAGTCCTTCCACAAAGTCCATGGCAATCCCATCCCATTTCCACTCAGGGATTTCTAGAGGCTGCAATGTTCCTGCTGGCTTTTGATGTTCAACTTTCACTTTCTGGTAGGTCAAGCACTTAGATACGTAAGTCACAACATCTTTCCTCAATCCAGGCCACCAAAATAACCTTTTAACATCATGGTACATCTTGGTCATACCTGGATGTACAGTATACCGACTTTTATGTGCTTCCTCCAGAATCCTTTCCCTTAATCCCACAACATTAGGGATATAGGGTCTTCCCCAGAACCGTAGTAATTCGTCTGGGGACATCTCAAAATTCCTTGTCTTCCCCTTCTCCAGCTTGTCTTTGAATATTGCTGAGAGCTTGTCCTGCTTTTGAGCCTCTTTTATCTCATCTTCTATGCAAGCTCTGACATGAACTCCTCCAAAAGGATTCTCCGTCAGTTGTATTTGATATAGAGGGCTCCAATCGCGCATATCTCCTATCAATTCCAACTCCTTGATCATCATGTATGCAACCTGCACCACCTTTCTACTTAGGGCATCAGCTTCCACATTGGCTTTTCCTGGATGGTATTTAATCTGGAAGTCATAATCTTTCAACAACTCCATCCATCGCCGTTGCCTCATATTCGGCACTTTTTGATCCTGTAGATACTTCAGGCTTTTGTGGTCGCAAAACAACTCTATCGTTGCTCCATATAAATAGTGCCTCCATATCTTCAGAGCATAAACCACCGCCGCAAGCTCCAGATCATGAGTGGGATAATTTTCTTCATGTGGCTTCAACTGCCGAGAGGCGTAGGCTACTACTCGACCTTGCTGCATCAGCACATATCCCAACCCTGCTTGCTAGCATCAGTGTAGACTACGTAAGTCTGAGTTAGGTCTGGAATAATCAGCACAGGAGTAGTGGTTAATCTCTGCTTCAACTCTTGGAAGCTAGCCTCACACTTCTCATCCCACTTAAACTGCTGATTCTTTCTGGTCAGCTTATTAAGTGGTAAGGCAATTCGAGAAAAGTCTTGAATAAATCTTCTGTAGTACCCTGCTAGGCCGAGAAAACTTCTGATCTCCGTCACTGTCCTTGGCTGCTCCCAGCTCAAAACTGCTTCAACTTTGCTAGGATCCACAGCTACCCCATCTCGGGATATGACATGACCGAGAAATTTGACTTCTGACAGCCAAAACTTGCATTTACTCAGTTTAGCATAAAGCTTCTTTTCTTTAAGGGTACCAAGAACAATCCTCAAATGCCTTTCATGCTCCTCTGGAGATTTGGAGTACACTAGAATATCATCAATGAAGACCACGGCGAATTGATCTAGATAAGGCCTGAAGATCCGGTTCATGTAGTCCATGAAAATAGCAGGTGCATTTGTTAGTCCAAAAGGCATCACAAGGAACTCAAAATGCCCGTAGCGCGTTCTGAATGCCGTCTTTGGAATATCATCTGGCTTGACCCTTAGTTGATGGTAGCCAGATCTCAAGTCAATCTTGGAGAATAAGCTTGCCCCTGCCAATTGGTCTAGCAGGTCATCAATTATGGGGAGAGGATACTTATTCTTAACTGTAAGCTTATTTAATTCCCTGTAGTCAATGCATAGCCTTAAACTGCCATCTTTCTTCTTGACAAATAGTACTGGAGCACCCTATGACGATACACTGGGTCGTATGAAACCCTTCTTCAATAGCTCCTCAATTTGCTTCTTCAGTTCCATCATCTCATTGGGAGCCATCCTGTACGGGGCTTTTGACACTGGTCCAGCTCCAGGTATAATGTCGATCGTAAACTCCACTTCCCGTTCTGAAGGCAATCCCTGAATCTCCTTTGGGAAGACTTCAGGAAATTCATTGACTACTGGAATCTCCTCGATGACTTCTTCCACTTCTGTTTGAACAGAAAAGAATACCACATACCCTTGACATCCTTTCCGTAGACATTTTTCTGCCTGAGCCTCAGTCATGAAGTTCAGTCGTACTTCTGAGCTCATATCAGTGACCTTTGGACCAAGAACGAGGGTTTTGTTCCTGCAATCCAACATCACATTATTGGAGGATAACCAATTTAAGACGAGTATGACATCAATCTCTCGGAAAGGCATACAGATCAGGTCTAGGGTGGTACAGCAGTGCTCATAACGCACAACACTATTTAGACAGGCATCGGACGTAATTACTCTAGCGTTGGTGGGGGTTTTCACCTGTATATCATAACGTAATTTGCTGATCAGAAGGCCTAGGCATTTGGCACATTCATAAGATATAAAGGAATGACTTGCACCCGAATCAAATAGAGCAGTCACAGCATGATCATTGAGATAGATTGTACCTTGGATAATCTCAGGTGATCGCTGAGCGTCCTCTCTAGTGAGTGCAAACACTCGTCCTGCCGTCCTTGGCCTTTGATCAGTTATAGCTTGAGGACATTCTCTGGAAAAATATCCGGGCTTTCCGCAGGTGTAACAAACGTTCTGGCCCATTAAACATGGTCTATCACCATGATTCTTTCCATACTTTTCACATACTGGGGCCATTGAATCCCTGTTGTTGGACATGCCGCAGAAATTTCCTCTATTTGGCTTTTTGTTCTGCCACGGTCGCTTCCTCTTCTTATAGCCGCTCCCACCTACAGCTTCTTGACTTCAACCGGCCTTATCAGGGGTCACTTGATCCCTATTCCCTGATCAGGACAGCATTCGATGATTCATGCTATTTTCTACAATTCGACATGCTTCCACAGCCTTATTAAATTGGCTGTATTGTTGCGGAGTTAACTTCTCCTTTAGCGTGGAATTCAATCCCCGAATCATTCTTTCTGTCATCCAGCGCTCGTCATCCACTTGACGTAGATACGTAGAATATTGGGATAGCCGGATGAACTTATCCAGATATTCATCAAAAGCTTCTTTTTCTCCTTGTCTCAGTACAAGGAACTCGGCCTCCCTTTCATCTCTGATGGATTGAGGGAAATATTTCTCGTAAAACTGCTCAAGAAACACTTCCCAGGTAACTGGAATATCTCTTGCTTGGAGAAGTAACTCTGTATTCTTCCACCATCTATCCGTATCCTTTTCTAATTGATAGATGGCCATTTGGGCCTTGGTTTCAGTTGGGCAGTCGAGGACCTTAAAGATCTTCTCTAATCTACTGACCCAATTTTCTGTTGTCTGTACTTCGAATGTTCCTTCGAACACTGGAGGATTGTGTTTGCAAAATTGAACCATCCATTATTGGATACCTTCTGCCTCCTCCCTCGATTCAACCCGTCTCTGAGGATGAACTGCTTGCTGTTGTACTCCTTCAGGTTCTCTATCAGCCGCTCCTGAAGACTCTGGCGATCTTAAATTACTTACAATTGCTGCCACTGCTGCGGCTATGGCAGCATCTGTTTCCTGCTTATTTCGTGCCTAAGCTGCTCTCATTTCTTCTATCATCTTTTGTTGTTGTTCTAACCTTTCTAAAATTAGTTGGTTAAGATTTCCAGCTTCTTGTGGTTCCTCTGCTGGAATCGTTCTTCTTGTTCGAACCATTTTGTTATGCTATAACATAGAAAGGAATGCAATAAAAAATATTTCTCATTTCATTTCAAACATAGCATACAAGATACATGTCACAGTCATACATATGCTACTGTACTGATCTTTTGTACATTGGAAATATTACCCTAATTTTTCTTAAACTTTATTCTAATATTTCTCCTACTAGGTAGATCCAGTCGGATACAGTACAATATGGTTCTTTATCAAAATATTGATCCAACTCCGATCTCCAGGTAGGAGTAGTCGGCAATGCATCATTCATAATTTCTAGCCAAAGCCCCAGGGTTAACACGTTTGGATCCCAGGCTTGATATATGGCTTTCACCCTTGTGATGAAATTCTGATAAACCATATAGCCTTGATCTACATTTCTGATCAGGGTCTGCCTCAGCCCATATAGCTGTCGGGCTAATGCTACCGAGCTCTCAAATTGTTCTCTACTCAGGTTCCTCCCCGGGATCATTCTTACGATTAGACTTCCCAAATGTATCTCTACTAGGGTCACTTCGGGCCTACTAGGACCTGGCGCATTACTCTGATCACATACTTGGCTGGATCCTGAATTGTCTGTTACATTCAAAGTGATACGAACCAGGATACCAAAGATATTGTCACCGATGCAAACCCAGTCCTGGACCCACTACGAACCCAGGCCCTGGACCCACAGAGCGATGTTTTGTTTCCCTAGGGAGACTCCCCCCTGAAAACGCGTCTTTGGTAGGAGAGAGGTATCCCCACACTATATAGCATGGTTCATTTTTCCTTCTCCCCGATGTGGGACTCATCATTCCCACCCCCTTTAAACTGCACGTCCACGTGCAGGGAAGCTTCGTACATGGCCCACACCACCAGCTCTGATACCAAATGATACGAACCAGGATACCAAAGATATTGTCACCGATGCAAACCCAGTCCTGGACCCACTACGAACCCAGGCCCTGGACCCACAGAGCGATGTTTTGTTTCCCTAGGGAGACTCCCCCCTGAAAACGCGTCTTTGGTAGGAGAGAGGTATCCCCACACTATATAGCATGGTTCGTTTTTCCTTCTCCCCGATGTGGGACTCATCACAAAGGTACCGCACTTCTGGGAATGGCAGGAATAGGGCCTTCTATCACCATCACCTCCTGATCATCCACAAGATTTGATCCTACAGAAGAACTATCCACTTCTGAGTCACTCACTACTTAAGATATCCAAGGATCAGAATCATTGCTCATTATCTCCCCTTCTGAACTATCCGAACTAGAAACCTCTGGTCTTAACTCCTATTGGTTTACTGTAGTTTTAGACCCGGATCTATGTCTAGCCATCCTGCAAACACTAACTTAGTGTCAATTATGTATGGTTTATTAGGGTATATTTATCTATTCAGAGCATTTCCTAAGCCAAAATCCTTTGCTCTGATACCAAAATATCACATCCTTATTTTTATACATCTTAAGGATCATTCAGTAGCACTTAGAACCACTTTCAGGGTCATTGAAGTCTAAACTCTAAATCTGGAATTTTATTCACATCGGGTACTGTTCACTGAGGTAAATTCCAGATGAGTGACTTGATTTGAAAAATCATAACTAATTCTAAAAAAATCTAAATGAAGTAGTTCAAATTGATACATGAAGATAACTTAAGTATATTTCAGGGAAAAATCATTGGTTGACCATTCCTTGACAAATTCAACGTGGGTCAACGTTTCAACTTTACTGTTCATCCAATGACTTTCTCCTGAATCCAGCATTCTGGTCCCAAATTTAACAATTTATATCTTTTCGTGTATACATCCAAATGAAGCATTCTATATATCAAATTAAATATTAGTATGTCTACTATTTACCATAAAAATATCATACATTTATTCAACCATTTACTATTTTTAATGATTTACCAAACATCAATTGGTCTCTACGGATTACTGTTCACAGAGTCATTTTTCAGCAACTAACCTTACATATTAATGCATACATGCATCACATATCAGTCAGATATGCCAGATAACAATCATTATTAAATAATCAACTGTTATACATCAGTGAATGATTAACACCCTCATATTTCTATTACATTTTTCGTTGTCTAAAATCTGGCAGCATAACTGCTACATTCCTTCTATAGAAAGTAACCGATCTTGTACCGATTCGGTAATTCCCGTAGAAACTACCATTCTAAGTAAGTACCCAGGAAAGACTGGGTGAACCTGCTAGGTCCACTCACTTCCAGCCTCCTTAGACAGCACCTACGTACACAGTACGTATCAGTTCCTTTCTTTGTTCCTGCTTTGTTGCCAGAATTTCGGCAGCCTAACGGCGTCTCTTAAAATTTCTAAATTTTATCTTGATAGAACCTCCCCTGTAATGTTATATATGGGAATGAGATTCAAAAGAATCTCAGTAGCAACAATCATAACAATATATGTAATGCAGTGTGACAGTGCTTGCTTGTGATTGTGTACAGATAAGTATGCTGCATGCTTCAATATTCAATAACATATGATCATAGAATTGTAATAGAGCTTCAAGCATAACATATAAGACAACAATCCAACCAAACAATAGCACAACAATTCACAAAAACATTACATAAGAGCTAGGATTAGTTACTACATCAAAAGCAGAACTCTAGAATTTCTCTACTGCTTCCAATTTCACCAGAACTTCCTTTCTTCTTTCTTTTTCTCACTTTCTCTCTCAAGAACTTCCTTATCTCTCTAAAAGCTCCTTAGGCCGTGGGAATGAAGAGCAAGGGGGTATTTATAGTTTCGAGGAGTGGCATTCTTGTAATTTTGAAGCCATCTGATCCTGTGGTCCTGGTTTTTCCGGAATTTCCTATTTTCTTTTATTCCTTTTACTGCTTCATGCATGACATCATTCAAGGCCACCTCATGGGACACCTCATCACCCACATTCTTCACATGGCACAATTTGGAGAGGAGAGAAACCTTCTGGAAGCTTTTCGGTCCAATCCGGTACCGGCCCAGTCCGTCGCCTCGAAAACTGAACCGTTTTCCGAATCTAATTTTTCCGAAAACCCGTGTTTTGTCTTCTGGCCTTGAACTTAGTATCTGGATCCTTTATATCATTAACATCTTAATACTGGGTCTAAACTCAATTACAGATCCCCCTGCGAAATGACCAAAATACCCCGCGATGCCCTTTCATGCACTATGTTAACCCTAAGGGCAAAACTATCATTTTACACCTTTCTGTACTTCATCAGGGCATACACTGACTCTGGATAACTTCACCTATATATGTCTTGGCCTCTAGGCCTATCCAGAATGACCAAAATGCCCTTCACACACCTGCTACCCCTTTAGTACAACACAGGGGTATTTTCATAATTTCACACTTTTCCGGGGTTCTGGTGCACATTGGCCCACCTATCAGTCCACAAGTCTTATTGGGCCTTTGATGGCGCCATTATTGGGCCTTTCTGGGTCCAACACCTTCATGGCACGCATTACGAGGAATCTTCCCCTGTCCAGGTTCACCGAATATTTTAGCTTTTATGCACCGTTTACACACATATCCGAACACCGGCTCCTTCTGTCAGATACACTGCCCTACTGTGTCTGGGCAGCCATTTGGGTTATAACGGGCATCTGACTGTTGTTACCCGACCTCATTCAGTCTTAGTTTAAATACCGATAAATCTCCCTATCGCATCCCTGGAGGCCTCATACTCCCGTCTGGATTTACTAATTTGTGAATAACTTTTTCTACAGGCCTCCTATCGGTATTCTGTCAGTTTCCTGACATCCGCCCCATAAGGGTGCATCATCCTGTAATTTCTACTTATATCTGAAATCTAGGGTATCCGGTAGGAATTTTTATAACTTTTGGACAATCAGTCCATTTTTGACTATCTGGAGTCTTCAAAAATTCCGGTATTAAGCTGAACTACCCAGCGTCACTTGCCCTATCTTCTGGTGAAATCTGGGACTGAAATACTGTCGGGCGGTCCAAACCACTTCTGGCCTATTTTTCTTTAATTATACTTTAGCCCCAGGGAACTTTTCTTCTTTGCAATTAAGTCCCTTAAATTTGGCTAAAATTACACCTAAAGACCCCACATTTTTGTCTACTTTTCCTTCTTAGCTTTAAACTTTCCATAATTGCATTTAAGTCCTTTCATTTCCTTTCTTTTGCAATTTAACCCTTTTCTTTACATAAAGGACCACATCTTTTTCCTGAAAAAGAACTCATATATTCCATCTAATCTATACATAGAAATCAGTACAGAAAATTAAGGATATTACATTTCTCTCCCCCTTAAAATAAATTTCATCCTCGAAATTTACATTACATCTATCCTATCGAAACAATTCAGGATACTTCTCTCTCATCTTTTCTTCTGTTTCCCATGTAGCTTCTTGTTCAGTCAAACCTTTCCAGATCACTTTAACTAAAGTAATTTGTTTATTCCGCAACTGCTTGACTTTTCTATCAGCAATTCGCACCGGTCTAACCTCATAGGTCAAGTCATCTCGCAGTACGACCTCATCTTGCTCAATCACATGAGATGGATCTGGAACATACTTCTTTAATTGGGAAACATGGAACACATCATGTATCTGGCTGAGATTCGGAGGAAGAGCCAACTTGTAGGCTACTGCTCCTATCTTTGAGAGAATCTGGAATGGTCCGATGTATCTTGGATGCAATTTCTTCACTTTGATCGATCGTCCAGCTCCAGTAGTTGGAGTTAACTTAAGGAATACATGTTCTCCTTCTTCAAACTACAACGGCTTCCTTCTGACATCTGCATAGCTCTTCTGTCTACTTTGAGCCGTCAGCAATCTTTTTCTAATCACCGTAATCTGCTCTGCTGTTTGATCCACTATATCAGGACCAAGCATTCTTCTCTCACTCAGCTCTAGCCAGCATACGGGGGATCTACATTTACGTCCATAGAGTGCTTAAAAGGGTGCCATCTGAATACTGGCCTGATAACTATTGTTATAAGCAAACTCTATAAGGACAAAAAGGTGGGGTCCTTAAGTGTAATTTTAGCCAAATAAAAAGGGACTTAAATGAAAAGAAGAAAAGTTCCTTGGGGCTAAAGTGTAATTAAAGAAAGTCAGGCCGGAAGTGGTTTAGACTGTCCGACAGCATTTCAGTCCCAGATTTCACCGATAGAGAGAGCAAGGGACGGTCAGTAATCTGGCTTAATACAGGAATTTTTGAAGACTCCAGATAGCCAGAAATGGACTGATCGTCCAAAAGTTATAAAAATTCATACCGGATATCCTAGATTTCAGATCTAGGTGAGAAAATACAGGATGATACGTCCTTATGGGGCAGATGTCGGGAAACTGACAGAATACCGATAGGAGACCTGTAGAAAAAGTTATTCGCAAATTAGAAAATCCAGACGGGAGTGTGAGGCCTCCGGGTATCCGATAGGGAAATTTATCGGTATTTGAAAAGGGACTGAATGAGTTCGGATAACCTCGGTCAGATGACTGATATGACTCACAGGGATGCCTGAACACCGCATGCCAGTGTATCGGACAGAAGGAGCCGGTGTCCGGATATGTGTATAAACGGTGAAAAATAGATTAAATATTCAATAAACATTAACGGGGAAGATTCCTCGTAATGCGTGCCATGAAGGTAATGGACCCTGAAAGGCCCAATATTGGCGCCAACAAGGCCCAGTAACACACTTAGACTGATAGGTGGGCCAGTGTCCGGCAGAACCCCGGAAAAGTGCGAAATTACGAAAATGCCCATGTGTTGTACTAAAGGGGTAGTAGATGAATGAGGGCATTTTGGTCATTTTGGACAGGCCTAGGAGCCAAGGCTCATACAGATAAAGTTACTTAGAGTCAGTATATATCCTGACAGAGTACAGGTGTGAAATGATGATTTTACCCTTAGGGTTAAAATAGTGCAAGAAAGGGCACCCAGGGGTATTTTGGTAATTTGCCGAGGGATGTTTCTTGGGAGTCGAGCCATCAGAGTACTTGAGCTTGATCAGGATCCAAGATAACATACCCAGAGCCCAAAAACGTAGGCCCAGTGATATGTGAGAAAAAGTGGCATTAAAATACTATTTTAACGCTGTTTCAATAAAGTAAAGTTACTCGGTCGGCACGATAACCGAGGAGGTGATCAGATAAAGTTTGGGACTTATCTGGATAGCATTGGAAGGCGTGAAAGGTCCCTTCCAGGTGCCACATGGCGCAATCTTAGAGGCAGAAGAAAAGTAAGGACACGTATTACGGTGCAAGACTCTGGACCGGTACTGGATTGGACTGAACTGCTGAGTCAGCTGATGAGGTGTCCAGGAATTGTGACATGTGAAGAATGTGGCGATGAGGTGTCCCGGTGAGGTGTCCTGGATGATGTCATGCATGATGCAGTAAAAAGGAATAAAGAAAAATAGGAAAATCCAGGAAAAACCAGGACCACATGTTCAGATGGCTTCAAAATTACAAGAATGCCATCCATTAAAGCTATAAATACCCCCTTCCCCTCCCATTTTATGCATCCCACGTTTTTGGCAAGAAAAGAGAGAGAAAGAAGAGAGAGAAGGAGAAAGAAAGAAAGAAAGGAAGTTCTGGTGGAGTTGGAAGCAGTATAGAAGTTCTGGAGCTCTGCTTTTGAGGTAGTAACTAATCCTAGCTCTTATGTAATGTCTTTGTGATTTGTTGTGCTATTGTTTGGTTGGATTGTTGTCTTATATGTTATGCTTGAAGCTCTATTACAATGCTATGATCATATGTTATTGAATATGGAAGCACGCAGCATACTTATCTGTACACAATCACAAGCAAGCACCGTCACTCTGCATTACATATATTGTTATGATTATTACTACTGAGATTCCCCCGAATCTCATTCCCCATGTCTAACCCATTACAGGGAGATTATGTTGAACTGAATTCTAAGAATTTTGAGAGACGACGTTAGGCTGCCAAAATTCTGGCAACGAAGAAGGAACAAAGAAAGGAACTGAAACGTACTGTGTACGTAGGTGCTGTCTAAGGAGGCTGGAAGTGAGTGGACCTAGCCGGTTCATCCAGTCTTTCCTGGGTACTTACGTAGAATGGTAGTTCCTACGGGAATTACCGAATCGGTACAAGATCGGTTACTTTCTACAGAAGGAATGTAGCAGTTATGCTGCCAGATTTTTGACAGGAAAAGATGTAATTGAAATAAGAGAATTTGGTGTATGCTTTGTTGTATGACATTTTATTATTTAATAATAAATATTGTTTGGCATGTTTAACTTGTGTATGACGAATTAAAAGAGAAATTCGCAGGTCCTGAGGTAGCAGTGTTTTGACCTCAGTTTGACCTAGTAAACGAAGGAGTTTGGCCACGAAATTTGGCAGGCCAGTCGTACACATCTGGGGTATTACGTGGATAGGTAATAAGCCTTATTTGGATGTGTAGAATGAGATTAATCAGTTCTCAAATCAAAGGTTCAGAATAAGGAACTTAAGAGTAAAATTTTGAATTTCTGGGTTTAAGTTAAGATATAATCAAGCTAATGTTGCTTCCGCAAGTGTACTATGAGGAGTCTAAGGGAGGATGTTTCAGACGACGTGCTAGTATCTCTTGTCCCTCTAGGGTTTTCTCAAGATTCCGTCCTCACCGTCTCTATTCCGGCAGTTTCTTATCTGCAAACCTTTTGCACTCTCCTGCCCCTTTTCTCTTGTGAGTTGTGTTGTGTCTTGTGTGTAGAACCCTAGCTCCTAATGTCAAATATATAGGATGCTATCGGGCTTCTAATTGGGCCGGGCTTCAAAATTAATCTTATATTAATTCTGAAATTAATACAATATCATATATTACATAATTTAATAAGAAACTAATTAAATAAAATTGTTTATATTAAATCCGTCACACAGATTTAATTCACCTATTTATTTAATTTAAAATAAAGATAAGACGGAATTATATATTTGATTTATTCTCATAAATCAAATTTGAGATATCTTATCAATTTGAATTTCAAATTCAAATAGATCATATCCATTTAAATTCAAATTCAAAAGTGATAGAAATTTAATTTATCCTTATAAATTAAATCTTGCAAATATCTCTTATATTATATATATAATATATATATACAAATTTATATATATATATAAAATATATATAAATCCACCCTAGACTATTCATTGAATCTAGACATCTCTTAGATTCAATGAATCTGGACATCATAGCTCGCATTGGGCTATTTTGTGTGCGACCCTGTAGGCCCATATGAAGTTGGCAGTGGGCCAGTTACTATACTGACCCACAAGTCATAAGCGGTCTCTAGCAAGGCATTACAACTACCCAAATTATATGAGGATCGATAAACGATGTTACCTTTCATACAACCATATCACGTCCCTTTTGTCACACGATATTTCGGTCATGGATGAGGCATGGTGAACGTCATCCTCCTATTCCTGACCGTTACTTTCTCGATCCCTGAGTAGTCTGAATATAGAAATGGAACTACCCTTCCATTCCAGTATGGCCATACATTTCTCAGACTCACTCATCGAGGGGCCCAGTAATATCTCTCTACGAATGTAAGGGACAAATTCCATCTTGACCATTCACATTCCTCCGCATGAAAAACGACTAAGCCCGAACATAGCCTTTATGATCACTCAGTCTAAAGTGACTTTTGACTAGGTCAAAGATGAGCGTTCGTCATGTAGGAATCCATGATGATCTCAGGTCAAAGGGCATAGTGATATGGCTTGTATATGAGAGAAGCTTATGACTTAACCCATGCAGCTCTCTCATAGCGGGTCATTCCAGCACCCTGTACTCTTACATGTGCCTATTGTAACATCCCAATTTTTGGTCTAGGAGAACTGGGAAGTAGTCTGATATGAGCAGGTTGCTAAACCCGTAGTCCCAGGGTAGTAATCTGATATGGGCGGATTACTTACCTATATTTTGTAAGGATCCGAGGGATGAGCTAAGTCCTTCAGGATTTAAAGATGAGTTAAGTCTTTAACCTATAGAATCGGGACAGTTCGCCTAGGTTCAAAATGAGGAATGTGAGGAATATCCTAAGTCTTAAGCCTAGGAATTCTACAGGTAGCTTTATATGGGCTGGCTCCTGTGTAAGATAACCTGATATGGGCGGGTTGTCGAGCCTTTCAATTAACAATGACACCCGAAGAGTTTAAGGGATGAGTTATTGAAAGAGAATTTTTAGAACTTAAGATAAAGGATGCGAAGATGAGTAACGAGGCCAGAAAGAGAATGCAGGGGCATAATCGTAATTATGGAAAATATCAGGCTGGTAGCCGATGAGTACCATATTTTTCCAGAAAAGAGAGAAAATTATGCTGATCATTTCACTGAACTGTGAAATGTGCATATGAGGTCTCTATGTGTATGAAAGAATTAGAAATATGACCAGGGGTAAAATGGTCATTTTGGAAAAGTGTGCGCGTGAGTGCTTTTTCAGGCCAAAATAGCCCGGTCCGGATAAAATATCTAAAAATACCGGGAGATAGAGAAAAGGATTCCGGGTTGAATGAGGAGTCACGGAATTTTGATTTGAGGTCCCGATTTTTCTGTAAAAATTCCGGAAGATGGGAATTTACAGTTATAATCGGTAAAGGAAAAGCAGTCCCGATAGGGATGATCGGACTGTGGCCAGGGGGCCGTATAGTGTTTCTAAGGCCTTTAGTGACACTAGGGAAGGCCCAGGCCCATTAGATCAGTCCAGTGGTAAAAGGGGCCGGTGTCCGGGAAAAAGGTGCGAAATGACGAAAATGCCCCTATGTTATAGAACAGCTGAAGAATGAGTAAAGGGTATTTTGGTCATTTGCCTAAGGTTAGACAGTCCAGGGAAGTTATCTGGATAGTTGACCAGGGTCAAAGAATACTCTGGTAAGATGGGAAAAGACAATAATGCCCCTAGACCTAATAAAGTAAAGAAAGAGAGACCAAGGGCATTTTGGTAATTTGCCAAGGGGTGTTTCTTGGGAATCGTGCCATCAGAGTACTTGGGCTGGATCAGAGACCCAAGATGATATTCCTAGGCCCAAAAACGTATTCCAGTATATATGTGTGAAAAAGTGACATTAAAATAATGATTTAATGACTTTTCAGTAAAGTAAAATTACTCGGTTGGCACGATAACCGAGGAGGTGATCAGATAAAGTCTGGGACTTATCTGGATAGCATTGGAAGGCGTGAAAGGTCCCTTCCAGATGCCACATGGCGTCGTCTTAGAGGCAGAAGAAAAGTTAAGGACACGTATTACGAGGCAGGAGACTGGACCGGTGAGTCAGCTGCTGAGGTGTCCAGGAATTCCAGCATGTGGAAAATGTGGTGATGAGTCAGCTGCTGAGGTGTCCCCTGAGGTGGCACTGATGATGCAGTAAAAGGGAATTAAGGAAAATAGGAAATTCCAGGAAAAACCAGGACCGCAGGATCTGATGGCATGGAAATTACGAAATTGCCATTGAGGATGTATATAAATACCCCCTTGCTTAATTTCCATTCACGCATGGTGAAGGGAAAGAGAGAGAACGAAGAGAGAAAGGGAGAAGGAAAGGAAGAGAGAAAGGAAGTAAGGAAGTTCTGGCGGAGCTGGAAGCAGAATAAGGATAGTAGAGTTCTGCTGAGCTAGCCAGGTAGTAACTAATCATAGCTTTTATGTAATGGCTTTGTGATTTGTTGTGCTATTGTTTGGTTGGATTGTTGTCTTATATGTTATGCTTGAAGCTCTACTGCAATGCTATGATCATATGTTATTGAGTATGGAAGCACGCAGCATACTTATCTATACACAATCACAAGCAAGCACTATCACACTGCATTACATATATTGTTATGATTGTTGCTACTGAGATTCCCCCGAATCTCATCCCCATCCATAACCCATTACAGGGAGGTTATGCTGAAGTGGATTTTAAGAATTTTGAGAGACGCCGTTATGCTGCCGAAGTAAAGACTGAACATCAGTATATGATAAGTACTGTGTACGTAGTGCTGTCTAAGGAGGCTAGAAGTGAGTGGACCTAGCCGGTTCATCTAGTCTTTCCTGGGTACTACGTAGAATGGTAGTTCTCATGAGGGGATTACCGAATCAGTACAGTTCAGTTCTTTGTACAGATAAAGCGTAGCGGTTATGCTGCCGGAGTTTAGGCAGAAAGAGATGTAATAGAGATAGCAAGATTATGTATATGTCTTGTTGTGTATGCCATGCTGTATGACATTATGTTATTCAATGATAAGTATTGTTTGGCATATTCAATTTATGTATGGTAAATTAAGGGGAAATTCGTAGGTCCTGAGGTAGCAGTGTTTTGACCTCAGTTTGACCTAGTAAACGAAGGAGTTTGGCTACGAAATTTGGCAGGCCAGTCGTATACATCTGGGGCATTATGTGGATAGGTAATAAGCCTCATTTGGATGTGTAGAACGAGAAAAATTAATTTTCAAATTAAAGGTCCAAAATAAGGAACTTAAGAGTAAAATTTTGAATTTCTGGGCTTAAGTTAAGATATAATCAAGCTGAAATTGCTTCCGCAAGTGTACTCTGAGGAGTCTAAGGGAGGATGTTTCACCTATGACTTTGATTTATATCTCTATATATCTTCAAAGTCATACTAGTCTTATTTCATCTTTGCTCCCGCATAGATGACCGACCAGGGACATTTAGGATAAGATCATGAGTTATCCAAGGATAGTCATCACAGTAAACATGCAAATAATGTGATAACATAATTAAGACATTCATAAAACAATATGTTTATAAGACAATGATTGGCCCCTAGGGCATAATTTCCAACATCCTCCCACTTGCACTAGGTACAATCATTAACTTGCTTAATTCCCATTGACCTAATATGACACTCATGCTTTGCTTGCACAAGCGACTTTGTTAGAGGATCGACGACATTGCCTTCTCCTGCTACCTCGCATATTTTTATATCCCCTCTATCATTTATTTCTCTGATGAGGTGAAAGCGCCTGAGTATATGCTTGGTCCTTTGATGTGACCTAGGCTCTTTGGCCTGTGCAATGGCACCACTATTGTCACAGAACAAAGTTATCGGATCCGAGATGGTAGGTATCACCCCTAGTTCAGTAATGAACTTCCTGATCCAAACGGCCTCCTTAGCTGCATCAGATGCTGCTATATACTCGGCTTCCGTTGTAGAATCTGCTACAGTGCTCTGCTTAGAGCTCTTCTAGCTTACTGCTCCGTTATTCAGGAGGAATACGTATCCAGGTTGCGACTTTTGGTCGTCCTGGTCAATTTGGAAACTTGCATCTGTGTAACCATTTACACAGAGCTCGTCATCCAATCCACCATATACCAAGAATAAGTCCTTAGTCCTTCTCAAGTACTTACGGATATTCTTGACAATAGTCCAATGGCCCTCACCGGGGTCCTGTTGATATCTGCTAGTCATACTTAAGGCAAATGAGACATCCGGTCGAGTACATAACATGGCATACATGATGGATCCTATGGCCGAGGCATATGGAACCTTACTCATATGACCTCGCTGATCAGTTGTACTAGGACACAAATCCTTGCTAAGGTGAATACCATGAGACATGGGTATGAAACCCCTCTTTGATTCTGCATACTAAACCTATACAGAATCTTGTCTATATATGTGCTCTGACTGAGTCCTAGAAGCCTTTTAGATCTATCTCTATAGATCCTAATTCCTAGGATGTAGGTGGCTTCACCCAAGTCTTTCATTGAGAAAGACTTTCTAACCAAGACTTGACAATCTGCAAGGTAGGAATGTCATTCCCAATAAGTAGGATGTCATCGACATAGAGTACCAAAAACACAACTGTGCTCCCACTAACCTTCTTGTACACACAAGGTTCATCAATGTTTTGAAGAAATCCAAACTCTTTTACTACTTCATCAAAACGATGATTCCAACTCCGAGATGCTTGCTTCAGTCCATAAATGGACCTTTGAAGCTTGCACACCTTACCAGAGTCCTCAGAACGCACAAACCCTTCAGGTTGTGTCATGTACACATCCTCAAGGAGCTTTCCATTAAGGAAGGCTGTCTTGACGTCTATCACATCCTTATTTTTATACATCCTAGAGACCATTCAGTAGCACTTAAACCACTTTCAGGGTCATTGAAGTCTAAACACTTAATCTGGAATTTTATTCATATCGAGTACTGTTCACTGTGGCAAATTCCAGATGAGTGACCTGAACTTGATAATTCATAACTAATTCTAGAAAAATCGAAATGAAGTGGTTCAAATTGCTACATGAAGCTAACTCAAATATATTTCAGGGAAAAATCATTGGTTGACCAATCCTTGACAAATTTAACGTGGGTCAACGTTCCAATATTACTGTTCATCCAATGACTTTCTCCTGAATCCAGCATTCTGGTCCCAACTTTAACAATTTATATCTTTTCGTGTATACATCCAAATTATACATTCTATACATCAAATTAAATATTAGTATGTCTACTTTCTACCCTAAAAATTCCGTACATTAATTCAATCATTTACTATTTTTAGTGATTTATCAAACATGAATGGGTCTTCACGAGTTACTGTTCACTGAGCCTATTTTCAGCATTTAGTCTTTACATACCCAAGCATACAACCAACACATATCAGTCATACAGGCCAGATAACAATTAATATCAAATAATCAACTGTTATATATCAGTGCATGATTAACTCCCTCATATTCTATTACATCCTTCTCTGTCTAAAATCCGGCAGCATAACTGCTACGATTCTTCTTTAGAAAGTAACCGATGTTGTACCGATTCGGTAATTCCCTTATGAGAACTATGTAACATCCCGATTTTTGGTCTAGGAGATCGGGACAGTTCGCCTAGGTTCAAAATGAGGAATGTGAGGAATATCCTAAGTCTTAAGCCTACGAATTCTGCAGGAAGCTTGATATGGGCTGGCTCCTGTGTAAGATAACCTGATATGGGCGGGTTGTCGAGCTTTTCAATTAACGATGACTCCCAAAGAGTTTAAGGGATGAGTTATTGAAAGAGAATTTCTAGAACTTAAGATAAGGGATGAGAAGATGAGTAATGAGGCCAGAAAGAGAATGCAGGGGCAAAATCGTAATTATGGGAAAGATCGGGCTGGTAGCCGATGAGTACCATATTTTGCCAGAAAATAGAGAAAATTATGCTGATCATTTCACTGAACTGTGAAATGTGCATACGAGGTCTCTATGAGTGTGAAAGAATTATGGAAAGTT
This sequence comes from Leucaena leucocephala, assembly GCA_037074615.1. Taxonomy (NCBI): domain Eukaryota; kingdom Viridiplantae; phylum Streptophyta; class Magnoliopsida; order Fabales; family Fabaceae; genus Leucaena; species Leucaena leucocephala. Next base: position 7,970,083 of record CM073545.1, read on the forward strand.
TAAGGACAAAAAGGTGGGGTCCTTAAGTGTAATTTTAGCCAAATAAAAAGGGACTTAAATGAAAAGAAGAAAAGTTCCTTGGGGCTAAAGTGTAATTAAAGAAAGTCAGGCCGGAAGTGGTTTGGACTGTCCGACAGCATTTCAGTCCCAGATTTCACCAGTAGAGAGAGCAAGGGACGCTCGGTAATCTGGCTTAATACAGGAATTTTTGAAGACTCCAGATAGCCAGAAATGGACTGATCGTCCAAAAGTTATAAAAATTCATACCGGATATCCTAGATTTCAGATCTAGGTGAGAAAATACAGGATGATGCGTCTTTATGGGGCGGATGTCAGGAAACTGACAGAATACCGATAGGAGGCCTGTAGAAAAAGTTATTCGCAAATTAGAAAATCCAGACGGGAGTGTGAGGCCTCCGGGTATCCGATAGGGAAATTTATCGGTATTTGAAAAGGGACTGAATGAGTTCGGATGACCTCGGTCAGATGACTGATATGACTCACAGGGATGCCTGAACACCGCAGGCCAGTGTATCGGACAGAAGGAGCCGGTGTCCGGATATGTGTATAAACGGTGAAAAATAGATAAAATATTCAATAAACATTAACGGGGGAAGATTCCTCGTAATGCGTGCCATGAAGGTAATGGACCCTAAGAGGCCCAATAATGGCGCCAACAAGGCCCAGTAAGACCCTTGGACTGATAGGTGGGCCAGTGTCCAGCAGAACCCCGGAAAAGTGCGAAATTACGAAAATGCCCCTATGTTGTACTAAAGGGGTAGTAGATGTATGAGGGCATTTTGGTCATTCTGGACAGGCCCAAGAGCCAAGGCACATACAGATAAAGTTACTTAGAGTCAGTATATGCCCTGACAGAGTACAGAAGGGTGTGAAATGACGATTTTACCCTTAGGGTTAAAATAACGCAAGAAAGGGCACCCAAGGGTATTTTGGTAATTTGCCAAGGGATGTTTCTTGGGAATCGAGCCATCAGAGTACTTGAGCTTGATCAGGATCCAAGATAACATACCCAGAGCCCAAAAACGTAGCCCATGGAGTATGTGGGAAAAAGTGACATTAAAATAATATTTTAATGCTGTTTCAATAAAGTAAAGTTACTCGGTCGGCACGATAACCGAGGAGGTGATCAGATAAAGTCCGGGACTTATCTGGATAGCATTGGAAGGCGTGAAAGGTCCCTTCCAGGTGCCACATGGCGCAATCTTAGAGGCAGAAGAAAAGTTGAGGACACGTATTACGGTGCAAGACTCTGGACCGGTACTGGATTGGACTGAACTGCTGAGTCAGCTGATGAGGTGTCCAGGAATTGTGACATGTGAAGAATGTGGCGATGAGGTGTCCCGGTGAGGTGTCCTGGATGATGTCATGCATGATGCAGTAAAAAGGAATAAAGAAAAATAGGAAAATCCAGGAAAAACCAGGACCACATGTTCAGATGGCTTCAAAATTACAAGAATGCCATCCATTAAAGCTATAAATACCCCCTTCCCCTCCCATTTTATGCATCCCACGTTTTTGGCAAGAAAAGAGAGAGAAAGAAGAGAGAGAAGGAGAAAGAAAGAAAGAAAGGAAGTTCTGGTGGAGTTGGAAGCAGTATAGAAGTTCTGGAGCTCTGCTTTTGAGGTAGTAACTAATCCTAGCTCTTATGTAATGTCTTTGTGATTTGTTGTGCTATTGTTTGGTTGGATTGTTGTCTTATATGTTATGCTTGAAGCTCTATTACAATGCTATGATCATATGTTATTGAATATGGAAGCACGCAGCATACTTATCTGTACACAATCACAAGCAAGCACCGTCACTCTGCATTACATATATTGTTATGATTATTACTACTGAGATTCCCCCGAATCTCATTCCCATATATAACATTACAGGGGAGGTTCTGTCAAAATAAAATCTGAAAATTTTAAGAGACGCCGTTAGGCTGCCGAAATTCTGGCAACGAAGAAGGAACAAAGAAAGGAACTGATACGTACTGTGTACGTAGGTGCTGTCTAAGGAGGCTGGAAGTGAGTGGACCTAGCCGGTTCATCCAGTCTTTCCTGGGTACTTACGTAGAATGGTAGCTCCTACGGGAATTACCGAATCGGTACAAGATCGGTTACTTTCTACAGAAGGAATGTAGCAGTTATGCTGCCGGATTTTAGACAGGAAGAGATGTAATAGAAATATGATAATTTGCTGTATGTCTTGTTGTATGACATTTTATTATTTAATAATAAATGTTGTTTGGCATGTTCAATTTGTGAATGGGGAATAAAGGGAGAAATTCGCAGGTCCTGAGGTAGCAGTGTTCTGGCCTCAGTTTGACCTAGTAAACAAAGGAGTTTGGCTACGAAATTTGGTGAGCCAGTGATACACATCTGGGGCATTACGTGGATAGGTAATAAGCCTTGTTTGGATGTGTAGAACGAGAGAAATTAATTTTCAAATTAAAGGTCCAGAATAAGGAACTTAAGAGTGAAATTTTGAATTTCTGGGCTTAAGTTAAGATATATCAAGCTAATATCGCTTCCGTAAGTGTACTCTGAGGAGTCTAAGGGAGGATGTTTCAAACTACCATTCTACGTAGTACCCAGGAAAGACTGGATGAACCTTCTGGGTCCACTCACTTCCAGCCTCCTTAGACAGCACTACGTATACAGTACGTATCAGTTCCTTTCTTTGTTCCGTCTTCGTTGCCAGAATTTCGGCAGCCTACAAGCTAGAAAAGAGTGAGCCTATTCCATCAGTACCACTGAAAGTGATGCCACCAGGTTCCTTGAAAAGGAACAGTAAGAAGAGAAATGAGCCAGCATATGGGTCAAAAGTTAATAAGAAGCAAGGAAGTAGGCCAGGTAGTGGGCCAAGAGGCAACCAAGGCCTAATGAATGTAGGAAATGTGGTCGAGACCATGGTATGAGGCCTTGTCCAGTAGGTCAAGGGTTACGCTATAGGTGTGGAAAGTATGGACATTATGCCAGGGAATGTCCACAGAACACAACAGGCGAAAGATACCCGACTTAGGGAAGAATATATACCCTGACTGGCAACGAGATAAGAAAGTCGCCTGCGCCAAATTAAGGTACGAGTTTATTTGTGTTCTGTTTCCACTGGCTAATGAATAGATAAATCCTGTATTGGATTGGATTGTATTGTCTAGTATGCACACTATTGAGCTACCCTATACCTAGTATGTTGCCGTTGTATGAGGATGAGTATGACTACATGTTTTAAAAGTAGGAAGTAGAGAAGAGGGGTCTTATGTCGTAACTAATATGTACAGATAAGTTGATGTTGCGACGTGAGAAGACCTCAGGTCGCGATGAGTAATATGGCAGTACGCGACCAGTGTACAAAAGAGTTCAGGTAGCGATGTTATAGGTTGTGACTAAAGGATGCAGAAATGCCAGGTCGTGACGAGTAGTGTGCGACGGTTGCGACTAAAAGTCACAGAGCATGTGAGTTGTGACTATGCAGTTCTCAAGTCATAACAAAAGATAGCAGAGGCCATATGAATGACGGTACAAAACTCGCTGAAGTCTACCAGCTAGAGGATTGGTATAACATATGATAAGCTAGACAGTACAAAGGTACTGAGGTACGAAAGATCAATTTAAGACAATGTGAAAAAGTAGATCCTCTATGTGGTAACTAAGAGTAGATCTACATTACAGGGGTTTTATTCAGCTAATCTGAATAGAAGACCTAAAAGCTGGGATGAGATTTGCCCAGGAATGATCCTAGCACATGGCCTAAGGTAAGAGACGTGATGGGTAATAGATAAAGAGCTTAATGTTCCCTGAGCAGAGGGATTCCATCACGGAGAAGTAATAGACCTAGGGGAGAATACCCTAGAGAATAGAAGTAATAGTAAAAGATGATGAACGAGATCCATGCGACTCAAGTTCGCTAAGATAAAGAGAAAGACCAATAAGGAACCATAGTCCGGTCAAGAATAGACCAGGACTGATAGGGACTGATGGAAAGATAGAAGAAGTTGAGAGATAGTAAAGAGGTAGCCACAGTTAAGAGATAAAGTGACTCCCCTATTCCTAATGTAAGATAAAATAGTGAAGGGTTGAGTCTATTCCCTGGTAAGAGGGTAGTGTGGCAGCCTAAGTAAGATAGACAGAGGTGCTTGTCAGATTCTGAGCATGTGATTGATAATCTGACAGATAATGCGATAGATAGTATGATCAGATGATGATCTGACAAATAATATGATCAAGAAAATATGTTTTGAGGCTTACTTGGATTGTTACGATATCTAATGGATGGTTGAGCAAAATATGATGATGATATGGCTTATGTGCCATAAGTTATGATAGTTGCATCTCCTTGCAGTTGTCAAAGGATGACATGCGTGTTAGAGTATGCTATGATGAATGGATACTCCCCTCTTGCAGTGCATGCAGGGTAGAGTATATATATGAGTACACATATGAGATGAGAGAGTTATGAGAAAGTATGTTGCTCCCAGCCATATGATAGGAGGATGATATGAATGTATTGAGGATGATAGATAGTCTCAGTTTATGGGACGATAAGTTATGATTTATGATTGAGGTTACTCAGGTATTTCTATAGGCTTGTGAATACAGTACTCAGGGCCATTTCTATTGAAATGAATGATGTACAGAAAAAGTAACAGATAACAGTAAAGGGATTGTTTCTAGATCACTCTTCAGATAAGAGTTGGATCTGAAACAGGTGGCTCTCAGATAGAGCTAGATTCAGATGAGTATAGATCACTCTTTAGATAAGAGTTGGATCTGATGTAGAATGCTCGCAGTTAGAGCATAGTTCAAATGGCTCGTAGTTAGAGCACAGGTTGAAAGATGAGAAGGAACTCCTGAGTAAAAGAGGAAGTAAGTAAAGTCTGGGTAAATGATATGAGGCTATAAAATTTTTCAAATGTTTATTTATGGAGTTATCAACAGGTGGAAGCAGTTAACCTTATAACCTAGTCTGTTGGTTTAATATCTTCGGGAGATATATAGTACAACAGAATCACAGTTAGATTCTGGAGGGTCACAGTTAGATCCTAGCATGGCTCCAGGGTCGCAGTTAGATCCTAACAGCTTCAGAGTCGCAGTTAGATCCTAACAGCTTCAGAGTCGCAGTTAGATTCTGAAGAGGCTAACGGTTGATCGCAGTTAGATCCCGAGGTCGCAGTTAGACCTAGCCTAAGGAAAGTAATGAGCCATGAGATATGAGTACAATGTAGTATCTCTTAGGGAAGATGAATGCCAAAGACGAAGTTAAGGTGAGGAAGCTTCACTAGTTGATAAACTCACCCAGAGAAATTATTTTATAATGGTTTTCTTAGATAGCCTCTAGTATACAGACTAAACTTAGCTTTCCCTTAGCAAAGACGGAGTCCAAGTCCAAAGCTGAGTACTGATATTCAAAGTTTGGTAGAAGTATGCCTGAGAAGCAAAGAACAGAATCCTCTATGTGTTGAGAATAAAAAAACATTGGCTAAGAGCACTCTGGGAGGTAGCTCAAGTTGTAAAGCCAATAGCAAGAGAAAGAGGCGATAGTTCAGACAAGGGACTGATCAAGGTAATGATCAGATTGGAGAGCAGAGATGTCAATGTGGTGGAAAGAGCCATGGCACATGGGAGTGTTGAGCAGGGCAAAGCAATTGTGGTAAGAAATGCCACTTGGTAAGATGTTGCCCTAAGAATGCTGACATCCCTAGGAAAGGTATTTGCTCTTACCTCAGACAGAGTCTCCAATATTCCCTGAAGTCGACCCTAAGAATGGTTAAGAAGAACCATAGCTGTAAGGGCGACTGAGCTGTAAGGAACTATAGGCCTAGATAATGATGTGGATAATCAAGAGTTCTTTTCTGATCTAAAGGAAATGGTAATAAAAGGCCAGAGAGACCTAGAGAAGAGGGTCTAAGGCAAAGCAAAGATAGAACGTAGTTCTATAAGAAAGAGATTGCTAGGGCCTAAAGCTATATAAAGAGTAATCTAGCCCTAACCCAGTAGCACGTTAAATTGAAAGGTGCTAAGGCAAGAGTAGCCTAAAGATATGTAAGCCCTAAGAAGGGATAAGAAGAAGTGCAAATGCCACAAAGGTTTGGCATAGATGCATGAAGTTATGAGAATAGTTAAGAAAAGTCAGAGAAGTTATCTGGGTTACGATCTCGTATCAGGAGAAAGAAAGTCAGAAGAACAATATTTCTCCTGAGAGATTAGCAAAGTGTAAGAGGAGTGATGTAGACCCCCGAATTACATCAGAATTCTGCGGAATAAGATATGAAAGAAATGGACACTACTCACAAGTGTAATGAGTTGTCCAAAAGTGTAAGAGGATGAATGCCCAAGCCTTAGTCATAAACCAGGAAAGGATATACAGAAGAGCTATATCCAGGATCGTTGACTAAGATGCCAAGTAAATTTTGAGGACAAAATTTATTTTAAGGGGGGTAGAAATGTAACACCCTAATTTTTAGGCCTAGAGATGCCAGAAAGAGAAATCAAGGGCATAATCGTAATTATGGGAAAGATCGGGCTGGTAGCCGATGAGTACCATATTTTGCCAGAAAATAGAGAAAATTATGCTGATCATTTCACTGAACTGTGAAATGTGCATATGAGGTCTCTAGGTGTATGAAAGAATTAGAAATATGACCAGGGGTAAAATGGTCATTTTTGAAAAGTGTGCGCGGGAGCGTACTTTCAGGCCAAAATAGCCCGGTCCGGATAAAATATCTGAAAATACCGAAAGATAGAGAAGAGGATTCCGGATTGAATGACGCAACACAGAATTTTGATTTGAGGTCCCGATTTTTCTGTAAAAATTCTCGAAGATGGGAAATTACAGTTATAATCGGTAAAGGAAAGGTAGTCCGAATAGAGATGATCGGACTATGGCCAGAGGCCATACAGTGTTGTCTAAGGCCCGTAGTGACACCAGGGAAGGCCCAGGCCCATAATATCAGTTCAGTGGTAAGAGGGGCCGGTGTCCGGGGAAAAATGTGCAAAATGACGAAAATGCCCTTATGTTATAAAATAACTGAAGAATGAGTAAAGGGTATTTTGGTCATTTGGCTAAGGTTAGACAGTCAAGAAGGGGTATCTGGATAGTTGACCAGGGCCAGAGAATACTCTGGTAAAATATGAAAAGACAATAATGCCCCTAGACCTAGTAAAGGAAATGAAAGGACTTAAGTGCAATTATGGAAAGTTTCAAGGCCAAAAAGGAAAGTAGACAAAAATGTGGGGTCTTTAAGTGTAATTTTAGCCAAATAAAAAGGGACTTAAATGAAAAGAAGAAAAGTTCCTTGGGCTAAAATGTAATTAAAGAAAGTCAGGCCGGAAGTGGTTTGGACTGTCCGAAAGCATTTCAGTCCCAGATTTCACCGGTAGAGAGAGCAAGGGACGCTCGGTAATCTGGCTTAATACAGGAATTTTTGAAGACTCCAGATAGCCAGAAATGGACTGATCATCCAAAAGTTATAAAAATTCATACCGGATATCCTAGAATTCAGATCTAGGTGAGAAAACACAGGATGATACGTCCTTATGGGGCGGATGTCGGGAAACTGACAGAATACCGATAGGAGGCCTGTAGAAAAAGTTATTCGCAAATTAGAAAATCCAGACGGAGTGTGAGGCCTCCGGGTATCCGATAGGGAAATTTATCGGTATTTGTAAGGGGACTGAATGAGTTCGGATGACCTCAGTCAGATGACTGATATGACTCACAGGGATGCCTGAACACCGCGGGCTAGTGTTTCGGACAGAAGGAGTCGGTGTCCGGATATGTGTATAAACGGTGAATAATAGATAAAATATTCAATAATTATTAACGGGGGAAGATTCCTCGTAATGTGTGCCATGAAGATATTGGACCCAGAAAGGCCCAATAATGGCGCCATCAAAGGCCCAGTAAGACCCTTAGACTGATAAGTGGGCCAGTGTTCGGCAGAACCCCGGAAAAGTACGAAATTACAAAAATGCCCCTGTGTTGTACAAAAGTGTAACAGATAAATGAAGGGCATTTTGGTAATTCTAGACAGGCCCAGAAGCCAAGGTATATACAGACAAAGTTACTGAGAGTCAGTATATGCCCTGACAGAGTACAGAAGGGTATGAAATGACGATTTTACCCTTAGGGTTAAATAGTACAAGAAAGGGCACCCAAGGGTATTTTGGTAATTTGCCAAGGGATGTTTCTTGGGAATCGAGCCATCAGAGTACTTGGGCTTGATCAGGATCCAAGATAACATTCCTAGAGCCCAAAAACGTAGGCCCAGTAATGTGTGGGAAAAAGTGGCATTAAAATACTATTTTAATGCTGTTTCAATAAAGTAAAGTTACTCGGTCGGCACGATAACCGAGGAGGTGATCAGATAAAGTCCTGGATTTATCTGGATATCATTGGAAGGCGTGAAAGGTCCCTTCCAGGTGCCACATGGCGCAATCTTAAAGGCAAAAGAAAAAGTTGAGGACACGTACTACGAGGCAAGATACTGGACCGGTGAGTCAGCTGCTAAGGTGTCCAGGAATTTCAGCATGTGGAAAATGTGGCGCTGAGGTGTCCTGGTGAGGTGTCCCAATGATGTCATGCATGATGCAGTAAATGAGGAATTAAAGAAAATAGGAAAATCCAGGAAAAATCAGGACCGCAGGATCAAAGTTCATGGTAATTACAGAAATGCCATTGGAGGAGGTTATAAATACCCCCCTTCATTCATATGCTGCACGGCCAAGGAGCTTTTAGAGAGAGGAGGAGGTGCTAGAGAGAGAAAGTGAGAGGAAGAAAGAAAGAAAGGAAGTTCTGGCGGAGCTGGAAGCAGAATAGAGATAGTAGAGCTCTGCTGAGCCTTTGAGGTAGTAACTAATCCTAGCTTTTATGTAATGGCTTTGTGATTTGTTGTGCTATTGTTTGGTTGGATTGTTGTCTTATATGTTATGTCTGAAGCACGCAGCATATTTATCTGTACACAATCACAAGCAAGCACTGTCACTCTGCATTACATATATTGTTATGATTATTGCTACTGAGATTCCCCCGAATCTCATCCCAATAAATAACCCATTACAGGGGAGGTTATGTCGAAATGAATTTTGGGAATTTTAAGAGACGCCGTTATGCTGCCGAAGTAAAGACTGAACATCAGTATATGATAAGTACTGTGTACGTAGTGCTGTCTAAGGAGGCTAGAAGTGAGTGGACCTAGCCGGTTCATCTAGTCTTTCCTGGGTACTACGTAGAATGGTAGTTCTCATGAGGGGATTACCGAATCAGTACGGTTCAGTTCTTTGTACAGATGAAGCGTAGCGGTTATGCTGCCGGACTTCAGGCAGGAAAAGATGCAATAGAGATATGAGAATTTATGTACATGGCCAGATGTAAAACAACTTATTAATTAATAATAATTGTTGTTTGGCATGTTTGACTGATGTATGAGGGATGTATGCATATGTATGCAAAGTAGAAATGCTGAAAATTAACGCTATGAACAGTAACCCGTGGGGATATGAGGATGTTTGACCCATAATTAAAAATAGTAAATGGATGAATAAATTTATGAACTTTTTATGGTAGATAGTAGACATACCAAGCTTTAATTTTATATATAAAACGTATCATTTTGATGTCTACACAAGGAGATATAAATTATCAAAGTTGGGACCAGAATGCTGGATTCAGGGAGAAAAACGTGGAATGAACAGTAAACTTGACACGTTGACTAACGTTGACTTGGTCAATTAATGGTCAACGAGTTATTTTTTCCTGAAATATAATTGAGTTAGCTTCATTTAGAAATTGGAACCACTTAATTTCGATTTTTCTAGAATTAGTTATGATTTTTGGAAGTCGGGTCACTCATCTGGAATTTACACAGTGAACAGTACTCAATAAGAGTAAAACTCCAGATTGAGAAATTGGACTTCAATGACCTTGAAAGTGGTTCTAAATGCTACTGAATGGTCCCTAAGACATACGAACGTAAGGATGTTTCACCATCTGTCTGAGGATGATAAGTTGTACTGAATCTGAGAGTAGTGCCCATTTCTTCCTGTAGAGCCCTCCAGAAATTTGAAGTAAATCGAGGATCTCTATCAGACACAATGCTGCTTGGGATACCATGGAGTCTAACGATCTCCTTTATATACAGCTTTGCCAGCTTTTCTAGAGAATCTCTCTTATTGATTGCCAGGAAATGTGCTGACTTTGTCAGTCGATCGATTACTACCCAAACCGCATCATGTCTACTTGGTGTCAAGGGTAGTCCTTCCACAAAGTCCATGGCAATCCCATCCCATTTCCACTCAGGGATATCTAAAGGCTGCAACGTTCCTGCTGGCTTTTGATGTTCAACTTTCACTTTCTGGCAGGTTAAGCACTTAGATACGTAAGCTACAACATCTTTCTTCAGTCCAGGCCACCAGAATAACCTTTTAACATCATGGTACATTTTGGTCATACCTGGATGTACCGTATATCGGCTTTTATGTGCTTCCTCCAGAATCCTTTCCCTTAATCCCCCAACATTTGGGATATAGGGTTTTCCCCTAAACTGTAGCAATCCGTCTGGGGACATCTCAAAATTCCTTGTCTTCCCTTTCTCCAGCTTGTCTTTGAATATTGCTGCGAGCTTATCCTGTTCCTGAGCCTCTTTGATCTTATCTTCTATGCAAGATCTGACATGAACTCCTCCAAAAGGATTCTCCGTCAGTTGCATTTGATATAGAGGGCTCCAGTCGCGCATATCTTCTATCAGTTCCAATTCCTTGATCATCATGTATGCAACCTGCACCACCTTTCTACTTAGGGCATCAGCTACCACATTGGCTTTTCCTGGATGGTATTTAATCTGGAAGTCATAATCTTTTAACAATTCCATCCATCGCCGCTGCCTCATGTTCAGCTCCTTCTGATCCTGCAGATACTTCAGGCTTTTGTGGTCGCAAAACAACTCTATCGTTGCTCCGTATAAATAGTGCCTCCATATCTTCAGGGCATAGACCACCGCCGCAAGCTCCAGATCATGAGTGGGATAATTCTCTTCATGTGGCTTTAACTGCCGAGAGGCGTAGGCTACTACTCGACCTTGCTGCATAAGCACACATCCCAGCCCCTGCTTGCTAGCATCAGTGTAGACTACATAAGTCTGAGTTGGGTCTGGAATAATCAGCACGGGAGTAGTCGTTAATCTTTGCTTCAACTGCTGGAAGCTAGCCTCGCACTTCTCATCCCACTTAAACTGCTGATTCTTTCTGTAAGCTTATTTAATTCCCTGTAGTCAATGCACAGCCTTAAGCTACCATCTTTCTTCTTGACGAACAGTACTGGAGCACCCCATGGCGATACACTGGGTCGTATAAAACCCTTCTCCAATAGCTCCTCAATTTGCTTCTTCAGTTCCATCATTTCGTTGGGAGCCATCCTGTATGGGGCTTTTGATACTGGTCCAGCTCCAGGTACAATGTCGATCACAAACTCCACTTCACGCTCCGAAGGCAATCCCTGAATCTCCTTTGGAAAGACTTCAGGAAATTCATTGACTACAGGAACCTCCTCGATGCCTTCCTCCACTTCTGTTTGAACAGAAAAGAATACCACATATCCCTGACATCCTTTCCGTAGACATTTTTCTGCCTGAGCCTCTGTCACGAAGTTCAGTTGTACTTCTAAGCTCCGATCAGTGATCTTTGGACCAAGAACTAGGGTCTTGTTTCTGCAGTCCAACATCACATTATTGGAGGATAACCAATTTAAAGCGAGTATGACCTCAATCTCCTGGAAAGGCATACAGATCAGGTCCAGGGTGGTACTGCAGTGCTCATAACGTACCACACTATTTAGACAGGCATCAGATGTGATCATCCTAGCGTTGGTGGGGGTTTTCACCTGTATATCATAACGTAACTTGCTGATCAGAAGGCCTAGGCATTTAGCACATTCATAAGATATAAAGGAATGACTTGCACTCGAATCAAATAGGGCAGTCACAGCATGATCATTGAGATAGATTGTACCTTGGATCATCTCAGATGATCGCTGAGCATCCTCTCTAGTGAGTGCAAACACTCGTCCCGCCGTCCTTGGCCTTGGATCAGTTATAGCTTGAGGATATTCCCTGGAAAAATGTCCGGGCTTTCCGCAGGTATAGCATACATTCTGGCCCATCAAGCATGGTCTGTCACCATGATTCTTTCCACACTTTTCACATACTGGGGCCTTTGGATCCCTGTTATTGGATCTTCCGCGGAAATTTCCCCTATTAGGCCTCTTGGTCTGCCACGGGCGCTTTCTTTTCTTATAGCCGCTCCCACTGGCCGCTTCTTGATTCCGTCCGGCCTTATCAGGAGTCGCTTGATCTTTACTCCCAGATCTGGACAGCATTCTATGATTCATGCTGTTCTCAACGATTCGACATGCTTCCACAGCCTTATTGAACTGGCTGTATTGTTGGGGAGTTAACTTCTCCTTTAACATAGAATTCAGCCCTCGAATCATTCTTTCTGTCATCCAGCGTTCGTCATCCACTTGGCGTAGGTAAGTTGAATATTGAGATAGCCGGATGAACTTGGCCAAATATTCATCAAAAGATTCTTTTTCTCCTTGCCTCAGCACAAGGAATTCAGCCTCCCTTTCATCTCTGACAGATTGAGGAAAATATTTCTCATAAAATTGCTCAAGAAATACTTCCCAGGTAACTGGAATATCTCTTGCTTGGAGAAGTAACTCTGTATTCTTCCACCATCTATCCGCATCCTTTTCCAATTGATAGATGGCCATTTGGGCCTTGGTTTCAGTCGGGCAGTCGAGGACCTTAAAGATCTTCTCTAATCTGCTGACCCAATTTTCTGCTACATGTACTTCAAATGTCCCTTCGAATATGGGAGGATTGTGTTTGCAAAATCGTACCATCCATTGTTGGATGCCAACTGTGAAACATCCTCCCTTACCGCCCTCAGAGTACACTAGCGGAAGCAATATTAGCTTAAAATAGCTTAACTTCATCATTCATAATTTGAATATGTCAAACCATATTTATCATTGAATCATAAAATGTCATACAATATGGTATATACAACAAGACATATACATAATCCTCATATCTCTATTACATCTCGTTCTGCCTAAACTTCGGCAGCATAACCGCTACGCTTCAGCTTTATAAAGAACTGAACTGTACTGATTCGGTAATCTCCTCATGAGGACTACCATTCTACGTAGTACCCAGGAAAGACTAGATGAACCGGCTAGGTCCACTCACTTCTAGCCTCCTTAGACAGCACTACGTACACAGTACTTATCATATACTATGACGTTCAGTCTTAACTTGGGCAGCATAACGGCGTCTCCTGGCTTTCTCAAAATCTACTTCAACATAACCTCCCTGTAATGGGTTATGGAAGGGGATGAGATTCGGGGGAATCTCAGTAGCAACAATCATAACAATATATGTAATGCAGTGTGACAGTGCTTGCTTGTGATTGTGTACAGATAAGTATGCTGCGTGCTTCCATACTCAATAACATATGATCATAGCATTGCAGTAGAGCTTCAGACATAACATATAAGACAACAATCCAACCAAACAATAGCACATCAATCACAAAGCCATTACATAAAAGCTAGGATTAGTTACTACCTGGCTAGCTCAGCAGAACCCTACTATCTCTATTCTGCTTCCAGCTCCGCCAGAACTTCCTTTCTTCCTTTCTCCTTTCTCTCTTCCTTTCCTTCCCCTTCTCTCTCTTCTTTCTCTCTCATTCTCCTCTTGCTCTTGCGTGCAAATGAAGGCCATGGGGGGGTATTTATAGCCTCCCTCAATGGCACAATCGTAAATACCATGAACTTTGATCCTGCGGTCCTGGTTTTTCCTGGAATTTCCTATTTTCTTTAATTCCTCATTTACTGCATCATCGTGCCAACTCACCATGCTGACTCAGCGCCTCATTTTTCACATGCTTGAATTCCCGGGACACCTCAGCATGCTGACTCACCGGTCCAGTCTCCTGCCTCGTAATGCGTGCCATCAACTTTATCTGCTTTCCGCAGACTAATGCCATGTGGCAACTGGAAAAGACCTTGCACGCTTCCCAATGCCATCCAGATAAGTCCCTGACTTTATCTGATCATTTCCTCGATTATCGTGCCTCCTCGGTTTTCGTGCCAACCGAGTATCCTTACTTTACTGAATTATTACTTTAATGCCATGTGGCATCTTGTGGGACCCATGAGTATACCTTATCAGTTTACTTCATGGTTTCCAGATAACCTTTCCTGTATCTGATATCCTGCCTCCGGTCTATCTCCAACCGGGTAACCATCTCTCTTGGACCTTCACCACTCTTGGCCCGTACGCTTAGCGCCACTTTAGTCACTAGTCGCGACCTCAACATCATCTTGTCGCGACGTTACAATTCTGTGTACATTAGTCGCGACCAAAACATCTTCTCGTCGCGACCAAAACATTCTATCGTCGCGACCACAACACATTTTAGTCGCGACCATAACACTTTTTAGTCGCGTCTAAGGCTTTCTGCCACTATTAGTCGCGATATCACTGCTTTCTAGTCGCGACCATACTTCTTTTATGTCGCGACCATAATGCTTTCTTGTCGCGTATAGCTCTTTCTGTAACCACTAGTCGCGACCATGCTTTACTCTAGTCGCGACCAGAACGGTCAGCTCGTAACTCTTCAACCTTTGACCTTTACATCATCCCAAATGGCCATTCTACCCCTTGGGACTTCCACTGTTTGCACATAAGTTCCCGTACCTTTACTTACTCGCAGCTTAGTCCCTAAAAACTCTCTTATGTCTCTGGGACTTCTGCTCAAAAGGGGTCTGGTAGCCTCTCATTCTCAGGCTATTTCCGTGTCTCAAGGCCTGAAAATTGGGATGTTACAAACTGCCTCCTCCCTTGATTCAACCCTTCTCTGGGGCTGTTCCGCCTGCTGTGGTACTTCTTCAGGTTCTCTACTAGTTGCTCCTGAAGGCTCTGGCGGTCTTAAATTATTTACAGCTGCTGCTACTGCCGCGGCTATGGCAGCATCTCTTTCTTGTTCATTTCGTGCTTGAGCAGCTCTCATTTCTTCTATCATCTTTTGTTGCTGTTCTAATCGTTCTAGAATCATTTGATTAAGGTTTCCAGCCTCTCGGGGTTCCTCAGCTGGAATAGTTCTCCTCGTTCGTACCATTTTGTTATACTTAAAAACAGAAGAGAATACGATAAATAACATAATTCCTTTTCATTTTATTTCAAACATAATATACATACAGAGTATATGTACATACCATTCTAGTCTATTACTCTAATTTTTCTTAAATTTCATTCTAATATATTCTCCTACTAGGTAGATCCAGTCGGATATGGTACAATATGATTCTCTATCAAAATACTGGTCCAACTCCGATCTCCAGGTAGGAGTCTTCGGCAATACATCATTCATAATTTCTAGACAAAGCCCCATGGTTAACACATTTGGATCCCAGGCTTGATATATGGCTTTCACCCTTGTGATAAACTCCTAGTAGACCGAATAATCTTGATCTATGTTTTTGAACAGGGTCTGCCTCAACTCGTATAGTTGTCGGGCTAATGCTACCGAGCTCTCAAGTTGCTCTCTACTCAGGTTCCTCCCTGGGACCATTCTTACGATTAAACCTCCCAAATACATTTCTACTAGAGTCACTTCGGGTCTACTGGGACCTGGCGCATTACTCTGAACACGTACTTGGCTGGATCCTGAACTGTCTGTTATATTCAAGGGTACCGCACTTATGGGAATGGCAGGAATAGGGCCTTCTGTTATCATCACATCCTGATCATCAATTGGAAAGTTTGATCCTACCGAGGAACTATCCTCCTCAGAATCACCAGCTACTGGAGGTGTCCAGAGGTCAGAATCATTGCTTACTATCTCTTCTTCTGAACTATCTGAACTAGAGACCTCTGATCTTAATTCCCATTGGTTTACTGTAGTTTCAGACCCAAATCTATGTCTAGCCATCCTGCAAACACTAACTTAGTGTTAATTATGACGGCTTTATCATGGTATATCTTTCTATAAATCATCTACTCAGAGCATTTCTTAAGCCAGAATCCTTTGCTCTGATACCAAAATGTCACATCCTTATTTTTATACATCCTAGAGACCATTCAGTAGCACTTAAACCACTTTCAGGGTCATTGAAGTCTAAACACTTAATCTGGAATTTTATTCATATCGAGTACTGTTCACTGTGGCAAATTCCAGATGAGTGACCTGACCTTGATAATTCATAACTAATTCTAGAAAAATCGAAATGAAGTGGTTCAAATTGCTACATGAACCTAACTCAAATATATTTCAGGAAAAAATCATTGGTTGACCAATCCTTGACAAATTTAACGTGGGTCAACGTTCCAATATTACTGTTCATCCAATGACTTTCTCCTGAATCCAGCATTCTGGTCCCAACTTTAACAATTTATATCTTTTCGTGCATACATCCAAATTAGACATTCTATATATCAAATTAAATCTTAGTATGTCTACTTTATACCCTAAAATTTCGTACATTAATTCAATCATTTACTATTTTTAGTGATTTATCAAACATGAATGGGTCTTCACGAGTTACTGTTCACTGAGCCTATTTTCAGCATTTAGTCTTTACATACCCAAGCATACAACCAACACATATCAGTCATACAGGCCAGATAACAATTAATATCAAATAATCAACTGTTATATATCAGTGCATGATTAACTCCCTCATATTCTATTACATCCTTCTCTGTCTAAAATCCGGCAGCATAACTGCTACGATTCTTCTTTAGAAAGTAACCGATGTTGTACCGATTCGGTAATTCCCTTATGAGAACTACCATTCTATGTAGTACCCAGGAAAGACTGGATGAACCTTCTGGGTCCACTCACTTCCAGCCTACTTAGACAGCACTACGTACACAGTACGTATCAGTTTCTTTCTTTGTTCCGTCTTCGTTGCCGGAATTTCGGCAGCCTACCGGCGTCTCTTAAGATTTCCAAATTTTATTTTGACAGAACCTCCCCTGTAATGTTATGTTTGGGAATGAGATTCAAAAGAATCCCAGTAACAATAATCATAACAAAATATGTAATGCAGAATGACGGTGCTTGCTTGTGACTGTGTACAGATAAGTATGCTGCATGCTTCCATATTCAATAACATATGATCATAGCATTGGAATAGAGCTTCAAGCATAACATATAGGACAACAATCAACTAAACAAAACAACACATCACAAAGACATTACATAAGAGCTAGGATTAGTTGTTACCTCAAAAGCAGAGCTTTAGAACCTCTCTACTACTTCCAACTCCACCAGAACTTCCTTACTTCTTTCTTTCTCTCACTTTCTCTCTCAAGAACTTCTTTCTTCCTCTCTTTCTTGCTTGCACCGAAATGAAGGAGTAAGGGGGGGTATTTATAGTGTTGAGCAATGGCAATCTTGTAATTAGGAAGACTTATGATCCTGTGGTCCTGGTTTTTCCTGGAATTTCCTATTTTCTTTAATTCTCTTTTACTGCATCACCCTGGACACCTCATGGGACACCTCATAGGACACCTCACCACCCATATTCTTCATGTGATGAAATTTGGAGGTTCTGGAAGCTTTCCGGTCCAATCCGGTACCGGCCCGGTCCATCGCCTCGAAAAACGTGCCGTTTTCTGAATCTGATGTTTCTGAAGATCCTTTTTATGTCTACTGACCTCACATTTAGTATCTAGACCCTTTATATCATTAACTTTTTAATACTGGGTCCAGACTCAATTACAGATCCCCTGCAAAATGACCAAAATGCCCTTGGTGCCTTATCTTGTCCTATTTTAACCCTAAGGGCAAAATTGTCATTTCATACCTTTCTGGACCCGGTCAAAGCTTATACTGGCTCTAGTCAACCTTATTTATACATGTCTTGACCTCTGGGTCTGTCCAAAATGACCAGAATACCCTTTATTCATCTGCTGCCCTTTTTGTACAACATAGGGGCATTTTCGTAATTTCGCACTTTTCCGGGGTTCTGCTGAACACTGGCCCACCTATCAGTCCAAGAGTCTTATTGGGCCTCTAATGGTGCCATTTTTGGGCTTCCTGGGTCCATTACCTGTATGGCACGCATTACGAGAAATCTTCCTTTAACACAGTTCATTGAATATTTTAACTATTATTTACCGATTATATACCTTTTCCGGACACCGGCTCTTTTTCCCAGATACAGTGTCCTACTGTGTTCAGGCATCATTGGGGATTATAACGGTCATCTGACCGAAGTCATCCGATCGCATTCAGCCCCTTTAAAAATACCGATAAATCTCCTACCCGGATCCCCGGAGGCCTCACACTCCCGTCTGGATTTTCTATTTTGTGAATAACTTTTCCTACAGACCTCCTATCGGTATCCTGTCAGTTTCCCGACATCCGCCCCATAAAGGCGGATCATCCTGTATTTTCCCACTTATATCTGAAATCTAGGGTATCCGGTATAAATTTTTATAACTTTTGGACGATCAGTCCATTTCTGGCTATCTGGAGTCTTCAAAAATTCCGGTATTAGGCTTGGTTACCCGGCGTCACCTCCCCTACCTTCGGGTAGAATCTGGGACTGAAATGCTGTCGGGCGGTGCAAACCACTTCTGGCCTATTTTCTTTAATTATACTTTAGCCCCAGGGAACTTTTCCTTCTTTATAATTAAGTCCCTTAATTTGGCTAAAATTACACTTTAAGACCCCACATTTTTGTCTACCTTTCCTTCCTTACCTTAAACTTTCCATATTTGCATTTAAGTCCTTTCTTTTCCTTTCTTTTGCAATTTAATCATTTTCTTTACATAAAGGACCACATCTTTTTCCTGAAACAGAGCTCATATATTCCGTTTATTCTGTACATAGGAACCAGTACAGAAAATTAAGGATATTACAACGTCCATCTGCCATATTTCATAGTCATAATATGCTGCAATGGCAAGGAGGATTCTGATTGATTTGGCCATTGCAACTGGGGAAAAGGTCTCATCATAGTCCACACCATGAGTTTGAGTAAATCCTTTTGCAACCAGTCGTGCCTTGAAGACATTTATATTGCCATCCATGTCGGTTTTCTCTTTAAAAACCCACTTGCACCCTACGGTTTTTACACCTTCAGGCGGGTCGACTAAGGTCCATACCTTATTGTCGTACATGGATTGCATCTCAGACTTCATAACACTAAGCCATTTTTCAGAGTTTGGTCCCACTATAGCTTCTCGATAGGTAGTTGGCTCATTATGCTCAATGAGCAACACATCACGATTGTCAGCAATCAGAAATCCATATCTCTGAGGCTGAAGTCGTGCCCTATTAGATCGCCGTGGGCCTTGCGTGACTTGAGGAGTCTCAACAACTTGTTGTGAGTCTTCTCCATTTTCCATCTCTAATTCTGTGGTGTCTTGTGGCTCTCAAACTTCTTTGAGATGTACCTTACTCCCACTGGTTCTTTTAGAGATAAATTCTCGTTCGAGAAAGATACCATTTCTGACAACAAACACTTTGTTATCAGTGGGGTTGTAGACATAATATCCCTTGGTTTCCTTAGGATATCTTTTGGGCGCTAACTTATCTGAGGCTTGTTGCTTAACATAGACCTCACATCCCTAAATCTTGAGAAAAGACAAACTAGGTTTCCTCCCAGTCAATATCTCATACAGAGTCTTTTCAACTGCCTTAGATGGAACACGATTCAGTGTGAACGCAGCTGTCTCTAGGGCGTGGCCCCAAAAGGACGGTGGAAGATCTGTTTGACTCATCATGGATCGAACCATATCTAATAGTGTTCGATTCCTCCATTCAGAAATGCCATTCCATTGTGGTGTTCCTAGAGGAGTCAATTGTGAGACTATCCCACAATTCCTAAGATGATCGATAAACTCTTGGCTCAAATATTCACCACCTCGATCAGATCGAAGGGCTTTAATTGTTTTACCAAGATGGTTTTTTACTTCATTTTGAAATATTTTGAACATTTCAAAAGATTCGGATTTATGTTTCATTAGATAGACGTAGCCATATCTACTGAAATCATCTATGAATGTGATAAAGTACGAATAACCTCTTCTGGCATTTGTATTCATCAGTCCACACACATCTGTATGTATGAGGCCCAATAAATCAGTGGCCCTCTCACTGTGCCTAGTGAAAGGTGACTTTGTCATCTTACCTAACAAACAAGATTCGCAAGTATCATATGATTTAAAATCAAATGAGTTGAGAAATCCATCTTGATGGAGTTTAGAAATGCGTTTCTCATTTATGTGGCCCAGATGACAGTGCCAGAGGTATGTCGGATTCAAATCATTTGGTTTGACCCTTTTGGCGGTTATGTTATAGATATTTCCATAATTGGGTTGTTCCAAGTTTAATATGTAATGATCAACATGCAAATCACCATGAGCATAGAAAACATCATTACGATAAATGGAACATTTACCATTCCCAGAAATGGAAGTGTAACCTTCCTTATCCAAATAAGAAAGAGAAACAATGTTACTACTCAAAGCAGGAACATAATAGCAATTGTTCAAAACTAACAAAAGCCCAGTGGGCAGAACTAATTCATAAGTGCCTACAGCTAAAGTAGCAACCTTTGCTCTATTTCTAACTCGTAGGTTAACTTCGCCCTTCTTCAGCTTTCTACTGTCCTTTAGGCCCTGCACATTTGTACAAATGTGAGAACCACATGCAGTATGTAATACCCATGTAGTGGAAGTAGAGAGATGAATGTCTATAACATAAATACCTGAAGCGATAGCCCCGCTATCTTTCTTGTTCTTTTTCAGATCTTCAAGGTAGAGTTTGCAATTCCTCTTCCAATGACCCGGTTCATTGCAGAAGAAGCAAACTCCTTCCTTTGGAGGCTTTGCCTTCTTTGGCGTAGGCTTGGTTTCAGGCTTGCCTGACTCTTTGGTCTTACCAGATGAGCCATGACCCTTCCCCTTGCCCTTGCCTTTCTTTTTCATACCCTTTCCTTTCTGAACCATCAAAACTGTACTGGGCTTCTTCTTAACAGTCGGCTCAGCAGTTTTAAGCATCCCATGCAGTTCAGAAATAGATTTCTCCATGTTGTTCATGTTGTAGTTCATGACAAACTGGTCATAACTTTTTGGGAGTGAGTTCAAGATCAAATCTGTAGCTAACTCCTGGCTTATGGGAAATCCAAGCCTCTCAAGGTGATCAATGTACCCTTTCATCTTTAAGACATAAGTACTTACTGATGCACCTTCAGTCATCTTGCAGGAATGTAAGGCCTTAGTGGTCTCATACCTCTCTTGCCTTGCCTGCTGCTGGAACATTTCCTTAAGATGCACAATCATCTCATAAGCCTCCATGTGTTCCAGATCTCTTTGGAGCTCCGGAACCATGGTGGCAAGCATCAAGCATCCCACATCGACAGAGTCTTCCTTATGCTTCGCATAAGAATCTCTCTAAGCTCTAGGAGCATTGGCTGTGGGCTCCTCAGGAATGGGTTGATCTAGGACATAGGCCTTTCTTTCCTACTTGAGAACAATTCTCAAGTTCCTAAACTAGTCAAGAAAGTTTGTCCCATTGAGTTTGTCCTTCTCAAGGACAAATCGCAATGATAATGTAGCAGTATTACTAGTCATCATGATTCTACAATTAAAATATGCAAGCGAATTAGCAATCTCCCACTGAATAAAATAACCCTCAATGTAATAATTAGTGGGCTAAGATCCATATTTGGCTTAAACTTGAGTCTGCTTTGGCAGGACGCTCAACTTTAAGTTATTTAGGTAGGTAACAACTTTACCAATTACATCAAATGTAACTCTTAGATATTTATGGGATTCAATCATCATATGATCCGGCATGTTTTAATCCCATCTAATGCCTTGAGACCCAAAACCGTTTTGATAATCTCAATTAAGTCAAACAATAACAAACATAAGAGTAGCACCATTGCTCTTGCTTATCTCCCCAAGATAACTCAAATGCACCCACTTTGGTGGAGCCTACAAATGAGCGATCGAGGTTTTGAGAAGTGTTCATTAATTGACGGCATATGACTTAAGATTTCTTTTAGAGGGTTTAATTAACTATCCAGTTTGCATGTATCTCGATTGTATCTCATACCAGTATTATGCATATAAAACATACATGCAGTGATATAATCATAAGGTGCATAATCTTAAACGTGATACAATATGGCTCACCTATCCTAAGTCCCCTCAAGCCAAAGAGAGGAGTTGTCTAATTAGAATAGGAAAATTACATAAGGAAACCTCGTTTTAACATTCGAGGGGAGTGAGATGAGAAGAGAATGTACAACGAGAGTCATTAGAGGAAGGCACGACACGCAGGCCGTATTTAGAAAAATTACAACACTTGTAATCTAGAGCCATATTGTTCACCATACCCAAACATTCAAGAATTAAAATTCATACTATTTGAAGGGAAATAAATGTTTTAAAACATTCATACATCAGGAAAGTCAGTACATATTACGATTATGTTACGCTACGAACAGGTAGCCACGGCGGTCCAGCTAGCCGGTCAGCGGGCGGGGTGTGGGGCAGCGCCCCAATGGAAATTTTTGATCAAGAATCTTAATTCTATTTCCTTAGACCCCATTAATATTAATTGATCAAATCAATTAACATACACCACCGATTTTAGTTTCCTTTCGGATTCCATATATGTCGTACATAAAAGGATTCCATATATGTCATACATATCTCGCATGTTATCATATAATCAGCTAAGAAGTCTAACATACATCACATGTATCAACAATCAAACCTAACTTAAACACAAAACGACATGGCTTTGATACCACTGAAGGGAATTGGAAGACACGCAGCGGAAATTAACTTTAAAATTTTTTCCATTCCCAGCTAGGATCCACCGAATGTGCTTAAGTCAAGGAGAAAGGAGTGTTACCTTCGGTATTCAAGCTTTAGTCGCGACCTCTGTATCCACTAGTCGTGACTCCTCACCTCTGGAACTTTTAGTCGCCACTTACTCATCTTCTAGTCGCGACCTGTAGCCTCTGGAGTTGTTAGTCGCGACCTCATCGGCTTCAAGTCGCGACCGGTATCCTCTTTTCGGATTTCTAACGTTCAGATGCCCGTATGGTCGCGACCTCAGTGTCAATAGGTCGCGACCTGTCTTCGTGTCTGGTTTCTTTTCTCGATCGCAAGAAGTCGACAGCTCAGATCGGCTTCCTCTACCGGTATCCACATGAACAGCGTTCTAATTACGGACGATGTGCTAGCATCTCTTGTCCCTCTAGGGTTTTCTCAAGATTTCGTCCTCACCGTCTCTATTCTGGCAGTTTCTTATCTGCAAACCTTTTGCACTCTCCTGCTCCTTTTCTCTTGTGAGTTGTGTTATGTCTTGTGTGTAGAACCCTAGCTCCTAATGTCAAATATATAGGATGTTATCGGGCTTCTAATTGGGCCGGGCTTCAGAATTAATCTTATATTAATTATGAAATTAATACAATATCATATATTGCATAATTTAATAAGAAACTAATTAAATAAATATAGTTTATAGTAAATCCGTCCCACATATTTAATTCACCTATTTATTTAATTTAAAATAAAGATAAGACGGAATTATATATTTGATTTATTCTCATAAATCAAATTTGAGATATCTTATCAATTTGAATTTCAAATTCAAATAGATCATATCCATTTAAATTCAAATTCAAAAGTGATAGAAATTTAATTTATCCTTATAAATTAAATCTTGCAAATATCTCTTATATATATAATATATATATACAAATTTATATATATATATAAAATATATATAAATCCACCCTAGACTATTCATTGAATCTAGACATCTCTTAGATTCAATGAATCTGGACATCATAGCTTGCATTGGGCTATTTTGTGTGCGACCCTGTAGGCCCATATGAAGTTGGCAGTGGGCCAGTTACTATACTGACCCACAAGTCATAAGCGGTCTCTAGCAAGGCATTACGACTACCCAAATCATATGAGGATCGATAAACGATGTTACCTTTCATACAACCATATCACGTCCCTTTTGTCACAAGATATTTCGGTCATGGATGAGGCATGGTGAACGTCATCCTCCTATTCCTGACCGTTACTTTCTCGATCCCTGAGTAGTCTAAATATAGAAATAGAACTACCCTTCCATTCCAGTATGGCAATACATTTCTCAGACTCACTCATCGAGGGGCCCAGTAATATCTCTCTACGAATATGAGGGATAAATTCCATCTTGACCATTCACATTCCTCCACATGAAAAACCACTAAGCCCGAACATAGCCTTTATGATCACTCGGTCAAAAGTGACTTTTGACTAGGTCAAAGCTGAGCGTTCGTCATGTAGGACTCCATGATGATCTCAGGTCAAAGGGCATAGTGACATGGCTTGTATATGAGAGAAGCTTATGACTTAACCCATACAGCTCTCTCATAGCGGGTCGTTCCAGCACCCTGTACTCTTACATGTGCCTATGACTTTGATTTATATCTCTATATATCTTCAAAGTCATACTGGTCTTATTTCATCTTTGCTCCCGCATAGATGACCGACCAAGGACATTTAGGATAAGATCATGAGTTATCCAAGGATAGTCATCACAGTAAACATGCAAATAATGTGATAACATAATTAAGATATTCATAAAACAATAATGTTTATAAGACAATATTTGAAGGTAGATCTCCACTGGTCCTTGCCTGAACATCACTTACTGAATTAGCTAGCTGTGATACACAGCTATTCATGTTTGATGTGTTGGTTTCTCACTGTTCAATTCTTCTCTCTAAGGCAGCAAACTTAGAATTTATCTTTGCTAGGCTGCTCTCCACCGTATACCTCAAATTCTTGAAGTCAGAGCTAAAGTTTATGTTGATGGAATTTATATTTGAATTTATCACAGTAATGCTCTTGAGTATCTTAGAAATTCCATCATCCTTTGTAGCAGTAGACACTTCTATAGCTCTAGAGGATTCAGCCACTTGCTTGTCATTGGTGAACTTGTTCTACCCAAAATTCCTGTCTCCACCTCCATCCCTCTATCTGAAGTTAGGATGATCTCTCCATCCTTCATTATATGTGTTAGAGTATGGATTCCTTTGTGGATATTGATTGGGTCTACCTTGATAGATAGCTGAGACATCCTCATATTGTGTAGGATAATTGGCACTGGTATGCATTAGAGAAGAACAAAACTGACAACTAGGAGCAACTAGAGCTTGAGAGTATGGGCTCTGAACATGTGTATTGCTCAATTGAGCAGCTAAGTTGTTGAGCTGAGCACTCATAGCAGCAACTTGAGAAGACAAATTATTATGATCTGGAGATAAGCTTGCAGAAACCTCATGGACTTGTCTAGCATCATAACCTCTATACTGCTAGTCATTGTTTGCTATCTTCTCAATCAAGCTCTATGCTTCATCAGGTGCTAGATCATCAATGGAACCCCCAGCAGCTGCATCCAAATTCTTTCTTCATGCAACGCGTAATCCTGAATGAAAATACTGCACCAAATGCTCCATTGGAATCTGATGGTATGGACATTTAGCTAGCAACTCTTGAAACCTTCCCCAAAACTCATAGAAAGACTCTTCAGCATACTATTTTACAGCAAAGATCTCCTTTCTCAATGTAGCATTCTTGATGTAGGGAAGTATCTTTTCCAAGAAAGCATTCCTCAATGTATTATAGGAGTCCAAGGCTTGAGGTGTGTGATGTGGCAGCATATAAAACCATTCTTTTGCCTTTCCTTCAAGTGTGAAATGAAATAATTGTCTCTACACAACATCCATATTAGCTCGTACAGGCTTCATAGATGAGCAAACCCACTGCATAGTCTTTAAATGCTTAAAGGATCCTCACATGCTAATCCATATAAACCTTTAGTAAGTTACTTAACAAATGACCTTTTAGCTCAAAATTAACATCTAAAGTAGGACAAGTGTGAAAAGGATCATAGTTTGCATTAGAAGAAGTGAGATCTCTTATGCTCCTATGTGGCCTTCTATTATTCGTGTTATTCTCTGTATACTACTCATATTGATTATTCTAATTATGAGTATGAGCTTCACCAATATTAACATGCTCCACAACAAAATGATTATCTAAAATATCACCAGATGCAGGTTCAGTATCAGATTCACCAAAAGAACTAGGCTCAACGACAGATTCAACACTAGCTTGATTTAGGATTTTGGTCTTCTTAATTTGCCTAAGTGTTCTATTGACTTCTCTATCCAATGGAAAGAATTCAGAGCTTCTATTCATGCACTTAACAAATATGCAGGATAACAAAATGTAGCAATACAAAAAATGAAATCAAGTAATCGCAGTTCAAAAAGATTAGGTTATGACTAAAAGGACACTAGGTTGCGACTAAAAAGTACAAAGAGTAGATATCGTGACAAAAATGAACTTGAAGTCGTAACTGACAGTCACAGAGAGAAAAAATTTTGAATCAAGATTTTTGGTTGCAACCAAATGTCACTTTGGTTGCCACTAAAAATCACATAAAGCAAAGGTTTGAAGTAAGAAATTTCTAGTTACGACCGAAATGCACTCAAGTCACGACTAAAAGCCACAGAGAGTTTTAGTCGTGACCAAGTTCAATTTGGTGGCGAATAGAAATCATAGAGATGAAAATTGATGAAAGATATTTTTTTGGTTGCGACCAAAAAGTACTCCGGTCATAACTAAAAGTTGCTGAAAGCAAATTTGAGTTGAAAACTGGTTTCAGGTTGTGACCAAATATGTATCTGGTCGTGACTAGAAATCACAGAGCACTTTAATCTCGACTAAGAAGCCAAATGGTCGCAACTAAATAGATATAAAACACAAAATTCATAGAAAAATAAAATAACTATGTACTTTTTATGTTTTTGAGGCCCAAGAGATTGCTTAGGAAACCGTAACAAGTAAGGCTCCCCGGCAAGGGCGCCATTTTGATAACTGTCATTTTAATTATCAAATAAAACTAAGCTAACCAATAGTAAAATGGAGGCTAACCTAGGTCGATTCACAAGGAGCCTAGATGGATGCTAAGGTACCTAATTAATCTAATGAGCAACAAATTAACAAGTTAATCTGATGAATTGTGTGATGAGATGTTTGAACTAAAACTGACTGTAAATTCTATGCTATTGTTTATGATTTTAGGTGTTTCTGATAAGAAAATGAATCAATGACAAGTGTGTTACCTTAGATATTACCTTACCTTCATTATCCACAGAATATCAAGAGTTAATCAGTTGAATTAGAATAGGTTAGCTAACAACTCGCTAGCTAAATCTCAATTAAAGCTACAACTTGCAGACATTAATAGAGAATATGAATCATTCAACTCAGAGATAGTAGAAGATGAATTAAATAGATACAACTATACTCTGTTATATAATCACTCTAATTAATCACAACCATGTCCAACTTGGTTCAAGGATGAAAATCAATCAAAGCAACAATTATGCAGAAATAAGAAATCCAACTCGGTTTCCTTCTCCTTTGTCATCTACTAACTCTAATTGCATCAGTAATCACATAATCAACTCCATCAATAAACTCCCTGTTTCAGGTCAAGGATTCTGGTTTAGCATTATCTCCAAGAGAGCACAGCAGCTTAGCCTTGCATTGCCATCTGAACTTTAGTAGTAACAGATAGTACAGTAGTAGTCATGTGGAAATGGGAGGAGAAGATGAAGATGAACTGCAAAACCTTCCTCTGGTTCTATTGACTAGAACAGAGGAAGTTGCATATGAGAAAATGAAGATGGAGAGAAGAGTGGTCTGCGTGAATGTGAGGGTGTATGGATATGAGAGAAGTGTGGAATACAATCAGATATGTGAAGTGGAGTATGCGAGATTAATGATGGATGATCCCTCTATGTGTGCGTCAAGTGTGTGATTTATAGCAGAAGTATGGGATGGGTAAGGACTGAATCTCAGGTGCTGATATGGATCTGTGCTGTATGCGTGATTGATTTGGAGGCAATATGAATGGTGTGAGAGGATGTTGTGTGCGTGAATAGTGCTAATAATTGTCGTTTTAATTATCAAATAAAACTAAGCTAACCAATAGTAAAGTGAAAGCTAACCTAGGTCGATTCACAAGGAGCCTTAATGGATTACTAAGTTCCTAATTAATCAAATGAGCCACAAATTGTGTTGAGATATTTGATCTAAAACTGAATGTAAATTCTACACTATTGTTTATGATTTTAGATGTTTATGTTGTTGAAATGAATGAATGACAAGTGTGTTCCCTTGGAAATTAACTTACCTTCATTATCCATAGAATATCAAGAGTTAATCAGTTTAATTAGAATATGTTAGCTAACAACTCGCTAGCTAAATTTCAATCAAAGCTAAGACTCGAAGACATTGAAAAGAGAATAGGAATCATTCAACTCAGAGATAGCAAAATAGGAATTAAACAGAATCACTTCAATTAATCACAGCTATGTTCAACTCGATCAAAGATGAGAATTAATCAAAGGATCATTTATGCAGAAATAAAAAATCCAACTCGGTTCCCTACTTCTTTATCATCTACTACTCTAATTGTATTAATAAACTAGAAGTAAATACATCAACTCAATACATTTAACTCTAAATTAGAAACATAATATAACTCCCTATTCAGCTCAAGGATTTTGGTTTGGTGTCATCTCCAAGAGAGCATAACAGCTTAGCCTTGCATTGCTATCTAAACTCCAGCAGCAACCATCGGTACAGCAGCAGTCATGATGGAAATGGAATGAGAAGATGAAGATGAATCTGCAGAACCTTTCTTTGTTTCTATTAACTAGAACAGAGGAAGTTGCAAAAGAGAAATTGGAGATGGAGAAGAAGATGAATGTGTGCGTGAATGGCCTGGTGCAGATGGAATGGAATGAAGTCAAGTGATATGAATGTGTGTTCTGTATCTGTCTGATTGAATCCCCCTTTGCTGTGAAATCTGTGTGATATAGAGAGAGAGGTGTGGAAGGAGTGAGCTGATGTGTGCTGAGTGAATGGCAGCTGGCATGAATGTGTGTGAAGTGTGTGAGGTGACAGAATGGATGAGTGAAATCTGGTATGAAGTATACTGATATATGAATAGTGCTGCACGTGAACAGTGCCAGATGTATGGAGTTTTGTTCTGTTACAACACATGCTTGATCTCCCACTTATAATCTGTTATCAGATCTGGATCCAACACATGTTCAATCTGTTGTAGCACATGTTCAAGATGTCAACCCAATTGCTTCTGTTATTAGCTCCTAGATCCAGCACATGCATGACTGAATCTGTCTTCTAAGCCATATTTCCCATGTGAATGCTCTTCTTCAGTAACACATGCTTCCATCTTCTTTAAGTCATTCGCCGATTGATCTCTGCATTGAAGTTTGATCGCGACGGTAGGTACATCAGGTCGCGACTAATATTTATAGAGAATGCTCTTCTTTGCTGATTGAATGTATGGTTGAGACGTTGAGTACATCAGGTCGCGATTGAATTCCACAGAGATGCTCTACTTTGCTGATTGATTGCTGTATTGACCTAAAATGGACATTTAATGGATTATTTATCTAATTAAGCACTAAAATCACATCATTTAAATTCCCACTTGTCCAATTTCATATTATTAACTAATTTGCTCAACATAGTAGTAAATGTGGATAAAATCAATGATAAACTCTCTTTTAACATATTAAAAATCAATAAAAATATGAGTTTATCAAGTACCAGATGTGTGGAATTATGTTTTGTTACAGCACATGCTTGATCTCCCACTTGCAATCTGTTATCAGATCTGGATCCAACACATGTTCAATCTGTTACAGCACATGTGCTAGCTGTCAACCCATCATTAGCTGTCCATTCTGTTAATGCTTTGGCCTGTAATGAAAACTTAGAATAAACAGATTATTTGTTCAATTAATCACTAGATTATAACAATTAATTTTCAATTGTTCCATCTTTATGTTATTAATTAATTTGCTCAACATAATAGTAAATGTGGACAAAATTAATAATAAAACTCCCTTTTAACATATTAAAAATAATACAAATATGAGTTTATCAACTAGTTTAGACAATAATAACATCAATATCAGGAAAGGGCATACATATCAAGTGTATGTTTGACTCCAATATTTTGATGATGACAAATAATTTTTGAAGAACTATTTTAACTTAGCTTATTTTTTGATAAGCTTATCCATAAGTACATTGATTGATAAGCCCTTTGATAAATAAGGAGAAACTCTGTTATATAAAACTGATTTATGACTTCGATAAAATAGATTTAAACTTAGTCTATGAAGTTTTGAAACACTATTTTAGAAAATGAACTTCTTGAATACTTATTCAATAAGAGTACTTATCGATAAAGACTTCGATAAGTATGATATAGACTCAATTTGTAAAAATGTTTTACAAAAGGAACTTATCGAAGTATTAATCAATAAATGTATTTATTGATAAAGACTTCAAAAAAGACATCTATAAGTAAGCTTGTGAAATTGGTCTCAAAAGACATTTATCGAAGTATTGATTGATAAAGGTATTTATTGATAAAGAATTCAATAAATGAATTTAGTCATTTAGTTTCTCTTTATTTTCAAAAGAACTGTTCAATAAAGGTATTTATCGATAATGTATTTGATAAATATCGAGTCTTTGACATGAAGTATATTTCAAGTATCATTTATTGAAGTATTAATCGATAAGAGAATTTATCGAAGAGCAATTCGATAAATAGAGAAAATTTTAGTTTTATCTAAAGCACTAAAGTGTTGATTTGATAAATAATTTTAATGATGATTTATTACTATTAACGATGACTAGTTTGTTTGAATTGTCTTTTTCTCAAATAATTTTATGAAATCCTGTATATATAGATTAAATATAAAGAAAGAAAGTTTGATTTATTGTTCTTGAGACACTTATCGTTAAGGTATTTGATAAGTCTATTTATCGAAGGATACATCGATGAATTTACCATTGTAAAAGTTTTGAAAAAAATCTTATTTTTGTTAAGTTCGAAAGAATATGATATTTTTCGAAGAGCTATTTGATCAGACTGTTTATTGAAATCCTGTTAAATAAGAACTAAACCCACTTCAACACAATTTGTTTGAGATTTATCAAAGTCCATTTTGATAAGGCATCTTTTCGATAAATGTTTTGATAAATTCAACTAATCTTGGAAAAGATTTTCAAACCAAACTTTAATAGAATCTGATATTTTAATCTCAATAAATGTGCATTCATTGTTAGATGATTATACTCTTCCTATATCACTTACGCAATGACTTTCTAGGTCATTTTTAAGGCAAAGAGAATATCAAACGATGAAATTACAGCAAAAAGCAAAATCTATCATAAGAGCATTAAATGTAACTACCAACTACCATCAACAACAACTAATGGCTTTATCTCGTCAACATTAAAATGCAATGTGTCTAACGAATTTTAAAGAGCTCAACTACAAAAAGAACACGAATTGAATGTCGAAGTTAAGAAGCTCAACAATTGCGATCATAGTGCATTTATTCAAGCTTTAATTATTGCCTTATGATATCCTTTGTTTTACCCTATTTCACATTCTGTGAACAGAGAAATTTTCTTGTAAGAGAGATTATGTACTTCAGTACTTAGCACAGTCACTCAAGTCAAGAGAGAACGTTATCTCTTTATTCATTCACTAAAATACTCAAGTGGGTTATCCCCTTACGGGTAGTAAGGGGGAGTGAGAGAGAAACTCACTGTTGATGTACTGAGGTGCCAATAGCCGGACAATCTTGGGAGTTTAGTGGAATACTCAGAGAGAATCTAAAGACTGGATGTAAGCCAAGTGGTTTGGCCAAACCAGTATAAATCTATTGTACAAACTTTCTCCCTTCAACCTCTTTTGGTGAAATTGTTAGTTACTTATCTCTTTGATTTCATTCAAGTTTTAAATTTTAAATATCACCCAATTCACCCCTCTTGGTGTGAAACTGCCAAAACTAATATTTGGTATCAGAACATGTCTCTTGAAAAAGGACTTAATAGTCTCAAGAGCATATCTATGGCAGGATTTTGTGATAGTATTCTACCTGAATGGAGCTCTACAATGAAGCCACTAGGATTTAAAGAAGAAAATTTCAGGTTTTAGAATATGAGAATGAAAACATTTATCAAGGCTTCAGAATAAGGGCAGTGGGACGCGATCCAAAAAGGGAACTACGTTCCAATGAAGATAGTAGGTGGTTAGAAGATTCCAAAGACTTCAAGTGAGTTTAATGATGATGATAAGAAGCAGATTGTGCTAAATGACAAGGTGGTCAATATACTCACCTGTGCTCTAAGTCAAAAAGATTCTTTCAAAGTATCTAGCATGGAGACTATGAAGGAAATATGGGAAGTATTGGAGATTGCTCACGAAAGAACATCTGGCGTGAAGCAAAGTAGATCAACACTTTGAACACCAAGTTTGAGTTATTTTAGATAAACCTAGGAAAAAGCATCAGAGATATGGAAGATAGATTCTCCCATCTAATGAATTACTTAATCGTACTTGGCGAAGATATAGCCAAGAGAAGCGAGTGAGGAAAATTCTCGATGGTCTTATTAAAGAGTAGGACCCAAAGTTGACAGCCATTGAAGAATCTAAAGGAGAGCAATGTGGTCAGTTGTTGTACTTTTTGGAAGTTTGTCAGAAACAAAAGTACTTGAAAGAAAAGAATTGTAAAGGAATTGCTCTCAATGTTCAGGAGAGTTATGAGGAAGAAGATGAACTAGAAGATGAGGAAATGGAACTTCTCTTCAAAAGATTTTGAAAGTTCTACAAGAATAAAGCTGGAAGGAAATTTCAATCAAAACAAAATTTCCTTTCAACATCTGAATCAAGGGATCAAATCATTTGCTAGGAGTGAAAGAACCCTAGCCATATCAAAGTCGATTGTCCACAATTGTCAAACAAGGACAAGGAAAAAGAGAAAAACAAATATAAGAGAAGAAAGGCTTTGGTTACATCTATATGGGGAGATAGCTCATCATCAGATGATGAAGGCAGTGATCAAGAGGAAGTGGCTAACATATGACTTGTTGCCCAAGAACAAGAAGATTTTGAAAGTGATGAGGTAATCAATTTGAACCCACTTATGATGAATTATTATCTAAAATAATGACTTGCAAAGTGAATTATTTAGAATAGCTAGGAGTTGGTAAACTTCAAAAAGAAAGTAAAGGCATTAGAAGAACAAATTGAGACTAAGCTCAATTTGTTTAAATCACATTAGTGCAATCTTGTACTAAATATGAAATCACTAAGAAGAAAAATCAAGAGTTAGCTAAAACTCTTAAAAGATTCACTAAAGGCAGTGAAATACTTAAAGTGATCTTAGGAAGTCAGAGATGTATCTCTGACAAATCTAGAATTGGATATGATCCAACCTATTTAAATTATTTTATAAGCTTTGTTCAAAAGTCTAATCCTTTTACTAAATATATGTACTGTAACCATAAGGGTCACAATACTAAAGGTACTTATGAGTCTAAAGTTTGTCTGACTGACCAATTAGGACCCAAGAAGATATAGGTACCTAAAACTAGATGATCTTTTTGTAGGTGTGTCTCAAGGCATCTAAGACAACAAAATGGTACATTGATAGTGGATGCTTAAAACATATGACTAGAGATGCTAACAAGTTCTTGAAGCTTACACCTAAAGATGGAGGAAAAGTCAGTTTTAGAGGAAATCAGTCCAAAATGATTGCTAGAATCTATGAAATTGTAAGCGAAGATGGCACTACCATGTGGATGGATTATGACATAGCCTGTTAAATCAAAGAAGATAGTCTTAACTGAAAGACCACTTCAAATGCTTCATATGGATTTGAAAAGTCCAGCAAGAGTCAAACGTTTAGGAGGAAACTTGTATACTTTTGTGATAATATATGACTATTCTAGATTTACTTGGACTTTGTTTCTTTCTTCTAAAGATGAAACATTTGAAGCATTCATTATTTTTACCAAAATGTCCAAAATGAGAAAGGTATCTCTATTGTATCTATGAGGACTGACCATGGAGGAGAATTTGAGAACCATGAATTAGCCAGCTTTTGTGAAGAGCATGGAATCAACCACAACTTCTCGGATCCATGAACACCTCAACAGAATGGAGTTGTAAAGAGAAAGAATAGAGTCCTCACTGACATGGCCAGAGATATGCTCAACGAGGAAGGGATTTCTCAAGTATTATGGGCAGAGGTGATGAAGACGGCATGCTACAAATCGACAGAGCTTACATCAAAAGTCTACTTGAGAAGACACTCTACGAGTTGTACAAAAGAAAAAAAAATATAGCTCATCTGAGGATCTTCGGAAGCAAATGTTTCATCCACAACAACAACAAAGACAAGTTGGGTAAATTTGATCCTAAATCTGATGAAGATTTATTTCTAGGATATTCAAATTGTAGTAAAGCTTATAGAGTTTTTAATAAAAGAATTTTACCATAGAAGAGTCAATTTTAAAACCCTTTTCTAAAGATGATGCCGAAATTATTAAAAAATTTGAAAATATGAGTCTTAACAAAAATAAAACGTTATCAGAGACTAAAAAACCTTGTGAAACATTTTTTCAAAAAGATGATAGTCAACCCAAAGCCTGGCATCACATTAAGGATTATCATTTAGACCAGGTCATTGAGTCAATGAAGGGGTAAAAACCCAGAGACAAGTGTTCAATGAAGTGCGATTTGTAGCATTCATTTCAAATATTGAACCCATTGATGTTGAGATACATTATGGATAGAAGTTATGCAAGGAAGACCTGAACCAATTTGAACAAAATAAAGTTTGGGACTTGGTACCTAGGCCTACTAACCATCCGGTTATAGGCACTAAATAGGTATTTAATAATAAGTTTGATGAATCTAAAATCATAATAAGAAACAAAGCTAGATTAATTGCAAAAGGCTATAATCAGGAATAAGTTTATGGAAATGTATCAATTAGGCTATAAACAAAGTTAGATTAGTTACAAAAGACATTTATCAAAGTATTGATCGATAAAGGTATCTACCGATAAAGACTTCAAAAAAGGCTTGTGAAATTTGTTTCAAAAGATATTTATCAAAATATTGATCAATAAAGACTTTGATAAATGAAGTCAATCATTTAGTTTCTCTTTGTTTTCAAAATAACTTATCAATAAGGGCATTTATCGATAATATATTCAATAAATATCAAGACTTTGACATTAAGTATATCTCAAGATTTATTTATCGAAGTATTAATCGATAAGGGAATTTATCGAAGAATACTTCGATAAATAGAGAAAACTTTAGTTTTATCTAACAGCTCGTTTGGTATTCGTATGAGGGATTTGGGCGGAGGGTGATAAACTCATATTTGTATTGATTTTTAATATGTTAAAAGAAAGTTTATTATTGATTTTATCCACATTTACTATTATGTTGAGCAAATTAGTTAATAATATAAAATTGGAATAGTTGGAAATTAAATGATGTGATTTTAGTGCTTAATTGGACAAATAATCTGTTTATTCTAATTTTTCATCACAGGCTAATGCACTAACAGAATGGATTAAAGGAAAATGACAGCTGGACTAAAGGAGTTGATGACATGTGATAGCACATGGGCTAGATCCAGGAATTGAGGAACATATTACAAGTAGGAGATCATGCATGTGTTGGCACATGGAGGAGCACTGTTCACGCACAGCACACTATTCATACATCAGCACACTTCATACCAGACTTCACTCCATCTTTCTGATTGCTGTGTACAGCACTTCCATAACAACTTATCATATCAGCACTGTTCACGCACGCGCGTGCACATGATCTGAACAGAATCACCCTTATGGGCTGATCACTCATTACACACCCTCTCATGCCATCTCAGCTGACAGTCACACCATTCACACACTTCTCCTATATATCACACCATCAGCACACCTTCTATGAGACATTCATACACTTGGACACTAGACGCACCACTTTTCTTCTCCATCTCCATTTTCTCTCACACCACCTGCACTTCTGCTCTGTTTTGAGCAGGAGAAACAGAGATCATTCCATCTTCATCTTCCCCTTACATTTCCACATGACTACTGCTATGCTTTTTGTTGCTGCTGGAGTTCAGATGGCAATGCAAGGCTAAGCTGCTGTGCTATCTTGGAGATGATGCTGAACCAGAATCCTTGAGCTGAAATAGGGAGTGTCATTGTGTCTTTAATTTAGAGTTAAATATCGAGTTGATTAGTTAATTTTGTAATTACTTATGCAATTAGAGTTGTAGATGACAAAGAAGTAGGGAACCGAGTTGGATTTCTTATTTCTGCATAATTGATCTTTGATTGATTCTCATCTTTGATCGAGTTGAACGTAGTTGTGATTAATTGAAGTACAGTTATATCTGTTTAATTCATAGTCTGCTATCTCTGAGTTGAATGATTCCTATTCTCTATTCAATGTCTGCGAGTCGTAGCTTTGATTGAGATTTAGCTAGCGAGTTGTTAGCTAACATATTATAATTCAACTGATTAACTTCTCATATTCTGTGAATAATGAAGATAAGGTAATCTCCAAGGGAACACACTTGTCATTCATGCATTTCATCATCATAAACACATAAAATCATAAACAGTGGCTTAGGATTTACAATCAATTTTAGTTCAAACATCTCATCACACAATTCATCTGATTAACTTGTTAATTTGTGGCTTATTAGATTAATTAGGAACTTAGCAATCCATTTAGGCTCCTTATGAATCGACCTAGGTTAGCCTCCACTTTACTATTGGTTAGCTTAGTTTTGTTTGATAATTAAAATGACATATCAGAGGGGAGAGGAAGGGAGGGATTTTGCTCCCTTCCCCTTGTTTGGGTTGCTAAAAATTTTAGGAGGGAAGCGAACAAATCTTGAATTTTTCCCTTCCCTCTCAACCTTAATGTCCCCTCCAAAATTGGGGGAATTTGGAGGGGAGTGGCTATATTTTTGCTTGATTAGACTAACATACCCATGAATTGTTTTAATATCCCAACATTACCCTTTTATCTTATAAACACAGACAAACCATCAATCTTATTCCAGCCCCAACTTGCAAATAACTCTGCTCTTCCGTCTTAGTCTGCCTGGCTTCATCTGGTCTCTTATGGGTTATAGGAAGAATTAGAGATCCAAACAATGGCATAGATATAAAAATCAAAAAATAAAATCCAAATGGCTACAGGTAAAATCAGCGTAACTTGTAGAAAGAAAAAAGATATTACCCCTCAAGGACATCGAAGTTACTATAAAGCACCTTGATGAAATTTTTGGCTCCAGACATTTCTACACTGTGATTTCTCAAGGTGTAGCTTCAGGGTTTTGATCAGACCTAAGAGAACAGAGAAAGGGAGGGAGAGACGAAGCCGCGAGGGAGGTGAGCTATGTCCGTACTTTGCCTGGGAGAAAATGAGTTGGCATGTGGGAGTGAGAGATAGTGTATCTGTGCATCTGAATGTAGGCTCCAGTTTGGCTACAGATTATATGCATTTAAGTTTATAGCGTTGATTCCTTGATCATAATGCAGGACCACTTTGGGCTTCAAGCACTGAATCTTGTTCACTAAGGGGCCTTCTTTTTGAACATGGCTCCGTTCCAAATTTGCCAACTGCTGATGTTGGATGTCTTTCATAATTATATTTTATTAAAATATTCTACAAAGTCTGTAACAAGCAACTTAAATAACATAAGGGCAAATTTGTCCATATGAAAATATTTTCCCTCCCCTCTTCTCCTGAACCAAGTAAGGTAACATTAAAATCCCTCACCTCTTCTCCCTTGATGTTAATCCAAACAAGGTAGTATTAAAATCCCTTATCTTCCCTTCCCTCCCTTTCCCTCCATTAATATCCCTCCCTACCCCTTGATAAATAATTTTGATGATAATTTATTATTGGTAACAATGATTGCTTTGTTTGAATTATCTTTTTCTCAAATAGTTTTATGAAATCCTACACATATGAGATGAGATTAACCATAAAGAAAGAAAATTGCGATTTATTGTTCTTGGGACACGTATCTATAAGGTAATCGATAAGTCTATTTATCGAATGACACTTCGATAAATTTACTATTATGAAAAGTTTTGAAATAAATCTAGTTCTCGATAAGTATGAAAGAACGTAATATTTTTCAAAGAGCTATTCAATCATATTGTTTATTGAAGTCCTATTCAGTAAGAACTAAAATTGTTTCAATGCAATTTCTTTGATTTATCAAAGTCTTTTTCGATAAGGCATCTTTTAGATAAACGATTTGATAAATTCGACTGATCTTCGAAAAGATTTCACACTAGACTTTGATAAAATATGATGTTTTAATCTCAATAAATGTACGTTCATTGTTAGATGATTAAACTCTTCGTATATCACTTATGCAACGACGAAGTTATGGCAAAAAGTAAAATCTGTCATAAGAGTATTAAATGCAACTACCAACTACTGTCAGCAACAACCAACGGTTTTTTCTCTTTAACGGTAACATGTAATGTGTCTAACAGATATTTGAAGAGCTCAACCGTAAATAGAAGACGAATTGAATGCCAAAGTTAAGAAGCTCAACTACCACGATCATAGTGTATTTATTCAAACTTTAATTCTTGCCTTATGATATCCTCTATTTTACCCTGTTTCACATTCTGTGAACAGAGGAATTTTCTTATAAGACAGATTCTGAGATATTTTGTACCTCAGTGCTTAGCATAATCACTCTAGTTAAGAGAGAACATTATATATTTTCTTTCACTGAGATACTCAAGAGTGGGTCTCTTGAGTGAGTTACCCCCTTATGGGTAGTAAGGGGGAATGAGAGAGAAACTCACTGTTGATGTATTGAAGGCCAAGAGCCCGGATGATCTTGGAAGTTTAATGGAATACTTAAAACAAAATATGAGGACTAGACGTAGGCCAAGTGGTTGGGCTAAATCAATATAAATCTATGTGCAAATTTTCTCCCTTCAGCTCTTTTGGTAAAATTGTTCTTTACTTATCTCTTTGATTTCATTCAAATCTTAAATTTTAAAATATCACCCTATAACTCCCCTTCTTGGGTGAAACTACCAAACTAACAGTCTAGTGTAGTCAACAGGGTTCATTCTGAACAATACAGTTTAAACAGACATCAGATGTAACTACTTTAGAACTAGTAGGAGTAGAAAGACATATGTCATATGGCAGAGTATTGACAACAAGGCCTAGTTGCTTAGCATAGCGATATGATATAAATGATTGACTTGTGCCTAAATCAAGCATGGCATTCACAAGGTGATTATTAATACTAATCATAACTTGTATCATGTCAAGTGACTTACGGGCTTCCTCTTACGTGATAGCGAACACTCGTCCCTGAATTTAAGGCCTAGGGTTGTTAGCATTCTATGGGCACTCCTTGCTGTAGTGTCTCGGCTTGTCACACAAAAAGCATACATTATGCCCAGCT
This sequence comes from Leucaena leucocephala, assembly GCA_037074615.1. Lineage (NCBI taxonomy): Eukaryota > Viridiplantae > Streptophyta > Magnoliopsida > Fabales > Fabaceae > Leucaena > Leucaena leucocephala. The sequence continues at coordinate 8,009,599 of CM073545.1, forward strand.
AAACACAATTTATTCTGGTGATTCCTTCCACAAATTCCATATTCCTTTGACCTCTGTCGGTTGCTACCCCCATTGACTTCCACTTTTTCATGCATTATCTATATGACCATTACATTCATAGAAATAGAGCTTTAAATATTCATACATACTTCACATAATCAAGCAAAGCAATAAACATATCAACAAACACAAGCATAAGTATTAAACACACAAGTTAGATAAGTTCACTACCTTGTACCACAAATTTTCCCTTGTTCTTGAATTTGCTCCCTAAGCTTCCTAACTAATGAGTGGCTTGGCCAACCTTAGCAATTCATCCTCTTGGATGTCTCAAGGTCCTAAACATAGCCACATTGACCATACAACTTATTAGGACCAATAATTCACACAATGTGGAAGACTAGATCACTTAAACTTAACCTCTTTCTCTTAATTTTTAGGTTTTCTTTCTACCTTTCTAAAAATCATTCTCATAGGCCAATCCTACACAATGTTGCATGAGGAATCCAAATATGATGTTGGATTTATCAAACTCACATTCCTTCCCCATGAAACTATCTTGGCTGTGAGGTACCCTTCTTGGTGCCAAAGTTTTACTTTTGATTCCAATGCTTCCAACTTCACTTTCTTATCTTGGTTCCATATAATTTTTCATTTTAAATCCATTGGCAACCTTAGAATCAATAAAATCACACTCTACACACAAGAACACATCAAGGCCATGGCACTCCTCTAGGCAACCAAGTCATGAAATTCAATCAATTACAAGCTAGAATCACTTGAATCCTACTCTTTTCTATCCTTTACACATATTTCTAACATCATACTTGTCTTTCTATAAAATTATAGACTCAAACCACCAGCAGCAACACAAGAATTCAAGCTTCCAAATCCATTAAAAACCCTACCCAAACTCAAGAATACAAACTACTACAAGATCAAGAGCTAGAGTTGTCATATTACCTTGCTTGAAGCTTGAAGCTTGAAGCTTGCTTTTGATTCTTCCTCATCTCCACTGCTTCCTTCTCTTTCTCTTTTTTCTCTAAATTTCTCCATAGTTTTCCCTCTTTTACCACTTGGCTGTGGCACTCTTGAAGGAGGGGAGGTGTATTTATACTAATTCTGTAACATCCCAATTTTTAGGCCTAAAGACGCAGAAATAGCCTAAGATTAAGAGGCTACTAGACCCCTTTTTAGAAGAAGTTCCAGAGGAACATAAAGAGTTTCAGGGACTGAGCTGCGAGTAAGTAAAGGTACGGGGACTTATGTGTAAACAGTGGAAGTCCCAAGGGGTAAATGGCCATTTGGGGATTATATAAAGGTCAAAGGTTCAAGAGTTGACCAGTTAGGTCGCGATGATAGAGACGTTGGTCACGACGAGAGTGTATTATGGTCGCGACTAATATTGGCAGAGAGGCTTGGTCGTGACGAATATGTATGTGGTGTCGCGACTAATGAGTAGAATAAGCCTGGTTGCGACTAAAAAGTGATGTGGTCGCGACGAAAGACTGTTATGGTCGCGACTAAAGGATGTTGTGGTCGCGACTAATGAACCAAAAGATGTTAAGTCACGATGAGATGATGGTTAGGTCGCGACTAGTGACTAAAGTAGTGCCAAGCGTATGGGCCATGAGTTGAGAAGGTCCAAAAGAGATAGTTACCCGGTTAGAGATAGACCGGAGGCAGGAGGCCAGATACAGGAAAGGTTATCTGGAAACTATGAGGTGGACTGATAAGGTACCTCATGGGACCCACAAGATGCCACATGGCCTTAGAGTAGTGATTGGTGACCTTTCAGTAGAGTAAAGTTACTCGGTTGGCATAAAAACCGAGGAAGTGATTGGATAAGTCTGGGACTTATCTGGATAGCATTGGGAAGCGTGCAAGGTCTCTTTCAGTTGCCACATGGCATTAGTCTGGAGAAAGCAGATAAAGCTGAGGGCACGCATTACGAGGTAGGACTCTAGACCGGTGTATAAGCCCGGTGAGTCAGCATGCTGAAGTGTCCAGGAGTTTCAGCATGTGATAAATATGACGCTGAGGTGTCCCGGTGAGGTGTCCCGATGATGCAGTAAAGGAGGAATTAAGGAAAATAGGAAAATTCAAGAAAAACCAGGACCGCAGGATCAGATGGCATGGAAATTATAGAAATGCCATTGGAGGAGGTTATAAATACCCCCTTGCCTTCATTTCCATTCACGCATGGAGAGGAGAAGGGAGAGAAAGAAGAGAGAGAAGGAGAAGGAAGGAAGAGAGAAAGGAGGAAAGGAAGAAAGGAAGTTCTGGCGGAGCTGGAAGCAGAATAAGGATAGTGGAGTTCTACTAAGCTAGCCAGGTAGTAACTAATCCTAGCTTTTATGTAATGGCTTTGTGATTTGATGTGCTATTGTTTGGTTGGATTGTTGTCTTATATGTTATGTCTGAAGCTCTACTGTAATGCTATGATCATATGTTATTAAGCATGGAAGCACGCAGCATACTTATCTGTACACAATCACAAGCAAGCACTATCACACTGTATTACATATATTGTTATGATTGTTGCTACTGAGATTCCCCCGAATCTCATCCCCATACATAACCCATTACAGGGAGGTTATGCTGAAGTGGATTTTGAGAATGCTAAGAGACGCCGTTATGTTGCCGAAGTAAAGACTGAACATCAGTATATGATAAGTACTGTGTACGTAGTGCTGTCTAAGGAGGCTAGAAGTGAGTGGACCTAGCCGGTTCATCTAGTCTTTCCTGGGTACTACGTAGAATGGTAGTTCTTATGAGGGAATTACCGAATCAGTACAGTTCAGTTCTTTGTATAGATGAAGCGTAGCGGTTAAGCTGCCGGAGTTTAGGCAGAAAGAGATGTAATAGAAATATGAGAATTCTATGTATGCTTTGTTGTATATGCCATTTTGTATGACATTCTGATATTCAATGATAAATATTGTTTGGCATATTCAATTTATGTATGTTAAATTAAGGGGAAATTCGCAGGTCCTGAGGCAGCAGTGTTCTGACCTCAGTTTGACCTAGTAAACAGAGGAGTCTGGCCACAAGATTTAGTGAGCCGATAGTACACATCTGGGGCATTCGGTGAATAGGTAATAAGCCTCATTTGGATGTGTAGAAGGTGAGAAACTAGTTCTCAAAGTAAATGTTCAGAATAAGGAACTTAAGAGTTAAAAGTTCAATATCTGGACTTAAGTTAAGCTAAAATAGCTTCCGCAAGTATACTCTGAGGAGTATAAAGGAGGATGTTTCAAATTCACTCACCAAAATACATTTCAAGTTGCATGGAATTTCAATATCAAATACTTGGTCTAGATTGATCCATGTCCTCTTGCATCATCTTCCCTCTTGTATCATCTTCATGAAATCATCCTTCTTTATTCCCCATTTTTACGTACATTTTTCAAGCCTTCTCATGGCTCAAATAATTATTCCCAGATAAATACATCAAATTGAGAAATTACACTAAAAATTTCATTAAAGTTACTTTAGGGGTATTTTTGTTCATAAAAAGGCCTCTATGCCTCATTTCCCATTTTACGGGATTTTCTGGAATTTTCATGCTTTGTATTCATAATTACGGTTTCGCACATGCTCGGACTCAACCTCATAAATTATCACTTTGAGGCATTTACCTCACCTTTAGGCATATCTATCCTCTTTTCTCTTTCTAAACCCTTGAGACTCTCTTGGAGTCCCTAACTTTATTTATATATTTGCATCTTAGTCCCTAAACTTCCTCTGTTTATAGTTTAGTCACTTAAAACCCTTTGTATAATTTAGGGACGTCTGATCAAAGGGGCCTAGGTAGCCTACCTATTTTAGAATATTTTTTGGGCTTCTGGGCCTAAAAATTGGATGTGACATGTAATATCCTTAATTTCTGTACTGATTTCCATGTACAGATTAAATGGAATATATGAGTTCTGTTTCAGGAAAAAGATGTGGTCCTTTATGTAAAGAAAAGGATTAAATTGCAAAAGAAAAGAAATGAAAGGACTTAAATGCAAATATGGAAAGTTTAAGGTTAGAAAGGAAAGGTAGATAAAAATGTGGGGTCTTAAAGTGTAATTTTAGCCAAATAAAGGGACTTAAGTGCAAAGAAGGAAAAGTTCCCTAGGGCTAAAGTATAATTAAAGAAAATTAGGCCAGAAGTGGTTTGGACTGACCGGTGGCATTTCAGTCCCAGATTTTACCAGAAGATAGGGCAAGTGACGCTGGGTAATCCAGCCTAATACCGGAATTTTTGAAGACTACCAGATAGCCGAAAATGGACTGATCGTCCAGAAGTTATAAAAATTTATACCGGATACCCTAGATTTCAAATATAAGTAAGAAATTACAGGATGATGCACCCTTTTGGGGCGGATGTTGGGAAACTGACAGAATACCGATAGGAGGTCTGTAGGAAAAGTTATCCGCAAATTAGAAAATCCAGACGGGAGTATGAGGCCTCCGGGGATCCGAGTAGGAGATTTATCAGTATTTGTAAAGGGGCTGAATGTGATCGGATGACTTCAGTCAGATGACTGTTATAACCCACAGGGATGCCTGAACACAGTAGGACACTGTATCTGGGAAAAGGAGCCGGTATCCGGAAAGGTGTATAATCGGTAAATAATAATTAAAATATTCAGTGAACTAGGGCAGAGGAAGATTCCTCGTAATGCGTGCCATACAGGTAATGGACCCAGGAAGCCCAAAAATGGCAGCAGATGAATGAAGGGCATTCTGGTCATTCTGGACAGACCTAGAGGCTAAGACATATCTAAATAGGGTTGACTAGAGCCAATATATGCTTTGACAAGGTTCAAAAAGGTGTGAAATGACGATTTTGCCCTTAGGGTTAAAATAGAACAAGATAGGGCAACAAGGGCATTTCGGTCATTTCGCAGGGGATCTGTAACTAAGTCTGGACCCAGTATTAAAAATTTAATGATATAAATGGTCTAGATACTAAATGTGAGGTCAGTAGACATAAAAAGGATTTTCAGAAAAATCAGATTCAGAAAACAGCACGTTTTTCGAGGAGACAGACCGGGCTGGTACTGGATTGGACCGGAAAGCTTCCGGAAGGCTCTAGCTCCCTCTCAATTTCTCCATGTGAAGAATGTGGGAGGTGAGGTGTCCCATGAGTTGGCATTGAGTGATGTCATGCATGATGCAGTAAAAGGAATAAAGAAAAATTGGAAATTCAGGAAAAACCAGGACCACAGGATCATAAGTCTTCCAAATTACAAGATTGCTATTGCTCAACACTATAAATACCCCCCCTAGCTCCTCATTTTGGCACAAGCAAGAAAGAGAGGAAGAAAGAAGTTCTTGTGAGAGAAAGTGAGAGAAAGAAAGAAGTAAGGAAGTTCTGGTGAAGTTGGAAGTAGTAGAGAAGTTCTGAAGCTCTGCTTTTGAGGTAGCAACTAATCCTAGCTCTTATGTAATGTCTTTGTGATTTGTTGTGCTTTTGTTTGGTTGGATTGTTGTCTTATATGTTATGCTTGAAGCTCTATTCCAATGCTATGATCATATGTTATTGAATATGGAAGCATGCAGCATACTTATCTGTACACAATCACAAGCAAGCACCGTCACTATGCATTACATATATTGTTATGATTATTGCTATTAGGATTCTTTTGAATCTCATTCCCAAATATAACATTACAGGGGAGGTTCTGTCAAAATAAAATTTGGAAATCTTAAGAGACGCCTGTAGGCTGCCAAAATTCTGGCAACAAAGAAGGAATAGGGAAAGGAACTGATACGTACTGTGTACGTAGTGCTGTCTAAGGAGGCTGGAAGTGAGTGGACCCAGCAGGTTCATCCAGTCTTTCCTGGGTACTACGTAGATGGTAGTTCTCATGAGGAAATTACCGAATCGGTACAACATCGGTTACTTTCTAAAGAAGAACTGTAGCAGTTATGCTGCCGGATTTTAGACAATGAAAGATGTAATAGAAATATGAGGGAGTTAATCATGCACTGATATATAACAGTTGATTATTTAATATTAAGTATTATCTGACATGTATGACTGATATGTGTTGGTTGTATGTATGTGTATGTAAAGACTAAATGCTGAAAATAGGCTCAATGAACAGTAACTCGTGAAGACCTATTCATGTTTGATAAAATATTAAAAATAGCAAATGATTGAATTAATGTACGAAATTTTTAGGGTAAAAAGTATACATACTAAGATTTAATTTGATATATAGAGTGCCTCATTTGGATGTATACACAAAAATATATAAATTGTTAAATTTGGGACCAGAATGCTGGATTCAGGAGAAAGACATTGAATGAACAGTAAGATTGAAACGTTGACCCACGTTGAATTTGTCAAGTATTGGTCAACCAATGATTTTTCCCTGAAATATACTTAAGTTATATTCATGTATCAATTTGAACCACTTCATTTCAATTTTTCTAGAATTAGTTATGAATTTTCAAAGTCAGGTCACTCATCTGGAATTTGCCACAGTGAACAGTACCCAATATGGATAAAATTCCAGATTAAGAGTTTAGACTTCAATGACCCTGAAAGTGGTTCTAAGTGCTACTGAATGGTCCCTAAGATATATAAAAATAAGGATGTGACAAATAGCATAGACTTTACATTCAGTCCTTAGTTGATAGTTCAAAACATAACTCATCTGCTTAACTTGTTAAATTGTGGCTCAATAGATTAATTAGGAACTTTAACATTCAGTAGCTCCTTGTGATCCGACCTAGGTTAGCCTCCACTTACTATTGGTTAGCTTAGTTTTGTTTGATAATTAGAAACGACAGTTATCAATAGGCAATAACCTATGGCCCTACAGATCGTAAACTAGCGTTAACCCATCAGTACTTAATAGTTAACTGTGCTCGAGCAAGGGTAGTATAATGATGGGTGACCATTGGGAAGTTAGTATAAACACCTAGAGAAAGAAGAAGTGAGAGATCATAACCATTGTTAGATCTAAAGAGAGGATCTAAGAGGAAAGATTCATAGTATAGTTTTATTTAAGGAGGAAATTAGAAGGGTACAAGAGCATAATCTTCCCAAGAAATTGATAAAGTTGTATGTCAAATAAAGTGTTAGACCTATGATATCTCGGGATACTTATAGGGATATGTAAAGAGAAGTATAGTGAGAAGTAAAATGAATGATAGAGACCCCAAAATTTCATCAAATTTTTGAAGAGTTATGTATGAAAGAAATGGACACTAATCACAAGTCCAGTGTAGTGAGTCATCCATAAATAGATGGATTCATTCAGGTGAGTGAATAACAGAAAGAAGCAGACTTCAACTCCGATTGAGTTGACTAAGAAAAAGGGCGTAACGATCTAAAAAAGGCATGACCTCAGTGAATATTAAGAAAATTTTGCCAGATTCTAAGATAAAGATGCAATTCCTAAAGATACCCCTGAACCTTAGTCACAAAACAGAAAAATATATAAAGAGGAGACATATCTAGAGTTATTTGACTAAGGAATGAGCTAAATTTTGAGGACGAAATTTATTTTAAGGGGTAGAAATGTCACATCCCAAGTTTTTTCTGTCTGTATAAGACTGATAGAGGAAAGAGGTTAGGAAAGGATTTTGATGATAAGCGGAAGAAAAGATAATGGTTAGATAAATTTTAAATTGAAGAAAGAAAGGAAAATATAAAGTTATAAAGCCAAGGGACGTAAATGTTATTTAGGCAAAAGTTAAATAGAGAAATTTAAAGGAAAAATAGAAAAGGGCCTAAATGGAGTTTTGAAATTTGAAGAACTAAATTAGAATTTTAAAAAAGTATAGTAAGGGACTAAAGTAGAATTTGGCAAATTCGAAGACTAAAGTGTATTTTGCCAAATTCAGAGACAAAATCATAATTATGAGGAAGTTGAGTCAGAAATGACCCAAAACTGCCCAGAAATATTTTAATCCCAAATTTTACTAACAAATAAGGAACAGTATTTGGGTTACCCATATTTTTTAGAATTTCGATTTGAGGTCCTGAAAAATTGATATTAGTTTCCAAAATTTAAAAATTATTACAGGATTTTCTGGACCTCATAATCAAATGAAATTTTATAGAAAATTCTTATATTAATTATAAGAATTTATGAAACTGATAGAACTGAAAAAGGAGTTATGTAGAATTTATAATAAAATTTAAGGTAAAATAGGACAATTGGTAAAGTATTTAAAGGAAATTTCTAAGGATTTGTACCAATAAAAGACTTGGTCTTGGACTGGCCCAGGGTGGCATCCCAGGAGGCCCAAAATATGGTCCAATGATTCTAGTAGACCCAAGCACTTAAAAATAATATTTTAATAACTTTTACTAAAGTATAGTTACCCAATTGCAGTTATAACTGGGAAATTGATATGATAAAGGGATAATTATCAATATTATTTTGTACAGTGTTCCCATGACAATAACATAATTGGAACACATGAAAATTATTGGACTCAAGGACGGTCTAATAATTTAGGAAAAACCCTCAATAAGCTACAGGCTTGGTCAAAGTTGGGCTACATAGCTCTGGATTAACTTATAAGCTTTTGTAAGTGGTGATTCACAATGTGAGGTGTCCTTGTGAGACCCACACATGGCACCACATGTCACTAATTTAAGGAGGAAGAATTTTAACAAATAATTAGGAATAAAATAACCAAAGAAATGTTTTAAATCATGATTAAGAGCTTAAGCAACCAATCAAATTCAAGATTAAGTCATTGTAATAATTAGGAGGGGTAGATTAGTCCCAAGACCGCTAAAATTTCACCTAATCATGAGGAATCCAATTAAGCTAGGAATCAAGGTAAGTAATTTATCCTAACTTATTTTACTTCAATTTGGGAGCTTGAAACTAGGTTTTTAATGGTTGGATTTTGAGATTTCTCCCAAAGTATGCTGCTTGCCGAAACCCTAGTATAAAAGGGGAAGAAGAAAATCAAGTTAGAATGATGAAATCCTAACCTAGATAAGCTTGGATTATTGGTTATTGCTTGAATTAATTGTGTAATCATTGAAATCTCATTTTGTGCAACCTTTCGACCTAGGATAGAATTGAACAGGGGAGATAAGTTTTGATGATTTTGATGTTTCCATTGAGTCTAGAAGGCAAAATTGTGTAGGGTTGAACTAGGAAACAAGAGTTGGAAGCATTAAAATCAAAAGTAGAATTTTTAGAAAATTATGTGCACTATTTTGATTACTGTCCATACCTAAAGGAGGCATTGGAATTTTGCAATTCTGAGTTCATATTTGGATTACTTGGGAAAATTTGTGTGGGATATAGTCAAGACACAAATTAATTCAAAGGACAAGGCAATTAACCACAAATAAAGAAAGATAGGGGTTTATCAGTTTTGGAGAATAAAACTAAAGTTATGGAGCTAGGTATAACTGAAATAGGATGGATTGTAATAAGTGTATTACTGTATTATGATTAGGCTTTGACATTTGTGAAATAGACAAAAAGGCATAGAAAGAAAAGGTTAGAGAGCTATTCTAATGTAGTAAACTTACCTAACTTGTATGCTTGCATGTTTTATGTGATGATTGCATACTTTGATTATGTGAAGCATGTATGATTGAGTTATACTCTGTTTCTTTTTATGCTATGTCCATATGTTATAATTTAAGGAACATGGAAGCATGTAAAGACATCATTATGCAAGCATGATAATTAAGTATTCACATATTAACATCAAGCATTGAGTTGCATACATTGTTTGGTTCCTTTGCTACTGAGATTTTCTCAGAAATCTCACCCCTCCCCATTATACCAAAATCATAGCAGGACCAGCTCATGGAAGCAATGAAGATGTTATGATATATAAGTAGCTTCTTGTATATGTGACTTTTATGGAAGCATGTAATACGTAATAAAGTATAATGTACTATTCTGGTGACATTTTGTAGAAACTTATGAAAAACAGTTAACCTCTGAATAAATGTATGTTAATTTACAGAATGTTAGTATACATGATAAGCTTCATTTTGATTTATAGTATGCCTTATTTGGACGTCTCTACGCGAAGAAATAATTTTCCAAAGTCAAAGGACAAGATCTTGAAAACTGAGAATCTAACTAAATGAATAGTGATTTATCACGTTAATACTGATTGGCTTAGGGTTTGGTCAGATTCATATTTTTTCTTTAAAGAGGCTTAAGTTAGCTTCGTGTAGTAACTTGAACTACTTCATTTTGATTTTTCTAGAATTAATTATGAATTTCTGAATTTGAGTTGTTTGTCTAGAATTTTATCAAATGAACAGTAACTCACGGACATAAATTCTAGATTGTGCAATTGAAATTCATTGACCTTATAAGTGGTTTCAGATGCTACCGTTTGGTCCCTAAGACGTAAGAAAAATTTAAGTGTTTCATAAATGATAAGAGGCATTGACAAAGTAAATGACAATTGGAGCAACAAATCAGATTAAAAATGTTAGGATGTCAATAATTTCATTTGTGTTGAAAATGGAGCTGCTGAACCTATTTTGGGCTTGGAGACATTAATTTAAAGGCCTTTGACGAAGTAGTACACATGGGCTTAAAATGCTGATTCTATTTTTATTGTTGTATTTGTGCAAAAATTAGTTATTAGTTGGCAAACTTAACTTTTAGATTTTCAAGTTACTTGCATTAAGTCCTTGTTATTTTATTTACTATTTTGAGTTCCTAGGTTGCATTTAATACTTTTTAGGTCAGATTTGAAATGATCTCTTAAAAAATGTTGTATGACTCATTTTGGAATCAGATTGGATTGTTGATTGAAAGTTGCATTTTTTCACTTTGTTTCTTGAGAATAGATTCTCTCTAGGGTTCTTCATAGATCTAACAGACTTATCAAGGCTTGATTAGTTCATCTTCCAATACTTTGGATCCTTGTTCTTATGTGTTCAAGGATTCAAGTGGATCACCGACCTCTATTTAGTGTTCTTGGGGTGCGTATATTTGGATTGGTTTGATAACTATCATTTTAATTATCAAACAAAACTAAGCTAACCAATAGAAAGGAAGGCTAACCTAGGTCGATTTACAAGGAGCCTAAATGGATGCTAAGGTACCTAATTAATCTAATGAGCTACAAATTAACAAGTTAATCAGATGAGTCATGTGATGAGATGTTTGAACTAAAATTGAGCGTAAATCCTATACTATTGTTTATGATGAGGAAATAAATCAATGACAAGTGTGTTCCCTTTGAGATTTCCTTATTTCACTATCCATAGAATATTAAGAGTTAATCAGTTGAAGTAGAATAGGTTAGCTAACAACTCGCTAGCTAAATCTCAATCAAAGCTACAACTCGCAGACATTTAATAGAGAATAAGAATCATTCAACTCAGAGATAGAAGAATATGAATTAACAGATACAATTGTACTCTGTTATTGAATCACTCTAATTAATCACAACCATGTTCAACTCAATCAAGGATGAGAATTAATCAAAGATCAATTATGCAGAAATAAGAAATCTAACTCAATTTCCTACTCCTTTGTCATCTACTAACTCTAATTGAATCAGTAAACTAAAAGTAAATACATCAATTCAATACAATTAAATCTGACTTAAAGACTCAATGAAACTCCCTGTTCAGCTCAAGGATTCTGGTTCAGCATCATCTCCAAGAGAGCACAACAACTTAGCCTTGCATTGCCATCTGAACTCCAGGAGCAATAGAAAGCACAGCAGCAGTCATAGTGGAAGAAGAAAGATGAAGATGAAGATGAGCGCTGAACTTTCCTCTGGTTCTATTGACTATAACAGAGGAAAGTTGCAGAAGATAAATGGAGATGGAATGGAGTGAATTAGGGGGTGGAATCTGATGGAATGGAGAAGAATGAGAGTGACGTGTGTGTTGCATGAATGATGTGTATTTTGTCTCTCCCTAATGTGAATGATCTGCGTGATATATATAGCTGCAGATGCAATGGAAGAGTGATGCCTAGAGTGTGTGAGCAATGCCATAGTAATGATAGCACTCATCTTGTGACAGCCAAAACTGCTTCAACTTTGCTAGGATCCACAGCTACCCCTTCTCGGGATATGACATGACCGAGAAATTTGACTTCTGACAGCCAAAACTCGCATTTACTCAGCTTAGCATAGAGCTTCTTCTCTTTAAGGGTACCAAGAACAATCCTCAAATGCCTTTCATGCTCCTCCGGAGATTTGGAGTACACCAGAATATCATTAATAAAGACCACAACGAACTGATCTAGATAAGGCCTGAAGATCCGATTCATGTAGTCCATGAAAATAGCAGGTGCATTGGTTAATCCAAAAGGCATCACAAGAAACTCAAAATGCCGTAGCGCGTCCTGAATGCCGTCTTTGGAATATCATCTGGCTTGACCCTTAGTTACTGTTCATTCAATGTCTTTCTCCTGAATCCAGCATTATGGTCCCAACTTTAACAATTTATATCTTTTTGTGTATACATCCAAATGAGTCACTCTATATATCAAATTAAATCTTAGTATGTCTACTTTTTACCCTAAAAATTTTGTACATTAATTCAATCATTTGCTATTTTTAATATTTTATCAAACATGAATAGGTCTTCACGAGTTACTGTTCACTGAGCCTATTTTGAGCATTTAGTCTTTACATACACATACATACAACCAACACATATCAGTCATACATGCCAGATAATACTTAATATTAAATAATTAACTGTTATATATCGGTGCATGATTAACTCCCTCATATTTCTATTACATCTTTCATTGTCTAAAATCCGGCAGCATAACTGCTACAGTTCGTCTTTAGAAAGTAACCGATGTTGTACCGATTCGATAATTCCCTCATGAGAACTACCATTCTACGTAGAACCCAGGAAAGACTGGATGAACCTTCTGGGTCCACTCACTTCCAGCCTCCTTAGACAGCACTACGTACACAGTACGTATCAGTTCCTTTCCCTGTTCCTTCTTTGTTGCCAGAATTTCGGCAGCCTACCGGCGTCTCTTAAGATTTCCAAATTTTATTTTGACAGAACCTCCCCTGTAATGTTATATTTGGGAATGAGATTCAAAAGAATCCCAATAGCAATAATCATAACAATATATGTAATGCAGAGTGACGGTGCTTGCTCGTGATTGTATACAGATAAGTATGCTGCATGTAACATCCCTAATTTCTGTACTAAGTTGTATGTACAGATTAAATAAAATATATGAGATATTTAGGAAAATATGTGGCCATATTTATGTAAAGAAAAGGATTAATTGGAAGAGGAAGAAAGTCTAAGAGCCAAAGTGCAAAATTACGAAAATGCCACTGTGATGCCCTAAGAAACCAGAAGTAAATGGAGGGCATTTTGGTCATTTCACACAATGGATGGATATCAGAGGAAATTTGATAGTAAATTATTATAATTAATATGAGAATTTATGGAGTTGACAGAAGTCAAAAAGGAGTCCTGTAGAATTAATTATGGAATTTACGGTGAAAAAGAACACCGATAAAGGGTTAAAGGAAACATATGTAATTTTTAACAGGACTTCTAGGTCTCAGAAAATTATGAAACTTTGTAGAGAATTCATTTTATATTAGAATGAATTTCTAAAAATGTTAGAACAATTAAAAGAGGTGTTTAGCATTTATGCTAAGATCAGGGTAATTTACGGATATCGGTATGAGGAAAGTACATTGGGATTTGGGCCAGTTAGCTATTGGACCTAAAAGAGGCCCAACATTTCATCCTAGGCCAACCCAATAAGGCCCAAAAGTTATCTTGGAGCCCAAGTCCAAATAATAAATAATTTATGGATTTTTGAAAAGAAAGAAAAAGAGAATAAAGTAAGAATTAGGTGTTGCACATGGTGGGACCCACAAGGACACAAGAATGGAACCCAAAAAGAGGAAGGGTTAGGTGTACCAAGGGAGGCCATGCTAGTGATGTCATGGTGGTAAGGTCTTGAGTGAAAAGTGAAAAGACATTCCAAGATCAAACCTTTAACCATTAGATCAAATAGTTTCCAAAGTGATCTTGGCCTTCAAATGGCACATGACTTTTGCTATAAATACCCCCCCTTTCCATTCATTCTTCACACCCAAGAGCTCCTTTAGAAAGAGAAGTGAGTTCTAGAGAAAGAAAGTGGAAGAAAGCAAGGAAGAAGCAAGGGTCTTGAAGGAGCAAGTAAGGTAAGTTGTCTCCTTGCTTCTACCTTTTGTTCTTATGGTTTGTGCTTGAGTTTAAGTGATTTTTGAGGCTTAAATCTTGGGGAAATGCTGCTGGAATTTTTGTGTATATGTGAAAGGAATATGAGTTTTAAGTCATAGATAGTTAAGACAAGCTTAAACAAGCTAGTTACATGCTTGGTTGTGAAGTAAGTTGATGTTCTTCACTTTATCATTTCGGTTTGCACTGTTCATACACTGTTCATGATAGAAGGAAATGGAATTTCAATGATTTAATGCTTCCATTGAGTTTATATGATAATTTTGTGTAGGATTGGAAAGGTTTTGAACCTTGGAAACCATTGGAATTAAAGGTTATAGTGTTGAAAATTCCTCACGATTTGAATTTCATGATTTTGATGCTTCCAATGATCTTAAAATGAGATTTTGTGTGGGGGGAAAGTGGAGGAACAAGTATGGGAAGCATTGGAATCAAAATGAGAATTTTTGGAAGATTTATGTATGTTTTTCCAAATCTGTACAGAACAGTGTATTCTTGCTGGAATTTGGTTATTTTTAGTTCATAAATGGATTCAAAAGGTAAAATTGTGTAGGGTAAGGTCAAGACATCAATTGATTCAAGGGCCAAGTTAATTGGCAAAGATTAAAGAAAGTTATGTTAGTTAAAGCAAGTTAAAGGTTCAAGAGAGATAGTCTTGAGTAGTGTTTGAGTTCATGGTCCTAATGGATTATGTAATGAATATGAATGTGATTAGGACCTTGAAACCTCTAAGAAGATATTGGGGAATGATTGACCAAAAAGCTTGGGAAGCAAGTGCAAGCATTAGAAAGAGAGCTTAAATCCAAGGTAGTAAACTTACCCTAACCTTGTATGTATTGAATGTTATGCTTGATTGTGCTATGACTTTGTTGAATTGTGTGCATATGTGTATATGATTGAAGCTCTGTTTCTATGATTACCTTGGCCAATTGTATTTCATATGTTACATGGAAGCATGCACATTACACAATGTTTACACTTTCACAAGCAAGCACAAGTATTTACTTTAATGCATGCATTGTTTAGTACCGTTTGCTACTGAGATTTCCCCAGAAATCTCACCCCATCCATGTAATCCCAAACCCACAGGTTTACGAATGAGTAAAGAAGATAAAGAGGCATGAAGAGAGGTTGGGAATTGGAAGATTTGAATTCTATGTAATAAATGTGCGAATTGTTGCATGTAATGTTGTTATATGACAAGTTGAGCAACAATGTTCATGATGAAAAGGTATAATAGTAAATGATGAAATAAATGTATCAAATAATTATGGCATAACCCCATAATGTATATGAATGTATGAAAGGCCAAAGAGATTGGTTATGTTTTCTGGAACAATTAATGGAAAATTCATGTTTTTGAGGTTAAAGTTAAGGTTAAGATTCAAAGATGTGTACTAGAAAATGCCGTTGTGCTGGGTAGACTATACAAAGTACTGTGTACGTAAGTGCTGTCTAAGGAGGCTGGAAGTGAGTGGACCTAGCCGGTTCATCCAGTCTTTCCTGGGTACTTACGTATAATGGTAGTTCTCATGGGGAATTACCGAATCAGTACAGTTATTTTCTGCCAGGATTATCGACAGGAGAGAATTAATAAAGTTAAGATTGCTTCCGTAAATGTACTCTGAAGGGTCTAAGGAAGGATGTTTCACTGCATGCTTCCATATTCAATAACATATGATCATAGCATTGGAATAGAGCTTCAAGCATAACATATAAGACAACAATCCAACCAAACAAAAGCACAACAAATCACAAAGGCATTACATAAGAGCTAGGATTAGTTGCTACCTCAAAAGCAGAGCTTCAGAACTTCTCTACTACTTCCAACTTCACCAGAACTTCCTTACTTCTTTCTTTCTCTCACTTTCTCTCTCAAGAACTTCTTTCTTCCTCTCTTTCTTGTTTGTGCCGAAATGAGAAGCTAGGGGATATTTATAGTGTTGAGCAATGGCAATCTTGTAATTTGGAAGACTTATGATCCTGTGGTCCTGGTTTTTCCTGAATTTCCTATTTTTCATTATTCCTTTTACTGCATCATGCATGACATCACTCAATGCCAACTCATGGGACACCTCACCTCCCACATTCTTCACATGGCGAAATTGAGAGGGAGCTAGAGCCTTCCGGAAGCTTTCCGGTCCAATCCGGTACCGGCCCTGTCTGTCTCCTCGAAAAATGTGCTGTTTTCTGAATCTAATTTTTTTGAAAATCCTTTTTATGTCTACTGACCTCACATTTAGTATCTAGACCATTTATATCACTAACTTTTTAATACTGGGTCCAGACTTAGTTACAGATCCCCTGCGAAATGACCGAAATGCCCTTGTTGCCCTATCTTGTTCTATTTTAACCCTAAGGGCAAAATCGTCATTTCACACCTTTCTGAACCTGGTCAAAGCATATACTGGCTCTAGTCAACCCTATTTAGATATGTCTTAGCCTCTAGGCCTGTCCAGAATGACCAGAATGCCCTCCATTCATCTGCTGCCCTTTTTGTATAACACAGGGGCATTTTCATAATTTCGCACTTTCCCGGGGTTCTGCTGGACACTGGCCCACCTATCCGTCCAAGAGTCTTATTGGGCCTATAATGGCGCCATTTTTGGGCTTCCTGGGTCCATTACCTGTATGGCACGCATTACGAGGAATCTTCCTCTGCCCCAGTTCACCGAATATTTTAATTATTATTTACCGATTATACACCTTTCCGGACACCGGCTCCTTTTCCCAGATACAGTGTCCTACTGTGTTCAGGCATCCTTGTGGGTTATAACAGTCATCTGACTGAAGTCATCCGATCACATTCAGCCCCTTTAAAAATACTGATAAATCTCCTACCCGGATCCCCGGAGGCCTCATACTCCCGTTTAGATTTTCTAATTTACGGATAACTTTTCCTACAGACCTCCTATCGGTATTCTGTCAGTTTCCCAACATCCGCCCCATAAGGGTGCATCATCCTGTAATTTCTTACTTATATCTGAAATCTAGGGTATCCGGTATAAATTTTTATAACTTTCGGACGATCAGTCCATTTTCGGCTATCTGGAGTCTTCAAAAATTCTGATATTAGGCTGGATTACCCAGCGTCACTTGCCCTATCTTTCGGTAAAATCTGGGATTGAAATGCCACCGGTCAGTCCAAACCACTTCTGGCCTAATTTTCTTTAATTATACTTTAGCCCCAGGGAACTTTTCCTTCTTTGCACTTAAGTCCCTTTATTTGGCTAAAATTACACTTTAAGACCCCACATTTTTATCTACCTTTCCTTTCTAACCTTAAACTTGCCATATTTGCATTTAAGTCCTTTCATTTCTTTTCTTTTGCAATTTAATCCTTTTCTTTACATAAAGGACCACATCTTTTTCCTGAAACAGAACTCATATATTCCATTTAATCTGTACATGGAAATCAGTACAGAAATTAAGGATATTACACTATTATTTCTGTTTTTATGTGATTAAGATGATGAGATGAATGAATAATGACAAGTGTGCTCCCTTGGAGATATCCTTACCTTCATTATCCTCAGAATATCAAGAGTTAATCAATTGAACTAGAATAGGTTAGCTAATAACTCGCTAGCTAAATCTCAATTAACACTAAAACTCGCAGACCTTAATAGAGAATAAAAATTGTTCAATTTAGAGATAATAGAATATGAATATTAATCAAATGATCATTAATGTAAGAAGAAAGAATCCAACTCGCTTCCTAATTCCTTGTCATCTATTACTCTAATTGAATCAATAAACCAGAAGTAAACATATCAACTCAATACAAGTACATCTGAATTAAAGACTCAATGACTACCTGTTTCAGCTCTAAGATTCTGGTTCGGTGTCATCTCCAAGGAAGCACAGCTGCTCATCCTTGCATTGCTATCTGAACTCCAGCAGCAAACATCAGTACAGCAGCAGTAGTCATGTGGAAATGGAAGGAGAAAATGAAGATGATGATCTGCAGAACTTTGCTCTGGTTCTATTAACTAGAACAGAGAAAAGTTGTAGAAAAGAAATGAAGAAGGAGAAGAAGAATGGATGGATGCGTGAATTGGTATGGAATGTTGGATGGAATATGTGAATGGAATGAGAGAAGTGTGAAATGGATATGTGTGTTGGAATGGATGAAGTCTGTGTGAATGGATATGTCCAGGTGCTGAATGATCTCCAATGCTGTATAGAATGTGTGATATATAGGAGAAGTCTGAAATGCATGAGTGAGTCAATGGAGTTGTCCAGATGTGCTCCAGCTATTAGCACATGATCTGGTATTCTGTTCAGCACATGCTCTGGTATTCTGTTCAGCACATACTTCCCACTTGCTGTTGGCAACTTGCTCATTCTGTGCTGATGTGTACAGTGAGCGCGTGTACAGTGAAACATCCTTCCTTTCATATGTCTTAGGTACCACTTGGTAGCATTTAGAACCACTTTCAAGGTCATTGAAGTCCAATTCCCCAATCTGGAGTTTTACTCTTATCGAGTACTGTTCACTTTGAAAATTCCAGATGAGTGACCTAACTTCGAAAAATCATAACTAATTCTAAAAAAATCGGAATGAAGTGGTTCCAATTGCTAAATGAAGCTAACTCAATTATCTTTCAGGGACAAATAACTCGTTGACCATTCATTGACCAAGTAAACGTCAGTAAACGTGTCAACTTTACTGTTCATTCCACGTTTTTCTCCCTGAATCCAGCATTCTGGTCCCAACTTTGATAATTTATATATCCTTTTGTAGACATCCAAATGATACGTTTTATATATCAAATTAAATCTTGGTATGTCTACTATTTACCATAAAAATTTCGTACATTTATTCATCCATTTAATATTTTTAATTATTTATCAAACATTATCATGTCACCACGTGTTACTGTTCACAGTGGTAATTTCCAGCAATCAACTTTGCATACATATGCATACATCCATCATATATCAGTCAAACATGCCAAACAACAATTATTATTAATTAATAAGTTGTTTTACATCTGGCCATGTACATAAATTCTCATATCTCTATTGCATCTTTTCCTGCCTGAAGTCCGGCAGCATAACCGCTACGCTTCATCTGTACAAAGAACTGAACCGTACTGATTCGGTAATCCCCTCATGAGAAATACCATTCTACGTAGTACCCAGGAAAGACTAGATGAACCGGCTAGGTTCACTCACTTCTAGCCTCCTTAGACAGCACTACGTACACAGTACTTATCATATACTGATGTTCAGTATTTACTTCGGCAGCATAACGGCGTCTCTTAAAATTTCCAAAATTCATTTCAACATAACCTCCCCTGTAATGGGTTATTTATTGGGATGAGATTCGGGGGAATCTCAGTAGCAACAATCATAGCAATATATGTAATGCAGAGTGACAGTGCTTGCTTGTGATTGTGTACAGATAAGTATGCTGCGTGCTTCCATGCTTAATAACATATGATCATAGCATTACAGCAGAGCTTCAGACATAACATATAAGACAACAATCCAACCAAACAATAGCACAATAAATCACAAAGCCATTACATAAAAGCTAGGATTAGTTACTACCTCAAAGGCTCAGCAGAGCTTTACTATCTCTATTATGCTCCCAGCTCCGCCAGAACTTCCTTTCTTTCTTTCTTCCTCTCACTTTCTCCCTCTAGCACCTCCTCCTCTCTCTAAAAGCTCCTTGGCCGTGCAGCATATGATTGAATGGGGGGGTATTTATAACCTCCTCCAATGGCATTTCTGTAATTACCATGAACTTTGATCCTGCGGTCCTGGTTTTTCCTGGATTTTGCTATTTTCTTTAATTCCTCCTTTACTGCATCATGCATGACATCATCGGGACACCTCACCAGGACACCTCAGCGCCACATTTATCACATGTCTGAAATCCTGGACACCTCAGCAGCTGACTCAGCATGCTGACTCACCGGTCCAGTCTCTTGCCTCGTAGTACGTGTCCTCAACTTTTTCTTCTGCCTTTATGTTGGCGCCATGTGTCATCTTACTGGCACCTATCACGCCTTCCAATGCTATCCAGATAAATCCAGGACTTTATCTGATCACCTCCTCGGTTATCGTGCCGACTGAGTAACTTTACTTTATTGAAACAGCATTAAAATAATATTTTAATGCCACTTTTTCCCACACATTACTGGGCCTACATTTTTGGGCTCTGGGAATGTTGTCTTGGATCCTGATCAAGCCCAAGTACTCTGATGGCTCGATTCCCAAGAAACAGCCCTTGGCAAATTACCAAAATACCCTTGGGTGCCCTTTCTTGCACTATTTTAACCCTAAGGGTAAAATCGTCATTTTACACCCTTCTGTACTCTGTCAGGGCATATATTGACTCTAAGTAACTTTATCTGTATGTACCTTGGCTCCTGGGCCTGTTCAGAATTACCAAAATGCCCTTCATTCATCTGTTACCCTTTTGTACAACACAGGGGCATTTTCGTAATTTCGCATTTTTCCGGGGTTCTGCCGGACACTGGCCCACTTATCAGTCTAAGGGTCTTACTGGGCCTTTGACAACACTGTATGGCCTCTGGCCATAGTCCGATCATCTCTATTCGGACTGCTCTTCCTTTACCGATTATAACTGTAATTTCCCATCTTCGAGGATTTTTACAGAAAAATCGGGACCTCAAATCAAAATTCTGTGACTCCTCATTCAATCCGGAATCCTTTTCTCTATCTCCCGGTATTTTCAAATATTTTATCCGGACCGGGCTGTTTTGGCCTGAAAAAGCACTCACGCGCACACTTTTCTAAAATGACCATTTTACCCCTGGTCATATTTCTAATTCTTTCATACACCTAGAGACCTCATATGCACATTTCACAGTTCAGTGAAATGATCAGCATAATTTTCTCTATTTTCTGGCAAAATATGGTACTCATCGGCCACCAGTCCGATCTTTCCCATAATTACGATTATGCCCTTGAATTCTCCTTCTGGCATCTCTAGGCCTAAAAATTGGGGTGTTACATACAATGCCATATGTATGGAGTTCAATTCTGTTGCTACACATGTTTGATCTCCCACTTGCAATCTGTTAAGTCCAGCTATGTGAAACATCCTTACTTTCATATGTCTTATGGACCATTTGGTAGCATTTAGAACCACTTTCAAGGTCATTGAAGTTCAATTTCTCAATCTGGAGTTTTACTCTTATCGAGTACTGTTCACTGTGTAACTTCCAGATGAGTGACCCGACTTCGAAAAATCATAACTAATTCTAGAAAAATCGAAATGAAGTGGTTCCAATTGCTAAATTAAGATAACTCACTTATATTTCAGGGAAAAATAATTCTTTGACCATTCCTTGACCGAGTCATCGTCAGTCAACGTTTCTATTTTACTGTTCATCCAGCGTTTTTCTCCTGAATCCAGCATTCTGGTCCCAACTTTGATAATTTATATATCCTTGTGTAGACATCCAAATGATACGTTTTATATATCAAATTAAAGCTTGGTATGTCTACTATCTACCATAAAAATATCATACATTTATTCATCCATTTACTATTTTTAATTATGGGTCAAACATCCTCATGTCACCACGGGTTACTGTTCATAGCGTTAATTTTCAGCATTTCTACTTTGCATACATATACATACATCCATCATACATCAGTCAAACATGCCAACCGATATTTATTATTAATTAATAAGTTGTTTTACATCAGGGTATGTACATAAACTCTCATACTGCTATTACATCTTTTTCTGCCTGAAATCCGGCAGCATAACCACTACGCTTCATCTGTACAAAGAACTGAACCGTACTGATTCGGTAATCCCCTCATGAGAACTACCATTCTACGTAGTACCCAGGAAAGACTAGATGAACCGGTTAGGTCCACTCACTTCTAGCCTCCTTAGACAGCACTACGTACACAGTACTGATGTTCAGTCTTTACTTCGGCAGAATTCCCAGAATTCCCAGAATTCATTTTGACATAACCTCCCCTGTAATGGTTTACTTATTGGGATGAGATTCGGGGGAATCTCAGTAGCAACAATCATAACAATATATGTAATGCAGAGTGACTGTGCTTGCTTGTGATTGTGTACAGATAAGTATGCTGCGTGCTTCCATGCTTAATAACATATGATCATAGCATTACAGCAGAGCTTCAGACATAACATATAAGACAACAATCCAACCAAACAATAGCACAATAAATCACAAAGCCATTACATAAAAGCTAGGATTAGTTACTACCTCAAAGGCTCAGCAGAGCTCTACTATCTCTATTCTGCTTCCAGCTCCGCCAGAACTTCCTTTCTTTCTTTCTTCCTCTCACTTTCTCTCTCTAGCACCTCCTCCTCTCTCTAAAATTGCTTGAGCCGTGATGCAAATGAATGAATGGGGGGGGGTATTTATAACCTCCTCCAATGGCATTTCTGTAATTACCATGAACTTTGATCCTGCGGTCCTGGTTTTTCCTGGATTTTCCTATTTTTTTTAATTCCTCATTTACTGCATCATGCATGACATCATTGGGACACCTCACCAGGACACCTCAGCGCCACATTTTCCACATGCTGAAATTCCTGGACACCTCAGCAGCTGACTCACCGGTCCAGTGTCCTGCCTCGTACTACGTGTCCTCAGCTTTTTCTTCCTCCTCTGTGATGGCGCCATGTGGCATCTTACTGGCACCTGTCACGCCATCCAATGCTATCCAGATAAATCCAGGACTTTATCTGATTGCCTCCTCGGTTATCGTGCCGACCGAGTAACTTTACTTTATTGAAACAGCATTAAAATAATATTTTAATGCCACTTTTTCCCACACATTATTGGGCCTACGTTTTTGGGCTCTGGGAATGTTATCTTGGATCCTGATCAAGCCCAAGTACTCTGATGGCTCGATTCCCAAGAAACAGCCCTTGGCAAATTACCAAAATACCCTTGGGTGCCCTTTCTTGCACTATTTTAACCCTAAGGGTAAAATCGTCATTTTACACCCTTCTGTACTCTGTCAGGGTATATACTGACTCTAAGTAACTTTATCTGTATGTACCTTGGCTCCTGGGCCTGTCCAGAATTACCAAAATGCCCTTCATTCATCTGTTACACTTTTGTACAACACAGGGGCATTTTCGTAATTTCGCACTTTTCCGGGGTTCTGCCGGACACTGGCCCACCTATCAGTCCAAGTGTCTTACTGGGCCTCTGTTGGCGCCATTATTGGGCCTTTCTGGGTCCAACACCTTCATGGCACGCATTACGAGGAATCTTCCCCCGTTAATAATTATTGAATATTTATCTATTATTCACCGTTTATACACATATCCGGACACCGGCTCCTTCTGTCCGAAACACTAGCCTGCGGTGTTCAGGCATCCCTGTGAGTCATATCAGTCATCTGACTGAGGTCATCCGAACTCATTCAGTCCCTTTTCAAATACCGATAAATCTCCCTATCGGATCCCCAGAGGCCTCACACTCCGTCTGTATTTTCTAATTTGCGAATAACTTTTTCTACAGGCCTCCTATCGGTATTCTGTCAGTTTCCCGACATCCGCCCCATAAGGACGTATCATCCTGTATTTTCTCACCTAGATCTGAATTCTAGGATACCCGGTATGAATTTTTATAACTTTTGGACGATCAGTCCATTTCTGGCTATCTGGAGTCTTCAAAAATTCCTGTATTACGCCAGATTACCGAGCGTCACTTGTTCTCTCTACCGGTGAAATCTGGGACTGAAATGCTTTCGGACAGTCCAAACCACTTCCGGCCTGACTTTCTTTAATTACAATTTAGCCCCAGGGAACTTTTCTTCTTTTCATTTAAGTCCCTTTTTATTTGGCTAAAATTACACTTAAGGACCCCACATTTTTGTCTACTTTCCTTTTTGGCCTTGAAACTTTCCATAATTGCACTTAAGTCCTTTCATTTCCTTTACTAGGTCTAGGGGCATTATTGTCTTTTCATATTTTACCAGAGTATTCTCTGGCCCTGGTCAACTATCCAGATACCCCTTCTTGACTGTCTAACCTTAGCCAAATGACCAAAATACCCTTTACTCATTCTTCAGTTATTCTATAACATAAGGGCATTTTCGTCATTTTGCACATTTTTCCCGGACACCGGCCCCTCCTACCACTGAACTGGTATTATGGGCTTGGGCCTTCCCTGGTGTCACTACGGGCCTTAGACAACACTGTATGGCCTCTGGCCATAGTCCGATCATCTCTATTCGGACTGCCTTTCCTTTACCGATTATAACTGTAAATTCCCATCTTCAGAAATTTTTACAGAAAAATCGGGACCTCAAATCAAAATTCTGTGTTGCGTCATTCAATCCGGAATCCTTTTCTCTATCTTCCGGTATTTTCAGATATTTTATCCAGACCGGGCTATTTTGGCCTGAAAGTACGCTCCCGCGCACACTTTTCAAAAATGACCATTTTACCCCTGGTCATATTTCTAATTCTTTCATACACCTAGAGACCTCATATGCACATTTCACAGTTCAATGAAATGATCAGCATAATTTTCTCTATTTTCTGGCAAAATATGGTACTCATCGGCTACCAGTCCGATCTTTCCCATAATTACGATTATGCCCTTGATTTCTCTTTCGGCATCTCTAGGCCTAAAAATTAGGGTGTTACATTTCTACCCCCCTTAAAATAAATTTCGTCCTCGAAATTTACTTGGCATCTTAGTCAATGATCCTGGATATAGCTCTTCTGTATATCCTTTCCTGGTTTATGACTAAGGCTTGGGGCATTCATCCTCTTACACTTATGGACAACTCATTACACTTGTGAGTAGTGTCCATTTCTTTTATATCTTATTCCTTAGAATTTTGATGTAATTCTGGGGTCTACTTCACTCTTCTTACACTTTGCTAATCTCTCAGGAGAGATATTGTTCTTCTGACTTTCTTTCTCCTGATACGAGATCATAACCCAGATAACTTCTCTGACTTTTCTTAACTGTTCTCATTATCCACATCATTATCTAGGCCTTATAGCTCAGTCGCCCTTACAACTATGGTTCTTCTTAACCATTCTTAGGGTCGACCTTAGGGAATATTGAAGACTGTGTCTGGCGTAAGAGCAAATACCTTTCCTAGGGATGTCCGCATTCTTAGGGCAACCACTTGCAAAGTGGCCTTTCTTACCACAACTGCTTTGCCCTGCTCGACACTCCCATGTGCCATGGCTCTTTCCACCACATTGACATCTCTTCTCTCCAATCTGATCATTACCTTGATCAGTCCCTTGTCTGAACTATCGCCTCTTTCTCTTACTATTGACTTAACAACTTGAGCTACCTCCCAGAGTGCTCTTAGCCAATGCCTTTCTATTCTCAACTCATAGAGGATTCTGTTCCTTGCTTCTCAGGCATACTTCTACTAAACTTTGAATATCAGTACTCAGCTTTGGACTTGGACTCCGTCTTTGCTAAGGGAAAGCTAAGTTTAGTCTGTATACTAGAGGCTATCTGAGAAAACCATTATAAAATAATTTCTCTGGGTGAGTTTATCAACTAGTGAAGCTTCCTTACATTAACTTCGTCTTTGGCATTCATTTTCCCAAAGAGATACTACATTGTACTCATATCTCATGGCTCATTACTTTCCTTAGGCTAGGTCTAACTGCGACCTCGGGATCTAACTGCGATCAACCATTAGCCTCTTCAGAATCTATCTACGACCCTGAAGCTGTTAGGATCTAACTACGACCCTGGAGCCATGCTAGGATCTAACTACGACCCTCCAGAATCTAACTGTGATTCTATTGTACTGTATATCTCCCGAAGATATTAAGCCAACAGACTAAGTTATAAGGTTAACTGCTTCCACCTGTTGATAACTCCATAAATAAACATTTGAAAAATTTATAGCCCCATATCATTTACCCAGACTTTACTTACTCTCTCTCTTACTCAGGAGTTCCTTCTCTTCTTTCAACCTGTGCTCTAACTGCGAGCAATTTGTACCAGATCTAACTCTTATCTGAAGAGTGATCTGTACTCATATGAATCTAACTCTTTTTGAGAGCCATCTGTTTCAGATCCAACTCTTATCTGACGAGTGATCTAGAAACAATCCCTTTACCGTTATCTGTATACCATTTCGCTCAATAGAAATGGCCCTGAGTACTGTATTCACAAGCTTATAGAAATACCTGAGTAACCTCAATCATAATTCATATCTGAATAACCTTAATCATACATCATGTCTGAGTATCATATCATAACTTATCGTCCCATAACTGAGACTATCTATCATCCTCAATACATTCATATCATCCTCCTATCATATGGTATGGGAGCAACCTACTTTTTCATAACTTTCTTATCTCATATATGTACTCATATATACTCTACCCTGCATGCACTGCAAAAAGGGGAGTATCCATTCATCATAGCATACTCTAACATGCATGTCATCATATGACAACTGCAAGGAGATGCAACTATCATAACTTATGGCAACATAAGCCATATCATCATCATATTTTGCTCAACCATCCATTAGACATCATAATAGTCTAAATAAGCCTCAAACGTATTTCCTTTATCATATTATTTGTCAGATCATCATCTGATCATACTATCTATCGTATTATCTGTCAGATTATCAATCACATGCTCAGAATCTGACAGACACCTCTGTCTATCTTACTTAGGCTGCCACACTACCCTCTTACCTGGGTATAGACTCAACCCTTCATTACTCTATCTCATATAGGATATAGGGGAGTCACTTTATCTCTTAACTGTGGCTACCTGTTTACTATCTTTCAACTTCTTCTATCTACCCATCAATCCCTATCAGTCCTGGTCTATTCTTGACCGGACTATAATTACTTATTAGTCTTTCCTTTCATCCTAGCGAACTTGAGTCGCATGGATCTCATTCATTATCTCTTACTATCATTTCTATCCTCTAGGGTACTCTTCCCTAGGTCTATCACTTCTCTGTGATAGAATCCCTCTTCTTAGGGAACATCAGCCCATCACATCTCTAGCCTTAGGCCATGTCCTAGGATCATTCCTAGCAAATCTCATTCTAACTTTTAGGTCTTCTATTCAGATTAGCTGAATAAAACCCCTGTAATGTAGATCTATCCTTAGTTACCACATAGAGGATCTACTTTTTCACATTGTCTTAAACTGATCTTTCATACCTCAGTACCTTTGTACTGTCTGGCTTACCATATGCTATACCAATTCTCTAGCTGGTGGACTTCAGCGAGTTTGGTACCTTTATTATCATATGGCTTCTACTATCTTTTGTTGTGACCTGAGAACTGCATAGTCACAACTCACATGCTCTGCGACTTTTAGTCGCAACCGTCTCACACTACTCGTCACGACCTGGCATCTCTGTGTCCTTTAGTCGCAACCTATAACATCGCTACCTGAACTCCTTTGTACACTGGTCGCGTACTGCAATATTACTCATCGCGACCTGAGGTCTTCTCATGTCGCAACATCAACTTATCTGTACATATTAGTCGCAACATAAGACCCCTCTTCTCTACTTCCTACTTTTAAAACATGTAGTCATACTCATCCTCATACAACGGCAACATACTAGATATAGGGTAGCTCAATAGTGCGCATACTGGACAATACAATCCAATCACATACAGGATTCATCCGTTCATTAGCCAATGGAAACAGAACACAAGTAAACTCGTACCTTAATTTGGCACAGGCGACTTTCTTATCTCGTTGCCAGTCAGGGTATATATTCTTCCCTAAGTCGGGTATCTTTCGCCTGTTGTGTTCTGTGGACACTCCCTGGCATAATAACGTAACCCTTGACCTACTGGACAAGGCCTCATACTATGGTCTCGATCACAGTTCCTTTATTCATTAGGCCTTGGTTGCCTACTAACTTCTCTTGGCCCACTACCTGGCCTACTTCCTTGCTTCTTATTAACTTTTGACCCATATGCTAGCTCATTTCTCTTCTTACTGTTCCTTTTCAAGGAACCTGGTGGCATCCCTTTCAGTGGTACTGATGGAGTAGGCTCACTCTTTTCTGGTTATTGCACATTCTTTTCTAGCTTGTAAACTGCCAGCTGAGTCTTTCTTTCAGTGGGACATTCTAAAATCTTAAAGATTTTCTCTAACTGGCTTACCCAATCCTCAACTATTTGGATGTCGAAAGTCCCTTCAAACATGGGCGGATTAAACTTATGGAATCGTTCCATCCATGTTTGTAGACTTTCCTGGTCATTATCATTTCCTATAGACCTCTAATGTCTATTCATTCCAGTCTGCTCATGATCCGTCTAAGGTTCAGGTTCTATATCATTTCCTGGTACTACCTACTTCCCAGACTGCTGTAATCTTACAACCGCAGCAGCAACTGCCGTAGTGATAGCAGAATCTCGCTCTTGATCTTGGCGAGCCTGGGTTGCCCACATCTCATCATGACTTATGACCTAACTTGTTGTAATTTGGATATCTGGCATCCTCACTACAGTATCTGGTCACAACACGATACCTCGAGCTACTCTTTGCAGCTTCCTCAGTCGTAAACTGATCAACTTTTGTCTCTATCCCGAGGAAACTGCTTCTTAAACATTATTCTGCTTAGTCTAGCCATATTGTGTTAATAAACACGAGACCTCGACTATATTGGCTGACTAAGATTAGCCCATCATAATCATATCCTTCGTAAGACTATAAGCTCGGGGTCCAGCCTCATACATCTGGGTGTCACTGTCTTCTGTCTAAACCTTTCCAAGCAGTGAACACCATCCCTATATCCTACTCTAGGGAGAGGACCACTCAAACTTCTTATTTGTTTAAGGAATCATTGACTAAACCAGAGCATCACTGAGCCAGAACCTTCTGTTCTGTGCCAGAATCTTATGCTCGGAGCCAGAACCCTTTGTTCTGCGCTAACCTTATTCTGTACTAACACCATAAATTATCTATTCAGAGCATTTCCTAAGCCAGAATCCTTTGCTCTGATACCAAAATGAAACATCCTTACTTTCATATGTCTTATGGACCATTTGGTAGCATTTAGAACCACTTTCAAGGTCATTGAAGTCCAATTTCTCAATCTGGAGTTTTACTCTTATCGAGTACTGTTCACTGTGTAACTTCCAGATGAGTGACCCGACTTCGAAAAATCATAACAATATATGTAATGCAGAGTGACTGTGCTTGCTTGTGATTGTGTACAGATAAGTATGCTGCGTGCTTCCATGCTTAATAACATATGATCATAGCATTACAGCAGAGCTTCAGACATAACATATAAGACAACAATCCAACCAAACAATAGCACAATAAATCACAAAGCCATTACATAAAAGCTAGGATTAGTTACTACCTCAAAGGCTCAGCAGAGCTCTACTATCTCTATTCTGCTTCCAGCTCCGCCAGAACTTCCTTTCTTTCTTTCTTCCTCTCACTTTCTCTCTCTAGCACCTCCTCCTCTCTCTAAAATTGCTTGAGCCGTGATGCAAATGAATGAATGGGGGGGTATTTATAACCTCCTCCAATGGCATTTCTGTAATTACCATGAACTTTGATCCTGCGGTCCTGGTTTTTCCTGGATTTTCCTATTTTCTTTAATTCCTCATTTACTGCATCATGCATGACATCATTGGGACACCTCACCAGGACACCTCAGCGCCACATTTTCCACATGCTGAAATTCCTGGACACCTCAGCAGCTGACTCAGCAGGCTGACTCACCGGTCCAGTGTCCTGCCTCGTACTACGTGTCCTCAGCTTTTTCTTCCTCCTCTGTGATGGCGCCATGTGGCATCTTACTGGCACCTGTCACGCCATCCAATGCTATCCAGATAAATCCAGGACTTTATCTGATTGCCTCCTCGGTTATCGTGCCGACCGAGTAACTTTACTTTATTGAAACAGCATTAAAATAATATTTTAATGCCACTTTTTCCCACACATTATTGGGCCTACGTTTTTGGGCTCTGGGAATGTTATCTTGGATCCTGATCAAGCCCAAGTACTCTGATGGCTCGATTCCCAAGAAACAGCCCTTGGCAAATTACCAAAATACCCTTGGGTGCCCTTTCTTGCACTATTTTAACCCTAAGGGTAAAATCGTCATTTTACACCCTTCTGTACTCTGTCAGGGTATATACTGACTCTAAGTAACTTTATCTGTATGTACCTTGGCTCCTGGGCCTGTCCAGAATTACCAAAATGCCCTTCATTCATCTGTTACACTTTTGTACAACACAGGGGCATTTTCGTAATTTCGCACTTTTCCGGGGTTCTGCCGGACACTGGCCCACCTATCAGTCCAAGTGTCTTACTGGGCCTCTGTTGGCGCCATTATTGGGCCTTTCTGGGTCCAACACCTTCATGGCACGCATTACGAGGAATCTTCCCCCGTTAATAATTATTGAATATTTATCTATTATTCACCGTTTATACACATATCCGGACACCGGCTCCTTCTGTCCGAAACACTAGCCTGCGGTGTTCAGGCATCCCTGTGAGTCATATCAGTCATCTGACTGAGGTCATCCGAACTCATTCAGTCCCTTTTCAAATACCGATAAATCTCCCTATCGGATCCCCAGAGGCCTCACACTCCCGTCTGTATTTTCTAATTTGCGAATAACTTTTTCTACAGGCCTCCTATCGGTATTCTGTCAGTTTCCCGACATCCGCCCCATAAGGACGTATCATCCTGTATTTTCTCACCTAGATCTGAATTCTAGGATACCCGGTATGAATTTTTATAACTTTTGGACGATCAGTCCATTTCTGGCTATCTGGAGTCTTCAAAAATTCCTGTATTACGCCAGATTACCGAGCGTCACTTGTTCTCTCTACCGGTGAAATCTGGGACTGAAATGCTTTCGGACAGTCCAAACCACTTCCGGCCTGACTTTCTTTAATTACAATTTAGCCCCAGGGAACTTTTCTTCTTTTCATTTAAGTCCCTTTTTATTTGGCTAAAATTACACTTAAGGACCCCACATTTTTGTCTACTTTCCTTTTTGGCCTTGAAACTTTCCATAATTGCACTTAAGTCCTTTCATTTCCTTTACTAGGTCTAGGGGCATTATTGTCTTTTCATATTTTACCAGAGTATTCTCTGGCCCTGGTCAACTATCCAGATACCCCTTCTTGACTGTCTAACCTTAGCCAAATGACCAAAATACCCTTTACTCATTCTTCAGTTATTCTATAACATAAGGGCATTTTCGTCATTTTGCACATTTTTCCCGGACACCGGCCCCTCCTACCACTGAACTGGTATTATGGGCTTGGGCCTTCCCTGGTGTCACTACGGGCCTTAGACAACACTGTATGGCCTCTGGCCATAGTCCGATCATCTCTATTCGGACTGCCTTTCCTTTACCGATTATAACTGTAAATTCCCATCTTCAGAAATTTTTACAGAAAAATCGGGACCTCAAATCAAAATTCTGTGTTGCGTCATTCAATCCGGAATCCTTTTCTCTATCTTCCGGTATTTTCAGATATTTTATCCAGACCGGGCTATTTTGGCCTGAAAGTACGCTCCCGCGCACACTTTTCAAAAATGACCATTTTACCCCTGGTCATATTTCTAATTCTTTCATACACCTAGAGACCTCATATGCACATTTCACAGTTCAATGAAATGATCAGCATAATTTTCTCTATTTTCTGGCAAAATATGGTACTCATCGGCTACCAGTCCGATCTTTCCCATAATTACGATTATGCCCTTGATTTCTCTTTCGGCATCTCTAGGCCTAAAAATTAGGGTGTTACACTATGCAATCCATCGCATGCTTAAATCACCTTCTGTCCAGCTGTCCCTTCTGTAATTCGCTGGTTGATTTCTGCATTTGATGTTTGGTCGCGACCTTATATACATTAGGTCCCGACTAATATTTACAGAGAGTGCTTCTTCTTTGCTGATTGAAGTTTGGTCGCGACGGTGAATCAATAAGGTCGCGACTTAATTCCACAGAGACGCTCCACTTTGCTGATTGATTGTTGTGTTGACCTGAAATGGACATTTAATAGATTATTTATCCAATTAAGCACTAAAATCACATCATTTAAATTCCCACTTGTCCAATTTCATATTATTAACTAATTTGCTCAATATAGTAATAAATGTGGATAAGAATCAATAATAAACTCTCTTTTAACATATTAAAAGTCAGTACAAATATGAGTTTATCACCTATCCCTATTCACAAAATCGTATTCTACTATTATCTTGCCTTAGACCCACTTGTGTTACTCTTTATCAGGTCTATACAGCTTTTATTCTCTTTAGTCTCCTCTTAGGGACTTACCTGCTTACACTTGGTCCCTTCTTAAGTAAATGAGATTCTCTTTTCTCTTCTTCAGGTATGCTTCCTACAGGCTTATGATTACTTGTACTCAAGACTGAAAATTTTTAATTATTATCTTTAACTCCTTTCTTGTGTAAGAGAATCTTGAGTTAGTCTATATAGTAAGGTTTACATGAGAAAAATGGCGCGGGTACTCTCTTTGTATAATTTAATCAACTTGTGAGATTTTATACCTTAAACTCATCCTTGGTCATCGTCTTCTTAGAAAAATACTGTGTTGTCACCAATTTCTATGACTCACCTTTTTCATTCCCTTAGGCTAGGTTGATTCGAAATCACCTGTAATTGCCCTAAGCCTTTTTCAGGATTTATCAAATCCCGAAGTATTATTTTGGTGAAAAACATGTTAGGATTGTATCACAGTGTTATGGAAAATTCAAAACCAACGAACTAAGTTATAAGGTTAGCCACTTCCACTCGTTGATAACTCAACAAATAGTTCTCCAAGACAATTTATAAAAACCACTATTATCTATATAGACTTTACTCATTTCCTTTGTCAATAAGGAGTTTCTTATATCGTTTTCATCTTTATAATAATTACTTTCTCTCTATAACTCTTGCTCAACATAAACAGAGTTCTTCATATCATCATTTTCTTTCATGGCTCTATCCCGAGCTACATTGTTTATCTCTTTAAAGTGGTTCTATCTCAAGAACAATTTAGCTCTATTTCATGAGTAATATCATTCATTACATTGATGATGCTCTCTCTCAGAGCTGCATCATCAATTTTATAACTGTATTTCATTTCATTTCATATTCATGGTACATTATTTATATGTCATATCTCTATTAAAGGGATCTATCCTGAGTACTTTAATCATATGTCTATAGGTATGCCTCTAATATCTCTCTAATTATCCTTACTAAGAACATTCTAGCAACTTCTTTGCTTTAGCTTTTTGTTCTTGTTGTCATCTCATAATAGACTCTTAGTCTGATCTTAAACTCAATCCTAATTCCTTAGAGATTATCTAGGGCTGACTATCTTATCTATCTCTTCCTATACTTTTATCTATTATACTCTTACCTGTCCTCTCAAGGTAGTAGCATTTCCATATCACACAAATGCAACATATCAGGTCTAGAATAACATAGAGTGTGCATGCCGAACATTACCATTTAAACATGAAATGTAATTTTTCTTATGCCAATGGGAGTAAAGCATGAAAGTTAATTCAATTCATACCTTTAATTAACTCAGGTGGCTTTATGGCCTCTTCTCTATTCAAAGCAAATACTCTTCCCAGGTGTTGAGATCTTTCACCTGTAACATTTTATGGGCACTCCTTGACATAATGTCCTAGCTTGCCACATCTATAACAAACTCCTTGACTTGCTAAACAAGGCCTACCTCTGTGGTTCATACCACAGATTGTACACATATTCTGCCTTGGTTGCATGTTGCCTCTTCCTGACCTACCTCTCTTACTAGTAGCTCCCTGTCCTAAACTTGATCTAAACTCTTCCAGTTACCACTTGCTGAGGCTGAAGGCCTTGCTGGAACCATTCTGATTGGAGGCACTAAAATAGGTTCATTTTTTGGGGTATCTTTATCCCTTCAAAGTATGGCAGGCTATTCTCTGTAATCCTACACTCTTCAACCGCTTCATTAAATCTTTATATTTGTCTAGGAAAAATCCTTTCTCTCATTGTAGAGTTCAATCCATGAGTCAATTTCTCTGTCGTACATCTCTCATAGTTCATATGATTCAAATATATAGAATACCGAGAGAGGTGGATGAACTTGGCTCAGTAATCGTTGAAGGGTTCCTTCTCACCCTATCTTAACATTAACAACTCAGCCTCGCGCTCATCCCTCACAGACTAAGGAAAATACTTGTCGTAGAATGTTCAAGAAAGATTTCCCATGTAAGAGGAATATTTCTCGCTAGCAAGATAATCTCTGTATTTCTCCACCAACAGTCAACGTCTTTTTCTAGCTTTTATATGGCCATCTGTGTAATACCCCAATTTTCAGGCCCAGAGACTCAGAAAGTGAGCCTGAAATAGATAGACTATCAGACTCCTTTGAACAGAAGTCCTAAGAACATACAGAGGGTTTTTAGGGACTAAACTGCAAACAAGTCAAAGATCAAGGACTTATAGGTAAATAGTGAAAGTCCCTAAAGATATAGTGGCTATTTATGCAAGGAAAGGGGTTAAATTACAAAAGAAAGAAAATGTAGGGACTTAGATGTAATTATGAAAAAGTTTAAGGCCAAAAAGAAAAGTAGACAAAAAGGTGGGGTCCTTAAGTGTAATTTTTGCCAAATAAAAAGGGATTTAATTATAAAGAAGAAAAGTTTCCTGGGGCTAAAGTATAATTAAAGAAAGTCAGGCCGGAAGTGGTTTGCACTGCCCGACAGCATTTCAGTCCCAAATTCTACCAGAAGGTAGGGCAGGGGACGCCGGGTAACCCAGCCTAATACCGGAATTTTTGAAGACTCCAGATAGCCAGAAATGGACTGATCGTCCAAAACTTATAAAAATTCCTACCGGATATCCTATATCTCAGATATAAGTGAGAAAATACAGGATGATGCGCCTTTATGGGGCGGATGTCAGGAAACTGACAGAATACCGATAGGAGGTCCGTAGAAAGATTTATTCACAAAATAGCAAATACAGACGGGAGTGTGAGGCCTCCGGGTAGGAGATTTATCGGTATTTTTAAAGGGGCTGAATGAGATCGGATGACCTCGGTCAGATGACCGTTATGACCCACAGGGATGCCTGAACAAAGTAGGACACTGTATCTGGGAAAAGGAGCCGGTGTCCGGAAAGGTGTATAATCGGTAAATAATAATTAAAATATTTGGTGAACTGTGACAGAGGAAGATTCCTCGTAATACGTGACATATAGTTAATGGACCCAGGAAGCCCAAAAAATGGCACCATTAGAGTCCCAATAAGGCTCTTGGACTGATAGGTGGGCCAGTGTCCAGCAGAACCCCGGGAAAGTGCGAAATTACGAAAATGCCCCTGTGTTGTACAAAAAGGGCAGTAGATGAATGAAGGGCATTCTGGTCATTCTGGACAGGCCCAGAGGTCAAGACATGTCTAAATAAGGTTGGCTAGATCCAGTATAAGCTTTGACCAGGTCCAGAAAAGTGTGAAATGACGATTTTGCCCTTAGGGTTAAAATAGGACAAGATAGGGCACCAAGGGCATTTTGGTCATTTCGCAGGGGATCTGTAACTGAGTCTGGACCCAGTATTAAAAAGTTAATGATATAAAGGGTCTAGATACTAAATGTGAGGTCAGTAGACATAAAAAGGATCTTCAGAAACATCAGATTCAGAAAACGGCACATTTTTCGAGGCGATGGACCGGGCCGGTACCGGATTGGACCGGAAAGCTTCCAGAACCTCCAAATTTCGCACATGAAGCATATGGGTGGTGAGGTGTCCTATGAGGTGTCCCATGAGGTGTCCAGG
The DNA here is from genome assembly GCA_037074615.1 of Leucaena leucocephala. Taxonomy (NCBI): domain Eukaryota; kingdom Viridiplantae; phylum Streptophyta; class Magnoliopsida; order Fabales; family Fabaceae; genus Leucaena; species Leucaena leucocephala. The sequence continues at coordinate 8,045,579 of CM073545.1, forward strand.
GTGATGCAGTAAAAGGAAATTAAAGAAAATAGGAAATTCCAGGAAAAACCAGGACCACAGGATCATAAGTCTTCCTAATTACAAGATTGCCATTGCTCAACACTATAAATACCCCCTAGCTCTTCATTTTCACGCCAAGAAGCATTCTTAGAGGTAGAAAGAAGTTCTTGAGAGAGAAAGTGTGAGGAAGAAAGAAGTAAGGAAGTTCTGGTGAAGTTGGAAGTAGTAGGGAAGTTCTGAAGCTCTGCTTTTGAGGTAGTAACTAATCCTAGCTCTTATGTAATGTCTTTGTGATGTGTTGTTTTGTTTGGTTGGATTGTTATCTTATATGTTATGCTTGAAGCTCTATTCCAATGCTATGATCATATGTTATTGAATATGGAAGCATGCAGCATACTTATCTGTACACAATCACAAGCAAGCACCGTCACTCTGCATTACATATATTGTTATGATTGTTGCTACTGGGATTCTTTTGAATCTTATTCCCATACATAACATTACAGGGGAGGTTCTGTCAAAATAAAATTTGAAAATTTTAAGAGACGCCGTTATGCTGCCGAAATTTCGGCAAGAAAGCAGGAACAGGGAAAGGAACTGATACGTACTGTGTACGTAGTGCTGTCTAAGGAGGCTGGAAGTGAGTGGACCCAGCAGGTTCATCCAGTCTTTCCTAGGTACTACGTAGAATGGTAGTTCTCATGAGGGAATTACCGAATCGGTACAACATCGGTTACTTTCTAAAGAAGAATTGTAGCAGTTATGCTGCCGGATTTTAGACAGTGAAAAGATGTAATAGAAATTTAAGGGGATTGATCATACACTGATATACAACAGTTGATTATCTAATAATAATTGTTATCTGGCATGTATGACTAATATGTGATGGTTGTATGCATGTGTATGTGAAGATTGAATGCTGAAAATAGGTTCAGTGAACAGTAACTCGTGAGGACCTATGCATGTTTGATAAATCATTAAAAATAGTAAATGATTGAATTAATGCACTAAATTTTTATGGTAAAAATTATATATACTAAGATTTAATTTGATATATAGAATGCCCCATTTGGATGTCTGTACGAAAGGATATAAATTACCAAAGATGAAACCAGAATGCTGGATTCAGGAGAAAATCACTAGATGAACAGTAAATTTGAAACGTTTACCCACGATGAATTGGTTAAGTGATGGTCAACCAATGATTTTTCCCTGAAATATAATTGAGTTAGCTTCATGTATCACTTTGAACCACTTCGTTTTGATTTTTCTAGAATTAGTTATGATTTTTCAAAGTCAAGTCGCTCATCTGGAATTTGCCACAGTGAACAGTACCGAAAGAGTAGAATTCCAGATTGATAGTTTGGACTTCTATAACCCTGAAAGTGGTTCCAAATGCTACTGAATGGTTCCTAAAATGTATAAAAAATAAGGATGTGACAATCTTCTCCTTTTGCTCTGAAGAACAATTGAGAACCTTAAAAATTTCTCTAAATGGCTTACCCAATCTTCTACTATTTGAACATCGAAGGTTCTTTCAAATGTAGGTAGGTTGTGTCTAATCATTCGATCCATAATTGTATACTATCCTGATCCACTATAAACCCCTATTTTCTATTTGATCTAGTTCCAGTCTGTCCTTGACCATATTGTGGTTCCTCGAGGACTCCTTCTTTTGTTCGTCGTAAATCTGCTACTACTGCTGCTATAGAAGCATCTCTTTCATGCTCCTGACGTGCTTGCGTTGTCATATCCTAATTTTTCCCTATCTGTATAATACTGATAGAGAAAAGAGGTTTAGAAAGGATTATGATGATAAGTGGAAAAGAAAAGAATGATTAGATGAAGGTTTAAAGAAGAGGGACTAAATTGAAAATTATAAAAGTTCCATAGTGAAAAATGTAAAGTAGACATAACTTTGGGCCATTAAGTGTAATTATGAAAAGTTGAGGGCCTAAAGTGTAATTTTCAAAAGTTTAAGGACCTAAATGTAATTTAAGAAAAGTTCAAGGGGCAAAAGTGTAATTATGAAGAAATTGAGCAGGAAAATGCCTAAAAATGGCCCAGAATAGATCAATCCCAAATTTTATCAATAGATAGAGAAAATTATTCTGGTTAGTTTGACGCAACACAGAATTTCGATTTGAGGTTCCGAAAAATTGATATAAATTTTTGAAGTTAGGAAAAATTATTGCAGTATTTTTTGGACCTCAGAATCAGATGAAACCTTACAGTAAATTCCTATAATCAATATAAGATTTATAAAACTGACAGTATTAGAAAAGGAATCCTGTAGAATTTTTAATGGAATTTACAGTATAATAAAATACCTGATAAATACATTAGATGAAAGGAGAAAGAAGAAATTAAAGTTAGAGTTATGTGATTAAAGTTTAAACAAGCTAGTTAGGTGATTGGTTGTTGAATCAAGTTGATATTCTTGACTTTGCCATGAATGAAATAATTTGGTTTGCACTGTTCATGCACTGTTCATGATGGAAGGAGATGGAATTTCAATGATCTAATGCTTCCATTGAATTTATATGATGATTTTGTGTAGGAATGGATAGGTTTTGAACCTTGGAACCATTGGAATTGAAAGTTGTAATGTTTGAAGTTCTTTTCTGTACTGTTCACTCGCATGAACAGTATTTTGAATTTTATGATTTTGATGATTCCAATGATTTTAAAATGAAAAGTTGTGTGGGATAAAGTGGAGAAACAAGTATGGGAAGCATTGGAACCAAAATGAGAATTTTTGGAAGAATTATGCATATTTTTTCAAATCTGTATAGAACAGTGCTTAGGAGCTAAAATTTCATGATTCTAAACTCATAAGTGGATTCAAAAGGTGAAATTGTATAGGATAAGGTCAAGACATCAATTGATTCAAAGGTCAAGTATATTGGTAAAGATTAAAGAAAGTTATGTTAGTTAAATGTTCAAGAGAGATAGTCTTGGATAATGCTTGGGTTCATGGTCCTAATGAATTATGTGATGAATATGAATGTGTTTAGGACCTTGAAACATCCAAGAAGATGTTGAGAAGTGGTTGACCTAAAGGTTTCATGGTTGGAAAGCTTAGGGAGCAAGTGCAAGAATAAGGAAGAAAGCTTAAGTTCAAGGTAGTGGACTTACCTCTTTATGTGCTTGATGTGGTATGCTTATGTGTTGATATGTATATGATGATTGAAAGATGTTGTGACATGATGAATGATGTTGAATATGTTATGAATAACATGTTTCCATGGCTATGCATTTTATACAAAGCTTATAGCATGATAGCATGTCACTAAATGAAGAAAATTTAATGAAATTACATATCATGTATTAGCATCCATCTTGCATAATTAAGTGGTAATGTTTACTACTGAGATTCCCTAGAATCTCACCCTCCCACAACCAACCAATTTAGGTCAAGCATGATGGGAAATTGTATGCATGGAGAAGAGCTAAAGAATGGAGGAAAGAAAGTGAACAATTTGATACTTTCACCTATGATGTATGGTTTGTCCTAATTATGTAAAGTGTATAATTATGTGATGGAAATGTATGAAATAATTATAGAATATGTGCATGATGTATATGAATGTATGAGAGACCAAAGAGATGGTTTATGCATGTTGGAGCAATTATTGAGAATTAAAGAAAGGAAACTGAAATGATAAAAACGTAGGTCCTGAAGCAGTTTTGTTGTGGCTTTAGTTTGACCTAGCAAATGAAAGAATTAACTCACAAAATTTTATGAGCTTAAAGTACACATATGGAGATTTAAATCAATATGTAATAGGTCTCATTTGGATAAGGGAACCAATAGAACGAATTTTCCAAAGATGGGGACCAGAATCTGTTTTCAGGATTTTTGACCAAATGAACAGTAAACTTTGACGAATAAACTATAACAATTGGCTAAGCATTTGGTCAGAAAATTATTTTTCCATTAAATTTCATGATGTTAGCTTCGAGTAGAATTTTGAACCACCTCATTCCAACATTTTTAGAATTAATTATGATTTTTCAAAGTTTGTTACCCAATCTGGAATATCATATGAACAGTAACTCGCCAAGAGTAAAAATTCCAGATTTAGCTAATGGACTTCAAAGGTCACCTAAGGGATTTTAAATGCTACCAAATGGTCCCTAAGACGTACGAGAGTAAGGATGTTTCATGCGTCTCTCAGATTTTGTCTATTATCTGTAGCTGTTGCTTTAGCCTATCAATAATAATTTGCATAGGGTCCGCTTGGTTGCTAGTCCCGTCATTATGGGGCTCTGTAACTTGGGGTCTAACTATTCTACGTGTTTTAACCATTGTCTCTATTCTCTCTAGTCTATAATTGATAAAACACAATTAAATGTATGTATAATAACTTTTATCTATTCATTATAAACATATATACATACAATAGAGTAGTGTTCATGCATATCAACAAACCATGTTCACATATCACATACATACATATGCAAGCTATAGTCAACTGTCTCATACAAAATATATAGTGTATATCATCATATAATATACATCAAGCACTGATAACTGTCGTTTTAATTACCAAACAAAACTAAGCTAACCAATAGCAAGTGGAGGATAACCTAGGTCAATTCATAAGGAGCCTAGATAGATGCTAAGGTACCTAATTAATCTAACAAGCCACAAGTTAATAAGTTAATCAGATGAATTGTGTGATGAGGTATTTGAACTAAATGTGAAAGTAAATCCGATACTACTGTTTATGATTTTAGGTGTTTAATATGAGAAAATGAATCAATGACAAGTGTGTTCCCTTGGAGGTAGATCTCCACTTATCCTTGCCTGAACATCACTTACTGAATTAGCTAGCTGTGATATATAGCTATTCATGTTTGATGTGTTGGTTTCCCACTGTTCAATTCTATTCTCCAAAGCAGCAAATTTAGAATTGGTCATTGCTTAGTTGCTCTCCACTGTAGATCTCAAGTCCTTGAAGTTAGAGATGAAGTTTACGTTGATGGAATTTATATTTGAATTCATCACAGTAATAGTCTTGAGTATCTCAGAAATTCCATCATCCTTTACAGCAGCAGGTACTTCTATAGCTCTAGAGGATTCAGCCACTTGCTTGTCATTGTTGGATCTGTTTGGCCCAATATTTCTGTCTCAACTTCCATCCCTCCATCTGAAATTGGGATGATCTCTCCATCCTTCATTGTATGTGTTAGAGTATGGATTCCTTTGTGGATATTGGTTTGGTCTGCCTTGATAAATGGCTGAGACTTCCTCATAGTGTGAAGGACAATTAGCACTGGTGTGAATTGGAGATGAACAAAGCTCATAAATGGGAACAACTAGAGCTTGAGAGTATGGGTTTTGAACATGTGAATTGCTCAATTGAGCAGCTAAATTGTTAATCTGAGCACTCATAGCAGCTACTTGAGAAGACAGATTACTATGATCTTGAGAAGACCTTCCAGAAACCTCATGCACTTGTCAAGCACCATATCCTCTATACTGCTGGTCATTATTTGCTATCTTCTCAATCAAGTTCCATGGTTCATCAGGTGTTAGATCATCAATGGAACCCCAGCAGCTGCATCTAAATTCTTTCTGCATGCCATTTGTAATCCTAAGTGAAAGTACTGCACCAAATGTTCAATTGGAATCTTATGGCATGGACATCTAACTAGCAATTCTTGAAATCTTCCCCAGAACTCATGAAAAGACTCTTGAGCATACTGTAGCAGTCTTGGATGTCAGGAAATATCTCTCTAGGAAAGCATTCCTCAAGTTGCTCCAAGAATTCAGAGCTTGAGGTACATGATGTGGCAGCATATAAAACCATTATTTTGCCTTTCCTTCTAGTGTAAAATGGAATACTTGCCTTTGCATAGCATCCATATTACTTAACAAAGGACCTTTCAGCTCAAAATTAACATCTAAAGCAGGACAAGTGTGAAAAAGATCATAGTTTGCATTAGAAGAAGTCAGTTCTCTTATGCTCCTATGTGCCCTTATATTATTCATGTTATTCTCTACATGTTGCTCATTAATATTATTCTGGTTATGAGTATGAGCTTCACCTTCATTAACATACTCCATGACAAAATGATTATCTAAGATATCACCAGATGCAAATTCAGTTTCAGCTGCAATAGTTTCACCAGAAGAACTAGGCTCAATAACAGATGCAACACTAGCTTGATTTAAAATTCTAGCCTTCTTAATGTGCCTAAGTGTTCTATTGATTTCTCTGTCCAAAGGAAAGAATTCAGAGCTTCTATTCATGCAAATCACACTCAACAATTATGCAAGATATCAAGTACATCAATAATGCAGAAATTTTAGCAAATGAGATCAAGTAATCGTAGTTCAAAAATATCAGGTCATGACTTGAAGGACACTAAGTCGTGACTAAAAAGTTCAGAGAGCAGATATCGCGACAAAAATGAACTTCAAGTCGTGACTGACAGTCATAGAGAACAAAATTTTTAATCAGGATTTTTGGTCATGACCAAATGTCCCTTTGGTGGCCACTAAAAATCACAGAGAGCAAATGCTTGAAGTTAGAAATTTCTGGTTGCGACCAAATGTCACTCACGTCATGACTAAAAATCACAGAGTAAATCTAAATTGAACACTGATTTTTGGTCGCGACTATGTGTCAAATTGGTTACGACTAGAAATCTCAGAGAAGAAAACTAATGGATAAAAATTTTTGGTTGCGACCAAAAGGCACTTTGGTCGTGACTCAAAGTTATAGAGAGCAACTATGGGTTAAACAATGATTTCAGGTTGCGACCAAAAACCACTCTGGCAGCAACTACAGATCACATAGACTCTCAGAAATCAATTTTCGCACTTTAGTCGCGACTGAATAGGCATTGGTCATGACTTAACAACACAAAACGCTAATTTCGTAGAAAAAAATTAAAATACCTATCTACTTTTTATATTTTTTAGGCTCAGCAGATTGCTTAGGAAACCTTAGCAAGTAAGGCTCCCCAGTAACGGCGCCATTTTGATAACTGTCATTTTAATTATCAAACAAAACTAAGCTAATTAATAGTAAAATAGAGGCTAACCTAGGTCAATTCACAAGGAGCCTAGATGGATGCTAAGGTACCTAATTAATCTAATGAGCCACAAATTAACAAGTTAATTAGATGAATTGTGTGATGAGATGTTTGAACTAAAATTGAAAGTAAATCCTATGCTACTGTTTATGATTTTATAGTTTATGATGATGAAATGAATGAATGATAAGTGTGTTCCCTTGGAGATTACCTTACCTTCATTATCCACAGAATATGAGAAGTTAATCAGTTGATTAGAATATGTTAGCTAACAACTCGCTAGCTAAATCTCAATCAAAGCTACAACTCGCAGACATTGAATAGAGAATATGAATCATTCAACTCAGAGATAGAAGAATATGAATTAATAGATACAACTGTACTATGTTATGGAATCACTTCAATTAATCACAACTATGTTCAACTCGATCAAAGATGAGAATCAATCAAAGGTCAATTATGCAGAAATAAGAAGTCCAACTCGGTTCTTTACTTCTTTGCCATCTACTAACTCTAATTGCATCAGTAATTACAGAAGTAACTACATCAACTCGATACAATCAATTCTAAATTAAAAACATAATGACACTCCCTGTTTAAGAGAAAGGATTCTAGTTTAGCATTATCTTCAAGAGAGCACAGTAACTTAGCCTTGTATTGCCATCTGAACTCCAGCAGCAACAGAAAGTACAGCAGTAATCATGTGGAAATGGAAGGAGAAGATGAAGATGAACTGCAAACCTTCCTCTGGTTCTATTGACTAGAACAGAGGAAGTTGCAGAAGAGAAAATGACGATAGAGAGATGAATATAGTGTACGTGCAGTGAGATGAGAGAAGTCTGGAATGTAGATGTGGATGGAATGGTCTCTAGAGTGTGTTGTGTGATCTGATTGTGGTGTGGGATCCCCTTTATGAATGAATCAGGGTGTATAGAAGAGGTGTGTGAATGGTGTGACTGTCAGAAATGGTGTGAATGATAAGTGGAGTGCATGAGCTGTTTCTGAAATGAGTGATTTTGTTCAGATGGGGTGTGTGTGTGTGTGAACAGTGCAATGAGAGCTGTTATGTAAGTGTTGTGTGCGTGAATAATGCTCCTTCATGTGCCAACACATGCATAATCTGTTACAGCACATGTGTAATCTCCCACTTGCTTCTATTTTCATATTTAGATCCAGCACATACTTAAATTCCTCTTGTCCAGCTGTCTAAACCACTTCTTTTCATTCTGTTAATGCATGGGCTTGTAATGAACAATTAAAATAAACAAATTATTTGTCCAATTTAATCATTAAAATCACATCAATTAATTCCCAACTGTTTTAATTCTATTTTATTAATTAATTTGCTCAACAAAATAGTAAATGTGGACAAAATCAATAATAAAACTCTCTTTTATCATATAAAAATCAATACAAATATAAGTTTATCATATGTGCAGATGATGTGAATATATAGAAGTGTGATAGATATAAGAGAGGTGGCATATTGTGTGACAGTGGAATGTTGAGCTCTTGCATGATTAGTGATTCTATTCAGATCAGGTGTGTGTGCGTGAACAATGCAATAAGAGCTGTTATGGAAGTGTGGAATATGTGACTTCAGATCTGAATTGGAGTGAATGGCTGATGTGTGAACAGTATGCTACGCGTGAACAGTGCTCCTCCATGTGATTTCTGTTGGAACACATGTGTGATTCTCCCACTTGCTTCTGTTGGTAACTCCTTTCAGCTGTCACTATGTAAATCTATTAAGTCCAACTTCCAGCTGTCAAACCACCACTAGCTGTCTATTCTGTTAGTATATTTGTCCTGTAATGGAAAATTGAAAGAAATAGATTATTTACCCAATTAATCACTAAAATTTTATCAATTAATTCCCAACTATTCCAATTTTATTTTATTTATTAATTGCTCAATATATTGATAAATGGGGACAGAAATTAATAATAAAACTCTCTTTAACCACACTAAAATCAATACAAATATGAGTTTATCAACTCCCCCACACTTAGCTTTTGCACTCCGAGCAAAATTATGGATCAAAACTAAAATTCAAACACACATGTTCAACAAATTTGGCAAAACAGATTCAATATAAAGTACTTGCAGCCATCAATCTCTTCCCTTCAATTGGCAACAATCCATACTATTCTCATATCAAACAAAGGATCTAACTCATGCAATTAAATCATAGTAAGCAACTAGGTTGAGATTTTCTCACAAGGTATAATGTTTCACTCACTCTCTTATTAAGGTAATTTCACTCAACCATCTAGCTTAGGCTTCCTATAGGCTTGTAACCATCCTACATCTCCACCACTAAATGCCACAAGGGTTATGAATCAAAGGGTCTTTATTAGGGTTGTAATGTTGGAAAGGCTAGATGATGAAATGGAAATACATGTCAATGATTAATGAAATACTGCACGTGATCTTTCTTAGTTCTTCAAGTTATTTCACTTTTTAATCATAGTTCCAATTGTGCAGCTGTAGAAAATAACAAGTCACAAACTATCTTTCTTTCATACAAATTGAATAGCACATCTTGTAATCTGGTCTTTCTTTTCTTTCTTCTTTTTCCTTTTTTCTCTTTTCTTTTTCTTTTCTCTATTTTTTCTTTATTTTTTACTATTGAATCAGATAACAATACACCGAGGTTCAGACATTCAATAAGTGGTTGCAACTTAACAATCATTCATAATTAAACAATTACTACAGTAGCAACTATCTTGTACAAGATTCATTAATCAAAGATGGAATTTTTAAAAGAAAGTGAAGGTTTCAAAGGGTTAAGCAAAGGATTTAGTATTTATTTGGCTACTGTTTGGTCAAAAAGGGTTTTGAAAGAAATGCCCTTATCATATTCACAATTCCAAGAAGCTAATATGGTTTTGAATCAAAGATTGAGACAAGTTCTGCAAAGTTACCAAACTAGATGGTGTCACACAATATAAATGAGTGTATGTTGGAGGCTCAAAATACTTTCATCTGGCTTACTCACTCTAATTAACTCACCATGACTAGATTGCATGAATACCAAACTAAATACATGAGATTAATCATTCATGCACAATTTCCAGCAATCAATCAATGAAACAAGCAACTCACACTTCATCAAGTTTGCCAATGTTCAAAAGTATATGTTGAAAATTCAATTTGAGTCTATGATAGTAAATTCAACAAACCAAGCAACAATCAGATTGAAATAGGAGAAGTTTTCAGCAGAATATCACTTTTAGTCGCGATAAAAAGGATATCAGGTCGCGATTGTTTTACACATAGAAGATATTTTCAGAAAACAGGGAATATTGGTCGCGACATAAATGGACACTGGTCGTGACTTATAATCATAGAGAGTAAACCTGTTAAACACGCATGCTCTGGTCGCGACCTAAGTGTCAATCTAGTCATGACCAAAATTCACAGAAAGTTACAATCACGACAAAGATAAAGCACAGTTCATAACTAAACATCACAGATAGGTAAACATCAGAAAATATGACTTCTGGTCGCAACAAAAGTAGGCATAAGTTGCGACTAATTTTCATAGAGAAGAGACTTGACATATTCGCACACATTAGTCGTATCAAGAAAAACATAAGGTTGCGACCAAAAGATACAAAATCATAGCAATTATCTAAATTTTACCCATCTCACACACTATAAAGTTCATCCTCCCCCACATTTAATTTCTACATTGTCCTCAATGTGAAGAAGTGATGAAACACATGCAAAGGCAGTAGTAATGAGGACCACACTGAACCAGAATCTAAGATAAATTTATTAGTTTCTATCTACCCCTACTAACTTGGTCTCCTTCGCTATACTTAATCAACAAATACAGCTCAAGTATATAATAAAACTTATTAAAGCAAACTATTATAAGGGGAAAAATAAGGAAGGAGACAACCTGACTATCATGGGGGTTTGAAGTTCTCCTTGTACAGCTTCAATAAGTGTCCATTGACCTGAAATGATGTACCATCTACTTCATCCATCAATTCAATTGTTCCATAATCATGGATCTTAGTCACCACATATGGACCATACCAGCTTGCAGCAAGTTTTCCAGGTTTGAAAGCAAATCTAGCATTAAATCTCAGAACTTTATCTCCAATCTAGAATTCCTTACGCAAAATCTGTGTATCATGAAGAAGCTTGGCTTTCTCCTTGTAAATCCTAGAATTCTCATTAGCATCTAGTCTTATTTCTTCCAGTTCCTGAATCTGCAACATTCTTTCTTCTCCAGTAGTATCAAAATCCATGTTGCAAGCTTTTACTGCTCAAAATGCTTTATCTCAACTTCTACTGGTAGGTGACATGTCTGACCATAGACCATTCTATATGGGGATATCTCAAGTGGGGTCTTAAGAGAAGTTATGTATGCCCACAAAGCTTCATCTAACCTTACACTCCAATCTTTCCTTGAGGGTCTTACTATCCTCTCTAGAATCCTCTTGATAGCTTTGTTGGAATTTTTTGCTTGACCATTTGTTTGGGGATGATAAGCTGTTGAAAACCTTGTGTTTGATCCCAAACTTGGCAAATAACCTACCTAAAATCTTATTACAGAAATGAGAGCCTTGATCACTTACTATAGCCCTTGACACACCAAATCTTGAAAAGATGTTTGACTTAAGAAATTTGGAAACTGTCACTGCATTATCCTTTCTTGTAGGTATAGCCTCCACCCATCTTCAGAGATAATCCACAGCTAGCATAATATATGTATAGGAAAAAGATGGTGGAAATTGTCCCATGAAGTCAATACCCTATACTTTAAACACCTCACAAAACAGCATAGGCTGCTGAGGCATTTCATGCCTTTTAGTTAGTCCACCAAAACGTTAACACCTATCACAAGTTTTGCAGAATTTATAGCAGTCTTTGAATAGTTGTGGCTAGTTAAAACTAGCATCGAGGATCTTCCTTGAAGTCTTCTTTGCACTGAAATGCCCTCCATAAACAGAAGAATGACATGCTATAAGAATGATGTCCGCTTCTTCATTTGGAACACATCTTATAACTTGATCACTGCATATCTTCCAAAAGATGGGTGGTTCCCAAATAGAAAATTTTGCCTCATGCTTGATCTTCTGGCCCTGGAAATGAGATAAAGAAGGTGAAATTAGACCAGTAATAATGTAGTTCACTATATGGCAATACTAAGGTGCAATCACAGATATCACAGAAACAGAACAATCTCTAAATGTATCACAAGTGATGTCAGAATCTAATACTCCCATTGTATTTTCAGGAAACTTGCTTAAATGATCAGCTACCACATTCTCTGCTCTAATTTTATCCCTTATCTCCACATCAAATTCTTGGATTAGCAGCATTGATAATTGTCATTTCTAATTATGAACCAAAACTAAGCTAACCAATAGTAAAGCAGAGGCTAACCTAGGTCGATTCACAAGGAGCCTAGATGGATGCTAAGGTACCTAATCAATCAATTGAACCATAAATTAACAAGTTAATGAGATGATTGAACTAAAACTGAATGTAAATTCTATGCTATTATTTCTGATTTTAAGTGATTAAGATGGTGAAATGAATCAATGACAAGTGTGTTCCCTTGGAGATTAACTTACCTTTATTGTCCACAGAATATGAGAAGTTAATCAGTTAAATTAGAATAGGTTAGCTAATAACTCGCTAGCTAAATCTCAATCAAAGCTATAACTCGCAGACATTGAATAGAGAATATAAATCATTCAACTCAGAGATAGTAGAATATGAATTAAACAGAACCACTTCAATTAATCACAACTATGTTCAACTTGATCAAAGATGAGAATCAATCAAAGGTCAATTATGCAGAAATAAGAAATCCAACTCGGTTCCCTACTTCTTTGTCATCTACTACTCTAATTGCATCAATAAGCCAGAAGTAAATACATCAACTCGATACATTTAACTCTAAATTAAAGACACAATTACAGTCCCTGTTTAGCTCAAGGATTCTGGTTTAATGTCATCTCCAAGAGAACACCACATCTTAGCCTTGCATTGTCTTCTGAACTCCAGCAGCAATAGAAAGCTTAGCAGTAGTCATGATGGAAGAAGAAGGAGAATATGAGGATGAAATGGTCTCTATTTCTTGTGCTCAAAATAGAGCAGAAGTGCAGGTGGTGTGAGAGAAAATGGAGATAGAGAGAGTGGTTTGCGTGTGGATGTGTTATATGAATTCTAGATGATAGATAGCTGTGTAATCTGTGATATATATAGCAGAAGTGTGGGATGGGTGATAACTGAATCTCAGGTGCTGATATGGATCTGTCTCTCTGCATGATTGATTTGGAGGTAATATGAATGGTGTGAGAGGATGTTATGTGCGTGAACAGTGCCAGATGTGTGTAGTTCTGTTCTGTTACAGCACATACTTCATCTCCTACTTACAATCTGTTATCAGATCTGGATCCAACACAAGTTCAATATGTTGCAGCACATGTTCCAACTGTCAACCAAATTGCTTCTGTTATTAGCTCCTAGATCCAGTATATGCATGACTGAATCTGTTCTTCTCAGCCATATTTCCACGTGAATGCTCTTCTTCAACAGCACATGCTTCCATCTCCTCTTATCTAGCTGCCTCTCCTTTAAGTTATTCGCTGATTGATTTCTGCATTAAAGTTTGGTCTCGACTAATATTTACAGAGAATGCTCTTCTTTACTGATTGACGTATGGTCGCGACGTTGGGTTGATAAACTCATATTTGTACTGATTTTTAATATGTTAAAAGAGAGTTTATTATTTCTTTTATCCATATTTACTACTATATTTCAAATTAGTTAACAATATGAAATTGGATAACTGGGAATTTAAATGATGTGATTTTAGTGCTTAATTGGATAAATAATATATTAAATGTCCATTTCAGGTCAACACAGCAATCAATCAGCAAAATAGAGCATCCCTGTGGAAATCAGTCGCGACCGGATGTACTTAATGTCGCGACCATACGTTCAAGCAGCAAAGAAGAAGCGTTCTCTGTAAATATTAGTCGCGACCTGATATACCAACAGTCGTGACCAAACTTCAATGCAGAGATCAATCAGCGAATGACAGAAGGGACAGCTGGACATAAGGTGATTTAAGCATGTGATGAATTGATAACTGGACTTAACAGACTGCAAACATGAGCTAATAACAAATTGCAAGTGGGAGATCATGCATAAGCTGGCACATAAAGGAGCACTGTTCACACATCAGCATACTCCATCTGAACAGAATGAGCAAGTTGCTGACAGCAAGTGGGGAGTATGTGCTATAAACACAATTGACATGTGCTAACAGAAGCAAGTGGAGATTAGTTCATGCATCTGATCGCCCATTCCATCTACAACTATATAACCATCAGATTACACACTTCAGGGGGATATATACACACATCATCCAGAATTTATTCGGATATCCATTCACGCATACTTCATCCATTCAAACACACATATCCATTTCACACTTCTCTCATCCTATTGACAGCACATCTGACGCCACCATCATCTTCTTCCCCATTCTCATTTTCTCTTTTGCAACTCTCCTGAACCAGAGGAAAGTTCTGTAGTTCATCTTCATCTTCTCCTTCCATTTCCACATGACTACTGCTGTTATACCGATGATTGCTGCTAGAGTTCAGATAGCAATGCAAGGTTGAGCTGCTGTGCTCCCTTGGAGATGACACCAAACCAGAATCTTTCAAGGTTAACAGGGAGTTTATTGAGTCTTTAAGTCAGATTTAACTGTATCTAGTTGATGTATTTACTTCTGCTTAATTGATTCAATTAGAGTAATAGATGACAAAGAAGTAGGGAATCGAGTTGGATTCCTTATTTCTACATTAATGATCCTTTGATTAATATTCATATTCTACTATCTCTAAGTTGAATGATTCCTATTCTCTATTGATGTCTGCGAGTTGTAGCTTTGATTGAGATTTAGCTAGCGAGTTGTTAGCTAACATATTCTAATTCAACTGATTAACTCTTGATATTCTATGGATAATAAAGGTAAGGCAATCTCCATGGGAACACACTTGTCATCATTCATTCATTTCATCATTATAAACACATAAAGCATAAACAATAGCATAGACTTTACATTCAGTTTTAGTTCAAACAGTTCAACACACAACTTATCTACTTACTTTGTTAAATTATGGCTCAATAGATTAATTAGGAACTCTAACATCCAGTAGCTCCTTGTGATCCGACCAAGGTTAGTCTCCGCTTTACTATTGGTTAGCTTAGTTTTGTTTGATAACTAAAATGACAGTTATCATGGGTACATCAGGTCGCAACTGAATTCCACATAGATGCTCTACTTTGCTGACTGATTGCTGTATTGACCTGAAATGGACATTTAATAGATTATTTATCCAATTAAGCACTAAAATCATATCATTTAAATTCCCACTTGTCCAATTTCATATTATTAACTAATTTGCTCAATATAGTAGTAAATGTGGATAAAATCACTAATAAACTCTCTTTTAACATATTAAAAATCTATACAAATATGAGTTTATCAAGCATCCATCTCAAGAGCCTAGGCTTGGACTATGGCTTTTTAAACAAGAACTTTATAGTAGCATGGTCAGTGTATATAATCACTTTAGAACTCAAAAGGTAAGATCTGAATTTGTCAAGTACAAACACAATGGCAAAGAGTTCTTTTTCTGTGGTAGTGTAATTCTTTTGAGCACTATCTAATGTCTTAGAGGCATATGAAATGACTTTAGATAGTTTACCATCTTTATGTCCTAACATTGTACCTATAGGTTCACTTGATATATCACATGAAAGCTCAAAATCTAAATACCAATTAGGTGCAGCAAGTATAGGTGGTGTGATAAGCATAGCTTTAATAATGTCAAATGCTCTCTTGCAAGTATCATCAAAACAGAATTCTGTATCTTTTTGCGTGAGTTTAGAAAGTGGAGATGCAATCTTGCTAAAGTTCTTAATGAATCCTCTATAGAATCCAATATGTCATAGGAATGACCTTAGTTCCTTTAAATATTTGGGATAAGGAAGAGAAGAAACAACCTCAATCTTAGCTTTATATCTACTTCAATCTCATTCGTAGATATTAATGTCCTAGAACTATGCCTTTATCTACCATAAAATGGCATTTCTCAAAATTCAGCACAAGCTTTTTCTCAAAGCATCTTGCTAAGACTTTCTCTAAATTTTCTAAACATTCATCAAAGTTCTTACCATACACTGTAAAGTCATCCATGAATACCTCCATGTTGCTTTCCAAGAATTCACTAAATATGAACATCATAGCTCTTTAAAATGTTCCAGGAGCATTGCACAAGTCAAATGGCATCCTCCTATAAGCATAGGTACCAAATGGACATGTGAATGTGGTCTTCTCTTGATCTTCCGATGCAATTGGAACCTGAAAATACCCTGAAAACCATCAAGAAAGCAATAATTAGCCTATCCAGCAAGCCTTTCCAACATTTGATCTATAAATGGTAAAGGAAAATGATCATTCCTAGTTGCATCATTCAATTTCCTGTAATCAATACACACTCTCCATGAATTCTGCACTCTAGTAGGGATTAGTTCATTCTTTTCATTCCTTACCACAGTTATACCACTTTTTTTGGGCACCACATGAACTGGACTTACCCATTCACTGTCTGGAATTGGGTAAATAATTATAGCATTCAACAGCTTAGTTACCACTTTCTTGACCATATCAGATAATCAAGGGGTTTACCCTTCTTTGTTGCTGTTTAGTAGGCCTGGCTCCATCATTTAACTAATTTGCTCAACATAGTAGTAAATGTGGATAAAATCAATAATAAACTCTCTTTTAACATATTAAAAATCAATACAAATATGAGTTTATCAGCAAGCCAGATGGAAGCATTTTGAGCCTTCAACATATACTCCTTTACATTGTGTGACACCATCTAGTTTGGTAACTTTACAGAACTTGTCTCAATCCTTGATTCAAAACCACATTAGCTCCATGGAATTGTGAAAATGATAAGGGCATTTCTTTTAAAACCCTCTTGACCAAACAGAACCCACATAAATATTAAATCCTTTGCTTTACCCTTTTGAGACCTTCATTTTCTTTAAAAATTTCATCCTTGATTAATGAATACTGTACAAATAGTTGCTGCTGTAGTGATTCTTTAATTATGTATAATGGTCAAATTGCAACCAATTGTTGAATGTCTGAACCTGAATAATTTTTTATCTGGTTCAATAGTGAAAACAAAGGAAAAATACAGAGAAAAGAAAAGGAAAGTACAAAGAAAAGAGAAAGAAAAGAAACCATATGTAAAAAGTGTTATTCAACTTGTATTAAAGGAAGATAGTTTGTGACTTGTTATTTTCTGCAGTTGCATGATTGGAACTCTAATTGTGTATAGTATTTCATTAATCATTGACATGTATTTCCATTTCATCATCTAGCCTGTCCAGCATTACAACCCTAATAAAGACCCTTTGATTCATAACCCTTATAGCATTCAGTGGTGGAGATGTATGATGGTTACAAGCCTATGGAAGC
Source organism: Leucaena leucocephala (assembly GCA_037074615.1). Classification (NCBI taxonomy): domain Eukaryota; kingdom Viridiplantae; phylum Streptophyta; class Magnoliopsida; order Fabales; family Fabaceae; genus Leucaena; species Leucaena leucocephala. The sequence continues at coordinate 8,063,169 of CM073545.1, forward strand.
CTAAGCTAGATGGTTGAGTGAAATTACCTTGATAAGAGAGGGAGTGTGAAACATCCTCCCTTATAGCCCTCAGAGTATACTAGCGCAAGCAATACTAGCTTAATTATGCGTTAGCTTCATAATCCAAAATTTGAATATGCCAAACATTATTTATCATTGAATCACAAAATGTCATACAATATGGCATATACAACAAGACATATACATAATCCTCATATCTCTATTACATCTCGTTCTGCCTAAATTTCGGCAGCATAACCACTACTCTTCAGCTGTATAAAGAACTGAACTGTACTGATTCGGTAATCTCCTCATGAGAACTACCATTCTACGTAGTACCCAGGAAAGACTAGATGAACTGGCTAGGTCCACTCACTTCTAGCCTCCTTAGACAGCACTACGTACACAGTACTTATCATATACTATGACGTTCAGTCTTAACTTTGGCAGCATAACGGCGTCTCCTGGCTTTCTCAAAATCTACTTCAACATAACCTCCCTGTAATGGGTTATGGATGGGGATGAGATTCGGGGGAATCTCAGTAGCAACAATCATAACAATATATGTAATGCAGTGTGACAGTGCTTGCTTGTGATTGTGTACAGATAAGTATGCTGCGTGCTTCCATGCTTAATAACATATGACCATAGCATTACAGCAGAGCTTCAGACATAACATATAAGACAACAATCCAACCAAACAATAGCACATCAAATCACAAAGCCATTACATAGAAGCTAGGATTAGTTACTACCTCAAAGGCTTAGCAGAGCTCTACTATCTCTATTCTGCTTCCAGCTCCGCCAGAACTTCCTTACTTCCTCTTCTCCTTTCTCTTTTCCTTCCTTCCCCTTCTCTCTCTTCTTTCCCTCTCATTCTCCTCTTGCTCTTGCGTGCAAATGAAGGCCATGGGGGGGGGTATTTATAGCCTCCCTCAATGGCACAATCGTAAATACCATGAACTTTGATCCTGCGGTCCTGGTTTTTCCTGGAATTTCTTATTTTCTTTAATTCCTCATTTACTGCATCATCGTGCCAACTCACCATGCTGACTCAGCGCCTCATTTTTCACATGCTTGAATTCCCGGGACACCTCAGCACGCTGACTCACCATGCTGACTCACCGGTCCAGTCTCCTGCCTCGTAATGCGTGCCATCAACTTTATCTGCTTTCTGCAGACTAATGCCACGTGGTGATTGGAAAAGACCTTGCACGCTTCCCAATGCCATCCAGATAAGTCCCTGACTTTATCTGATCATTTCTTCGGTTATCGTGCCTCCTCGGTTTTCGTGCCAACCGAGTATTCTTACTTTACTGAATTATTACTTTAATGCCATGTGGCATCTTGTGGGACCCATGAGTATACCTTATCAGTTTACTTCATGGTTTCCAGATAACCTTTCCTGTATCTGATATCCTGCCTCCGGTCTATCTCCAACCGGGTAACTATCTCTCTTGCACCTTCACCACTCTTGGCCCGTACGCTTAGCGCCACTTTAGTCACTAGTCGCGACCTCAACATCATCTTGTCGCGACCTTACAATTCTGTGTACATTAGTCGCGACCAAAACATCTTCTCGTCGTGACCACAACATGCTATCGTCGCGACCATAACACTTTTTAGTCGCGTCTAAGGCTTTCTGCCACTATTAGTCGCGATGTCACTGCTTTCTAGTCGCGACTATACTTCTTTTACGTCGCGACCATAATGCTTTCTTGTCGCGTATAGCTCTTTCTGTAACCACTAGTCGCGACCATGCTTTACTCTAGTCGCGACCAGAACGGTCAGCTCGTAACTCTTCAACCTTTGACCTTTACATCACCCCAAATGGCCATTCTACCCCTTGGGACTTCCACTGTTTGCACATAAGTTCCCGTACCTTTACTTACTCGCAGCTTAGCCCCTAAAAACTCTCTTATGTCTCTGGGACTTCTGCTCAAAAGGGGTCTGGTAGCCTCTCATTCTCAGGCTATTTCCGTGTCTCAAGGCCTGAAAATTGGGATGTTACAGAGTGAAACACTATACCTTATGAAGAAATATCAATCTAGTTGCTTACTATGATTTAATTGCATAAGTTTGATTCTTTGATGGCTATGAGATTAGTTTGGATTGTTGCCAGTTGAAGGAAAAGATTGATGACTACAAGTACTTATGCTAAATCTGTTTTGCCAACTTTGTTGAACATGTGTGTTTGAAAGTCAGTTTTGATCCATAATTTTGCTCGGAGTGCAAAAGCTAAGTGTGGGGGAGTTGATAAACTCATATTTGTATTGATTTTTAATATGTTAAAAGAGAGTTTATTATTGATTTTATCCACATTTACTATTATGTTGAGCAAATTAATTAATAAAATAGAATTGGAATAATTGGAAATTAAATGATGTGATTTTAGTGCTTAATTGGATAAATAATCTGTTTATTCTAATTTTCCATCAGAGGCCAATGCACTAACAGAATGGATTAAAGGAAGGGACAACTGGACAACAGGAAATAAAAGCATGTGCTGCAACAGAAATCACATGGAAGGGAAAGCTAATAGATTCATGAACATGCTTTATGCAGATGACACACCTTGCATCACACATTCTGGACAGCTCACACATATGACTTCACTTATTCCACACTTCCATAACAGCTCTCATTGCACTGTTCACATAGACTGTACTGTTCATGCACATACACTCTATCTGAACATAATCACTCATTTTAGCAACAGCTCATGCACTCCACACCTGATTCACACTATTTCAGCTGACTGTCACACAAACTCTCTGTTGTAATGACATTTTCCTTAACCCATAAATTCTAACTTCTTGTCTCGCAAACTCTATTGTAATGACATTGCCCTGCATATCTACCACAAACCTTCCTGGATATTGTGCATCACTTGAAAAAGTATGGTTGATAACTGTCATTTTAATTATCAAACAAAACTAAGCTAACCAATAGTAAAGCGGAGGCTAACCTATGTCGATTCACAAGGAGCCTAAATGGATTGCTAAGTTCCTAATTAATCTAATGAGCCATAAATTAACAAGTTAATGAGATGATTGTGTGATGAGATGATTGAGCTAAAAAATGGATGTAAAATCCTACGCTATTGTTTCTGATTTTAAGTGATTAAGATGGTGAAATGAACGAATGACAAGCGTGTTCTCTTGGAGATTACCTTACCTTCATTATCCATAGAATATGAGAAGTTAATCAGTTGAATTAGATTATGTTAGCTAACAACTCGCTAGCTAAATCTCAATCAAAGCTACAACTCGCAGACATTGAATAGAGAATATAAATCATTCAACTCAGAGATAGCAGAATATGAATTAAACAGAATCACTTCAATTAATCACAGCTATATTTAACTCGATCAAAGATGAGAATCAATCAAAGGATCATTTATGCAGAAATAAGAAATCCAACTCGGTTCCCTACTTCTTTGTCATCTATTACTCTAATTGCATCAATAAACTAGAAGTAAATACATCAACTCGATACATTTAACTCTAAATTAAAGACACAATGACACTCCCTATTCAGCTCAAGGATTCTGGTTTAGTGTCATCTCCAAGAGAGCACAATAGCTTAGCCTTGCATTGTCCTCTGAACTTCAGCAGCAACAGAAAGCTTAGCAGCAGTCATAATGGAAGAAGGAGGAGGAGATGGAATGGTCTCCGTTTATTCTGCTCAAAATAGAGCAGAAGTGCAGGTGGTGTGTGAGCAAATGGAGATGGAGAAGAAGATGAAGGTGTGCGTGAATGGTCTGGTGCCGATAGAATGGAATGTGATCTGAATGGATAGATGGAATAGATATGAACTGAGGTGATATGTGAATGTATAGGGTGTAAGAATGAATGCATCCCTGCTGTGTAATCTGGGTGATATATAGAGAGGTGAGGAAGGAGTGAGCTGATGTGTGCTAAATGGAGTGAATGGAAGCTGGCATGAATAGCGTGTGAAGTGTGTGAGGTGACAGAATGAATGAGTGAAATTTGGTATGAAGTATGCTGATGTGTGAACAGTGCTGTGTGAACAATACTCCTCCATGTGCCAGCACATACATAATCTGTTTCAGCCATGTGTGAGTCCAACTTGCTTCTGTTATTAGTTCCTTCTGCCAGCTGTCAAACTACTTCTTTAAATCAGTCGCTGATCGATTTCTGCAATGAGGTTTGGTCGCGATAGAAGGTACATCAGGTCCCGACTAAATTGGCCTGCGATGGAAAATTAGAATAAACAGATTATTTGTTCAATTAATCATTAAAATCTCATCAATTAATTTCCAATTGTTCCAATTCTATTTTATTTATTAATTGCACAATTATATTGATAAATAGGGATAGAAATCAATAATAAACTCTCTTTAGCCACATTAAAATCAGTACAAATATGAGTTTATCAACTCCCCCACACTTAGCTTTTGTACTCCGAGCAAAATTATGGATCAAAACTGAATTTAAACACACATGTTCAGCACAATTGGCAAAATAGATTTAGCATGAGTACTTGCAATCATTAATCTTTCCCTTCAACGGGCAATAATCCAAGCTATTCTCGTATCAATCAAGGAATCTAACTCATGCAATTCAATCATAGTAAGAAACTAGGTAGAGATTTCCTCACTAGGCATCGTGTTCACTCCCTCTCTTATCAAGGTAATTTCACTCAACCATCTAGCTTAGGCTTCCCATAGGCTTGTAACCATCCTACATCTCCACCACTAAATGCCACAAGGGTTATGAATCAAAGGTCTTTATTAGGGTTGTAATGATGGAAAGGCTAGATGATGAAATAGAAATGCATGTCAATGATTAATGAAATACTGCACACAATCAAAGTTCCAATCATACAGCTGCAGAAATTGATAAGTCACAAACTATCTTCCATTAATACAAGTTGAATACACTTTTTGCATCTGGTTTCTTTTGTTTCTCTTTTCTTTGTACTTTCCTTTTCTTTTCTCTGTATTTTTCCTTTGTTTTCACTATTGAACCAGATAAAAATTTATGGAGGTTCAGACATTCAACAATTGGTTGCAACTTGACCGTTATACATAATTAAAGAATCACTACAGCAGCAACTATTTGTACAGTATTCATTAATCAAGGATGAAATTTTTAAAGAAAATGAAGGTCTCAAAGGGGTAAAGCAAAGGATTTAATATTTATGTGGGTTTTGTTTGGTCAAGAGGGTTTTGAAAGAAATGCCCTTATCATTTTCACAATTCCATGGAGCTAATGTGGTTTTGAATCAAGGATTGAGACAAGTTCTGCAAAGTTACCAAACTAGATGGTGTCACACAATGTAAAGGAGTATATGTTGAAGGCTCAAGATGCTTCTATCTGGCTTACTGATAAACTCATATTTGTATTGATTTTTAATATGTTAAAAGAGAGTTTATTATTTATTTTATCCATATTTACTACTATGTTGAGCAAATTAGTTAATAATATGAAATTGGACAAGTGGGAATTTAAATGATGTGATTTTAGTGCTTAATTGGATAAATAATCTATTAAATGTCTATTTCAGGTCAATACAGCAATCAATCAGTAAAGTAGAGCATCCCTATGGAATTCAGTAGCGACCTGATGTACTCAACGTCGCGACCATACGTTCAATCAGCAAAGAAGAGCATCCTCTGTAAATAGTAGCCGCGACCTGATGTACCTACCGTTGCGACCAAACTTTGATGTAGAGATCAATCAACGAATGACTTAAAGGAGAGGACAGCTGGACAAGAGGAGATGGAAGCATGTGCTGCTGAAGAAGAGTGTAATATCCTTAATTTTCTGTACTGGTTCCTATGTACAGATTAAACGGAATATATGAGCTCTGTTTCAGGAAAAACATGTGGACCTTTATGTAAAGAAAAGGATTAAATTGCAAAAGAAAGGAAATTAAGGGACCTAAATGCAATTATGGAAAGTTTAAAGTTAGGAATGAAAGGTAGACAAAAAATGTGGGGTCTTAAAGTGTAATTTTAGCCAAATTAAGGGACTTAATTATAAAGAAGGAAAAGTTCCCTGGGGCTAAAGTATAATTAAAGAAAATAGGCCAGAAGTGGTTTGCACCGCCCGACAGCATTTCAGTCCCAGATTCTACCAGAAGGTAGGGCAGGTGACGCCGGGTAACCAAGCCTAATACCGGAATTTTTGAAGACTCCAGATAGCCAGAAATGGACTGATCGTCCAAAAGTTATAAAAATTTATACCGGATACCCTAGATTTCAGATATAAGTGGGAAAATACAGGATGATGCGCCTTTATGGGGCGGATGTCGGGAAACTGACAGGATACCGATAGGAGGTATGTAGGAAAAGTTATTCACAAAATAAAAAATCCAACGGGAGTGTGAGGCCTCCGGGGATCCGGGTAGGAGATTTATCGGTATTTTTAAAGGGGCTGAATGCGATCGGATGACTTCAGTCAGATGACCATTATAACCCCCAACGATGCCTGAACACAGTAGGACACTATATCTGGGAAAAAGAGCCGGTGTCCGGAAAAGGTATATAATCGGTAAATAATAGTTAAAATATTCAATAAACTGTGTTCCTCGTAATACGTGCCATACAGGTAATGGACCCAGGAAGCCCAAAAATGGCGCCATTAGAGGCCCAATAAGACTCTTGGACTGATAGGTGGGCCAGTGTCCAGCAGAACCCCGGAAAAGTGCGAAATTACGAAAATGCCCCTATGTTGTACAAAAAGGGCAGCAGATGAATAAAGGGTATTCTGGTCATTTTGGACAGACCCAGAGGTCAAGACATGTCTAAATAAGGTTGACTAGAGCCAGTATAAGCTTTGACCGGGTCCAGAAAGGTGTGAAATGATGATTTTGCCCTTAGGGTTAAAATAGGACAAGATAGGGCACCAAGGGATATTTTGGTCATTTCGCAGGGGATCTGTAATTGAGTCTGGACCCAGTATTAAAAAGTTAATGATATAAAGGGTCTAGATACTAAATGTGAGGTCAGTAGACATAAAAAGGATCTTCAGAAACATCAGATTCAGAAAACGGCACGTTTTTCGAGGCGATGGACCGAGCCGGTACCGGATTGGACCGGAAAGCTTCCAGAACCTCCAAATTTCGTCACATGAAGAATATGGGTGGTGAGGTGTCCTATGAGGTGTCCCATGAGGTGTCCAGGGTGATGCAGTAAAAAAGAATTAAAGAAAATAGGAAATTCCAGGAAAAACCAGGACCACAGGATCATAAGTCTTCCTAATTACAAGATTGCCATTGCTCAACACTATAAATACCCCCACCTAGCCCCTCATTTCGGCATGAGCAAGGAAGAAGGGAAGAGAGAAGTTCTTGAGAGAGAAAGTGTGAGAAAGAAAGAAGTAAGGAAGTTCTGGTGAAGTTGGAAGTAGTAGGGAAGTTCTGAAGCACTGCTTTTGAGGTAACAACTAATCCTAGCTCTTATGTAATATCTTTGTGATGTGTTGTTTTGTTTGGTTGATTGTTGTCCTATATGTTATGCTTAAAGCTCTATTCCAATGCTATGATCATATGTTATTGAATATGTAAGCATGCAGCATACTTATCTGTACACAGTCACAAGCAAGCACCGTCACTCTGCATTACATATTTTGTTATGATTATTGTTACTAGGATTCTTTTGAATCTCATTCCCAAACATAACATTACAGGGGAGGTTCTGTCAAAATAAAATTTAGAAATCTTAAGAGACGCCGGTAGGCTGCCGAAATTCCGGCAACGAAGACGGAACAAAGAAAGGAACTGATACGTACTGTGTACGTAGTGCTGTCTAAGGAGGCTGGAAGTGAGTGGACCCAGCAGGTTCATCCAGTCTTTCCTGGGTACTACGTAGAATGGTAGTTCTCATAAGGGAATTACCGAATCGGTACAATATCGGTTACTTTCTAAAGAAGAATTGTAGCAGTTATGCTGCCGGATTTTAAACAAAGAAGGATGTAATAAAATATGAGGGAGTTAATCATACACTGATATATAACAGTTGATTATTTGATATTAATTATTATCTGGCTTGTATGACTGATATGTGTTGGTTGTATGCTTGGGTATGTAAAGACTAAATGCTGAAAATAGGCTCAGTGAACAGTAACTCGTGAAGACCCATTCATGTTTGATAAATCATTAAAAATAGTAAATGATTGAATTAATGTACTAAATTTTTAGGTTAAAAAGTAGACATACTAATCTTTAATTTTATATATAGAATGTATAATTTGGATGTATACACGAAAAGATATAAATTTTTAAATTTGGGACCAGAATGCTGGATTCAGGAGAAAGTCATTAGATGAACAGTAAGATTGGAACGTTGACCCACGTTAAATTTGTCAAGTATTGGTCAACCAATGATTTTTCCCTGAAATATATTTGAGTTATCTTCATGTATCAATTTGAACCACTTCATTTCGATTTTTCTAGAATTAGTTATGAATTTTCAAAGTCAGGTCACTCATCTGGAATTTGCCACAGTGAACAGTACTCGATATGAATAAAATTCCAGATTAAGTGTTTAGACTTCAATGACCCTGAAAGTGGTTTAAGTGCTACTGAATGGTCCCTAAGATGTATAAAAATAAGGATGTGACAAAGAGCATTCACGTGGGAAATATGGCTGAGAAGATAGATTCAGTCATGCATGTGCTGGATCTAGGAGCTAATAACAGAAGCAATTGGGTTGACAGCTGGAACATTGCTACAACAGATTGAACATGTGTTGGATCCAGATATGGCGGATGTCAGGAAACGGATAGAGTACCGATAGGAGGTCTGTAGAAAAAGTTATTCACAAATTAGCAAATCCAGACGGGAGTATGAGGCCTCCGTGGATCCGGGTAGGAGATTTATCGGTATTTTTAAAGGGGCTGAATGCGATCGGATGACTTCAGTCAGATGACTGTTATAACCCATAGGGATGCCTGAACACAGTAGGACACTGTATCTGGGAAAAAGAGCCGGTGTCCGGAAAGGTGTATAATCGGTAAATAATAATTAAAATATTCGGTGAACTGGGGCAGAGGAAGATTCCTCGTAATACATGCCATACAGGTAATGGACCCAGGAAGCCCAAAAATGGCGCCATTAGAGGCCCAATAAGACTCTTGGACTGATAGGTGGGCCAGTGTCCAGCGGAACCCCGGAAAAGTGCGAAATTATGAAAATGCCCCTGTGTTGTACAAAAAGGGCAGCAGATGAATGGAGGACATTCTGGTCATTCTGGACAGGCCTAGAGGCTAAGACATATCTAAATAAGGTTGACTAGAGCCAGTATATGCTTTGACCAGGTTCAGAAAGGTGTGAAATGATGATTTTGCCCTTAGGGTTAAAATAGGACAAGATAGGGCACCAAGGGCATTTTGGTCATTTCGCAGGGGATCTGTAACTGAGTCTGGACCCAGTATTAAAAATTTAATGATATAAAGGGTCTAGATACTAAATGTGAGGTCAGTAGACATAAAAAGGATTTTCAGAAAAATCAGATTCAGAAAACAGCATATTTTTCGAGGAGACGGACCGGGCCGGTACCGGATTAGACCGGAAAGCTTCCAGAAGGCTCTAGCTCCCTCTCAATTTTGTCACATGAAGAATGTGGGTGGTGAGGTGTCCCATGAGTTGGCATTGAGTGATGTCATGCATGATGCAGTAAAAGGAATTAAAGAAAATAGGAAATTCAGGAAAAACCAGGACCACAGGATCATAAGTCTTCCAAATTATAAGATTGCCATTGCTCAACACTATAAATACCCCCCCTAGCTTCTCATTTTGGCACAAGCAAGAAAGAGAGGAAAAAAGAAGTTCTTGAGAGAGAAAGTGAGAGAAAGAAAGAAGTAAGGAAGTTCTGGTGAAGTTGGAAGTAGTAGAGAAGTTATGAAGCTCTACTTTTGAGGTAGCAACTAATCCTAGCTCTTATGTAATGCCTTTGCGATTTGTTGTGCTTTTGTTTGGTTGGATTGTTGTCTTATATGTTATGCTTGAAGCTCTATTCCAATGCTATGATCATATGTTATTGAATATGGAAGCATGCAGCATACTTATCTGTACACAATCACAAGCAAGCAACGTCACTCTGCATTACATATATTGTTATGATTATTGCTACTGGGATTCTTTTGAATCTCATTCCCAAATATAACATTACAGGGGAGGTTCTGTCAAAATAAAATTTGGAAATCTTAAGAGACGCCTTTATGCTGCCAAAATTCCGGCAAGAAAGCAGGAACAGGGAAAGGAACTGATACGTACTGTGTACGTAGTGCTGTCTAAGGAGGCTGGAAGTGAGTGGACCCAGCAGGTTCATCCAGTCTTTCCTGGGTACTACGTAGAATGGTAGTTCTCATGAGGGAATTACCGAATCGGTACAACATCGGTTACTTTCTAAAGAAGAATTGTAGCAGTTATGCTGCCGGATTTTAGACAGTGAAAGATGTAATAAAAATATGAGGGGGTTAATCATGCACTAATATATAATAGTTGATTATTTAATATTAATTGTTATCTGGCATGTATGACTGATATGTGTTGGTTGTATGCATGTGTATGTAAAGACTAAATGCTGAAAATAGGCTAAGTGAACAGTAATTCATGAAGACCTATTCATGTTTGATAAATCATTAAAAATAGCAAATGATTGAATTAATGTACAAAATTTTTAGAGTAAAAAGTAGACATACTAAGATTTAATTTTATATATATAGTGCCTTATTTGGATGTATACACGAAAAGATATAAATTGTTAAAGTTGGGACCAGAATGCTGGATTCAGGAGAAAGTCATTGGATGAACAGTAAGATTGAAACGTTGACCCATGTTGAATTTGTCAAGGATTGGTCAACCAATGATTTTTTCCTGAAATATACTTGAGTTATATTCATGTATCAATTTGAACCACTTTATTTTGATTTTTCTAGAATTAGTTATGAATTTTCAAAGTCAAGTCACTCATCTGGAATTTGCCATAGTGAACAGTACCCGATATGAATAAAATTCCAGATTAAGAGTTTAGACTTCAATGACCCTGAAAGTGGTTCTAAGTGCTACTGAATGGTCCTTAAGATGTATAAAAATAAGGATGTGACATTTTGGTATCAGAGCAAAGGATTCTGGCTTAGGAAATGCTCTGAGTAGATGATTTATAGATAGATATACCATGATAAAGCCGTCATAATTGACACTAAGTTAGTGTTTGCAGGATGGCTAGACATAGATTCGGGTCTGAAACTACAGTAAACCAATGGGAGTTTATACCAGAGGTCTCTAGTTCGGATAGTTCAGAAGAGGAGATAGTGAGCAATGATTCTGACCCCTAGACATCTCCAGTGGTTGGTGACTCTGAAGAGGAAAGTTCCTCGGTAGGATCAAACTTTCCGTGTGATAATCGGGAAGAGATGGTATTGAACGGTCCTATTCCTGCCATTCACATAAGTGCGGTACCCTTGAATATAATAGACAGTTCAGGATCCATCCAAGTACGTGATCAGAGTAATATGCCAGGTCCCAGTAGGCTCGAAGTGACCCTAGTAGAAATACATTTGGGGAGTCTAATCGTAAGAATGGTCCCAGGGAGGAACCTGAGATAGAGAACAATTTGAGAGCTCGGTAGCATTAGCCCGACAACTATACGAGTTGAGGAAGACTCTGATCAGAAACATATATCAAGATTATACGGTCTACCAGGAGTTTATCACAAGGGTTAAAGCCATATATCAAGCCTGGGATCCAACCGTGTTAACCATGGGGCTTTGGTTAGAAATTATGAATGATGTATTGCCAATGACTCCTACCTGGAGATCAGAGTTGGATCAATATTTTGATAGAGAACCATACTGTACCATATCCGACTGGATCTACCTAGTAGGAGAATATATTAGAATAAAGTTTAAGAAAAATTAGAGTAATGTTTCCAATGTGTAAAAGATCAGTACAGTAGCATATGTAAGACTGTAATATGTACTTTGTATGCTATGTTTGAAATGAAATGAGAAATATTGTTGTTTATCGCATTCCTTTCTATGTTAGAACATAACAAAATGGTTTGGACAAGAAGAACGATTCCAGCAGAGGAACCACAGGAAGCTGGAAATCTTAATCAACTAATTTTAGAGCGATTAGAGCAACAATAAAAGATGATAGAAGAAATGAGAGCTGCTCAGGCACGAAATGAGCAGGAAAGAGATGCTGCCATAGTCGCAGCAGTAGCAGCAGTAAATAATTTAAGACCGCCAGAGCCTTCAGGAGCGACTAGTAGAAAACCTGAAGAAGTACCACAGCAGGCGGAGCAGCCCCAGAGACGGGTTGAATCGAGGGAGGAGGCAGTAGGAATCCAACAATGGATGGTTCGATTTTGTAAACACAATCCTCCAGTATTCAAAGGGACATTCGAAGTACAGGTAGCAGAGAATTGGGTTAGCAGATTAGAGAAGATCTTTAAGGTCCTCGACTGCCCAACTGAAACCAAGGCCCAAATGGCCATCTATCAATTGGAAAAGGATACGGATAGATGGTGGAAGAATACAGAGTTACTTCTCCAAGCAAGAGACATTCCAGTTACCTGGGAAGTGTTTCTTGAGCAATTTTATGAGAAATATTTTCCTCAATCTGTCAGAGATGAAAGGGAGGCCGAATTCCTTGTGCTGAGGCAAGGAGAAAAAGAAGCTTTTGATGAATATTTGGCCAAGTTCATCCGGCTATCTCAATATTCAACTTACCTACGCCAAGTGGATGACGAACGCTGGATGACAGAAAGAATGATTCGAGGGCTGAATTCTACGTTAAAGGAGAAGTTAACTCCGTAACAATACAGCCAGTTCAATAAGGCTGTGGAAGCATGTCGAATTGTAGAAAACAGCATCAATCATCGAATACTGTCCAGATTCCGGGAGTAAGGAACAGGCAACCCCAGATAAGGCAGGTCAAAATCAAGAAGCTGCAGGTGGGAGCAGCTATAAGAAGAGGAAGCGACCGTGGCAGAACAAAAAGCCAAATAGAGGAAATTTCCGCGGCAGGTCCAACAACAGGGATTCAAAGGCCCCAGTATGTGAAAAGTGTGGAAAGAATCATGGTGATAGACTATATTTGATGGGCCAGAACGTTTGTTACACCTACGAAAAGCCCGGATATTTTTCCAGAGAATATCCTCAAGCAATAACTGATCCAAGGCCAAGGACGGCAGGACGAGTGTTTGCACTCACTAGAGAGGACGCTCAGCGATCATCTGAGATGATCCAAGGTACAATTTATCTCAATGATCATGCTGTGACTGCTCTATTTGATTCGGGTGCAAGTCATTCCTTTATATCTTATGAATGTGCTAAATGCCTAGGCCTTCTGATCAGCAAGTTGCGTTATGATATACAGGTGAAAACCCCCACCAACGCTAGGGTGATCACATCTGATGCCTGTCTAAATAGTGTGGTGCATTATGAGCACTGCAGTACCACCCTGGACCTAATCTGTATGCCTTTCTGGGAGATTGATGTCATACTCGGTTTAAATTAGTTATCCTCCAATAATGTGATGTTAGACTGCAGAAACAAAACCCTGGTTCTTGGTCCAAAGATCACTGATCGGAGCTCAGAAGTGCAGCTGAACTTCATGACGGAGGCTCAGGCAGAAAAATGTTTACGAAAAGGATGTCAGGGATATGTGGTATTCTTTTCTGTCCAAACAGAAGTAGAAGAAGGCATCGACGAGGAGATTCCTGTAGTCAATGAATTTCCTGAAGTCTTTCCAAAGGAGATTTAGGGATTACCTTCAGAGCGTGAAGTGGAATTTGCGATCGACATTATACCTGGAGCTGGACCAGTGTCAAAAGCCCCGTACAGGATGGCTCCCAATGAAATGATGGAACTGAAGAAGCAAATTGAGGAGCTATTCAAAAAGGGTTTCATACGACCCAGTGTATAGCCATGGGGTGCTCCAGTGCTATTTGTCAAGAAGAAAGATGGCAGTTTAAGGCTATGTATTGACTACAGGGAATTAAATAAGCTTACAGTTAAGAATAAGTATCCTCTTCCCAGAATCGACGACCTGCTGGACCAGTTGGCAGGAGCGAGCTTATTCTCCAAGATTGACTTGAGATCTGGCTACCATCAACTAAGGGTCAAGCTAGATGATATTCCAAAGACGGCATTCAGGACGCGCTACGGGCATTTTGAGTTTCTTGTGATACCTTTTGGATTAACCAATGCACCTGCTATTTTCATGGACTACATGAATCGGATCTTCAGGCCTTATCTAGATCAGTTCATTGTGGTCTTTATTGATGATATTCTGGTGTACTCCAAATCTCGAGAGGAGCATGAAAGGCATTTGAGGATTGTTCTTGGTACCCTTAAAGAGAAGAAGCTCTATGCTAAGCTGAGTAAATGCGAGTTTTGGCTGTCAGAAGTCAAATTTCTCGGTCATGTCATATCCCGAGACGGGGTAGCTGTAGATCCTGGCAAAGTTGATGCAGTTTTGAGCTGGGAGCAGCCCAGGACAGTGACGGAGATCAGAAGTTTTCTCGGCCTAGCAGGGTACTACAGAAGATTTATTCAAGACTTTTCTCGAATTGCCTTACCACTTACCAAGCTGACCAGAAAGAATCAGCAGTTTAAGTGGGATGAGAAGTGCGAGGCTAGCTTCCAAGAGTTGAAGCAGAGATTAACGACTACTCCCGTGCTGATTATTCCAGACCCAACTCAGACTTATGTAGTCTACACTGATGCTAGCAAGCAGGGGCTGGGATGTGTGCTTATGCAGCAAGGTTGAGTAGTAGCCTACGCCTCTCGGAAGTTAAAGCCACATGAAGAAAATTATCCCACTCATGATCTGGAGCTTGCTGTGGTGGTTTATGCCCTGAAGATATGGAGGCACTATTTATATGGAGCAACGATAGAGTTGTTTTGCGACCACAAAAGCCTGAAGTATCTACAAGATCAGGAGGAGTTGAACATGAGGCAGCGGCAATGGATGGAATTGTTAAAAGATTATGATTTTCAGATCAAATACCATCCAGGGAAAGCCAATGTGGTAGCTGATACCCTGAGTAGAAAGGTGGTGCAGGTTGCATACATGATGATCAAGGAGTTAGAACTGATAGAAGATATGCGCGACTGGAGCCCTCTATATCAAATGCAACTGACGGAGAATCCTTTCGGAGGAGTTTGTCACATCCTTATTTTTATACATCTTAGGGACCATTCAGTAGCACTTAGAACCACTTTCAGAGTCATTGAAGTCTAAACTCTAAATCTGGAATTTTATTCATATCGGGTACTGTTCACTGTGGCAAATTCCAGATGAGTGACCTGACTTTGAAAATTCATAACTAATTGTAGAAAAATCTAAATGAAGTGGTTCAAATTGATACATGAAGATAACTTAAGTATATTTCAGGGAAAAATCATTGGTTGACCAATCCTTGACAAATTCAACGTGGGTCAACATTTCAATCTTACTGTTCATCCAATGACTTTCTCCTGAATCCAGCATTCTGGTCCCAACTTTAACAATTTATATCTTTTCGTGTATACATCCAAATGAGGAACTCTATATATCAAATTAAAGCTTAGTATGTCTACTTTTTACCCTGAAGCTTTCGTACATTAATTCAATCATTTGATATTTTTAATGTTTTATCAAACATAAATAGGTCCTCACGAATTACTGTTCATTGAGCCTATTTTCAGCACTTAGTCTTTACATACACATGTATACAACCAACACATATCAGTTATACAGGCCAGATAACAATTAATATTAAATAATCAACTGTTATATATTAGTGCATGATTAACATTCTCCTATTTCTGTTACACTTTCCGTTGTCTAAAATTCTGACAGCATAACTGCTACATTATGTCTGTAGAAAGTAACCGATCTTGTACCGATTCGGTAATTCTCGTAGGAGCTACCATTCTACGTAAGTACCCAGGAAAGACTGGATGAACCTGCTAGGTCCACTCACTTCCAGCCTCCTTAGACAGCACCTACGTACACAGTACGTATCAATTCCTTTCTTTGTCCCGTCTTTGTTGCCGGAATTTCGGCAGCCTACCGGCGTCTCTTAAGATTTCCAAATTTTATTTTGACAGAACCTCCCCTGTAATGTTATATTTGGGAATGAGATTCAAAAGAATCCCAATAGCAATAATCATAACAATATATGTAATGCAGAGTGACGTTGCTTGCTTGTGATTGTGTACAGATAAGTATGCTGCATGCTTCCAAATTCAATAACATATGATCATAGCATTGGAATAGAGCTTCAAGCATAACATACAAGACAACAATCCAACCAAACAAAAGCACAACAAATCACAAAGACATTACATAAGAGCTAGGATTAGTTGCTACCTCAAAAGCAGAGCTTCAGAACTTCCCTACTACTTCCAACTTCACCAGAACTTCTTTACTTCTTTCTTTCTATCACTTTCTCTCTCAAAAACTTCTTTCTTCCTCTCTTTCTTGCTTGTGCCGAAATGAAGAGCTAGGGGGTATTTATAGTGTTGAGCAATGGCAATCTCGTAATTTTGAAGACTTATGATCCTATGGTCCTGGTTTTTCCTGAATTTCCTATTTTTCTTTATTCCTTTTACTGCATCATGCATGACATCACTCAATGCCAACTCATGGGACACCTCACCACCCACATTCTTCACATGGCGAAATTAAGAGGAAGCTAGAGCTTTCCGGAAGCTTTTCGGTCCAATCCGGTACCTGCCCGGTCTGTCTCATCGAAAAACATGCTGTTTTCTGAATCTGATTTTTCCGAAAATCCTTTTTATGTCTACTAACCTCACATTTAGTATCTAGACCATTTATATCACTAACTTTTAAATACTGGGTCCAGACTTAGTTACAGATCCCCTGCGAAATGACCGAAATGCCCTTGGTGCCCTATCCTGTCCTATTTTAATCCTAAGTGCAAAATCGCCATTTCTTCACCTTTCTGAACTTGGTCAAAGCATATACTGGCTCTAGTCAACCTTATTTAGATATGTCTTAGCCTCTAGGCCTGTCCAGAATGACCAGAATGTCCTCCATTCATCTGCTGCCTTTTTTGTACAACACAGGGGCATTTTCATAATTTCGCACTTTTCCGGGGTTCCGCTGGACACTGGCCCACCATCAGTCCAAGAGTCTTATTGGGCCTCTAATGGCGCCATTTTTGGGCTTCCTGGGTCTATTACCTATATGGCACGCATTACGAGGAATCTTCCTCTGCCCCAGTTCACCGAATATTTTAATTATTATTTACCGATTATACACCTTTCCGGACACCGGCTCCTTTTCACAGATACAGTGTCCTACTGTGTTCAGGCATCCTTGTGGGTTATAACAGTCATCTGACTGAAGTCATCCGATCGTATTCAGCCCCTTTAAAAATAACGATAAATCTCCTACCCGGATCCCCGGAGGCCTCACACTCCCGTCTGGATTTTCTAATTTGCAGATAACTTTTCCTACAGACCTCCTATCGGTATTCTGTCAGTTTCCCTACATTCGCCCCATAAGGGTGCATCATCCTGTAATTCCTTACTTATATCTGAAATCTAGGGTATCCGGTATAAATTTTTATAACTTTCGGACGATCAGTCCATTTTCGGCTATCTGGAGTCTTCAAAAATTCCAGTATTAGGCTGGATTACCCAGCATCACTTGCCCTATCTTCTGGTAAAATCTGGGACTGAAATGCCACCGGTCAGTCCAAACCACTTTTGGCCTAATTTTCTTTAATTATACTTTAGCCCCAGGGAACTTTTTCTTCTTTGCACTTAAGTCCCTTTATTTGGCTAAAATTACACTTTAAGACCCCATATTTTTGTCTACCTTTCCTTCCTTACCTTAAACTTTCCATATTTGCATTTAAGTCCTTTCTTTTCCTTTCTTTTGCAATTTAATCCTTTTCTTTACATAAAGGACCACATCTTTTTCCTGAAACAGGACTCATATATTCCATTTAATCTGTACATGGAAATCAGTACAGAAATGAAGAATATTACAGCCTGCATAGAAGATGAGATAAAAGAGGCTCAAAAGCAGGATAAGCTCGCGCAATATTTAAAGACAAGCTGGAGAAGGGGAAGACAAGGAATTTTGAGATGTCCCCAGACGGATTACTACAGTTTCGGGGAAGACCCTATATCCCTAATGTTGTGGGATTAAGGGAAAGGATTCTGGAGGAAGCACATAAAAGTCAGTATACTATACATCCAGGTATGACCAAGATGTACCATGATGTCAAAAGGTTATTTTGGTGGCCTGGATTGAAGAAAGATGTTGTGACTTACGTGTCTAAGTGCTTAACCTGCCAGAAAGTGAAAGTTGAACATCAAAAGCCAGCAGGAACATTACAGCCTCTAGAAATCCCTGAGTGGAAATGGGATGGGATTGCCATGGACTTTATGGAAGGACTACCCCTGACTCCAAGTAGACATGATGCAGTGTGGGTAGTAATTGATCGACTGACAAAGTCAGCACATTTCCTGGCAATCAATAAGAGAGATTCTCTTGAAAAGCTGGCAAGGCTGTATATAAAGGAGATAGTTAGACTTCATGGTATCCCGAGCAGCATTGTGTCTGATAGAGACCCTCGATTTACTTCAAATTTCTGGAGGGCTTTACAGGAAGAAATGGGCACTACTCTCAGATTTAGTACAGCTTATCATCCTCAGACAGATGGTCAATCTGAAAGAACAATACAAACGTTAGAGGATATGCTGAGAGCATGTGTCTTAGATTTCAAAGGCAGCTGGGATATCCATTTACCCCTTATAGAGTTTGCTTATAACAATAGTTATCAGGCCAGTATTCAGATGGCCCCTTTTGAAGCACTTTATGGACGTAAATGTAGATCCCCCTTATGCTGGCTGGAGTTGAGAGAGAGAAGAATGCTTGGTCCGGATATAGTAGATCAAACTGCAGAACAAGTTGCGATAATCAGAAAACGATTGTTAACGGCTCAAAGCAGACAGAAAAGCTATGCAGATGTCAGAAGAAAGTCGTTGGAGTTTGAAGAAGGAGAACATGTATTCCTTAAGTTAACTCCAACCACAGGAGCCGGACGATCGATTAAAGTGAAGAAGTTGCATCCAAGATACATCGGGCCATTCCAGATTCTCTCAAAGATAGGGGCAGTAGCCTACAAGTTGGCTCTTCCTCCGAATCTCAGCCAGATACATGATGTGTTCCATATTTCCCAATTAAAGAAGTATGTTCCAGATCCATCTCATGTGATTGAGCAAGATGAGGTCGCACTGCGAGATGACTTGACCTATGAGGTTGGACCGGTGCGAATTGCTGATAGAAAAGTCAAGCAATTGCGGAATAAGCAGATTCCTTTAGTTAAAGTGATCTGGAAAGGCTTGACTGAACAAGAGGCTACATTGGAAATAGAAGAAAAGATGAGAGAGAAGTACCCTGAATTGTTTGTATAGGATAGATGTAAAGTAAATTTCGGGGACGAAATTTATTTTAAGGGGGAGAGAAATGTAATATCCTTAATTTCTGTACTGATTTCCATGTACATATTAAATGGAATATGAGTTCTGTTTCAGGAAAAAGATGTGGTCCTTTATGTAAAGAAAATGATTAAATTGAAAAAGAAAAGAAATGAAAGGACTTAAATGCAAATATGGAAAGTTTAAGGTTAGGAAAGAAAGGTAGACAAAAATGTGGGGTCTTAAAGTGTAATTTTAGCCAAATAAAGGTACTTAAGTGCAAAGAAGAAAAAGTTCCCTGGGGCTAAAGTATAATTAAAGAAAATTAGGCCAGAAGTGGTTTGGACTGACCGGTGGCATTTCAGTCCCAGATTTTACTAGAAGATAGGGCAAGTGACGCTGGGTAATCCAGCCTAATACTAGAATTTTTGAAGACTCCAGATAGCCAGAAAAGGACTGATCGTCCAAAAGTTATAAAAATTTATACCGGATACCCTAGATTTCAGATATAAGTAAGAAATTACAGGATGATGCACCTTTATGGGGCGGATGTCAGGAAACGGACAGAGTACCGATAGGAGGTCTGTAGAAAAAGTTATTCACAAATTAGCAAATCCAGACGGGAGTATCCGGGTAGGAGATTTATCGATTTTTTTAAAGGGGCTGAATGCGATCGGATGACTTCAGTCAGATGACTGTTATAACCCACAAGGATGCCTGAACACAGTAGGACACTGTATCTGGGAAAAGGAGCCGGTGTCCAGAAAGGTGTATAATCGGTAAATAATAATTAAAATATTCGGTAAACTGGGGCAGAGGAAGATTCCTCGTAATGCGTTCCATACAGGTAATGGACCCAGGAAGCCCAAAAATGGCGCCATTAGAGGCCCAATAAGACTCTTGGACTGATAGGTGGGCCAGTGTCCAGCGAAACCCTGAAAAAGTGCAAAATTACGAAAATGCCCCTGTGTTGTACAAAAAGGGTAGCAGATGAATGGAGGGCATTCTGGTCATTCTGGATAGGACTAGAGGCTAAGACATATCTAAATAAGGTTGACTAGAGCCAGTATATGCTTTGACCAGGTTCAAAAAGGTGTCAAATGACGATTTTGCCCTTAGGGTTAAAATAGGACAAGATAGGGCACCAAGGGCATTTTGGTCATTTCGCAGGGGATCTGTAATTGAGTCTGGACCCAGTATTAAAAATTTAATGATATAAAGGGTCTAGATACTAAATGTGAGGTCAGTAGACATAAAAAGGATTTTCAGAAAAATCAGATTCAGAAAACAGCACATTTTTCGAGGAGACGGACCGGGCCGGTACCGGATTAGACCGGAAAGCTTCCAGAAGGCTCTAGCTCCCTCTCAATTTTGTCACATGAAGAATGTGGGTGGTGAGGTGTCCCATGAGTTGGCATTGAGTGATGTCATGCATGATGCAGTAAAAGGAATTAAAGAAAATAGGAAATTCAGGAAAAACCAGGACCACAGGATCATAAGTCTTCCAAATTACAAGATTGCCATTGCTCAACACTATAAATACCCCCCTAGCTTCTCATTTCGGCACAAACAAGAAAGAGAGGAAGAAAGAAGTTCTTGAGAGAGAAAGTGAGAGAAAGAAAGAAGTAAGGAAGTTCTGGTGAAGTTGGAAGTAGTAGAGAAGTTCTGAAGCTCTGCTTTTGAGGTAGCAACTAATCCTAGCTCTTATGTAATGCCTTTGTGATTTGTTGTGCTTTTGTTTGGTTGGATTGTTGTCTTATATGTTATGCTTGAAGCTCTATTCCAATGCTATGATCATATGTTATTGAATATGGAAGCATGCAGCATACTTATCTGTACACAATCACAAGCAAGCAACGTCACTCTGCATTACATATATTGTTATGATTATTGCTACTGGGATTCTTTTGAATCTCATTCCCAAATATAACATTACAGGGGAGGTTCTGTCAAAATAAAATTTGGAAATCTTAAGAGACGCCGTTATGCTGCCAAAATTCCGGCAAGAAAGCAGGAACAGGGAAAGGAACTGATACGTACTATGTACGTAGTGCTGTCTAAGGAGGCTGGAAGTGAGTGGACCCAGCAGGTTCATCCAGTCTTTCCTGGGTACTACGTAGAATGGTAGTTCTCATGAGGGAATTACCGAATTGGTACAACATCGGTTACTTTCTAAAGAAGAATTGTAGCAGTTATGCTGCCGGATTTTAGACAGTGAAGATGTAATAAAAATATGAGGGGGTTAATCATGCACTAATATATAATAGTTGATTATTTAATATTAATTGTTATCTGGCATGTATGACTGATATGTGTTGGTTGTATGCATGTGTATGTAAAGACTAAATGCTGAAAATAGGCTCAGTGAACAGTAATTCGTGAAGACCTATTCATATTTGATAAATCATTAAAAATAGCAAATGATTGAATTAATGTACAAAAGTTTTAGGGTAAAAAGTAGACATACTAAGATTTAATTTTATATATATAGTGCCTCATTTGTATGTATACACGAAAAGATATAAATTGTTAAAGTTGGGACCAGAATGTTGGATTCAGGAGAAAGTCATTGGATGAACAGTAGATTGAAACATTGACCCATGTTGAATTTGTCAAGGATTGGTCAACCAATGATTTTTCCCTGAAATATACTTGAGTTATGTTCATGTATCAATTTGAACCACTTCATTTTGATTTTTCTAGAATTAGTTATGAATTTTCAAAGTCAGGTCACTCATCTGGAATTTGCCACAGTGAACAGTACCCGATATGAATAAAATTTCAGATTAAGAGTTTAGACTTCAATGACCCTAAAAGTGGTTCTAAGTGCTACTGAATGGTCCTTAAGATGTATAAAAATAAGGATGTGACAGTTATCATCAAATTCGCATGAAACAGGGAGATGAATGGAAAACAGCTTTTAAAACTAAATTTGGATTGTATGAATAGTTGGTTATGCCCTTTGGGTTGACCAATGCACCTAGTACATTCATGAGCTTAATGAATCATGTTTTTCGTTCATTTATTGGAAAAATTATGGTTATCTACTTTGATGATATTCTTGTTTACAGCAGAACTTTAGATGACCATGTTATGCACTTGTGTGAGGTGTTTAAAACTCTTAGAGAAAACAGCTTGTATGCTAATTTTCAAAAATATTCTTTTTGCATGGATTCTGTTGTGTTTCTTGGTTTTGTTGTAGGTGCTCAAGGGATCCGTGTGGATGAAGAGAAGGTTGTCTTTGAGCCTGGAGACTGGGTTTGGGTACACTTGCGAAAGGAGAGGTTTCCAGAACAACGAAAGTCTAAGTTGCAGCCAAGAGGAGATGGCCTTTCCAAGTCCTAGAGCGAATCAATGATAATGCTTATAAAATAGATTTGCCTAGCTCTTACGGTAATGTAAGTGCTACATTTAATGTGACTGATTTATCTCTCTTTGATGCTGTAGATTCGAGGACGAATCCTTTTGAGCAGGGAGGGAATGATAGAGGAGCATGGCATTATCAAGCATCAAAGGAAGACCAAAACACGGAGCGTGGAGCCTAAGCTAAAAGATGGAAGTCCAATATTCTAAAAGACCCATTACAAGGCATTGCAGGCCCAATGATGAGAGCAAGGACCAAATCTATGAAAGAGGCATTGAATTATTTGATAAAAGATCTTAAAGAGTTAGAACCTATTTATTTGGAAGAGGCATTGAATTATTTGATAAAAGATCTTAAAGAGTTAGAACCTATTTATTTGGAAGAAGCATCCCTCAATCAGCCCATCAAGAGTCCAAACATGGTGATTACATTACTAGAAGCCAAACAAGATGATGCACAAGGCCCATGTGCAGTCCAGATTGAAGAATTCACTCAAAATACCATGTGACAAGCATGTGCCTTGGAGGAGGAGTATAAGTGACGTCCAAGAATATTCAAGAAGCATCAAGAAGGCGTCTTTATGTATTAGTTATGGTTTAATTTCATTTTTTTTTAAGTTTCCATTTCTATTTGCATTAAATAAGGCCTTTTGGTCAAAGATTACATAAGAATATTTTAGGTTAGTTTCCTATTTTTAGGTAGCAGCCTTTTTCTTCAAGAAAAGGTAATTTTCCTATTTCCTTTAGCCTTAATTGGTGCCAACCAAGATAGTCAATCATCATTAAGGCACATTTATGGCATTTATGACGTAGGGTTTTTTTATTCTAGATTGTTCTTTTGCTGCCTATGTAAGGCTAAGTTTTTTGTAATTGAAGCATATTTGAATAAATGAATTTTAGAGAATTTTATTTCTCTTGAGTGAGCTTTGCTTGCCGCCTCATATTCTCGTGGGAATACTCGACTGTATCAAGGGCTGATCATCCTTGTGGTGTCTCCATGGCTAGGGTTGTAAGAGACAGGTTCTCTTAAGGTCCTACCTTCGATCGTTCGTCTAGTTTCCTAACTTGTCTCTAGCTGATCCGTATTCGTACCTTATATCAAAGACTCAATAAACTCCCTGTTAAGCTCAAAAGACTCTGGTTTAGTGTCATCTCCAAGGACGCACAGCAGCTCAGCCTTGCATTGCTATCTGAACTCCAGCAGTAACTATCAGTACAGCAGCAGTAGTCATGTGGAAATGGAAGGAGAAGATGGAGATGATGAACTGTAGAACTTTCCTCTGGTTCTATAAACTAGAACAGAGGAAAGTTACAGAAGAGAAATGGAGAAGGAGAAACAGAGATGGTGTGTGTGAGATGAGATGGAATGATGGATGGAATATGTAAATGGTGAGAGAGCTGCGTATGAAGTGTCAGGTCCAGGTGATGAATCATATGGAATACTGTACAGATAGTTTGATATATAGGGGAAGTCTGAAATGCATGAGTAAGTCAATAGAGCTGTCCAGATGTCCTCAGCTGTGAGCACATGATCTGGTATTCTGTTTACAGCATATGCTCCCCACTTGCTGTTAACAACTTGCTAATTCTATTCAGATGGAGTATGCTAATGTGTGAACAGTATCAGACGCATGAACAGTGCTCAACTCATGCATGATCTCCCACTTGTAGTTTGTTATTAGCCCTTATTTGCAGTCTGTTAAGTCCAGCTATGCAATTCATCACATGCTTAAATCACATTCTGCCCAGTTGTCCCTTCTGTCATTCGCTGATTGATCTCTGCATTGAAGTTTGGTCGCGACTATAGGCACATCAGGTCGCGACCAATATTTACAGAGAACGCTTCTTCTTTGCTGGTTGACGTATGGTCGCGATGGTGAATACCTAAGGTCGCGACTAAAGTCCAAAGGGAAGCTCTACTTTTCTGATTGATTGTTGTGTTGACCTGAAATGGACATTTAATAGATTGTTTATCCAATTAAGCACTAAAATCACATCATTCAAATTCCCACTTGTCCAATTGCACATTATTAACTAATTTGCTCAACATAGTAGTAAATGTGGATAAGATTCAATAATAAACTCTCTTTTAAAATATTAAAAATCAGTACAAATATGAGTTTATCAACTCCCCCACACTTAGCTTTTGCACTCCGAGCAAAATTATGGATCAAAACTGAATTTAAACACGCATGTTCAGCGCAATTGGCAAAGTAGATTTAGCATGAGTACTTGCAATCATTGATCTTTCCCTTCAACGGGCAATAATCCAAGCTATTCTCATATCAATCAAAGAATCTAACTCATGCAATTCAATCATAGTAAGCAACTAGGTCTAGATTTCCTCACAAGGCATCGTGTTCACTCCCTCTCTTATCAAGGTAATTTCACTCAACCATCTAGCTTAGGCTTCCCATAGGCTTGTAACCATCCTACATCTCCACTACTAAATGCCACAAGAGTTATGAATCAAAGGGTCTTTATTAGGGTTGTAATGATGGAAAGGCTAGATGATGAAATAGAAATGCATGTCAATGATTAATGAAATACTGCACACAATCAAAGTTCCAATCATACAGCTACAGAAATTGACAAGTCACAAACTATCTTCCATTAATACAAGTTGAATACACTTTTTGCATTTGGTTTCTTTTGTTTCTCTTTTCTTTGTACTTTCCTTTTCTTTTCTCTGTATTTTTCCTTTGTTTTCTCTATTGAACCAGATAAAAATTTATTGAGGTTCAGACATTCAACAATTGGTTGCAACTTGACCGTTATACATAATTAAAGAATCACTACAGCAGCAACTATTTGTACAGTATTCATTAATCAAGGATGAATTTTTTAAAGAAAATGAAGGTCTCAAAGGGGTAAAGCAAAGGATTTAATATTTATGTGAGTTTTGTTTGGTCAAGAGGGTTTTGAAAGAAATGCCCTTATCATTTTCACAATTCCATGGAGCTAATGTGGTTTTGAATCAAGGATTGAGACAAGTTCTGCAAAGTTACCAAACTCGATGGTGTCACACAATGTAAAGGAATATATGTTGAAGGCTCAAAATGCTTCCAGCTGGCTTACTGATAAACTCATATTTGTATTGATTTTTAATATGTTAAAAGAGAGTTTATTATTGATTTTATCCACATTTACTACTATGTTGAGCAAATTAGTTAATAATACGAAATTGGACAAGTGGGAATTTAAATGATGTGATTTTAGTGCTTAATTGGATAAATAATCTATTAAATGTCTATTTCAGGTCAATACAGCAATCAATCAGTAAAGTAGAGCATCCCTAAGGAATTCAGTAGCGACCTGATGTACTCAACGTCACGACCATACGTTCAATCAGCAAAGAAGAGCATTCTCTGTAAATATTAGCCGCGACCTGATGTACCTACCGTTGCGCCCAAACTTTAATGTAGAGATCAATCAACGAATGACTTAAAGGAGAGGACAGCTAGACAAGAGGAGATGGAAGCATGTGCTGCTGAAGAAGAGCATTCACGTGGGAAATATGGCTGAGAAGATAGATTCAGTCATGCATGTGCTGGATCTAGGAGCTAATAACAGAAACAATTAGGTTGACAGCTGGAACATTGCTGCAACAGATTGAACATGTGTTGGATCCAGATATGATAACTGATTACAAGTAGGAGATCAAGCATGTGCTGTAACAGAACATAACTCCACACATCTGGTACTGTTCACACATCAGCACACTTCATACCAGATTTCACTCATCCATTCTGTCGCCTCACACACATTCATGCCAGCTGCCATTCACTCCACTCAGCACACATCAGCTCACTCCTTCCACACCTCTATATATCACATAGATTACACAGCAGGGAGGCATTCAATCATACTCTACATAACACACATTCATATCACTCACGAGGACCATCTTCTTGTTCTCCATATTCATTTTCTCTCCTGCAACTTTCCTCTATTCTAGTCAATAGAAACAGAGGAAAGTTCTGCATATCCATTTTATCTTTATCTTCTCATTCTTCTTCCATCATGACTACTGCTATGCTTTCTATTGCAACTGGAGTTCAGAAGACAATGCAAGGCTAAGCTGTTGTGCTCTCTTGGAGATGACACCAAACCAGAATCCTCGAGCTGAACAGGGAGTTCACTGTATTTTAAATTCAGATTTGGTTGTATCGAGTTGATGTAATTAATTCTGCGATTATTAATGCAATTAGAGATGTAGATGACAAAGAAGTAGGGGACCGAGTTGGATTTCTTATTTCTGCATAAATGATCCTCTGATTGATTCTCACCTTTGATCGAGTTGAACTTAGCTGTGATTAATTGAAGCGATTCTGATTAATTCATATTCTTCTATCTTTGAGTTGAATGATTCATATTCTCTATTCAATGTCTGCGAGTTGTAGCTTTAAGTAAGATTTAGCTAGCGAGTTGTTAGCTAACATATTCTAATTCAACTAATCAACTTCTCATATTCTGTGGATAATGAAGGTAAGGTAATCTCTGAGGGAACACACTTGTCATTGATTCATTTCACCATCTTAATCACTTAAAATCAGAAACAATAGCATAGAATTTACATTCAGTTTTAGTTCAATCATCCCATCACACAATCATCTCATTAACTTGTTAATTTGTGGCTCATTAGATTAATTAGGAACTTAGCAATCCATTTAGGCTCCTTGTGAATCGACCTAGGTTAGCCTCCACTTACTATTAGTTAGCTTAGTTTCTTTGATAATTAGAAACGACAGTTATCAAAATGGCGTCGTTGCCGGGGAGCCTTACTTGTTAACGTTTCCTAAGCAATCTCCTGGGCCTCAAAAACATAAAGAGTAGGTAGTTGTTTTAGTTTTTCTGTGAATGTTATGTTTTATATATGTTAAGTCACGACCATTTGGCTTCTTAGTCGCGACTAAAGTGCTCTGTGATTTCTAGTCACGACCATATTCACATTGGGTTGCAACCAAAAATCAGTTTTCAACTCAGATTTGCTGTCTGTAACTTTTAGTCACGACCGGAGTATGGTAACTGTCGTTTTAATTATCAAGCAAACTAAGCTAACTAATATAAAGCGGAGGCTAACCTAGGTCGGATCACGAGGAGCTACCGGATGTTAGAGTTCCTAATTAATCTATTGAGCCACAATTTAACAAATTAAGCAGATGAGTTGTGTGTGAACTAAAACTGAATGTAAATTCTATGCTATTGTTTATAATTTATGTGTTTATAATGGCGAGATGAATGAATGATGACAAGTGTGTTCCTTTGGAGATTACCTTACCTTCATTATCCATAGAATATCAAGAGTTAATCAGTTGAATTAGAATAGGTTAGCTAATAACTCGCTAGCTAAATCTCAATCAAAGCTACAACTCACAGACATCAATAGAGAATAGGAATCATTCAACTCAGAGATAGTAGAATATGAATATTAATCAGAGGATCTTTAATGTAGAAATAAGGAATCCAACTCGGTTCCCTACTTCTTTGTCATCTACTACTCTAATTTAATCAATAAACTAGAAGTAAATACATCAACTAGATACAGTTAAATCTGACTTAAAGACTCAATAAACTCCCTGTTAAGCTCGAAAGACTCTGGTTTAGCGTCATCTCCAAGGACGCACAGCAGCTCAACCTTGCATTGCTATCTGAACTCCAGCAGTAACCATCGGTACAGCAGCAGTAGTCATGTGGAAATGGAAGGAGAAGATGGAGATGATGAACTGCTAAACTTTCCTCTGGTTCTTGATAAACTCATATTTGTACTGATTTTTAATATGTTAAAAGAGAGTTTATTATTGATTCTTATCCACATTTATTACTATATTGAGCAAATTAGTTAATAATATGAAATTGGACAGGTGGGAATTTAAATGATGTGATTTTAGTGCTTAATTGGATAAATAATCTATTAAATGTCCATTTCAGGTCAACACAGCAATCAATCAGCGAAGTGGAACGTCTCTGTGAAATTAAGTCCCGACCTTATTGATTCACCGTCGTGACCAAACTTCAATCAGCAAAGAAGAAGCGCTCTCTGTAAATATTAGTCGCGACCTGATGTATATAAGGTCATGACCAAACATCAAATACAGAAATCAACCAGCGAATGACAGAAGGGACAGCTGGACAGAAAGGTGATTTAAGCATGGGATGGATTGCATAGCTGGACTTAACAGATTGCAAGTGGGAGATCAAACATGTGCAGCAACAAAAATGAACTCCACACATCTGGCACTGGTCAGTGCGCACTGTACACATCAGCACACTCCATCTGAACAGAATGAGCAAGTTGCAACAGCAAGTGGGAAGGATGTGCTGAACAGAATACCAGATCATGTGCTGACAGCTGGAGCACATCTGGACAGCTCCATTGACTCACTCATGCATTTCAGACTTCTCCTATATATCACATATTCTGTATAGCATTCGGGGATCACTCATCATCCGGACCAGACACTTGATACGGAGATCACTCTTCTCACACCTCACCATTCATTCCATTCAGCTCCATTCCATCTGCTTCCCCATTCATTCACGCATCCATCTATTCTTCTTCTCCTTCTTCATTTTCTTTTCTGCAACTTTGCTCTGTTCTAGTTAATAGAACCAGAGCAAAGTTCTACAGCTCATCATCTTCATTTTCTCCTTCCATTTCCACATGACTACTGCTGCTGTACCGATGTTTGTTGCTGGAGTTCAGATAGCAATGCAAGGCTGAGCAGCTGTGCTTCCTTGGAGATGACACCGAACCAGAATCTTAGAGATGAAACAGGGAGTATCATTGAGTCTTCAATTCAGATGTACTTGTATCGAGTTGATATGTTTACTTCTGGTTTATTGATTCAATTAGAGTAATAGATGACAAGGAATTAGGAACCGAGTTGGATTCTTTCTTCTTACAGTAATGATCATTTGATTAATATTCATATTCTATTATCTCTAAATTGAACAATACTTATTCTCTATTAATGTCTGCGAGTTGTAGTGTTAATTGAGATTTAGCTAGCGAGTTGTTAGCTAACCTATTCTAGTTCAATTGATTAACTCTTGATATTCTGAGGATAATGAAGATAAGGCAATCTCCAAGGGAACACACTTGTCATTATTCATTCATCTCATCATCTTAATCACATAAAAACAGAAACAATAGCATAGACTTTACATTCAGTCCTTAGTTGATAGTCCAAACCATAACTCATATGCTTAACTTGTTAAATTGTGGCTCAATAGATTAATTAGGAACTCTAACATTCAGTAGCTCCTTGTGATCCGACCTAGGTTAGCCTCCACTTACTATTGGTTAGCTTAGTTTTGTTTGATAATTAGAAATGACAGTTATCAGTTCTATTAACTAGAACAGAGGAAAGTTGCAGAAGAGAAATGGAGAAGGAGAAAGAGAGATGGTGTGTGTGAGATGAGATGGAATGTGTGAATGGTGAGAGAGCTGCGTATGAAGTGTCAGGTCCAGGTGATGAATCATATGGAATACTGTACAGATAGTTTGATATATAGGAGAAGTCTGAAATGCATGAGTGAGTCAATGGAGCTGTCTAGATGTCCTCCAGCTGTCAGCACATGA
Source organism: Leucaena leucocephala (assembly GCA_037074615.1). Classification (NCBI taxonomy): domain Eukaryota; kingdom Viridiplantae; phylum Streptophyta; class Magnoliopsida; order Fabales; family Fabaceae; genus Leucaena; species Leucaena leucocephala. The sequence continues at coordinate 8,093,541 of CM073545.1, forward strand.
TCTGGTATTCTGTTTACAGCACATGCTCCCCACTTGCTGTTAACAACTTGCTCATTCTGTTCAGATGGGGTATGCTAATGTGTGAATAGTATCAGACGCGTGAACAGTGCTCAACTCATGCATGATCTCCCACTTGTAGTCTGTTATCAGCCCTTATTTGCAGTCTGTTAAGTCCAGCTATGCAATTCATCACATGCTTAAATCACCTTCTGTCCAGTTGTCCCTTCTGTCATTCGCTGATTGATCTCTGCATTGAAGTTTGGTCGCGACTACGGGCACATCAGGTCGCGACCAATATTTACAGAGAACGCTTCTTCTTTGCTGGTTGACGTATGGTCGCGACGGTGAACACCTAAGGTCGCGACAAAAGTCCAAAGGGAAGCTCCACTTTGCTGATTGATTGTTGTGTTGACCTGAAATGGACATTTAACAGATTGCCTATCCAATTAAGCACTAAAGTCACATCATTCAAGTTCCCACTTGTCCAATTGCATATTATTAACTAATTTGCTCAATATAGTAGTAAATGTGGATAAGATTCAATAATAAACTCTCTTTTAAAATATTAAAAATCAGTACAAATATGAGTTTACAACTCCCCCACACTTAGCTTTTGCACTCCGAGCAAAATTATGGATCAATGATCCATATTCTCTATTCAATGTCTGCGAGTTGTAGCTTTGAGTAAGATTTAGCTAGCGAGTTGTTAGCTAACATATTCTCTATTCAATGGCGCCATTTTTTGGCTTCCTGGGTCCATCACCTGTATGGTACGCATTATGAGGAATCTTCCTCTGCCACAATTTACCTAATATTTTAATTATTATTTACCGATTATACACTTTTCCGGACACCGGCTCCTTTTCCCAGATACAGTGTCTTACTGTGTTAAGGCATTCCTGTGGGTTATAACAGTCATCTGACTGAAGTCATCCGATCGCATTCAACCCCTTTAAAAATACCGATAAATCTCCTACCCGGATCCCCGGAGGCCTCACACTCCGTTTGAATTTTTTATTTTGTGAATAACTTTTCCTACAGACCTCCTATCGGTATCCTGTCAGTTTCCCGACATCCGCTCCATAAAGGCGCATCATCCTGTATTTTCTCACTTATATCTGAAATCTAGGGTATCCGGTATTAATTTTTATAACTTTTGGACGATCAGTCCATTTCTGGCTATCTGAAGTCTTCAAAAATTCCGGTATTAGGCTTGGTTACCCGGCGTCACCTGCCCTACCTTCTGATAGAATATGGGACTGAAATGCTGTCGGGCGGTGCAAACCACTTCTGGCCTATTTTCTTTAATTATACTTTAGCCCCAGGGAACTTTTCCTTCTTTATAATTAAGTCCCTTAATTTGGCTAAAATTACACTTTAAGACCCCACATTTTTGTCTACCTTTCTTTCCTAACTTTAAGCTTTCCATAATTGCATTTAGGTCCCTTAATTTCCTTTCTTTTGCAATTTAATCCTTTTCTTTACATAAAGGACCACATGTTTTTCCTGAAATAGAGCTCATATATTCCGTTTAATCTGTAAATAGGAACCAGTACAGAAAATTAAGGATATTACAAAAACCGCGTATGAACCTCACTGTATCGTAGGGCTAGTTTTATCTTGATCCAGAGTTTAAGTTCAACTTTGAAAAATCATAACAATTCGAGTTCTTAACCAAATGAGGTGTTCTTTGTGTCCATTTAAAGATATGGATCTTATCTAGTCATACCAAATTTCACATAAAAACTCGCTGGATAATCTGCTCAAACTATCGCTGGAAGTAGACTGCCTCTCATCGGATCCAGTGCATGCATTCATTTTACAAACCAATATATCATCACATAAATTAAAGGCATGCTTTCCAAGTCATACACCATTCATACATCCACAATTACCTCCTTCCTTGTGATGTTCCAGCACCTAGATCATGGTTATGGGGGAGTGAGATTCAGGGGAATCTCAGTAGCAAATAATACCAAACAATGCATGTATTAATGTAAAGACTTGTGCTTGCTTGTGAAAGTGTTATTATAGTGTGATGAGCATGCTTCCATGTATCATATGAAATACAATTGGCCAAAGAAATCATAAAATAACAGAGCTTCAATCATCTACCATATACACACAATTCAACCAAGCCATAGCACAATCAAGCATACATTACATACATACAAGTTTAGGGTAAGTCCACTACCTGGGATTTAAGCTTTCTTTCTTATGCTTGCACTTGCTTCCCAACCTTTCCAATCATGAAGCTTTTTGGTCAATCATTCCCCAACATCTTCTTAGAGGTTTCAAGGTCCTAAACACATTCATATTCATTACATAATCCATTAAGACCATGAACTCAAACACTACTCAAGACTACCTCTCTTGAACCTTTAACTTGCTTTAACTAACATAACTTTCTTTAATCTTTGCCAATTAACTTGGCCTTTGAACCAATTGATGTCTTGACCTTAACCTACACAATTTCACCTTTTGAATCCATTTATGAACTCAAAATAACCAAATTCTAGCAACAATACACTGTTCTATACAGATTTGGAAAAGCATACATAAATCTTCCAAAAATTCTCATTTTGATTCCAATGCTTTCCATACTTGTTCCTCCACTTTTCCCCCACACATAATCTCATTTTAAGACCATTGGAAGCATCAAAATCATGAAATTCAAATCACTGTTCACGCGAGTGAACAGTACCATGAGGAATTTTCAACATTATAACTTTAATTCCAATGGTTTCCAAGGTTCAAAACCTTTCCAATCCTACACAAAATCATCATATAAACTTAATGGAAGCATTAAATCGTTCAAATTCCATTTCCTTCTATCATGAACAGTGTATGAACAGTGCAACCGAAATGGTAAAGTCAAGAACATCAACTTACTTCACAACCAAGCATGTAACTAACTTGTTTAAGCTTGTCTTAACTATCTATGATTTAAAACTCATATTCCTTTCACATATACACAAAAATTCCAGCAGGATTTCCCCAAGATTTAAGCCTAAAAATCACTTAAACTCAAGCACAAACCATAAGACAAAAGGTAGAAGCAAGGAGACAACTTACCTTACTTGCTCCTTCAAGACCCTTGCTTCTTCCTTGTTTTCTTCCACTTTCCTTCTCTAGAACTCACTTCTCTTTCTAAAGGAGCTCTTGGGTGTGAAGAATGAATGGAAAGGGGGGGTATTTATAGCAAAAGTCATGTTCCATTTGAAGGCCAAGATCACCTTGGGAACTATTTGATCTAATGGTTAAAGGTTTGATCTTGGAATGTCTTTTCACTTTTCACTCATAACCTTACCACCATGACATCACTAGCATGGCCTCTCTTGGTACACCTAACCCTTCCTCTTTTTGGGTGCCATTTTGAAGTCCTTGTGGGTCCCACCATGTGCAACACCTAATTCTTACTTTATTCTCTTTTTCTTTCTTTTCAAAAATCCATAAATTATTCATTATTGGACTTGGGCTCCAAGATAACTTTTGGGTCTTATTGGGCTGGCCTAGGACGAGATGTTGGGCCTCTTTTAGGTCCAATAGCTAATTGGTACAAATCCCAATGTACATTCCTTATACCGATATCCTTAAATTATCCTGATCTCAGAATAAATGCTAAACACCTCCTTTAATTGTTCTAACATTTTTAGAAATTCATTCTAATATAAAATAAATTCTCTACAAAGTTTCATAATTTTTTGAGACCCAGAAGTCCTGTTAAAAATTACATATGTTTCCTTTAACCCTTTATCGGTGTCCTTTTTCACCGTAAATTCCATAATTAATTCTACAGGACTCCTTTTTGACTTCTAGCAACTCCATAAATTATCATATTAATTATAATAATTTACTATCAAATTTCCTCTGATATCCATCCATTGTGTGAAATGACCAAAATGCCCTCTATTTACATCTGGTTTCTTAGGGCATCACAGTGGCATTTTTATAATTTTGCACTTTGGCTCTTAGACTTTCTTCCTCTTCCAATTAATCCTTTTCTTTACAAAAATATGGCCACATCTTTTCATAAAAATCTCATATATTTTATTCAACCTGTACATACAACTTAGGACAGAAATTTTAGGATGTTACATTTCTCTCCCCCTTAAAATAAATTTCGTCCTCGAAATTTACTTAGTACCTTAGTCAACAATCTTAAATGTACATCCTCTTTAAATCTCTTTCTACTTTATGACTAAGAATCGGGGTATCCATCTCTTATCTTTTATCTTATTATCTAGCAGAGTACTTTCAATATCTGCTTCATGTCCTTCCTTGAGAGAGAATTTTTCATATCATTAGATGTTCTCATCATCGTTAATCACTTAACATCATACAGAGAGAGGACTTATGTAACTATCCATTCTTTACTTTTGCTACTAAATAGGAGAACATACTCTATCATGCATAATGCCTGGCCCTCAAATTGCAGGACTGCATACCTGCTCATAAATGTGAAGCTCTAACATCGGAGCTCAAGCATATTTACAAACATAATATAATGCCTGGCATTTTATGCAAGGAGTGAAAGCTCTCATATCTATCTCTAGCATAACATTTGTCATCTTATCCCTTTTTCAATAAGGGGCCTCTCTATTTGGTCAAAAAAATGCACATTTCTCATTGCGTTCCACCTTACACAGTTATCATAGTGTATCTCATTACATACTTCTAATGCTGTATCATAGCATATCTAGCCAGGTCTGGCTATATCATGGCGTATCTTACTCCTTAACATCTTGGTGTAACTCCGGGGTCTATCTTACTTTAACTTTCCACTTTTCTTACCTTGTCCATCTATACCAACTTCTGTGACAACTGGACCCTTTTTCATTACTCTTTCTTAGACTACTCATGCCTAAACATCTTTCTGGATGAAGGCTACATTACTCTGCTAAGCCTTAGCATTCTCTATCTCATAGAACTAATGGGTTCTATCTTTACTTTAGACCTTCTTCTCTAGGTCTCTCTAGCCTTTTAATCTTTTTATCCTCATCTGGAGGATTTATCTGCTCATACTTTTCTGTTCTCAAAACATATGGGGTTCTCTTCTTTGTTTCACAGGCATACTTCTATAAAACTTTTGAATATCAGCACTCAGACTTTAACTTGGACTCTGTCTTTGTTTAAAGAAAACTAAGTTTAGTCTGTATAATATAGGCTATCTGAGGAAAATCATTATAAATAATTTTTCTGGATGAGTTTATCAACTAGTGAAGCTTCCTTACCTTAACTTCGTCTTTGGCATTCATCTTCCCAAAGAGATACTACATTGTACTCATATCTCATGGCTCATTACTTTCCTTAGGCTAGGTCTAACTGCGACCTCAGGATCTAACTGCGATCAACCGTCAGCCTCTTCAGAATCAACTGTGACTCTGGAACTGTTAGGATCTAACTGCGACCCTGGAGCCATGCTAGGATCTAACTGTGACCCTCCAGAATCTAACTGCGATTCTGTATATCTCCCGAAGATCTTAAACCAACAGACTAAGTTATAGGGTTCACCGCTTCTACTTGTTGATAACTCAATAAAAATTTAGAAATATTACGTTCAGTAGCCCATATTATTGCCCAAGACTTTACTTATTTCCTCTCTTACTCAGGAGTTCCTTCTCATCTTTCTCTTACTGTGGCTTACCATGCCTTGTGCAATCATGGTTTAACCACCTGCCATTACATTCCGCTGTTATGGCCTCATCATAACTTCTCATGTAAATCTGTGCTCTACTGCGAGCCATTTGAACTATGCTCTAACTGAGAGAAGACTGCATCAGATCCAACTCTTATCTGAAGAGTGATCTGTACTCATCTAAATCCAGTCTCTATCTCAGAGTCATCTATTTCAAATCTAACTCTTTCTGTATACCATTCCTTTCAATAGCAATAGCTCTGAGTACTGCATTCGCAAGCCTATAGAAAAACCTGAATCACCCCAATCATAAATCATATCAGAATATCATATCATAACTTATCGTCCCATAAACTGAGACTATCTATCATCCTCAATACATTCCTTATTGCATATCATATGGTATGGGAGCAACAAAATTTTCTCATAACTTCTCACCATATATACTCTACCCTGCATATACTACGAAATAGGAGTATTCATCATGGCATACTCTAACATGCATGTCATTATATGACAACTGTAAGGAGATACAACTATTCATCATCATAATTTGCTCAACCATCCATCATACATTGTAATGAACTAAGTAAGATTCAAAACATATTTCCTTTATCATATTGCCTATCATATCCTGATCATTCATCCTGAAACATCTATCTATTTCACTTAGGCTGCCATGTTACCCTCTTATCAGGGTATAGACTTGACCCTTCTATCGAATAGGGGAGTTACTTTATCTTTAGAACCGTGGCTATCTTTCTTTTTTCTAATCTTGCTTATAGCTACCGCTCTATTGAACTTCTGTGACTACCTGAGAAAACTTTTTCTTTATAACATGAAATCCAATCCGTAAATTAACTCTTTAATCATTCACTCTCTCTGTTCATATATATGAACTTGTCTAAACATTCATCAAAAGGGTTTCTCTTTCTCTATTTAACCTTTAGCCTCACGCTCATCTCTATTTAACTAAGAGGAATACTTTTCATAAACTTTACTCAAGGAATACTTCCCAGGTGAGCGAAACAGTCTCCATTTCTCTGGAGCAACTTTGGTATCTTTCTACTATCTCTTAACTCTTTCCGAGCGTATACATCAGTCTCAATCTACTCTTGACCGGACTATGGTTCCTTCCTGGTCTTTTTCTTCATTCTAACCAACTTAGATCACATAAATCTCATTCATCATCTAGCACCATTACTTGTGTTCTCTAACAGCCCAGCACCCTTCCACATAGATATTGTCCGCTTTCCCCTTAGGCAGCCTTGAGGCCACACGAGAACAAGGTTTTGTTCTCCAGGCACATGAGGACTTTAACCCCTTAGGCACCCGAAAATGCGTCCTCTGGGTATCAGAGCTACACAGTGAATGATATTGTCCCTTCTCCCCTTAGGCAGGCACCTCTGGGCACACACGAGGTCAGGGTTTTGTTTCCCTAGCACTGCCTGCCTACCACTCGTGCCTGCCTACCCCCACTGGGGCGCTTGGTGACGAGGGCGCTTGGTGAGTACTGGAAACGCATTCATGAGGGAAAGGTATCCACACCCTTATAAGGCATGCTTTGTTCACCTCCCCAACCGATGTGGGACTAATATCCTGTTTCAGGGACTTTAACTTTCGAGAACTTGAAGCCATATGTTAGGCTCATTTCTTGCGTAAGCCTTATCCTAACTTTTGATTCTTTTGCTCATAAAAGACTAACTGAACAAAGTCTTTCCAAATGTAGATCTACTGTTGATAGTCACATAGAGGATCTACTTCTGAACATCATCTTAGACTAGCATGTATCTCTATTTCTCATACAATTCAGCTTGCCTACATCATGTACTAAACCTCTAACTGATAACCTTCAGTGAGGCTAGCATCTTCATCCATCATCAGGTCCCTGCGTATCTTCATCGTGACTTGAGTATGAACTAGGCGCAATGTAACACCCTAATTTTTAGGCCTAGAGATGCCAGAAAGAGAAATCAAGGGCATGATCGTAATTATGGGAAAGATCAGGCTGGTAGCCGATGAGTACCATATTTTGCCAGAAAATAGAGAAAATTATGTTGATCATTTCACTGAACTATGAAATGTGCATATGAGGTCTCTAGGTGTATGAAAGAATTAGAAATGTGACCAGGGGTAAAATGGTCATTTTTGAAAAGTGTGCGCGGGAGCGTACTTTCAGGCCAAAATAGCCCGGTCCGGATAAAATATCTGAAAATACCGGAAGATAGAGAAAAGGATTCCGGATTGAATGACGCAACACAGAATTTTGATTTGAGGTCCCAATTTTTCTGTAAAAATCCTCGAAGATGGGGAATTACAGTTATAATCGGTAAAGGAGAGGCAGTCCGAATAGAGATGATCGGACTATGGCCAGAGGCCATACAGTATTGTCTAAGGCCCGTAGAGACACCAGGGAAGGCCCAAGCCCATAATACCAGTTTAGTGGTAAGAGGGGCCGGTGTCCGGGAAAAATGTGCAAAATGACGAAAATGCCCTTATGTTATAGAATAACTGAAGAATAAGTAAAGGGTATTTTGGTCATTTGGCTAAGGTTAGACAGTCAAGAAGGGGTATCGGATAGTTGACCAGGGCCAGAGAATACTCTGGTAAAATATGAAAAGACAATAATGCCCCTAGACCTAGTAAAGGAAATGAAAGGACTTAAGTGCAGTTATGGAAAGTTTCAAGGCCAAAAAGGAAAGTAGACAAAAATGTGGGGTCCTTAAGTGTAATTTTAGCCAAATAAAAAGGGACTTAAATGAAAAGAAGAAAAGTTCCCTGGGGCTAAATTGTAATTAAAGAAAGTCAGGCCGGAAGTGGTTTGGACTGTCCGAAAGCATTTCAATCCCAGAATTCAGATCTAGGTGAGAAAATACAGGATGATAAGTCCTTATGGGACGGATGTCGGGAAACTGACAGAATACCGATAGGAGGCCTGTAGAAAAAGTTATTCGCAGATTAGAAAATCCAGACGGGAGTGTGAGGCCTCCGGGTATCCGATAGGGAGATTTATCGGTATTTAAAAAGGGACTGAATGAGTTCGGATGACCTCGGTCAGATGACTGATATGACTCACAGGGATACCTGAACACCGCAGGCCAGTGTATCGGACAGAAGGAGCCGGTGTCCGGATAGGTGTATAAACGGTGAATAATAGATAAAATATTCAATAATTATTAACGGGGGGAAGATTCCTCGTAATGCGTGCCATGAGGATATTGGACCCAGAAAGGCCCAATAATGGCGCCAACAGAGGCCCAGTAAGATACTTGGACTGATAGGTGGGCCAGTGTCCGGCAGAACCCCGGAAAAGTGCGAAATTACGAAAATGCCCCTGTGTTGTACAAAAGTGTAACAGATGAATGAAGGGCATTTTGGTAATTCTGAATAGGCCCAGGAGCCAAGGTACATACAGATAAAGTTACTGAGAGTCAGTATATACCCTGACAGAGTACAGAAGGGTATGAAATGACGATTTTACCCTTAGGGTTAAAATAGTGCAAGAAAGGGCACCCAAGGGTATTTTGGTAATTTGCCAAGGGCTGTTTCTTGGGAATCGAGCTATCAGAGTACTTGGGCTTGATCAGGATCCAAGATAACATTCCCAGAGCCCAAAAAAACGTAGGCCCAGTGATATGTGAGAAAAAGTGGCATTAAAATACTATTTTAATGCTGTTTCAATAAAGTAAAGTTACTCGGTCGGCACGATAACCGAGGAGGCGATCAGATAAAGTCCTGGATTTATCTGGATAGCATTGGAAGACGTGACAGGTGCCAGTAAGATGACATATGGCGCCAACATAAAGGCAGAAGAAAAAGTTGAGGACACGTATTACGAGGTAAGAGACTGGACCGGTGAGTCAGCATACTGAGTCAGCTGCTGAGGTGTCCAGGATTTCAGACATGTGATAAATGTGGCGCTGAGGTGTCCTGGTGAGGTGTCCCAATGATGTCATGCATGATGCAGTAAAGCAGGAATTAAAGAAAATAGGAAAAACCAGGACCGCAGGATCAAAGTTCATAGAAACTGCAGAATTGCCATTGAAGGCAATTATAAATACCCCCCTCCATTCCATTTTCATTCACGCATAGCTTGGGTAAGGGAGAGAAAGAAGAGAGAGAAGGAGAAGGAAAGGAAGAGAGAAAGGAGAAAAGGAAGTAAGGAAGTTCTGGCGGAGCTGGAAGCAGAATAAGGATAATGGAGTTCTGCTAAGCTAGCCAGGTAGTAACTAATCCTAGCTTTTATGTAATGGCTTTGTGATTTGTTGTGCTATTGTTTGGTTGGATTGTTGTCTTATATGTTATGTCTGAAGCTCTGCTATAATGCTATGATCATATGTTATTAAGCATGGAAGCACGCAGCATACTTATCCGTACACAATCACAAGCAAGCACTGTCACTCTGCATTACATATATTGTTATGATTGTTGCTACTGAGATTCCCCGAATCTCATCCCAATAAATAACCCATTACAGGGGAGGTTATGTCAAAATGAATTCTGGGAATTTTAAGAGACGCCGTTATGCTGCCGAACTAAAGACTGAACATCAGTATATGATAAGTACTGTGTACGTAGTGCTGTCTAAGGAGGCTAGAAGTGAGTGGACCTAGCCGGTTCATCTAGTCTTTCCTGGGTACTACGTAGAATGGTAGTTGTCATGAGGGGATTACCGAATCAGTACGGTTCAGTTCTTTGTATAGCGGTTATGCTGCCGGATTTCAGGCAGGAAAAGATGTAATAGAGATATGAGAATTTATGTACATGGCCAGATGTAAAACAACTTATTATTTAATAATAATTGTTGTTTGGCATGTTTGACTGATATATGATGGATGGATGTATATGTATGCAAAGTAGAAATGCTGGAAATTACCACTGTGAACAGTAACACGTAGTGATAAGGTCATGTTTGATAAATGATTAAAAATAGTAAATGGATGAATTAATGTATGATATTTTTACGGTAGATAGTAGACATACCAAGATTTAATTTGATATATAAAACGTATCATTTGGATGTCTACACAAGGAGATATAAATTATCAAAGTTGGGACCAGAATGCTGAATTCAGGAGAAAAACGCTGGATGAACAGTAAAATTAAAACGTTGACTGGCATGGACTCGGTCAACTAATGGTCAACGAGTTATTTTTCCCTGAAATAAAATTGAGTTAGCTTCATTTAACAATTGGAACCACTTCATTTCGATTTTGTTAGAATTAGTTATGATTTTTTGAAGTCGGGTCACTCATCTGGAATTTACACAGTGAACAGTACTCGATAAGAATAAAACTCCAGGTTGAGAAATTGGACTTCAATGACCTTGAAAGTGGTTCTAAATGCTACTGAATGGTCCCTAAGACATACGAAAGTAAGGATGTTTCATTTTGGTATCAGAGCAAAGGATTCTGGCTTAGGAAATGCTCTGAATAGATAATTTATGGTGTTAGTACAGAATAAGGTTAGCACAGAACAAAGGGTTCTAGCTCCGAGCATAAGATTCTGGCACAGAACAGAAGGTTCTGGCTCAGTGATGCTCTGGTTTAGTTAGTTTGATTCCTTAAACAAATGAGAAGTTTGAGTGGTCCTCTGCCTAGAGTAGGATATAGGGATGGGGTTCACTGCTTGGAAAGGTTTAGACAGAAGACAGTGACACCCAGATGTATGAGGCTGGACCCCGAGCTCTATAGTCTTACGAAGGATAGGATTATGATGGGCTAATCTTAGTCAGCCGATACAGTCAAGGTCTCGTGTTTATTAACACAATATGGCTGGACTAAGCAGAATAATGTTTAAGAAGCAGTTTCCTCTATGGATAGAGGCAGAAGCTGATCAGTTCACGACTAAGGAAGCTGCAAAGAGTAGCTAGAGGTATCGTGTTGTAACCAGATACTATTGTGAGGATGCCAGATATCCAAGTTACAACAAGTTAAGTCATAAGTCATGATGAGATGCGGGCAGCCCAGGCTCGCCAAGATCAAGAGCGAGATTCTGCTATCACTACGGCGGTTGCTGCTGCGGTTGCAAGATTACAGCAGTCTGGGAAGGAGGTAGTACTAGAAAATGATATAGAACCTGAACCTCAGCCAGATCATGAGCAGACTGGAATGAATAGACATCAGGGGTCTATAAGAAATAATAATGACCAGGAAAGTCTGCAAACATGGATGGAACGATTCCATAAGTTTAATCCGCCCATATTGAAGGGACTTTTGACACTCAAGTAGCTGAGGATTGGGTAAGCTAGTTAGAGAAAATCTTTAAGGTTTTAGAATGTTCCATTGAAAGAAAGACCCAGCTGGCAATTTACAAAGGAATGTGCAATAACCAGAAAAGAGTGAGCTTACTCCATCAGTACCACTGAAAGTGATGCCACCGGGTTCCTTGAAAAGGAACAGTAAGAAGAGAAATGAGCCAGCATATGGGTCAAAAGTTAATAAGAAGCAAGGAAGTAGGCCAGGTAGTGGGCCAAGAGAAGTTAGTAGGCAACCAAGGCCTAATGAATGTAGGAACTGTGGTCGAGACCATGGTATGAGGCCTTGTCCAGTAGGTCAAGGGTTACGCTATAGGTGTGGAAAGTATGGATATTATACCAGGGAGTGTCCACAGAACACAACAGGCGAAAGATACCCGACTTAGGGAAGAATATATACCCTGACTGGCAACGAGATAAGAAAGTCTCCTGTGCCAAACTAAGGTACGAGTTTATTTGTGTTCTGTTTCCACTGGCTAATGAATGGATAAATCCTGTATTGGATTGGATTGTATTGTCTAGTATGCACACTATTGAGCTACCCTATACCTAGTATGTTGCCGTTGTATGAGGATGAGTATGACTACATGTTTTAAAAGTAGGAAGTTGAGAAGAGGGGTCTTATGTCGCGACTAATATGTATAGATAAGTTGATGTTGCGACGTGAGAAGACCTTAGGTAGCGATGAGTAATATTGCAGTACGCGACCAGTGTACAAAGGAGTCCAGGTCACGATGTTATGAGAGATAGGTCGTGACTAAAGGACGCAAAGATGCCAGGTTGTGACGAGTAGTGTGCGACGGTTGCGACTATGAAGTTCTCAAGTCGCGACTATAATTGGCAGAGGCCATATGATGAAGAGAATGAAGGTACCAAACTCGCTGAAGTCCACCAGCTAGAGGATTGGTATAATATATGATAAGCTAGACAGTACAAAGATACTGAGAAACGAAAGATCAGTTTGAGATGAGGTTTAAAGTAGATCCTCCATGTGATAACTAAGAGTAGATCTACATTACAGGGGTTTTATTCAGCTAATCTGAATAGAAGACCTAAAAGTTAGATTGAGATTTGCCTAGGAATGATCCTAGCACATGGCCTAAGGTTAGAGACGTGATGGTTAATAGATAAAGAGCTAAATGTTCCCTGAGCAGAGGGATTCCATCACAAAGAAGTAGTAGACCTAGGGGAGAGTACCCTAGAAAGTAGAAGTAATAGTAAAAGATGATGAATGAGATCCATGCGACTCAAGTTCGCTAGGATGAAAGGAAAGACCAATAAGTAATTATAGTCCGGTCAAGAATAGACTAGGACTGATGGATAGATAGAAGAAGTTGAAAGATAGTAAAGAGGTAGCCACAGTTAAGAGATAAAGTGACTCCCCTATATCCTATATGAGGTAGAGTAATGAAGGGTTGAGTCTATACCCTGGTAAGAGGGTAGTGTGGCAGCCTAAGTAAGATAGACAGAGGTGCCTGTCAAATTCTGAGCATGTGATTGATAATATGACAGATAATGCGATAGATAGTATGATCAGATGATGATCTGACAAATAATATGATAACGAAAATATGTTTTGAGGCTTACTTAGATTATTATGATGTCTAATGGATGGTTGAGCAAAATATGATGATGATATGGCTTATGTTGCCATAAGTTATGATAGTTGCATCTCCTTGCAGTTGTCATATGATGACATGCATGTTGGAGTATGCTATGATGAATGAATACTCCCCTTTTAGCAGTACATCAGGGTAGAATGTATATGAGTACATATATGAGATGAGAAAGTTATGAGAAAGTAGGTTGCTCCCATACCATATGGTAGGAGGATGATATGATTGTATTGAGGATGATAGATAGTCTCAGTTATGGGATGATAAGTTATGATATGATACTCAGACATGATGTATGATTGAGGTTACTCAGATATGATTGAGGTTACTCAGGTATTTCTATAAGCTTGTGAATACAGTACTCAGGGCCATTTCTATTAAGCGGAATGGTATACAGATAACAAAAAAGGGATTGTTTCTAGATCACTCTTCAGATAAGAGTTGGATCTAAAACAGATGGCTCTCAGATAGAGCTAGATTCAGATGGGTACAGATCACTTTTCAGATAAGAGTTGGATCTGATATAGAATGCTCGCAGTTAGAGCATAGTTCAAATGGCTCGCAGTTAGAGCACAAGTTGAAAGATAAGAAGGAACTCCTGAGTAAAAGAGGAAGTAAGTAAAGTCTGGGTAAATAATAGGAGGCTACTAAATATATTTTTAAAGTTTTATGGAGTTATCAACAGGTGGAAGCAGTTAACCTTATAACTTAGTCTGTTGGTTTAAGATCTTCGGGAGATATACAGTACAACAGAATCGCAGTTAGATTCTGGAGGGTCATAGTTAGATCCTAGCATGGCTCCAGGGTCGCAGTTAGATCCTAACAGCTTCAGGGTCGCAGATAGATTCTGAAGAGGCTAACGGTTGATCGCAGTTAGATCCCGAGGTCGCAGTTAGACCTAGCCTAAGGAAAGTAATGAGCCATAAGTACAATGTAGTATCTCTTTGGGAAGATGAATGCCAAAGACGAAGTTAAGGTGAGGAAGCTTCACTAGTTGATAAACTCACCCAGAGAAATTATTTTATAATGGTTTTCTCAGATAGCCTCTATTATACAGACTAAACTTAGTTTTTCCTTAAACGAAGACGGAGTCCAAATTCGAATCTGAGTACTGATATTCAAAGTTTGGTAGAAGTATGCCTGAGAAGTAAAGAATAGAATCTTCTATTTGTTGAGAATAGAAAAGCATTGGCTAAGAGCACTCTGGGAGGTAGCTCAAGTTGTAAAGCCAATAGCAAGAGAAAGAGGTAATAGTTCAGGCAGGGGGACTGATCAAGGTAATGATCAGATTGGAGAGCAGAGATGTCAATGTGGTGGAAAGAGCCATGGCACATGGGAGTGTCAAGCAGGGTAAAGCGGTTGTGGTAAGAAAGGCCACTTTGCAAGAGGTTGCCCTAAGAATGCGGACATCCCTAGGAAAGGTATTTGCTCTTACCCCAGACACAGTCTTCAATATTCCCTGAAGTCGACCCTAAGAATGGTTAAGAAGAACCATAGCTGTAAGGGCGACTGAGCTGTAAGGAACTATAGGCCTAGATAATGATGTGGATAATGAAGAGTTCTTTTCTGATCTAAAGGAAATGGTAATAAAAGGCCAGAGAGACCTAGAGAAGAGGGTCTAAGGCAAAGCAAAGATAAAACGTAGTTCTATAAGAAAGAGATTGCTAGGGCCTAAAGCTATATAAAGAGTAATCTAGCCCTAACCCAGTAGCACGTTAAATTGAAAGGTGCTAAGGCAAGAGTAGCCTAATGATATGTAAGCCCTAAGAAGGGATAAGAAAGTGCAAATGCCACAAAGGTTTGGCATAGATGCATGAAGTTATGAGAACAGTTAAGAAAAGTCAGAGAAGTTATCTGGGTTATGATCTCGTATCAGGAGAAAGGAAGTCAGAGGAACAATATTTCTCCTGAAAGATTAGCAAAGTGTAAGAGGAGTGAAGTAGACCCCAGAATTACATAAAAATTCTAAGGGATAAGATATGAAAGAAATGGACACTACTCACAAGTGTAATGAGTTGTCCATAAGTATAAGAGGATGAATGCCCCAAGCCTTAGTCATAAACCAGGAAAGGATATACAGAAGAGCTATATCCAGGATCATTGACTAAGATGCCAAGTAAATTTCGAGGACGAAATTTATTTTAAGGGGGGTAGAAATGTAACACCCTAATTTTTAGGCCTAGAGATGCCAGAAAGAGAAATCAAGGGCATAATCGTAATTATGGGAAAGATCAGGCTGGTAGCCGATGAGTACCATATTTTGCCAGAAAATAGAGAAAATTATGCTGATCATTTCACTGAACTGTGAAATGTGCATATGAGGTCTCTAGGTGTATGAAAGAATTAAAAATGTGACCAGGGGTAAAATGGTCATTTTTGAAAAGTGTGCGCGGGAGCGTACTTTCAGGCCAAAATAGCCCGGTCCGGATAAAATATCTGAAAATACCGGAAGATAGAGAAAAGGATTCCGGATTGAATGACGCAACACAGAATTTTGATTTGAGGTCCCAATTTTTCTGTAAAAATCCTCGAAGATGGGGAATTACAGTTATAATCGGTAAAGGAGAGGCAGTCCGAATAGAGATGATCGGACTATGGCCAGAGGCCATACAGTATTGTCTAAGGCCCGTAGAGACACCAGGGAAGGCCCAAGCCCATAATACCAGTTTAGTGGTAAGAGGGGCCGGTGTCCGGGAAAAATGTGCAAAATGACGAAAATGCCCTTATGTTATAGAATAACTGAAGAATAAGTAAAGGGTATTTTGGTCATTTGGCTAAGGTTAGACAGTCAAGAAGGGGTATCTGGATAGTTGACCAGGGCCAGAGAATACTCTGGTAAAATATGAAAAGACAATAATGCCCCTAGACCTAGTAAAGGAAATGAAAGGACTTAAGTGCAGTTATGGAAAGTTTCAAGGCCAAAAAGGAAAGTAGACAAAAATGTGGGGTCCTTAAGTGTAATTTTAGCCAAATAAAAAGGGACTTAAATGAAAAGAAGAAAAGTTCCCTGGGGCTAAATTGTAATTAAAGAAAGTCAGGCCGGAAGTGGTTTGGACTGTCCGAAAGCATTTCAATCCCAGATTTCACCGGTAGAGAGAGCAAGGGACGCTCGGTAATCTGGCTTAATACAGGAATTTTTGAAGACTCCAGATAGCCAGAAATGGACTGATCGTCCAAAAGTTATAAAAATTCATACCGGATATCCTAGAATTCAGATCTAGGTGAGAAAATACAGGATGATAAGTCCTTATGGGACGGATGTCGGGAAACTGACAGAATACCGATAGGAGGCCTGTAGAAAAAGTTATTCGCAGATTAGAAAATCCAGACGGGAGTGTGAGGCCTCCGGGTATCCGATAGGGAGATTTATCGGTATTTAAAAAGGGACTGAATGAGTTCAGATGACCTCGGTCAGATGACTGATATGACTCACAGGGATGCCTGAACACCGCAGGCCAGTGTATCGGACAGAAGGAGCCGGTGTCCGGATAGGTGTATAAACGGTGAATAATAGATAAAATATTCAATAATTATTAACGGGGGAAGATTCCTCGTAATGCATGCTATGAGGATATTGGACCCAGAAAGGCCCAATAATGGCGCCAACAGAGGCCCAGTAAGATACTTGGACTGATAGGTGGGCCAGTGTCCGGCAGAACCCCGGAAAAGTGCGAAATTACGAAAATGCCCCTGTGTTGTACAAAAGTGTAACAGATGAATGAAGGGCATTTTGGTAATTCTGAATAGGCCCAGGAGCCAAGGTACATACAGATAAAGTTACTGAGAGTCAGTATATACCCTGACAGAGTACAGAAGGGTATGAAATGACGATTTTACCCTTAGGGTTAAAATAGTACAAGAAAGGGCACCCAAGGGTATTTTGGTAATTTGCCAAGGGCTGTTTCTTGGGAATCGAGCCATCAGAGTACTTGGGCTTGATCAGGATCCAAGATAACATTCCCAGAGCCCAAAAAAACGTAGGCCCAGTGATATGTGAGAAAAAGTGGCATTAAAATACTATTTTAATGCTGTTTCAATAAAGTAAAGTTACTCGGTCAGCACGATAACCGAGGAGGCGATCAGATAAAGTCCTGGATTTATCTGGATAGCATTGGAAGACGTGACAGGTGCCAGTAAGATGACATATGGCGCCAACATAAAGGCAGAAGAAAAAGTTGAGGACACGTATTACGAGGCAAGAGACTGGACCGGTGAGTCAGCATGCTGAGTCAGCTGCTGAGGTGTCCAGGATTTCAGACATGTGATAAATGTGGTGCTGAGGTGTCCTGGTGAGGTGTCCCAATGATGTCATGCATGATGCAGTAAAGGAGGAATTAAAGAAAATAGGAAAATCCAGGAAAAACCAGGACCGCAGGATCAAAGTTGATAGAAACTGCAGAATTGCCATTGAAGGCAATTATAAATACCCCCCTCCATTCCATTTTCATTCACGCATAGCTTGGGTAAGGGAGAGAAAGAAGAGAGAGAAGGAGAAGGAAAGTAAGAGAGAAAGGAGAAAAGGAAGTAAGGAAGTTCTGGCGGAGCTAGAAGCAGAATAAGGATAATGGAGTTCTGCTAAGCTAGCCAGGTAGTAACTAATCCTAGCTTTTATGTAATGGCTTTGTGATTTGTTGTGCTATTGTTTGGTTGGATTGTTGTCTTATATGTTATGTCTGAAGCTCTGCTATAATGCTATGATCATATGTTATTAAGCATGGAAGCACGCAACATACTTATCCGTACACAATCACAAGCAAGCACTGTCACTCTGCATTACATATATTGTTATGATTGTTGCTACTGAGATTCCCCGAATCTCATCCCAATAAATAACCCATTACAGGGGAGGTTATGTCAAAATGAATTCTGGGAATTTTAAGAGACGCCGTTATGCTGCCGAAGTAAAGACTGAACATCAGTATATGATAAGTACTGTGTACGTAGTGCTGTCTAAGGAGGCTAGAAGTGAGTGGACCTAGCCGGTTCATCTAGTCTTTCCTGGGTACTACGTAGAATGGTAGTTGTCATGAGGGGATTACCGAATCAGTACGATTCAGTTCTTTGTATAGCGGTTATGCTGCCGGATTTCAGGCAGGAAAAGATGTAATAGAGATATGAGAATTTATGTACATGGCCAGATGTAAAACAACTTATTATTTAATAATAATTGTTGTTTGGCATGTTTGACTGATATATGATGGATGTATGTATATGTATGCAAAGTAGAAATGCTGGAAATTACCACTGTGAACAGTAACACGTAGTGATAAGGTCATGTTTGATAAATGATTAAAAATAGTAAATGGATGAATTAATGTATGATATTTTTACGGTAGATAGTAGACATACCAAGCTTTAATTTGATATATAAAAAGTATCATTTGGATGTCTACACAATGAGATATAAATTATCAAAGTTGGGACCAGAATGCTGGATTCAGGAGAAAAACGCTGGATGAACAGTAAAATTAAAACGTTGACTGGCGTGGACTCGGTCAACTAATGGTCAACGAGTTATTTTTCCCTGAAATAAAATTGAGTTAGCTTCACTTAACAATTGGAACCACTTCATTTCTATTTTTTTAGGATTAGTTATGATTTTTCGAAGTCGGGTCACTCATCTGGAATTTACACAGTGAACAGTACTCGATAAGAATAAAACTCCAGGTTGAGAAATTGGACTTCAATGACCTTGAAAGTGGTTCTAAATGCTACTGAATGGTCCCTAAGACATACGAAAGTAAGGATGTTTCATTACGCATCCATAAACTTTAGTTGTGACCATCTCATTCTACTTGTCATGACGGGACAGCTCTACATTCTTTAGTCACGACCTCGGGTCACGTTTTGTTATGGCCTAACTTCTCGAGGACTTCTAGCTGTGTCCCAAACTGCTTTACATCTGACCTGGATCTAACTTCCATCCCTTAACCTAAACTAAGTAGTTCACTTCCCACAGCCTTTCTTGAGACTAGTATAGTCACATTGTCTGTCTTTCATAAAGAAGGCTAGGGTGGATTAGGGCTAGGAACATCCCTTTAATCTTTATCTATAACCTCATATATTCCTGGACTGGGATAATAGGAAGGGATGTCACAAATTATAACTGTATCTTAGGCTACTCATATCAAACTTATCCTCAAACTCTAGCAGAGGACGAATAATATCTAGCCTACCCATAGTACAGTACCAGTACTCAGCTTCCTCAGATGTAATCTGTCCTCTCATCAGAGGAATAGAGCTTATATCAGGTTAGAGAGCACTCTATCAAACTCATCCTGTACATAATTACTATACCCATCATTATCTAGTGCAGCATTATCTGATGCATACACAACATCTGAGTAAATTTCTCATAATTTCCAGACTATAAATCCGAGTCTACAAAAATATGCATGGGTACTTTACTATAAATCTTCCTGATTGAGTCCCTTATGCTGTCATCTGAACTCTCTTCACTACCTGAAGAGTCAAAGTCTAGGTGTACCTCATCTTTATACAGCATTAAAGGTTGGGGGTCTCACTGATTAACTGATGTTTCAAGCTTAACTTTATGAATCCCCATGTCTACTACTCCAACATTTACTCTATGTTTTGCGACCAAAAGTCTTCTCTCATCGTGACTTATGACTTAACTTGTCACAACTTGGACATCTAGGATGCTCACTATAGTATCTGGTCACAACACGATACCTCAAGCTACTCTTACAGCTTCCTTAATCGGGAACTGATCAGCTTCTATCTCTATACATAGAGGAAACTGCTTCTTAAACATTATTCTGCTTAGTCCAGCCACATTATTTTAATAAACATGAGACCTCGGCTGTATCGGCTGACTAAGATTAGCCGATCGTAATCATATCCTTCATAAGACTATAAAGCTCAGGGTACAGTCTCATTCGTCTAGTGTCACTGTCTTCTATCTAAACCTTTCTAAGCAGTGAACACCATCCCTATATCATATTCTAGAGAAAGAACCACTCAAACTTCTCATTTGTTTAAGGGATCAGTCTCACTAAACCAGAGCATCACTGAGCCAGAACCTTCTGTTCTATGCCAGAATCTTATCCTCTGAGCCAGAACCCTTTGTTCTGTGCTAATTTATTCTTTACTAAAGCCAGAAATCATCTGTTCAGAGTATTTCCTAAGCCAGAATCCTTTGCTCTGATACCAAAATTAAACATCCTCCTTTAAACATCTCAGAGTACACTTACGGAAGTAATATTAACTTTATTATATCTCTCTTTGCCAAAAATCCTGACAGAAGATAACTGTACTAATTCGGTAAGTCCCATGAGAACTACCATTCTACGTAAGTACCCAGGAAAGACTGGATGAACCGGCTAGGTCTACTCACTTCCAGCCTCCTTAGACAGCACCTACGTACACAGTACTTTTGATATTCTGCCAGTATAACAGCATTCTCTAGTAAATATCCTTAATCTCAATAATTAAACTTTGACCTTAAATTTTGAGCTTAAACCTTAACATTAATTCTTATACTCAATTGGAACTATTTTAGAACATTGGAATACCTCTTAACCCCAAAAACATGTATTTCCAAGAGTTGGGCTTACGGTACTGTTCACAGTCACTGTTCACTGGGAAATTCCAGATTACAGCCTAAACTTTGGAAATTCATAATTAATTCTAAAAAAATCGTATTGAGGTGATTCCAATTTCTAATGTATTTCCTTTAAATTTGATAGAAAAATATGAAAATGAGGTTTCCTTATCCAGATCAAATCAGTTTATTCGTTGAACTTTACTGTTCATTTGGTAAATCTGGAAATTCCAGTTTCCTTGCCCCATTTTCAAAAATTCATTTCTCCTTTTATACTTATCCAATTGAGTTGAATTACCTATGGATTTAAATCTCATAATGTGTAATTTAATATCACCAAATATCAAGGACAAACTCATTCATTTACTATAATGAAACATCCTCCTTTAAACATCTCAGAGTATACTTACGGAAGTAATATTAACTTTATTATATCTCTCTTTGCCAAAAATCCTGACAGAAGATAACTGTACTGATTCGGTAAGTCCCATGAGAACTACCATTCTACGTAAGTACCCAGGAAAGACTGGATGAACCGACTAGGTCCACTCACTTCCAGCCTCCTTAGACAGCACCTACGTACACAGTACTTTTGATATTCTGCCAGTATAACAGCATTCTCTAGTAAATATCCTTAATCTCAATCCTTAAACTTTGACCTTAAATTTTGAGCTTAAACCTTAACATTAATTCTTATACTCAATTGGAACTATTTTAGAACATTGGAATACCTCTTAACCCCAAAAACATGTATTTCCAAGAGTTGGGCTTACGGTACTGTTCACAGTCACTGTTCACTGGGAAATTCCAGATTACAGCCTAAACTTTGGAAATTCATAATTAATTCTAAAAAAATCGTATTGAGATGATTCCAATTTCTAATGAAATCTATTTCCTTTAAATTTGATAGAAAAATATGAAAATGAGGTTTCCTCATCCAGATCAAATCAGTTTATTTGTTGAACTTTACTGTTCATTTGGTAAATCTGGAAATTCCAGTTTCGTTGCCCCATTTTCAAAAATTCATTTCTCCTTGTATACTTATCCAATTGAGTTGAATTACCTATGGATTTAAATCTCATAATGTGTAATTTAATATCACCAAATATCAAGGACAAACTCATTCATTTACTATAATGAAACATCCTCCTTTAAACATCTCAGAGTACACTTACGGAAGTAATATTAACTTTATTATATCTCTCTTTGCCAAAAATCCTGACAGAAGATAACTGTACTGATTCGGTAAGTCCCATGAGAACTACCATTCTACGTAAGTACCCAGGAAAGACTGGATGAACCGGCTAGGTCCACTCACTTCCAGCCTCCTTAGACAGCACCTACGTACACAGTACTTTTGATATTCTGCCAGTATAACAGCATTCTCTAGTAAATATCCTTAATCTCAATCCTTAAACTTTGACCTTAAATTTTGAGCTTAAACCTTAACACTAATTCTCATACTCAATTGGAACTATTTTAGAACATTGGAATACCTCTTAACCCCAAAAACATGTATTTCCAAGAGTTGGGCTTACGGTACTGTTCACAGGTACTGTTCATAGTCACTGTTCACTGGGAAATTCCAGATTACAGCCTAAACTTTGGAAATTCATAATTAATTCTAAAAAAATCGTATTGAGGTGATTCCAATTTCTAAAGAAATATATTTCCTTTAAATTTGATAGAAAAATATGAAAATGAGGTTTCCTTATCCAGATCAAATCAGTTTATTCTTTGAACTTTACTGTTCATTTGGTAAATCTGGAAATTCCAGTTTCGTTGCCCCATTTTCAAAAATTCATTTCTCCTTGTATACTTATCCAATTGAGTTGAATTACCTATGGATTTAAATCTCATAATGTGTAATTTAATATCACCAAATATCAAGGACAAACTCATTCATTTACTATACGAAAACCGCGTACGTATGAACCTCACTGTATCGTAGGGCTAGTTTTATCTTGATCCAGAGTTTAAGTTCAACTTTGAAAAATCATAACAATTCGAGTTCTTAACCAAATGTGGTGTTCTTTGTGTCCATTTAAAGATATGGATCTTATCTAGTCATACCAAATTTCACATAAAAACTCTCTGGATAATCTGCTCAAACTATCGCTGGAAGTAGACTACCTCTCATCGGATCCAGTGCATGCATTCATTTTACATACCAATATATCATCACATAAATTAAAGGCATGCTTTCCAAGTCATACACCATTCATACATCCACAATTACCTCCTTCCTTGTGATGTTCCAACACCTAGATCATGGTTATGGGGGGGTGAGATTCGGGGGAATCTCAGTAGCAAATAATACCAAACAATGCATGTATTAATGTAAAGACTTGTGCTTGCTTGTGAAAGTGTTATCATAGTGTGATGAGCATGCTTCCATGTATCATATGAAATACAATTGGCCAAAGAAATCATAAAATAACAGAGCTTCAATCATCTACCATATACACACAATTCAACCAAGCCATAGCACAATCAAGCATACATTACATACATACAAGTTTAGGGTAAGTCCACTACCTGGGATTTAAGCTTTCTTTCTTATGCTTGCACTTGCTTCCCAACCTTTCCAATCATGAAGCTTTTTGGTCAATCATTCCCCAACACCTTCTTAGAGGTTTCAAGGTCCTAAAAACATTCATATTCATTACATAATCCATTAAGACCATGAACTCAAACACTACTCAAGACTACCTCTCTTGAACCTTTAACTTGCTTTAACTAACATAACTTTCTTTAATCTTTGCCAATTAACTTGGCCTTTGAACCAATTGATGTCTTGACCTTACCCTACACAATTTCACCTTTTGAATCCATTTATGAACTCAAAATAACCAAATTCTAGCAACAATACACTGTTCTGTACAGATTTGGAAAAGCATACATAAATCTTCCAAAAATTCTCATTTTGATTCCAATGCTTCCCATACTTGTTCCTCCACTTTTCCCCCACACAAAATCTCATTTTAAGACCATTGGAAGCATCAAAATCATGAAATTCAAATCACTGTTCACGCGAGTGAACAGTACCATGAGGAATTTTCAATATTATAACTTTAATTCCAATGGTTTCCAAGGTTCAAAACCTTTCCAATCCCACACAAAATCATCATATAAACTCAATGGAAGCATTAAATCATTGAAATTCTATTTCCTTCTATCATGAACAGGGCACCCGAAATGGTAAAGTCAAGAACATCAACTTACTTCACAACCAAGCATGTAACTAGCTTGTTTAAGCTTGTCTTAACTATCTATGACTTAAAACTCATATTCCTTTCACATATACACAAAAATTCCAGCAGCATCTCCCCAAGATTTAAGCCTCAAAAACCACTTAAACTCAAGCACAAACCATAAGAACAAAAGGTAGAAGCAAGGAGACAACTTACCTTACTTGCTCCTTCAAGACCCTTACTTCTTTCTTGCTTTCTTCCACTTTCTTTCTCTAGAACTCACTTCTATCTCCAAAGGAACTCTTGGGTGTGAAGAATGAATGGAAAGGGGGGGTATTTATAGCAAAAGTCATGTGCCATTTGAAGGCCAAGATCACCTTGGGAACTATTTGATCTAATGGTTAAAGGTTTGATCTTGGAATGTCTTTTCACTTTTCACTCATAACCTTACCACCATGACATCACTAGCATGGCCTCTCTTGGTACACCTAACCCTTCCTCTTTTTGGGTGCCATTTTGAAGTCCTTGTGGGTCCCACCACGTGCAACACCTAATTCTTACTTTATTCTCTTTTTCTTTCTTTTCAAAAATCCATAAATTATTCATTATTGGACTTGGGCTCCAAGATAACTTTTGGGCCTTATTGGGCTGTCCTAGGACGAAATGTTGGGCCTCTTTTAGGTCCAATAGCTAATTGGCACAAATCCCAATGTACTTTCCTTATACCGATATCCTTAAATTATTCTGATCTCAGAATAAATGCTAAACACCTCCTTTAATTATTCTAACATTTTTAGAAATTCATTCTAATATAAAATAAATTCTCTGCAAAGTTTCATAATTTTTTGAGACCCATAAGTCCTGTTAAAAATTACATACTTTTCCTTTAACCCTTTATCGGTGTCCTTTTTCACCGTAAATTCCATAATTAATTCTACAGGACTCATTTTTGACTTCTAGCAACTCCATAAATTCTCATATTAATTATAATAATTTACTATCAAATTTCCTCTGATATCCATCCATTGCGTGAAATGACCAAAATGCCCTCTATTTACTTCTGGTTTTTAGGGCATCACAGTGGTATTTTTGTAATTTTGCACTTTGGCTCTTAGACTTTCTTCCTCTTCCAATTAATCCTTTTCTTTACATAAATATGGCCACATCTTTTCATAAAAATCTCATATATTTTATTCAACCTGTACATACAATTTAGTACAGAAATTTTAGGATGTTACATCAATTATCTCATCGCACAATCATCTCATTAACTTGTTATTTTGTGGCTCATTAGACTAATTAGGAACTTAGCAATCCATTGAGGCTCCTTGTGAATCGACCTAGGTTAGCCTCCACTTACTATTGGTTAGCTTAGTTTCTTTGATAATTAGAAATGACAGTTATCAAAATGGCGCCGTTGCCGGGGAGCCTTACTTGTTAACGTTTCCTAAGCAATCTCCTGGACCTCAAAAACATAAAGAGTAGGTAGTTGTTTTAGTTTTTTTGTGAATTTTAATGTTTTATATATGTTAAGTCACGACCATTTGGCTTCTTAGTCGAGACTAAAGTGCTCTGTGATTTCTAGTCACGACCATATTCACATTGGGTCGCAACCAAAAATCAGTTTTCAACTCAGATTTGCTGTCTGTAACTTTTAGTCACGACCGGAGTATGGTAACTGTCGATTTAATTATCAAACAAACTAAGCTAAC
This sequence comes from Leucaena leucocephala, assembly GCA_037074615.1. NCBI lineage: Eukaryota > Viridiplantae > Streptophyta > Magnoliopsida > Fabales > Fabaceae > Leucaena > Leucaena leucocephala. The sequence goes on from CM073545.1 coordinate 8,119,521, forward strand.
TAATAGTAAAGCGGAGGCTAACCTAGGTCGGATCACGAGGAGCTACCGGATGTTAGAGTTCCTAATTAATCTATTGAGCCGCAATTTAACAAATTAAGCGGATGAGTTGTGTGTTGAACTGTTTGAACTAAAAATGAACGTAAATTCTATGCTATTGTTTATGATTTATGTGTTTATAATGGCGAGATGAATGAATGATGACAAGTGTGTTCCCTCAGAGATTACCTTACCTTCATTATCCACAGAATATCAAGAGTTAATCAGTTGAATTAGAATAGGTTAGCTAACAACTCGCTAGCTAAATCTCAATCAAAGCTACAACTCACAGACATCAATAGAGAATAGGAATCATTCAACTTAGAGATAGTAGAATATGAATATTAATCAGAGGATCTTTAATGTAGAAATAAGGAATCCAACTCGGTTCCCTACTTCTTTGTCATCTATTACTCTAATTGAATCAATAAACTAGAAGTAAATAAATACATCAACTAGATACAGTTAAATCTGACTTAAAGACTCAATAAACTCCCTGTGAAGCTCGAAAGACTCTGGTTTAGCGTCATCTCTAAGGAAGCACAGCAGCTCTGCCTTGCATTGCTATCTGAACTCCAGCAGTAACCATCGGTACAGCAGTAGTAGTCATGTGGAAATGGAAGGAGAAGATGGAGATGATGAACTGCAGAACTTTCCTCTGGTTTTATTAACTAGAACAGAGGAAAGTTGCAGAAGAGAAATGGAGAAGGAGAAAGAGAGATGGTGTGTGTGAGATGAGATGGAATGTGTGAATGGTGAGAGAGCTACGTATGAAGTGTCAGGTCCAGGTGATGAATCATATGGAATACTGTACAGATAGTTTGATATATAGGAGAAGTTCTATGAGGAAGAGAATGTTAGCCTTATGGTATCTCAAGATAAGTTACGAAAGGGTGATATATACCATGAGATAGCCAGAGTTGGCTAGATATGCTATGATAAAGTATCAAATGCATGTAATGAGATACACTATGGTAGACGTGTAATAAGATGCGCACCTAGAGATGTACATTTTATGAACAGACAGAGAGGCTTCCCTTTTTGGTAGGGATCATATGTTTAAATGTTATGCTATGAAAGAGAATAGAAAATGAGAGCTTTCACTCCTTGCATGAGATGCTAGGCCTTATGTTATGCTAAAACTATGCAAGCTCCGAGTGTTAGAGCTGTGCCTAGTTAGAACAGGAATGCTTGAGCTCCGATGTTAGAGCTTTGCATTCATAAGCAGGTATGCAGTCCTGCAGTATGTTGGCCAGGCATTATGCATGTTAGAGTAGGTGCTTTCATTTAGCAGCAAAGTAAAGAAAGAATAGCTGCGTAAGTCCTCTCTCTGTAGGAAGTTAAGTTGTTAAGAATGATGAGAATATATGATTATATAAAAAGAAAGATGAAATGTTGCAGATTTTAAAGCAGTCTGCGAGATATCAAGCAAAGTAATAAGAGATAAATGCTTAAAGTATGTTGCTGAAAGAGATATGATGAGTAGTTAGTAGAAATTCCCGAATACAGTAATATTCGAGGGAATTTCCTATGAAAAAAATGGACACTGCTCATAAGTGCAGTGAGTGATCCATAAGAGAAAAGTAGATTTCAACTCTGATTGAGTTGATCCAGAGAAAAGAAAAGCATGTTACAAAGAGATGTAAAGTTATGATGGGTACTTTGCCAGATGTTAAGTTAATTTGGCTATGGTACTGATTAAATTTTGAGGACGAAATTTATTTAAAGGGGAGGAGAAATGTAACATCCCAGTTTTCAGGCCTAGAGATGCAGAGATAGCCTAAGATTAGGAGACTGCTAAACCCCTTTTTAGTAGAAGTTCCAGAGGAACGTAAAGAGTTTCAGGGACTGAGCTGCGAGTAAGTAAAGGTACGGGGACTTATGTGTAAACAGTGGAAGTCCCAAGGGGTAAATGGCCATTTGGGGATGATGTAAAGGTCAAAGGTTCAAGAATTGACTAGTTAGGTCGCGATGATAGAGACGTTGGTCGCGACGAGAGTGTATTATGGTCGCGACTAATATTGGCAGAGAGGATTGGTCGTGATGAATATGTATGTGGTGTCACGACTAATGAGTAGAATAAGCCTGGTTGCGACTAAAAAGTGATGTGGTCGCGACGATAGACTGTTATGGTCGCGATTAAAGAATGTTGTGGTCGCGACTAGAGAGTGCTGTGGTCGTGACTAATGAACCAAAAGATGTTATGTCGCGATAAGGTGATGATGAGGTCGCGACTAGTGGCTAAAGTAGTGCCAAGCGTATGGGCCATGAGTTGAGAAGGTCCAAAAGAGATAGTTACCCGGTTAGAGATAGACCGGAGGCAAGAGGTCAGATACAGGAAAGGTTATCTGGAGACCATGAGGTGGACTGATAAGGTATCCTCATGGGACCCACAAGATGACACATGGCATTAGAGTAGTGATTCAATAACCTTTCAGTAGAGTAAAGTTACTCGGTTGGCATGAGAACTGAGGAGGTAATCAGATAAGTCTGGGACTTATCTGGATAGCATTGGGAAGCGTGCAAGGTCTCTTCCAGGCGCCACATGGCTCTAGTCTGGAGAGAGCAGATAAAGCTGAGGGAACGTATTACGAGGCAGGAGACTGGACCGGTGAGTCAGCTGCTGAGGTGTCCCAGGATTTCAGACATGTGATAAATGTGACGCTGAGGTGGCATGCTGAGGTGTCCCGATGATGTCATGCATGATGCAGTAAAGGAGGAATTAAGGAAAATAGGAAAATCCAGGAAAAACCAGGACCGCAGGATCAAAGTTCATGGTAATTACAGAATTGCCATTAAAGGCAATTATAAATACCCCCCTTGCCCTCCATTTCATTCACGCATGGGCAAGGCAAAGGGAGAGAAAGAAGAGAAAAGGAGAAGGAAGGAAGAGAGAAAGGAGAAAAGGAAGAAAGGAAGTTCTGGCGGAGCTGGAAGCAGAATAAGGATAGTGGAGTTCTGCTAAGCTAGCCAGGTAGTAACTAATCCTAGCTTTTATGTAATGGCTTTGTGATTTGATGTGCTATTGTTTGGTTGGATTGTTGTCTTATATGTTATGTCTGAAGCTCTGCTGTAATGCTATGATCATATGTTATTAAGCATGGAAGCACGCAGCATACTTATCTGTACACAATCACAAGCAAGCACTGTCACTCTGCATTACATATATTGTTTTGATTGTTGCTACTGAGATTCCCCCGAATCTCATCCCCATACATAACCCATTACAGGGGAGGTTATGCTAAAGTAGATTTTGAGAAAGCCAGGAGACGCCGTTATGCTGCCGAAGTAAAGACTGAACATCAGTATATGATAAGTACTGTGTACGTAGTGCTGTCTAAGGAGGCTAGAAGTGAGTGGACCTAACCGGTTCATCTAGTCTTTCCTGGGTACTACGTAGAATGGTAGTTCTTATGAGGGAATTACCGAATCAGTACGGTTCAGTTCTTTGTACAGATGAAGCGTAGCGGTTATGCTGCCGGAGTTTAGGTAGAAAGAGATGTAATCTAGATAGCAAGATTATGTATATGTCTTGTTGTATATGCCATCTTGTATGACATTATGTTATTCAATGATAAATATTGTTTGGCATATTCAATTTGTAATATCCTTAATTTTCTGTACTGGTTCCTATGTACAGAATAAACGGAATATATGAGCTCTATTTCAGGAAAAAGATGTGGTCCTTTATGTAAAGAAAATGATTAAATTGCAAAAGAAAGGAAAAGAAAGGACTTAAATGCAAATATGGAAAGTTTAAGGTAAGGAAGGAAAGGTAGACAAAAATGTGGGGTCTTAAAGTGTAATTTTAGCCAAATTAAGGGACTTAATTATAAAGAAGGAAAAGTTCCCTGGGGCTAAAGTATAATTAAAGAAAATAGGCCAGAAGTGGTTTGCACCGCCCGACAGCATTTCAGTCCCAGATTCTACCCGAAGGTAGGGTAGGTGACGCCGGGTAACCAAGCCTAATACCGGAATTTTTGAAGACTCCAGATAGCCAGAAATGGACTGATCGTCCGAAAGTTATAAAAATTCATACCGGATACCCTAGATTTCAGATATAAGTGGGAAAATACAGGATGATGCCCCCTTATGGGACGGAGGTCAGAAAATTGACAGAATACCGATAGGAGGTCTGTAGGAAAAGTTATCTGCAAATTAGAAAATCCAGACGGGAGTGTGAGGCCTCCGGGGATCCAGGTTGGAGATTTATCGGTATTTTTAAAGGGGCTAAATGCGATCGAATGACTTCGGTCAGATGACCGTTATAACCCCTAAGGATGCCTGAACACAGTAGGACACTGTATCTGGGAAAAAGAGCCGGTGTCCGAAAAAGGTGTATAATCGGTAAATAATAGTTAAAATATTCAATGAACTGTGTTAAAGGAAGATTTCTCGTAATGCGTGCCATACAGGTAATGGACCCAGGAAGCCCAAAAATGGCGCCATTAGAGGTCCAATAAGACTCTTGGACTGATAGGTGGGCCAGTGTCCAGCAGAACCCCGGAAAAGTGCGAAATTACGAAAATGCCCCTATGTTGTACAAAAAGGGCAGCAGATGAATAAAGGGTATTCTGGTCATTTTGGACAGACCCAGAGGTCAAGACATGTCTAAATAAGGTTGACTAGAGCCAGTATAAGCTTTGACCGGGTCCAGAAAGGTGTGAAATGACGATTTTGCCCTTAGGATTAAAATAGGACAAGATAGGGCACCAAGGGCATTTTGGTCATTTCGCAGGGGATCTGTAATTGAGTCTGGACCCAGTATTAAAAATTTAATGATATAAAGGGTCTAGATACTAAATGTGAGGTCAGTAGACATAAAAAGGATCTTCAGAAACATCAGATGCAGAAAACGGCACGTTTTTCGAGGCGATGGACCGGGCCGGTGCCGGATTGGACCGGAAAGCTTCCCGAACCTCCAAATTTCGTCACATGAAGAATATGGGTGATGAGGTGTCCTATGAGGTGTCCCATGAGGTGTCCAGGGTGATGCAGTAAAAGAGAATTAAAGAAAATAGGAAATTCCAGGAAAAACCAGGACCACAGGATCATAAGTCTTCCTAATTACAAGATTGCCATTGCTCAACACTATAAATACCCCCCCTTACTCCTTCATTTCGGTGCAAGCAAGAAAGAGAGGAAGAAAGAAGTTCTTGAGAGAGAAAGTGAGAGAAAGAAAGAAGTAAGGAAGTTCTAGTGAAGTTGGAAGTAGTAGAGAGGTTCTGAAGCTCTGCTTTTGAGGTAACAACTAATCCTAGCTCTTATGTAATGTCTTTGTGATGTGTTGTCTTGTTTGGTTGATTGTTGTCCTATATGTTATGCTTGAAGCTCTATTCCAATGCTATGATCATATGTTATTGAATATGGAAGCATGCAGCATACTTATCTGTACACAGTCACAAGCAAGCACCGTCACTCTGCATTACATATTTTGTTATGATTATTGTTACTGGGATTCTTTTGAATCTCATTCCCAAACATAACATTACAGGGGAGGTTCTGTCAAAATAAAATTTGGAAATCTTAAGAGACGCCGGTAGGCTGCCGAAATTCCGGCAACGAAGATGGAATAAAGAAAGGAACTGATACGTACTGTGTACGTAGTGCTGTCTAAGGAGGCTGGAAGTGAGTGGACCCAGAAGGTTCATCCAGTCTTTCCTGGGTACTACGTAGAATGGTAGTTCTCATAAGGGAATTACCGAATCGGTACAACATCGGTTACTTTCTAAAGAAGAATCGTAGCAGTTATGCTGCCGGATTTTAGACAGAGAAGGATGTAATAGAATATGAGGGAGTTAATCATGCACTGATATATAACAGTTGAATATTTGATATTAATTGTTATCTGGCCTGTATGACTGATATGTGTTGGTTGTATGCTTGGGTATGGAAAGACTAAATGCTGAAAATAGTCTCAGTGAACAGTAACTCGTGAAGACCCATTCATGTTTGATAAATCATTAAAAATAGTATATGATTGAATTAATGTACGAACTTTTTAGGGTAAAAAGTGGACATACTAAGCTTTAATTTTATATATAGAATGTCTAATTTGGATGTATACACGAAAAGATATAAATTGTTAAAGTTGGGACCAGAATGCTGGATTCAGGAGAAAGTCATTGGATGAACAGTAATATTGGAACGTTGACCCACGTTAAATTTGTCAAGGATTGGTCAACCAATGATTTTTACATGGAATATATTTGAGTTAGCTTCATGTAGAAATTGGAACCACTTCATTTTGATTTTTCTAGAATTAGTTATGAATTTTCAAAGTCAGGTCACTCATCTGGAATTTGCCACAGTGAACAGTACTCGATATGAATAAAATTCCAGATTAAGTGTTTAGACTTCAATGACCCTGAAAGTGGTTTAAGTGCTACTGAATGGTCCCTAAGATGTATAAAAATAAGGATGTGACACAATTTATGTATGGTGAATTAAGGGGAAATTCGCAGGTCATGAGGCAGCAGTGTTTTGACCTCAGTTTGACCTAGTAAACGGAGGAGTCTGGCCACGAGATTTAGTGAGCCGGTAGTACACATCTGGGGCATTCCGTGGATAGGTATTAAGCCTCATTTGGATGTGTAGAATGAGAGAAACCAGTTCTCAAAATAAAAGTTCAATCTCTAGACTTAACTTAAGCTAAAATTGCTTCCGCAAGTGTACTCTGAGAGCTGTAAAGGAGGATGTTTCAAGATGAATGAATGATGACAAGTGTGTTCCCTCGGAGATTACCTTACCTTCATTATCCACAGAATATCAAGAGTTAATCAGTTGAATTAGAATAGGTTAGCTAACAACGCGCTAGCTAAATCTCAATCAAAGCTACAACTCACAGACATCAATAGAGAATAGGAATCATTCAACTTAGAGATAGTAGAATATGAATATTAATCAGAGGATCTTTAATGTAGAAATAAGGAATCCAACTCGGTTCCATACTTATTTGTCATCTATTACTCTAATTGAATCAATAAACTAGAAGTAAATAAATACATCAACTAGATACAGTTAAATCTGGAAGGAGAAGATGGAGATAATGAACTGCAGAACTTTCCTCTAGTTCTATTAACTAGAACAGAGGAAAGTTGCAGAAGAGAAATGGAGAAGGAGAAAGAGAGATGGTGTGTGGGAGATGAGATGGAATGTGTGAATGGTGAGAAAGCTGCGTATGAAGTGTCAGGTCCAGGCAATGAATCATATGGAATACTGTACAGATAGTTTGATATATAGGAGAAGTCTGAAATGCATGAGTGAGTCAATGGAGCTGTCCAGATGTCCTCCAGCTGTCAGCACATGATCTAGTATTCTATTTACAGCACATGCTCCCCACTTGCTGTTAACAACTTGCTCATTCTGTTCAGATAGGGTATGCTAATGTGTGAACAGTATCAGACGTGTGAACAGTGCTCAACTCAGGCATGATCTCCCACTTGTAGTTTGTTATCAGCCCTTATTTGCAGTCTGTTAAGTCCAGCTATGCAATTCATCACATGCTTAAATCACCTTCTGTCCAGTTGTCCCTTCTGTCATTCGCTGATTGATCTCTGCAATGAAGTTTGGTCGCGACTACAGGCACATCAGGTCGCGACCAATATTTACAGAGAACGCTTCTTGTCATATCCTTATTTTTATACATCTTAAGGACCATTCAGTAGCACTTAGAACCACTTTCAGGGTCATTGAAGTCTAAACTCTTAATCTGGAATTTTATTCATATCGGGTACTGTTTACTGTGGCAAATTCCAGATGAGTGACCTGACTTTGAAAATTCATAACTAATTCTAGAAAAATTGAAATGAAGTGGTTAAAATTGATACATGAAGATAACTTAATTATATTTCAGATAAAAATCACTGGTTGACCATTGCTTCAACGTGGGTCAACGTTTCAATTTTACTGTTCATCCAATGATTTTCTCCTGAATCCAGCATTCTGGCCCCAACTTTAACAATTTATATCTTTTCTTGTATACATCCAAATGAGGCACTCTATATATCAAATTAAATCTTAGGATGTCTACTATTTACCATAAAAATATCATACATTTATTCAACTATTCTCTATTTTTAAAGATTTATCAAACATCAATAGGTCTCCACGGGTTACTGTTCACAAGGCTATTTTTCAGCAACCAACCTTACATATTAGTGCATACATACACCACATATCAGTCAAATATGCCAGATAAAATTATTATTAAATAATCTAATGTTATACATCAGTGCATGATTAACATTCTCATATTTCTGTTACACTTTCCGTTGTCTAAAATCCGGCAGCATAACTGCTACATTCCGTCTGTAGAAAGTAACCGATCTTGTACCGATTCGGTAATTCCCGTAGGAGCTACCACTCTACATAAGTACCCAGGAAAGACTGGATGAACCTGCTAGGTCCACTCACTTCCAGCCTCCTTAGACAGTACCTACGTACACAGTACGTATCAGTTCCTTTCTTTGTTCCTTCTTCGTTGCCGAAATTTCGGCAGCCTAACGGCGTCTCTTAAGATTTCCAAATTTTATTTTGACAAAACCTCCCCTGTAATGTTATATTTGGGAATGAGATTCAAAGAATCCCAGTAACAATAATCATAACAATGTATGCAATGCAGAGTGACGGTGCTTGCTTGTGATTGTGTACAGATAAGTATGCTGCATGCTTCCATATTCAATAACATATGATCATAGCATTTGAATAGAGCTTCAAGCATAACACATTAGACAACAATCCAACCAAACAAAATCACAACACATCACAAAGACATTACATAAGGGCTAGGATTAGTTGCTACCTCAAAAGCAGAGCTTCAGAACTTCTCTACTACTTCTAACTTCACCAGAACTTGCTTACTTCTTTCTTTCTCTCACTTTCTCTCTCAAGAACTTCTTTCTTCCTCTCTTTCTTGCTTGTGTAGAAATGAGGAGCTAGGGGGGTATTTATAGTGTTGAGCAATGGCAATCTTATAATTTTGAAGACTTATGATCCTGTGGTCCTGGTTTTTCCTGAATTTCCTATTTTTCTTTATTCCTTTTACTGCATCATGCATGACATCACTCAATGCCAACTCATGGGACACCTCACCCCTCACATTCTTCACATGGCAAAATTGAGAGAGAGCTAGAGCCTTCTGGAAGCTTTCCGATCCAATCCGGCCCGGTCTGTCTCCTAGAAAAATGTGCTGTTTCCTGAATCTGATTTTTCTGAAAATCCTTTTCATGTCTACTGACCTCACCTTTAGTATCTAGACCCTTTATATCATTAAATTTTTAATACTGGGTCCAGACTCAGTTATAGATCCCCTGCAAAATGACCAAAATGCCCTTGGTGCCCTATCTTGTCCTATTTTAACCCTAAGGGCAAAATCGTCATTTCACACCTTTCTGAACCTGGTCAAAGCATACACTGGCTCTAGTCAACCTTATTTAGATATGTCTTAGCCTCTAGGCCTATCCAGAATGACCAGAATACCCTCCATTCATCTGCTGCCCTTTTTGTACAACACAGGGGCATTTTCATAATTTCGCACTTTTTTGGGGTTCTGCTGGACACTGGCCCACCTATCAGTCCAAGAGTCTTATTGGGCCTTTGTTGGAGTCATTATTGGGCCTTTTTAGGTCCATCACCTTTATGGCACATATTTCGAGGAATCTTCCTTTGGCACAGTTCACTGAATATTTTATTATTATTTACCGTTTATACACATTTCTGGACACCGGCTCCTTCTGTCAGATACACTGCCCTACTGTGTCTGGGCAGCTATTTGGGTCATAACGGGCATCTGACTGTTGTTACCTGACCTCATTCAGTCTTAGTTTAAATACCGATAAATCTCCCTATCGGATCCCTGGAGGCCTCATTCCCCGTCTGGATTTTCTAATTTGCGGATAACTTTTCCTACAGACCTCCTATCGGTATTCTGTCAGTTTTCTGACATCCGCCCCATAAGGGTGCATCATCCTGTAATTTCTTACTTATATCTGAAATCTAGGGTATCCGGTATGAATTTTTATAACTTTTGGACGATCAGTCCATTTCTGGCTATCTGGAGTCTTCAAAAATTCCAGTATTAGGCTGGATTATCCAGCGCCACTTGCCCTACCTTCTGGTGGAATATGGGACTGATCGGAGTACGATCACTATTTTTGCCTATTTCCGGTCCAAGTTTTCATAATTACACTTTTGCCCTGCAAACTTTTCTTCTTTTCAACTAAGTCCCTTTATTTGGCAAAAATTACACTTAAGGACCCCACATTCTTGTCTACCTTTCTTTCCTATCCTTAAACTTTCCATAATTGCATTTAAGTCCTTTCATTTCCTTTCTTTTGCAATTTAACCCTTTTCTTTACATAAAGGACCACATCTTTTTCCTGAAAAAGAACTCATATATTCCATTTAATCTGTACATGGAAATCAGTACAGAAATTAAGGATATTACACTTCTTCTTTGCTGGTTGACGTATGGTCGCGACGGTGAATACCTAAGGTCGCGACGAAAGTCCAAAGGGAAGCTCTACTTTGCTGATTGATTGTTGTGTTGACCTGAAATGGACATTTAACAGATTGTCTATCCAATTAAGCACTAAAATCACATCATTCAAATTTCCACTTGTCCAATTGCATATTATTACCTAATTTGCTCAATATAGTAGTAAATGTGGATAAGATTCAATAATAAACTCTCTTTTAAAATATTAAAAATCAGTACAAATATGAGTTTATCAACTCCCCCATACTTAGCTTTTGCACTCCGAGCAAAATTATGGATCAATGATCCATATTCTCTATTCAATGTCTGCGAGTTGTAGCTTTGAGTAAGATTTAGCAAGCGAGTTGTTAGCTAACATATTCTAATTTAAACTAATTAACTTCTCATTTCTATGGATAATGAAGGTAAGGTGGAACACACTTGTCATTGATTCATGTCACCATCTTAATCAATTAAAATCAGAAACAATAGCATAGAATTTACATTCAGTTTTAGTTCAATCATCTCATCGCACAATCATCTCATTAACTTGTTAATTTGTGGCTCATTAGACTAATTAGGAACTTAGCAATCCATTGAGGCTCCTTGTGAATCGACCTAGGTTAGCCTCCACTTACTATTGGTTAGCTTAGTTTCTTTGATAATTAGAAACTACAGTTATCAAAATGGTGTTGGGAATTGGAAGACACGCAGCGGAAATTAACTTTAAAAAAATTTTCCATTCCCAGCCAGGATCTACCGAATGTGTTTAAGTCAAGGAGAAAGAAGTGTTACCTTCAGTATTCGAGCTTTGGTCGCGACCTCAGTGTCCTCTAGTCGCGACTCCTCGCCTCTGGAACTTTCAGTTGTGACCTCCTCAGCTTCTAGTCGCGACCTGTCGCCTATGGAGTTGTTAGTCGCGACCTACTCTGCTTCACGTCGCGACCGGACGTCTCTGGAGTTTGTAGTCGCGACCTCGTCATCTTCAAGTGCCGACCTGTCTCCTCTTTTCGGATTTCTGACGTTCAGATGCCCGTATGGTCGTGACCTCAGTGTGAATAGGTCGCGACCTTGCTTCGTGTCTGGTCGATCGCAAGAAGTCGACAGCTCAGATCGGCTTCCTCTATCGGTATCCACACGAACAGCGTTCCAATCACGAAAGACGTGCTAGCGCCTCTTGTCCCTCTAGGGCTTTCTAGAGACTCCGTCCTCACCATCTCTATTTCGGCAGTTTCTTATCTGCAAACCTTTTGCACTCTCCCTGTGAAACATCCTCCCTTACCGCCCTCAGAGTACACTAGCGGAAGCAATATTAGCTTAAAATAGCTTAACTTCATCATTCATAATTTGAATATGCCAAACCATATTATCATTGAATCATAAAATGTCATACAATATGGCATATACAACAAGACATATACATAATTCTCATATTCCTATTACATCTCGTTCTGCCTAAACTTCGGCAGCATAACCGCTACGCTTCAGCTTTATAAAGAACTGAACTGTACTGATTCGGTAATCTCCTCATGAGGACTACCATTCTACGTAGTACCCAGGAAAGACTAGATGAACCGGCTAGGTCCACTCACTTCTAGCCTCCTTAGACAGCACTACGTACACAGTACTTATCATATACTATGACGTTCAGTCTTAACTTGGGCAGCATAACGGCGTCTCCTGGCTTTCTCAAAATCTACTTCAACATAACCTCCCTGTAATGGGTTATGGATGGGGATGAGATTCGGGGGAATCTCAGTAGCAACAATCATAACAATATATGTAATGCAGTGTGACAGTGCTTGCTTGTGATTGTGTACAGATAAGTATGCTGCGTGCTTCCATACTCAATAACATATGATCATAGCATTGCAGTAGAGCTTCAGACATAACATATAAGACAACAATACAACCAAACAATAGCACATCAATCACAAAGCCATTACATAAAAGCTAGGATTAATTACTACCTGGCTAGATCAGCAGAACCCTACTATCCTTATTCTGCTTCCAGCTCCGCCAGAACTTCCTTACTTCCTTTCTCCTTTCTCTCTTCCTTTCCTTCCCTTTCCCTCTCTTCTTTCTCTCTCATTCTCCTCTTGCTCCGCGGGATGCAAATGGAATGGGGGAAGGGGGTATTTATAATGGGGCTCAATGGCACAATCGTAATTTCCAGGAACTTTGATCCTACGGTCCTGGTTTTTCCTGGATTTTCCTATTTTCTTTAATTCCTCATTTACTGCATCATCGTGCCAACTCACCATGCTGACTCAGCGCCTCATTTTTCACATGCTTGAATTCCCGGGACACCTCAGCATGCTGACTCACCATGCTGACTCACCGGTCCAGTCTCCTGCCTCGTAATGCGTGCCATCAACTTTATCTGCTTTTCGCAGACTAATGCCATGTGACGACTGGAAAAGACCTTGCACGCTTCCCAATGCCATCCAGATAAGTCCCTGACTTTATCTGATCATTTTCTCGGTTATCGTGCCTCCTCGGTTTTCGTGCCAACCGAGTATCCTTACTTTACTGAATTATTACTTTAATGCCATGTGGCATCTTGTGGGTCCCATGAGTATACCTTATCAGTCCACCTCATGGTTTCCAGATAACCTTTCCTGTATCTGATATCCTGCCTCCGGTCTATCTCCAACCGGGTAACTATCTCTCTTGGACCTTCACCACTCTTGGCCCGTACGCTTAGCGCCACTTTAGTCACTAGTCGCGACCTCAACATCATCTTGTCGCGACCTTACAATTCTGTGTACATTAGTCGCGACCAAAACATCTTCTCGTCGCGACCAAAACATTCTATCGTCGCGACCACAACACATTTTAGTCGCGACCATAACACTTTTTAGTCGCGTCTAAGGCTTTCTGCCACTATTAGTCGCGATATCACTGCTTTCTAGTCGCGACCATACTTCTTTTATGTCGCGACCATAATGCTTTCTTGTCGCGTATAGCTCTTTCTGTAACCACTAGTCGCGACCATGCTTTACTCTAGTCGCGACCAGAACGGTCAGCTCGTAACTCTTCAACCTTTGACCTTTACATCACCCCAAATGGCCATTCTACCCCTTGGGACTTCCACTGTTTGCACATAAGTCCCCGTACCTTTACTTACTCGCAGCTTAGTCCCTAAAAACTCTCTTATGTCTCTGGGACTTCTGCTCAAAAGGGGTCTGGTAGCCTCTCATTCTCAGGCTATTTCCGTGTCTCAAGGCCTGAAAATTGGGATGTTACATTTCTCCTCCCCTTTAAATAAATTTCATCCTCGAAATTTAATCAGTACCATAGCCAAATTAACTTAACATCTGGCAAAGTACTCATCATAACTTTACATCTCTTCGTAACATGCCTTTCTTTCGCTGGGTTAATCCAATCAGAGTTGAAATCTACTTTCCTCTTATGGACCACTTACTGCACTTATGAGTAGTGTCCATTTCTTTCATATGAAATTCTCTCGAATATTACTGTATTCGGGAATTTCTTCTAACTACTCATCATACTTTAAGCATCATATTCTTACTACTTCTCTTGATATCTCGCAGACTGCTTTAAAATCTGCAACATTTCATCTTTCTTTGCACTTAACGTCATACAGAGAGAGGACTTACGCAGCTATTCTTTCTTTACTTTACTGCTAAACAAAAGCACCTACTCTAACATGCATAATGCCTGGCCAACATACTGCAGGACTGCATACCTGCTTATGAATGTAAAGCTCTAATATCGGAGCTCAAGCATTCCTGTTCTAACTAGGCACAGCTCTAACACTCAGAGCTTGCATAGTTTTAGCATAACATAAGGCCTAGCATCTCATGCAAGGAGTGAAAACTCTCATTTTCTATAACATAACATTCAAACATATGATCCCTACCAAAAAGGGAGCCTCTCTGCCTGTTCATACAATGCACATCTCTAGGTGCGTGTCATATTACACGTTTACTACCGTGTATCTCATTACATGCCTTTGATACTTTATCATGGCATATCTAGCCCATTCTAGCCATCTCATGGTGTATTTCACCCTTTCATAACTTATCTTGCCTTATCATAAGGCTAACATTCTCTTCCTCATAGAACTGCGTTCTATCTTTACTTTGCCTTAGACCTTCTTCTCTAGGTCTTTTCTAGCCTTTTAATCTCTTTATCCCTCATCTGGGTAATCTTTATCTACTCATACTTTTCTATTCTTATTACATTGAGGATTTTCTTCTCTGCTTCTCATTACACAGAGGATTCTCTTCTCTGCTTCTCATTACACAGAGGATTCTCTTCTCTGCTTCTCATTACACAGAGGATTCTCTTCTCTGCTTCTCAGGCATACTTCTACAAAACTTTGAATCTCAGTACTCAGATTTAAACTTGGACTCCATCTTCGTTTAAGGGAAAGCTAAGTTCAGTCTGTAGACTAGAGGTTACCTGAGGAAAATCATTATAAAACAATTTCTCTGGGTCAGCTTATCAACTAGTGAAACTTCCTTACCTTAACTTCGTCTTTGGCATTCATCTTCCCAAAGAGATACTACATCGTACTCATGTCTCATGGCTCATTACTTTCCTTAGGCTAGGTCTAACTGCGACCTCGGGATCTAACTACGATCAACCGTTAGCCTCTTCAGAATCTAACTGTGACTCTGGATCTGTTAGGATCTAACTGCGACCCTGGAGCCATGCTAGGATCTAACTGTGACCCTCCAGAATCTAACTGCGATTCTGTTGTACTGTATATCTCCCGAAGATCTTAAACCAACAGACTAAGTTATAAGGTTAACTGCTTCCACCTGTTGATAACTCCATAAAAATTTTATAGCCTCACATTATTTACCCAGACTTTACTTACTTCCTCTCTTACTCAGGAGTTCCTTCTCATCTTTCTTACTTTACTGTGGCTTACCATTGGCTTGTGGCATCATGGTCTAACCACCTGCCATTGCATTCTACTGCTATGGCCTCATCATAACTCATCTGAATCTAGCTCTATCTGAGAGCCATCTGTTTCAGATCCAACTCTTATCTGAAGAGTGATCTAAAAACAATCTCTTTATTCTTATCTGCTTTCTTTCTGTCTACCATTCCTTTCAACAGAAATGGTCCTGAGTACTATATTCATAAGTCTGCAGAATTACCCGAGTAACCTCAAACATATCTGAATATCATAACTTATTGTCCCATGAACTGAGACTATCTATCATCCTCAATACATATCTCATTACATGTCATATGGTATGGGAGCAACATACTTTCTCATCTCATATATACTCTACCCTTCATGCACTGTAAAAGGGAGTATTCATTCATCATGGCATACCCTAACAAGCATGTCATCATATGACAATTGCAAGGAGATGCAACTATCATAACTTATGGCATCATAAGCCATATCATCATCATACTTTGCTCAACCATCTATCAGACTAACTAAACCTCAAGGCATATTTTATTTATCATATTGCCTATCATATCTTGGTCAGTCATCCTGAAACATTTGTCTATCTCAGGCTGCCACGCTACCCTCTTATTAGGGTACAGACTCAACCCTTCATCACTCTTTCTTACATAGGGGAGTCACTGTATCCCGTAATCTGTGGCTACCTTCTACAATCTCATTTCTTCTTTTGTCTATCTATCAGTCTCAGTCTATTCTTGACCAGACTGTGGTCCCTCATCGGCTTTTACTGTAACAGCCTAGAACCCCTTTACAAAGATATTATCCGCTTTCCCCTTAGGTAGGCTTGGTGCCCACATGAGATCACGGTTTTGTTTTCCAGACACACGAGCCACAGCCCTTAAGCACCTGAAAACGCATCTTTCTCTTAATCCTAGCGAACTTCAGTCGCCTAGATCTCATTCATTATCTTTTACTATTATTTCTATTCTTTAGGGTACTCTACCCTAGATCTCTATGATGGAATCCCTCTGCTTAGGGAATTTTAACTCTTTACCTATTAACCATCACGTCCTTAGCCTTAGCCTTAGGCCATATCAAACATCATTACATCTCTAGCCTTTAGGCTATGCCCTAGGATTACTCCGAGGCAAACTTCATACTAGCTATCCCATCTAGCTAGCTCATCTTAACTTATCATTATCATCCTTTGCGGCCTATCCTACCTAGCAAGGATGACTTGCTTATTGGAGTTGCCAACTTCCTCTATGCATGGCTTCTCCACTCAAGCTCTATGTTCATGCTTTGTGTTCACCTGTCTTTTCCTTTACAACGAAACATGAACACCTCTTATTCCATCTAGGAGCCTTATCTCCACGGGCTCTTCTAAACCCATAATAGTCCCGATCTGTATCTTCTAATGTCATACCAGGACATCTTTGTCATTCCGTCGCGATATGAGTATTGGGTAATCGCTATTCATAGCCTCTATGATTCTTCATTACCCTTAACTCCTCACGACTTATCATTTCTATTCTTTAGTCGTGACCTACAGCTTCAGACGTCGCGTCCTTAACATTTTCTGTCTTCTAGTCGCGACCTAAATCTTCTGTCGTCGCGACCTTAACCTTTCCACGTCGCGACTCAACTCCTCTACCGTCGCGACCAGGATATTTTCTCGTCGCGACTTATGTCTCTTCACGTCGCAACCATAGCCATTTCTAGTCGCGACATTAAACTTTTCTCGTCACAACCTTAGCTCTCTGTTAAATAACGTCGCGACCTAGGAACATACTCGCCGCGACCAAAGCTTTCTGTGAATAATCGTCGCGACCTATAAACTTATGCGTCGCGACTAAACCTCTCATTGAGGCTACCCGTCGCGACATAAACCACGTTAGTCGCGACCGGAGTGCTATTCTGTCGTACTCAAGGGCTAAATCAGAGCATCACTGAGCCAGAACCTTCTGTTCTGTGCCAGAATCTTATGCTCTGAACCAGAGTCCTTTCTGGTTGGTGCCAGAACCTCTTG
The DNA here is from genome assembly GCA_037074615.1 of Leucaena leucocephala. Classification (NCBI taxonomy): domain Eukaryota; kingdom Viridiplantae; phylum Streptophyta; class Magnoliopsida; order Fabales; family Fabaceae; genus Leucaena; species Leucaena leucocephala. The sequence continues at coordinate 8,136,963 of CM073545.1, forward strand.
CTCTGATACCAAAATGAAACATCCTCCCTTACCGCCCTCAGAGTTCACTAGCGGAAGCAATATTAGCTTAAAATAGCTTAACTTCATCATTCATAATTTGAATATGCCAAACCATATTATCATTGAATCATAAAATGTCATACAATATGGCATATACAACAAGACATATACATAATTCTCATATTCCTATTACATCTCGTTCTGCCTAAACTTCGGCAGCATAACCGCTACGCTTCAGCTTTATAAAGAACTGAACTGTACTGATTCGGTAATCTCCTCATGAGGACTACCATTCTACGTAGTACCCAGGAAAGACTAGATGAACCGGCTAGGTCCACTCACTTCTAGCCTCCTTAGACAGCACTACGTACACAGTACTTATCATATACTATGACGTTCAGTCTTAACTTGGGCAGCATAACGGCGTCTCCTGGCTTTCTCAAAATCTACTTCAACATAACCTCCCTGTAATGGGTTATGGATGGGGATGAGATTCGGGGGAATCTCAGTAGCAACAATCATAACAATATATGTAATGCAGTGTGACAGTGCTTGCTTGTGATTGTGTACAGATAAGTATGCTGCGTGCTTCCATACTCAATAACATATGATCATAGCATTGCAGTAGAGCTTCAGACATAACATATAAGACAACAATACAACCAAACAATAGCACATCAATCACAAACCCATTACATAAAAGCTAGGATTAATTACTACCTGGCTAGATCAGCAGAACCCTACTATCCTTATTCTGCTTCCAGCTCCGCCAGAACTTCCTTACTTCCTTTCTCCTTTCTCTCTTCCTTTCCTTCCCTTTCCCTCTCTTCTTTCTCTCTCATTCTCCTCTTGCTCCGCGGGATGCAAATGGAATGGGGGAAGGGGGTATTTATAATGGGGCTCAATGGCACAATCGTAATTTCCAGGAACTTTGATCCTACGGTCCTGGTTTTTCCTGGATTTTCCTATTTTCTTTAATTCCTCATTTACTGCATCATCGTGCCAACTCACCATGCTGACTCAGCGCCTCATTTTTCACATGCTTGAATTCCCGGGACACCTCAGCATGCTGACTCACCATGCTGACTCACCGGTCCAGTCTCCTGCCTCGTAATGCGTGCCATCAACTTTATCTGCTTTTCGCAGACTAATGCCATGTGATGACTGGAAAAGACCTTGCACGCTTCCCAATGCCATCCAGATAAGTCCCTGACTTTATCTGATCATTTTCTCGGTTATCGTGCCTCCTCGGTTTTCGTGCCAACCGAGTATCCTTACTTTACTGAATTATTACTTTAATGCCATGTGGCATCTTGTGGGTCCCATGAGTATACCTTATCAGTCCACCTCATGGTTTCCAGATAACCTTTCCTGTATCTGATATCCTGCCTCCGGTCTATCTCCAACCGGGTAACTATCTCTCTTGGACCTTCACCACTCTTGGCCCGTACGCTTAGCGCCACTTTAGTCACTAGTCGCGACCTCAACATCATCTTGTCGCGACCTTACAATTCTGTGTACATTAGTCGCGACCAAAACATCTTCTCGTCGCGACCAAAACATTCTATCGTCGCGACCACAACACATTTTAGTTGCGACCATAACACTTTTTAGTCGCGTCTAAGGCTTTCTGCCACTATTAGTCGCGATATCACTGCTTTCTAGTCGCGACCATACTTCTTTTATGTCGCGACCATAATGCTTTCTTGTCGCGTATAGCTCTTTCTGTAATCACTAGTCGCGACCATGCTTTACTCTAGTCGCGACCAGAACGGTCAGCTCGTAACTCTTCAACCTTTGACCTTTACATCACCCCAAATGGCCATTCTACCCCTTGGGACTTCCACTGTTTGCACATAAGTCCCCGTACCTTTACTTACTCGCAGCTTAGTCCCTAAAAACTCTCTTATGTCTCTGGGACTTCTGCTCAAAAGGGGTCTGGTAGCCTCTCATTCTCAGGCTATTTCCGTGTCTCAAGGCCTGAAAATTGGGATGTTACACCCTGCCCCTTTTCTCACGTCTGAATGTGTGTGTAGAGATGTGTAGAACCCTAACTCCTAATGTCAAATATATAGGATGCTATCGGGCTTCTAATTGGGTCGGGCTTCAGAATTAATCTTATATTAATTCTGAATTAATACAATATCATATATTGCATAATTTAATAACAAAATAATTAAATAAATATGGTTTATATTAAATCCGTCCCATAGATTTAATTCACCTATTTATTTAATTTAAAATAAAGATAAGACAGAATTATATTTGATTTATTCTCATAAATCATTTGAGATATCTTATCAATTTGAATTTCAAATTCAAATAGATCATATCCATTTAAATTCAAATTCAAAAGTGATAGAAATTTAATTTATCCTTATAAATTAAATCTTACAAATATCTCTTATATTATATATATAATATATATATACAAATTTATATATATATATAAAATATATATCCACCCTAGATTATTCATTGAATCTAGACATCTCTTAGATTCAATGAATCTAGACATCATAGCTCGTATTGGGCTGTTTTGTGTGCGACCCTGTAGGCCCATATGAAGTTGGCAGTGGGCCAGTTACTATACTGACCCACAAGTCGTAAGCGGTCTCTAGCAAGGCATTACGACTACCCAAAACATATGAGGATCGATAAACGATGTAACCTTTCATACAACCATATCACGTCCCTTTTGTCACACGATATTTCGGTCAAGGATGAGGCATGGAGAACGTCATCCTCCTGTTCCTGACCGTTACTTTCTCAATCCTTGAGTAGTCTGAATATAGAAATGGAACTACCCTTCCATTCCAATATGGCCATACATTTCTCAGACTCACTCATCGAGGGGCCCAGTAATATCTCTCTACGAATGTGAGGGACAAATTCCATCTTGACCATTCACATTCCTCCTCATGAAAAACCACTAAGCCCGAGCATAGCCTTTATGATCACTCGGTCAAAAGTGAATTTTGACTAGGTCAAAGTTGAGCGTTTGTCATGTAGGAATCTATGATGATCTCAGGTCAAAGGGCATAGTGACATGGCTTGTAAATGAGAGAAGCTTATGACTTGACCCATGCAGCTTTCTCATAGCGGGTCGTCCAATACCCTGTACTCTTACATGTGCTTATGACTTTGATTTATATCTCTATATATCTTCAAAGTCATACTGGTCTTATTTCATCTCTGCTCCCACATAGATGACCGACCAGGGACATTTAGGATAAGATCACGAGTTATCCAAGGATTGTCATCATAGTAAATATGCAAATAATATGATAACATAATTAAGAAATTCATAAATCAACAATGTTCATAAGATAATGATTGGCCACTAGGGCACAATCTCCAACAAATGGCGCCGTTGCCGGGGAGCCTTACTTGTTAACGTTTCCTAAGCAATCTCCTGGGCCTCATAAACATAAAGAGTAGGTAGTTGTTTTAGTTTTTCTGTGAATTTTGTTTTATATATGTTAAGTCACGACCATTTGGCTTCTTAGTCGCCACTAAAGTGCTCTGTGATTTCTAGTCATGACCATATTCACATTGGGTCGCAACCAAAAATCAGTTTTCAACTCAGATTTGCTGTCTGTAACTTTTAGTCACGACCGGAGTATGGTAACTGTCGTTTTAATTATCAAACAAACTAAGCTAACTAATAGTAAAGCAAAGGCTAACCTAGGTCGGATCACGAGGAGCTACCGGATGTTAGAGTTCCTAATTAATCTATTGAGCCGCAATTTAACAAATTAAGCAGATGAGTTGTGTGTTGAACTGTTTGAACTGAAACTGAACGTAAATTCTATGCTATTGTTTATGATTTATGTGTTTATAATGGCGAGATGAATGAATGATAACAAGTGTGTTCCCTCGGAGATTACCTTACCTTCATTATCCACAGAATATCAAGAGTTAATCAGTTGAATTAGAATAGGTTAGCTAACAACTCACTAGCTAAATCTCAATCAAAGCTACAACTCACAGACATCAATAGAGAATAGGAATCATTCAACTTAGAGATAGTAGAATATGAATATTAATCAGAGGATCTTTAATGTAGAAATAAGGAATCCAACTCGGTTCCCTACTTCTTTGTCATCTATTACTCTAATTGAATCAATAAACTAGAAGTAAATAAATACATCAACTAGATACAGTTAAATCTGACTTAAAGACTCAATAAACTCCCTGTGAAGCACGAAAGACTCTGGTTTAGCGTCATCTCCAAGGAAGCACAGCAGCTCCGCCTTGTATTGCTATCTGAACTCCAGCAGTAACCATCGGTACAGCAGCAGTAGTCATGTGGAAATGGAAGGAGAAGATGGAGATGATGAACTGCAGAACTTTCCTCTGGTTCTATTAACTAGAACAGAGGAAAGTTGCAGAAGAGAAACGGAGAAGGAGAAAGAGAGATGGTGTGTGTGAGATGAGATGGAATGTGTGAATGGTGAGAGAGCTGCGTGTGAAGTGTCAGGTCCAGGCGATGAATCCTGTACAGATAGTTTGATATATAGGAGAAGTCTGAAATGCATGAGTGAGTCAATGGAGCTGTCCAGATGTCCTCCAGCTGTCAGCACATGATCTGGTATTCTGTTTACAGCATATGATCCCCACTTACTGTTAACAACTTGCTCATTCTGTTCAGATGGGGTACGCTAATGTGTGAGCAGTATCAGACGCGTGAACAGTGCTCAACTCAGGCATGATCTCCCACTTGTAGTTTGTTGTCAGCCCTTATTTACAGTCTGTTAAGTCCAGCTATGCAATTCATCACATGCTTAAATCACCTTCTGTCCAGTTATCCCTTCTGTCATTCGCTGATTAATCCCTGCATTGAAGTTTGGTCGCGACTACAGGCACATCAGGTCGCGACCAATATTTAAAGAGAACGCTTCTTCTTTGCTGGTTGACGTATGGTCGCGACGGTGAATACCTAAGGTCGCGACGAAAGTCCAAAGGGAAGCTCTACTTTGCTGATTGATTGTTGTGTTGACCTGAAATGGACATTTAATAGATTGTCTATCCAATTAGGCACTAAAATCACATCATTCAAATTCCCACTTGTCCAATTGCATATTATTACCTAATTTGCTCAATATAGTAGTAAATGTGGATAAAATTCAATAATAAACTCTCTTTTAAAATATTAAAAATCAGTACAAATATGAGTTTATCAACTCCCCCACACTTAGCTTCTGCACTCCGAGAAAAATTATGGATCAATGATCCATATTCTCTATTCAATGTCTGCGAGTTGTAGCTTTGAGTAAGATTCAGCTAGCGAGTTGTTAGCTAACATATTCTAATTCAACTAATTAACTTCTCATATTCTATGGATAATGAAGGTAAGGTGGAACACACTTGTCATTGATTCATTTCACCATCTTAATCAATTAAAATAAGAAACAATAGCATAGAATTTACATTCAGTTTTAGTTCAATCATCTCATCGCACAATCATCTCATTGACTTGTTAATTTGTGGCTCATTAGACTAATTAGGAACTTAGCAATCCATTGAGGCTCCTTGTGAATCGACCTAGGTTAGCCTCCACTTACTATTGGTTAGCTTAGTTTCTTTGATAATTAGAAATGACAGTTATCAAAATGGCGTCGTTGCCGGGGAGCCTTACTTGTTAACGTTTCCTAAGCAATCTCCTGGGCCTCATAAACATAAAGAGTAGGTAGTTGTTTTAGTTTTTCTGTGAATTTTGTTTTATATATGTTAAGTCACGACCATTTGGCTTCTTAGTCGCCACTAAAGTGCTCTGTGATTTCTAGTCATGACCATATTCACATTGGGTCGCAACCAAAAATCAGTTTTCAACTCAGATTTGCTGTCTGTAACTTTTAGTCACGACCGGAGTATGGTAACTGTCGTTTTAATTATCAAACAAACTAAGCTAACTAATAGTAAAGCGGAGGCTAACCTAGGTCGGATCACGAGGAGCTACCGGATGTTAGAGTTCCTAATTAATCTATTGAGCCGCAATTTAACAAATTAAGTAGATGAGTTGTGTATTGAACTGTTTGAACTAAAACTGAACGTAAATTCTATGCTATTGTTTATGATTTATGTGTTTATAATGGCGAGATGAATGAATGATGACAAGCGTGTTCCCTCGGAGATTACCTTACCTTCATTATCCACAGAATATCAAGAGTTAATCAGTTGAATTAGAATAGGTTAGCTAACAACTCACTAGCTAAATCTCAATCAAAGCTACAACTCACAGACACAATAGAGAATAGGAATCATTCAACTTAGAGATAGTAGAATATGAATATTAATCAGAGGATCTTTAATGTAGAAATAAGGAATCCAACTCGGTTCCCTACTTCTTTATCATCTATTACTCTAATTGAATCAATAAACTAGAAGTAAATAAATACATCAACTAGATACAGTTAAATCTGACTTAAAGACTCAATAAACTCCCTGTGAAGCTCGAAAGACTCTGGTTTAGCGTCATCTCCAAGGAAGCACAGCAGCTCCGCCTTCCATTGCTATCTGAACTCCAGCAGTAACCATCGGTACAGCAGCAGTAGTCATGTGGAAATGGAAGGAGAAGATGGAGATGATGAACTGCAGAACTTTTCTCTGGTTCTATTAACTAGAACAGAGGAAAGTTGCAGAAGAGAAACGGAGAAGGAGAAAGAGAGATGGTGTGTGCGAGATGAGATGGAATGTGTGAATGGTGAGAGAGCTGCGTGTGAAGTGTCAGGTCCAGGCGATGAATCCTGTACAGATAGTTTGATATATAGGAGAAGTCTGAAATGCATGAGTGAGTCAATGGAGCTGTCCAGATGTCCTCCAGCTGTCAGCACATGATCTGGTATTCTGTTTACAGCACATGCTCCCCACTTGCTGTTAACAACTTGCTCATTCTGTTCAGATGGGGTATGCTAATGTGTGAACAATATCAGACGCGTGAACAGTGCTCAACTCACACATGATCTCTGTAACAGCCCAGCACCCCCTCACAACAATATTGTCCGCTTTCCCCTTACGCAGGCCCTGGGCCCACAAGAGGTCACAGTTTTGCTTTCGAGACACGAGCCACAGCCCTTATGCCCCAAAACGCGTCGTTGTGGTGAAGGTATCCACGCCCACTTATATGGCACGCTTCATTCACCTTCCCAACCGATGTGGGACTAATAGCAGCTGACTCATCGCCACAGAGTACAGTTGCGGAAGCAATATTAGGTTGACTCAAGTCCAGAGATTGAACTTTTAACTCTTAAATTCCTTATTCTGAACCCTTACTTTGAGAACTGGTTTCTCTCATTATACACATCCAAATGAGGCTTATTACCTATTCACGGAATGCCCCAGATGTGTACTATCGGCTCACTAGCTCTCGTGGCCAGACTCCTCCGTTTACTAGGTCAAACTGAGGTCAGAACACTGCTGCCTCAGGACCTGCGAATTTCCCCTTAATTTACCATACATAAATTGAATATGCCAAACAATATTTATCATTGAATAACATCATGTCATACAGCATGGCATACACAACAAGACATATACATAATTTTTCTATCTCTATTACATCTCTTTCTGCCTAAACTCCTGCAGCATAACCGCTACGCTTCATCTGTACAAAGAACTGAACTGTACTGATTCGGTAATTCCCTCATAAGAACTACCATTCTACATAGTACCCAGGAAAGACTAGATGAACCGGCTAGGTCCACTCACTTCTAGCCTCCTTAGACAGCACTACGTACACAGTACTTATCATATACTAATTTTCAGTCTTTACTTCGGCAGCATAACGGCGTCTCTTAGCATTCTCAAAATCCACTTCAGCATAACCTCCCTGTAATTTCCTATTTCTTTAATTCCTCATTTACTGCATCATGCATGACATCATCGGGACACCTCAGTATGCCACCTCAGCGCCATATTTATCATATGCTGAAATTCCTGGACACCTCAGCAGCTGACTCACCGGTCCAATCTCCTGCCTCGTAATATGTGCCCTCAGCTTTATCTGCTTTCTTCAGACTAATGCCATGTGTCGACTGGAAGAGACCTTGCACGCTTCCCAATGCTATCCAGATAAGTCCTAAACTTATCTGATCACCTCCTCGGTTTTTATGCCAACCGAGTAACTTTACTCTACTGAAAGGTTATTGAATCATCACTCTAATGCCATGTGGCATCTTGTGTGTCCCATGAGGATACCTTATCAGTCCACCTCATAGTCTCCAGATAACCTTTCCTGTATCTGACTTCTTGCCTCCGGTCTATCTCTAACCGGGTAACTATCTCTTTTGGACCTTCTCAACTCATAGCCCATACGCTTGGCACTACTTTAGCCACTAGTCGTGACCTAGCCATTATCTCATCGCGACTTAACACCTTCTGGTTCATTAGTAGCGACCACAACATCCTCTAGTCGCGACCACAACATCCTTTAGTCGCGACCACAACATCCTTTAGTCGCGACCACAACATCCTTTAGTCGCGACCATAACAGTCTTTCATCGCGACCACATCACTTTTTAGTCGCAACCAGGCTTATTCTACTCATTAGTCGTGACACCACATACATATCCGTCACGACCAATCCTCTCTGCCAATATTAGTTGCGACCATACTTATTTCTCGTCGCGTCTAAACCTCTTTGTAAAACTTAGTCGCGACCATAATACATTCTTGTCGCGACCAAATTCTTTATCATCGCGACCTAACTAGACAACTCTTGAACCTTTGACCTTTACATCATCCCCAAATGGCCATTTACCCCTTGGGACTTCCACTGTTTACACATAAGTCCGTACCTTTACTTACTCGCAGCTCAGTCCCTGAAACTCTTCACGTTCCTCTGGGACTTTTGCTAAAAAGGGGTCTAGTAGCCTCTCAATCTTAGGCTATTTCTGCATCTCTAGGCCTAAAAATTGGGATGTTACAATCTCCCACTTATAGTTTGTTGTCAGCCCTTATTTATAGTCTGTTAAGTCCAGCTATGCAATTCATCACATGCTTAAATCACCTTCTGTCCAGTTGTCCCTTCTGGCATTCGCTGATTGATCTCTGCATTGAAGTTTGGTCGCGACTACAGGTACATCAGGTCGCGACCAATATTTACAGAGAACGCTTCTTCTTTGCTGGTTGACGTATGGTCGCGACGGTGAATACCTAAGGTCGCGACGAAAGTCCAAAGGGAAGCTCTACGTTGCTGATTGATTGTTGTGTTGACCTGAAATGGACATTTAATAGATTGTCTATTGTAACATCCCAGTTTTTAGGCCTAGAGATGCAGAGATAGCCTAAGATTGAGAGGCTACTAGACCCCTTTTTAGCAGAAGTTCCAGAGGAACACATAGAGTTTCAGGGACTAAGCTGCGAATAAGCAAAGGTACGGGGACTTAACTGTAAACAGTGGAAGTCCCGAGGGGTAAATGGCTATTTGGGGATGATGTAAAGGTCAAAGGTTCAAGAGTTGACCATTTGGGTCGCGACTAGAAGGCAATTAGGTCGCGACTAATGGTTACAGAAAGAGTTATGCGCGACAAGAAAGTATTATGGTCGCGACTAACATTGGCAGAAAGGTTTAGACGCGACGAGAAGATGTATGTGTTGTCGTGACTAATGAGTAGAATGAGCCTGGTTGCGACTAAAAAGTGATGTGGTCGCGATGAAAGACTGTTATGGTCGCGACTAAAGAATGTTGTGGTCGCGACTAGAGAAAGCTGTGGTCGCGACTAATGAACCAGAATGTGCTAAGTCGCGATGAGATAATGGCTAGGTCGTGACTAGTGGCTAAAGTAGTGCCAAGCGTATGGGCCAAGAGTGGTGAAGGTCCAAAAGAGATAGATACCCGGTTAGAGATAGACCGGAGGCAGGAGGCCAGATACAGGAAAGGTTATCTGGAAATCATGAGGTAGACTGATAAGGTATCCTCATGGGACCCACAAGATGTCACATGGCATTAGAGTGGTGATTCAGTGACCTTTCAGTAGAGTAAAGTTACTCGGTTGGCACAAAAATCGAGAAAGTGATCAGATAAGTCTGGGACTTATCTGGATAGCATTAGGAAGCGTGCAAGGTCTCTTCCAGTCGACACATTGCATTAGTCTGAAGAAAGCAGATAAAGCTGAGGGCACGTATTACGAGGCAGGAGACTGGACCGGTGAGACAGCCCGATGAGTCAGCTGCTGAGGTGTCCAGGAATTTTAGCATATGATAAATGTGGCGCTGAGGTGGCATTCTGAGGTGTCCCGATGATGTCATGCATGATGCAGTAAATGAGGAATTAAAGAAAATAGGAAAATCCAGGAAAAACCAGGACCGCAGGATCAAAGTTCATGGTAATTACAGAATTACCATTGAAGGCAATTATAAATACCCCCTCCATTCCATTTCCATTCACGCATAGCAAGGGAGAAGGGAGAGAAAGAAGAGAATGAAGGAGAAGGAAGGGAAGAGAGAAAGGAGAAAAAGAAGTAAGGAAGTTCTGGCGGAGCTGGAAGCAGAATAAGGATAGTGAAGTTCTGCTAAGCTAGCCAGGTAGTAACTAATCCTAGCTTTTATGTAATGGCTTTGTGATTTGATGTTCTATTGTTTGGATTGTTGTCTTATATGTTATGTCTGAAGCTCTGCTGTAATGCTATGATCATATGTTATTAAGCATGGAAGCACGCAGCATACTTATCTGTACACAATCATAAGCAAGCACTGTCACTCTGCATTACATACATTGTTATGATTGTTGCTACTGAGATTCCCCCGAATCTCATCCCCATACATAACCTATTACAGGGAGGTTATGCTGAAGTGGATTTTGAGAATGCTAAGAGACGCCGTTATGCTGCCGAAGTAAAGACTGAACATCAGTATATGATAAGTACTGTGTACGTAGTGCTGTCTAAGGAAGATAGAAGTGAGTGGACCTAGCCGGTTCATCTAGTCTTTCCTGGGTACTACGTAGAATGGTAGTTCTTATGAGGAAATTACCGAATCAGTACGGTTCAGTTCTTTGTACAGATGAAGCGTAGCGGTTATGCTGCCGGAGTTTAGGTAGAAAGAGATGTAATCGAGATAGCAAGATTATGTATATGTCTTGTTGTATATGCCATCTTGTATGACATTATGTTATTCAACGATAAATATTGTTTGGCATGTTCAATTTATGTATGGGGAATTAAGGGGAAATTCGCAGGTCATGAGGTAGCAGTGTTCTGACCTCAGTTTGACCTAGTAAACTTAGGAGTCTGGCCACGAGATTTAGTGAGCCGGTAGTACACATCTGGGGCATTCCGTGGATAGGTATTAAGCCTCATTTGGATGTGTAGAATGTGAGAAATCAGTTCTCAAAGTAAAGGTTCAGAATAAGGAACTTAGGAATAAAAGTTCAAATATCTGGACTTAAGATAAGCTAAAGTAGCTTCCGCATGTGTACTCTGAGGAATATAAAGGACGATGTTTCATTTTGGTATCAGAGCAAGAGGTTCTAGCATAGACCAGAAAGGACTCTGGTTCAGAGTATAATATTCCGGCACAGAACAGAAGGATCTGGCTTAGTGATGCTCTGATAGAGTATTTTCCCTTGCGAGAGAATGGCATTGAGTCACGATTAATGTGGTTTTAGGTCGCGACGAGTAGGTCAAGGAGAGTTTTAGTCGCGAAGAAGTGTAGAGGTCGCGACTGTTATTTACAGAGAGATTAGGTCGCGACGTGTAAGTTACAAGGTCGCGACGGAATATTGCAGGAAGCTGAGGTTGCGACGAGAGAGGTCTAGTGTCGCGACTGAAGAGTTAAGGTTGCGACGTAAGGAGGCCTAGGTCGCGATGAGTTAGGTTCAGGTCGCGACGCCAGAAGATTTAGGTCGCGACTAGAAATGTTCAGGTCACGATGACAGAAGATTTAGGTCGCGACTAAATGACAGAAATGTTAGGTTATGATGAGTTGAGTATGATGGTCACTGACTAAAGATCACAGAGGATGTGAGTCATGACTATCCAATACTCAGGTTGCAACAGACAGTTATTCACATAGAGGTTTAGAAAGCTCAGAGGAGATAAAGCTCCTGATGAGATGTGTGTTCATTTTTCTTTTTGAAAAGGAAAAAGATGGTGAACATAAGACAATAACATAGAGCTTGAGTGGAGGAGTTGTGCATAGAGAAAGTTGGCAACTCCAATGAGGTAGACCCTATGTGAGTCATCCGTGCTAGGCGAGATGAGCAGCAAAGGATGATGTAGAGAATGATGATGAGTTAAGATAAGCTAGCCAGATAGTTAGTATGAGGTTTGCCTAGGAATGAGCCTAGGACATGGCCTAAGGCTAGAGACGTGATGGTTAATAGCTAAAGAGCTAATGTTCCCTAAGTAGAGGGATCCCATCACGGAGCAGTGATAGATCCAGGGTAGAGTACCCTAGAGAATAGAAATGATAGTAGAAGATGGGGAATGAGATCTATGCGACTGAAGTTCGCTAGGATCAAGAGAAAGACCGATCAGGAACCACAGTCCGGTCAAGAATAGACTAGAGACTGATGGATAGACAGAAGAAGTTAAGAGATAGTAGAAAGGTAGCCACAGATTGTGAGATACAGTGACTCCCCTATGTAAGATAAAGTAATGAAGGGTTGAGTCTATACCCTGGTAAGAGGGTAGTGTGGCAGCCTAAGTAAATGATCAGGATGACTGACCAAGATATGATAGGCAATATGATAAAGAAAATATGTCTTGAGGTTTAGTTAGTCTGATGGATGGTTGAGCAAAGTATGATGATGATATGGCTTATAATGCCATAAGTTATGATGAATAGTTCCATCTCCTTGCAATTGTCAAATGATGACATGCATGTTAGAGTATGCTAGGATGAATGAATACTCCCCTTTTGCAGTGCATGCAGGGTAGAGTATATATATATATATGAGTACAGATATGAGATGAGAAAGTTATGAGGAAAGTATGTTGCTTCCATACCATATGACATGTAATGAGATATGTATTGAGGATGATAGATAGTCTCAGTTCATGGGACAATAAGTTATGATGTTTAGATATGATTTATGAATGAGGATACTCAAGTAATTCTGCAGACTTGTGAATGCAGTACTCAGAGCCATTTCTGTTGAAAGGAATGGTAGACAGAAAGAAAGCAGAAAAGAGTAAAGAGATTGTTTCTAGATCACTCTTCAGATAAGAGTGGGATCTGAAACATATGGCTCCCAGATAAAGCTAGATTCAGATAAGTATAAATCACTCTTCATAAGAGTTGGATCTGATACAGAATGCTCGCAGTTAGAGTATAGTCCTAATGGCTCGCGGTTAGAGCACAGATTGAAATAAGAAGTATGATGAGGCCATAGCAGTAGAATGCAATAGCAGGTGGTTAGACCATGATGGCATAAGCCAATGGTAAGCCACAGTAAAGTAAGAACGATGAGAAGGAACTTCTGAGTAAAAGAGTAAGTAAGTAGAGTCTGGGTAAATGATATGAGGCTATAAAATTTTTATGGAGTTATCAACAGGTGGAAGCAGTTAACCTTATAACTTAGTCTGTTGGTTTAAGATCTTCGGGAGATATACAGTACAACAGAATCGCAGTTAGATTCTGGAGGGTCACAGTTAGATCCTAGTATGGCTCCAGGGTCGCAGTTAGATCCTAACAGATTCAGAGTCGCAGTTAGATTCTGAAGAGGCTAACGGGTTGATCGTAGTTAGATCCCGAGGTCGCAGTTAGACCTAGCCTAAGGAAAGTAATGAGCCATGAGATATGAGTACGATGTAGTATCTCTTTGGGAAGATGAAGGCCAAAGATGAAGTTAAGGAAAGGAAGCTTCACTAGTTGATAAACTCACCCAGAGAAATTGTTTTATAATGATTTTCCTCAGGTAGCCTCTAGTATACAAACTGAACTTAGCTTTCCCTTAAACGAAGATGGAGTCCAAGTTCAAATCTGAGTACTGGGATTCAAAGTAGTTTTGTAGAAGTATGCCTGAGAAACAGAGAAGAGAATCCTCTGTGTAATAAGAAGCAGAGAAGAAAATCCTCAATATGATGAGAACAAAAGAGTATGAGTAGATAGATTTCCCCCAGATGAGGGTAAAGAGATTAAAAGGCTAAAGAAGACCTAGAGAAAAAGGTCTAAGGCAAAGCAAAGATAGAGCTCAGTTCTATGAGGAAGAGAATATTAGCCTTATGGTATCTCAAGATAAGTTATGAAAAGGTAATATACAACATGAAATAGCCAGAGTTGGCTAAAGATGCCATGATAAAGTATCAAAGGCATGTAATGAGATACACGGTAGTAAACGTGTAATATGACACGCACCTAGAGATGTGCATTTTATGAACAGACAGAGAGGCTCCCTTTTTGGTAGGGATCATATGTTTTAATGTTATGCTATGAAAGAGAATGGAAAATGAGAGCTTTCACTCCTTGCATGAGATGCTAGGCCTTATGTTATGCTAAAACTATGCAAGCTCCGAGTGTTAGAGCTGTGCCTAGTTAGAACAGGAATGTTTGAGCTCCAGCATTAGAGCTTTGCATTCATAAGCAGGTATGCAGTCCTGCAGTATGTTGGCCAGGCATTATGCATGTTAGAGTAGGTGCTCTTTGAAACATCCTTCCTTAGACTCCTCAGAGTACACTTGCGGAAGCAATATTAGCTTGATTATATCTTAACTTAAGCCCAGAAATTCAAAATTTTACTCTTAAGTTCCTTATTCTGAACCTTTAATTTGAGAACTGATTAATCTCATTCTACACATCCAAACAAGGCTTATTACCTATCCACGTAATGCCCCAGATGTGTACAACTGGCTCACCAAATTTCGTAGCCAAACTCCTTCGTTTACTAGGTCAAACTGAGGCCAGAACACTGCTACCTCAGGACCTGCGAATTTCTCCCTTAATTCACCATACATAAATTGAATATGCCAAACAATACTTATCATTGAATAACATAATGTCATACAGCATGGCATACACAACAAGACATATACATAATCTTGCTATCTCTATTACATCTCTTTCTGCCTAAACTCCGGCAGCATAACCGCTACGCTTTATCTGTACAAAGAACTGAACTGTACTGATTCGGTAATCCCCTCATGAGAACTACCATTCTACGTAGTACCCAGGAAAGACTAGATGAACCGGCTAGGTCCACTCACTTCTAGCCTCCTTAGACAGCACTACGTACACAGTACTTATCATATACTGATGTTCAGTCTTTACTTCGGCAGCATAACGGCGTCTCTTAGGATTCTCAAAATCCACTTCAGCATAACCTCCCTGTAATGGGTTATGGATGGGGATGAGATTCGGGGGAATCTCAGTAGCAACAATCATAACAATATATGTAATGCAGAGTGACAGTGCTTGCTTGTGATTGTGTACAGATAGGTATGCTCCGTGCTTCCATACTCAATAACATATGATCATAGCATTGCAGTAGAGCTTCAAGCATAACATATAAGACAACAATCCAACCAAACAATAGCACAACAAAATCACAAAGCCATTACATAAAAGCTAGGATTAGTTACTACCTCAAAAGCTTAGCAGAGCTCTACTATCTCTATTCTGCTTCCAGCTCCGCCAGAACTTCCTTTCTTTCTTTCTTCCTCTCACTTTCTCTCTCTAGCACCTCCTCCTCTCTCTAAAAGGCTCAAAACCGTGGGATGCATGAAATGGGAGGGGGAGGGGGTATTTATAGTTTCCTTCAATGGCATTCCTGTAATTTTGAAGCCATATGAACTTGTGGTCCTGGTTTTTCCTGGAATTTCCTATTTTCTTTTATTCCTCATTTACTGCATCATGCATGACATCATCCAGGACACCTCACCGGGACACCTCATCGCCACATTCTTCACATGTCACAATTCCTGGACACCTCATCAGCTGACTCAGCAGTTCAGTCCAATCCAGTACCGGTCCAGAGTCTTGCACCGTAATACGTGTCCTGAACTTTATCTGCTTTCTCCAGACTAATGCCATGTGGCGCCTGGAAGAGACCTTGCACGCTTCCCAATACTATCCAGATAAGTCCCAGCCTTATCTGATCACTTCCTCGGTTCTCGTGCCAACCGAGTAACTTTACTTTACTGAAAAGTCATTAAATCATTATTTTAATGTAACTTTTCCCCCTGAATCACTAGGCCTGCGTTTTTGGGCCTGGGAATATCCTCTTGGGTCTCTGATCCAGCCCAAGTACTTTATTGGCACGATTCCCAAGAAACACCCCTTGGCAAATTACCAAAATGCCCTTAGTCTCTCTCTCTTTACTTTATTAGGTCTAGGGGCATTATTGTCTTTTCCCATCTTACCAGAGTATTCTTTGACCCTGGTCAACTATCCAGATAACTTCCCTGGACTGTCTAACCTTAGGCAAATGACCAAAATACCCTTTACTCATTCTTCAGCTGTTCTATAACATAGGGGCATTTTCGTCATTTTGCACCTTTTTCCCGGACACCGGCCCCTTTTATCACTGGACTGATCTAATGGGCCTGGGCCTTCCCTGGTGTCACTAAAGGCCTTAGAAACACTATACGCCCCCTGGCCACAGTCCGATCATCCCTATCGGAACTGCCTTTCCTTTACCGATTATAACTGTAAATTCCCATCTTCCGGAATTTTTACAGAAAAATCGGGACCTCAAATCAAAATTCTGTGACTCCTCATTCAACCCGGAATCCTTTTCTCTATCTCCCGGTATTTTCAGATATTTTATCCGAACCGGGCTGTTTTGGCCTGAAAAAGCACTCACGCGCACACTTTTCCAAAATGACCATTTTACCCCTGGTCATATTTCTAATTCTTTCATACACATAGAGACCTCATATGCATATTTCACAGTTCAGTGAAATGATCAGCATAATTTTCTCTATTTTCTGGCAAAATATGGTACTCATCTGCTACCAGCCTGATCTTTCCCAAAATTACGATTTTGCCCCTACATTCTCTTTCTGGCTTCATTGCTCATCTTCTCATCCTTTATCTTAAGTTCTAGAAATTCTCTTTCAATAACTCATCCCTTAAACTCTTCGGGAGTCATCGTTAATTGAAAAGCTCGACAACCTGTCCATATCAGGTTATCTTGCACAGGAGCCAGCCCATATCAAGCTACCTGCAGAATTCCTAGGCTTAAGACTTAGGATATTCCTCACATTCCTCATTTTGCACCTAGGTGAACTGTCCCGATTCTGTAGGTTAAAGACTTAACTCATCTTTAAATCCTGAAGGACTTAGCTCATCCCTCGGATCCTACAAAATACAGGTAAGTGATCCGCCCATATCAGATTACTACCCTGGGACTACGGGTTTAGCAGCCTGCCCATATCAGACTACTTCCCAGTTCTCCTAGCCCAAAAATCGGGATGTTACAATTCTCCTCCCCTTTTAAAAATTTCGTCCTCGAAATTTTAAGGGATACCTCATCTTTCTTGAAGAGAACTTCTTACTGACCTATACAGCTATGTGATTCTTATAACGCAGTCATATATATAACCAGTAAGATCATCCCTCTCTGTCTTATCCTCACTCCAGTGATGGTCTAGAGGAGCAACAGCTTGGTCCCAGACCTTCCACATGGATTCTTAGCAACTAACATCTCTCATTATAGTTGCTTACAGGTATCCATGTCCTAACCCCTCATACAGCAACCTCATCACTGAGCTAAGACAGATTTATTATCTTACTAATTATTTCTCATGACTCATTATAATAACCACATTCTCTAGATCAGAAAAGAACTCTTCGTCCACATTATCATCTAGGCATATAGTTCCTTACAGCTCAGTCGCCCTTACAGCTATGGTTCCTTTTAACCATTCTTAGGGTCAACCTCAGGGAAATTGGAGACTCTGTCTGTGGTAGCAAACACCTTTCCTAGGGATGTCAGCATTCGTAGGCAACTCTCGCCAAGTGGCCTTTCTCTCACCACTGCATTGCCCTGCTCGATACTCATAAGTGCAGTAAGTGATCCATGAGAAAAAAGAAGATTTTAAACTCTGATTGAGTTGATCCAGAGAAAAGATAAGCATGTTACGAAGAGATGTAAAGTTATGATGAGTACTTTGCCAGATGTTAAGCTAATTTGGCTATGGTACTGATTAAATTTCGAGGACAAAATTTATTTTAAAGGGGAGGAGAATTGTAACATCCCAGTTTTCAGGCCTAGAGATGCAGAGATAGCCTAAGATTGAGAGGCTACTAGACCCCTTTTTAGCAGAGGTCCCAGAGGAACACATAGAATTTCAGGGACTAAGCTGCGAATAAGCAAAGGTACGGGGACTTATGTGTAAACAGTGGAAGTCCCGAGGGGTAAATGGCCATTTGGGGATGATGTAAAGGTCAAAGGTTCAAGAGTTGACCATTTGGGTCGCGACTAGAGGGCAGTTAGGTCGCGACTAATGGTTACAGAAAGAGTTATGCGCGACAAGAAAGTATTATGGTCGCGACTAACATTGGCAGAAAGGTTTAGACGCGACGAGAAGATGTATGTGTTGTCGCGACTAATGAGTAGAATGAGCCTGGTTGCGACTAAAAAGTGATGTGGTCGCGATGAAAGACTGTTATGGTCGCGACTAAAGAATGTTGTGGTCGCGACTAGAGAAAGCTGTGGTCGCGACTAATGAACCAGAATGTGCTAAGTCGCGATGAGATGATGGCTAGGTCGCGACTAGTGGCTAAAGTAGTGCCAAGCGTATGGGCCAAGAGTGGTGAAGGTCCAAAAGAGATAGATACCCGGTTAGAGATAGACCGGAGGCAGGAGGCCAGATAAAGGAAAGGTTATCTGGAAACCATGAGGTGGACTGATAAGGTATCCTCATGGGACCCACAAGATGTCACATGGCATTAGAGTGGTGATTCAGTGACCTTTCAGTAGAGTAAAGTTACTCGGTTGGCACGAAAACTGAGGAAGTGATCAGATAAGTTTGGGACTTATCTGGATAGCATTGGGAAGCGTGCAAGGTCTCTTCCCGATGAAGAAAGCAGATAAAGCTGAGGGCACGCATTACGAGGCAGGAGACTGGACCGGTGAGTCGGCCCGGTGAGTCAGCTGCTGAGGTGTCCAGGAATTTCAGCATGTGATAAATGTGGCGTTGAGGTGGCATGCTGAGGTGTCCCGATGATGTCATGCATGATGCAGTAAATGAGAAATTGAAGAAAATAGGAAAATCCAGGAAAAACCAGGACTGCAGGATCAAAGTTTATGGTAATTACAGAATTGCCATTGAAGGCAATTATAAATACCGCCCTCCATTCCATTTCTATTCACGCATGGCAAGGGAGAAAGAAGAGAAAGAAGAGAGAGAAGGAGAAGGAAGGGAAGAGAGAAAGGAGAAAAAGAAGTAAGGAAGTTCTAGCGGAGCTGGAAGCAGAATAAGGATAGTGGAGTTCTGCTAAGCTAGCCAGGTAGTAACTAATCCTAGCTTTTATGTAATGGCTTTGTGATTTGATGTGCTATTGTTTGGATTGTTGTCTTATATGTTATGTCTGAAGCTCTGCTGTAATGCTATGATCATATCTTATTAAGCATGGAAGTACGCAGCATACTTATCTGTACACAATCACAAGCAAGCACTGTCACTCTGCATTACATACATTGTTATGATTGTTTCTACTGAGATTCCCCCGAATCTCATCCCCATACATAACCCATTACAGGGAGGTTATGCTGAAGTGGATTTTGAGAATGCTAAGAGACGCCGTTATGCTGCCGAAGTAAAGACTGAACATCAGTATATGATAAGTACTGTGTACGTAGTGCTGTCTAAGGAGGCTAGAAGTGAGTGGACCTAGCCGGTTCATCTAGTCTTTCCTGGGTACTACGTAGAATGGTAGTTCTTATGAGGGAATTACCGAATCAGTACGGTTCAGTTCTTTCTACAGATAAAGCGTAGCGGTTATACTGCCGGAGTTTAGGAAGAAAGAGTTGTAATAGAAATATGAGAATTCTATGTATGCTCTGTTGTATATGCCATCTTGTATGACATTATGTTATTTAACGATAAATTATGCTACCGGATGTTAGAGTTCCTAATTAATCTATTGAGCCGCAATTTAACAAATTAGGCAGATGAGCTGTGTGTTGAACTAGAACTGAGCGCAAATTCTATGCTATTGTTTATGATTTATGTGTTCATAATGGCGAGATGAATGAATGATGACAAGTGTGTTCCCTCGGAGATTACCTTGCCTTCATTATCCACGGAATGTCAAGAGTTAATCGGTTGAATTAGAATAGGTTAGCTAACAACTCGCTAGCTAAATCTCAATCAAAGCTACAACTCACAGACACCAATAGAGAATAGGAATCATTCAACTTAGAGATAGTAGAATATGAATATTAATCAGAGGATCTTTATGTAGAAATAAGGAATCCAACTCGGTTCCCTACTTCTTTGTCATCTATTACTCTAATTGAATCAATAAACTAGAAGTAAATAAATACATCAACTAGATACAGTTAAATCTGACTTAAAGACTCAATAAACTCCCTGTGAAGCTCGAAAGACTCTGGTTTAGCGTCATCTCCAAGGAAGCACAGCAGCTCCGCCTTGCATTGCTATCTGAACTCCAGCAGTAACCATCGGTACAGCAGCAGTAGTCATGTGGAAATGGAAGGAGAAGATGGAGATGATGAACTGCAGAACTTTCCTCTGGTTCTATTAACTAGAAAAGAGGAAAGTTGCAGAAGAGAAATGGAGAAGGAGAAAGAGAGATGGTGTGTGCGAGATGAGATGGAATGTGTGAATGGTGAGAGAGCTGCGTATAAAGTATCAGGTCCAGGCGATGAATCATATGGAATACTGTACAGAGAGTTTGATATATAGGAGAAGTCTGAAATGCATGAGTGAGTCAATGGAGCTGTCCAGATGTCCTCCAGCTGTCAGCAACTACAGGCACATCAGGTCGCGATCAATATTTATAGAGAACGCTTCTTCTTTGCTGGTTGACGTATGGTCGCGACGGTGAATACCTAAGGTCGCGACGAAAGTCCAAAGGGAAGCTCTACTTTGCTGATTGATTGTTGTGTTGACCTGAAATGGACATTTAATAGATTGTCTATCCAATTAAGCACTAAAATCACATCATTCAAATTCCCACTTGTCCAATTGCATATTATTAACTAATTTGCTCAATATAGTAGTAAATGTGGATAAGATTCAATAATAAACTCTCTTTTAAAATATTAAAAATCAGTACAAATATGAGTTTATCAACTCCCACACACTTAGCTTTTGCACTCCGAGCAAAATTATGGATCAATGATCCATATTCTCTATTCAATGTCTGCGAGTTGTAGCTTTGAGTAAGATTTAGCCAACGAGTTGTTAGCTAACATATTCTAATTCAACTAATTAACTTCTCATGTTCTATGGATAATGAAGGTAAGGTAATCTCCGAGGGAACACACTTGTCATTGATTCATTTCACCGTCTTAATCAATTAAAATCACAAACAATGGTATAGAATTTACATTCAGTTTTAGTTCAATCATCTCATCGCACAATCATCTCATTGACTTGTTAATTTGTGGCTCATTAGACTAATTAGGAACTTAGCAATCCATTGAGGTTCCTTGTGAATCGACCTAGGTTAGCCTCCACTTACTATTGGTTAGCTTAGTTTCTTTGATAATTAGTCACGACAGTTATCAAAATGGCGCCGTTGCCGGGGAGCCTTACTTGTTAACGTTTCCTAAGCAATCTCCTGGGCCTCATAAACATAAAGAGTAGGTAGTTGTTTTAGTTTTTCTGTGAATTTTATGTTTTATATATGTTAAGTCACGACCATTTGGCTTCTTAGTCGCGACTAAAGTGCTCTGTGATTTCTAGTCACGACCATATTCACATTGGGTCGCAACGAAAAATCAGTTTTCAACTCAGATATGCTGTCTGTAACTTTTAGTCACGACCGGAGTATGGTAACTGTCACATCCTTATTTTTATACATCTTAAGGACCATTCAGTAGCACTTAGAACCACTTTCAGGGTCATTAAAGTCTAAACTCTTAATCTGAAATTTTATTCATATCGGGTACTGTTCACTGTGGCAAATTCCAGATGAGTGACCTGACTTTGAAAATTCATAATTAATTCTAGAAAAATCGAGATGAAGTGGTTCAAATTAATACATGAATATAACTTAAATATATTTCAGAGAAAAATCATTGGTTGACCAATCCTTGACAAATTCAATGTGGGTCAACGTTTCAATCTTACTGTTCATCCAATGACTTTCTCCTGAATCCAGCATTCTGGTCCCAACTTTAACAATTTATATCTTTTCGTGTATATATCCAAATGAGGCACTCTATATATAAAATTAAATCTTAGTATGTCTACTTTTTACCCTAAAAATTTTGTACATTAATTCAATCATTTGCTATTTTTAATGATTTATCAAACATGAATAGGTCTTCACGAATTACTGTTCACTAAGCCTATTTTCAGCATTTAGTCTTTACATACACATGCATACAACCAACACATATTAGTCATACATGCCAGATAACAATTAATATTAAATAATCAACTGTTATATATTAGTGCATGATTAACCCCCTCATATTTTTATTACATCTTTCGCTGTCAAAAATCCGGCAGCATAACTGTTACAATTCTTCTCTAGAAAATAACCGATGTTGTACCGATTCGGTAATTCCCTCATGTGAACTACCATTCTACGTAGTACCCAGGAAAGACTGGATGAACCTGCTGGGTCCACTCACTTCCAGCCTCCTTAGACAGTACTACGTACACAGTACGTATCAGTTCCTTTCCCTGTTCCTTCTTCGTTGCCAGAATTTTGGCAGCCTAACGGCGTCTCTTAAGATTTTCAAATTTTATTTTGACAGAACCTCCCCTGTAATGTTATATTTGGGAATGAGATTCAAAAGAATCCCAGTAGCAATAATCATAACAATATATGTAATGCAAAGTGACGGTGCTTGCTTGTGATCGTGTACAGATAAGTATGCTGCATGCTTCCATATTCAATAACATATGATCATAGCATTGGAATAGAACTTCAAGCATAACATATAAGACAACAATCCAACCAAACAAAAGCACAACAATCACAAAGACATTACATAAGAGCTAGGATTAGTTGCTACCTCAAAAGCAGAGTTTCAGAACTTCTCTACTACTTCCAACTTCACCAGAACTTCCTTACTTCTTTCTTTCTCTCACTTTCTCTCTCAAGAACTTCTTTCTTCCTCTCTTTCTTGCTTGTGCCGAAATGAGGAGCTAGGGGGGGTATTTATAGTGTTGAGCAATGGCAATCTTATAATTTTGAAGACTTATGATCCTGTGGTCCTGGTTTTTCCTGAATTTCCTATTTTCTTGTATTCCTTTTACTGCATCATGCATGACATCACTCAACGCCAACTCATGGGACACCTCACCACCCACATTCTTCATGTGATGAAATTGAGAGGGAGCTAGAGCCTTCCGGAAGCTTTCCGGTCCAATCCGGTACCGGCCGGGTCCGTCTCCTCGAAAAACGTGCTGTTTTCTGAATCTGATTTTTCTGAAAATCCTTTTTATGTCTACTGACCTCACATTTAGTATCTAGACCCTTTATATCATTAACCTTTTAATACTGGGTCTAGACTCAGTTACAAATCCCCTGCGAAATGACCGAAATGCCCTTGGTGCCCTATCTTGTCCTATTTTAACCCTAAGGGCAAAATCGTCATTTCACACCTTTCTAAACCTGGTCAAAGCATATACTGGCTCTAGTCAACCTTATTTAGATATGTCTTAGCCTCTAGGCCTATCCAGAATGACCAGAATGCCCTCCATTCATCTGCTGCCCTTTTTGTACAACACAGGGGCATTTTCGTAATTTTGCACTTTTCCGGGGTTCTGCTGGACACTGGCCCACCTATCAGTCCAAGAGTCTTATTGGGCCTTTGTTGGTGCCATTAATGGGCCTTTTAGGGTCCATTACCTTCATGGCACGTATTACGAGGAATCTTCCTCTGCCCCAGTTCACCGAATATTTTAATTATTATTTACCGATTATACACCTTTCCGGACACCGGCTCCTTTTCCCAAATACAGTGTCCTACTGTGTTCTGGCATCCCTGTGGGTTATAACAGTCATCTGACTGAAGTCATCCGATCGCATTCAGCCCCTTTAAAAATACCGATAAATCTCCTACCCGGATCCCCGGAGGCCTCACACTCCCGTCTGAATTTGCTATTTTGTGAATAACTTTTCCTACAGACCTCCTATCGGTATTCTGTCAGTTTCCTGACATCCGCCCCATAAAGGTGCATCATCCTGTAATTTCTTACTTATATCTGAAATCTAGGGTATCCGGTATGAATTTTTATAACTTTTGGATGATCAGTCCATTTTTGGCTATCTGGAGTCTTCAAAAATTCCAGTATTAGGCTGGATTACCCAGCGTCACTTGCCCTATCTTCTGGTAAAATCTGGGACTGAAATGCCACCGGTCAGTCCAAACCACTTCTGGCCTATTTTTCTTTAATTATACTTTAGCCCCAGGGAACTTTTTCTTCTTTGCACTTAAGTCCCTTTATTTGGCTAAAATTACACTTTAAGACCCCACATTTTTGTCTACCTTTCATTCCTAACCTTAAACTTTCCATATTTGCATTTAAGTCCTTTCATTTCTTTTCTTTTGCAATTTAATCCTTTTCTTTACATAAAGGACCACATCTTTTTCCTGAAACAGAACTCATATATTCCATTTAATCTGTACATGGAAATCAGTACAAAAATTAAGGATATTATAGTAACTGTCGTTTTAATTATCAAACAAACTAAGCTAACTAATAGTAAAGCGGAGGCTAACCTAGGTCGGATCACGAGGAGCTACCGAATGTTAGAGTTCCTAATTAATCTATTGAGCCGCAATTTAACAAATTAAGCAGATGAGCTGTGTGTTGAACTGTTTGAACTAAAACTGAACGTAAATTCTATGCTATTGTTTATGATTTATGTGTTTATAATGGCGAGATGAATGAATGATGACAAGCGTGTTCCCTCGGAGATTACCTTACCTTCATTATCCACAGAATATCAAGAGTTAATCAGTTGAATTAGAATAGGTTAGCTACAACTCGCTAGCTAAATCTCAATCAAAGCTACAACTCACAGATATCAATAGAGAATAGGAATCATTCAACTTAGAGATAGTAGAATATGAATATTAATCAGAGGATCTTTAATGTAGAAATAAGGAATCCAACTCGGTTCCCTACTTCTTTGTAATCTATTACTCTAATTGAATCAATAAACTAGAAGTAAATAAATACATCAACTAGATACAGTTAAATCTGACTTAAAGACTCAATAAACTCCCTGTGAAGCTCGAAAGACTCTGGTTTAGCGTCATCTCCAAGGAAGCACAGCAGCTCCGCCTTGCATTGCTATCTGAACTCCAGCAGTAACCATCTGTACAGCAGCAGTAGTCATGTGGAAATGGAAGGAGAAGATGGAGATGATGAACTGCAGAACTTTCCTCTGGTTCTATTAACTAGAATAGAGGAAAGTTGCAGAAGAGAAATGGAGAAGGAGAAAGAGAGATGGTGTGTTCGAGATGAGATGGAATGTGTGAATGGTGAGAGAGCTGCGTATGAAGTGTCAGGTCCAGGCGATGAATCATATGGAATACTGTACAGAGAGTTTGATATATAGGAGAAGTCTGAAATGCATGAGTGAGTCAATGGAGTTGTCCAGATGTCCTCCAGCTGTCAGCACATGATCTGGTATTCTGTTTACAGCACATGCTCCCCACTTGCTGTTAACAACTTGCTCATTCTGTTCAGATAGGGTATGCTAATGTGTGAACTGTATCAGACGCGTGAACAGTGCTCAACTCACGCATGATCTCCCACTTGTAGTTTGTTATCAGCCCTTATTTGCAGTCTGTTAAGTCCAGCTATGCAATTCATCACATGCTTAAATCACCTTCTGTCCGGGTATCCCTTCTGTCATTCGCTGATTGATCTCTGCATTGAAGTTTGGTCGCGACTACAGGCACATCAGGTCACAACCAATATTTACAGAGAACGCTTCTTCTTTGCTGGTTGACGTATGGTCGCGACGGTGAATACCTAAGGTCGCGATGAAAGTCCAAAGGGAAGCTCTACTTTGCTGATTGATTGTTGTGTTGACCTGAAATGGACATTTAATAGATTGTCTATCCAATTAAGCACTAAAATCACATCATTCAAATTCCCACTTGTCAAATTGCATATTATTAACTAATTTGCTCAATATAGTAGTAAATGTGGATAAGATTCAATAATAAACTCTCTTTTAAAATATTAAAAATTAGTACAAATATGAGTTTATCAACTCCCCCACACTTAGCTTTTGCACTCCGAGCAAAATTATGGATCAATGATCCATATTCTCTATTCAATGTCTGCGAGTTGTAGCTTTGAGTAAGATTTAGCCATCGAGTTGTTAGCTAACATATTCTAATTCAACTAATTAACTTCTCATGTTCTGTGGATAATGAAGGTAAGGTAATCTCCGAGGGAACAACTTGTCATTGATTCATTTCACCATCTTAATCAATTAAAATAAAAAACAATAGCATAGAATGTACATTCAGTTTTAGTTCAATTATCTCATTGCACAATCATCTCATTAACTTGTTAATTTGTGGCTCATTAGACTAATTAGGAACTTAGCAATCCATTGAGGCTCCTTGTGAATCGACCTATTAAACATCCTCCCTTAGACTCCTCAGAGTACACTTACGGAAGCAATTTTAGCTTAACTTAAGTCTAGAGATTGAACTTTTACTCCTAAGTTCCTTATTCTAAACCTTTACTTTGGGAATTGATTTCTCACCTTCTACACATCTAAATAAGGCTTAATACCTATCCACGGAATGCCCCAGATGTGTACTACTGGCTCACTAAATCTTGTGGCCAGACTCCTCCGTTTACTAGGTCAAACTGAGGTCAGAACACTGCTGCCTCAGGACCTTCGAATTTCCCCTTAATTTACCAAACATAAATTGAATATGCCAAACAATATTTACCATTGAATAACATAATGTCATACAAGATGGCATATACAACAAAACATATACATAATCTTGCTATCTCTATTACATCTCTTTCTACCTAAACTCCGCCAGCATAACCGCTACGCTTCATCTGTACAAAGAACTGAACTGTACTGATTCGGTAATCCCCTCATGAGAACTACCATTCTACGTAGTACCCAGGAAAGACTAGATGAACCGGCTAGGTCCACTCACTTCTAGCCTCCTTAGACAGCACTACGTACACAGTACTTATCATATACTGATGTTCAGTCTTTACTTCGGCAGCATAACGGCGTCTCTTAGTATTCTCAAAATCCACTTCAGCATAACCTCCCTGTAATGGGTTATGTATATATAGGGATGAGATTCGGGGGAATCTCAGTAGCAACAATCATAACAATATATGTAATACAGTGTGACAGTGCTTGCTTGTGATTGTGTACAGATAAGTATGCTGCACATGATCTGGTATTCTCAAGCCGTGGATGCCAATGAATGAGGGAAGGGGGTATTTATAATTGCCTTCAATGGCAATTCTGTAATTACCATGAACTTTGATCCTGCGGTCCTGGTTTTTCCTGGATTTTCCTATTTTCCTTAATTCCTCCTTTACTGCATCATCGGGACACCTCAGCCTGCCACCTCAGCGTCACATTTATCACATGCTAAAAATCCTGGACACCTCAGCATGCTGACTCACCGGGCCAGAGTCCTACCTCGTAATACGTGCGCTCAGCTTTATCTGCTTTCTCCAGACTAATGCCATGTGGCGCCTGGAAGAGACCTTACACGCTTCCCAATGCTATCCAGATAAGTCCCAGACTTATCTGATCACTTCCTCAGTTTTCATGCCAACCGAGTAACTTTACTCTACTGAAAGGTTACTGAATTATTACTCTAATGCCATGTGGCATCTTGTGGGTCCCATGAGGATACCTTATCAGTCTACCTCATGGTTTCTAGATAACCTTTCCTGTATCTGACCTCCTGCCTCTGATCTATCTCTAACCGGGTAACTATCTCTTTTGGACCTTCTCAATTCATGGCCCATACGCTTGGCACTACTTTAGCCACTAGTCGCGACCTAGCCATCATCTCATCGTGACTTAACACCTTCTGTGTTCATTAGTCGCGACCACAACATCCACTAGTCGTGACCACAACATCCTTTAGTCGTGACCATAACAGTCTTTCGTCCCGACCATATCACTTTTTAGTCGCAACCAGGCTTATTCTACTCATTAGTCGTGACCCACACATCTTCTCGTCGCGTCTAAACCTTTCTGCCATTATTAGTCGCGACCATAATACACTCTCGTCGCGAACAACTTCTTTATCATCGTGACCTAACTAGTCAACTCTTGAATCTTCGACCTTTACATCATCCCCAAATGGCCATTTACCCCTTGGGACTTCCACTGTTTACACATAAGTCCCCGTACCTTTACTTACTCGCAGCTCAATCCCTGAAACTCTTCATGTTCCTCTGGGACTTCTGCTAAAAAGGGGTCTAGTAGCCTCTCAATCTTAGGCTATCTCTGTATCTCTAGGCCTGAAAACTGGGATGTTACATTTCTCCTCCCCTTTAAATAAATTTCGTCCTCGAAATTTAATCAGTACCATAGCCAAATTAACTTAACATCTGGCAAAGTACCTTATCATAAAACTTTACATCTTTTTATATCATGCTTTTCTTTTCTCTGGATCAACTCAATCAGAGTCGAAATCTACTTTTATGGACCACTTACCCCACTTATGAGCAGTGTCCATTTCTTTCATATGAAATTCTCTCGAATATTACTGTATTCGGGAATTTCTTCTAACTACTCATCATACTTTTAGCATTTATCTCTTATTACTTCTCTTAATATCTCGCAAACTGCTTTAATATCTGCAACATTTCATCTTTCTTTTTATATAATCATATATTCTCATCATTCTTAGCACTTAACTTCATACAGAGAGAGGACTTACGCAGCTAATCCTTCTTTACTTTGCTGCTAAATGAGAGCATCTACTCTTAAATAAGAGCACCTATGCATAATGCCTGGCCAACGTATTGCTGGACTGCTTACCTGCTTATGAATGTAAAGCTCTAACATCGGAGCTCAAGCATTCCTGTTCTAACTAGGCACAGCTCTAACACACGGAGCTTGCATAGTTTTAGCATAACATAAGGCCTAGCATCTCATGCAAGGAGTGAAAACTCTCATTTTCTATTCTCTTTCATAGCATAACATTAAAACATATGATCCCTACAAAAGGGAAGCCTCTCTATCTGTTCATATAATGCACATTTCTCGGTGCGCATCTTATAACACGTCTACCGTAGTGTATCTCATTGCATGCTTTTGATACTTTTATCATAGCATATCTAGCCAACTCTGGCTATCTCATGGTGTATACCACCCTTTCATAACTTATCTTGAGATACCATAAGGCTAACATTCTCTTCCTCATAGAACTGAGTTCTATCTTTGCTTTGCCTTAGACCTCTTTCTCTAGGTCTTCTCTAGCCTTTTAATCTTTTTACCCTCATCTGGGGGAATCTATCTACTCATACTCTTCTGTTCTCATTACACTGAGGATTTTCTTCTCTACTTCTCATTACACAGAGGTTTTTCTTCTCTGCTTCTCAGGCATACTTCTACAAAACTTTGAATCCCAGTACTCAGATTTGAACTTGGACTCCATCTTCGTTTAAGGAAAACTAAGTTTAGTCTGTATACTAGAGGCTAGCTGAGGAAAATCATTATAAAACAATTTCTCTGGGTGAGTTTATCAACTAGTGAAGCTTCCTCACCTTAACTTTATCTTTGGCATTCATCTTCCCAAAGAGATACTACATTGTACTTATAACTCATGGCTCATTACTTTCCTTAGGCTAGGTCTAACTGTGACCTCGGGATCTAACTGCGATCAACCGTTAGCCTCTTCAGAATCTAACTGTGACTCTGAATCTGTTAGGATCTAACTGCGATCCTGGAGCCATGTTAGGATCTAACTGTGACCCTCCAGAATCTAACTGCGATTCTATTGTACTGTAGATCTCCCGAAGATCTTAAACCAACAGACTAAGTTATTAGGTTAACTGCTTCCACCTGTTGATAACTCCATAAATAAAAATTTTATAGCCTCATATCATTTACCCAGACTTTACTTACTTCCTCTCTTACTCAGGAGTTCCTTCTCATCTTTCTTACTTTACTGTGGCTTACCATTGGCTTGTGCCATTATGGTCTAACCACCTGCCATTGCATTCTATTGCTATGGCCTCATCATAACTTCTCATTTTAATCTGTGCTTTAACTGCGAGCCATTAGAACTATGCTCTAACTGTGAGCATTCTGTATCAGATCCAACTCTTATAAAGAGTGATCTGTACTCATCTGAATCTAGCTCTATCTGGGAGCCATATGTTTCAGATCCAACTCTTATCTGAAGAGTGATCTAGAAACAATCTCTTTACTCTTTTCTGCTTTCTTTCTGTCTACCATTCCTTTCAACAGAAATGTCTCTGAGTACTGTGTAACATCCCAATTTTAAGGCCTAGAGATGCAGAGATAGCCTAAGATAAAGAGCTACTAGACCCCTTTTTAGCAGAAGTTCCAGAGGAACGTAAAGAGTTTCAGGACTGAGCTGCGAGTAAGTAAAGGTACAGGGACTTATGTGTAAACAGTGAAAGTCCCAAGGGGTAAATGGCCATTTGGGGATGATGTAAAGGTCAACGGTTCAAGAGTTGACCAGTTAGGTCGCGATGATAAAGAAGTTGGTCGCGACGAGAGTATCTTATGCTCACGACGAATATTGGCAGAGAGGATTGGTCGCGATGAATATGTATGTGGTGTCGCGACTAATAAGTAGAATGAGCATGGTTGAAACTAAAAAGTGATGTGGTCGCGACGAAAGACTGTTATGGTCGCGACTAAAGGATGTTGTGGTCGCGACTAATGAACCAAAAGATGTTATGTCGAGATGAGATGATGGCTTGGTCGCGACTAGTGGATAAAGTAGTGCCAAGCGTAAGGGCCATGAGTTGAGAAGGTCCAAAAGAGATAGTTACCCGGTTAAAGATAGACCGGAGGCAGGAGGCCAGATATAAGAAAGGTTATCTGGAAACCATGAGGTAGACTGATAAGGTATCCTCATGGGATCCACAAGATGCCACATGGAATTAGAGTAGTGATTGGTGACCTTTCAGTAGAGTAAAGTTACTCGGTTGGCATGAAAATCGAGGAGGTGATCAGATAAGTCTGAGACTTATCTGGATAGCATTGGGAAGCGTGCAAGGTCTCTTCCAGTCGCCATATGGCATTGGTCTGGAGAAAGCAGATAAAGATGAGGGCACGCATTACGAGGCAGGACTCTGGACCGATGAGTCAGCATGCTGAGTCAGCTGCTGAGGTGTCCAGGGAATTTAGGCATGTGGAAAATGTGACGCTGAGGTGGCAAGCTGAGGTGTCCCGATGATGCAGTAAAGGAGGAATTAAAGAAAATAGGAAATTCCAGGAAAAACTAGGACAGCAGGATCAGAGTTTGTAACATCCCAATTTTCAGGCCTAGAGACACGGAAATAGCCTGAGAATGAGAGGCTACCAGACCCCTTTTGAGCAGAAGTCCCAGAGACATAAGAGAGTTTTTAGGGACTAAGCTGCGAGTAAGTAAAGGTACAGGGACGTATGTGTAAACAGTGGAAGTCCCAAGGGGTAAATGGCCATTTGGGGATGATGTAAAGGTCAAAGATTCAAGAGTTGACTAGTTAGGTCGCGATGTTGGAGACTTTGGTCGCGACGAGAGTGTATTATGGTCGCGACTAATATTGGCAGAGAGGCTTGGTCGTGACGGATATGTATGTGATGTCGCGACTAATGAGTAGAATAAGCCTGGTTGCGACTAAAAAGTGATGTGGTCGCGACGAAATACTGTTATGGTCGCGACTAAAGGATGTTGTGGTCGTGACTAGAGAATGTTGTGGTCGCGACTAATGTACACAGAAGCGTAAGGTCGCGACAAGATGATGTTGAGGTCGCGACTAGTGACTAAAGTGGCGCTAAGCGTATGGGCCAAGAGTGGTGAAGGTCCAAGAGAGATAGTTGCCCGATTGGAGATAGACCGGAGGCAGGATATCAGATACAGGAAAGGTTATCTGAAAACCATGAGGTAAACTGATAAGGTATACTCATGAGTCCTGCAAGATGCCACATGGCATTAAAGTAATGACTCAGTAAAGTAAAGATACTCGGTTGGCGCGATAATCGAGGAGGCACGAAAACTGAGGAAATGATCTGATAAAGTCAGGGACTTATCTGGATGGCATTGGGAAGCGTGCAAGGTCTCTTCCAGTCGTCACATGGCAGTAGTCTGCAGAAAGCAGATAAAGTTGAGGGCACGCATTACGAGGTAGGAGACTGGATCGGTGAGTCAGCATGCTGAGGTGTCCCGGGAATTCAAGCATGTGAAAAATATGCTGCTGAGGTGTCCGGGTGAGTTGGCACGATGATGCAGTAAATAAGGAATAAAAGAAAATAGGAAATTCCAGGAAAAACCAGGACCGCAGGATCAAAGTTCATGGAAATTACGATTGTGCCATTGAGCCCCATTATAAATACCCCCTCCCCTCATTCCATTCTTGCATCACGCATGGAGAGGAGAATGAGAGAGAAAGAAGAGAGGGAAAGGGAAGGAAAGGAAGAGAGAAAGGAGAAAGGAAGAAAGGAAGTTCTGGCGGAGCTGGAAGCAGAATAGAGATAGTAAGGTTCTGCTAATCTAGCCAGGTAGTAACTAATCCTAGCTTTTATGTAATGGCTTTGTGATTTGATGTGCTATTGTTTGGTTGTATTGTTGTCTTATATGTTATGTCTGAAGCTCTGCTGTAATGCTATGATCATATGTTATTAAGCATGGAAGCACGCAGCATACTTATCTGTACACAATCACAAGCAAGCATTGTCACTCTGCATTACATATATTGTTATGATTGTTGCTACTGAGATTCCCCCGAATCTCATCCCCATCCATAACCCATTACAGGGAGGTTATGTCGAAGTAGAATTTTGAGAAAGCCAGGAGACGCCGTTATGCTGCCCAAGTAAAGACTGAACGTCATAGTATATGATAAGTACTGTGTACGTAGTGCTGTCTAAGGAGGCTAGAAGTGAGTGGACCTAGCCGGTTCATCTAGTCTTTCCTGGGTACTACGTAGAATGGTAGTTCTCTTGAGGGAATTACCGAATCAGTACAGTTCA
Source organism: Leucaena leucocephala (assembly GCA_037074615.1). Taxonomy (NCBI): domain Eukaryota; kingdom Viridiplantae; phylum Streptophyta; class Magnoliopsida; order Fabales; family Fabaceae; genus Leucaena; species Leucaena leucocephala. The sequence continues at coordinate 8,170,239 of CM073545.1, forward strand.
GTTCTTTGTACAGCTGAAGCGTAGCGGTTATGCTGCCGAAGTTTAGGCAGAACAAGATGTAATAGAGATATGATGATTATGTATATGTCTTGATGTATATGCCATATTGTATGACATTTTATGATTCAATGATAAATAATATTTGGCATATTCAAATTTTGGATTATGAAGTTAACGCATAATTAAGCTAGTATTGCTTCTGCAAGTGTACTCTGAGGGCTGTAAGGGAGGATGTTTCAGAGTTCATAGAAACTACAGAATTGCCATTGAAGGCAATTATAAATGATTTCAATGATTTAATGCTTCCATTGAGTTTATATGATGATTTTGTGTAGGATTGGAAAGGTTTTGAACCTTGGAAACCATTGGAATTAAAGGTTATAGTGTTGAAAATTCCTCACGACTGTTCACTCGCGTGAACAGTGATTTGAATTTCATGATTTTGATGCTTCCAATGGTCTTAAAATGAGATTTTGTGTGGGGGAAAAGTGGAGGAACAAGTATGGGAAGCATTGGAATCAAAATGAGAATTTTTGGAAGATTTATGTATGCTTTTCCAAATCTGTACAGAACAGTGTATTCTTGATGGAATTTGGTTATTTTTAGTTCATAAATGGATTCAAAAGGTAAAATTGTGTAGGGTAAGGTCAAGACATCATTTGATTCAAGGGCCAAGTTAATTGGCAAAGATTAAAGAAAGTTATGTTAGTTAAAGCAAATTAAAGGTTTAAGAGAGGTAGTCTTGAGTAGTGTTTGAGTTCATGGTCCTAATGGATTATGTAATGAATATGAATGTGTTTAGGACCTTGAAACCTCTAAGAAGGTGTTGGGGAATGATTGACCAAAAAGCTTCATGATTGGAAAGCTTGGGAAGCAAGTGCAAGCATAAGAAAGAAAGCTTAAATCCAAGGTAGTGGACTTACCCTAAACTTGTATGTATGTAATGTATGCTTGATTGTGCTATGGCTTGGTTGAATTGTGTGTATATGGTAGATGATTGAAGCTCTGTTATTTTATGATTTCTTTGGCCAATTGTATTTCATATGATACATGGAAGCATGCTCATCACACTATGATAACACTTTCACAAGCAAGCACAAGTCTTTACATTAATACATGCATTGTTTGGTATTGTTTGCTACTGAGATTCCCCCGAATCTCACCCCCCCATAACCATGATCTAGGTGCTGGAACATCACAAGGAAGGAGGTAATTGTGGATGTATGAATGGTGTATGACTTGGAAAGCATGCCTTTAATTTATGTGATGATATATTGGTATGTAAAATGAATGCATGCACTAGATCCGATGAGTGAAGGGAATTGGAAGACACGCAGCGGAAATTAACTTTAAAAATTTTTCCATTCCCAGCCAGGATCTACCGAATGTGTTTAAGTCAAGGATAAAGAAGTGTTACCTTCGGTTTCAAGCTTTGGTCGCGACCTCAGTGTCCACTAGTCGCGACTCTTCGAATCTGGAACATTTTAGTCGCGACCTCCTCTGCTTCTCGTCGCGACCTGAAGTCTCTGGAGTTTGTAGTCGCGACCTCGTCAGCTTCAAGTCGCGACCTGCCTCTTCTTTTCGGATTTCTGACGTTCAGATGCCCGTATGGTCGCGACCTCAGCGTGTTCTGGTCGCGACCTTGCTTCGTGTCTGGTCGTATCATAGAAGTCGACAGCTCAGATCGGCTTCCTCTACCGGTATCCACACGAACAGCGTTCCAATCGTGAACGACGTGCTAGCGCCTCTTGTCCCTCTAGGGCTTTCTAGAGATTCCGTCCTCACCATCTCTATCTCTGCAGTTTCTTATGTGCAAACCTTTTGCACTCTCCCTGCCCCCTCTTCTCACGTCTGAATGTGTGTGTAGAGATGTATATTGTATTTAGAACCCTAGCTCCTAATGTCAAATATATAGGAAGCTATCGGGCTTCTAATAGGGCCGGGCTTCAGAATTAATCTTATATTAATTCTGAATTAATACAATATCATATATTGCATAATTTAATAAGAAACTGATTAAATAAATATGGTTTATATTAAATCCGTCCCATAGATTTAATTCACCTATTTATTTAATTTAAAATAAAGATAAGACAGAATTATATTTGATTTATTCTCATAAATCAAATTTGAGATATCTTATCAATTTGAATTTCAAATTCAAATAGATCATATCCATTTAAATTCAAATTCAAAAATGATAGAGATTTAATTTATCCTTATAAATTAAATCTTACAAATATCTCTTATATTATATATATAATATATATAAACTAATTTATATATATATAAAATATATATCCACCCTAGATTATTCATTGAATCTAGACATCTCTTAGATTCAATGAATCTGGACATCATAGCTCGCATTGGGCTGTTTTGTGTGCGACCCTGTAGGCCCATATGAAGTTGGCAGTGGCCCAGTTACTATACTGACCCACAAGTCGTAAGCGGTCTCTAGCAAGGCATTACGACTACCCAAAACATATGAGGATCGATAAACGATGTAACCTTTCATACAACCATATCACGTCCCTTTTGTCACATGATATTTCGGTCAAGGATGAGGCATGGAGAACGTCATCCTCCTATTCCTGACCATTACTTTCTCGATCCCTGAGTAGTCTGAATATAGAAATGGAACTACCCTTCCATTCCAGTATGGCCATACATTTCTCAGACTCACTCATCGAGGGGCCCAGTAATATCTCTCTACGAATGTGAGGGACAAATTCCATCTTGACCATTCACATTCCTCCGCATGAAAAACCACTAAGCCCGAGCATAGCCTTTATGATCACTCAGTCAAAAGTGACTTTTGACTAGGTCAAAGCTGAGCGTTTGTCATGTAGGAATCCATGATGATCTCAGGTCAAAGGGCATAGTGACATGGCTTGTATATGAGAGAAGCTTATGACTTGACCCATGCAGCTCTCTCATTACGGGTCGGTCCAACACCCTGTACTCTTACATGTGCTTATGACTTTGATTTATATCTCTATATATCTTCAAAGTCATACTGGTCTTATTTCATCTCTGCTCCCACATAGATGACCGACCAGGGATATTTAGCATAAGATCATGAGTTATCCAAGGATGGTCATCACAGTAAACATGCAAATAATGTGATAACCTGATACAATGATTGGCCCCTAGGGCACAATTTCCAACAATGAGAGGCAGTCTACTTCCAGCGATAGTTTGAGCAGCTTATCCAGCGAGTTTTTATGTGAAATTTGTCATGAACATAGATAAGATAAATATATTTAAATGGACAGCAAGAACGCCTAATTTGGTTAAGAACTCGAATTGTTATGATTTTTCAAAGTTGAACTTAAACTCTGGATCAAGATAAAACTAGCCCTACGATATAGTGAGGTTCATACGCGGTTTTCGTATAGTAAATGAATGAGTTTGTCCTTGATATTTTGTGAGATTAAATTACACATTATGATATTTAAATACATAGGTAATTCAACTCAATTGGATAAGTATACAAGGAGAAATGAATTTTTGAAAATGGGGCAAAGAAACTGGAACTTCCAGATTTATCAATTGAACAGTAAAGTTCAACGAATAAACTGATTTGATCTGGACAAGGAAACCTCATTTTCATATTTTTACATCAAATTTGAATGAAATATATTTCATTAGAAATTGAAATCACCTCAATATGATTTTTCTAGATTTAATTATGAATTTCCAAAGTTTAGGCTGTAATCTGGAATTACCCAGTGAACAGTGACGATGAACAGTACCCGTAAGCCCAACTCTTGGAAATTCATGTTTTTGAGGTTAAGAGGTATTCTAATGTTCTAAAATAGTTCCAATTGAGTATAAGTAAGCTTAAGGTTTAAGTTCAAAGTTTAAGGTCAAGGTTTTTTTAAGGATTGAGATTAAGGATATTTACTAGAGAATGCTGTTATACTGGCAGAATATCAAAAGTACTGTGTACGTAGGTGCTGTCTAAGGAGGCTGGAAGTGAGTGGACCTAGCCAGTTCATCCAGTCTTTCCTGGGTACTTACGTAGAATGGTAGTTCTCATGGGACTTACCGAATCAGTACAGTTATCTTCTATCAGGATTTTTTGCAAAGAGAGATATAATAAAGTTAAGATTACTTTTGTAAGTGTACTCTGAGATGTTTAAAGGAGGATGTTTCACGACCAATATTTACAGAGAACGCTTCTTCTTTGCTGGTTGAAGTATGGTCGCGACGTTGAATACCTAAGGTCGCGACGAAAGTCCAAAGGGAAGCTCCACTTTGCTGATTGATTGTTGTGTTGACCTGAAATGGACATTTAATAGATTGTCTATCCAATTATGCACTAAAATCACATCTTTCAAATTCCCACTTGTCTAATTGCATATTATTAACTAATTTGCTCAATATAGTAATAAATGTGGATATGATTCAATCATAAACTCTCTTTTAAAATATTAAAAATCAGTACAAATATGAGTTTATCAACTCCCCCACACTTAGCTTTTGCACTCCGAGCAAAATTATGGATCAATGATCCATATTCTCTATTCAATGTCTGCGAGTTGTAGCTTTGAGTAAGATTTAGCTAGCGAGTTGTTAGCTAATATATTCTAATTGAACTAATTAACTTCTCATGTTCTATGGATAATGAAGGTAAGGTGGAACACACTTGTCATTGATTCATTTCACCATCTTAATCAATTAAAATCAGAAACAATAGCATAGAATTTACATTCAGTTTTAGTTCAATCATCTCATCGCACAATCATCTCATTAACTTGTTAATTTGTGGCTCATTAGATTAATTAGGAACTTAGTAATCTGTAACATCCCTAATTTCTGTACTAAGTTGTATGTACAGATTGAATAAAATATATGAGATATTTAGGAAAATATGTGGCCATGTTTATGTAAAGAAAATGATTAATTGGAAGAGGAAGAAAGTCTAAGAGCCAAAGTACAAAATTACGAAAATGCCACTATGATGCCCTAAGAAACCAGAAGTAAATGGAGGGCATTTTGGTCATTTCACACAATGGATGGGTATCAGAGGAAATTTGATAGTAAATTATTATAATTAATATGAGAATTTATGGAGTTGACAGAAGTCAAAAAGGAGTCCTGTAGAATTAATTATGGAATTTACGGTGAAAAATGACACCGATAAAGGGTTAAAGGAAACATATATAATTTGTAACAGGACTTCTGGGTCTCAGAAAATTATGAAACTTTGTATAGAATTCATTTTATATTAGAATGAATTTCTAAAAATGTTAGAACAATTAAAAGAGGTGTTTAGCATTTATGCTAAGATCAGGGTAAGTTACGGATATCGGTATGAGGAAAGTACATTGGGATTTGGGCCAGTTAGCTATTGGACCTAAAAGAGGCCCAATATTTCGTCCTAGGGAAGCCCAATAAGGCCCAAAAGTTATCTTGGAGCCCAAGTCCAAATAATAAATAATTTATGGATTTTTGAAAAGAAAGAAAAAGAGTATAAAGTAAGAATTAGGTGTTGCACATGGTGGGACCCACAAGGACACAAGAATGGCACCCAAAAAGAGGAAGGGTTAGGTGTACCAAGGGAGGCCATGCTAGTGATGTCATGGTGGTAAGGTCTTGAGTGAAAAGTGAAAAGACATTCCAAGATCAAACCTTTAACCATTAGATCAAATAGTTTCCAAAGTGATCTTAGCCTTCAAATGGCACATGACTTTTGCTATAAATACCCCCCCTTTCCATTCATTCTTCACACCCAAGAGCTCCTTTAGAAAGAGAAGTGAGTTCTAGAGAAAGAATGTGGAAGAAAGCAAGGGTCTTGAAGGAGCAAGTAAGGTAAGTTATCTCCTTGCTTCTACCTTTTGTTCTTATGGTTTGTGCTTGAGTTTAAGTGACTTTTTAGGCTTAAATCTTGGGGAAATGCTGCTGGAATTTTTGTGTATATGTGAAAGTAATATGAGTTTTAAGTCATAGATAGTTAAGACAAGCTTAAACAAGTTAGTTACATGCTTGGTTGTTGGATTAAGTTGATGTTCTTGACTTTACCATGGAAGAACATTTCGGTTTGCACTATTCATGCACTGTTCATGATAGAAGGAAATGGAATTTCAATGATTTAATGCTTCCATTGAGTTTATATGATATTTTGTGTAGGATTGGAAAGGTTTTGAACCTTGGAAACCATTGGAATTAAAGGTTATAATGTTGAAAATTCCTCACGGTACTGTTCACTCGCATGAACAGTGATTTGAATTTCATGATTTTGATGCTTCCAATGGTCTTAAAATGAGATTTTGTGTGGGGGAAAAGTGGAGGAACAAGTATGGGAAGCATTGGAATCAAAATGAGAATTTTTGAAAGAATTATGCATGTTTTTCAAATCTGTCCAGAACAGTGCATAGTTGCTGGAATTTGGTTGTTTTGAGTTCATAAATGGATTCAAAAGGCCAAATTGTGTAGGGTAAGGTCAAGACATCAATTGATTCAAAGGCTAAGTCAATTGGTAAAGATTAAAGGAAGTTATGTTACTTAAAGTAAGCTTAGTGTTCAAGAGAAGTTAGATTGTAATGGTTGGATGGTAATGTGATGTTAGGAATTGCTTGGTGTGCTCAAAAGAGGGCAGCCACATAGCAAGAAAAAGTAAGAAGGAAGAAGCAAAGTTAAAGTGGAAAGAAGTAAAGCAATAAGGTAGTAAACTTACCCTAAACTTGTATGTATTGAATGTTATGCTTGATTGTGCTATGACTTTGTTGAATTGTGTGCATATGTGTATATGATTGAAGCTCTGTTTCTATGATTACCTTGGCCAATTGTATTTCATATGTTACATGGAAGCATGCACATTACACAATGTTTACACTTTCACAAGCAAGCACAAGTATTTACTTTAATGCATGCATTGTTTAGTACCGTTTGCTACTGAGATTCCCCCGAATCTCATCCCCTATTTATAACCCATTACAGAGAGGTTATGTCGAAGTGAATTTTGAGAATGCTGTAAGACGCCGTTATGCTGCCGATTTTCAGACTGAACATAAGGAGATGATACGTACTGTGTACGTAGGTACTGTCTAAGGAGTCTGGAAGTGAGTGGACCTAGTCGGTTCATCCAGTCTTTCCTGGGTACTTACCTAGAATGGTAATTCTCATGGGAATTACCGAATCAGTACAAGATCAGTTATTTTTACAGATGAAGTATAGTAGTTATACTGCCGGATTTCAGGCAGGAAAGATGTAATAGAGATACGAGGATTTTGTTCATGCCCTATTGTATAAAGATTTATTATTTAATGATAAGTATTGTTTGGCATGTTTGTTTGACATGTGATTGATGTATGCATATGTATGTAAAGTTGCTTGCTGGAATTTGCCACCATTAACAGTAACTCGTGGTGATATAGTGATGTTTGATCTATAATTAAAAATAGTAAATGATTAAATAAATATATGATATGTTTATGATAAATAGTAGACATACCAAGCTTCGATTTTATATATAGAATGTCTCATTTCGATGTCTACACATGGAGATATAAATTATCAAAGTTGGGACCAAAATGCTGGATTCAGGAGAAAAACGCTGGATGAACAGTAAAGTTGTAACTTTGACTGACGTTGACTTGGACAAGGAATGGTCAACGAGTTATTTTTCCTTGAAATAGTATTTAGTTAGCTTCATGTAGCAATTTGAACCACTGCATTCTGATTTTTCTAGAATTAGTTATGATTTTTCGAAGTCAGGTCACTCATCTGGAATTTACACAGTAAACAGTACTCGATAAGAGTAAAACTCCAGATTGAGAAATTAGATTTCAATGACCTTGAAAGTGGTTCTAAATACTACCAATTGGTCCCTAAGATGTACAAAAATAAGGATGTTTCACAATCCATTGAGGCTCCTTGTGAATCGACCTAGGTTAGCCTCCACTAACTATTGGTTAGCTTAGTTTCTTTGATAATTAGAAACGACAGTTATCAAAATGGCGCCGTTGCTGGGGAGCCTTACTTGTTAACGTTTCCTAAGCAATCTCCTGGGCCTCATAAACATAAAGTGAAACATCCTCCTTTATACTCCTCAGAATACACTTGCGGAAGCATTAATAGCTTAACTTAAGTTCAGAGATTGAACTTTTACTCCTAAGTTCCTTATTCTGAACCTTTACTTTGAGAATTGGTTTCTCTCATTATACAGATCGAAATTAGGCTTATTACCTATTCATGGAATGCCCCAGATGTGTACTACCGGCTCACTAAATCTCGTGGCCAGACTCCTCCGTTTACTAGGTCAAACTGAGGTCAGAACACTGCTGCCTCAGGACCTGCGAATTTCCCCTTAATTTACCATACATAAATTGAATATGCCAAACAATATTTATCATTGAATAACATAATGTCATACAGCAAGGCATACACAACAAGACATATACATAATCTTTCCATCTCTATTACATCTCTTTCTGCCTAAACTCCGGCAGCATAACCGCTACGTTTCATCTGTACAAAGAACTGAACTGTACTGATTCGGTAATCCCCTCATGAGAACTACCATTCTACGTAGTACCCAGGAAAGACTAGATGAACCGGCTAGGTCCACTCACTTCTAGCCTCCTTAGACAGCACTACGTACACAGTACTTATCATATACTGATGTTCAGTCTTTACTTCGGCAGCATAACGGCGTCTCTTAGCATTCTCAAAATCCACTTCAGCATAACCTCCCTGTAATGGGTTATGTATGGGGATGAGATTCGGGGGAATCTCAGTAGCCACAATCATAACAATATATGTAATGCAGAGTGACAGTGCTTGCTTGTGATTGTGTACAGATAAGTATGCTGCGTGCTTCCATGCTTAATAACATATGATCATAGCATTACAGCAGAGCTTCAGACATAACATATAAGACAACAATCCAACCAAACAATAGCACAACAAATCACAAAGCCATTACATAAAAGCTAGGATTAGTTACTACCTGGCTAGCTTAGCAGAACCTTACTATCTCTATTCTGCTTCCAGCTCCGCCAGAACTTCCTTTCTTCCTTTTCTCCTTTCTCTCTTCCTTTCCTTCTCCTTCTCTCTCTTCTTTCTCTCCCTTCTCCTCTCCATGCATGAATGCCAAATGAAATGGAGGGGGGTATTTATAATTGCCTTCAATGGCAATTCTGTAATTACTATGAACTCTGATCCTGCGGTCCTGGTTTTTCCTGGATTTTCCTATTTTCCTTAATTCCTCATTTACTGCATCATGCATGACATCATCGGGACACCTCAGCATGCCACCTCAGCGCCACATTTATCACATGTCTGAAATCCCTGGACACCTCAGCAGCTGACTCACCGGTCCAGAGTCCTACCTCGTAATGCGTGCCCTCAGCTTTATCTACTTTCTCCAGACTAATGCCATGTGGTGACTAGAAGAGACCTTTCACGCTTCCCAATGCTATCCAGATAAGTCTCAGACTTATCTGATCACTTCCTCAGTTTTCGTGCCAACCGAGCAACTTTACTCTACTGAAAAGTTACTGAATCATCACTCTAATGCCATGTGGCATCTTGTGGGTCCCATGAGGATACCTTATCAGTCTACCTCATGGTTTCCAGATAACCTTTCTTGTATCTGACCTCTTGCCTCCGGTCTATCTCTAACCGGGTAACTATCTCTTTTGGATCTTCTCACTCATGGCCCATACGCTTGGCACCACTTTAGCCACTAGTCGCGACCTAGCCATCATCTCATCGCGACATAACACCTTCTGTATTCATTAGTGGCGACCACAGCACTCTCTAGTCGCGACCACCACATCCTTTAGTCGCGACCATAACAATATTTCGTCGTGACCACATCACTTTTTAGTCGCAACCAGGCTCATTCTACTCATTAGTCGCGACATTACATACATATTCGTCATGACCAAGCCTCTCTGCCAATATTCATCGCGACCATAATACACTCTCGTCGCGACCAACGTCTCTATCATCGCGACCTAACTGGTCAACTCTTGAACCTTTAACCTTTACATCATCCCCAAATGGCCATTTACCCCTTAGGACTTCTACTGTTTACACATAAGTCCCCGTACCTTTACTTACTCGCAGCTCAGTCCCTGAAACTCTTTGCGTTTCTCTGGAACTTCTGCTAAAAAGGGGTCTAGTAGCCTCTTAATCTTAGGCTATCTCTGCATCTCTAGGCCTAAAAATTGGGATGTTACATAAAGAGTAGGTAGTTCTTTTAGTTTTTCTGTGAATTTTATGTTTTATATATGTTAAGTCACGACCATTTGGCTTCTTAGTCGCGACTAAAGTGCTCTGTGATTTCTAGTCACGACCATATTCACATTGGGTCGCAACCAAAAATCAGTTTTCAACTCAGATTTGCTGTCTGTAACTTTTAGTCACGACCGGAGTATGGTAACTGTAGTTTTAATTATCAAACAAACTAAGCTAACTAATAGTAAAGCGGAGGCTAACCTAGGTCGGATCACGAGGAGCTACCGGATGTTAGAGTTCCTAATTAATCTATTGAGCCGCAATTTAACAAATTAAGCAGATGAGCTGTGTGTTGAACTGTTTGAACTAAAACTGAACGTAAATTCTATGCTATTGTTTATGATTTATGTGTTTATAATGGCGAGATGAATGAATGATGACAAGCGTGTTCCCTCGGAGATTACCTTACCTTCATTATCCACGGAATATCAAGAGTTAATCAGTTGAATTAGAATAGGTTAGCTACCAACACGCTAGCTAAATCTCAATCAAAGCTACAACTCACAGACATCAATAGAGAATAGGAATCATTCAACTTAGAGATAGTAGAATACGAATATTAATCAGAGGATCTTTAGTGTAGAAATAAGGAATCCAACTCGGTTCCCTACTTCTTTGTCATCTATTACTCTAATTGAATCAATAAACTAGAAGTAAATAAATACATCAACTAGATACAGTTAAATCTGACTTAAAGACTCAATAAACTCCCTGTGAAGCTCGAAAGACTCTGGTTTAGTGAAACATCCTTACTTTCGTATGTCTTAGTGACCATTCAGTAGCATTTAGAACCACTTTCAAGGTCATTGAAGTCCAATTTCTCAATCTGGAGTTTTATTCTTATCGAGTACTGTTCACAGTGGTAATTTCCAGCATTTCTACTTTGCATACATATGCATACATCCATCATACATCAGTCAAACATGCCAAACAACACTTATTATTAATGAATAAGTTGTTTTACAATCTGGGTATGTACAAAATTTCCCATATCTCTATTACATCTTTTTCTGCCTAAACTCGGGCAGCATAACCGCTACGCTTCATCTGTACAAAGAACTTAACCGTACTGATTCGGTAATCCCCTCATGAGAACTACCATTCTACGTAGTACCCAGGAAAGACTAGATGAACCAGCTTGGTCCACTCACTTCTAGCCTCCTTAGACAGCACTACGTACACAGTACTTATCATATACTGATGTTCAGTCTTTACTTCGGCAGCATAACGGCGTCTCTTAAAATTCGCAGAATTCATTTTGACATAACCTCCCCTGTAATGGTTTACTTATTGGGATGAGATTCGGGGGAATCTCAGTAGCAACAATCATAACAATATATGTAATGCAGAGTGACAGTGCTTGCTTGTGTACAGATAAGTATGCTGCGTGCTTCCATGCTTAATAACATATGATCATAGCATTACAGCAGAGCTTCAGACATAACATATAAGACAACAATCCAACCAAACAATAGCACAACGAATCACAAAGCCATTACAATAAAGCTAGGATTAGTTACTACCTGGCTAGCTTAGCAGAACTCCACTATCCTTATTCTGCTTCCAGCTCCGCCAGAACTTCCTTACTTCCTTTTCTCCTTTCTCTCTTCCTTTCCTTCTCCTTCTCTCTCCCTTACCCAAGCTATGCGTGAATGAAAATGGAATGGAGGGGGGGTATTTATAATTGCCTTCAATGGCAATTCTGCAGTTTCTATGAACTTTGATCCTGCGGTCCTGGTTTTTCCTATTTTTCTTAATTCCTCCTTTATTGAATCATGCATGACATCATTGGGACACCTCACCAGGACACCTCAGCGCCACATTTATCACATGTCTGAAATCCTGGACACCTCAGCAGCTGACTCAGCATGCTGACTCATCGGTCCTGTATCTTACCTCGTAATACGTGTCCTCAACTTTTTCTTCCTCCTCTGTGATGGCGCCATGTGGCATCTCACTGGCACCTGTCACGCCATCCAATGCTATCCAGATAAATCCAAGACTTTACCTGATCACCTCCTCGGTTATCGTGCCAACCGAGTAACTTTACTTTATTGAAACAGCATTAAAATAATATTTTAATGCCACTTTTTCCCACATACTTCATGGGCTACGTTTTTGGGCTCTGGAAATGTTATCTTGGATCCTGATGAAGCCCAAGTACTCTGATGGCTCGATTCCCAAGAAACAGCCCTTGGCAAATTACCAAAATACCCTTGGGTGCCCTTTATTGCACTATTTTAACCCTAAGGGTAAAATCGTCATTTCATACCCTTCTGTACTCTGTCAGGGTATATACTGACTCTCAGTAACTTTATCTGTATGTACCTTGGCTCCTGAGCCTGTTCAGAATTACCAAAATGCCCTTCATTCATCTATTACACTTTTGTACATCACAGGGGCATTTTCGTAATTTCGCACTTTTCCGGGGTTCTGCCGGACACTGGCCCACCTATCAGTCCAAGTATCTTACTGGGCCTCTGTTGGCGCCATTATTGGGCCTTTCTGGGTCCAATACCTTCATGGCACGCATTACGAGGAATCTTCCCCCGTTAATAATTATTGAATATTTTATCTATTATTCACCGTTTATACACCTATCCGGACACCGGCTCCTTCTGTCCGATACACTGGCCTGCGGTGTTCAGGCATCCCTGTGAGTCATATCAGTCATCTGACTGAGGTCATCCGAACTCATTTAGTCCCCTTTCAAATACCGATAAATCTCCCTATCGGATCCCCGGAGGCCTCACACTCCCGTCTGGATTTTCTGATTGGCGAATAACTTTTTCTACAGGCCTCCTATCAGTATTCTGTCTGTTTCCCGACATCCTCCCCATAAGGACGTATCATCCTGTATTTTCTCACCTAGATCTGAATTCTAGGATATCCGGTATGAATTTTTATAACTTTTGGACGATCAGTCCATTTCTGGCTATCTGGAGTCTTCAAAAAATTCCTGTATTAAGCCATATTACTGAGCGTCACTTGCTCTCTCTACCGGTGAAATCTGGGACTGAAATGCTTTCGGACAGTCTAAACCACTTCCGGCCTGACTTTCTTTAATTACAATTTAGCCCCAGGGAACTTTTCTTCTTTTCATTTAAGTCCCTTTTTATTTGGCTAAAATTACACTTAAGGACCCCACATTTTTGTCTACTTTCCTTTTTGGCCTCGAAACTTTCCATAATTACACTTAAGTCCTTTCATTTCCTTTACTAGGTCTAGGGGCATTATTGTCTTTTCATATTTTACCAGAGTATTCTCTGGCCCTGGTCAACTATCCAGATACCCCTTCTTGATTGTCTAACCTTAGCCAAATGACCAAAATACCCTTTACTTATTCTTCAGTTATTCTATAACATAAGGGCATTTTCGTCATTTTGCACATTTTCCCGGACACCGGCCCCTCTTACCATTAAACTGGTATTATGAGCTTGGGCCTTCCTTGGTGTCACTACGGGCCTTAGACAATACTGTATGGCCTCTGGTCATAGTCCGATCATCTCTATTCGGACTGCCTTTCCTTTACCGATTATAACTGTAAATTCCCATCTTCAGGAATTTTTACAGAAAAATCGGGACCTCAAATCAAAATTCTGTGACTCCTCATTCAATCCGGAATCCTTTTCTCTATCTCCCGGTATTTTCAGATATTTTATCCGGACCGGGCTGTTTTTGCCTGAAAAAGCACTCACGCGCACACTTTTCCAAAATGACCATTTTACCCCTGGTCACATTTCTAATTCTTTCATACACCTAGAGACCTCATATGCACATTTCACAGTTCAGTGAAATGATCAGCATAATTTTCTCTATTTTTTGGCAAAATATGGTACTCATCGGCTACCAGTCCGATCTTTCCCATAATTACGATTATGCCCTTGAATTCTCCTTCTGGCATCTCTAGGCCTAAAAATTGGGGTGTTACATTTAGCGTCATCTACAAGGAAGCACAGCAGCTCCGCCTTGCATTGCTATCTGAACTCCAGCAGTAACCATCGGTACAGCAGCAGTAGTCATGTGGAAATGGAAGGAGAAGATGGAGATGATGAACTGCAGAACTTTCCTCTGGTTCTATTAACTAGAACAGAGGAAAGTTGCCGAAGAGAAATGGAGAAGGAGAAAGAGAGATGGTGTGTGCGAGATGAGATGGAATGTGAATGGTGAGAGAGCTGCGTATGAAGTGTCAGGTCCAGGTGATGAATCATATGGAATACTGTACAGATAGTTTGATATATAGGAGAGGTCTGAAATGCATGAGTGAGTCAATGGAGCTGTCCAGACGTCCTCCAGCTGTCAGCACATGATCTGGTATTCTGTTTACAGTACATGCTCCCCACTTGCTGTTAACAACTTGCTCATTCTGTTCAGATGGGGTATGCTAATCTGTGAACAGTATCAGACGCGTGAACAGTGCTCAACTCATGCATGATCTCCCACTTGTAGTTTGTTATCAGCCCTTATTTGCAGCCTGTTAAGTCCAGCTATGCAATTCATCACATGCTTAAATCACCTTCTGTCCGGTTGTCCCTTCTGTCATTCGCTGATTGATCTCTGCATTGAAGTTTGGTCGCGACTACAGGCACATCAGGTCGCGACCAATATTTACAGAGAACGCTTCTTCTTTGCTGGTTGACGTATGGTCGCGACGGTGAATACCTAAGGTCGCGACGAAAGTCCAAAGGGAAGCTCCACTTTGCTGATTGATTGTTGTGTTGACCTGAAATGGATATTTAATAGATTGTCTATCCAATTAAGCACTAAAATCACATCATTCAAATTCCCACTTGTCCAATTGCATATTATTACCTAATTTGCTCAATATAGTAGTAAATGTGGATAAGATTCAATAATAAACTCTCTTTTAAAATATTAAAAATCAGTACAAATATGAGTTTATCAAATCCCCCACACTTAGCTTTTGGTAGAAGTATTCCTGAAAAGCAGAAAAGAACAGAATCCTCTATGTGTTGAGAATAGAAAGGCATTGGCTAAGAGCACTCTGGGAGGTAGCTCAAGTGGTGAAGCCAATAGCAAGAGAAAGAGGCGATAGTTCAGACAAGGGACTGATCAAGGTAATGATCAGGTGGGAGAGCAGAGATGTCAATATGGTGGAAAGAGCCATGGCACATGGGAGTGTCGAGCAGGGCAAAGCAGTTGTGGTAAGAAAGGCCACTTTGCAAAAGGTTGCCTAAGAATGCGGACATCCCTAGGAAAGGTATTTGCTCTTACCCCAGACACAGTCTTCAATATTCCCTGAGGTCGACCCTAAGAATGGTTAAGAAGAACCATAGCGGTAAGGGCGACTGAGTTGTAAGGAACTATATGGCTAGATGATGATGTGGATAATGAAAAGTTCTTGGTCATGATAATAAGTCATGAGAGATTAAAAGGCCAGAGAGACCTAGAGAAGAGGGTCTAAGGCAAAGCAAAGATAGAACGTAGTTCTATAAGAAAGAGATTGCTAGGGCCTAAAGCTATATAAAGAGTAATCTAGCCCTAACCCAGTAGCACGTGAAATTGAAAGATGCTAAGGCAAGAGTAGCCTAAGGATATGTAAGCCCTAAGAAGGGATAAGAAAGTGCAAATGCCACAAAGGTTTGGCATAGGTGCATGAAGTTATGAGAATAGTCAAGAAAAGTCAGAGAAGTTATCTGGGTTATGATCTCGTATCAGGAGAAAGAAAGTCAGAAGAACAATATCTCTCCTAAGAGATTAGCAAAGTGTAAGAAGAGTGATGTAGATCCCAAAATACATCAAAATTCTAAGGGATAAGATATGAAAGAAATGGACACTACTCACAAGTGTAATGAGTTGTCTATAAGTATAAGAGGATGAATGCCCCAAGCCTTAGTCATAAACCAGGAAAGGATATACAGAAGAGCTATATCCAGGATCGTTGACTAAGATGCCAAGTAAATTTCGAGGACAAAATTTATTTTAAGGGGGGTAAAAATGTAACACCCCAATTTTTAGGCCTAGAGATGCCAGAAAGAGAATTAAAGGGCATAATCGTAATTATGGGAAAGATCGGGCTGGTGGCCGATGAGTACCATATTTTGCCAGAAAATAGAGAAAATTATGCTGATCATTTCACTGAACTGTGAAATGCGCATATGAGGTCTCTAGGTGTATGAAAGAATTAGAAATATGACCAGGGGTAAAATGGTCATTTTGGAAAAGTGTGCGCGTGAGTGCTTTTTCAGGCCAAAACAGCCCGGTCCGGATAAAATATCTGAAAATACTGGGAGATAGAGAAAAGGATTCCGGATTGAATGAGGAGTCACAGAATTTTGATTTGAGGTCCCGATTTTTCTGTAAAAATTCCTGAAGATGGGAATTTACAGTTATAATCGGTAAAGGAAAGGCAGTCCGAATAGAGATGATCGGACTATGGCCAGAGGCCATACAGTATTGTCTAAGGCCCGTAGTGACACCAGGGAAGGCCCAAGCCCATAATACCAGTTCAGGGGTAAGAGGGGCCGGTGTCCGGGGAAAATGTGTAAAATGACAAAAATGCCCTTATGTTATAGAATAACTGAAGAATGAGTAAAGGGTATTTTGGTCATTTGGCTAAGGTTAGACAGTCAAGAAGGGGTATCTGGATAGTTGACCAGGGCCAGAGAATACTCTGGTAAAATATGAAAAGACAATAATGCCCTAGACCTAGTAAAGGAAATGAAAGGACTTAAGTGCAGTTATGGAAAGTTTCAAGGCCAAAAAGGAAAGTAGACAAAAATGTGGGGTCCTTAAGTGTAATTTTAGCCAAGTAAAAAGGGACTTAAATGAAAAGAAGAAAAGTTACCTGGGGCTAAATTGTAATTAAAGAAAGTCAGGCCGGAAGGGGTTTGGACTGTCCGAAAGCATTTCAGTCCCAGATTTCACCGGTAGAGAGAGCAAGTGACGCTCGATAATCTGGCTTAATACAGGAATTTTTGAAGACTCCAGATAGCCAGAAATGGACTGATCGTCCAAAAGTTATAAAAATTCCTACCGGATATCCTAGATTTCAGATCTAGGTGAGAAAATACAGGATGATACGTCCTTATGGGGCGGATGTCGGGAAACTGACAGAATACCGATAGGAGGCCTGTAGAAAAAGTTATTCGCAAATCAGAAAATCCAGACGGGAGTGTGAGGCCTCCGGGGATCCGATAGGGAGATTTATCGGTATTTGAAAAGGGACTGAATGAGTTCGGATGACCTCAGTCAGATGACTGATATGACTCACAGGGATGCCTGAACACCGCAGGCTAGTGTTTCGGACAGAAGGAGCCGGTGTCCGGATATGTGTATAAACGGTGAAAAATAGATAAAATATTCAATAATTATTAACGGGGGAAGATTCCTCGTAATGCGTGCCATGAAGGTATTGGACCCAGAAAGGCCCAATAATGGCGACAACAAAGGCCCAGTAAGACCCTTGGACTGATAGGTGGGCCAGTGTCCGGCAGAACCCCGGAAAAGTGCGAAATTACGAAAATGCCCCTGTGTTGTACAAAAGTGTAACAGATGAGTGAAGGGCATTTTGGTAATTCTGAACAGGCCCAGGAGCCAAGGTACATACAGATAAAGTTACTGAGAGTCAGTATATACCCTGAAAGAGTACAGAAGGGTATGAAATGACGATTTTACCCTTAGGGTTAAAATAGTGCAAGAAAGGGCACCCAAGGGTATTTTGGTAATTTGCCAAGGGCTGTTTCTTGGAAATTGAGCCATCAGAGTACTTGGGCTTAATCAGGATCCAAGACAACATTCCCAGAGCCCAAAAACGTAGCCCATGAAGTATGTGGGAAAAAGTGGCATTAAAATATTATTTTAATGCTGTTTCAATAAAGTAAAGTTACTCGGTTGGCACGATAACCGAGGAAGTGATCAGATAAAGTCCTGGATTTATCTGGATAGCATTGGAAGGCGTGACAGGTGCCAGTAAGATGACACATGGCGCCAACATAAAGGCAGAAGAAAAGGTTGAGGACACGTACTACGAGGCAGGACACTGGACCGGTGAGTCAGCCTGATGAGTCAGCTGCTGAGGTGTCCAGGAATTTCAGCATATGGAAAATGTGGCGCTGAGGTGTCCTGGTGAGGTGTCCCAATGATGTCATGCATGATGCAGTAAAAGAGGAATTAAAGAAAATAGGAAAATTCAGGAAAAACCAGGACCGCAGGATCAAAGTTCATAGAAACTGCAGAATTGCCATTGAAGGCAATTATAAATACCCCCCTCCATTCCATTCTTGCATTCACGCATGAAAGGGAGAAGGGAGAGAAAGAAGAGAGAGAAGGAGAAGGAAGGGAAGAGAGAAAGGAGAAAAAAGAAGTAAGGAAGTTCTGGCGGAGCTGGAAGCAGAATAAGGATAGTGGGGTTCTGCTAAGCTAGCCAGGTAGTAACTAATCCTAGCTTTTATGTAATGGCTTTGTGATTTATTGTGCTATTGTTTGGTTGGATTGTTGTCTTATATGTTATGTCTGAAGCTCTGCTGTAATGCTATGATCATATGTTATTAAGCATGGAAGCACGCAGCATACTTATCTGTACACAATCACAAGCAAGCACTGTCACTCTGCATTACATATATTGTTATGATTATTGCTACTGAGATTCCCCCGAATCTCATCCCAATAAATAACCCATTACAGGGGAGGTTATGTCGAAATGAATTTTGGGAATTTTAAGAGACGTCGTTATGCTGCCGAAGTAAAGACTGAACATCAGTATATGATAAGTACTGTGTACGTAGTGCTGTCTAAGGAGGCTAGAAGTGAGTGGACCTAGCCGGTTCATCTAGTCTTTCCTGGGTACTACGTAGAATGGTAGTTCTCATGAGGGAATTACCGAATCAGTACGGTTCAGTTCTTTGTATAGATGAAGCGTAGCGGTTATGCTGCCGGAGTTTAGGCAGAAAAAGATGTAATAGAACCATGAGAATTTATGTACATGACCAGATGTAAAACAACTTATTAATTAATAATAATTGTTGTTTGGCATGTTTGACTGTTGTATGATGGATGTATGCATATGTATGCAAAGTAGAAATGTTAAAATTTACCATTGTGAACAGTAACACGTGGTAACCTAGTCATATTTGATAAATGATTAAAAATAGTAAATAGATGAATAAATGTACGAAATTTTTATGGTAAATAGTAGACATACCAAGATTTAATTTGATATATAAAACGTATCATTTGGATGTCTACACAAGGAGATATAAATTATTAAAATTGGGACCAGAATGCTGGATTTAGGGAGAAAAGCGTGGAATGAACAGTAAACTTGACACGTTGACTGACGTTGACTTGGTCAATTAATGGTCAACGAGTTATTTTTTCCTTAAATATAATTGAGTTAGCTTCATTTAGCAATTGGAACCACTTCATTTTGATTTTTCTAGAATTAGTTATGATTTTTCGAAGTCAGGTCACTCATCTAGAATTTTCAAGTGAACAGTACTCGATAAGAGTAAAATTCCAGATTGGGGAATTGGACTTCAATGATCTTGAAAGTGGTTCTAAACGCTACTGAATGGTCCCTAAGACATATGAAAGGAAGAATGTTTCAACGTATGGTCGCGACGGTGAATACCTAAGGTCGCGACGAAAGTCCAAAGGGAAGCTCCACTTTGCTGATTGATTGTTGTGTTGACCTGAAATGGACATTTAATATATTGTCTATCCAATTAAGCACTAAAATCACATCATTCAAATTCCCACTTGTCCAATTGCATATTATTACCTAATTTGCTCAATACAGTAGTAAATGTGGATAAGATTCAATAATAAACTCTCTTTTAAAATATTAAAAATCAGTACAAATATGAGTTTATCAACTCCCCCACACTTAGCTTTTGCACTCTATAACATCCCAATTTTCAGGCCTAGAGACGTGAAAATAGCCTAGGATTGAGAGTCTACTAGACCCCCTTTTAGCAGAAGTCCCGGAGACACGCAGAGAGTTTCAGGGACTAAGCTGCAAATAAGCGAAAGTACGGGGACTTATGTGTAAACAGTGAAAGTCCCAAGGGGTAGAATGGCCATTTGGGATGATGTAAAGGCAAAGGATGTGGAGTTGAGAGCTGACCATTTAGGTCGCGACAAGATAGCGGTATGGTCGCGACTAATGGTTACAGAAAGAGTTATACGCGACGAGAAAGCAGTGTGGTCGCGACTAGGAAGTAGTTACGTCGCGACTAATAATGGCAGAAAGGTTTAGACGCGACTGAATGATGTGTGTGTCGCGACTAATAGGTAAAATGGGCTGGTTGCGACTAGAAAATGTTATGGTCGCGACTAGATTGTGTTGTGGTTGCGACGAAAGAATGTTGTGGTCGCGACTAGAGAAAGCTGTGGTCGCGACTAATGAGCACAGAAGGTGTTAAGTCGCGATGAGATGATGGCTAGGTCGCGACTAGTGACTAAAGTAGTGCCAAGCGTATGGGCCAAGAGTGGTGAAGGTCCAAATGAGATAGTTACCCGTTAGAGTTAGACCGGAGGCAGGAGGCCAGATACAGGAAAGGTTATCTGGAGACCATGAGATGGACTGATAAGGTATCCTCATGGGACCCACAAGATGCCACATGGCATTAGAGGGGTGATTCAGGGACCTTTCAGTAGAGTAAAGTTACTCGGCTGGCACGAAAACTGAGGAAGTGATCAGGTAAGTCTGGGACTTATCTGGATAGCATTGGGAAGCGTGCAAGGTCTCTTCCAGTCGCCACATGGCATTAGTCTGGAGAAAGTAGATAAAGCTGAGGGCACGTATTACGAGGCAGGAGACTGGACCGGTGAGTCAGCTGCTGAGGTGTCCAGGGATTTGTGACATGTGAAAAATGTGGCGCTGAGGTGTCCCGGTGAGGTGTCCCGATGATGTCATGCATGATGCAGTAAATGAGGAATTAAAGAAAATAGGAAAAACCAGGATCGTAGGATCAAAGTTCATGGAAATTACGAGATTACCATTGGAGGCAATTATAAATACCCCCCTCCATTCCATTTCCATTCACGTATGGCAAGGGAGAAGGGAGAGAAAGAAGAGAGAGAAGGAGAAGGAAGGAAGAGAGAAAGGAGAAAAAGAAGTAAGGAAGTTTTGGCGGAGCTGGAAGCAGAATAAGGATAGTGGAGTTCTGCTAAGCTAGCCAGGTAGTAACTAATCCTAGCTTTTATGTAATGGCTTTGTGATTTGATGTGCTATTGTTTGGTTGGATTGTTGTCTTATATGTTATGTCTAAAGCTCTGCTGTAATGCTATGATCATATGTTATTAAGCATGGAAGCACGCAGCATACTTATCTGTACACAATCACAAGCAAGCACTGTCACTCTGTCACATCCTTATTTTTATACATCTTAGGGACCATTCAGTAGCACTTAAACCACTTTCAGGGTCATTGAAGTCTAAACACTTAATCTGGAATTTTATTCATATCGAGTACTGTTCACTGTGGCAAATTCCGGATGAGTGACCTGACTTTGAAAATTCATAACTAATTCTAGAAAAATCTAAATGAAGTGGTTCAAATTTCTACATGAATATAACTCAAATATATTTCAGGGAAAAATCATTGGTTGACCAATCCTTGACAAATTTAACGTGGGTCAATGTTTCAATCTTACTGTTCATCCAATGACTTTCTCCTGAATCCAGCATTCTGGTCCCAACTTTAACAATTTATATCTTTTCGTGTATACATCAAAATTAGACATTCTATATATCAAATTAAATCTTAGTATGTCTACTTTTTACCCTAAAAATTTCGTACATTAATTCAATCATTTACTATTTTTAATGATTTATCAAACATGAAGGGGTCTTCACGAGTTACTGTTCACTGAGCCTATTTTCAGCATTTAGTCTTTACGTACCCAAGCATACAACCAACACATATCAGTCATACAGGCCAGATAACAATTAATATCAAATAATCAACTGTTATATCTCAGTGCATGATTAACTCCCTCATATTTTATTACATCCTTCTCTGTCTAAAATCCGGCAGCATAACTGCTAGAATTCTTCTTTAGAAAGTAACCGATGTTGTACCGATTCGGTAATTCCCTTATGAGAACTACCATTCTACGTAGTACCCAGGAAAGACTGGATGAACCTGCTGGGTCCACTCAGTTCCAGCCTCCTTAGACAGCACTACGTACACAGTACGTATCAGTTCCTTTCTTTGTTCCGTCTTCGTTGCCGGAATTTCGGCAGCCTACCGGCGTCTCTTAAGATTTCCAGATTTTATTTTGACATAACCTCCCCTGTAATGTTATGTTTGGGAATGAGATTCAAAAGAATCCCAGTAACAATAATCATAACAAAATATGTAATGCAGAGTGACGGTGCTTGCTTGTGACTGTGTACAGATAAGTATGCTGCATGCTTCCATATTCAATAACATATGATCATAGCATTGGAATAGAGCTTCAAGCATAACATATAGGACAACAATCAACCAAACAAAACAACACATCATAAAGACATTACATAAGAGCTAGGATTAGTTGTTACCTTAAAAGCAGTGCTTTAGAACTTCCCTACTACTTCCAACTTCACCAGAACTTCCTTACTTCTTTCTTTCTCACACTTTCTCTCTCAAGAACTTCTCTCCTCCTTTCTTCCTTGCTTATGCCGAAATGAGGGGCTAGGTGGGGGTATTTATAGTGTTGAGCAATGGCAATCTTGTAATTAGGAAGACTTATGATCCTGTAGTCCTGGTTTTTCCTGGAATTTCCTATTTTCTTTAATTCTTTTTTACTGCATCACCCTGGACACCTCATGGGACACCTCATAGGACACCTCACCACCCATATGCTTCATGTGACGAAATTTGGAGGTTCTGGAAGCTTTCCGGTCCAATCCGGTACCGGCCAGGTCCATCACCTCGAAAAACGTGCCGTTTTCTGAATCTGATATTTCTGAAGATCCTTTTTATGTCTACTGACCTCACATTTAGTATCTAAACCCTTTATATCATTAACTTTTTAATACTGGGTCCAGACTCAGTTACAGATCCCCTGCGAAATGACCAAAATGCCCTTGGTGCCCTATCTTGTCCTATTTTAACCCTAAGGGCAAAATCGTCATTTCACACCTTTCTGGACCCGGTCAAAGCTTATACTGGCTCTAGTCAACCTTGTTTAGACATGTGTTGACCTCTGGGTCTGTCCAAAATGACCAGAATACCCTTTATTCATCTGCTGCCCTTTTTGTACAACATAGGGGCATTTTCGTAATTTCGCACTTTTCCGGGGTTCTGCTGGATACTGGCCCACCTATCAGTCCAAGAGTCTTATTGGACCTCTAATGGCACCATTTTTGGGCTTCCTGGATCCATTACCTGTATGGCACGTATTACGAAGAATCTTCCTTTAACACAGTTCATTGAATATTTTAACTATTATTTACCGATTATACACCTTTTCCGGACACCGGCTCTTTTTCCCATATACAGTGTCCTACTGTGTTCAGGCATCCTTGGGGGTTATAACGGTCATCTGACCGAAGTCATTCGATCGCATTTAGCCCCTTTAAAAATACCGATAAATCTCCAACCCGGATCCCCGGAGGCCTCACACTCCCGTCTTGATTTTCTAATTTGCAGATAACTTTTCCTACAGACCTCCTATCGGTATTCTGTCAGTTTCCCGACATCCGTCCCATAAGGGTGCATCATCCTGTATTTTCTCACTTATATCTGAAATCTAGGGTATCCGGTATTAATTTTTATAACTTTTGGATGATCAGTCTATTTCTGGCTATCTGGAGTCTTCAAAAATTCCGGTATTAGGCTTGGTTACCCGGCGTCACCTGCCCTACCTTCTGGTAGAATCTGGGACTGAAATACTGTCGGGCGGTGCAAACCACTTCTGGCCTACTTTCTTTAATTATACTTTAGCCCCAGGGAACTTTTCCTTCTTTATAATTAAGTCCCTTAATTTGGCTAAAATTACACTTTAAGACCCCACATTTTTGTCTACCTTTCCTTCCTTACCTTAAACTTTCCATATTTGCATTTAAGTTCTTTCTTTTCCTTTCTTTTGCAATTTAATCCTTTTCTTTACATAAAGGACCACATCTTTTTCCTGAAACATGACTCATATATTCCATTTAATCTGTACATGGAAATCAGTACAGAAATTAAGGATATTACACACTCTGCATTACATATATTGTTATGATTGTTGCTACTGAAATTCCCCCGAATCTCATCCCCATACATAACCCATTACAGGGAGTTTATGCTGAATTGGATTTTGAGAAAGCCACGAGACGCCGTTATGCTGCCGAAGTAAAGACTGAACATCAGTATATGATCAGTACTGTGTACGTAGTGCTGTCTAAGGAGGCTAGAAGTGAGTGGACCTAGCCGGTTCATCTAGTCTTTCCTGGGTACTACGTAGAATGGTAGTTCTTATGAGGGAATTATCGAATCAGTACGGTTCAATTCTTTGTACAGATGAAGCGTAGCGGTTATGCTGCCGGAGTTTAGGCAGAAAGAGTTGTAATAGAAATATGAGAATTCTATGTATGCTCTGTTGTATATGCCATCTTGTATGACATTATGTTATTCAACGATAAATACTGTTTGGCATGTTCAATTTGTGGATGTTAATTTAAGAGGGAAATTCGCAGGTCCTAAGGCAGCAGTGTTCTGACCTCAGTTTGACCTAGTAAACGGAGGAGTCTGGCCACAAGATTTGGTGAGCCGGTAGTACACATCTGGGGCATTCCGTGGATAGGTATTAAGCCTCATTTGTATGTGTAGAAGGTGAGAAATCAGTTCTCAAAGTAAAGGTTCAGAATAAGGAACTTAGGAGTAAAAGTTCAATCTCTGGACTTACGTTAAACTAATATAGATTCCGCAAGTGTACTCTGAGAGCTGTAAAGGAGGATGTTTCATACTCCGAGCAAAATTATGGATCAATGATCCATATTCTCTATTCAATGTCTGCGAGTTGTAGCTTTGAGTAAGATTTAGCTAGCGAGTTGTTAGCTAACATATTCTAACTCAACTAATTAACTTCTCATGTTCTGTGGATAATGAAGGTAAGCTGGAACACACTTGTCATTGATTCATTTCACCATCTTAATCAATTAAAATCAGAAACAATAGCATAGAATTTACATTCAGTTTTAGTTCAATCATCTAATCGCACAATCATCTCATTAACTTGTTAATTTGTGGCTCATTAGACTAATTAGGAACTTAGCAATCCATTGAGGCTCCTTGTGAATCGACCTAGGTTGGCCTCCACTTACTATTGGTTAGCTTAGTTTCTTTGATAATTAGAAACGGCAGTTATCAAAATGGCGCCGTTGCCGGGGAGCCTTACTTGTTAACGTTTCCTAAGCAATCTCCTGGGCCTCATAAACATAAAGAGTAGGTAGCTGTCTTAGTTTTTCTGTGAATTTTATGTTTTATATATGTTAAGTCACGACATTTGGCTTCTTAGTCGCGACTAAAGTGCTCTGTGATTTCTAGTCACGACCATATTCACATTGGGTCGCAACCAAAAATCAGTTTTCAACTCAGATTTGCTGTCTGTAACTTTTAGTCACGACCGGAGTATGGTAACTGTCATTTTAATTATCAAACAAACTAAGCTAACTAATAGTAAAGCGGAGGCTAGCCTAGGTCGGATCACGAGGAGATACCGGATGTTAGAGTTTCTAATTAATCTATCGAGCCGCAATTTAACAAATTAAGCAGATGAGCTGTGTGTTGAACTGTTTGAACTAAAACTGAGCGTAAATTCTTTGCTATTGTTTATGATTTATGTGTTTATCATGGCGAGATGATTGGATGATGACAAGTGTGTTCCCTCGGAGATTACCTTACCTTCATTATCCACAGAATATCAAGAGTTAATCAGTTGAATTAGAATAGGTTAGCTAACAACTCGCTAGCTAAATCTCAATCAAAGCTACAACTCGCAGACATCAATAGAGAATAGGAATCATTCAACTCTGAGATAGTAGAATATGAATATTAATTAGAGGATCTTTAGTGTAGAAATACGGAATCCAACTCGGTTCCCTACTTCTGTGCCATCTATTACTCTAATTGAATCAATAAACTAGAAGTAAATAAATACATCAACTAGATACAGTTAAATCTGACTTAAAGACTCAATAAACTCCCTGTGAAGCTCGAAAGACTCTGGTTTAGCGTCATCTCCAAGAAAGCACAGCAGCTCCGCCTTGCATTGCTATCTGAACTCCAGTAGTCACCATCGGTACAGCAGCAGTAGCCATGTGGAAATGGAAGGAGAAGATGGAGATGATGAACTGTAGAACTTTCCTCTGGTTCTATTAACTAGAACAGAGGAAAGTTGCAGAAGAGAAATGGAGAAGGAGAAAGAGAGAGAGATGGTGTGTGCGAGATGAGATGGAATGTGTGAATGGTGAGAGAGCTGCGTGTGAAGTGTCAGGTCCAGGTGATGAATCATATGGAATACTGTACAGATAGTTTGATATATAGGAGAGGTCTGAAATGCATGAGTGAGCCAGTGGAGCTGTCCAGATGTCCTCCAGCTGCCAGCACATGGTCTGGTATTCTGTTTACAGCACTTGCTGTTAACAACTTGCTCATTCTGTTCAGATGGGGTATGCTAATCTGTGAACAGTATCAGACGAGTGAACAGTGCTCAACTCAAGCGTGATCTCCCACTTGTAGTTTGTTATCAGCCCTTATTTGCAGTCTGTTAAGTCCAGCTATGCAATTCATCACATGCTTAAATCACCTTCTGTCGAGTTGTCCCTTCTGTCATTCGCTGATTGATCTCTGCATTGAAGTTGGTCGCGACTACAGGCACATCAGGTCGCGACCAATATTTACAGAGAGCGCTTCTTTGCTGGTTGACGTATGGTCGCAACGGTGAATACCTATAAGGCCGCGACGAAAGTCCAAAGGGAAGCTCCACTTTGCTGATTGATTGTTGTGTTGACCTGAAATGGACATTTAATAGATTGTCTATCCAATTAAGCACTAAAATCACATCATTCAAATTCCCACTTGTCCAATTGCATATTATTACCCAATTTGCTCAATACAGCAGTAAATATGGATAAGATTCAATAATAAACTCTCTTTTAAAATATTAAAAATCAGTACAAATATGAGTTTGTCAACTCCCCCACACTTAGCTTTTGCACTCCGAGCAAAATTATGGATCAATGATCCATATTCTCTATTCAATGTCTGCGAGTTGTAGCTTTGAGTAAGATTTAGCTAGCGAGTTGTTAGCTAACATATTCTAATTCAACTAATTAACTTCTCATGCTCTGTGGATAATGAAGGTAAGCTGGAACACACTTGTCATTGATTCATTTCACCATCTTAATCAATTAAAATCAGAAACAATAGCATAGAATTTACATTCAGTTTTAGTTCAATCATCTCATCGCACAATCATCTCATTAACTTGTTAATTTGTGGCTCATTAGACTAATTAGGAACTTAGCAATCCATTGAGGCTCCTTGTGAATCGACCTAGGTTGGCCTCCACTTACTATTGGTTAGCTTAGTTTCTTTGATAATTAGAAACGGCAGTTATCAAAATGGCGTCGTTGCCGGGGAGCCTTACTTGTTAACGTTTCCCACGCAATCTCCTGGGCCTCATAAACATAAAGAGTAGGTAGATGTCTTAGTTTTTCTGTGAATTTTATGTTTTATATATGTTAAGTCACGACCATTTGGCTTCTTAGTCGCGACTAAAGTGCTCTGTGATTTCTAGTCACGACCATATTCACATTGGGTCGCAACCAAAAATCAGTTTTCAACTCAGATTTGCTGTCTGTAACTTTTAGTCACGACCGGAGTATGGTAACTGTCGTTTTAATTATCACACAAACTAAGCTAACTAATAGTAAAGCGGAGGCTAGCCTAGGTCGGATCACGAGGAGCTACCCGATGTTAGAGTTCCTCATTAATCTATCGAGCCGCAATTTAACAAATTAAGCAGATGAGCTGTGTGTTGAACTGTTTGAACTAAAACTGAGCGTAAATTCTATGCTATTGTTTATGATTTATGTGTTTATAATGGCGAGATGAATGGATGATGACAAGCGTGTTCCCTCAGAGATTACCTTACCTTCATTATCCACAGAATATCAAGAGTTAATCAGTTGAATTAGAATAGGTTAGCTAACAACTCGCTAGCTAAATCTCAATCAAAGCTACAACTCGCAGACATCAATAGAGAATAGGAATCATTCAACTCTGAGATAGTAGAATATGAATATTAATTAGAGGATCTTTAGTGTAGAAATACGGAATCCAACTCGGTTCCCTACTTGTGTGCATCTATTACTCTAATTGAATCAATAAACTAGAAGTAAATAAATACATCAACTAGATACAGTTAAATCTGACTTAAAGACTAAATAAACTCCCTGTGAAGCTCGAAAGACTCTGGTTTAGCGTCATCTCCAAGGAAGCACAGCAGCTCCGCCTTGCATTGCTATCTGAACTCCATCAGTAACCATCGGTACAGCAACAGTAGTCATGTGGAAATGGAAGGAGAAGATGGAGATGATGAACTGCAGAACTTTCCTGATTGATTGTTGTGTTGATCTGAAATGGACATTTAATAGATTGTCTATCCAATTAAGCACTAAAATCACATCATTCAAATTCCCACTTGTGCAATTGCATATTATTACCCAATTTGCTCAATACAGTAGTAAATGTGGATAAGATTCAATAATAAACTCTCTTTTAAAATATTAAAAATCAGTACAAATATGAGTTTATCAACTCCCCCACACTTAGCTTTTGCACTCCGAGCAAAATTATGGATCAATGATCCATATTCTCTATTCAATGTCTGCGAGTTGTAGCTTTGAGTAAGATTTAGCTAGCGAGTTGTTAGCTAACATATTCTAATTCAACTAATTAACTTCTCATGCTCTGTGGATAATGAAGGTAAGCTGGAACACACTTGTCATTGATTCATTTCACCATCTTAATCAATTAAAATCAGAAACAATAGCATAGAATTTACATTCAGTTTTAGTTCAATCATCTCATCGCACAATCATCTCATTAACTTGTTAATTTGTGGCTCATTAGACTAATTAGGAACTTAGCAATCCATTGAGGCTCCTTGTGAATCGACCTAGGTTGGCCTCCACTTACTATTGGTTAGCTTAGTTTCTTTGATAATTAGAAACGACAGTTATCAAAATGGCGCCGTTGCCGGGGAGCCTTACTTGTTAACGTTTCCCAAGCAATCTCCTGGGCCTCATAAACATAAAGAGTAGGTAGTTGTTTTAGTTTTTCTGTGAGTTTTTCTGTGAGTTCCTAATTAATCTATCGAGCCGCAATTTAACAAATTAAGCAGATGAGCTGTGTGTTGAACTGTTTGAACTAAAACTGAGCGTAAATTCTATGCTATTGTTTATGATTTATGTGTTTATAATGGCAAGACGAATGGATGATGACAAGTGTGTTCCCTCGGAGATTACCTTACCTTCATTATCCAGAGAATATCAAGAGTTAATCAGTTGAATTAGAATAGGTTAGCTACCAACTCGCTAGCTAAATCTCAATCAAAGCTACAACTCACAGACATCAATAGAGAATAGGAATCATTCAACTCAGAGATAGTAGAATATGAATATTAATCAGAGGATCTTTAGTGTAGAAATAAGGAATCCAACTCGGTTCCCTACTTCTCTGTCATCTTTTACTCTAATTGAATCAATAAACTAGAAGTAAATAAATACATCAACTAGATACAGTTAAATCTGACTTAAAGACTCAATAAACTCCCTATGAAGCTCGAAAGACTCTGGTTTAGCGTCATCTCCAAGGAAGCACAGCAGCTCCGCCTTGCATTGCTATCTGAACTCCGGCAGTAACCATCGGTACAGCAGCAGTAGTCATGTGCAAATGGAAGGAGAAGATGGAGATGATGAACTGCAGAACTTTCCTCTAGTTCTATTAACTAGAACAGAGGAAAGTTGCAGAAGAGAAATGGAGAAGGAGAAAGAGAGATGGTGTGTGCGAGATGAGATGGAATGTGTGAATGGTGAGAGAGCTGCGTGTGAAGTGTCAGGTCCAGGTGATGAATCATATGGAATACTGTACAGATAGTTTGATATATAGGAGAGGTCTGAAATGCATGAGTGAGCCAATGGAGCTGTCCAGAAGTCCTCCAGCTGTCAGCACATGATCTGGTATTCTGTTTACAGCACATGCTCCCCACTTGCTGTCAACAACTTGCTCATTCTGTTCAGATGGGGTATGCTAATCTGTGAACTGTAACACCCCAATTTTTAGGCCTAGAGATGCCAGAAGGAGAATTCAAGGGCATAATCGTAATTATGGGAAAGATCGGACTGGTGGCCGATGAGTACCATATTTTGCCAGAAAATAGAGAAAACTATGCTGATCATTTCACTGAACTGTGAAATGTGCATATGAGGTCTCTAGGTGTATGAAAGAATTAGAAATATGACCAGGGGTAAAATGGTCATTTTGGAAAAGTGTGCGTGTGAGTGCTTTTTCAGGCCAAAACAGCCCGGTCCGGATAAAATATCTGAAAATACCGGGAGATAGAGAAAAGGATTCCGGATTGAATGAGGAGCCGCAGAATTTTGATTTGAGGTCCCGATTTTTCTGTAAAAATTCCTGAAGATGGGAATTTACAGTTATAATCGGTAAAGGAAAGGCAGTCCGAATAGAGATGATCGAACTATGGCCAGAGGCCATACAGTATTGTCTAAGGCCCGTAGTGACACCAGGGAAGGCCCAAACCCATAATACCAGTTCAGTGGTAAGAGGGGCCGGTGTCCGGGAAAAATGTGCAAAATGACGAAAATGCCCTTATGTTATAGAATAACTGAAGAATCAGTAAAGGGTATTTTGGTCATTTGGCTAAGGTTAGACAGTCAATAAGGGGTATCTGGATACTTGACCAGGGCCAGAGAATACTCTGGTAAAATATGAAAAGACAATAATGCCCCTAGACCTAACAAAGGAAATGAAAGGACTTAAGTGCAATTATGGAAAGTTTCAAGGCCAAAAAAAGGAAAGTAGACAAAAATGTGGGGTCATTAAGTGTAATTTTAGCCAAATAAAAAGGGACTTAAATGAAAAGAAGAAAAGTTCCCTGGGGCTAAATTGTAATTAAAGAAAGTCAGGCCGGAAGTGGTTTGGACTGTCCGAAAGCATTTCAGTTCCAGATTTCACCGGTAGAGAGAGCAAGTGACGCTCGGTAATCTGGCTTAATACAGGAATTTTTGAAGACTCCAGATAGCCAGAAATGGACTGATGGTCCAAAAGTTATAAAAATTCATACCGGATATCCTAGAATTCAGATCTAGGTGAGAAAATACAGGATGATACGTCCTTATGGGGCGGATGTCGGGAAACTGACAGAATACCGATAGGAGGCCTGTAGAAAAAGTTATTCGCAAATCAGAAAATTCAGCCGGGAGTGTGAGGCCTCCGGGGATTCGATAGGGAGATTTATCGGTATTTGAAAGGGGACTGAATGAGTTCGGATGACCTCAGTCAGATGACTGATATGACTCACAGGGATGCCTGAACACCGCGGGCTAGTGTTTCGGACAGAAGGAGCCGGTGTCCAGATGTGTATAAACGGTGAATAATAGATAAATATTCAATAATTATTAACGGGGGAAGATTCCTCGTAATGCGTGCCATGAAGGTAATGGACCCTGAAAGGCCCAATAATGGCGCCAACAGAGGCCCAGTAAGACCCTTGGACTGATAGGTGGGCCAGTGTCCGGCAGAACCCCGGAAAAGTGCGAAATTACGAAAATGCCCCTGTGTTGTACAAAAGTGTAACAGATGAGTGAAGGGCATTTTGGTAATTCTGAACAGGCCCAGGAGCCAAGGTACATACAGATAAAGTTACTGAGAGTCAGTATATACCCTGAAAGAGTACAGAAGGGTATGAAATGATGATTTTACCCTTAGGGTTAAAATAGTGCAAGAAAGGGCACCCAAGGGTATTTTGGTAATTTGCCAAGGGCTGTTTCTTGGAAATTGAGCCATCAGAGTACTTGGGCTTAATCAGGATCCAAGACAACATTCCCAGAGCCCAAAAACGTAGCCCATGAAGTATGTGGGAAAAAGTGGCATTAAAATATTATTTTAATGCTGTTTCAATAAAGTAAAGTTACTCGGTTGGCACGATAACCGAGGAGGTGATCAGATAAAGTCCTGGATTTATCTGGATAGCATTGGAAGGCGTGACAGGTGCCAGTAAGATGACACATGGCGCCAACATAAGGCAGAAGAAAAAGTTGAGGACACGTACTACGAGGCAAGAGACTGGACCGGTGAGTCAGCATGCTGAGTCAGCTGCTGAGGTGTCCAGTATTTCAGACATGTGATAAATGTGGCGCTGAGGTGTCCCGGTGAGGTGTCCCGATGATGTCATGCATGATGCAGTAAAGGAGGAATTAAAGAAAATAGGAAAATCCAGGAAAAACCAGGACCGCAGGATCAAAGTTCATGGTAATTACGAGATTGCCATTGGAGGAGGTTATAAATACCCCCTTGCCATTCATTATGCACGGCCAAGGCCCATTTTAGAGAGAGGAGGAGGTGCTAGAAAGAGAAAGTGAGAGGAAGAAAGAAAGAAAGGAAGTTCTGGCGGAGCTGGAAGCAGAATAGAGATAGTAGAGCTCTGCTGAGCCTTTGAGGTAGTAACTAATCCTAGCTTTTATGTAATGACTTTGTGATTTGTTGTGCTACTGTTTGGTTGGATTGTTGTCTTATATGTTATGCATGAAGCTCTGCTGTAATGCTATGATCATATGTTATTAAGCATGGAAGCACGCAGCATACTTATCTGTACACAATCACAAGCAAGCACTGTCACTCTGCATTACATATATTGTTATGATTGTTGCTACTGAGATTGCCCCGAATCTCATTCCAATAAGTAAACCATTACAGGGGAGGTTATGTCAAAATGAATTCTGGGAATTTTAAGAGACGCTGTTATGCTGCCGAAGTAAAGACTGAACATCAGTATATGATAAGTACTGTGTACGTAGTGCTGTCTAAGGAGGCTAGAAGTGAGTGGACCTAGCCGGTTCATCTAGTCTTTCCTGGGTACTACGCTGAATGGTAGTTCTCATGAGGGGATTACCGAATCAGTGCGGTTCAGTTCTTTGTACAGATGAAGCGTAGCGGTTATGCTGCCGGAGTTTAGGCAGAAAAAGATGTAATAGAGATATGAGAATTTATGTACATGTCCAGATGTAAAACAACTTATTAATTAATAATAATTGTTGTTTGGCATGTTTGACTGATGTATGAGGGATGTATGCATATGTATGCAAAGTAGAAATGCTGAAATATACCACTGTGAACAGTAACACATGGTGACATGATAATATTTGATAAATAGTTAAAAATAGTAAATGGATTAATAAATGTTCTAAATTTTTAAGGTAAATAGTAGACATACCAAGCTTCGATTTGATATATAGTATGATTCATTTGGATGTCTACACAAGGAGATATAAATTATCAAATTTGGGACCAGAATGCTGGATTCAGGGAGAAAAACGTGGGATGAAAAGTAACGTTGACACGTTGACTGACGTTGACTTGGTCAACTAATGGTCAACGAGCTATTTTTTCCTAAAATATAATTGAGTTAGCTTCATTTAGCAATTGGAACCACTTCATTTCGTTTTTTCTATAATTAGTTATGAATTTTCGAAGTCGGGTCACTCATCTGGAATTTACACAGTGAACAGTACTCGATAAGAGTAAAACTCCAGATTGAGAAATTGGACTTCAATGACCTTGAAAGTGGTTCTAAATGCTACTGAATGGTCCCTAAGACATACGAACTTAAGGATGTTTCATTTTGGTATCAGAGCAAAGGATTCTGGCTTAGGAAATGCTCTGAATAGATAATTTATGGTGTTAGTACAGAATAAGGTTAGCACAGAACAAAGGGTTCTGGCTCCGAGCATAAGATTCTGGCACAGAACAGAAGGTTCTGGCTCAGTGATGCTCTGGTTTAGTTAGTTTGATTCCTTAAACAAATAAGAAGTTTGAGCGGTCCTCTCCCTAGAATATGATATAGGGATGGTGTTCACTGCTTGGAAAGGTTTAGACAGAAGATAGTGACACCCAGATGAATGAGGCTGGACCCCGAGCTTTATAGTCTTACAAAGGATATGATTATGATGGGCTAATCTTAGTCAGCCGATACAGTCGAGGTCTCGTGTTTATTAACACAATATGGCTGGACTAAGCAGAATAATGTTTAAGAAGCAGTTTCCTCTAGAGATAGAGACAGAATCTGATCAGTTCACGACTAAGGAAGCTGCAAGAGTAGCTCGAGGTATCGTGTTGTAACCAGATACTGTAGTGAGGATGCCAGATATCCAAGTTACAACAAGTTAAGTCACAATGAGATGTGGGCAGCCCAGGCTCGCCAAGATCAAAAGCGAGATTCTGCTATCACTACGGCGGTTGCTGCTGCGGTTGCAAGATTACAACAGTCTGGGAAGGAGGTAGTACCAGAGAATGATATAGAACCTGAACCTCAGCCAGATCATGAGCAGACTAGAATGAATAGACATAAGGGGTCTATAAGAAATAAGAATGACCAGGAAAGTCTGCAAACATGGATGGAACGATTCCATAAGTTTAATCCGCCCATGTTGAAGGGACTTTTGACACTCAAGTAGCTGAGGATTGGGTAAGCTAGTTAGAGAAAATCTTTAAGGTTTTAGAATGTCCCACTGAAAGAAAGACCCAGGTGGCAGTTTACAAGCCAGAAAAGAAGGTGCAATAACCAGAAAAGAGTGAGCTTACTCCATCAGTACCACTGAAAGTGATGCCACCAGGTTCCTTGAAAAGGAACAGTAAGAAGAGAAATGAGCCAGCATATGGGTCAAAAGTTAATAAGAAGCAAGGAAGTAGGCCAGGTAGTGGGCCAAGAGAAGTTAGTAGGCAACCAATGCCTAATGAATGTAGGAACTATGGTCGAGACCATGGTATGAGGCCTTGTCCAGTAGGTCAAGGGTTACGCTATAGGTGTGGAAAGTATGGACATTATGCCAGGGAGTGTCCACAGAACACAATAGGCGAAAGATACCCGACTTAGGGAAGAATATATACCCTGACTGGCAACGAGATAAGAAAGTCTCCTGTGCCAAATTAAGGTACGAGTTTATTTGTGTTCTGTTTCCACTGGCTAATGAACGGATAAATCCTGTATTGGATTGGATTGTATTGTCTAGTATGCACACTATTGAGCTACCCTATACCTAGTATGTTGCCGTTGTATGAGGATGAGTATGACTACATGTTTTAAAAGTAGGAAGTAGAGAAGAGGGGTCTTATGTCGCGACTAATATGTACAGATAAGTTGATGTTGCGACGTAAGAAGACCTCAGGTCGCAATGAGTAATATTGCAGTACGGGACCAGTGTATAAAGGAGTTCAGGTAGCGATGTTATAGGTTGCGACTAAAGGACACAAAGCTGCCAGGTCGTGACGAGTAATGTGCGACGGTTGCAACTAAAAGTCACAGAGCATATGAGTTGCGACTATGAAGTTCTCAAGTTGCGACTATAATTGGCAGAGGCCATATGATGAAGAGAATGAAGGTACCAAACTCGCTGAAGTCCACCAGCTAGAGGATTGGTATAGCATATGGTAAGCCAGACAGTACAAAGGTACTGAGGTATGAAAGATTAGTTTAAGATGAGGTTTAAAGTAGATCCTCCATGTGATAACTAAGAGTAGATCTGCATTACAGAGGTTTTATTCAGCTGCTCTGAATAGAAGACCTAAAAGCTAGGATAAGATTTGCCTAGGAATGATCCTAGCACATGGCCTAAGGTTAGAGACGTGGTGGTTAATAGATAAAGAGCTAAATGTTCCCTGAGCAGAGGGATTCCATCATAAAGAAGTAGTAGACCTAGGGGAGAATACCATAGAGAATAGAAGTAATAGTAAAAGATGATGAATGAGATCCATGAGGATTAAGGATCAAATGAAAGGCCAATAAGTAATCATAGTCCGGTCAAGAATAGACTAGGACTGATGGATAGATAGAAGAAGTTGAAAGATAGTAAAGAGGTAGCCACAGTTAAGAGATAAAGTGACTCCCCTATATCCTATATGAGATAGAGTAATGAAGGGTTGAGTCTATACCCTGGTAAGAGGGTAGTGTGGCAGCCTAAGTAAGATAGACAGAGGTACCTGTCAGATCCTAAGCATGTGATTGATAATCTGACAGATAATGCGATAGATAGTATGATCAGATGATGATCTGACAAATAATGAGATAAAGAAAATATGTTTTGAGGCTTACTTAGATTATTATGATGTCTAATGGATGGTTGAGCAAAATATGATGATATGGCTTATGTTGCCATAAGTTATGATGGTTGCATCTCCTTGCAGTTGTCAAAGGATGACATGCATGTTAGAGTATGCTATGATGAATGAATACTCCCCTTTTGCAGTGCATGCAGGGTAGAGCATATATGAGTACACATATGAGATGAGAGAGTTATGAGAAAGTATGTTGCTCCCATACCATATGATAGGAGGATGATATGATTGTATTGAGGATAATAGATAGTCTCAGTTATGGGACGATAAGTTATGATATGATACTCAGACATGATGTATGATTGAGGTTACTCAGGTATTTCAATAGGCTTGTGAATACAGTACTCAGGGCCATTTCTATTAAGCGGAATGGTATACAGATAACGGTAAAGGGATTGTTTCTAGATCACTCTTCAGATAAGAGTTGGATCTGAAACAGGTGGCTCTCAGATAGAGCTAGATTCAGATGGGTACAGATCACTCTTCAGATAAGAGTTGGATCTGGTATAGATTGCTCGCAGTTAGAGCATAGTTCAAATGGCTCGCAGTTAGAGCACAGGTTGAAAGATGAGAAGGAACTCCTGAGTAAAAGAGGAAGTAAGTAAAGTCTGGGTAAATGATATGAGGCTATAAAATTTTCAAATGTTTATTTATGGAGTTATCAACAGGAGGAAGCAGTTAACCTTATAACTTAGTCTGTTGGTTTAAAATCTTCGGGAGATATACAGTACAATAGAATCGCAGTTAGATTCTGGAGGGTCGCAGATAGATCCTAGTATGGCTCCAGGGTCGCAGTTAGATCCTAACAGCTTCAGAGTCGCAGTTAGATTCTGAAAAGGCTAACGGTTGATCGCAGTTAGATCCCGAGGTCGCAGTTAGACCTAGCCTAAGGAAAGTAATGAGCCATGAGACATGAGTACAATGTAGTATCTCTTTGGGAAGATGAATGCCAAAGACGAAGTTAAGGTGAGGAAGCTTCACTAGTTGATAAACTCACTCAGAGAAATTATTTTATAATGGTTTTCTCAGGTAGCCTCTAGTATACAGACTAAACTTAGCTTTCCCTTAGCAAAGACGGAGTCCAAGTCCAAAGCTGAGTACTGATATTCAAAGTTTGGTAGAAGTATGCCTGAGAAGCAGAAAAGAACAGAATCCTCTATGTGTTGAGAATAGAAAAGCATTGGCTAAGAGCACTCTGGGAGGTAGCTCAAGTTGTAAAGCCAATAGTAAGAGAAAGAGGTGATAGTTCAGACAAGGGACTGATCAGGGTAATGATCAGATTGGAGAGCAGAGATGTCAATGTGGTGGAAAGAGCCATGGCGCCTGGGAATGTCGAGCAGGGTAAAGCAGTTGTGGTAAGAAAGGCCACTTTGCAAGAGGTTGCCTAAGAATGCGGACATCCCTAGGAAAGGTATTTGCTCTTACCCCAGACACAGTCTTCAATATTCCCTAAGGTCGACCCTAAGAATGGTTAAGAAGAACCATAGCTGTAAGGGCGACTGAGCTGTAAGGAACTATAGGCCTAGATAATGATGTGGATAATGAAGAGTTCTTTTCTGATCTAAAGGAAATGGTAATAAAAGGCCAGAGAGACCTAGAGAAGAGGGTCTAAGGCAAGGCAAAGATAGAACGTAGTTCTATAAGAAAGAGATTGCTAGGGCCTAAAGCTATATAAAGAGTAATCTAGCCCTAACCCAGTAGCACGTTAAATTGAAAGGTGCTAAGGCAAGAGTAGCCTAATGATATGTAAGCCCTAAGAAGGGATAAGAAAGTGCAAATGCCACAAAGGTTTGGCATAGATGCATGAAGTTATGAGAACAGTTAAGAAAAGTCAGAGAAGTTATCTGGGTTATGATCTTGTATCAGGAGAAAGGAAGTCAGAAGAACAATATTTCTCCTGAGAGATTTGCAAAGTGTAAGAGGAGTAATGTAAACCCAGAATTACATAAAAATTCTAGGGGATAAGATATGAAAGAAATGGACACTACTCACAAGTGTAATGAGTTGTCCCTAAGTATAAGAGGATGAATGCCCCAAGCCTTAGTCATAAACCAGGAAAGGATATACAGAAGAGCTATATCCAAGATCGTTGACTAAGATGCCAAGTAAATTTCGAGGACGAAATTTATTTTAAGGGGGGTAGAAATATAACACCCCAATTTTTAGGCCTAGAGATGCCAGAAGGAGAATTCAAGGGCATAATCGTAATTATGGGAAAGATCGGACTAGTGGCCGATGAGTACCATATTTTGCCAGAAAATAGAGAAAATTATGCTGATCATTTCACTGAACTGTGAAATGTGCATATGAGGTCTCTAGGTGTATGAAAGAATTAGAAATATGACCAGGGGTAAAATGGTCATTTTGGAAAAGTGTGCGCGTGAGTGCTTTTTCAGGCCAAAACAGCCTGGTCCGGATAAAATATCTGAAAATACCGGGAGATAGAGAAAAGGATTCCGGATTGAATGAGGAGCCACAGAATTTTGATTTGAGGTCCCGATTTTTCTGTAAAAATTCCTGAAGATGGGAATTTACAGTTATAATCGGTAAAGGAAAGGCAGTCCGAATAGAGATGATCGAACTATGGCCAGAGGCCATACAGTATTGTCTAAGGCCCGTAGTGACACCAGGGAAGGCCCAAGCCCATAATACCAGTTCATTGGTAAGAGGGGCCGGTGTCCGGGAAAAATGTGCAAAATGACGAAAATGCCCTTATGTTATAGAATAACTGAAGAATCAGTAAAGGGTATTTTGGTCATTTGGCTAAGGTTAGACAGTCAATAAGGGGTATCTGGATAGTTGACCAGGGCCAGAGAATACTCTGGTAAAATATGAAAAGACAATAATGCCCCTAGACCTAGCAAAGGAAATGAAAGGACTTAAGTGCAATTATGGAAAGTTTCAAGGCCAAAAAAAGGAAAGTAGACAAAAATGTGGGGTCATTAAGTGTAATTTTAGCCAAATAAAAAGGGACTTAAATGAAAAGAAGAAAAGTTCCCTGGGGCTAAATTGTAATTAAAGAAAGTCAGGCCGGAAGTGGTTTGGACTGTCCGAAAGCATTTCAGTTCCAGATTTCACCGGTAGAGAGAGCAAGTGACGCTCGGTAATCTGGCTTAATACAGGAATTTTTGAAGACTCCAGATAGCCAGAAATGGACTGATTGTCCAAAAGTTATAAAATTCATACCGGATATCCTAGAATTCAGATCTAGGTGAGAAAATACAGGATGATACGTCCTTATGGGGCGGATGTCGGGAAACTGACAGAATACCGATAGGAGGCCTGTAGAAAAAGTTATTCGCAAATCAGAAAATTCAGCCGGGAGTGTGAGGCCTCCGGGGATCCGATAGGGAGATGTATCGGTATTTGAAAGGGGACTGAATGAGTTCGGATGACCTCAGTCAGATGACTGATATGACTCACAGGGATGCCTGAACACCGCAGGCTAGTGTTTCGGACAGAAGGAGCCGGTGTCCAGATGTGTATAAACGGTGAATAATAGATAAATATTCAATAATTATTAACGGGGGAAGATTCCTCGTAATGCGTGCCATGAAGGTAATGGACCCTGAAAGGCCCAATAATGGCGCCAACAGAGGCCCAGTAAGACCCTTGGACTGATAGGTGGGCCAGTGTCCGGCAGAACCCCGGAAAAGTGCGAAATTACGAAAATGCCCCTGTGTTGTACAAAAGTGTAACAGATGAGTGAAGGGCATTTTGGTAATTCTGAACAGGCCCAGGAGCCAAGGTACATACAGATAAAGTTACTGAGAGTCAGTATATACCCTGACAGAGTACAGAAGGGTATGAAATGACGATTTTACCCTTAGGATTAAAATAGTGCAAGAAAGGGCACCCAAGGGTATTTTGGTAATTTGCCAAGGGCTGTTTCTTGGAAATTGAGCCATCAGAGTACTTGGGCTTGATCAGGATCCAAGACAACATTCCCAGAGCCCAAAAACGTAGCCCATGAAGTATGTGGGAAAAAGTGGCATTAAAATATTATTTTAATGCTGTTTCAATAAAGTAAAGTTACTCGGTTGGCACGATAACCGAGGAGGTGATCAGATAAAGTCCTGGATTTATCTGGATAGCATTGGAAGGCGTGACAGGTGCCAGTAAGATGACACATGGCGCCAACATAAAGGCAGAAGAAAAAGTTGAGGACACGTACTACGAGGCAAGAGACTGGACCGGTGAGTCAGCATGCTGAGTCAGCTGCTGAGGTGTCCAGTATTTCAGACATGTGATAAATGTGGCGCTGAGGTATCCCGGTGAGGTGTCCCGATGATGTCATGCATGATGCAGTAAAGGAGGAATTAAAGAAAATAGGAAAATCCAGG
Source organism: Leucaena leucocephala (assembly GCA_037074615.1). Lineage (NCBI taxonomy): Eukaryota > Viridiplantae > Streptophyta > Magnoliopsida > Fabales > Fabaceae > Leucaena > Leucaena leucocephala. Next base: position 8,211,189 of record CM073545.1, read on the forward strand.
AAAAACCAGGACCGCAGGATCAAAGTTCATGGTAATTACGAGATTGCCATTGGAGGAGGTTATAAATACCCCCCTTGCCATTCATTATGCACGGCCAAGGCCCATTTTAGAGAGAGGAGGAGGTGCTAGAGAGAGAAAGTGAGAGGAAGAAAGAAAGAAAGGAAGTTCTGGCGGAGCTGGAAGCAGAATAGAGATAGTAGAGCTCTGCTGAGCCTTTGAGGTAGTAACTAATCCTAGCTTTTATGTAATGACTTTGTGATTTGTTGTGCTACTGTTTGGTTGGATTGTTATCTTATATGTTATTCATGAAGCTCTGCTGTAATGCTATGATCATATGTTATTAAGCATGGAAGCACGCAGCATACTTATCTGTACACAATCAAAAGCAAGCACTGTCACTCTGCATTACATATATTGTTATGATTGTTGCTACTGAGATTCCCCCGAATCTCATTCCAATAAGTAAACCATTACAGGGGAGGTTATGTCAAAATGAATTCTGGGAATTTTAAGAGACGCTGTTATGCTGCCGAAGTAAAGACTGAACATCAGTATATGATAAGTACTGTGTACGTAGTGCTGTCTAAGGAGGCTAGAAGTGAGTGGACCTAGCCGGTTCATCTAGTCTTTCCTGGGTACTACGCTGAATGGTAGTTCTCATGAGGGGATTACCGAATCAGTACGGTTCAGTTCTTTGTACAGATGAAGCGTAGCGGTTATGCTGCCGGAGTTTAGGCAGAAAAAGATGTAATAGAGATATGAGAATTTATGTACATGTCCAGATGTAAAACAACTTATTAATTAATAATAATTGTTGTTTGGCATGTTTGACTGATGTATGAGGGATGTATGCATATGTATGCAAAGTAGAAATGCTGAAATATACCACTGTGAACAGTAACACATGGTGACATGATAATGTTTGATAAATAGTTAAAAATAGTAAATGGATTAATAAATGTTCGAAATTTTTAAGGTAAATAGTAGACATACCAAGCTTCTATTTGATATATAGTATGATTCATTTGGATGTCTACACAAGGAGATATAAATTATCAAAGTTGGGACCAGAATGCTGGATTCAGGGAGAAAAACGTGGGATGAATAGTAACGTTGACACGTTGACTGACGTTGACTTGGTCAACTAATGGTCAACGAGCTATTTTTTCCTAAAATATAATTGAGTTAGCTTCATTTAGCAATTGGAACCACTTCATTTCGTTTTTTCTATAATTAGTTATGATTTTTTGAAGTCGGGTCACTCATCTGGAATTTACACAGTGAACAGTACTCGATAAGAGTAAAACTCCAGATTGAGAAATTGGACTTCAATGACCTTGAAAGTGGTTCTAAATGCTACTGAATGGTCCCTAAGACATACGAACTTAAGGATGTTTCATTTTGGTATCAGAGCAAAGGATTCTGGCTTAGGAAATGCTCTGAATAGATAATGATGGTGTTAGTACAGAATAAGGTTAGCACAGAACAAAGGGTTCTGGCTCCGAGCATAAGATTCTGGCACAGAACAGAAGGTTCTGGCTCAGTGATGCTCTGGTTTAGTTAGTTTGATTCCTTAAACAAATAAGAAGTTTGAGCGGTCCTCTCCCTAGAATATGATATAGGGATGGTGTTCACTGCTTGGAAAGGTTTAGACAGAAGATAGTGACACCCAGATGAATGAGGCTGGACCCCGAGCTTTATAGTCTTACAAAGGATATGATTATGATGGGCTAATCTTAGTCAGCCGATACAGTCGAGGTCTCGTGTTTATTAACACAATATGGCTGGACTAAGCAGAATAATGTTTAAGAAGCAGTTTCCTCTAGAGATAGAGACAGAATCTGATCAGTTCACGACTAAGGAAGCTGCAAGAGTAGCTCGAGGTATCGTGTTGTAACCAGATACTGTAGTGAGGATGCCAGATATCCAAGTTACAACAAGTTAAGTCACAATGAGATGTGGGCAGCCCAGGCTCGCCAAGATCAAAAGCGAGATTCTGCTATCACTACGGCGGTTGCTGCTGCGGTTGCAAGATTACAACAGTCTGGGAAGGAGGTAGTACCAGAGAATGATATAGAACCTGAACCTCAGCCAGATCATGAGCAGACTAGAATGAATAGACATAAGGGGTCTATAAGAAATAAGAATGACCAGGAAAGTCTGCAAACATGGATGGAACGATTCCATAAGTTTAATCCGCCCATGTTGAAGGGACTTTTGACACTCAAGTAGCTGAGGATTGGGTAAGCTAGTTAGAGAAAATCTTTAAGGTTTTAGAATGTCCCACTGAAAGAAAGACCCAGGTGGCAGTTTACAAGCCAGAAAAGAAGGTGCAATAACCAGAAAAGAGTGAGCTTACTCCATCAGTACCACTGAAAGTGATGCCACCAGGTTCCTTGAAAAGGAACAGTAAGAAGAGAAATGAGCCAGCATATGGGTCAAAAGTTAATAAGAAGTAAGGAAGTAGGCCAGGTAGTGGGCCAAGAGAAGTTAGTAGGCAACCAATGCCTAATGAATGTAGGAACTATGGTCGAGACCATGGTATGAGGCCTTGTCCAGTAGGTCAAGGGTTACGCTATAGGTGTGGAAAGTATGGACATTATGCCAGGGAGTGTCCACAGAACACAATAGGCGAAAGATACCCGACTTAGGGAAGAATATATACCCTGACTGGTAAAGTTGACACGTTGACTGATGTTGACTTGGTCAACTAATGGTCAACGAGTTATTTTTCCCTGAAATATAATTGAGTTAGCTTCATTTAGAAATTGGAACCACTTCATTTCGATTTTTCTATAATTAGTTATGACTTTTCGATGTCGGGTCACTCATCTGGAATTTACACAGTGAACAGTACTCGATAAGAGTAAAACTCCAGATTGAGAAATTGGACTTCAATGACCTTGAAAGTGGTTCTAAATGCTACTGAATGGCCCCTAAGACATACGAATGTAAGGATGTTTCATTAACAGTACCAGACGCGTGAACAGTGCTCAACTCATGCGTGATCTCCCACTTGTAGTTTGTTATCAGCCCTTATTTGCAGTCTGTTAAGTCCAGCTATGCAATTCATCACATGCTTAAATCACCTTCTGTCCAGTTGTCCCTTTTGTCATTCGCTGATTGATCTCTGCATTGAAGTCTGGTCGCGACTACAGGCATATCAGGTCGCGACCAATATATACAGAGAGCGCTTCTTCTTTGCTGGTTGACGTATGGTCGCGACGGTGAATACCTATAAGGTCGCGACGAAAGTCCAAAGGGAAGCCCCACTTTGCTGATTGATTGTTGTGTTGACCTGAAATGGACATTTAATAGATTGTCTATCCAATTAAGCCCTAAAATCACATCATTCAAATTCCCACTTGTCCAATTGCATATTATTACCCAATTTGCTCAATACAGTAGTAAATGTGGATAAGATTCAACAATAAACTCTCTTTCAAAATATTAAAAGTCAGTACAAATATGAGTTTATCAACTCCCCCACACTTAGCTTTTGCACTCCGAGCAAAATTATGGATCTATGATCCATATTCTCTATTCAATGTCTGCGAGTTGTAGCTTTGAGTAAGATTTAGCTAGCGAGTTGTTAGCTAACATATTCTAATTCAACTAATTAACTTCTCATGTTCTGTGGATAATGAAGGTAAGCTGGAACACACTTGTCATTGATTCATTTCACCATCATAATCAATTAAAATCAGAAACAATAGCATAGAATTTACATTCAGTTTTAGTTCAATCATCTCATCGCACAATCATCTCATTAACTTGTTAATTTGTGGCTCATTAGACTAATTAGGAACTTAGCAATCCATTGAGGCTCCTTGTGAATCGACCTAGGTTGGCCTCCACTTACTATTGGCTAGCTTAGTTTCTTTGATAATTAGAAACGACAGTTATCAAAATGGCGCCGTTGCCGGGGAGCTTTACTTGTTAACGTTTCCCAAGCAATCTCCTGGGCCTCATAAACATAAAGAGTAGGTAGTTGTTTTAGTTTTTCTGTGAATTTTATGTTTTATATATGTTAAGTCACGACCATTTGGCTTCTTAGTCGCGACTAAAGTGCTCTGTGATTTCTAGTCACGACCATATTCACATTGGGTCGCAACCAAAAATCAGTTTTCAACTCAGATTTGCTGTCTGTAACTTTTAGTCAAGACCGGAGTATGGTAACTGTCGTTTTAATTATCAAACAAACTAAGCTAACTAATAGTAAAGCGGAGGCTAACCTAGGTCGGATCACGAGGAGCTACCGGATGTTAGAGTTCCTAATTAATCTATCGAGCCGCAATTTAACAAATTAAGCAGATGAGCTGTGTGTTGAACCGTTTGAACTAAAACTGAGCGTAAATTCTATGCTATTGTTTATGATTTATGTGTTTATAATGGCGAGACGAATGGATGATGACAAGTGTGTTCCCTCGGAGATTACCTTACCTTCATTATCCACAGAATATCAAGAGTTAATCAGTTGAATTAGAATAGGTTAGCTACCAACTCGCTAGCTAAATCTCAATCAAAGCTACAACTCACAGACATCAATAGAGAATAGGAATCATTCAACTCAGAGATAGTAGAATATGAATATTAATCAGACGATCTTTAGTGTAGAAATAAGGAATCCAACTCGGTTCCCTACTTCTCTGTCATCTATTACTCTAATTGAATCAATAAACTAGAAGTAAATAAATACATCAACTAGATACAGTTAAATCTGACTTAAAGACTCAATAAACTCCCTGTGAAGCTTGAAAGACTCTGGTTTAGCGTCATCTCCAAGGAAGCACAGCAGCTCCGCCTTGCATTGCTATCTGAACTCCAGCAGTAACCATCGGTACAGCAGCAGTAGTCATGTGGAAATGGAAGGAGAAGATGGAGATGATGAACTGCAGAACTTTCCTCTGGTTCTATTAACTAGAACAGAGGAAAGTTGCAGAAGAGAAATGGAGAAGGAGAAAGAGAGATGGTGTGTGCGAGATGAGATGGAATGTGTGAATGGTGAGAGAGCTGCGTGTGAAGTGTCAGGTCCAGGTGATGAATCATATGGAATACTGTACAGATAGTTTGATATATAGGAGAGGTCCGAAATGCATGAGTGAGCCAATGGAGCTGTCCAGATGTCCTCCAGCCGTCAGCACATGATCTGGTATTCTGTTTACAGTACATGCTCCCCACTTGCTGTTAACAACTTGCTCATTCTGTTCAGATGGGGTATGCTAATCTGTGAACAGTACCAGACGCGTGAACAGTGCTCAACTCATGCGTGATCTCCCACTTGTAGTTTGTTATCAGCCCTTATTTGCAGTCTGTTAAGTCCAGCTATGCAATTCATCACATGCTTAAATCACCTTCTGTCCAGTTGTCCCTTCTGTCATTCGCTGATTGATCTCTGCATTGAAGTCTGGTCGCGACTACAGGCACATCAGGTCGCGACCAATATTTACAGAGAGCGCTTCTTCTTTGCTGGTTGACGTATGGTCGCGACGGTGAATACCTAAGGTCGCGACGAAAGTCCAAAGGGAAGCTCCACTTTGCTGATTGATTGTTGTGTTGACCTGAAATGGACATTTAATAGATTGTCTATCCAATTAAGCGCTAAAATCACATCATTCAAATTCCCGCTTGTCCAATTGCATATTATTACCCAATTTGCTCAATACAGTAGTAAATGTGGATAAGATTCAATAATAAACTCTCTTTTAAAATATTAAAAGTCAGTACAAATATGAGTTTATCAACTCCCCCACACTTAGCTTTTGCACTCCGAGCAAAATTATGGATCAATGATCCATATTCTCTATTCAATGTCTGCGAGTTGTAGCTTTGAGTAAGATTTAGCTAGCGAGTTGTTAGCTAACATATTCTAATTCAACTAATTAACTTCTCATGTTCTGTGGATAATGAAGGTAAGATGGAACACACTTGTCATCGATTCATTTCACCATCTTAATCAATTAAAATCAGAAACAATAGCATAGAATTTACATTCAGTTTTCGTTCAATCATCTCATCGCACAATCATCTCATTAACTTGTTAATTTGTGGCTCATTAGACTAATTAGGAACTTAGCAATCCATTGAGGCTCCTTGTGAATCGACCTAGGTTGGCCTCCACTTACTATTGGTTAGCTTAGTTTCTTTGATAATTAGAAACGACGGTTATCAAAACGGCGCCGTTGCCGGGGAGCCTTACTTCTTAACGTTTCCCAAGCAATCTCCTGGGCCTCATAAACATAAAGAGTAGGTAGTTGTTTTAGTTTTTCTGTGAATTTTATGTTTTATATATGTTAAGTCACGACCATTTGGCTTCTTAGTCGCGACTAAAGTGCTCTGTGATTTCTAGTCACGACCATATTCACATTGGGTCGCAACCAAAAATCAGTTTTCAACTCAGATTTGCTGTCTGTAACTTTTAGTCACGACCGGAGTATGGTAACTGTCGTTTTAATTATCAAACAAACTAAGCTAACTAATAGTAAAGCGGAGGCTAACCTAGGTCGGATCACGAGGAGCTACCGGATGTTAGAGTTCCTAATTAATCTATCGAGCCGCAATTTAACAAATTAAGCAGATGAGCTGTGTGTTGAACTAAAACTGAGCGTAAATTCTATGCTATTGTTTATGATTTATGTGTTTATAATGGCGAGACGAATGGATGATGACAAGTGTGTTCCCTCGGAGATTACCTTACCTTCATTATCCACAGAATATCAAGAGTTAATCAGTTGAATTAGAATAGGTTAGCTAACAACTCGCTAGCTAAATCTCAATTAAAGCTACAACTCACAGACATTGTAATACCCCAATTTTTAGGCCCAGAGACTCAGAAAGTGAGCCTGAAATAGATAGACTATCAGACTCCTTTGAGCAGAAGGCCCTGAAACATACAGAGGGTTTTTAGGGATTAAACTACAAATAAGTCAAAGATCAAGGACTTATATGTAAATAGTGAAAGTCCCTAGAAATATAGTGGCCATTTATGCAAGGAAAGGGGTTAAAATTGCAAAAGAAAGAAAATGTAGGGACTTAGATGTAATTATGAAAAAGTTGAAGGCCAAAAAGAAAAGTAGACAAAAAGGTGGGGTCCTTAAGTGTAATTTTAGCCAAATAAAAGGGATTTAATTATAAAGAAGAAAAGTTCCCTGGGGCTAAAGTGTAATTAAAGAAAGTTAGGCCGGAAGTGGTTCGCACTCCCCGACAGCATTTCAGTCCCAGATTCTACCAGAAGGTAGGGCAGGTGACGCCCGGTGACCCAGCCTAATACCGGAATTTTTGAAGACTCCAGATAGCCAGAAATGGACTGATCGTCCAAAAGTTATAAAAATTAATACCGGATACCCTAGATTTCAGATATAAGTGAGAAAATACAGGATGATGCGCCCTTATGGGGCGGATGTCAGGAAACTGACAGAATACCGATAGGAGGTCTGTAGAAGGAGTTATTCACAAAATAGCAAATTCAGACGGGAGTATGAGGCCTCCGGGGATCCGGGTTGGAGATTTATCGGTATTTTTAAAGGGGTTAAATGCGATCAGATGACTTCGGTCAGATGACCGTTATAACCCACAAGGATGCCTGAACACAGTAGGCCACTGTATCCGGAAAAAAGAGCCGGTGTCCGAAAAGGTGTATAATCGGTAAATAATAATTAAAATATTTGGTGAACTGTGGCAGAGGAAGATTCCTCGTAATGCGTGCCATACAGGTAAGGGACCAAGAAAGCCCAAAAATGGCGCCATTAGAGGCCCAATAAGACTCTTGGACTGATAGGTGGGCCTGTCTCCAGCAGAACCCCAGAAAAGTGCGAAATTACGAAAATGCCCCTGTGTTGTACAAAAAGGGCAGCAGATGAATGGAGGGCATTCTGGTCATTCTGGACAGGCCCAGAGGTCAAGACATGTCTAAATAAGGTTGACTAGAGCCAGTATAAGCTTTGACCAGGTCCAGAAAGGTGTGAAATGACGATTTTGTCCTTAGGGTTAAAATATGACAAGATAGGGCACCAAGGACATTTTGGTCATTTTGCAGGGGATCTGTAACTGAGTCTGGACCCAGTATTAAAAATTTAATGATATAAAGGGTCTAGATACTAAATATGAGGTCAGTAGACATAAAAAGGATCTTCAGAAACATCAGATTCAGAAAACGGCATGTTTTTCGAGGCGATGGACCGGAAAGCTTCCAGAACCTCCAAATTTCGTCACATGAAGCATATGGGTGGTGAGGTGTCCTATGAGGTGTCCCATGAGGTGTCCAGGGTGATGCAGTAAAAGAGAATTAAAGAAAATAGGAAATTCCAGGAAAAACCAGGACCACAGGATCATAAGTCTTCCTAATTACAAGATTGCCATTGCTCAACACTATAAATACCCCCCCTTACTCCTTCATTTCGGTGCAAGCAAGAAAGAGAGGAAGAAAGAAGTTCTTGAGAGAGAAAGTGAGAGAAAGAAAGAAGTAAGGAAGTTCTGGTGGAGTTGGAAGTAGTAGAGAGGTTCTGAAGCTCTGCTTTTGAGGTAGTAACTAATCCTAGCTCTTATGTAATGTCTTTGTGATGTGTTGTTTTGTTTAATTGGATTGTTGTCTTATATGTTATGCTTGAAGCTCTATTCCAATGCTATGATCATATGTTATTGAATATGGAAGCATGCAGCATACTTATCTGTACACAATCACAAGCAAGCACCGTCACTCTGCATTACATATATTGTTATGATTGTTGCTACTGGGATTCTTTTGAATCTCATTCCCATACATAACATTACAGGGGAGGTTCTGTCAAAATAAAATTTGGAAATTTTAAGAGACGCCGTTATGCTGCCGAAATTCCGGCAAGAAAGCAGGAACAGGGAAAGGAGCTGATACGTACTGTGTACGTAGTGCTGTCTAAGGAGGCTGGAAGTGAGTGGACCCAGCAGGTTCATCCAGTCTTTCCTGGGTACTACGTAGAATGGTAGTTCTCACGAGGGAATTACCGAATCGGTACAACATCGGTTACTTTCTAGAGGAAGATTGTAGCAGTTATGCTGCCGGATTTTAGACAGAAAAAGATGTAATAGAAATTTGAGGGGATTGATCATACACTGATATATAACAGTTGATTATCTAATAATAATTGTTATCTGGCATGTATGACTGATATGTGATGGTTGTATGCATGCTCATGTGAAGATTGAATGCTGAAAATAGGGTCAGTGAACAGTAACTCGTGAGGACCTATGCATATTTGATAAATCATTAAAAATAGTAAATGGTTGAATTAATGTACAAAATTTTTATGGTAAAAAGTAGACATACTAAGATTTAATTTGATATATATAATGTCCCATTTGGATGTCTGTACGAAAGGATATAAATTACCAAAGATGGAACCAAAATGCTGGATTCAGGAGAAAATCCCTGGATGAACAGTAACTTTAAAATGTTGACCTACGTTAAATTGTTCAAGTAATGGACAACCAATGATTTTTCCCTGAAATATAATTGAGTTAGCTTCATGTAGCACTTTGAACCACTTAGTTTCAATTTTTCTAGAATTAGTTATGATTTTTAAAAGTCAAGTCACTCATCTGGAATTTGCTACAGTGAACAGTACCGAAAAGAGTAAAATTCCAGATTGAGAGTTTGGACTTCTATGACCCTGAAAGTGGTTCCAAATGCTACTGAATGGTTCCTAAGATGTATAAAATTAAGGATGTGACAAACATCAATAGAGAATAGGAATCATTCAACTCAGAGATAGTAGAATATGAATATTAATCAGAGGATCTTTAGTGTAGAAATAAGGAATCCAACTCGGTTCCCTACTTCTCTGTCATCTGTTACTCTAATTGAATCAATAAACTAGAAGTAAATAAATACATCAACTAGATACAGTTAAATCTGACTTAAAGACTCAATAAACTCCCTGTGAAGCTCGAAAGACTCTGGTTTAGCGTCATCTCCAAGGAAGCACAGCAGCTCCGCCTTGCATTGCTATCTGAACTCCAGCAGTAACCATCGGTACAGCAGCAGTAGTCATGTGGAAATGGAAGGAGAAGATGGAGATGATGAACTGCAGAACTTTTCTCTGGTTCTATTAACTAGAACAGAGGAAAGTTGCAGAAGAGAAATGGAGAAGGAGAAAGAGAGAGAGACGGTGTGTGCGAGATGAGATGGAATGTGTGAATGGTGAGAGAGCTGCGTGTGAAGTGTCAGGTCCAGGTGATGAATCATATGGAAAACTGTACAGATAGTTTGATATATAGGAGAGGTCTGAAATGCATGAGTGAGCCAATGGAGCTGTCCAGATGTCCTCCAGCCGTCAGCACATGATCTGGTATTCTGTTTACAGCACATGCTCCCCACTTGCTGTTAACAACTTGCTCATTCTGTTCAGATGGGGTATGCTAATCTGTGAACAGTACCAGACGCGTGAACAGTGCTCAACTCATGCGTGATCTCCCACTTGTAGTTTGTTATCAGCCCTTATTTGCAGTCTGTTAAGTCCAGCTATGCAATTCATCACATGCTTAAATCACCTTCTGTCCAGTTGTCCCTTCTGTCATTCGCTGATTGATCTCTGCATTGAAGTCTGGTCGCGACTACAGGCACATCAGGTTGCGACCAATATTTACAGAGAGCGCTTCTTCTTTGCTGGTTGACGTATGGTCGCGACGGTGAATACCTAAGGTCGCGACGAAAGTCCAAAGGGAAGCTCCACTTTGCTGATTGATTGTTGTGTTGACCTGAAATGGACATTTAATAGATTGTCTATCCAATTAAGCGCTAAAGTCACATCATTCAAATTCCCGCTTGTCCAATTGCATATTATTACCTAATTTGCTCAATACAGTAGTAAATGTGGATAAGATTCAATAATAAACTCTATTTTAAAATATTAAAAATCAGTACAAGTATGAGTTTATCAACTCCCCCACACTTAGCTTTTGCACTCCGAGCAAAATTATGGATCAATGATCCATATTCTCTATTCAATGTCTGCGAGTTCCAGCTTTGAGTAAGATTTAGCTAGCGAGTTGTTAGCTAACATATTCTAATTCAACTAATTAACTTCTCATGTTCTGTGGATAATGAAGGTAAGCTGGAACACACTTGTCATCGATTCATTTCACCATCTTAATCAATTAAAATCAGAAACAATAGCATAGAATTTACATTCAGTTTTCGTTCAATCATCTCATCGTACAATCATCTCATTAACTTGTTAATTTGTGGCTCATTAGACTAATTAGGAACTTAGCAATCCATTGAGGCTCCTTGTGAATCGAAGTAGGTTGGCCTCCACTTACTATTGGTTAGCTTAGTTTCTTTGATAATTAGAAACGACGGTTATCAAAATGGCGCCTTTGCCGGGGAGCCTTACTTCTTAACGTTTCCCAAGCAATCTCCTGGGCCTCATAAACATAAAGAGTAGGTAGTTGTTTTAGTTTTTCTGTGAATTTTATGTTTTATATATGTTAAGTCACGACCATTTGGCTTCTTAGTCGCGACTAAAGTGCTCTGTGATTTCTAGTCACGACCATATTCACATTGGGTCGCAACCAAAAATCAGTTTTCAACTCAGATTTGCTGTCTGTAACTTTTAGTCACGACCGGAGTATGGTAACTGTCGTTTTAATTATCAAACAAACTAAGCTAACTAATAGTAAAGCGGAGGCTAACCTAGGTCGGATCACGAGGAGCTACCGGATGTTAGAGTTCCTAATTAATCTATCGAGCCGCAATTTAACAAATTAAGCAGATGAGCTGTGTGTTGAACTAAAACTGAGCGTAAATTCTATGCTATTGTTTATGATTTATGTGTTTATAATGGCGAGACGAATGGATGATGACAAATGTGTTCCCTCGGAGATTACCTTACCTTCATTATCCACAGAATATCAAGAGTTAATCAGTTGAATTAGAATAGGTTAGCTAACAACTCGCTAGCTAAATCTCAATCAAAGCTACAACTCACAGACATCAATAGAGAATAGGAATCATTCAACTCAGAGATAGTAGAATATGAATATTAATCAGAGGATCTTTAGTGTAGAAACAAGGAATCCAACTCGGTTCCCTACTTCTCTGTCATCTGTTACTCTAATTGAATCAATAAACTAGAAGTAAATAAATGCATCAACTAGATACAGTTAAATCCTTACTCTAAATGAAAAGAAGAAAAGTTCCCTGGGGCTAAATTGTAATTAAAGAAAGTCAGGCCGGAAGTGGTTTGGACTGTCGAAAGCATTTCAGTCCCAGATTTCACCGGTAGAGAGAGCAAGTGACGCTCGGTAATCTGGCTTAATACAGGAATTTTTGAAGACTCCAGATAGCCAGAAATGGACTGATCGTCCAAAAGTTATAAAAATTCATACCGGATATCCTAGAATTCAGATCTAGGTGAGAAAATACAGGATGATACGTCCTTATGGGACGGATGTTGGGAAACTGACAGAATACCGATAGGAGGCCTGTAGAAAAAGTTATTCGCAAATCAGAAAATCCAGACGGGAGTGTGAGGCCTCCGGGGATCCGATAGGGAGATTTATCGGTATTTGAAAAGGGACTGAATGAGTTCGGATGACCTCAGTCAGATGACTGATATGACTCACAGGGATGCCTGAACACCGCAGGCTAGTGTTTCGGACAGAAGGAGCCGGTGTCCGGATATGTGTATAAACGGTGAATAATAGATAAATATTCAATAATTATTAACGGGGGAAGATTCCTCGTAATGCGTGCCATGAAGGTATTGGACCCAGAAAGGCCCAATAATGGCGCCAACAAAGACCCAGTAAGACCCTTAGACTGATAGGTGGGCCAGTGTCCGGCAGAACCCCGGAAAAATGCAAAATTATGAAAATGCCCCTGTGTTGTACAAAAGTGTAACAGGTGAATGAAGGGCATTTTGGTAATTCTGGACAGGCCCAGAAGCCAAGGTATATACAGATAAAGCTACTTAGAGTCAGTATATGCCCTGACAGAGTACAGAAGGGTGTAAAATGACGATTTTACCCTTAGGGTTAAAATAGTGCAAGAAAGGGCACCCAAGGGTATTTTGGTAATTTGCCAAGGGCTGTTTCTTGGGAATCGAGCCATCAGAGTACTTGAGCTTGATCAGGATCTAAGACAACATTCCCAGAGCCCAAAAACGTAGCCTATGAAGTATGTGGGAAAAAGTGGTATTAAAATATTATTTTAATGCTGTTTCAATAAAGTAAAGTTACTCGGTTGGCACGATAACCGAGGAAGTGATCAGATAAAGTCCTGGATTTATCTGGATAGCATTGGAAGGCGTGACAGGTGCCAGTAAGATGACACATGGCGCCAACATAAAGGCAGAAGAAAAAGTTGAGGACACGTACTACGAGGCAGGACACTGGACCGGTGAGTCAGCCTGCTGAGTCAGCTGCTGAGGTGTCCAGGAATTTCAGCATGTGGAAAATGTGGCGCTGAGGTGTCCTGGTGAGGTGTCCCAATGATGTCATGCATGATGCAGTAAAGGAGGAATTAAAGAAAATAGGAAAATCCAGGAAAAACCAGGACCGCAGGATCAAAGTTCATAGAAACTGCAGAATTGCCATTGAAGGCAATTATAAATACCCCCCCCTCCATTCCATTTTCATTCACGCATGGTAAGGGAGAAGGGAGAGAAAGAAGAGAGAGAAGGAGAAGGAAAGGAAGAGAGAAAGGAGAAAAGGAAGTAAGGAAGTTCTAGCGGAGCTGGAAGCAGAATAGAGATAGTAGAGCTCTGCTGAGCCTTTGAGGTAGTAACTAATCCTAACTTTTATGTAATGGCTTTGTGATTTGTTGTGCTATTGTTTGGTTTGATTGTTGTCTTATATGTTATGTCTGAAGCTCTGCTGTAATGCTATGATCATATGTTATTAAGCATGGAAGCACGCAGTATACTTATCTGTACACAATCACAAGCAAGCACTGTCACTCTGCATTACATATATTGTTATGATTGTTGCTACTGAGATTCCCCCGAATCTCATCCCAATAAATAACCCATTACAGGGGAGGTTATGTCGAAATGAATTTTGGGAATTTTAAGAGACGCCGTTATGCTGCCGAAGTAAAGACTGAACATCAGTATATGATAAGTACTGTGTACGTAGTGCTGTCTAAGGAGGCTAGAAGTGAGTGGACCTAGCCGGTTCATCTAGTCTTTCCTGGGTACTACGTAGAATGGTAGTTCTCATGAGGGGATTACCGAATCAGTACGGTTCAGTTCTTTGTACAGATGAAGCGTAGCGGTTATGCTGCCGGACTTCAGGCAGGAAAAGATGCAATAGAGATATGAGAATTTATGTACATGGCCAGATGGAAAACAACTTATTAATTAATAATAATTGTTGTTTGGCATGTTTGACTGATATATGATGGATGTATGCATATGTATGCAAAGTCGATTGCTGGAAATTACCACTGTGAACAGTAATACGTGGTGACATGATAATGTTTGATAAATAGTTAAAAATAGTAAATGGATGAATAAATGTATGAAATTTTTATGGTATATAGTAGACATACCAATCTTTAATTTGATATATAAAACGTATCATTTGTATGTCTACAAAAGGAGATATAAATGATCAAAGTTGGGACCAGAATGCTGGATTCAGGGAGAAAAACGTGGAATGAACAGTAAAGTTGACACGTTTATTTACGTTGACTTGGTCAATTAATGGTAAACTAGTTATTTTTACCTGAAAGATAATTGAGTTAGCTTCATTTATCAATTGGAACCACTTCATTTCGATTTTTCTAGAATTAGTTATGATTTTTCGAATTCGGGTCACTCATCTGGAATTTACACAGTGAACAGTACTCGATAAGAGTAAAACTCCAGTTTGAGAAATTGGACTTCAATGACCTTGAAAGTGGTTCTAAATGCTACTGAATGGTCCCTAAGACATACGAAAGTAAGGATGTTTCATTTTGGTATCAGAGCAAAGGATTCTGGCTTAGAAAATGCTCTGAATAGATAATTTATGGTGTTCGTACTGAATAAGGTTAGCACAGAACAAAGGGTTCTGGCTCCGAGCATAAGATTCTGGCACAGAACAGAAGGTTCTGGCTCAGTGATGCTCTGGTTTAGTTATTTTGATTCCTTAAACAAATGAGAAGTTTGAGTGGTCCTCTCCCTAGAGTATGATATAGGGATGGTGTTCACTGCTTGGAAAGGTTTAGACAGAAGACAGTGACACCCGGATGTATGAGGCTGGACCCCGAGCTCTATAGTCTTACGAAGAATATGATTATGATGGGCTAATCTTAGTCAGCCGATACAGTCGAGGTCTCGTGTTTATTAACACAATATGGCTGGACTAAGCAGAATAATGTTTGAGAAGCAGTTTCCTCTATGGATAGAGACAGAAGCTGATCAGTTCACGACTAAGGAAGCTTCAAGAGTAGCTCGAGGTATCGGGTTGTGACCAGATACTATAGTGAGGATGCCAGAAATCCAAGTTACAACAAGTTAAGTCACGATGAGATGTGGGCAACCCAGGCTCGCCAAGATCAAGAGCGAGATTCTGCTATCACTACAGCGATTGCTGCTGCGTTGCAAGATTACAGCAGTCTGGGAAGGAGGTAGTACCAGAGAATGATATAGAACCTGAACCTTAGCCAGATCATGAGCAGACTGGAATGAATAGACATCAGGGGTCTATAAGAAATAATAATGACCAGGAAAGTCTGCAAACATGGATGGAACGATTCCATAAGTTTCATCCGCCCATGTTTGAAGGGACTTTTGACACCCAGATAGCTGAGGATTGGGTAAGCCAGTTAGAGAAAATCTTTAAGGTTTTAGAACGTCCCACTGAAAGAAAGACCCAGGTGGCAGTTTACAAGCTAGAAAAGAATATGCAATAACCAGAAAAGAGTGAGCCTACTCCATCAGTACCACTTAAAGTGATGCCACCAGGTTCCTTGAGAAGGAACAGTAAGAAGAGAAATGGGCTAGCATATGGGTCAAAAGTTAATAAGAAGCAAGGAAGTAGGCCAGGTAATGGGCCAAGAGAAGTTAGTAGGCAACCAAGGCCTAATGAATGTAGGAACTGTGGTCGAGACCATGGTATGAGGCCTTGTCCAGTAGGTCAAGGGTTACGCTATAGGTGTGGAAAGTATGGACATTATGCCAGGGAGTGTCCACAGAACATAACAGGCGAAAGATACCCGACTCAGGGAAGAGTATATGCCCTGACTGGCAACGAGATAAGAAAGTCGCCTGTGCCAAACTAAGGTACGAGTTTAATTGTGTTCTGATTCCACTAGCTATTGAATGGATAAATCTTGTATGTGATTGTATTGTATTGTCCAGTATGCACCCTATTGAGTCACCCTATACCTAGTATGTTGCCGTTGTATGAGAATGAATATGATTACAGGTTTTAAAAGTAGGAAGTAGAGAAGAGGGGTCTTATGTTGCGACTAATATGTACAGATAAGTTGATGTTGCGACATGAGAAGACCTCAGGTCGCAATGAGTAATATTGCAGTACGCGACCAGTGTACAAAGGAGTTCAGGTAGTGATGTTATAGGTTGCGACTAAAGGACACAGAGATGCCAGGTCGTGACGAGTAGTGTGCGACGGTTGTGACTAAAAGTCGCAGAGCATGTGAGTTGTGACTATGCAGTTCTCAAGTCGCGACTATAATTGGCAGAGGCCATATGATAACGAAGGTACCAAACTCGCTGAAGTCCACCAGCTAGAGGATTGGTATAGCATATGATAAGCCAGATAGTACAAAGGTACTGAGGTACGAAAGATCAGCTTAAGACAATGTGAAAAAGTAGATCCTCTATGTGATAACTAAGAGTAGATCTACGCTGCAGGGGTTTTATTCAGCTGCTCTGAATAGAAGACCTAAAAGTTAGATTGAGATTCGCCCAGGAATGATCCTAGCACATGGCCTAAGGTAAGAGACGTGATGGGTAATAGATAAAGAGCTTAATGTTCCCTGAGCAGAGGGATTCCATCACGGAGAAGTGATAGACCTAGGGCATAGTACCCTAGAAAGTAGAAATAATAGTAAAAGATGATGAACGAGATCCAGGCGACTCAAGTTAGCTAGGATAAAAAGAAAGATCAATAAGGAACCATAGTCCGGTCAAGAGTAGACTAGGACTGATGGAAAGATAGAAGAAGTTGAGAGATAGTAAAGAGGTAGCCAATGTTAAGAGATAAAGTGACTCCCCTATTCCCTATGTAAGATAAAGTAATGAAGGGTTGAGTCTATACCCTGGTAAGAGGGTAGTGTGGCAGCCTAAGTAAGATAGACTTATGTGCTTGTTAGATCCTGATCATGTGATTGATAATCTGACAGATAATGCGATAGATAGTATGATCAGATGATGATCTGACAAATAATATGATCAAGAAAATATGTTTTGAGGCTTACTTAGATTGTTACGATATCTAATGGATGGTTGAGCAAAATATGATGATGATATGGCTTATATTGCCATAAGTTGTGATAGTTGCATCTCCTTGCAGTTGTCAAAGGATGACATGCATGTTAGAGTATGCTATGATGAATGGATACTCCCCTTTTGCAGTGCATGCAGGGTAGAGTATATATGAGTACATATATGAGATAAGAAAGTTATGAGAAAGTATGTTGCTCCCATACCATATGATATGAGGATGATATGAATGTATTGAGGATGATAGATGGTCTCAGTTTATGGGACGATAGGTTATGATATAATATTCAGATATGATTTATGATTGAGGTTACTCAGATATGATTGAGGTTACTCAGGTATTTCTATAGGCTTGTGAATACAGTACTCAGGGCCATTTCTATTGAAATGAATGATGTATAGAAAGAGTAGCGGATAATAGTAAAGGGATTGTTTCTAGATCACTCTTCAGATAAGAGTTGGATCTGAAACAGATGGCTCTCAGATAGAGCTAGATTCAGATGAGTATAGATCACTCTTCAGATAAGAGTTGGATCTGGTATATAATGGCTCGTAGTTAGAGCACAAGTTGAAAGATGTGAAGGAACTCCTGAGTAAGAGAGGAAGTAAGTAAAGTCTGGGTAAATGATATGAGGCTATAAAATTTTTTAAATATTTATTTATGGAGTTATCAACAGGTGGAAGCGGTTAACCTTATAACCTAGTCTGTTGGCTTAATATCTTCAGGAGATATACAGTACAACAGAATCGCAGTTAGATTCTGGAGGGTCATAGTTAGATCCTAGCATGGCTCCAGGGTCGCAGTTAGATCCTAACAGCTTCAGAGTCGCAGTTAGATTCTGAAAAGGCTAACGGTTGATCGCAGTTAGATCCCGAGGTCGCAGTTAGACCTAGCCTAAGGAAAGTAATGAGCCATGAGATATGAGTACAATGTAGTATCTCTTTGGGAAGATGAATGCCAAAGACGAAGTTAAGGTGAGGAAGCTTCACTAGTTGATAAACTCACCCAGAGAAATTATTTTATAATGGTTTTCTCAGGTAGCCTCTAGTATACAGACTAAACTTAGCTTTCCCTTAGCAAAGACGGAGTTCAAGTCCAAAGCTGAGTACTGATATTCAAAGTTTTGTAGAAGTATGCCTGAGAAGCAGAAAAGAACAGAATTTTCTATGTGTATAGAGAATAGAAAAGCATTGGCTAAGAGCACTCTGGGAGGTAGCTCAAGTTGTAAAGCCAATAGCAAGAGAAAGAGGCGATAGTTCAGACAAGGGGCTGGTCAAGGTAATGATCAGATTGGAGAGCAGAGATGTCAATGTGGTGGAAAGAGCCATGGCACATGGGAATGCCGAGCAGGGCAAAGTAGTTGTGGTAAGAAAGGCCACTTTGCAAAAAGTTGCCTAAGAATGCTGACATCCCTAGGAAAGGTATTTGCTCTTACCCCAGACACAGTCTTCAATATTCCCTGAAGTCGACCTTAAGAATGATTAAGAAGAACCATAGCGGTAAGGGCGACTGAGCATTAAGGAACTATAGGCCTAGATAATGATAAGTCCTTTTCTGATCTAAAGGAAATGGTAATAAAAGGCCAGAGAGACCTAGAGAAGAGGGTCTAAGGCAAAGATAGAACATAGTTCTATAAGAAAGAGATTGCTAGGGCCTAAAGCTATATAAGAGTAATCTAGCCCTAACCCAGTAGCACGTTAAATTGAAAGGTGCTAAGGCAAGAGTAGCCTAATGATATGTAAGCCCTAAGAAGGGATAAGAAAGTGCAAATGCCACAAAGGTTTGGCATAGATGCATGAAGTTATGAGAATAGTTAAGAAAAGTCAGAGAAGTTATCTGGGTTATGATCTCGTATCAGGAGAAAGGGAGTCAGAAGAATAATATTTCTCCTGAGAGATTTGCAAAGTGTAAGAGGAGTAATGTAAACCCAGAATTACATCAAAATTCTAAGGGATAAGATATGAAAGAAATGGACACTACTCACAAGTGTAATGAGTTGTCCATAAGTGCAAGAGGATGAATGCCCCAAGCCTTAGTCATAAACCAGGAAAGGATATACAGAAGAACTATATCCAGGATAGTTGACTAAGATGTCAAGTAAATTTCGAGGACGAAATTTATTTTAAGGGGGGTAGAAATGTAACACCCCAATTTTTAGGCCTAGAGATGCCAGAAAGAGAATTAAATGGCATAATCGTAATTATGGGAAAGATCAGGCTGGTAGCCGATGAGTACCATATTTTGCCAGAAAATAGAGAAAATTATGCTGATCATTTCATTAAACTGTGAAATGTGCATATGAGGTCTCTAGGTGTATGAAAGAATTAGAAATATGACCAGAGGTAAAATGGTCATTTTGGAAAAGTGTGCGCATGAGTGCTTTTTCAGGCCAAAACAGCCCGGTCCGGATAAAATATCTGAAAATACCGGGAGATAGAGAAAAGGATTCCGGATTGAATGAGGAGTCACAGAATTTTGATTTGAGGTCCCGATTTTTCTGTAAAAATCCTCGAAGATGGGAAATTACAGTTATAATCGGTAAAGGAAGAGCAGTCCGAATAGAGATGATCGGACTATGGCCAGAGGCCATACAGTGTTGTCTAAGGCCCGTAGTGACACCAGGGAAGGCCCAAGCCCATAATACCAGTTCAGTGGTAAGGGGGCCGGTGTCCGGGAAAAATGTGCAAAATGACGAAAATGCCCTTATGTTATAGAATAACTGAAGAATAAGTAAAGGGTATTTTGGTCATTTGGCTAAGGTTAGACAGTCAAGAAGGGGTATCTGGATAGTTGACCAGGGCCAGAGAATACTCTGGTAAAATATGAAAAGACAATAATGCCCCTAGATCTAGTAAAGGAAATGAAAGGACTTAAGTGCAATTATGGAAAGTTTCAAGGCCAAGAAGGAAAGTAGACAAAAATGTGGGGTTCTTAAGTGTAATTTTAGCCAAGTAAAAAGGGACTTAAATGAAAAGAAGAAAAGTTCCCTGGGGCTAAATTGTAATTAAAGAAAGTCAGGCCGGAAGTGGTTTGGACTGTCCGAAAGCATTTTAGTCCCAGATTTCACCGGTAGAGAGAGCAAGTGACGCTCGGTAATCTGGCTTAATACAGGAATTTTGAAGACTCCAGATAGCCAGAAATGGACTGATCGTCCAAAAGTTATAAAAATTCATACCGGATATCCTAGAATTCAGATCTAGGTGAGAAAATACAGGATGATACGTCCTTATGGGACGGATGTTGGGAAACTGACAGAATACCGATAGGAGGCCTGTAGAAAAAGTTATTCGCAAATCAGAAAATCCAGACGGGAGTGTGAGGCCTCCGGGGATCCGATAGGGAGATTTATCGGTATTTGAAAAGAGACTGAATGAGTTCGGATGACCTCAGTCAGATGACTGATATGACTCACAGGGATGCCTGAACACCGCAGGCTAGTGTTTCGGACAGAAGGAGCCGGTGTCCGGATATGTGTATAAACGGTGAATAATAGATAAATATTCAATAATTATTAACGGGGGAAGATTCCTCGTAATGCGTGCCATGAAGGTATTGGACCCAGAAAGGCCCAATAATGGCGCCAACAAAGACCCAGTAAGACCCTTAGACTGATAGGTGGGCCAGTGTCCGGCAGAACCCCGGAAAAATGCAAAATTACGAAAATGCCCCTGTGTTGTACAAAAGTGTAACAAGTGAATGAAGGGCATTTTGGTAATTCTGGACAGGCCCAGAAGCCAAGGTATATACAGATAAAGCTACTTAGAGTCAGTATATGCCCTGACAGAGTACAGAAGGGTGTAAAATGACGATTTTACCCTTAGGGTTAAAATAGTGCAAGAAAGGGCACCCAAGGGTATTTTGGTAATTTGCCAAGGGCTGTTTCTTGGGAATCGAGCCATCAGAGTACTTGAGCTTGATCAGGATCTAAGACAACATTCCCAGAGCCCAAAAACGTAGCCTATGAAGTATGTGGGAAAAAGTGGTATTAAAATATTATTTTAATGCTGTTTCAATAAAGTAAAGTTACTCGGTTGGCACGATAACCGAGGAAATGATCAGATAAAGTCCTGGATTTATCTGGATAGCATTGGAAGGCGTGACAGGTGCCAGTAAGATGACACATGGCGCCAACATAAAGGCAGAAGAAAAAGTTGAGGACACGTACTACGAGGCAGGACACTGGACCGGTGAGTCAGCCTGCTGAGTCAGCTGCTGAGGTGTCCAGGAATTTCAGCATGTGGAAAATGTGGCGCTGAGGTGTCCTGGTGAGGTGTCCCAATGATGTCATGCATGATGCAGTAAAGGAGGAATTAAAGAAAATAGGAAAATCTAGGAAAAACCAGGACCGCAGGATCAAAGTTCATAGAAACTGCAGAATTGCCATTGAAGGCAATTATAAATACCCCCCCTCCATTCCATTTTCATTCACGCATGGTAAGGGAGAAGGGAGAGAAAGAAGAGAGAGAAGGAGAAGGAAAGGAAGAGAGAAAGGAGAAAAGGAAGTAAGGAAGTTCTAGCGGAGCTGGAAGCAGAATAGAGATAGTAGAGCTCTGCTGAGCCTTTGAGGTAGTAACTAATCCTAGCTTTTATGTAATGGCTTTGTGATTTGTTGTGCTATTGTTTGGTTTGATTGTTGTCTTATATGTTATGTCTGAAGCTCTGCTGTAATGCTATGATCATATGTTATTAAGCATGGAAGGCACGCAGCATACTTATCTGTACACAATCACAAGCAAGCACTGTCACTCTGCATTACATATATTGTTATGATTGTTGCTACTGAGATTCCCCCGAATCTCATCCCAATAAATAACCCATTACAGGGGAGGTTATGTCGAAATGAATTTTGGGAATTTTAAGAGACGCCGTTTTGCTGCCGAAGTAAAGACTGAACATCAGTATATGATAAGTACTGTGTACGTAGTGCTGTCTAAGGCGGCTAGAAGTGAGTGGACCTAGCCGGTTCATCTAGTCTTTCCTGGGTACTACGTAGAATGGTAGTTCTCATGAGGGGATTACCGAATCAGTACGGTTCAGTTCTTTGTACAGATGAAGCGTAGCGGTTATGCTGCCGGACTTCAGGCAGGAAAAGATGCAATAGAGATATGAGAATTTATGTACATGGCCAGATGTAAAACAACTTATTAATTAATAATAATTGTTGTTTGGCATGTTTGACTGATATATGATGGATGTATGCATATGTATGCAAAGTCGATTGCTGGAAATTACCACTGTGAACAGTAACATGTGGTGACATGATAATGTTTGATAAATAGTTAAAAATAGTAAATGGATGAATAAATGTATGAAATTTTTATGGTATATAGTAGACATACCAATCTTTAATTTTATATATAAAACGTATCATTTGTATGTATACAAAAGGAGATATAAATGATCAAAGTTGGGACTAGAATGCTGGATTCAGGGAGAAAAACGTGGAATGAACAGTAAAGTTGACACGTTTATTTACGTTGACTTGGTCAATTAATGGTAAACGAGTTATTTTTCCCTGAAAGATAATTGAGTTAGATTCATTTAGCAATTGGAACCACTTCATTTCGATTTTTCTAGAATTAGTTATGATTTTTCGAATTCGGGTCACTCATCTGGAATTTACACAGTGAACAGTACTCGATAAGAGTAAAACTCCAGTTTGAGAAATTGGACTTCAATGACCTTGAAAGTGGTTCTAAATGCTACTGAATGGTCCCTAAGACATACGAAAGTAAGGATGTTTCAGAACACACTTGTCATTGATTCATTTCACCATCTTAATCAATTAAAATCAGAAACAATAGCATAGAATTTACATTCAGTTTTAGTTCAATCATCTCATTAACTTGTTCATTTGTGGCTCATTAGACTAATTAGGAGCTCAGCAATCCATTGAGGCTCCTTGTGAATCGACCTAGGTTAGCCTCCACTTACTATTGGTTAGCTTAGTTTCTTTGATAATTAGAAACGACAGTTATCAAAATGGCGCCGTTGCCGGGGAGCCTTACGTGTTAACGTTTCCTAAGCAATCTCCTGGGCCTCATAAACATAAAGAGTAGGTAGTTGTTTTAGTTTTTCCGTGAATTTTATGTTTTATATATGTTAAGCCACGACCATTTGGCTTCTTAGCCGCGACTAAAGTGCTCTGTGATTTCTCGTCACGACCGTATTCACATTGGGTCGCAACCAAAAATCAGTTTTCAACTCAGATTTGCTGTCTGTAACTTTTAGTCACGACCGGAGTATGGTAACTGTCGTTTTAATTATCAAACAAACTAAGCTACCTAATAGTAAAGCGGAGGCTAACCTAGGTCGGATCACGAGGAGCTACCGGATGTTAGAGTTCCTAATTAATCTATTGAGCCGCAATTTAACAAATTAGGCAGATGAGCTGTGTGTTGAACTAGAACTGAGCGTAAATTCTATGCTATTGTTTATGATTTATGTGTTCATAATGGCGAGATGAATGAATGATGACAAGTGTGTTCCCTCGGAGATTACCTTGCCTTCATTATCCACGGAATATCAAGAGTTAATCGGTTGAATTAGAATAGGTTAGCTAATAACTCGCTAGCTAAATCTCAATCAAAGCCACAACTCACAGACATCAATCGAGAATAGGAATCATTCAACTTAGAGATAGTAGAATATGAATATTAATTAGAGGATCTTTAGTGTAGAAATAAGGAATCTAACTCAGTTCCCTACTTCTTTGTCATCTATTGCTCTAATTGAATCAATAAACTAGAAGTAAATAAATACATCAACTAGATACAGTTAAATCTGACTTAATAAACTCCCTGTGAAGCTCGAAAGACTCTGGTTTAGCGTCATCTCCAAGGAAGCACAGCAGCTCCGCCTTGCATTGCTATCTGAACTCCGGCAGTAACCATCGGTACAGCAGCAGTAGTCATGTGGAAATGGAAGGAGAAGATGGAGATGATGAACTGCAGAACTTTCCTCTGGTTCTATTAACTAGAACAGAGGAAAGTTGCAAAAGAGAAATGGAGAAGGAGAAAGAGAGATGGTGCGTGCGAGATGAGATGGAATGTGTGAATGGTGAGAGAGCTGCGTATGAAGTGTCAGGTCTAGGTGATGAATCACATGGAATACTGTACAGATAGTTTGATATATAGGAGAGGTCTGAAATGCATGAGTGAGCC
The DNA here is from genome assembly GCA_037074615.1 of Leucaena leucocephala. Lineage (NCBI taxonomy): Eukaryota > Viridiplantae > Streptophyta > Magnoliopsida > Fabales > Fabaceae > Leucaena > Leucaena leucocephala. The sequence goes on from CM073545.1 coordinate 8,235,782, forward strand.
AATGGAGCTGTCCAGATGTCCTCCAGCTGCCAGCACATGATCTGGTATTCTGTTTACAGCACATGCTCCCCACTTGCTGTTAACAACTTGCTCATTCTGTTCAGATGGGGTATGCTAATCTGTGAACAGTATTAGACGCGTGAACAGTGCTCAACTCAGGCATGATCTCCCACTTGCAGTTTGTTCTCAGCCCTTATTTGCAGCCTGTTAAGTCCAGCTATGCAATTCGTCGCATGCTTAAATCACCTTCTGTCCAGTTGTCCCTTCTGCCATTCGCTGATTGATCTCTGCATTGAAGTTTGGTCGCGACTACAGGCACATCAGGTCGCGACCAATATTTACAGAGAGCGCTTCTTCTTTGCTGGTTGACGTATGGTCGCGACGGTGAACACCTAAGGTCGCGACGAAAGTCCAAAGGGAAGCTCCACTTTGCTGATTGATTGTTGTGTTGACCTGAAATGGACATTTAACAGACTGCCTATCCAATTAAGCACTAAAATCACATCATTCAAGTTCCCACTTGTCCAATTGCATATTATTAACTAATTTGCTCAATATGGTAGTAAATGTGGATAAGATTCAATAATAAACTCTCTTTTAAAATATTAAAAATCAGTACAAGTATGAGTTTATCAGCTCCCCCACACTTGGCTTTTGCACTCCGAGCAAAATTATGGATCAACGATCCATATTCTCTGTTCAATGTCTGCGAGTTGTAGCTTTGAGTAAGATTTATCTAGCGAGTTGTCAGCTAACATATTCTAATTCAACTAATTAACTTCTCATATTCTATAGATAATGAAGGTAAGCTGGAACACACTTGTCATTGATTCATTTCACCATCTTAATCAATTAAAATCAGAAATAATAGCATAGAATTTACATTCAGTTTTAGTTCAATCATCTCATTAACTTGTTCATTTGTGGCTCATTAGACTAATTAGGAGCTCAGCAATCCATTGAGGCTCCTTGTGAATCGACCTAGGTTAGCCTCCACTTACTATTGGTTAGCTTAGTTTCTTTGATAATTAGAAACGACAGTTATCAAAATGGCGCCGTTGCCGGGGAGCCTTACCTGTTAACGTTTCCTAAGCAATCTCCTGGGCCTCATAAACATAAAGAGTAGGTAGTTGTTTTAGTTTTTCCGTGAATTTTATGTTTTATATATGTTAAGCCACGACCATTTGGCTTCTTAGCCGCGACTAAAGTGCTCTGTGATTTCTCGTCACGACCGTATTCACATTGGGTCGCAACCAAAAATCAGTTTTCAACTCAGATTTGCTGTCTGTAACTTTTAGTCATGACCGGAGTATGGTAACTGTCGTTTTAATTATCAAACAAACTAAGCTACCTAATAGTAAAGCGGAGGCTAACCTAGGTCGGATCACGAGGAGCTACCGGATGTTAGAGTTCCTAATTAATCTATTGAGCCGCAATTTAACAAATTAGGCAGATGAGCTGTGTGTTGAACTAGAACTGAGCGTAAATTCTATGCTATTGTTTATGATTTATGTGTTCATAATGGCGAGATGAATGAATGATGACAAGTGTGTTCCCTCGGAGATTACCTTGCCTTCATTATCCACGGAATATCAAGAGTTAATCGGTTGAATTAGAATAGGTTAGCTAATAACTCGCTAGCTAAATCTCAATCAAAGCCACAACTCACAGACATCAATCGAGAATAGGAATCATTCAACTTAGAGATAGTAGAATATGAATATTAATCAGAGGATCTTTAGTGTAGAAATAAGGAATCCAACTCGGTTCCCTACTTCTTTGTCACCTATTACTCTAATTGAATCAATAAACTAGAAGTAAATAAATACATCAACTAGATACAGTTAAATCTGACTTAATAAACTCCCTGTGAAGCTCGAAAGACTCTGGTTTAGCGTCATCTCCAAGGAAGCACAGCAGCTCCGCCTTGCATTGCTATCTGAACTCCGGCAGTAACCATCGGTACAGCAGCAGTAGTCATGTGGAAATGGAAGGAGAAGATGTAGATGATGAACTGCAGAACTTTCCTCTGGTTCTATTAACTAGAACAGAGGAAAGTTGCAGAAGAGAAATGGAGAAGGAGAAGAGAGATGGTGCGTGCGAGATGAGATGGAATGTGTGAATGGTGAGAGAGCTGCGTATGAAGTGTCAGGTCCAGGTGATGAATCACATGGAATACTGTACAGATAGTTTGATATATAGGAGAGGTCTGAAATGCATGAGTGAGCCAATGGAGCTGTCCAGATGTCCTCCAGCTGCCAGCACATGATCTGGTATTCTGTTTACAGTACATGCTCCCCACTTGCTGTTAACAACTTGCTCATTCTGTTCAGATGGGGTATGCTAATCTGTGAACAGTATCAGACGCGTGAACAGTGCTCAACTCAGGCATGATCTCCCACTTGCAGTTTGTTCTCAGCCCTTATTTGCAGCCTGTTAAGTCCAGCTATGCAATTCGTCGCATGCTTAAATCACCTTCTGTCCAGTTGTCCCTTCTGCCATTCGCTGATTGATCTCTGCATTGAAGTTTGGTCGCGACTACAGGCACATCAGGTCGCGACCAATATTTACAGAGAGCGCTTCTTCTTTGCTAGTTGACGTATGGTCGCGACGGTGAACACCTAAGGTCTCGACGAAAGTCCAAAGGGAAGCTCCACTTTGCTGATTGATTGTTGTGTTGACCTGAAATGGACATTTAACAGACTGCCTATCCAATTAAGCACTAAAATCACATCATTCAAGTTCCCACTTGTCCAATTGCATATTATTAACTAATTTGCTCAATATGGTAGTAAATGTGGATAAGATTCAATAATAAACTCTCTTTTAAAATATTAAAAATCAGTACAAGTATGAGTTTATCACCTCCCCCACACTTGGCTTTTGCACTCCGAGCAAAATTATGGATCAACGATCCATATTCTCTGTTCAATGTCTGCGAGTTGTAGCTTTGAGTAAGATTTAGCTAGCGAGTTGTCAGCTAACATATTCTAATTCAACTAATTAACTTCTCATATTCTATGGATAATGAAGGTAAGCTGGAACACACTTGTCATTGATTCATTTCACCATCTTAATCAATTAAAATTAGAAACAATAGCATAGAATTTACATTCAGTTTTAGTTCAATCATCTCATTAACTTGTTCATTTGTGGCTCATTAGACTAATTAGGAGCTTAGCAATCCATTGAGGCTCCTTGTGAATCGACCTAGGTTAGCCTCCACTTACTATTGGTTAGCTTAGTTTCTTTGATAATTAGAAACGACAGTTATCAAAATGGCGCCGTTGCCGGGGAGCCTTGCCTGTTAACGTTTCCTAAGCAATCTCCTGGGCCTCATAAACATAAAGAGTAGGTAGTTGTTTTAGTTTTTCCGTGAATTTTATGTTTTATATATGTTAAGCCACGACCATTTGGCTTCTTAGCCGCGACTAAAGTGCTCTGTGATTTCTCATCACGACCGTATTCACATTGGGTCGCAACCAAAAATCAGTTTTCAACTCAGATTTGCTGTCTGTAACTTTTAGTCACGACCGGAGTATGGTAACTGTCGTTTTAATTATCAAACAAACTAAGCTACCTAATAGTAAAGTGGAGGCTAACCTAGGTCGGATCACGAGGAGCTACCAGATGTTAGAGTTCCTAATTAATCTATTGAGCCGCAATTTAACAAATTAGGCAGATGAGCTGTGTGTTGAACTAGAACTGAGCGCAAATTCTATGCTATTGTTTATGATTTATGTGTTCATAATGGCGAGATGAATGAATGATGACAAGTGTGTTCCCTCGGAGATTACCTTGCCTTCATTATCCACGGAATATCAAGAGTTAATCGGTTGAATTAGAATAGGTTAGCTAACAACTCGCTAGCTAAATCTCAATCAAAGCCACAACTCACAGACATCAATCGAGAATAGGAATCATTCAACTTAGAGATAGTAGAATATGAATATTAATCAGAGGATCTTTAGTGTAGAAATAAGGAATCTGTCACATCCTTATTTTTATACATCTTAGGGACCATTCAGTAGCACTTAAACCACTTTCAGGGTCATTGAAGTCTAAACACTTAATCTGAAATTTTATTCATATCGAGTACTGTTCACTGTGGCAAATTCCAGATGAGTGACTTGATTTTGAAAATTCATAACTAATTCTAGAAAAATCAAAATGAAGTGGTTCAAATTGATACATGAATCTAACTCAAATATATTTCAGGGAAAAATCATTGGTTGACCAATCCTTGACAAATTTAACGTGGGTCAAAGTTCCAATATTACTGTTCATCCAATGACTTTCTCCTGAATCTAGCATTCTGGTCCCAACTTTAAAAATTTATATCTTTTCGTGTATACATCCAAATTAGACATTCTATATATAAAATTAAATCTTAGTATGTCTACTTTTTACCCTAAAAATTTCGTACATTAATTCAATCATTTACTATTTTTAATGATTTATCAAACATGAATGGGTCTTCACGAGTTACTGTTCACTGAGCCTATTTTCAGCATTTAGTCTTTACATCCTTCTCTGTCTAAAATCCGGCAGCATAACTGCTACAATTCTTCTTTAGAAAGTAGCCGATGTTGTACCGATTCGGTAATTCCCTTATGAGAACTACCATTCTACGTAGTACCCAGGAAAGACTGGATGAACCTTCTGGGTCCACTCACTTCCAGCCTCCTTAGACAGCACTACGTACACAGTACGTATCAGTTCCTTTCTTTTTTCCGTCTTCGTTACCGGAATTTCGGCAGCCTACCGGCTTCTCTTAAGATTTCCAAATTTTATTTTGACAGAACCTCCCCTGTAATGTTATGTTTGGGAATGAGATTCAAAAGAATCCCAGTAACAATAATCATAACAAAATATGTAATGCAGAGTGACGGTGCTTGCTTGTGACTGTGTACAGATAAGTATGCTGCATGCTTCCATATTCAATAACATATGATCATAGCATTGGAATAGAGCTTCAAGCATAACATATAGGACAACAATCAACCAAACAAAACAACACATCACAAAGACATTACATAAGAGCTAGGATTAGTTGTTACCTCAAAAGCAGAGCTTCAGAACCTCTCCACTACTTCCAACTCCACCAGAACTTCCTTACTTCTTTCTTTCTCTCACTTTCTCTCTCAAGAACTTCTTTCTTCCTCTCTTTCTTGCTTGCACCGAAATGAAGGAGTAAGGGGGTATTTATAGTGTTGAGCAATGGCAATCTTGTAATTAGGAAGACTTATGATCCTGTGGTCCTGGTTTTTCCTGGAATTTCCTATTTTCTTTAATTTCCTTTTACTGCATCACCCTGGACACCTCATGGGATACCTCATAGGACACCTCACCACCCATATTCTTCATGTGACGAAATTTGGAGGTTCTGGAAGCTTTCCGGTCCAATCCGGTACCGGCCCGGTCCATCGCCTCGAAAAACGTGCCATTTTCTGAATCTGATGTTTCTGAAGATCCTTTTTATGTCTACTGACCTCACATTTAGTATATAGCCCCTTTATATCATTATCTTTTTAATACTGGGTCCAGACTCAATTACAGATCCCCTGCGAAATGACCAAAATGCCCTTGGTGCCCTATCTTGTCCTATTTTAACCCTAAGGGCAAAATCGTCATTTCACACCTTTCTGGACTCGGTCAAAGCTTATACTGGCTCTATTCAACCTTATTTAGACATGTCTTGACCTCTGGGTCTGTCCAAAATGACCAGAATACCCTTTATTCATCTGCTGCCCTTTTTGTACAACATAGGGGCATTTTCGTAATTTCGCACTTTTCTGGGGTTCTGCTGGACACTGGCCCACCTATCAATCCAAGAGTCTTATTGGGCCTCTAATGGCGCCATTTTTGGGCTTCCTGGGTCCATTACCTGTATGGCACGCATTACGAGAAATCTTCCTTTAACACAGTTCATTGAATATTTTAACTATTATTTACCGATTATATACCTTTTCCGGACACCGGCTCTTTTTCCCAGATACAGTGTCCTACTGTGTTCAGGCATCCTTGGGGGTTATAACGGTCATCTGACCGAAGTCATCCGATCGCATTCAGCCCCTTTAAAAATACCGATAAATCTCCTACCCGGATCCCCGGAGGCCTCACACTCCCGTCTGGATTTTTTATTTTGTGAATAACTTTTCCTACAGACCTCCTATCGGTATCCTGTCAGTTTCCCGACATCCGCCCCATAAAGGCGCATCATCCTGTATTTTCCCACTTATATCTGAAATCTAGGGTACCCGGTATAAATTTTTATAACTTTTGGACGATCAGTCCATTTCTGGCTATCTGGAGTCTTCAAAAATTCCGGTATTAGGCTTGGTTACCCGGCGTCACCTGTCCTACCTTCTGGTAGAATCTGGGACTGAAATGCTGTCGGGCGGTGCAAACCACTTCTGGCCTATTTTCTTTAATTATACTTTAGCCCCGGGGAACTTTTCCTTCTTTATAATTAAGTCCCTTAATTTGGCTAAAATTACACTTTAAGACCCCACATTTTTGTCTACCTTTCATTCCTAACTTTAAACTTTCCATAATTGCATTTAGGTCCCTTAATTTCCTTTCTTTTGCAATTTAATCCTTTTCTTTACATAAAGGTCCACATGTCTTTCCTGAAACAGAGCTCATATATTTCGTTTAATCTGTACATAGGAACCAGTACAGAAAATTAAGGATATTACATTTCTCTCCCCCTTAAAATAAATTTCGTCCCCGAAATTTACATTACACCTATCCTATAGAAACAATTCTTGATACTTCTCTTTCATCTTTTCTTCTGTTTCCCATGTAGCCTCTTGTTCAGTCAAGCCTTTCCAGATCACTTTAACTAAAGGAATTTGCTTATTCCGCAACTGCTTGACTTTTCTATCAGCAATTCGCACCGGTCCAACCTCATAGGTCAAGTCATCTCGCAGTGCGACCTCATCTTGCTCAATCACATGAGATGGATCTGGAATATACTTCTTTAATTGGGAAACATGGAACACATCATGTATCTGGCTGAGATTCGGAGGAAGAGCCAACTTGTAGGCTACTGCTCCTATCTTTGAGAGAATCTGGAATGGCCCGATGTATCTTGGATGCAACTTCTTCACCTTAATCGATCGTCCGGCTCCTGTGGTTGGAGTTAACTTAAGGAATACATGTTCTCCTTCTTCAAACTCCAACGGCTTCCTTCTGATATCTGCATAGCTCTTCTGTCTGCTTTGAGCCGTCAACAATCGTTTTCTAATTACCGCAACTTGTTCTGCAGTTTGATCCACTATATCCGGACCCAGCATTCTTCTCTCGCTCAACTCTAGCCAGCATAAGGGGGATCTACATTTCCGTCCATAGAGTGCTTCAAAAGGTGCCATCTGTATACTGGCCTGATAACCATTGTTATATGCAAACTCTATAAGGGGTAAATGGATATCCCAGCTGCCTTTGAAATCTAGGACACATGCTCTCAGCATATCCTCTAACGTCTGTATTGTTCTTTCCGATTGACCATCTGTCTGAGGATGATAAGCTGTACTGAATCTGAGAGTAGTGCCCATTTCTTCCTGTAGAGCCCTCCAGAGATTTGAAGTAAATCGAGGATCTCTATCAGACACAATGCTGCTTGGGATACCATGGAGCCTAACGATCTCCTTTATATACAGCTTTGCCAGTATCAGACGCGTGAACAGTGCTCAACTCAGGCATGATCTCCCACTTGCAGTTTGTTATCAGCCCTTATTTGCAGCCTGTTAAGTCCAGCTATGCAATTCGTCGCATGCTTAAATCACCTTCTGTCTAGTTGTCCCTTCTGCCATTCGCTGATTGATCTCTGCATTGAAGTTTGGTCGCGACTACAGGCACATCAGGTCGCGACCAATATTTACAGAGAGCGCTTCTTCTTTGCTGGTTGACGTATGGTCGCGACGGTGAACACCTAAGGTCGCGACGAAAGTCCAAAGGGAAGCTCCACTTTGCTGATTGATTGTTGTGTTGACCTGAAATGGACATTTAACAGACTGCCTATCCAATTAAGCACTAAAATCACATCATTCAAGTTCCCACTTGTCCAATTGCATATTATTAACTAATTTGCTCAATATGGTAGTAAATGTGGATAAGATTCAATAATAAACTGTCTTTTAAAATATTAAAAACCAGTACAAGTATGAGTTTATCAGCTCCCCCACACTTGGCTTTTGCACTCCGAGCAAAATTATGGATCAACGATCCATATTCTCTGTTCAATGTCTGCGAGTTGTAGCTTTGAGTAAGATTTAGCTAGCGAGTTGTCAGCTAACATATTCTAATTCAACTAATTAACTTCTCATATTCTATGGATAATGAAGGTAAGCTGGAACACACTTGTCATTGATTCATTTCACCATCTTAATCAATTAAAATCAGAAACAATAGCATAGAATTTACATTCAGTTTTAGTTCAATCATCTCATTAACTTGTTCATTTGTGGCTCATTAGACTAATTAGGAGCTTAGCAATCCATTGAGGCTCCTTGTGAATCGACCTAGGTTAGCCTCCACTTACTATTGGTTAGCTTAGTTTCTTTGATAATTAGAAACGACAGTTATCAAAATGGCGCCGTTGCCGGGGAGCCTTACTTGTTAACGTTTCCTAAGCAATCTCCTGGGCCTCATAAACATAAAGAGTAGGTAGTTGTTTTAGTTTTTCCGTGAATTTTATGTTTTATATATGTTAAGCCACGACCATTTGGCTTCTTAGCCGCGACCTAAGTGCTCTGTGATTTCTCGTCACGACCGTATTCACATTGGGTCGCAACCAAAAATCAGTTTTCAACTCAGATTTGCTGTCTGTAACTCTTAGTCACGACCGGAGTATGGTAACTGTCGTTTTAATTATCAAACAAACTAAGCTAACTAATAGTAAAGCGGAGGCTAACCTAGGTCGGATCACGAGGAGCTACCGGATGTTAGAGTTCCTAATTAATCTATTGAGCCGCAATTTAACAAATTAGGCAGATGAGCTGTGTGTTGAACTAGAACTGAGCGCAAATTCTATGCTATTGTTTATGATTTATGTGTTCATAATGGCGAGATGAATGAATGATGACAAGTGTGTTCCCTCGGAGATTACCTTGCCTTCATTATCCACGGAATGTCAAGAGTTAATCGGTTGAATTAGAATAGGTTAGCTAACAACTCGCTAGCTAAATCTCAATCAAAGCTACAACTCACAGACATCAATCGAGAATAGGAATCATTCAGCTTAGAGATAGTAGAATATGAATATTAATCAGAGGATCTTTAGTGTAGAAATAAGGAATCCAACTCGGTTCCCTACTTCTTTGTCATCTATTACTCTAATTGAATCAATAAACTAGAAGTAAATAAATACATCAACTAGATACAGTTAAATCTGACTTAATAAACTCCCTGTGAAGCTCGAAAGACTCTGGTTTAGCGTCATCTCCAAGGAAGCACAGTAGCTCCGCCTTGCATTCCTATCTGAACCCGGCAGTAACCATCGGTACAGCAGCAGTAGTCATGTGGAAATGGAAGGAGAAGATGGAGATGATGAACTGCAGAACTTTCCTCTGGTTCTATTAACTAGAAACGAGGGAAGCTGCAGAAGAGAAATGGAGAAGGAGAAAGAGAGATGGTGTGTGCGAGATGAGATGGAATGTGTGAATGGTGAGAGAGCTGCGTATGAAGTGTCAGGTCCAGGTGATGAATCATATGGAATACTGTACAGATAGTTTGATATATAGGAGAGGTCTGAAATGCATGAGTGAGCCAATGGAGCTGTCCAGATGTCCTCCAGCTGCCAGCACATGATCTGGTATTCTGTTTACAGCACATGCTCCCCACTTGCTGTTAGCAACTTGCTCATTCTGTTCAGATAGGGTATGCTAATCTGTGAACAGTATCAGACGCGTGAACAGTGCTCAACTCAGGCATGATCTCCCACTTGCAGTTTGTTATCAGCCCTTATTTGCAGCCTGTTAAGTCCAGCTATGCAATTCGTCGCATGCTTAAATCACCTTCTGTCCAGTTGTCCCTTCTGCCATTCGCTGATTGATCTCTGCATTGAAGTTTGGTCGCGACTACAGGCACATCAGGTCGCGACCAATATTTACAGAGAGCGCTTCTTCTTTGCTGGTTGACGTATGGTCGCGACGGTGAACACCTAAGGTCGCGACGAAAGTCCAAAGGGAAGCTCCACTTTGCTGATTGATTGTTGTGTTGACCTGAAATGGACATTTAACAGACTGCCTATCCAATTAAGCACTAAAATCACATCATTCAAGTTCCCACTTGTCCAATTGCATATTATTAACTAATTTGCTCAATATGGTAGTAAATGTGGATAAGATTCAATAATAAACTGTCTTTTAAAATATTAAAAACCAGTACAAGTATGAGTTTATCAGCTCCCCCACACTTGGCTTTTGCACTCCGAGCAAAATTATGGATCAACGATCCATATTCTCTGTTCAATGTCTGCGAGTTGTAGCTTTGAGTAAGATTTAGCTAGCGAGTTGTCAGCTAACATATTCTAATTCAACTAATTAACTTCTCATATTCTATGGATAATGAAGGTAAGCTGGAACACACTTGTCATTGATTCATTTCACCATCTTAATCAATTAAAATCAGAAACAATAGCTTGAATTTACATTCAGTTTTAGTTCAATCATCTCATTAACTTGTTCATTTGTGGCTCATTAGACTAATTAGGAGCTTAGCAATCCATTGAGGCTCCTTGTGAATCGACCTAGGTTAGCCTCCACTTACTATTGGTTAGCTTAGTTTCTTTGATAATTAGAAACGACAGTTATCAAAATGGCGCCGTTGCCGGGGAGCCTTACTTGTTAACGTTTCCTAAGCAATCTCCTGGGCCTCATAAACATAAAGAGTAGGTAGTTGTTTTAGTTTTTCCGTGAATTTTATGTTTTATATATGTTAAGCCACGACCATTTGGCTTCTTAGCCGCGACCTAAGTGCTCTGTGATTTCTCGTCACGACCGTATTCACATTGGGTCGCAACCAAAAATCAGTTTTCAACTCAGATTTGCTGTCTGTAACTCTTAGTCACGACCGGAGTATGGTAACTGTCGTTTTAATTATCAAACAAACTAAGCTAACTAATAGTAAAGCGGAGGCTAACCTAGGTCGGATCACGAGGAGCTACCGGATGTTAGAGTTCCTAATTAATCTATTGAGCCGCAATTTAACAAATTAGGCAGATGAGCTGTGTGTTGAACTAGAACTGAGCGCAAATTCTATGCTATTGTTTATGATTTATGTGTTCATAATGGCGAGATGAATGAATGATGACAAGTGTGTTCCCTCGGAGATTACCTTGCCTTCATTATCCACGGAATGTCAAGAGTTAATCGGTTGAATTAGAATAGGTTAGCTAACAACTCGCTAGCTAAATCTCAATCAAAGCTACAACTCACAGACATCAATCGAGAATAGGAATCATTCAGCTTAGAGATAGTAGAATATGAATATTAATCAGAGGATCTTTAGTGTAGAAATAAGGAATCCAACTCGGTTCCCTACTTCTTTGTCATCTATTACTCTAATTGAATCAATAAACTAGAAGTAAATAAATACATCAACTAGATACAGTTAAATCTGACTTAATAAACTCCCTGTGAAGCTCGAAAGACTCTGGTTTAGCGTCATCTCCAAGGAAGCACAGCAGCTCCGCCTTGCATTCCTATCTGAACCCGGCAGTAACCATCGGTACAGCAGCAGTAGTCATGTGGAAATGGAAGGAGAAGATGGAGATGATGAACTGCAGAACTTTCCTCTGGTTCTATTAACTAGAAACGAGGAAAGCTGCAGAAGAGAAATGGAGAAGGAGAAAGAGAGATGGTGTGTGCGAGATGAGATGGAATGTGTGAATGGTGAGAGAGCTGCGTATGAAGTGTCAGGTCCAGGTGATGAATCATATGGAATACTGTACAGATAGTTTGATATATAGGAGAGGTCTGAAATGCATGAGTGAGCCAATGGAGCTGTCCAGATGTCCTCCAGCTGCCAGCACATGATCTGGTATTCTGTTTACAGCACATGCTCCCCACTTGCTGTTAGCAACTTGCTCATTCTGTTCAGATAGGGTATGCTAATCTGTGAACAGTATCAGACGCGTGAACAGTGCTCAACTCAGGCATGATCTCCCACTTGCAGTTTGTTATCAGCCCTTATTTGCAGCCTGTTAAGTCCAGCTATGCAATTCGTCGCATGCTTAAATCACCTTCTGTCCAGTTGTCCCTTCTGCCATTCGCTGATTGATCTCTGCATTGAAGTTTGGTCGCGACTACAGGCACATCAGGTCGCGACCAATATTTACAGAGAGCGCTTCTTCTTTGCTGGTTGACGTATGGTCGCGACGGTGAACACCTAAGGTCGCGACGAAAGTCCAAAGGGAAGCTCCACTTTGCTGATTGATTGTTGTGTTGACCTGAAATGGACATTTAACAGACTGCCTATCCAATTAAGCACTAAAATCACATCATTCAAGTTCCCACTTGTCCAATTGCATATTATTAACTAATTTGCTCAATATGGTAGTAAATGTGGATAAGATTCAATAATAAACTGTCTTTTAAAATATTAAAAACCAGTACAAGTATGAGTTTATCAGCTCCCCCACACTTGGCTTTTGCACTCCGAGCAAAATTATGGATCAACGATCCATATTCTCTGTTCAATGTCTGCGAGTTGTAGCTTTGGGTAAGATTTAGCTAGCGAGTTGTCAGCTAACATATTCTAATTCAACTAATTAACTTCTCATATTCTATGGATAATGAAGGTAAGCTGGAACACACTTGTCATTGATTCATTTCACCATCTTAATCAATTAAAATCAGAAACAATAGCATAGAATTTACATTCAGTTTTAGTTCAATCATCTCATTAACTTGTTCATTTGTGGCTCATTAGACTAATTAGGAGCTTAGCAATCCATTGAGGCTCCTTGTGAATCGACCTAGGTTAGCCTCCACTTACTATTGGTTAGCTTAGTTTCTTTGATAATTAGAAACGACAGTTATCAAAATGGCGCCGTTGCCGGGGAGCCTTACTTGTTAACGTTTCCTAAGCAATCTCCTGGGCCTCATAAACATAAAGAGTAGGTAGTTGTTTTAGTTTTTCCGTGAATTTTATGTTTTATATATGTTAAGCCACGACCATTTGGCTTCTTAGCCGCGACCTAAGTGCTCTGTGATTTCTCGTCACGACCGTATTCACATTGGGTCGCAACCAAAAATCAGTTTTCAACTCAGATTTGCTGTCTGTAACTCTTAGTCACGACCGGAGTATGGTAACTGTCGTTTTAATTATCAAACAAACTAAGCTAACTAATAGTAAAGCGGAGGCTAACCTAGGTCGGATCACGAGGAGCTACCGGATGTTAGAGTTCCTAATTAATCTATTGAGCCGCAATTTAACAAATTAGGCAGATGAGCTGTGTGTTGAACTAGAACTGAGCGCAAATTCTATGCTATTGTTTATGATTTATGTGTTCATAATGGCGAGATGAATGAATGATGACAAGTGTGTTCCCTCGGAGATTACCTTGCCTTCATTATCCACGGAATGTCAAGAGTTAATCGGTTGAATTAGAATAGGTTAGCTAACAACTCGCTAGCTAAATCTCAATCAAAGCTACAACTCACGGACATCAATCGAGAATAGGAATCATTCAACTTAGAGATAGTAGAATATGAATATTAATCAGAGGATCTTTATGAAGGGAATTGGAAGACACGCAGCGGAAATTAACTTTAAAAATTTTTTCCATTCCCAGCCAGGATCTACCGAATGTGTTTAAGTCAAGGAGAAAGAAGTGTTACCTTCGGTTTCGAGCTTTGGTCGCGACCTCAATGTCCACTAGTCGCGACTCCTCGCCTCTGGAACTTTCAGTCGCGACCTCCTCAGCTTTTAGTCGCGACCTCTTCTGCCTCTAGTCGCGACCGGACGTCTCTGGAGTTTGTAGTCGCGACGTATTCAGCTTCACGTCGCGACCTGTCTCCTCTTTTCGGATTTCTGGCGTTCAGATGCCCGTATGGTCGCGACCTCAGGGTGTTCTGGTCGCGACCTTGCTTCGTGTCTGGTCGTATCGTAGAAGTCGACAGCTCAGATCGGCTTCCTCTACCGGTATCCACACGAACAGCGTTCCAATCGTGAACGACGTGCTAGCGCCTCTTGTCCCTCTAGGGCTTTCTAGAGATTCCGTCCTCACCATCTCTATCTCGGCAGTTTCTTATGTGCAAACCTTTTGCACTCTTCCTGCCCCCTCTTCTCACGTCTGAATGTGTGTGTAGAGATCTATCTTGTGTGTGGAACCCTAGCTCCTAATGTCAAATATATAGGAAGCTATCGGGCTTCTAATAGGGCCGGGCTTCAGAATTAATCTTATATTAATTCTGAATTAATACAATATCATATATTGCATAATTTAATAAGAAACTGATTAAATAAATATGGTTTATATTAAATCCGTCCCACAGATTTAATTCACCTATTTATTTAATTTAAAATAAAGATAAGACAGAATTATATTTGATTTATTCTCATAAATCAAATTTGAGATATCTTATCAATTTGAATTTCAAATTCAAATAGATCATATCCATTTAAATTCAAATTCAAAAATGATAGAGATTTAATTTATCCTTATAAATTAAATCTTGCAAATATCTCTTATATTATATATAATATATAATATATATATACTAATTTATATATATATATAATATATATCCACCATAGATTATTCATTGAATCTAGACATCTCTTAGATTCAATGAATCTGGACATCATAGCTCGCATTGGGCTGTTTTGTGTGCGACCCTATAGGCCCATATGAAGTTGGCAGTGGCCGCCCAGTTACTATACTGACCCACAAGTCGTAAGTGGTCTCTAGCAAGGCATTACAACTACCCAAAACATACGAGGATCGATAAACGATGTAACCTTTCATACAACCATATCACGTCCCTTTTGTCACACGATATTTCGGTCAAGGATGAGGCATGGTGAACGTCATCCTCCTGTTCCTGACCGTTACTTTCTCGATCCCTGAGTAGTCTGAATATAGAAATGGAACTACCCTTCCATTCCAGTATGGCCATACATTTCTCAGACTCACTCATCGAGGGGCCCAGTAATATCTCTCTACGAATGTGAGGGACAAATTCCATCTTGACCATTCACATTCCTCCGCATGAAAAACCACTAAGCCCGAGCATAGCCTTTATGATCACTCGGTCAAAAGTGACTTTTGACTAGGTCAAATCTGAGCGTTTGTCATGTAGGAATCCATGATGATCTCAGGTCAAAGGGCATAGTGACATGGCTTGTATATGAGAGAAGCTTATGACTTGACCCATGCAGCTCTCTCATTTCAGGTCGGTCCAACACCCTGTACTCTTACATGTGCTTATGACTTTGATTTATATCTCTATATATCTTCAAAGTCATACTGGTCTTATTTCATCTCTGTTCCCGGATAGATGACTGACCAGGGACATTTAGGATAAAATCACTAGTTATCCAAGGATTGTCATCATAGTAAACATGCAAATAATATGATAACATGATACAATGATTGGCCCCTAGGGCACAATTTCCAACATCCTCCCACTTGCACTAGGAACAATCATTAATTTGTCTCAATCCTATTGACCTAACATGACGCTCATGTTTTGCCTGGACAAGCGGTTTAGAGGATCAGCATCATTATCTTCTCTTGCTACCTTGCATATTTTTATATCACCTCTATCATTGATTTCTCTGATGAGATGAAATCGCCTGAGTATATGCTTGGTCCTTTGATGTGACCAAGGCTCTTTGGCATGTGCAATGTCACTACTATTGTCACAGAACAAAGTTATTGGATCTGAGATGGTCGATACCACCCCTAGTTCAGTAATGAACTTCCTGATCCAAACGGCCTCCTTAGCTGCATCAGATGCTGCTATATACTCGGCTTCCGTTGCAGAATCTGCTACAGTGCTCTGCTTAGAGCTCTTCCAGCTTATTGCTCCATTATTTAGGAGAAATATGTATCCAGATTGCGATTTCTGGTCATCCTGGTCAGTTTGGAAACTTGCATCTGTGTAACCAGTTACAGAGAGCTCGTCATCCAATCCACCATAGACCAAGAATAAGTCCTTAGTCCTTCTTAAGTACTTAAGGATATTCTTGACAGCAGTCCAATGGCCCTCACCGGGGTCCTGTTGATATCTGCTAGTCATACTTAAGGCAAACGAGACATCCGGTCGAGTACATAATATGGCGTACATGATAGATCCTATGGCCGAGGCATATGGAATCTTACTCATGCGACCTCGCTGATCTGGTGTACTAGGACACAAATCCTTGCTGAGGTGAATACCATGAGACTTGGGTATGAAACCCCTTTTTGATTCCTGCATACTGAACCTATGCAGTATCTTGTCTATATATGTGCTCTGACTCAGTCCTAGAAGCCTTTTAGATCTATCTCTATAGATCCTAATTCCTAGGATGTAGGTGGCTTCACCCAAGTCTTTCATCGAGAAAGATTTTCCTAACCAAGACTTGACAATCTGCAAGGTAGGAATGTCATTCCCAATGAGTAGGATGTCATCGACATAGAGTACCAAAAATACAACTGTGCTCCCACTAACCTTTTTGTACACACAAGGTTCATCAATGTTTTGAAGAAATCCAAACTCTTTGACTACTTCATCAAAACGATGATTCCAACTCCGAGATGCTTGCTTCAGTCCATAAATGGACCTTTGAAGCTTGCACACCTTACCAGAGTCCTCAGAACGCACAAAACCTTCAGGTTGTGTCATGTACACATCCTCAAGGATCTTTCCATTAAGGAAGGCTGTCTTGACGTCCATCTGCCATATTTCATAGTCATAATATGCTGCAATGGCAAGGAGGATTCTGATTGATTTGGCCATTGCAACTGGGGAAAAGGTCTCATCATAGTCCACACCATGAGTTTGAGTAAATCCTTTTGCAACCAGTCGTGCCTTGAAGACATTTACATTGCCATCCATGTCAGTTTTCTCTTTAAAAACCCACTTGCACCCGACAGTTTTTACACCTTCAGGCGGGTCGACTAAGGTCCATACCTTATTGTCGTACATGGATTGCATCTCAGACTTCATAGCATTAAGCCATTTCTCAGAGTTTGGTCCCACTATAGCTTCTTGATAGGTAGTGGGCTCATTATGCTCAATGAGCAACACATCACGACTATCAGAAATCAGAAATCCATATCTCTGAGGCTGAAGTCGTGCCCTATTAGATCGCCTTGGGCCTTGCGTGACTTGAGGAGTCTCAACAACTTCTTGTGAGTCTTCTCTACTTTCCATCTCTAGTTCTGTGGCGTCTTGTGGCTCTCGAACTTCTTCGAGGTGTACCTTGCTCCCAGTGGTTCTTTTAGAGATAAATTCTCGTTCTAGAAAGATACCATTTCTGACAACAAACACTTTGTTATCAGTGGGGTTGTAGACATAATATCCCTTGGTTTCCTTAGGATATCCCACAAAAAGGCACTTTGAAGATTTGGGCGCTAACTTATCTGAGGCTTGTTGCTTAACATAGACCTCACATCCCCAAATCTTGAGAAAAGACAAACTAGGTTTCCTCCCAGTCCATATCTCATACGGAGTCTTTTCAACTGCCTTAGATGGAACACGATTCAGTGTGAACGCAGCTGTCTCTAGGGCGTGGCCCCAAAAGGATGGTGGAAGATCTGTTCGACTCATCATGGATCGAACCATGTCCAATAGTGTTCGATTCCTCCGTTCAGAAACCCCATTCCATTGTGGTGTTCCTGGAGGAGTCAATTGTGAGACTATTCCACAATTCCTAAGATGATCGATAAACTCTTGGCTCAAATATTCACCACCTCGATCAGATCGAAGGGCTTTAATTGTTTTGCCAAGCTGGTTTTGTACTTCATTTTGAAATATCTTGAACATTTCAAAAGATTCGGATTTATGTTTCATTAGATAGACGTAGCTATATCTACTGAAATCATCTATGAATGTAATGAAGTACGAATAACCTCTTCTGGCATTTGTATTCATCGGTCCACACACATCTGTATGTATGAGGCCCAACAAATCGGTGGCCCTCTCACTGTGTCCAGTGAAAGGCGACTTTGTCATCTTTCCTAACAAACAAGATTCGCAAGTATCATATGATTCAAAATCAAATGAGTTGAGAAATCCATCTTGATGGAGTTTAGAAATACGTTTCTCATTTATGTGGCCTAGACGACAGTGCCAGAGGTACGTCGGATTCAAATCATTTGGTTTGATCCTTTTGGCGGTTATGTTATAGATATTTCCATGATTGGGTTATTCCAAGTTTAATATGTAATGATCAACATGCAAATCACCATGAGCATAGAAAACATCATTACGATAAATGGAACATTTACCATTCCCAGAAATGGAAGTGTAACCTTCCTTATCCAAATAAGAAAGAGAAACAATGTTACTACTCAAAGCAGGAACATAATAGCAATTGTTCAAAACTAACAAAAGCCCAGTGGGCAGAACTAATTCATAAGTGCCTACAGCTAGAGCAGCAACCTTTGCTCTGTTTCCAACTCGTAGGTCAACTTCGCCCTTCTTCAGCTTTCTACTGTCCTTTAGGCCCTGCACATTTGTACAAATGTGAGAACCACATGCAGTATCTAATACCCATGTAGTGGAAGTAGAGAGATGAATGTCTATAACATAAATACCTGAAGCGATAGCCCCGCTATCCTTCTTCTTTTTCAGATCTTCAAGGTAGAGTTTGCAATTCCTCTTCCAATGACCCGGTTCATTGCAGAAGAAGCAAACTCCTTCCTTTGGAGGCTTTGCCTTCTTTGGTGCAGGCTTGGTTTCGGGCTTGCCTGACTCTTTGGTCTTACCAGATGAGCCGTGACCCTTCCCCTTACCCTTGCCTTTCTTTTTCATACCCTTTCCTTTGTGAACCATCAAAACAGTACTGGGCTTCTTCTTAACAGTCGGCTCAGTAGTTTTAAGCATCCCATGCAGTTCAGAAATAGATTTCTCCATGTTGTTCATGTTGTAATTCATGACAAACTGGTCATAACTTTCCGGGAGTGAGTTCAAGATCAAATCTGTAGCTAACTCCTGGCTCATGGGAAATCCAAGCCTCTCAAGGTTATCTATGTACCCTTTCATCTTTAAGACATGAGTACTCACTGATGCACCTTCAGCCATCTTGCAGGAATGTAAGGCCTTAGTGGTCTCATACCTCTCTTGCCTTGCTTGTTGCTGGAACATTTCCTTAAGATGCACAATCATCTCATAAGCCTCCATGTGTTCCAAATCTCTTTGGAGCTCCGGAACCATGGTGGCAAGCATCAAGCATCCCACATCAACAGAGTCTTCCTTATGCTTCGCATAAGAATCTCTCTGAGCTCTAGGAGCATTGGCTGCTGGCTCCTCAGGAATGGGTTGATCTAGGACATATGCCTTTCTTTCCTGCTTGAGAACAATTCTCAAGTTCCTGAACCAGTCAAGAAAGTTTGTCCCATTGAGTTTGTCCTTCTCAAGGACAGATCGCAACGATAATGTAGCAGTATTACTAGTCGTCATGATTCTACAATTAAAATATGCAAGCGAATTAGCAATCTCCCACTGAATAAAACAACCCTCAATGTAATAATTAGTGGGCTAAGATCCATATTTGGCTTAAACTTGAGTCCGCTTTGGCTGGACGCTCAACTTTAAGTTATTTAGGTAGGTAATAACTTTACCAATTACATCAAATGTAATTCTTAGATATTTATGGGATTCAATCATCATATGATCCGGCATGTTTTAATCCCATCTAATGCCTTGAGACCCAAAACCGTTTTGATAATCTCAATTAAGTCAAACAATAACAAACATAAGAGTAGCACCATTACTCTTGCTTATCTCCCCAAGATAACTCAAATGCACCCACTTTGGTGGACCTACAAATGAGCGATCGAGGTTTTGACAAGTGTCCATTAATTGACGGCATATGACTTAAGATTTCTTTTAGAGGGTTTAATTAATTATCTGGTTTATAAGATGCATGTATCGCGGTTGTATCTCATACAAGTATTATGCATATAAAACATACATGCAGTGATCTAATCAAAAGATGCATAATCTTAAACGTGACACAATATGGCTCACCTATCCTAAGTCCCCTCAAGCCAATGAGAGAAGCTGTCTAATTAGAATAGGAAAATTACATAAGGAAACCTCGTTTTAACATTCGAGGGGAGTGAGATGAGAAGAGAATGTACAACGAGAGTCATTAGAGGAAGGCACGACACGCAGGCCGTATTTAGAAAAATTACAACACTTGTAATCTAGAGCCATATTGTTCACCATACCCAAACATTCAAGAATCAAAATTCATACTATTTGAAGGGCAATAAATGTTTCAAAACATTCATATATCAGGAAAGTCAATACATATTACGATTATGTTGCGCTACGATTAAATAGCCACGGCGGTCCCGCTAGCCGGTTAGCGGGCGGGGTGTGGGGCAGCGCCCCAATAGAAATTTTTTTTTTGATAAATAATCAAGAATCTTAATTCTTTTTCCTTAGACCCCATCAATATTAATTGATCAAATCAATTGATATACACCACCGATTTCAGTTTCCTTTTAGATTCCGTATATGTCATACATAAACAGATTCCATATATGTCATACATATCACGCATGTTATCATATAATCAGCTAAGAAGTCTAACATACATCACATGTATCAACAATCAAACCTAACTTAAACACAAAACGGCATGGCTTTGATACCACTGAAGGGAATTGGAAGACACGCAGCGGAAATTAACTTTAAAAATTTTTTCTATTCCCAGCCAGGATCTACCGAATGTGTTTAAGTCAAGGAGAAAGAAGTGTTACCTTCGGTTTCGAGCTTTGGTCGCGACCTCAATGTCCACTAGTCGCGACTCCTCGCCTCTGGAACTTTCAGTCGCGACCTCCTCAGCTTTTAGTAGCGACCTCTTCTGCCTCTAGTCGCGACCGGACGTCTCTGGAGTTTGTAGTCGCGACGTATTCAGCTTCACATCGCGACCTGTCTCCTCTTTTCGGATTTCTGGCGTTCAGATGCCCGTATGGTCGCGACCTCAGGGTGTTCTGGTCGCGACCTTGCTTCGTGTCTGGTCGTATCGTAGAAGTCGACAGCTCAGATCGGCTTCCTCTACCGGTATCCACACGAATAGCGTTCCAATCGCGAACGACGTGCTAGCGCCTCTTGTCCCTCTAGGGCTTTCTAGAGATTCCGTCCTCACCATCTCTATCTCGGCAGTTTCTTATGTGCAAACCTTTTGCACTCTTCCTGCCCCCTCTTCTCACGTCTGAATGTGTGTGTAGAGATCTATCTTGTGTGTGGAACCCTAGCTCCTAATGTCAAATATATAGGAAGCTATCGGGCTTCTAATAGGGCCGGGCTTCAGAATTAATCTTATATTAATTCTGAATTAATACAATATCATATATTGCATAATTTAATAAGAAACTGATTAAATAAATATGGTTTATATTAAATCCGTCCCACAGATTTAATTCACCTATTTATTTAATTTAAAATAAAGATAAGACAGAATTATATTTGATTTATTCTCATAAATCAAATTTGAGATATCTTATCAATTTGAATTTCAAATTCAAATAGATCATATCCATTTAAATTCAAATTCAAAAATGATAGAGATTTAATTTATCCTTATAAATTAAATCTTGCAAATATCTCTTATATTATATATAATATATATATATACTAATTTATATATATATATATAATATATATCCACCATAGATTATTCATTGAATCTAGACATCTCTTAGATTCAATGAATCTGGACATCATAGCTCGCATTGGGCTATTTTGTGTGCGACCCTATAGGCCCATATGAAGTTGGCAGTGGCCCAGTTACTATACTGACCCACAAGTCGTAAACGGTCTCTTGCAAGGCATTACGACTACCCAAAACATATGAGGATCGATAAACGATGTAACCTTTCATACAATCATATCACGTCCCTTTTGTCACACGATATTTCGGTCAAGGATGAGGCATGGTGAACGTCATCCTCCTGTTCCTGACCGTTACTTTCTCGATCCCTGAGTAGTCTGAATATAGAAATGGAACTACCCTTCCATTCCAGTATGGCCATACATTTCTCAGACTCACTCATCGAGGGGCCCAGTAATATCTCTACGAATGTGAGGGACAAATTCCATCTTGACCATTCACATTCCTCCGCATGAAAAACCACTAAGCCCGAGCATAGCCTTTATGATCACTCGGTCAAAAGTGACTTTTGACCAGGTCAAAGCTGAGCGTTTGTCATGTAGGAATCCATGATGATCTCAGGTCAAAGGGCATAGTGACATGGCTTGTATATGAGAGAAGCTTATGACTTGACCCATGCAGCTCTCTCATTGCGGGTCGGTCCAACACCCTGTACTCTTACATGTGCTTATGACTTTGATTTATATCTCTATATATCTTCAAAGTCATACTGGTCTTATTTCATCTCTCTTCCCGCATAGATGACTGACCAGGGACATTTAGGATAAAATCACTAGTTATCCAATGATTGTCATCATAGTAAACATGCAAATAATATGATAACATGATACAATGATTGGCCCCTAGGGCACAATTTCCAACACTTTAGTGTAGAAATAAGGAATCCAACTCGGTTCCCTACTTCTTTGTCATCTATTACTCTAATTGAATCAATAAACTAGAAGTAAATAAATACATCAACTAGATACAGTTAAATCTGACTTAATAAACTCCCTGTGAAGCTCGAAAGACTCTGGTTTAGCGTCATCTCCAAGGAAGCACAGCAGCTCCGCCTTGCATTGCTATCTGAACTCCGGCAGTAACCATCGGTAAAGCAGCAGTAGTCATGTGGAAATGGAAGGAGAAGATGGAGATGATGAACTGCAGAACTTTCCTCTGGTTCTATTAACTAGAACAGAGGAAAGCTGCAGAAGAGAAATGGAGAAGGAGAAAGAGAGATGGTGTGTGCGAGATGAGATGGAATGTGTGAATGGTGAGAGAGCTGCGTATGAAGTGTCAGGTCCAGGTGATGAATCATATGGAATACTGTACAGATAGTTTGATATATAGGAGAGGTCTGAAATGCATGAGTGAGCCAATGGAGCTGTCCAGATGTCCTCCAGCTGCCAGCACATGATCTGGTATTCTGTTTACAGCACATGCTCCCCACTTGCTGTTAGCAACTTGCTCATTCTGTTCAGATGGGGTATGCTAATCTCTGAACAGTATCAGACACGTGAACAGTGCTCAACTCAGGCATGATCTCCCACTTGCAGTTTGTTATCAGCCCTTATTTGCAGCCTGTTAAGTCCAGCTATGCAATTCGTCGCATGCTTAAATCACCTTCTGTCCAGTTGTCCCTTCTGCCATTCGCTGATTGATCTCTGCATTGAAGTTTGGTCGCGACTACAGGCACATCAGGTCGCGACCAATATTTACAGAGAGCGCTTCTTCTTTGCTGGTTGACGTATGGTCGCGACGGTGAACACCTAAGGTCGCGACGAAAGTCCAAAGGGAAGCTCCACTTTGCTGATTGATTGTTGTGTTGACCTGAAATGGACATTTAACAGACTGCCTATCCAATTAAGCACTAAAATCACATCATTCAAGTTCCCACTTGTCCAATTGCATATTATTAACTAATTTGCTCAATATGGTAGTAAATGTGGATAAGATTCAATAATAAACTCTCTTTTAAAATATTAAAAATCAGTACAAGTATGAGTTTATCAGCTCCCCCACACTTGGCTTTTGCACTCCGAGCAAAATTATGGATCAACGATCCATATTCTCTGTTCAATGTCTGCGAGTTGTAGCTTTGGGTAAGATTTAGCTAGCGAGTTGTCAGCTAACATATTCTAATTCAACTAATTAACTTCTCATATTCTATGGATAATGAAGGTAAGCTGGAACACACTTGTCATTGATTCATTTCACCATCTTAATCAATTAAAATCAGAAACAATAGCATAGAATTTACATTCAGTTTTAGTTCAATCATCTCATTAACTTGTTCATTTGTGGCTCATTGGACTAATTAGGAGCTTAGCAATCCATTGAGGCTCCTTGTGAATCGACCTAGGTTAGCCTCCACTTACTATTGGTTAGCTTAGTTTCTTTGATAATTAGAAACGACAGTTATCAAAATGGCGCCGTTGCCGGGGAGCCTTACTTGTTAACGTTTCCTAAGCAATCTCCTGGGCCTCATAAACATAAAGAGTAGGTAGTTGTTTTAGTTTTTCCGTGAATTTTATGTTTCATATATGTTAAGCCACGACCATTTGGCTTCTTAGCCGCGACCTAAGTGCTCTGTGATTTCTCGTCACGACCGTATTCACATTGGGTCGCAACCAAAAATCAGTTTTCATCTCAGATTTGCTGTCTGTAACTTTTAGTCACGACCGGAGTATGGTAACTGTCGTTTTAATTATCAAACAAACTAAGCTAACTAATAGTAAAGCGGAGGCTAACCTAGGTCGGATCACGAGGAGCTACCGGATGTTAGAGTTCCTAATTAATCTATTGAGCCGCAATTTAACAAATTAGGCAGATGAGCTGTGTGTTGAACTAGAACTGAGCGCAAATTCTATGCTATTGTTTATGATTTATGTGTTCATAATGGCGAGATGAATGAATGATGACAAGTGTGTTCCCTCGGAGATTACCTTGCCTTCATTATCCACGGAATGTCAAGAGTTAATCGGTTGAATTAGAATAGGTTAGCTAACAACTCGCTAGCTAAATCTCAATCAAAGCTACAACTCACAGACATCAATCGAGAATAGGAATCATTCAACTTAGAGATAGTAGAATATGAATATTAATCAGAGGATCTTTAGTGTAGAAATAAGGAATCCAACTCGGTTCCCTACTTCTTTGTCATCTATTACTCTAATTGAATCAATAAACTAGAAGTAAATAAATACATCAACTAGATACAGTTAAATCTGACTTAATAAACTCCCTGTGAAGCTCGAAAGACTCTGGTTTAGCGTCATCTCCAAGGAAGCACAGCAGCTCCGCCTTGCATTGCTATCTGAACTCCGGCAGTAACCATCGGTACAGCAGCAGTAGTCATGTGGAAATGGAAGGAGAAGATGGAGATGATGAACTGCAGAACTTTCCTCTGGTTCTATTAACTAGAACAGAGGGAAGCTGCAGAAGAGAAATGGAGAAGGAGAAAGAGAGATGGTGTGTGCGAGATGAGATGGAATGTGTGAATGGTGAGAGAGCTGCGTATGAAGTGTCAGGTCCAGGTGATGAATCATATGGAATACTGTACAGATAGTTTGATATATAGGAGAGGTCTGAAATGCATGAGTGAGCCAATGGAGCTGTCCAGATGTCCTCCAGCTGCCAGAACATGATCTGGTATTCTGTTTACAGCACATGCTCCCCACTTGCTGTTAGCAACTTGCTCATTCTGTTCAGATGGGGTATGCTAATCTGTGAACAGTATCAGACGCGTGAACAGTGCTCAACTCAGGCATGATCTCCTACTTGCAGTTTGTTATCAGCCCTTATTTGGAGCCTGTTAAGTCCAGCTATGCAATTCGTCGCATGCTTAAATCACCTTCTGTCCAGTTGTCCCTTCTGCCATTCGCTGATTGATCTCTGCATTGAAGTTTGGTCGCGACTACAGGCACATCAGGTCGCGACCAATATTTACAGAGAGCGCTTCTTCTTTGCTGGTTGACGTATGGTCGCGACGATGAACACCTAAGGTCGCGACGAAAGTCCAAAGGGAAGCTCCACTTTGCTGATTGATTGTTGTGTTGACCTGAAATGGACATTTAACAGACTGCCTATCCAATTAAGCACTAAAATCACATCATTCAAGTTCCCACTTGTCCAATTGCATATTATTAACTAATTTGCTCAATATGGTAGTAAATGTGGATAAGATTCAATAATAAACTTTCTTTTAAAATATTAAAAATCAGTACAATTATGAGTTTATCACCTCCCCCACACTTGGCTTTTGCACT
Organism: Leucaena leucocephala; assembly: GCA_037074615.1. Lineage (NCBI taxonomy): Eukaryota > Viridiplantae > Streptophyta > Magnoliopsida > Fabales > Fabaceae > Leucaena > Leucaena leucocephala. Next base: position 8,261,875 of record CM073545.1, read on the forward strand.
CCGAGCAAAATTATGGATCAACGATCCATATTCTCTGTTCAATGTCTGCGAGTTGTAGCTTTGGGTAAGATTTAGCTAGGAGTTGCCAGCTAACATATTCTAATTCAACTAATTAACTTCTCATATTCTATGGATAATGAAGGTAAGCTGGAACACACTTGTCATTGATTCATTTCACCATCTTAATCAATTAAAATCAGAAACAATAGCATAGAATTTACATTCAGTTTTAGTTCAATCATCTCATTAACTTGTTCATTTGTGGCTCATTGGACTAATTAGGAGCTTAGCAATCCATTGAGGCTCCTTGTGAATCGACCTAGGTTAGCCTCCACTTACTATTGGTTAGCTTAGTTTCTTTGATAATTAGAAACGACAGTTATCAAAATGGCGCCGTTGCCGGGGAGCCTTACTTGTTAACGTTTCCTAAGCAATCTCCTGGGCCTCATAAACATAAAGAGTAGGTAGTTGTTTTAGTTTTTCCGTGAATTTTATGTTTCATATATGTTAAGCCACGACCATTTGGCTTCTTAGCCGCGACCTAAGTGCTCTGTGATTTCTCGTCACGACCGTATTCACATTGGGTCGCAACCAAAAATCAGTTTTCATCTCAGATTTGCTGTCTGTAACTTTTAGTCACGACCGGAGTATGGTAACTGTCGTTTTAATTATCAAACAAACTAAGCTAACTAATAGTAAAGCGGAGGCTAACCTAGGTCGGATCACGAGGAGCTACCGGATGTTAGAGTTCCTAATTAATCTATTGAGCCGCAATTTAACAAATTAGGCAGATGAGCTGTGTGTTGAACTAGAACTGAGCGCAAATTCTATGCTATTGTTTATGATTTATGTGTTCATAATGGCGAGATGAATGAATGATGACAAGTGTGTTCCCTCGGAGATTACCTTGCCTTCATTATCCACGGAATGTCAAGAGTTAATCGGTTGAATTAGAATAGGTTAGCTAACAACTCGCTAGCTAAATCTCAATCAAAGCTACAACTCACAGACATCAATCGAGAATAGGAATCATTCAACTTAGAGATAGTAGAATATGAATATTAATCAGAGGATCTTTAGTGTAGAAATAAGGAATCCAACTCGGTTCCCTACTTCTTTGTCATCTATTACTCTAATTGAATCAATAAACTAGAAGTAAATAAATACATCAACTAGATACAGTTAAATCTGACTTAATAAACTCCCTGTGAAGCTCGAAAGACTCTGGTTTAGCGTCATCTCCAAGGAAGCACAGCAGCTCCGCCTTGCATTGCTATCTGAACTCCGGCAGTAACCATCGGTACAGCAGCAGTAGTCATGTGGAAATGGAAGGAGAAGATGGAGATGATGAACTGCAGAACTTTCCTCTGGTTCTATTTGTAACACTCTAATTTTTAGGCCTAGAGATGCCAGAAAGAGAAATCAAGGGCATAATCGTAATTATGGGAAAGATCGGGCTGGTAGCCGATGAGTACCATATTTTGCCAGAAAATAGAGAAAATTATGCTGATCATTTCACTGAACTGTGAAATGTGCATATGAGGTCTCTAGGTGTATGAAAGAATTAGAAATATGACCAGGGGTAAAATGGTCATTTTTGAAAAGTGTGCGCGGGAGCGTACTTTCAGGCCAAAATAGCCCGGTCCGGATAAAATATCTGAAAATACCGGAAGATAGAGAAGAGGATTCCGGATTGAATGACGCAACACAGAATTTTGATTTGAGGTCCCGATTTTTCTGTAAAAATTCTCGAAGATGGGAAATTACAGTTATAATCGGTAAAGGAAAGGCAGTCCGAATAGAGATGATCGGACTATGGCCAGAGGCCATACAGTGTTGTCTAAGGCCCGTAGTGACACCAGGGAAGGCCCAGGCCCATAATATCAGTTCAGTGGTAAGAGGGGCCGGTGTCCGGGGAAAAATGTGCAAAATGACGAAAATGCCCTTATGTTATAAAATAACTGAAGAATGAGTAAAGGGTATTTTGGTCATTTGGCTAAGGTTAGACAGTCAAGAAGGGGTATCTGGATAGTTGACCAGGGCCAGAGAATACTCTGGTAAAATATGAAAAGACAATAATGCCCCTAGACCTAGTAAAGGAAATGAAAGGACTTAAGTGCAATTATGGAAAGTTTCAAGGCCAAAAAGGAAAGTAGACAAAAATGTGGGGTCTTTAAGTGTAATTTTAGCCAAATAAAAAGGGACTTAAATGAAAAGAAGAAAAGTTCCTTGGGCTAAAATGTAATTAAAGAAAGTCAGGCCGGAAGTGGTTTGGACTGTCCGAAAGCATTTCAGTCCCAGATTTCACCGGTAGAGAGAGCAAGGGACGCTCGGTAATCTGGCTTAATACAGGAATTTTTGAAGACTCCAGATAGCCAGAAATGGACTGATCATCCAAAAGTTATAAAAATTCATACCGGATATCCTAGAATTCAGATCTAGGTGAGAAAACACAGGATGATACGTCCTTATAGGGCGGATGTCGGGAAACTGACAGAATACCGATAGGAGGCCTGTAGAAAAAGTTATTCGCAAATTAGAAAATCCAGACGGGAGTGTGAGGCCTTCGGGTATCCGATAGGGAAATTTATCGGTATTTGTAAGGGGACTGAATGAGTTCGGATGACCTCAGTCAGATGACTGATATGACTCACAGGGATGCCTGAACACCGCGGGCTAGTGTTTCGGACAGAAGGAGTCGGTGTCCGGATATGTGTATAAACGGTGAATAATAGATAAAATATTCAATAATTATTAACGGGGGAAGATTCCTCGTAATGCGTGCCATGAAGATATTGGACCCAGAAAGGCCCAATAATGGCGCCATCAAAGGCCCAGTAAGACCCTTAGACTGATAAGTGGGCCAGTGTTCGGCAGAACCCCGGAAAAGTGCGAAATTACAAAAATGCCCCTGTGTTGTACAAAAGTGTAACAGATAAATGAAGGGCATTTTGGTAATTCTAGACAGGCCCAGAAGCCAAGGTATATACAGACAAAGTTACTGAGAGTCAGTATATGCCCTGACAGAGTACAGAAGGGTATGAAATGACGATTTTACCCTTAGGGTTAAATAGTACAAGAAAGGGCACCCAAGGGTATTTTGGTAATTTGCCAAGGGCTGTTTCTTTGAAATCGAGCCATCAGAGTACTTGGGCTTGATCAGGATCCAAGATAACATTCCTAGAGCCCAAAAACGTAGGCCCAGTAATGTGTGGGAAAAAGTGGCATTAAAATACTATTTTAATGCTGTTTCAATAAAGTAAAGTTACTCGGTCGGCACGATAACCGAGGAGGTGATCAGATAAAGTCCTGGATTTATCTGGATATCATTGGAAGGCGTGAAAGGTCCCTTCCAGGTGCCACATGGCACAATCTTAAAGGCAAAAGAAAAAGTTGAGGACACGTACTACGAGGCAAGATACTGGACCGGTGAGTCAGCTGCTAAGGTGTCCAGGAATTTCAGCATGTGGAAAATGTGGCGCTGAGGTGTCCTGGTGAGGTGTCCCAATGATGTCATGCATGATGCAGTAAATGAGGAATTAAAGAAAATAGGAAAATCCAGGAAAAACCAGGACCGCAGGATCAAAGTTCATGGTAATTACAGAAATGCCATTGGAGGAGGTTATAAATACCCCCCATTCATTCATATGCTGCACGGCCAAGGAGCTTTTAGAGAGAGGAGGAGGTGCTAGAGAGAGAAAGTGAGAGGAAGAAAGAAAGAAAGGAAGTTCTGGCGGAGCTGGAAGCAGAATAGAGATAGTAGAGCTCTGCTGAGCCTTTGAGGTAGTAACTAATCCTAGCTTTTATGTAATGGCTTTGTGATTTGTTGTGCTATTGTTTGGTTGGATTGTTGTCTTATATGTTATGTCTGAAGCACGCAGCATACTTATCTGTACACAATCACAAGCAAGCACTGTCACTCTGCATTACATATATTGTTATGATTATTGCTACTGAGATTCCCCCGAATCTCATCCCAATAAATAACCCATTACAGGGGAGGTTATGTCGAAATGAATTTTGGGAATTTTAAGAGACGCCGTTATGCTGCCGAAGTAAAGACTGAACATCAGTATATGATAAGTACTGTGTACGTAGTGCTGTCTAAGGAGGCTAGAAGTGAGTGGACCTAGCCGGTTCATCTAGTCTTTCCTGGGTACTACGTAGAATGGTAGTTCTCATGAGGGGATTACCGAATCAGTACGGTTCAGTTCTTTGTACAGATGAAGCGTAGCGGTTATGCTGCCGGACTTCAGGCAGGAAAAGATGCAATAGAGATATGAGAATTTATGTACATGGCCAGATGTAAAACAACTTATTAATTAATAATAATTGTTGTTTGGCATGTTTGACTGATGTATGAGGGATGTATGCATATGTATGCAAAGTAGAAATGCTGAAAATTAACGCTATGAACAGTAACCCGTGGGGATATGAGGATGTTTGACCCATAATTAAAAATAGTAAATGGATGAATAAATTTATGAAATTTTTATGGTAGATAGTAGACATACCAAGCTTTAATTTTATATATAAAACGTATCATTTTGATGTCTACACAAGGAGATATAAATTATCAAAGTTGGGACCAGAATGCTGGATTCAGGGAGAAAAACGTGGAATGAACAGTAAATTTGACACGTTGACTAACGTTGACTTGGTCAATTAATGGTCAACGAGTTATTTTTTCCTGAAATATAATTGAGTTAGCTTCATTTAGAAATTGGAACCACTTAATTTCGATTTTTCTAGAATTAGTTATGATTTTTGGAAGTCGGGTCACTCATCTGGAATTTACACAGTGAACAGTACTCGATAAGAGTAAAACTCCAGATTGAGAAATTGGACTTCAATGACCTTGAAAGTGGTTCTAAATGCTACTGAATGGTCCCTAAGACATACGAACATAAGGATGTTTCATTTTGGTATCAGAGCAAAGGATTCTGGCTTAGGAAATGCTCTGAACAGATAATTTATGGTGTTAGTACAGAATAAGGATAGCACAGAACAAAGGGTTCTGGCTCCGAGCATAAGATTCTGGCACAGAACAGAAGGTTCTGGCTCAGTGATGCTCTGGTTTAGTTAGTTTGATTCCTTAAACAAATGAGAAGTTTGAGTGGTCCTCTCCCTAGAGTATGATAAAGGGATGGTGTTCACTGCTTGAAAAGGCTTAGACAGAAGACAGTGACACCCAGATGTATGAGGCTGGACCCCGAGCTCTATAGTCTTACGAAGGATATGATTATGATGGGCTAATCTTAGTCAGCCGATACAGTCGAGGTCTCGTGTTTATTAACACAATATGGCTGGACTAAGAAGAACAAGGTTTAAGAAGCAGTTTCCTCCAGAGATAGAGACAGAAGCTGATTAGTTTACGACTGAGGAAGCTGCAAGAGTAGCTCGAGGTATCGTGTTGTGACCAGATACTATGGTGAGGATGCCAGATATCCAAGTTACAACAAGTTAAGTCATAAGTCACGATGAGATGTGGGCAACCCAGGCTCGTCAAGATCAAGAGCGAGATTCTGCTATCACTACGGCGGTTGCTGCTGCGGTTGCAAGATTACAGCAGTCTGGGAAGGAGGTAGTACCAGAGAATGATATAGAACCTGAACCTCAGCCATATTAGGGGCAGACAGGAATGAATAGACATCAGAGGTCCATAAGAAATAATAATGACCAGGGAAGTCTACAAACATGGATGGAATGATTCCATAAATTTGATCCGCCCATGTTGAAGGGACTTTTGACACTCAAGCAGCTGAGGATTGGGTAAGCTAGTTAGAGAAAATCTTTAAGGTTTTAGAATGTCCCACTGAAAGAAAGGCCCAGCTGGCAGTTTACAAGCTAGAAAAGAGTGAGCCTATTCCATCAGTACCACTGAAAGTGATGCCACCAGGTTCCTTGAAAAGGAACAGTAAGAAGAGAAATGAGCCAGCATATGGGTCAAAAGTTAATAAGAAGCAAGGAAGTAGGCCAGGTAGTGGGCCAAGAGGCAACCAAGGCCTAATGAATGTAGGAAATGTGGTCGAGACCATGGTATGAGGCCTTGTCCAGTAGGTCAAGGGTTACGCTATAGGTGTGGAAAGTATGGACATTATGCCAGGGAATGTCCACAGAACACAACAGGCGAAAGATACCCGACTTAGGGAAGAATATATACCCTGACTGGCAACGAGATAAGAAAGTCGCCTGCGCCAAATTAAGGTACGAGTTTATTTGTGTTCTGTTTCCACTGGCTAATGAATAGATAAATCCTGTATTGGATTGGATTGTATTGTCCAGTATGCACACTATTGAGCTACCCTATACCTAGTATGTTGCCGTTGTATGAGGATGAGTATGACTACATGTTTTAAAAGTAGGAAGTAGAGAAGAGGGGTCTTATGTCGTAACTAATATGTACAGATAAGTTGATGTTGCGACGTGAGAAGACCTCAGGTCGCGATGAGTAATATGGCAGTACGCGACCAGTGTACAAAAGAGTTCAGGTAGCGATGTTATAGGTTGTGACTAAAGGACGCAGAAATGCCAGGTCGTGACGAGTAGTGTGCGACGGTTGCGACTAAAAGTCACAGAGCATGTGAGTTGTGACTATGCAGTTCTCAAGTCATAACAAAAGATAGCAGAGGCCATATGAATGACGGTACAAAACTCGCTGAAGTCTACCAGCTAGAGGATTGGTATAACATATGATAAGCTAGACAGTACAAAGGTACTGAGGTACGAAAGATCAATTTAAGACAATGTGAAAAAGTAGATCCTCTATGTGGTAACTAAGAGTAGATCTACATTACAGGGGTTTTATTCAGCTAATCTGAATAGAAGACCTAAAAGCTGGGATGAGATTTGCCCAGGAATGATCCTAGCACATGGCCTAAGGTAAGAGACGTGATGGGTAATAGATAAAGAGCTTAATGTTCCCTGAGCAGAGGGATTCCATCACGGAGAAGTAATAGACCTAGGGGAGAATACCCTAGAGAATAGAAGTAATAGTAAAAGATGATGAACGAGATCCATGCGACTCAAGTTCGCTAAGATAAAGAGAAAGACCAATAAGGAACCATAGTCCGGTCAAGAATAGACCAGGACTGATAGGGACTGATGGAAAGATAGAAGAAGTTGAGAGATAGTAAAGAGGTAGCCACAGTTAAGAGATAAAGTGACTCCCCTATTCCTAATGTAAGATAAAATAGTGAAGGGTTGAGTCTATTCCCTGGTAAGAGGGTAGTGTGGCAGCCTAAGTAAGATAGACAGAGGTGCTTGTCAGATTCTGAGCATGTGATTGATAATCTGACAGATAATGCGATAGATAGTATGATCAGATGATGATCTGACAAATAATATGATCAAGAAAATATGTTTTGAGGCTTACTTGGATTGTTACGATATCTAATGGATGGTTGAGCAAAATATGATGATGATATGGCTTATGTGCCATAAGTTATGATAGTTGCATCTCCTTGCAGTTGTCAAAGGATGACATGCGTGTTAGAGTATGCTATGATGAATGGATACTCCCCTCTTGCAGTGCATGCAGGGTAGAGTATATATATGAGTACACATATGAGATGAGAGAGTTATGAGAAAGTATGTTGCTCCCAGCCATATGATAGGAGGATGATATGAATGTATTGAGGATGATAGATAGTCTCAGTTTATGGGACGATAAGTTATGATTTATGATTGAGGTTACTCAGGTATTTCTATAGGCTTGTGAATACAGTACTCAGGGCCATTTCTATTGAAATGAATGATGTACAGAAAAAGTAACAGATAACAGTAAAGGGATTGTTTCTAGATCACTCTTCAGATAAGAGTTGGATCTGAAACAGGTGGCTCTCAGATAGAGCTAGATTCAGATGAGTATAGATCACTCTTTAGATAAGAGTTGGATCTGATGTAGAATGCTCGCAGTTAGAGCATAGTTCAAATGGCTCGTAGTTAGAGCACAGGTTGAAAGATGAGAAGGAACTCCTGAGTAAAAGAGGAAGTAAGTAAAGTCTGGGTAAATGATATGAGGCTATAAAATTTTTCAAATGTTTATTTATGGAGTTATCAACAGGTGGAAGCAGTTAACCTTATAACCTAGTCTGTTGGTTTAATATCTTCGGGAGATATATAGTACAACAGAATCACAGTTAGATTCTGGAGGGTCACAGTTAGATCCTAGCATGGCTCCAGGGTCGCAGTTAGATCCTAACAGCTTCAGAGTCGCAGTTAGATCCTAACAGCTTCAGAGTCGCAGTTAGATTCTGAAGAGGCTAACGGTTGATCGCAGTTAGATCCCGAGGTCGCAGTTAGACCTAGCCTAAGGAAAGTAATGAGCCATGAGATATGAGTACAATGTAGTATCTCTTAGGGAAGATGAATGCCAAAGACGAAGTTAAGGTGAGGAAGCTTCACTAGTTGATAAACTCACCCAGAGAAATTATTTTATAATGGTTTTCTTAGATAGCCTCTAGTATACAGACTAAACTTAGCTTTCCCTTAGCAAAGACGGAGTCCAAGTCCAAAGCTGAGTACTGATATTCAAAGTTTGGTAGAAGTATGCCTGAGAAGCAAAGAACAGAATCCTCTATGTGTTGAGAATAAAAAAACATTGGCTAAGAGCACTCTGGGAGGTAGCTCAAGTTGTAAAGCCAATAGCAAGAGAAAGAGGCGATAGTTCAGACAAGGGACTGATCAAGGTAATGATCAGATTGGAGAGCAGAGATGTCAATGTGGTGGAAAGAGCCATGGCACATGGGAGTGTTGAGCAGGGCAAAGCAGTTGTGGTAAGAAATGCCACTTGGTAAGATGTTGCCCTAAGAATGCTGACATCCCTAGGAAAGGTATTTGCTCTTACCTCAGACAGAGTCTCCAATATTCCCTGAAGTCGACCCTAAGAATGGTTAAGAAGAACCATAGCTGTAAGGGCGACTGAGCTGTAAGGAACTATAGGCCTAGATAATGATGTGGATAATCAAGAGTTCTTTTCTGATCTAAAGGAAATGGTAATAAAAGGCCAGAGAGACCTAGAGAAGAGGGTCTAAGGCAAAGCAAAGATAGAACGTAGTTCTATAAGAAAGAGATTGCTAGGGCCTAAAGCTATATAAAGAGTAATCTAGCCCTAACCCAGTAGCACGTTAAATTGAAAGGTGCTAAGGCAAGAGTAGCCTAAAGATATGTAAGCCCTAAGAAGGGATAAGAAGAAGTGCAAATGCCACAAAGGTTTGGCATAGATGCATGAAGTTATGAGAATAGTTAAGAAAAGTCAGAGAAGTTATCTGGGTTATGATCTCGTATCAGGAGAAAGAAAGTCAGAAGAACAATATTTCTCCTGAGAGATTAGCAAAGTGTAAGAGGAGTGATGTAGACTCCCGAATTACATCAGAATTCTGCGGAATAAGATATGAAAGAAATGGACACTACTCACAAGTGTAATGAGTTGTCCAAAAGTGTAAGAGGATGAATGCCCAAGCCTTAGTCATAAACCAGGAAAGGATATACAGAAGAGCTATATCCAGGATCGTTGACTAAGATGCCAAGTAAATTTTGAGGACAAAATTTATTTTAAGGGGGGTAGAAATGTAACACCCTAATTTTTAGGCCTAGAGATGCCAGAAAGAGAAATCAAGGGCATAATCGTAATTATGGGAAAGATCGGGCTGGTAGCCGATGAGTACCATATTTTGCCAGAAAATAGAGAAAATTATGCTGATCATTTCACTGAACTGTGAAATGTGCATATGAGGTCTCTAGGTGTATGAAAGAATTAGAAATATGACCAGGGGTAAAATGGTCATTTTTGAAAAGTGTGCGCGGGAGCGTACTTTCAGGCCAAAATAGCCCGGTCCGGATAAAATATCTGAAAATACCGGAAGATAGAGAAGAGGATTCCGGATTGAATGACGCAACACAGAATTTTGATTTGAGGTCCCGATTTTTCTGTAAAAATTCTCGAAGATGGGAAATTACAGTTATAATCGGTAAAGGAAAGGCAGTCCGAATAGAGATGATCGGACTATGGCCAGAGGCCATACAGTGTTGTCTAAGGCCCGTAGTGACACCAGGGAAGGCCCAGGCCCATAATATCAGTTCAGTGGTAAGAGGGGCCGGTGTCCGGGGAAAAATGTGCAAAATGACGAAAATGCCCTTATGTTATAAAATAACTGAAGAATGAGTAAAGGGTATTTTGGTCATTTGGCTAAGGTTAGACAGTCAAGAAGGGGTATCTGGATAGTTGACCAGGGCCAGAGAATACTCTGGTAAAATATGAAAAGACAATAATGCCCCTAGACCTAGTAAAGGAAATGAAAGGACTTAAGTGCAATTATGGAAAGTTTCAAGGCCAAAAAGGAAAGTAGACAAAAATGTGGGGTCTTTAAGTGTAATTTTAGCCAAATAAAAAGGGACTTAAATGAAAAGAAGAAAAGTTCCTTGGGCTAAAATGTAATTAAAGAAAGTCAGGCCGGAAGTGGTTTGGACTGTCCGAAAGCATTTCAGTCCCAGATTTCACCGGTAGAGAGAGCAAGGGACGCTCGGTAATCTGGCTTAATACAGGAATTTTTGAAGACTCCAGATAGCCAGAAATGGACTGATCATCCAAAAGTTATAAAAATTCATACCGGATATCCTAGAATTCAGATCTAGGTGAGAAAACACAGGATGATACGTCCTTATGGGGCGGATGTCGGGAAACTGACAGAATACCGATAGGAGGCCTGTAGAAAAAGTTATTCGCAAATTAGAAAATCCAGACGGGAGTGTGAGGCCTTCGGGTATCCGATAGGGAAATTTATCGGTATTTGTAAGGGGACTGAATGAGTTCGGATGACCTCAGTCAGATGACTGATATGACTCACAGGGATGCCTGAACACCGCGGGCTAGTGTTTCGGACAGAAGGAGTCGGTGTCCGGATATGTGTATAAACGGTGAATAATAGATAAAATATTCAATAATTATTAACGGGGGAAGATTCCTCGTAATGCGTGCCATGAAGATATTGGACCCAGAAAGGCCCAATAATGGCGCCATCAAAGGCCCAGTAAGACCCTTAGACTGATAAGTGGGCCAGTGTTCGGCAGAACCCCGGAAAAGTGCGAAATTACAAAAATGCCCCTGTGTTGTACAAAAGTGTAACAGATAAATGAAGGGCATTTTGGTAATTCTAGACAGGCCCAGAAGCCAAGGTATATACAGACAAAGTTACTGAGAGTCAGTATATGCCCTGACAGAGTACAGAAGGGTATGAAATGACGATTTTACCCTTAGGGTTAAATAGTACAAGAAAGGGCACCCAAGGGTATTTTGGTAATTTGCCAAGGGCTGTTTCTTTGAAATCGAGCCATCAGAGTACTTGGGCTTGATCAGGATCCAAGATAACATTCCTAGAGCCCAAAAACGTAGGCCCAGTAATGTGTGGGAAAAAGTGGCATTAAAATACTATTTTAATGCTGTTTCAATAAAGTAAAGTTACTCGGTCGGCACGATAACCGAGGAGGTGATCAGATAAAGTCCTGGATTTATCTGGATATCATTGGAAGGCGTGAAAGGTCCCTTCCAGGTGCCACATGGCACAATCTTAAAGGCAAAAGAAAAAGTTGAGGACACGTACTACGAGGCAAGATACTGGACCGGTGAGTCAGCTGCTAAGGTGTCCAGGAATTTCAGCATGTGGAAAATGTGGCGCTGAGGTGTCCTGGTGAGGTGTCCCAATGATGTCATGCATGATGCAGTAAATGAGGAATTAAAGAAAATAGGAAAATCCAGGAAAAACCAGGACCGCAGGATCAAAGTTCATGGTAATTACAGAAATGCCATTGGAGGAGGTTATAAATACCCCCCATTCATTCATATGCTGCACGGCCAAGGAGCTTTTAGAGAGAGGAGGAGGTGCTAGAGAGAGAAAGTGAGAGGAAGAAAGAAAGAAAGGAAGTTCTGGCGGAGCTGGAAGCAGAATAGAGATAGTAGAGCTCTGCTGAGCCTTTGAGGTAGTAACTAATCCTAGCTTTTATGTAATGGCTTTGTGATTTGTTGTGCTATTGTTTGGTTGGATTGTTGTCTTATATGTTATGTCTGAAGCACGCAGCATACTTATCTGTACACAATCACAAGCAAGCACTGTCACTCTGCATTACATATATTGTTATGATTATTGCTACTGAGATTCCCCCGAATCTCATCCCAATAAATAACCCATTACAGGGGAGGTTATGTCGAAATGAATTTTGGGAATTTTAAGAGACGCCGTTATGCTGCCGAAGTAAAGACTGAACATCAGTATATGATAAGTACTGTGTACGTAGTGCTGTCTAAGGAGGCTAGAAGTGAGTGGACCTAGCCGGTTCATCTAGTCTTTCCTGGGTACTACGTAGAATGGTAGTTCTCATGAGGGGATTACCGAATCAGTACGGTTCAGTTCTTTGTACAGATGAAGCGTAGCGGTTATGCTGCCGGACTTCAGGCAGGAAAAGATGCAATAGAGATATGAGAATTTATGTACATGGCCAGATGTAAAACAACTTATTAATTAATAATAATTGTTGTTTGGCATGTTTGACTGATGTATGAGGGATGTATGCATATGTATGCAAAGTAGAAATGCTGAAAATTAACGCTATGAACAGTAACCCGTGGGGATATGAGGATGTTTGACCCATAATTAAAAATAGTAAATGGATGAATAAATTTATGAAATTTTTATGGTAGATAGTAGACATACCAAGCTTTAATTTTATATATAAAACGTATCATTTTGATGTCTACACAAGGAGATATAAATTATCAAAGTTGGGACCAGAATGCTGGATTCAGGGAGAAAAACGTGGAATGAACAGTAAACTTGACACGTTGACTAACGTTGACTTGGTCAATTAATGGTCAACGAGTTATTTTTTCCTGAAATATAATTGAGTTAGCTTCATTTAGAAATTGGAACCACTTAATTTCGATTTTTCTAGAATTAGTTATGATTTTTGGAAGTCGGGTCACTCATCTGGAATTTACACAGTGAACAGTACTCGATAAGAGTAAAACTCCAGATTGAGAAATTGGACTTCAATGACCTTGAAAGTGGTTCTAAATGCTACTGAATGGTCCCTAAGACATACGAACATAAGGATGTTTCATTTTGGTATCAGAGCAAAGGATTCTGGCTTAGGAAATGCTCTGAACAGATAATTTATGGTGTTAGTACAGAATAAGGATAGCACAGAACAAAGGGTTCTGGCTCCGAGCATAAGATTCTGGCACAGAACAGAAGGTTCTGGCTCAGTGATGCTCTGGTTTAGTTAGTTTGATTCCTTAAACAAATGAGAAGTTTGAGTGGTCCTCTCCCTAGAGTATGATAAAGGGATGGTGTTCACTGCTTGAAAAGGCTTAGACAGAAGACAGTGACACCCAGATGTATGAGGCTGGACCCCGAGCTCTATAGTCTTACGAAGGATATGATTATGATGGGCTAATCTTAGTCAGCCGATACAGTCGAGGTCTCGTGTTTATTAACACAATATGGCTGGACTAAGAAGAACAAGGTTTAAGAAGCAGTTTCCTCCAGAGATAGAGACAGAAGCTGATTAGTTTACGACTGAGGAAGCTGCAAGAGTAGCTCGAGGTATCGTGTTGTGACCAGATACTATGGTGAGGATGCCAGATATCCAAGTTACAACAAGTTAAGTCATAAGTCACGATGAGATGTGGGCAACCCAGGCTCGTCAAGATCAAGAGCGAGATTCTGCTATCACTACGGCGGTTGCTGCTGCGGTTGCAAGATTACAGCAGTCTGGGAAGGAGGTAGTACCAGAGAATGATATAGAACCTGAACCTCAGCCATATTAGGGGCAGACAGGAATGAATAGACATCAGAGGTCCATAAGAAATAATAATGACCAGGGAAGTCTACAAACATGGATGGAATGATTCCATAAATTTGATCCGCCCATGTTGAAGGGACTTTTGACACTCAAGCAGCTGAGGATTGGGTAAGCTAGTTAGAGAAAATCTTTAAGGTTTTAGAATGTCCCACTGAAAGAAAGGCCCAGCTGGCAGTTTACAAGCTAGAAAAGAGTGAGCCTATTCCATCAGTACCACTGAAAGTGATGCCACCAGGTTCCTTGAAAAGGAACAGTAAGAAGAGAAATGAGCCAGCATATGGGTCAAAAGTTAATAAGAAGCAAGGAAGTAGGCCAGGTAGTGGGCCAAGAGGCAACCAAGGCCTAATGAATGTAGGAAATGTGGTCGAGACCATGGTATGAGGCCTTGTCCAGTAGGTCAAGGGTTACGCTATAGGTGTGGAAAGTATGGACATTATGCCAGGGAATGTCCACAGAACACAACAGGCGAAAGATACCCGACTTAGGGAAGAATATATACCCTGACTGGCAACGAGATAAGAAAGTCGCCTGCGCCAAATTAAGGTACGAGTTTATTTGTGTTCTGTTTCCACTGGCTAATGAATAGATAAATCCTGTATTGGATTGGATTGTATTGTCCAGTATGCACACTATTGAGCTACCCTATACCTAGTATGTTGCCGTTGTATGAGGATGAGTATGACTACATGTTTTAAAAGTAGGAAGTAGAGAAGAGGGGTCTTATGTCGTAACTAATATGTACAGATAAGTTGATGTTGCGACGTGAGAAGACCTCAGGTCGCGATGAGTAATATGGCAGTACGCGACCAGTGTACAAAAGAGTTCAGGTAGCGATGTTATAGGTTGTGACTAAAGGACGCAGAAATGCCAGGTCGTGACGAGTAGTGTGCGACGGTTGCGACTAAAAGTCACAGAGCATGTGAGTTGTGACTATGCAGTTCTCAAGTCATAACAAAAGATAGCAGAGGCCATATGAATGACGGTACAAAACTCGCTGAAGTCTACCAGCTAGAGGATTGGTATAACATATGATAAGCTAGACAGTACAAAGGTACTGAGGTACGAAAGATCAATTTAAGACAATGTGAAAAAGTAGATCCTCTATGTGGTAACTAAGAGTAGATCTACATTACAGGGGTTTTATTCAGCTAATCTGAATAGAAGACCTAAAAGCTGGGATGAGATTTGCCCAGGAATGATCCTAGCACATGGCCTAAGGTAAGAGACGTGATGGGTAATAGATAAAGAGCTTAATGTTCCCTGAGCAGAGGGATTCCATCACGGAGAAGTAATAGACCTAGGGGAGAATACCCTAGAGAATAGAAGTAATAGTAAAAGATGATGAACGAGATCCATGCGACTCAAGTTCGCTAAGATAAAGAGAAAGACCAATAAGGAACCATAGTCCGGTCAAGAATAGACCAGGACTGATAGGGACTGATGGAAAGATAGAAGAAGTTGAGAGATAGTAAAGAGGTAGCCACAGTTAAGAGATAAAGTGACTCCCCTATTCCTAATGTAAGATAAAATAGTGAAGGGTTGAGTCTATTCCCTGGTAAGAGGGTAGTGTGGCAGCCTAAGTAAGATAGACAGAGGTGCTTGTCAGATTCTGAGCATGTGATTGATAATCTGACAGATAATGCGATAGATAGTATGATCAGATGATGATCTGACAAATAATATGATCAAGAAAATATGTTTTGAGGCTTACTTGGATTGTTACGATATCTAATGGATGGTTGAGCAAAATATGATGATGATATGGCTTATGTGCCATAAGTTATGATAGTTGCATCTCCTTGCAGTTGTCAAAGGATGACATGCGTGTTAGAGTATGCTATGATGAATGGATACTCCCCTCTTGCAGTGCATGCAGGGTAGAGTATATATATGAGTACACATATGAGATGAGAGAGTTATGAGAAAGTATGTTGCTCCCAGCCATATAATAGGAGGATGATATGAATGTATTGAGGATGATAGATAGTCTCAGTTTATGGGACGATAAGTTATGATTTATGATTGAGGTTACTCAGGTATTTCTATAGGCTTGTGAATACAGTACTCAGGGCCATTTCTATTGAAATGAATGATGTACAGAAAAAGTAACAGATAACAGTAAAGGGATTGTTTCTAGATCACTCTTCAGATAAGAGTTGGATCTGAAACAGGTGGCTCTCAGATAGAGCTAGATTCAGATGAGTATAGATCACTCTTTAGATAAGAGTTGGATCTGATGTAGAATGCTCGCAGTTAGAGCATAGTTCAAATGGCTCGTAGTTAGAGCACAGGTTGAAAGATGAGAAGGAACTCCTGAGTAAAAGAGGAAGTAAGTAAAGTCTGGGTAAATGATATGAGGCTATAAAATTTTTCAAATGTTTATTTATGGAGTTATCAACAGGTGGAAGCAGTTAACCTTATAACCTAGTCTGTTGGTTTAATATCTTCGGGAGATATATAGTACAACAGAATCACAGTTAGATTCTGGAGGGTCACAGTTAGATCCTAGCATGGCTCCAGGGTCGCAGTTAGATCCTAACAGCTTCAGAGTCGCAGTTAGATCCTAACAGCTTCAGAGTCGCAGTTAGATTCTGAAGAGGCTAACGGTTGATCGCAGTTAGATCCCGAGGTCGCAGTTAGACCTAGCCTAAGGAAAGTAATGAGCCATGAGATATGAGTACAATGTAGTATCTCTTAGGGAAGATGAATGCCAAAGATGAAGTTAAGGTGAGGAAGCTTCACTAGTTGATAAACTCACCCAGAGAAATTATTTTATAATGGTTTTCTTAGATAGCCTCTAGTATACAGACTAAACTTAGCTTTCCCTTAGCAAAGACGGAGTCCAAGTCCAAAGCTGAGTACTGATATTCAAAGTTTGGTAGAAGTATGCCTGAGAAGCAAAGAACAGAATCCTCTATGTGTTGAGAATAAAAAAACATTGGCTAAGAGCACTCTGGGAGGTAGCTCAAGTTGTAAAGCCAATAGCAAGAGAAAGAGGCGATAGTTCAGACAAGGGACTGATCAAGGTAATGATCAGATTGGAGAGCAGAGATGTCAATGTGGTGGAAAGAGCCATGGCACATGGGAGTGTTGAGCAGGGCAAAGCAGTTGTGGTAAGAAATGCCACTTGGTAAGATGTTGCCCTAAGAATGCTGACATCCCTAGGAAAGGTATTTGCTCTTACCTCAGACAGAGTCTCCAATATTCCCTGAAGTCGACCCTAAGAATGGTTAAGAAGAACCATAGCTGTAAGGGCGACTGAGCTGTAAGGAACTATAGGCCTAGATAATGATGTGGATAATCAAGAGTTCTTTTATGATCTAAAGGAAATGGTAATAAAAGGCCAGAGAGACCTAGAGAAGAGGGTCTAAGGCAAAGCAAAGATAGAACGTAGTTCTATAAGAAAGAGATTGCTAGGGCCTAAAGCTATATAAAGAGTAATCTAGCCCTAACCCAGTAGCACGTTAAATTGAAAGGTGCTAAGGCAAGAGTAGCCTAAAGATATGTAAGCCCTAAGAAGGGATAAGAAGAAGTGCAAATGCCACAAAGGTTTGGCATAGATGCATGAAGTTATGAGAATAGTTAAGAAAAGTCAGAGAAGTTA
The DNA here is from genome assembly GCA_037074615.1 of Leucaena leucocephala. Classification (NCBI taxonomy): domain Eukaryota; kingdom Viridiplantae; phylum Streptophyta; class Magnoliopsida; order Fabales; family Fabaceae; genus Leucaena; species Leucaena leucocephala. Next base: position 8,279,336 of record CM073545.1, read on the forward strand.
TCTGGGTTATGATCTCGTATCAGGAGAAAGAAAGTCAGAAGAACAATATTTCTCCTGAGAGATTAGCAAAGTGTAAGAGGAGTGATGTAGACCCCCGAATTACATCAGAATTCTGCGGAATAAGATATGAAAGAAATGGACACTACTCACAAGTGTAATGAGTTGTCCAAAAGTGTAAGAGGATGAATGCCCAAGCCTTAGTCATAAACCAGGAAAGGATATACAGAAGAGCTATATCCAGGATCGTTGACTAAGATGCCAAGTAAATTTTGAGGACAAAATTTATTTTAAGGGGGGTAGAAATGTAACACCCTAATTTTTAGGCCTAGAGATGCCAGAAAGAGAAATCAAGGGCATAATCGTAATTATGGGAAAGATCGGGCTGGTAGCCGATGAGTACCATATTTTGCCAGAAAATAGAGAAAATTATGCTGATCATTTCACTGAACTGTGAAATGTGCATATGAGGTCTCTAGGTGTATGAAAGAATTAGAAATATGACCAGGGGTAAAATGGTCATTTTTGAAAAGTGTGCGCGGGAGCGTACTTTCAGGCCAAAATAGCCCGGTCCGGATAAAATATCTGAAAATACCGGAAGATAGAGAAGAGGATTCCGGATTGAATGACGCAACACAGAATTTTGATTTGAGGTCCCGATTTTTCTGTAAAAATTCTCGAAGATGGGAAATTACAGTTATAATCGGTAAAGGAAAGGCAGTCCGAATAGAGATGATCGGACTATGGCCAGAGGCCATACAGTGTTGTCTAAGGCCCGTAGTGACACCAGGGAAGGCCCAGGCCCATAATATCAGTTCAGTGGTAAGAGGGGCCGGTGTCCGGGGAAAAATGTGCAAAATGACGAAAATGCCCTTATGTTATAAAATAACTGAAGAATGAGTAAAGGGTATTTTGGTCATTTGGCTAAGGTTAGACAGTCAAGAAGGGGTATCTGGATAGTTGACCAGGGCCAGAGAATACTCTGGTAAAATATGAAAAGACAATAATGCCCCTAGACCTAGTAAAGGAAATGAAAGGACTTAAGTGCAATTATGGAAAGTTTCAAGGCCAAAAAGGAAAGTAGACAAAAATGTGGGGTCTTTAAGTGTAATTTTAGCCAAATAAAAAGGGACTTAAATGAAAAGAAGAAAAGTTCCTTGGGCTAAAATGTAATTAAAGAAAGTCAGGCCGGAAGTGGTTTGGACTGTCCGAAAGCATTTCAGTCCCAGATTTCACCGGTAGAGAGAGCAAGGGACGCTCGGTAATCTGGCTTAATACAGGAATTTTTGAAGACTCCAGATAGCCAGAAATGGACTGATCATCCAAAAGTTATAAAAATTCATACCGGATATCCTAGAATTCAGATCTAGGTGAGAAAACACAGGATGATACGTCCTTATGGGGCGGATGTCGGGAAACTGACAGAATACCGATAGGAGGCCTGTAGAAAAAGTTATTCGCAAATTAGAAAATCCAGACGGGAGTGTGAGGCCTTCGGGTATCCGATAGGGAAATTTATCGGTATTTGTAAGGGGACTGAATGAGTTCGGATGACCTCAGTCAGATGACTGATATGACTCACAGGGATGCCTGAACACCGCGGGCTAGTGTTTCGGACAGAAGGAGTCGGTGTCCGGATATGTGTATAAACGGTGAATAATAGATAAAATATTCAATAATTATTAACGGGGGAAGATTCCTCGTAATGCGTGCCATGAAGATATTGGACCCAGAAAGGCCCAATAATGGCGCCATCAAAGGCCCAGTAAGACCCTTAGACTGATAAGTGGGCCAGTGTTCGGCAGAACCCCGGAAAAGTGCGAAATTACAAAAATGCCCCTGTGTTGTACAAAAGTGTAACAGATAAATGAAGGGCATTTTGGTAATTCTAGACAGGCCCAGAAGCCAAGGTATATACAGACAAAGTTACTGAGAGTCAGTATATGCCCTGACAGAGTACAGAAGGGTATGAAATGACGATTTTACCCTTAGGGTTAAATAGTACAAGAAAGGGCACCCAAGGGTATTTTGGTAATTTGCCAAGGGCTGTTTCTTTGAAATCGAGCCATCAGAGTACTTGGGCTTGATCAGGATCCAAGATAACATTCCTAGAGCCCAAAAACGTAGGCCCAGTAATGTGTGGGAAAAAGTGGCATTAAAATACTATTTTAATGCTGTTTCAATAAAGTAAAGTTACTCGGTCGGCACGATAACCGAGGAGGTGATCAGATAAAGTCCTGGATTTATCTGGATATCATTGGAAGGCGTGAAAGGTCCCTTCCAGGTGCCACATGGCACAATCTTAAAGGCAAAAGAAAAAGTTGAGGACACGTACTACGAGGCAAGATACTGGACCGGTGAGTCAGCTGCTAAGGTGTCCAGGAATTTCAGCATGTGGAAAATGTGGCGCTGAGGTGTCCTGGTGAGGTGTCCCAATGATGTCATGCATGATGCAGTAAATGAGGAATTAAAGAAAATAGGAAAATCCAGGAAAAACCAGGACCGCAGGATCAAAGTTCATGGTAATTACAGAAATGCCATTGGAGGAGGTTATAAATACCCCCCATTCATTCATATGCTGCACGGCCAAGGAGCTTTTAGAGAGAGGAGGAGGTGCTAGAGAGAGAAAGTGAGAGGAAGAAAGAAAGAAAGGAAGTTCTGGCGGAGCTGGAAGCAGAATAGAGATAGTAGAGCTCTGCTGAGCCTTTGAGGTAGTAACTAATCCTAGCTTTTATGTAATGGCTTTGTGATTTGTTGTGCTATTGTTTGGTTGGATTGTTGTCTTATATGTTATGTCTGAAGCACGCAGCATACTTATCTGTACACAATCACAAGCAAGCACTGTCACTCTGCATTACATATATTGTTATGATTATTGCTACTGAGATTCCCCCGAATCTCATCCCAATAAATAACCCATTACAGGGGAGGTTATGTCGAAATGAATTTTGGGAATTTTAAGAGACGCCGTTATGCTGCCGAAGTAAAGACTGAACATCAGTATATGATAAGTACTGTGTACGTAGTGCTGTCTAAGGAGGCTAGAAGTGAGTGGACCTAGCCGGTTCATCTAGTCTTTCCTGGGTACTACGTAGAATGGTAGTTCTCATGAGGGGATTACCGAATCAGTACGGTTCAGTTCTTTGTACAGATGAAGCGTAGCGGTTATGCTGCCGGACTTCAGGCAGGAAAAGATGCAATAGAGATATGAGAATTTATGTACATGGCCAGATGTAAAACAACTTATTAATTAATAATAATTGTTGTTTGGCATGTTTGACTGATGTATGAGGGATGTATGCATATGTATGCAAAGTAGAAATGCTGAAAATTAACGCTATGAACAGTAACCCGTGGGGATATGAGGATGTTTGACCCATAATTAAAAATAGTAAATGGATGAATAAATTTATGAAATTTTTATGGTAGATAGTAGACATACCAAGCTTTAATTTTATATATAAAACGTATCATTTTGATGTCTACACAAGGAGATATAAATTATCAAAGTTGGGACCAGAATGCTGGATTCAGGGAGAAAAACGTGGAATGAACAGTAAACTTGACACGTTGACTAACGTTGACTTGGTCAATTAATGGTCAACGAGTTATTTTTTCCTGAAATATAATTGAGTTAGCTTCATTTAGAAATTGGAACCACTTAATTTCGATTTTTCTAGAATTAGTTATGATTTTTGGAAGTCGGGTCACTCATCTGGAATTTACACAGTGAACAGTACTCGATAAGAGTAAAACTCCAGATTGAGAAATTGGACTTCAATGACCTTGAAAGTGGTTCTAAATGCTACTGAATGGTCCCTAAGACATACGAACGTAAGGATGTTTCACTATTAACTAGAACAGAGGGAAGCTGCAGAAGAGAAATGGAGAAGGAGAAAGAGAGATGGTGTGTGCGAGATGAGATGGAATGTGCGAATGGTGAGAGAGCTGCGTATGAAGTGTCAGGTCCAGGTGATGAATCATATGGAATACTGTACAGATAGTTTGATATATAGGAGAGGTCTGAAATGCATGAGTGAGCCAATGGAGCTGTCCAGATGTCCTCCAGCTGCCAGCACATGATCTGGTATTCTGTTTACAGCACATGCTCCCCACTTGCTGTTAGCAACTTGCTCATTCTGTTCAGATGGGGTATGCTAATCTGTGAACAGTATCAGACGCGTGAACAGTGCTCAACTCAGGCATGATCTCCCACTTGCAGTTTGTTATCAGCCCTTATTTGCAGCCTGTTAAGTCCAGCTATGCAATTCGTCGCATGCTTAAATCACCTTCTGTCCAGTTGTCCCTTCTGCCATTCGCTGATTGATCTCTGCATTGAAGTTTGGTCGCGACTACAGGCACATCAGGTCGCGACCAATATTTACGGAGAGCGCTTCTTCTTTGCTGGTTGACGTATGGTCGCGACGGTGAACACCTAAGGTCGCGACGAAAGTCCAAAGGGAAGCTCCACTTTGCTGATTGATTGTTGTGTTGACCTGAAATGGACATTTAACAGACTGCCTATCCAATTAAGCACTAAAATCACATCATTCAAGTTCCCACTTGTCCAATTGCATATTATTAACTAATTTGCTCAATATGGTAGTAAATGTGGATAAGATTCAATAATAAACTCTCTTTTAAAATATTAAAAATCAGTACAAGTATGAGTTTATCAGCTCCCCCACACTTGGCTTTTGCACTCCGAGCAAAATTATGGATCAACGATCCATATTCTCTGTTCAATGTCTGCGAGTTGTAGCTTTGGGTAAGATTTAGCTAGCGAGTTGCCAGCTAACATATTCTAATTCAACTAATTAACTTCTCATATTCTATGGATAATGAAGGTAAGCTGGAACACACTTGTCATTGATTCATTTCACCATCTTAATCAATTAAAATCAGAAACAATAGCGTAGGATTTACATTCAGTTTTAGTTCAATCATCTCATTAACTTGTTCATTTATGGCTCATTAGACTAATTAGGAGCTTAGCAATCCATTGAGGCTCCTTGTGAATCGACCTAGGTTAGCCTCCACTTACTATTGGTTAGCTTAGTTTCTTTGACAATTAGAAACGACAGTTATCAAAATGGCGCCGTTGCCGGGGAGCCTTACTTGTTAACGTTTCCTAAGCAATCTCCTGGGCCTCATAAACATAAAGAGTAGGTAGTTGTTTTAGTTTTTCCGTGAATTTTATGTTTCATATATGTTAAGCCACGACCATTTGGCTTCTTAGCCGCGACCTAAGTGCTCTGTGATTTCTCGTCACGACCGTATTCACATTGGGTCGCAACCAAAAATCAGTTTTCAACTCAGATTTGCTGTCTGTAACTTTTAGTCACGACCGGAGTATGGTAACTGTCGTTTTAATTATCAAACAAACTAAGCTAACTAATAGTAAAGCGGAGGCTAACCCAGGTCGGACCACGAGGAGCTACCGGATGTTAGAGTTCCTAATTAATCTATTGAGCCGCAATTTAACAAATTAGGCAGATGAGCTGTGTGTTGAACTAGAACTGAGCGCAAATTCTATGCTATTGTTTATGATTTATGTGTTCATAATGGCGAGATGAATGAATGATGACAAGTGTGTTCCCTCGGAGATTACCTTGCCTTCATTATCCACGGAATGTCAAGAGTTAATCGGTTGAATTAGAATAGGTTAGCTAACAACTCGCTAGCTAAATCTCAATCAAAGCTACAACTCACAGACATCAATCGAGAATAGGAATCATTCAACTTAGAGATAGTAGAATATGAATATTAATCAGAGGATCTTTAGTGTAGAAATAAGGAATCCAACTCGGTTCCCTACTTCTTTGTCATCTATTACTCTAATTGAATCAATAAACTAGAAGTAAATAAATACATCAACTAGATACAGTTAAATCTGACTTAATAAACTCCCTGTGAAGCTCGAAAGACTCTGGTTTAGCGTCATCTCCAAGGAAGCACAGCAGCTCCGCCTTGCATTGCTATCTGAACTCCGGCAGTAACCATCGGTACAGCAGCAGTAGTCATGTGGAAATGGAAGGAGAAGATGGAGATGATGAACTGCAGAACTTTCCTCCGGTTCTATTAACTAGAACAGAGGGAAGCTGCAGAAGAGAAATGGAGAAGGAGAAAGAGAGATGGTGTGTGCGAGATGAGATGGAATGTGCGAATGGTGAGAGAGCTGCGTATGAAGTGTCAGGTCCAGGTGATGAATCATATGGAATACTGTACAGATAGTTTGATATATAGGAGAGGTCTGAAATGCATGAGTGAGCCAATGGAGCTGTCCAGATGTCCTCCAGCTGCCAGCACATGATCTGGTATTCTGTTTACAGCACATGCTCCCCACTTGCTGTTAGCAACTTGCTCATTCTGTTCAGATGGGGTATGCTAATCTGTGAACAGTATCAGACGCGTGAACAGTGCTCAACTCAGGCATGATCTCCCACTTGCAGTTTGTTATCAGCCCTTATTTGCAGCCTGTTAAGTCCAGCTATGCAATTCGTCGCATGCTTAAATCACCTTCTGTCCAGTTGTCCCTTCTGCCATTCGCTGATTGATCTCTGCATTGAAGTTTGGTCGCGACTACAGGCACATCAGGTCGCGACCAATATTTACGGAGAGCGCTTCTTCTTTGCTGGTTGACGTATGGTCGCGACGGTGAACACCTAAGGTCGCGACGAAAGTCCAAAGGGAAGCTCCACTTTGCTGATTGATTGTTGTGTTGACCTGAAATGGACATTTAACAGACTGCCTATCCAATTAAGCACTAAAATCACATCATTCAAGTTCCCACTTGTCCAATTGCATATTATTAACTAATTTGCTCAATATGGTAGTAAATGTGGATAAGATTCAATAATAAACTCTCTTTTAAAATATTAAAAATCAGTACAAGTATGAGTTTATCAGCTCCCCCACACTTGGCTTTTGCACTCCGAGCAAAATTATGGATCAACGATCCATATTCTCTGTTCAATGTCTGCGAGTTGTAGCTTTGGGTAAGATTTAGCTAGCGAGTTGCCAGCTAACATATTCTAATTCAACTAATTAACTTCTCATATTCTATGGATAATGAAGGTAAGCTGGAACACACTTGTCATTGATTCATTTCACCATCTTAATCAATTAAAATCAGAAACAATAGCGTAGGATTTACATTCAGTTTTAGTTCAATCATCTCATTAACTTGTTCATTTATGGCTCATTAGACTAATTAGGAGCTTAGCAATCCATTGAGGCTCCTTGTGAATCGACCTAGGTTAGCCTCCACTTACTATTGGTTAGCTTAGTTTCTTTGACAATTAGAAACGACAGTTATCAAAATGGCGCCGTTGCCGGGGAGCCTTACTTGTTAACGTTTCCTGAGCAATCTCCTGGGCCTCATAAACATAAAGAGCAGGTAGTTGTTTTAGTTTTTCCGTGAATTTTATGTTTCATATATGTTAAGCCACGACCATTTGGCTTCTTAGCCGCGACCTAAGTGCTCTGTGATTTCTCGTCACGACCGTATTCACATTGGGTCGCAACCAAAAATCAGTTTTCAACTCAGATTTGCTGTCTGTAACTTTTAGTCACGACCGGAGTATGGTAACTGTCGTTTTAATTATCAAACAAACTAAGCTAACTAATAGTAAAGCGGAGGCTAACCCAGGTCGGACCACGAGGAGCTACCGGATGTTAGAGTTCCTAATTAATCTATTGAGCCGCAATTTAACAAATTAGGCAGATGAGCTGTGTGTTGAACTAGAACTGAGCGCAAATTCTATGCTATTGTTTATGATTTATGTGTTCATAATGGCGAGATGAATGAATGATGACAAGTGTGTTCCCTCGGAGATTACCTTGCCTTCATTATCCACGGAATGTCAAGAGTTAATCGGTTGAATTAGAATAGGTTAGCTAACAACTCGCTAGCTAAATCTCAATCAAAGCTACAACTCACAGACATCAATCGAGAATAGGAATCATTCAACTTAGAGATAGTAGAATATGAATATTAATCAGAGGATCTTTAGTGTAGAAATAAGGAATCCAACTCGGTTCCCTACTTCTTTGTCATCTATTACTCTAATTGAATCAATAAACTAGAAGTAAATAAATACATCAACTAGATACAGTTAAATCTGACTTAATAAACTCCCTGTGAAGCTCGAAAGACTCTGGTTTAGCGTCATCTCCAAGGAAGCACAGCAGCTCCGCCTTGCATTGCTATCTGAACTCCGGCAGTAACCATCGGTACAGCAGCAGTAGTCATGTGGAAATGGAAGGAGAAGATGGAGATGATGAACTGCAGAACTTTCCTCCGGTTCTATTAACTAGAACAGAGGGAAGCTGCAGAAGAGAAATGGAGAAGGAGAAAGAGAGATGGTGTGTGCGAGATGAGATGGAATGTGCGAATGGTGAGAGAGCTGCGTATGAAGTGTCAGGTCCAGGTGATGAATCATATGGAATACTGTACAGATAGTTTGATATATAGGAGAGGTCTGAAATGCATGAGTGAGCCAATGGAGCTGTCCAGATGTCCTCCAGCTGCCAGCACATGATCTGGTATTCTGTTTACAGCACATGCTCCCCACTTGCTGTTAGCAACTTGCTCATTCTGTTCAGATGGGGTATGCTAATCTGTGAACAGTATCAGACGCGTGAACAGTGCTCAACTCAGGCATGATCTCCCACTTGCAGTTTGTTATCAGCCCTTATTTGCAGCCTGTTAAGTCCAGCTATGCAATTCGTCGCATGCTTAAATCACCTTCTGTCCAGTTGTCCCTTCTGCCATTCGCTGATTGATCTCTGCATTGAAGTTTGGTCGCGACTACAGGCACATCAGGTCGCGACCAATATTTACGGAGAGCGCTTCTTCTTTGCTGGTTGACGTATGGTCGCGACGGTGAACACCTAAGGTCGCGACGAAAGTCCAAAGGGAAGCTCCACTTTGCTGATTGATTGTTGTGTTGACCTGAAATGGACATTTAACAGACTGCCTATCCAATTAAGCACTAAAATCACATCATTCAAGTTCCCACTTGTCCAATTGCATATTATTAACTAATTTGCTCAATATGGTAGTAAATGTGGATAAGATTCAATAATAAACTCTCTTTTAAAATATTAAAAATCAGTACAAGTATGAGTTTATCAGCTCCCCCACACTTGGCTTTTGCACTCCGAGCAAAATTATGGATCAACGATCCATATTCTCTGTTCAATGTCTGCGAGTTGTAGCTTTGGGTAAGATTTAGCTAGCGAGTTGCCAGCTAACATATTCTAATTCAACTAATTAACTTCTCATATTCTATGGATAATGAAGGTAAGCTGGAACACACTTGTCATTGATTCATTTCACCATCTTAATCAATTAAAATCAGAAACAATAGCGTAGGATTTACATTCAGTTTTAGTTCAATCATCTCATTAACTTGTTCATTTGTGGCTCATTGGACTAATTAGGAGCTTAGCAATCCATTGAGGCTCCTTGTGAATCGACCTAGGTTAGCCTCCACTTACTATTGGTTAGCTTAGTTTCTTTGACAATTAGAAACGACAGTTATCAAAATGGCGCCGTTGCCGGGGAGCCTTACTTGTTAACGTTTCCTGAGCAATCTCCTGCGCCTCATAAACATAAAGAGCAGGTAGTTGTTTTAGTTTTTCCGTGAATTTTATGTTTTATATATGTTAAGCCACGACCATTTGGCTTCTTAGCCGCGACTAAAGTGCTCTGTGATTTCTCGTCACGACCGTATTCACATTGGGTCGCAACCAAAAATCAGTTTTCAACTCAGATTTGCTGTCTCTAACTTTTAGTCACGACCGGAGTATGGTAACTGTCGTTTTAATTATCAAACAAACTAAGCTAACTAATAGTAAAGCGGAGGCTAACCCAGGTCGGACCACGAGGAGCTACCGGATGTTAGAGTTCCTAATTAATCTATTGAGCCGCAATTTAACAAATTAGGCAGATGAGCTGTGTGTTGAACTAGAACTGAGCGCAAATTCTATGCTATTGTTTATGATTTATGTGTTCATAATGGCGAGATGAATGAATGATGACAAGTGTGTTCCCTCGGAGATTACCTTGCCTTCATTATCCACGGAATGTCAAGAGTTAATCGGTTGAATTAGAATAGGTTAGCTAACAACTCGCTAGCTAAATCTCAATCAAAGCTACAACTCACAGACATCAATCGAGAATAGGAATCATTCAACTTAGAGATAGTAGAATATGAATATTAATCAGAGGATCTTTAGTGTAGAAATAAGGAATCCAACTCGGTTCCCTACTTCTTTGTCATCTATTACTCTAATTGAATCAATAAACTAGAAGTAAATAAATACATCAACTAGATACAGTTAAATCTGACTTAATAAACTCCCTGTGAAGCTCGAAAGACTCTGGTTTAGCGTCATCTCCAAGGAAGCACAGCAGCTCCGCCTTGCATTGCTATCTGAACTCCGGCAGTAACCATCGGTACAGCAGCAGTAGTCATGTGGAAATGGAAGGAGAAGATGGAGATGATGAACTGCAGAACTTTCCTCCGGTTCTATTAACTAGAACAGAGGGAAGCTGCAGAAGAGAAATGGAGAAGGAGAAAGAGAGATGGTGTGTGCGAGATGAGATGGAATGTGCGAATGGTGAGAGAGCTGCGTATGAAGTGTCAGGTCCAGGTGATGAATCATATGGAATACTGTACAGATAGTTTGATATATAGGAGAGGTCTGAAATGCATGAGTGAGCCAATGGAGCTGTCCAGATGTCCTCCAGCTGCCAGCACATGATCTGGTATTCTGTTTACAGCACATGCTCCCCACTTGCTGTTAGCAACTTGCTCATTCTGTTCAGATGGGGTATGCTAATCTGTGAACAGTATCAGACGCGTGAACAGTGCTCAACTCAGGCATGATCTCCCACTTGCAGTTTGTTATCAGCCCTTATTTGCAGCCTGTTAAGTCCAGCTATGCAATTCGTCGCATGCTTAAATCACCTTCTGTCCAGTTGTCCCTTCTGCCATTCGCTGATTGATCTCTGCATTGAAGTTTGGTCGCGACTACAGGCACATCAGGTCGCGACCAATATTTACGGAGAGCGCTTCTTCTTTGCTGGTTGACGTATGGTCGCGACGGTGAACACCTAAGGTCGCGACGAAAGTCCAAAGGGAAGCTCCACTTTGCTGATTGATTGTTGTGTTGACCTGAAATGGACATTTAACAGACTGCCTATCCAATTAAGCACTAAAATCACATCATTCAAGTTCCCACTTGTCCAATTGCATATTATTAACTAATTTGCTCAATATGGTAGTAAATGTGGATAAGATTCAATAATAAACTCTCTTTTAAAATATTAAAAATCAGTACAAGTATGAGTTTATCAGCTCCCCCACACTTGGCTTTTGCACTCCGAGCAAAATTATGGATCAACGATCCATATTCTCTGTTCAATGTCTGCGAGTTGTAGCTTTGGGTAAGATTTAGCTAGCGAGTTGCCAGCTAACATATTCTAATTCAACTAATTAACTTCTCATATTCTATGGATAATGAAGGTAAGCTGGAACACACTTGTCATTGATTCATTTCACCATCTTAATCAATTAAAATCAGAAACAATAGCGTAGGATTTACATTCAGTTTTAGTTCAATCATCTCATTAACTTGTTCATTTGTGGCTCATTGGACTAATTAGGAGCTTAGCAATCCATTGAGGCTCCTTGTGAATCGACCTAGGTTAGCCTCCACTTACTATTGGTTAGCTTAGTTTCTTTGACAATTAGAAACGACAGTTATCAAAATGGCGCCGTTGCCGGGGAGCCTTACTTGTTAACGTTTCCTGAGCAATCTCCTGCGCCTCATAAACATAAAGAGCAGGTAGTTGTTTTAGTTTTTCCGTGAATTTTATGTTTTATATATGTTAAGCCACGACCATTTGGCTTCTTAGCCGCGACTAAAGTGCTCTGTGATTTCTCGTCACGACCGTATTCACATTGGGTCGCAACCAAAAATCAGTTTTCAACTCAGATTTGCTGTCTCTAACTTTTAGTCACGACCGGAGTATGGTAACTGTCGTTTTAATTATCAAACAAACTAAGCTAACTAATAGTAAAGCGGAGGCTAACCCAGGTCGGACCACGAGGAGCTACCGGATGTTAGAGTTCCTAATTAATCTATTGAGCCGCAATTTAACAAATTAGGCAGATGAGCTGTGTGTTGAACTAGAACTGAGCGCAAATTCTATGCTATTGTTTATGATTTATGTGTTCATAATGGCGAGATGAATGAATGATGACAAGTGTGTTCCCTCGGAGATTACCTTGCCTTCATTATCCACGGAATGTCAAGAGTTAATCGGTTGAATTAGAATAGGTTAGCTAACAACTCGCTAGCTAAATCTCAATCAAAGCTACAACTCACAGACATCAATCGAGAATAGGAATCATTCAACTTAGAGATAGTAGAATATGAATATTAATCAGAGGATCTTTAGTGTAGAAATAAGGAATCCAACTCGGTTCCCTACTTCTTTGTCATCTATTACTCTAATTGAATCAATAAACTAGAAGTAAATAAATACATCAACTAGATACAGTTAAATCTGACTTAATAAACTCCCTGTGAAGCTCGAAAGACTCTGGTTTAGCGTCATCTCCAAGGAAGCACAGCAGCTCCGCCTTGCATTGCTATCTGAACTCCGGCAGTAACCATCGGTACAGCAGCAGTAGTCATGTGGAAATGGAAGGAGAAGATGGAGATGATGAACTGCAGAACTTTCCTCCGGTTCTATTAACTAGAACAGAGGGAAGCTGCAGAAGAGAAATGGAGAAGGAGAAAGAGAGATGGTGTGTGCGAGATGAGATGGAATGTGCGAATGGTGAGAGAGCTGCGTATGAAGTGTCAGGTCCAGGTGATGAATCATATGGAATACTGTACAGATAGTTTGATATATAGGAGAGGTCTGAAATGCATGAGTGAGCCAATGGAGCTGTCCAGATGTCCTCCAGCTGCCAGCACATGATCTGGTATTCTGTTTACAGCACATGCTCCCCACTTGCTGTTAGCAACTTGCTCATTCTGTTCAGATGGGGTATGCTAATCTGTGAACAGTATCAGACGCGTGAACAGTGCTCAACTCAGGCATGATCTCCCACTTGCAGTTTGTTATCAGCCCTTATTTGCAGCCTGTTAAGTCCAGCTATGCAATTCGTCGCATGCTTAAATCACCTTCTGTCCAGTTGTCCCTTCTGCCATTCGCTGATTGATCTCTGCATTGAAGTTTGGTCGCGACTACAGGCACATCAGGTCGCGACCAATATTTACGGAGAGCGCTTCTTCTTTGCTGGTTGACGTATGGTCGCGACGGTGAACACCTAAGGTCGCGACGAAAGTCCAAAGGGAAGCTCCACTTTGCTGATTGATTGTTGTGTTGACCTGAAATGGACATTTAACAGACTGCCTATCCAATTAAGCACTAAAATCACATCATTCAAGTTCCCACTTGTCCAATTGCATATTATTAACTAATTTGCTCAATATGGTAGTAAATGTGGATAAGATTCAATAATAAACTCTCTTTTAAAATATTAAAAATCAGTACAAGTATGAGTTTATCAGCTCCCCCACACTTGGCTTTTGCACTCCGAGCAAAATTATGGATCAACGATCCATATTCTCTGTTCAATGTCTGCGAGTTGTAGCTTTGGGTAAGATTTAGCTAGCGAGTTGCCAGCTAACATATTCTAATTCAACTAATTAACTTCTCATATTCTATGGATAATGAAGGTAAGCTGGAACACACTTGTCATTGATTCATTTCACCATCTTAATCAATTAAAATCAGAAACAATAGCGTAGGATTTACATTCAGTTTTAGTTCAATCATCTCATTAACTTGTTCATTTGTGGCTCATTGGACTAATTAGGAGCTTAGCAATCCATTGAGGCTCCTTGTGAATCGACCTAGGTTAGCCTCCACTTACTATTGGTTAGCTTAGTTTCTTTGACAATTAGAAACGACAGTTATCAAAATGGCGCCGTTGCCGGGGAGCCTTACTTGTTAACGTTTCCTGAGCAATCTCCTGCGCCTCATAAACATAAAGAGCAGGTAGTTGTTTTAGTTTTTCCGTGAATTTTATGTTTTATATATGTTAAGCCACGACCATTTGGCTTCTTAGCCGCGACTAAAGTGCTCTGTGATTTCTCGTCACGACCGTATTCACATTGGGTCGCAACCAAAAATCAGTTTTCAACTCAGATTTGCTGTCTGTAACTTTTAGTCACGACCGGAGTATGGTAACTGTCGTTTTAATTATCAAACAAACTAAGCTAACTAATAGTAAAGCGGAGGCTAACCCAGGTCGGACCACGAGGAGCTACCGGATGTTAGAGTTCCTAATTAATCTATTGAGCCGCAATTTAACAAATTAGGCAGATGAGCTGTGTGTTGAACTAGAACTGAGCGCAAATTCTATGCTATTGTTTATGATTTATGTGTTCATAATGGCGAGATGAATGAATGATGACAAGTGTGTTCCCTCGGAGATTACCTTGCCTTCATTATCCACGGAATGTCAAGAGTTAATCGGTTGAATTAGAATAGGTTAGCTAACAACTCGCTAGCTAAATCTCAATCAAAGCTACAACTCACAGACATCAATCGAGAATAGGAATCATTCAACTTAGAGATAGTAGAATATGAATATTAATCAGAGGATCTTTAGTGTAGAAATAAGGAATCCAACTCGGTTCCCTACTTCTTTGTCATCTATTCCTCTAATTGAATCAATAAACTAGAAGTAAATAAATACATCAACTAGATACAGTTAAATCTGACTTAATAAACTCCCTGTGAAGCTCGAAAGACTCTGGTTTAGCGTCATCTCCAAGGAAGCACAGCAGCTCCGCCTTGCATTGCTATCTGAACTCCGGCAGTAACCATCGGTACAGCAGCAGTAGTCATGTGGAAATGGAAGGAGAAGATGGAGATGATGAACTGCAGAACTTTCCTCCGGTTCTATTAACTAGAACAGAGGGAAGCTGCAGAAGAGAAATGGAGAAGGAGAAAGAGAGATGGTGTGTGCGAGATGAGATGGAATGTGCGAATGGTGAGAGAGCTGCGTATGAAGTGTCAGGTCCAGGTGATGAATCATATGGAATACTGTACAGATAGTTTGATATATAGGAGAGGTCTGAAATGCATGAGTGAGCCAATGGAGCTGTCCAGATGTCCTCCAGCTGCCAGCACATGATCTGGTATTCTGTTTACAGCACATGCTCCCCACTTGCTGTTAGCAACTTGCTCATTCTGTTCAGATGGGGTATGCTAATCTGTGAACAGTATCAGACGCGTGAACAGTGCTCAACTCAGGCATGATCTCCCACTTGCAGTTTGTTATCAGCCCTTATTTGCAGCCTGTTAAGTCCAGCTATGCAATTCGTCGCATGCTTAAATCACCTTCTGTCCAGTTGTCCCTTCTGCCATTCGCTGATTGATCTCTGCATTGAAGTTTGGTCGCGACTACAGGCACATCAGGTCGCGACCAATATTTACGGAGAGCGCTTCTTCTTTGCTGGTTGACGTATGGTCGCGACGGTGAACACCTAAGGTCGCGACGAAAGTCCAAAGGGAAGCTCCACTTTGCTGATTGATTGTTGTGTTGACCTGAAATGGACATTTAACAGACTGCCTATCCAATTAAGCACTAAAATCACATCATTCAAGTTCCCACTTGTCCAATTGCATATTATTAACTAATTTGCTCAATATGGTAGTAAATGTGGATAAGATTCAATAATAAACTCTCTTTTAAAATATTAAAAATCAGTACAAGTATGAGTGTATCAACTCCCCCACACTTGGCTTTTGCACTCCGAGCAAAATTATGGATCAACGATCCATATTCTCTGTTCAATGTCTGCGAGTTGTAGCTTTGGGTAAGATTTAGCTAGCGAGTTGTCAGCTAACATATTCTAATTCAACTAATTAACTTCTCATATTCTATGGATAATGAAGGTAAGCTGGAACACACTTGTCATTGATTCATTTCACCATCTTAATCAATTAAAATCAGAAACAATAGCATAGGATTTACATTCAGTTTTAGTTCAATCATCTCATTAACTTGTTCATTTGTGGCTCATTGGACTAATTAGGAGCTTAGCAATCCATTGAGGCTCCTTGTGAATCGACCTAGGTTAGCCTCCACTTACTATTGGTTAGCTTAGTTTCTTTGATAATTAGAAACGACAGTTATCAAAATGGCGCCGTTGCCGGGGAGCCTTACTTGTTAACGTTTCCTAAGCAATCTCCTGGGCCTCATAAACATAAAGAGTAGGTAGTTGTTTTAGTTTTTCCGTGAATTTTATGTTTCATATATGTTAAGCCACGACCATTTGGCTTCTTAGCCGCGACCTAAGTGCTCTGTGATTTCTCGTCACGACCGTATTCACATTGGGTCGCAACCAAAAATCAGTTTTCAACTCAGATTTGCTGTCTGTAACTTTTAGTCACGACCGGAGTATGGTAACTGTCGTTTTAATTATCAAACAAACTAAGCTAACTAATAGTAAAGCGGAGGCTAACCCAGGTCGGACCACGAGGAGCTACCGGATGTTAGAGTTCCTAATTAATCTATTGAGCCGCAATTTAACAAATTAGGCAGATGAGCTGTGTGTTGAACTAGAACTGAGCGCAAATTCTATGCTATTGTTTATGATTTATGTGTTCATAATGGCGAGATGAATGAATGATGACAAGTGTGTTCCCTCGGAGATTACCTTGCCTTCATTATCCACGGAATGTCAAGAGTTAATCGGTTGAATTAGAATAGGTTAGCTAACAACTCGCTAGCTAAATCTCAATCAAAGCTACAACTCACAGACATCAATCGAGAATAGGAACCATTCAACTTAGAGATAGTAGAATATGACTATTAATCAGAGGATCTTTAGTGTAGAAATAAGGAATCCAACTCGGTTCCCTACTTCTTTGTCATCTATTACTCTAATTGAATCAATAAACTAGAAGTAAATAAATACATCAACTAGATACAGTTAAATCTGACTTAATAAACTCCCTGTGAAGCTCGAAAGACTCTGGTTTAGCGTCATCTCCAAGGAAGCACAGCAGCTCCGCCTTGCATTGCTATCTGAACTCCGGCAGTAACCATCGGTACAGCAGCAGTAGTCATGTGGAAATGGAAGGAGAAGATGGAGATGATGAACTGCAGAACTTTCCTCCGGTTCTATTAACTAGAACAGAGGGAAGCTGCAGAAGAGAAATGGAGAAGGAGAAAGAGAGATGGTGTGTGCGAGATGAGATGGAATGTGCGAATGGTGAGAGAGCTGCGTATGAAGTGTCAGGTCCAGGTGATGAATCATATGGAATACTGTACAGATAGTTTGATATATAGGAGAGGTCTGAAATGCATGAGTGAGCCAATGGAGCTGTCCAGATGTCCTCCAGCTGCCAGCACATGATCTGGTATTCTGTTTACAGCACATGCTCCCCACTTGCTGTTAGCAACTTGCTCATTCTGTTCAGATGGGGTATGCTAATCTGTGAACAGTATCAGACGCGTGAACAGTGCTCAACTCAGGCATGATCTCCCACTTGCAGTTTGTTATCAGCCCTTATTTGCAGCCTGTTAAGTCCAGCTATGCAATTCGTCGCATGCTTAAATCACCTTCTGTCCAGTTGTCCCTTCTGCCATTCGCTGATTGATCTCTGCATTGAAGTTTGGTCGCGACTACAGGCACATCAGGTCGCGACCAATATTTACGGAGAGCGCTTCTTCTTTGCTGGTTGACGTATGGTCGCGACGGTGAACACCTAAGGTCGCGACGAAAGTCCAAAGGGAAGCTCCACTTTGCTGATTGATTGTTGTGTTGACCTGAAATGGACATTTAACAGACTGCCTATCCAATTAAGCACTAAAATCACATCATTCAAGTTCCCACTTGTCCAATTGCATATTATTAACTAATTTGCTCAATATGGTAGTAAATGTGGATAAGATTCAATAATAAACTCTCTTTTAAAATATTAAAAATCAGTACAAGTATGAGTTTATCAGCTCCCCCACACTTGGCTTTTGCACTCCGAGCAAAATTATGGATCAACGATCCATATTCTCTGTTCAATGTCTGCGAGTTGTAGCTTTGGGTAAGATTTAGCTAGCGAGTTGCCAGCTAACATATTCTAATTCAACTAATTAACTTCTCATATTCTATGGATAATGAAGGTAAGCTGGAACACACTTGTCATTGATTCATTTCACCATCTTAATCAATTAAAATCAGAAACAATAGCGTAGGATTTACATTCAGTTTTAGTTCAATCATCTCATTAACTTGTTCATTTGTGGCTCATTGGACTAATTAGGAGCTTAGCAATCCATTGAGGCTCCTTGTGAATCGACCTAGGTTAGCCTCCACTTACTATTGGTTAGCTTAGTTTCTTTGATAATTAGAAACGACAGTTATCAAAATGGCGCCGTTGCCGGGGAGCCTTACTTGTTAACGTTTCCTAAGCAATCTCCTGGGCCTCATAAACATAAAGAGTAGGTAGTTGTTTTAGTTTTTCCGTGAATTTTATGTTTCATATATGTTAAGCCACGACCATTTGGCTTCTTAGCCGCGACCTAAGTGCTCTGTGATTTCTCGTCACGACCGTATTCACATTGGGTCGCAACCGAAAATCAGTTTTCAACTCAGATTTGCTGTCTGTAACTTTTAGTCACGACCGGAGTATGGTAACTGTCGTTTTAATTATCAAACAAACTAAGCTAACTAATAGTAAAGCGGAGGCTAACCTAGGTCGGAGCACGAGGAGCTACCGGATGTTAGAGTTCCTAATTAATCTATTGAGCCGCAATTTAACAAATTAGGCAGATGAGCTGTGTGTTGAACTAGAACTGAGCGCAAATTCTATGCTATTGTTTATGATTTATGTGTTCATAATGGCGAGATGAATGAATGATGACAAGTGTGTTCCCTCGGAGATTACCTTGCCTTCATTATCCACGGAATGTCAAGAGTTAATCGGTTGAATTAGAATAGGTTAGCTAACAACTCGCTAGCTAAATCTCAATCAAAGCTACAACTCACAGACATCAATCGAGAATAGGAACCATTCAACTTAGAGATAGTAGAATATGACTATTAATCAGAGGATCTTTAGTGTAGAAATAAGGAATCCAACTCGGTTCCCTACTTCTTTGTCATCTATTACTCTAATTGAATCAATAAACTAGAAGTAAATAAATACATCAACTAGATACAGTTAAATCTGACTTAATAAACTCCCTGTGAAGCTCGAAAGACTCTGGTTTAGCGTCATCTCCAAGGAAGCACAGCAGCTCCGCCTTGCATTGCTATCTGAACTCCGGCAGTAACCATCGGTACAGCAGCAGTAGTCATGTGGAAATGGAAGGAGAAGATGGAGATGATGAACTGCAGAACTTTCCTCCGGTTCTATTAACTAGAACAGAGGGAAGCTGCAGAAGAGAAATGGAGAAGGAGAAAGAGAGATGGTGTGTGCGAGATGAGATGGAATGTGCGAATGGTGAGAGAGCTGCGTATGAAGTGTCAGGTCCAGGTGATGAATCATATGGAATACTGTACAGATAGTTTGATATATAGGAGAGGTCTGAAATGCATGAGTGAGCCAATGGAGCTGTCCAGATGTCCTCCAGCTGCCAGCACATGATCTGGTATTCTGTTTACAGCACATGCTCCCCACTTGCTGTTAGCAACTTGCTCATTCTGTTCAGATGGGGTATGCTAATCTGTGAACAGTATCAGACGCGTGAACAGTGCTCAACTCAGGCATGATCTCCCACTTGCAGTTTGTTATCAGCCCTTATTTGCAGCCTGTTAAGTCCAGCTATGCAATTCGTCGCATGCTTAAATCACCTTCTGTCCAGTTGTCCCTTCTGCCATTCGCTGATTGATCTCTGCATTGAAGTTTGGTCGCGACTACAGGCACATCAGGTCGCGACCAATATTTACGGAGAGCGCTTCTTCTTTGCTGGTTGACGTATGGTCGCGACGGTGAACACCTAAGGTCGCGACGAAAGTCCAAAGGGAAGCTCCACTTTGCTGATTGATTGTTGTGTTGACCTGAAATGGACATTTAACAGACTGCCTATCCAATTAAGCACTAAAATCACATCATTCAAGTTCCCACTTGTCCAATTGCATATTATTAACTAATTTGCTCAATATGGTAGTAAATGTGGATAAGATTCAATAATAAACTCTCTTTTAAAATATTAAAAATCAGTACAAGTATGAGTGTATCAACTCCCCCACACTTGGCTTTTGCACTCCGAGCAAAATTATGGATCAACGATCCATATTCTCTGTTCAATGTCTGCGAGTTGTAGCTTTGGGTAAGATTTAGCTAGCGAGTTGCCAGCTAACATATTCTAATTCAACTAATTAACTTCTCATATTCTATGGATAATGAAGGTAAGCTGGAACACACTTGTCATTGATTCATTTCACCATCTTAATCAATTAAAATCAGAAACAATAGCATAGGATTTACATTCAGTTTTAGTTCAATCATCTCATTAACTTGTTCATTTGTGGCTCATTGGACTAATTAGGAGCTTAGCAATCCATTGAGGCTCCTTGTGAATCGACCTAGGTTAGCCTCCACTTACTATTGGTTAGCTTAGTTTCTTTGATAATTAGAAACGACAGTTATCAAAATGGCGCCGTTGCCGGGGAGCCTTACTTGTTAACGTTTCCTAAGCAATCTCCTGGGCCTCATAAACATAAAGAGTAGGTAGTTGTTTTAGTTTTTCCGTGAATTTTATGTTTCATATATGTTAAGCCACGACCATTTGGCTTCTTAGCCGCGACCTAAGTGCTCTGTGATTTCTCGTCACGACCGTATTCACATTGGGTCGCAACCGAAAATCAGTTTTCAACTCAGATTTGCTGTCTGTAACTTTTAGTCACGACCGGAGTATGGTAACTGTCGTTTTAATTATCAAACAAACTAAGCTAACTAATAGTAAAGCGGAGGCTAACCTAGGTCGGATCACGAGGAGCTACCGGATGTTAGAGTTCCTAATTAATCTATTGAGCCGCAATTTAACAAATTAGGCAGATGAGCTGTGTGTTGAACTAGAACTGAGCGCAAATTCTATGCTATTGTTTATGATTTATGTGCTCATAATGGCGAGATGAATGAATGATGACAAGTGTGTTCCCTCGGAGATTACCTTGCCTTCATTATCCACGGAATGTCAAGAGTTAATCGGTTGAATTAGAATAGGTTAGCTAACAACTCGCTAGCTAAATCTCAATCAAAGCTACAACTCACAGACATCAATCGAGAATAGGAATCATTCAACTTAGAGATAGTAGAATATGACTATTAATCAGAGGATCTTTAGTGTAGAAATAAGGAATCCAACTCGGTTCCCTACTTCTTTGTCATCTATTACTCTAATTGAATCAATAAACTAGAAGTAAATAAATACATCAACTAGATACAGTTAAATCTGACTTAATAAACTCCCTGTGAAGCTCGAAAGACTCTGGTTTAGCGTCATCTCCAAGGAAGCACAGCAGCTCCGCCTTGCATTGCTATCTGAACTCCGGCAGTAACCATCGGTACAGCAGCAGTAGTCATGTGGAAATGGAAGGAGAAGATGGAGATGATGAACCGCAGAACTTTCCTCCGGTTCTATTAACTAGAACAGAGGGAAGCTGCAGAAGAGAAATGGAGAAGGAGAAAGAGAGATGGTGTGTGCGAGATGAGATGGAATGTGCGAATGGTGAGAGAGCTGCGTATGAAGTGTCAGGTCCAGGTGATGAATCATATGGAATACTGTACAGATAGTTTGATATATAGGAGAGGTCTGAAATGCATGAGTGAGCCAATGGAGCTGTCCAGATGTCCTCCAGCTGCCAGCACATGATCTGGTATTCTGTTTACAGCACATGCTCCCCACTTGCTGTTAGCAACTTGCTCATTCTGTTCAGATGGGGTATGCTAATCTGTGAACAGTATCAGACGCTTGAACAGTGCTCAACTCAGGCATGATCTCCCACTTGCAGTTTGTTATCAGCCCTTATTTGCAGCCTGTTAAGTCCAGCTATGCAATTCGTCGCATGCTTAAATCACCTTCTGTCCAGTTGTCCCTTCTGCCATTCGCTGATTGATCTCTGCATTGAAGTTTGGTCGCGACTACAGGCACATCAGGTCGCGACCAATATTTACGGAGAGCGCTTCTTCTTCGCTGGTTGACGTATGGTCGCGACGGTGAACACCTAAGGTCGCGACGAAAGTCCAAAGGGAAGCTCCACTTTGCTGATTGATTGTTGTGTTGACTGAAATGGACATTTAACAGACTGCCTATCCAATTAAGCACTAAAATCACATCATTCAAGTTCCCACTTGTCCAATTGCATATTATTAACTAATTTGCTCAATATGGTAGTAAATGTGGATAAGATTCAATAATAAACTCTCTTTTAAAATATTAAAAATCAGTACAAGTATGAGTTATCAACTCCCCCACACTTGGCTTTTGCACTCCGAGCAAAATTATGGATCAACGATCCATATTCTCTGTTCAATGTCTGCGAGTTGTAGCTTTGAGTAAGATTTAGCTAGCGAGTTGCCAGCTAACATATTCTAATTCAACTAATTAACTTCTCATATTCTATGGATAATGAAGGTAAGCTGGAACACACTTGTCATTGATTCATTTCACCATCTTAATCAATTAAAATCAGAAACAATAGCATAGGATTTACATTCAGTTTTAGTTCAATCATCTCATTAACTTGTTCATTTGTGGCTCATTGGACTAATTAGGAGCTTAGCAATCCATTGAGGCTCCTTGTGAATCGACCTAGGTTAGCCTCCACTTACTATTGGTTAGCTTAGTTTCTTTGATAATTAGAAACGACAGTTATCAAAATGGCGCCGTTGCCGGGGAGCCTTACTTGTTAACGTTTCCTAAGCAATCTCCTGGGCCTCATAAACATAAAGAGTAGGTAGTTGTTTTAGTTTTTCCGTGAATTTTATGTTTCATATATGTTAAGCCACGACCATTTGGCTTCTTAGCCGCGACCTAAGTGCTCTGTGATTTCTCGTCACGACCGTATTCACATTGGGTCGCAACCAAAAATCAGTTTTCAACTCAGATTTGCTGTCTGTAACTTTTAGTCACGACCGGAGTATGGTAACTGTCGTTTTAATTATCAAACAAACTAAGCTAACTAATAGTAAAGCGGAGGCTAACCCAGGTCGGACCACGAGGAGCTACCGGATGTTAGAGTTCCTAATTAATCTATTGAGCCGCAATTTAACAAATTAGGCAGATGAGCTGTGTGTTGAACTAGAACTGAGCGCAAATTCTATGCTATTGTTTATGATTTATGTGTTCATAATGGCGAGATGAATGAATGATGACAAGTGTGTTCCCTCGGAGATTACCTTGCCTTCATTATCCACGGAATGTCAAGAGTTAATCGGTTGAATTAGAATAGGTTAGCTAACAACTCGCTAGCTAAATCTCAATCAAAGCTACAACTCACAGACATCAATCGAGAATAGGAATCATTCAACTTAGAGATAGTAGAATATGAATATTAATCAGAGGATCTTTAGTGTAGAAATAAGGAATCCAACTCGGTTCCCTACTTCTTTGTCATCTATTCCTCTAATTGAATCAATAAACTAGAAGTAAATAAATACATCAACTAGATACAGTTAAATCTGACTTAATAAACTCCCTGTGAAGCTCGAAAGACTCTGGTTTAGCGTCATCTCCAAGGAAGCACAGCAGCTCCGCCTTGCATTGCTATCTGAACTCCGGCAGTAACCATCGGTACAGCAGCAGTAGTCATGTGGAAATGGAAGGAGAAGATGGAGATGATGAACCGCAGAACTTTCCTCCGGTTCTATTAACTAGAACAGAGGGAAGCTGCAGAAGAGAAATGGAGAAGGAGAAAGAGAGATGGTGTGTGCGAGATGAGATGGAATGTGCGAATGGTGAGAGAGCTGCGTATGAAGTGTCAGGTCCAGGTGATGAATCATATGGAATACTGTACAGATAGTTTGATATATAGGAGAGGTCTGAAATGCATGAGTGAGCCAATGGAGCTGTCCAGATGTCCTCCAGCTGCCAGCACATGATCTGGTATTCTGTTTACAGCACATGCTCCCCACTTGCTGTTAGCAACTTGCTCATTCTGTTCAGATGGGGTATGCTAATCTGTGAACAGTATCAGACGCTTGAACAGTGCTCAACTCAGGCATGATCTCCCACTTGCAGTTTGTTATCAGCCCTTATTTGCAGCCTGTTAAGTCCAGCTATGCAATTCGTCGCATGCTTAAATCACCTTCTGTCCAGTTGTCCCTTCTGCCATTCGCTGATTGATCTCTGCATTGAAGTTTGGTCGCGACTACAGGCACATCAGGTCGCGACCAATATTTACGGAGAGCGCTTCTTCTTCGCTGGTTGACGTATGGTCGCGACGGTGAACACCTAAGGTCGCGACGAAAGTCCAAAGGGAAGCTCCACTTTGCTGATTGATTGTTGTGTTGACTGAAATGGACATTTAACAGACTGCCTATCCAATTAAGCACTAAAATCACATCATTCAAGTTCCCACTTGTCCAATTGCATATTATTAACTAATTTGCTCAATATGGTAGTAAATGTGGATAAGATTCAATAATAAACTCTCTTTTAAAATATTAAAAATCAGTACAAGTATGAGTTATCAACTCCCCCACACTTGGCTTTTGCACTCCGAGCAAAATTATGGATCAACGATCCATATTCTCTGTTCAATGTCTGCGAGTTGTAGCTTTGAGTAAGATTTAGCTAGCGAGTTGCCAGCTAACATATTCTAATTCAACTAATTAACTTCTCATATTCTATGGATAATGAAGGTAAGCTGGAACACACTTGTCATTGATTCATTTCACCATCTTAATCAATTAAAATCAGAAACAATAGCATAGGATTTACATTCAGTTTTAGTTCAATCATCTCATTAACTTGTTCATTTGTGGCTCATTGGACTAATTAGGAGCTTAGCAATCCATTGAGGCTCCTTGTGAATCGACCTAGGTTAGCCTCCACTTACTATTGGTTAGCTTAGTTTCTTTGATAATTAGAAACGACAGTTATCAAAATGGCGCCGTTGCCGGGGAGCCTTACTTGTTAACGTTTCCTAAGCAATCTCCTGGGCCTCATAAACATAAAGAGTAGGTAGTTGTTTTAGTTTTTCCGTGAATTTTATGTTTCATATATGTTAAGCCACGACCATTTGGCTTCTTAGCCGCGACCTAAGTGCTCTGTGATTTCTCGTCACGACCGTATTCACATTGGGTCGCAACCAAAAATCAGTTTTCAACTCAGATTTGCTGTCTGTAACTTTTAGTCACGACCGGAGTATGGTAACTGTCGTTTTAATTATCAAACAAACTAAGCTAACTAATAGTAAAGCGGAGGCTAACCCAGGTCGGACCACGAGGAGCTACCGGATGTTAGAGTTCCTAATTAATCTATTGAGCCGCAATTTAACAAATTAGGCAGATGAGCTGTGTGTTGAACTAGAACTGAGCGCAAATTCTATGATATTGTTTATGATTTATGTGTTCATAATGGCGAGATGAATGAATGATGACAAGTGTGTTCCCTCGGAGATTACCTTGCCTTCATTATCCACGGAATGTCAAGAGTTAATCGGTTGAATTAGAATAGGTTAGCTAACAACTCGCTAGCTAAATCTCAATCAAAGCTACAACTCACAGACATCAATCGAGAATAGGAATCATTCAACTTAGAGATAGTAGAATATGAATATTAATCAGAGGATCTTTAGTGTAGAAATAAGGAATCCAACTCGGTTCCCTACTTCTTTGTCATCTATTCCTCTAATTGAATCAATAAACTAGAAGTAAATAAATACATCAACTAGATACAGTTAAATCTGACTTAATAAACTCCCTGTGAAGCTCGAAAGACTCTGGTTTAGCGTCATCTCCAAGGAAGCACAGCAGCTCCGCCTTGCATTGCTATCTGAACTCCGGCAGTAACCATCGGTACAGCAGCAGTAGTCATGTGGAAATGGAAGGAGAAGATGGAGATGATGAACCGCAGAACTTTCCTCCGGTTCTATTAACTAGAACAGAGGGAAGCTGCAGAAGAGAAATGGAGAAGGAGAAAGAGAGATGGTGTGTGCGAGATGAGATGGAATGTGCGAATGGTGAGAGAGCTGCGTATGAAGTGTCAGGTCCAGGTGATGAATCATATGGAATACTGTACAGATAGTTTGATATATAGGAGAGGTCTGAAATGCATGAGTGAGCCAATGGAGCTGTCCAGATGTCCTCCAGCTGCCAGCACATGATCTGGTATTCTGTTTACAGCACATGCTCCCCACTTGCTGTTAGCAACTTGCTCATTCTGTTCAGATGGGGTATGCTAATCTGTGAACAGTATCAGACGCTTGAACAGTGCTCAACTCAGGCATGATCTCCCACTTGCAGTTTGTTATCAGCCCTTATTTGCAGCCTGTTAAGTCCAGCTATGCAATTCGTCGCATGCTTAAATCACCTTCTGTCCAGTTGTCCCTTCTGCCATTCGCTGATTGATCTCTGCATTGAAGTTTGGTCGCGACTACAGGCACATCAGGTCGCGACCAATATTTACGGAGAGCGCTTCTTCTTCGCTGGTTGACGTATGGTCGCGACGGTGAACACCTAAGGTCGCGACGAAAGTCCAAAGGGAAGCTCCACTTTGCTGATTGATTGTTGTGTTGACTGAAATGGACATTTAACAGACTGCCTATCCAATTAAGCACTAAAATCACATCATTCAAGTTCCCACTTGTCCAATTGCATATTAGTAACTAATTTGCTCAATATGGTAGTAAATGTGGATAAGATTCAATAATAAACTCTCTTTTAAAATATTAAAAATCAGTACAAGTATGAGTTATCAACTCCCCCACACTTGGCTTTTGCACTCCGAGCAAAATTATGGATCAACGATCCATATTCTCTGTTCAATGTCTGCGGGTTGTAGCTTTGAGTAAGATTTAGCTAGCGAGTTGCCAGCTAACATATTCTAATTCAACTAATTAACTTCTCATATTCTATGGATAATGAAGGTAAGCTGGAACACACTTGTCATTGATTCATTTCACCATCTTAATCAATTAAAATCAGAAACAATAGCATAGGATTTACATTCAGTTTTAGTTCAATCATCTCATTAACTTGTTCATTTGTGGCTCATTGGACTAATTAGGAGCTTAGCAATCCATTGAGGCTCCTTGTGAATCGACCTAGGTTAGCCTCCACTTACTATTGGTTAGCTTAGTTTCTTTGATAATTAGAAACGACAGTTATCAAAATGGCGCCGTTGCCGGGGAGCCTTACTTGTTAACGTTTCCTGAGCAATCTCCTGGGCCTCATAAACATAAAGAGTAGGTAGTTGTTTTAGTTTTTCCGTGAATTTTATGTTTCATATATGTTAAGCCACGACCATTTGGCTTCTTAGCCGCGACCTAAGTGCTCTGTGATTTCTCGTCACGACCGTATTCACATTGGGTCGCAACCAAAAATCAGTTTTCAACTCAGATTTGCTGTGTGTAACTTTTAGTCACGACCGGAGTATGGTAACTGTCGTTTTAATTATCAAACAAACTAAGCTAACTAATAGTAAAGCGGAGGCTAGCCTAGGTCGGATCACGAGGAGCTACCGGATGTTAGAGTTCCTAATTAATCTATTGAGCCACAATTTAACAAATTAGGCAGATGAGCTGTGTGTTGAACTAGAACTGAGCGCAAATTCTATGCTATTGTTTATGATTTATGTGTTCATAATGGCGAGATGAATGAATGATGACAAGTGTGTTCCCTCGGAGATTACCTTGCCTTCATTATCCACGGAATGTCAAGAGTTAATCGGTTGAATTAGAATAGGTTAGCTAACAACTCGCTAGCTAAATCTCAATCAAAGCTACAACTCACAGACATCAATCGAGAATAGGAATCATTCAACTTAGAGATAGTAGAATATGAATATTAATCAGAGGATCTTTAGTGTAGAAATAAGGAATCCAACTCGGTTCCCTACTTCTTTGTCATCTATTACTCTAATTGAATCAATAAACTAGAATTAAATAAATACATCAACTAGATACAGTTAAATCTGACTTAATAAACTCCCTGTGAAGCTCGAAAGACTCTGGTTTAGCGTCATCTCCAAGGAAGCACAGCAGCTCCGCCTTGCATTGCTATCTGAACTCCGGCAGTAACCATCGGTACAGCAGCAGTAGTCATGTGGAAATGGAAGGAGAAGATGGAGATGATGAACCGCAGAACTTTCCTCCGGTTCTATTAACTAGAACAGAGGGAAGCTGCAGAAGAGAAATGGAGAAGGAGAAAGAGATATGGTGTGTGCGAGATGAGATGGAATGTGCGAATGGTGAGAGAGCTGCGTATGAAGTGTCAGGTCCAGGTGATGAATCATATGGAATACTGTACAGATAGTTTGATATATAGGAGAGGTCTGAAATGCATGAGTGAGCCAACGGAGCTGTCCAGATGTCCTCCAGCTGCCAGCACATGATCTGGTATTCTGTTTACAGCACATGCTCCCCACTTGCTGTTAGCAACTTGCTCATTCTGTTCAGATGGGGTATGCTAATCTGTGAACAGTATCAGACGCTTGAACAGTGCTCAACTCAGGCATGATCTCCCACTTGCAGTTTGTTATCAGCCCTTATTTGCAGCCTGTTAAGTCCAGCTATGCAATTCGTCGCATGCTTAAGTCACCTTCTGTCCAGTTGTCCCTTCTGCCATTCGCTGATTGATCTCTGCATTGAAGTTTGGTCGCGACTACAGGCACATCAGGTCGCGACCAATATTTACGGAGAGCGCTTCTTCTTTGCTGGTTGACGTATGGTCGCGACGGTGAACACCTAAGGTCGCGACGAAAGTCCAAAGGGAAGCTCCACTTTGCTGATTGATTGTTGTGTTGACCTGAAATGGACATTTAACAGACTGCCTATCCAATTAAGCACTAAAATCACATCATTCAAGTTCCCACTTGTCCAATTGCATATTATTAACTAATTTGCTCAATATGGTAGTAATGTGGATAAGATTCAATAATAAACTCTCTTTTAAAATATTAAAAATCAGTACAAGTATGAGTTTATCAACTCCCCCACACTTGGCTTTTGCACTCCGAGCAAAATTATGGATCAACGATCCATATTCTCTGTTCAATGTCTGCGGGTTGTAGCTTTGAGTAAGATTTAGCTAGCGAGTTGCCAGCTAACATATTCTAATTCAACTAATTAACTTCTCATATTCTATGGATAATGAAGGTAAGCTGAAACACACTTGTCATTGATTCATTTCACCATCTTAATCAATTAAAATCAGAAACAATAGCGTAGGATTTACATTCAGTTTTAGTTCAATCATCTCATTAACTTGTTCATTTGTGGCTCATTAGACTAATTAGGAGCTTAGCAATCCATTGAGGCTCCTTGTGAATCGACCTAGGTTAGCCTCCACTTACTATTGGTTAGCTTAGTTTCTTTGACAATTAGAAACGACAGTTATCAAAATGGCGCCGTTGCCGGGGAGCCTTACTTGTTAACGTTTCCTGAGCAATCTCCTGGGCCTCATAAACATAAAGAGCAGGTAGTTGTTTTAGTTTTTCCGTGAATTCTATGTTTTATATATGTTAAGCCACGACCATTTGGCTTCTTAGCCGCGACTAAAGTGCTCTGTGATTTCTCGTCACGACCGTATTCACATTGGGGCGCAACCAAAAATCAGTTTTCAACTCAGATTTGCTGTCTGTAACTTTTAGTCACGACCGGAGTATGGTAACTGTCGTTTTAATTATCAAACAAACTAAGCTAACTAATAGTAAAGCGGAGGCTAACCCAGGTCGGACCACGAGGAGCTACCGGATGTTAGAGTTCCTAATTAATCTATTGAGCCGCAATTTAACAAATTAGGCAGATGAGCTGTGTGTTGAACTAGAACTGAGCGCAAATTCTATGCTATTGTTTATGATTTATGTGTTCATAATGGCGAGATGAATGAATGATGACAAGTGTGTTCCCTCGGAGATTACCTTACCTTCATTATCCACGGATGTCAAGAGTTAATCGGTTGAATTAGAATAGGTTAGCTAACAACTCGCTAGCTAAATCTCAATCAAAGCTACAACTCACAGACATCAATCGAGAATAGGAATCATTCAACTTAGAGATAGTAGAATATGAATATTAATCAGAGGATCTTTAGTGTAGAAATAAGGAATCCAACTCGGTTCCCTACTTCTTTGTCATCTATTCCTCTAATTGAATCGATAAACTAGAAGTAAATAAATACATCAACTAGATACAGTTAAATCTGACTTAATAAACTCCCTGTGAGGCTCGAAAGACTCTGGTTTAGCGTCATCTCCAAGGAAGCACAGCAGCTCCGCCTTGCATTGCTATCTGAACTCCGGCAGTAACCATCGGTACAGCAGCAGTAGTCATGTGGAAATGGAAGGAGAAGATGGAGATGATGAACTGCAGAACTTTCCTCCGGTTCTATTAACTAGAACAGAGGGAAGCTGCAGAAGGGAAATGGAGAAGGAGAAAGAGAGATGGTGTGTGCGAGATGAGATGGAATGTGCGAGTGGTGAGAGAGCTGCGTATGAAGTGTCAGGTCCAGGTGATGAATCATATGGAATACTGTACAGATAGTTTGATATATAGGAGAGGTCTGAAATGCATGAGTGAGCCAACGGAGCTGTCCAGATGTCCTCCAGCTGCCAGCACATGATCTGGTATTCTGTTTACAGCACATGCTCCCCACTTGCTGTTAACAACTTGCTCATTCTGTTCAGATGGGGTATGCTAATCTGTGAACAGTATCAGACGCGTGAACAGTGCTCAACTCAGGCATGATCTCCCACTTGTAGTTTGTTATCAGCCCTTATTTGCAGCCTGTTAAGTCCAGCTATGCAATTCGTCGCATGCTTAAATCACCTTCTGTCCAGTTGTCCCTTCTGTCATTCGCTGATTGATCTCTGCATTGAAGTTTGGTCGCGACTACAGGCACATCAGGTCGCGACCAATATTTACGGAGAGCGCTTCTTCTTTGCTGGTTGACGTATGGTCGCGACGGTGAACACCTAAGGTCGCGACGAAAGTCCAAAGGGAAGCTCCACTTTGCTGATTGATTGTTGTGTTGACCTGAAATGGACATTTAACAGACTGCCTATCCAATTAAGCACTAAAATCACATCATTCAAGTTCCCACTTGTGCAATTGCATATTACTAACTAATTTGCTCAATATGGTAGTAAATGTGGATAAGATTCAATAATAAACTCTCTTTTAAAATATTAAAAATCAGTACAAGTATGAGTTATCAACTCCCCCACACTTGGCTTTTGCACTCCGAGCAAAATTATGGATCAACGATCCATATTCTCTGTTCAATGTCTGCGAGTTGTAGCTTTGAGTAAGATTTAGCTAGCGGGTTGCCAGCTAACATATTCTAATTCAACTAATTAACTTCTCATATTCTATGGATAATGAAGGTAAGCTGGAACACACTTGTCATTGATTCATTTCACCATCTTAATCAATTAAAATCAGAAACAATAGCGTAGGATTTACATTCAGTTTTAGTTCAATCATCTCATTAACTTGTTCATTTGTGGCTCATTAGACTAATTAGGAGCTTAGCAATCCATTGAGGCTCCTTGTGAATCGACCTAGGTTAGCCTCCACTTACTATTGGTTAGCTTAGTTTCTTTGACAATTAGAAACGACAGTTATCAAAATGGCGCCGTTGCCGGGGAGCCTTACTTGTTAACGTTTCCTGAGCAATCTCCTGGGCCTCATAAACATAAAGAGCAGGTAGTTGTTTTAGTTTTTCCGTGAATTCTATGTTTTATATATGTTAAGCCACGACCATTTGGCTTCTTAGCCGCGACTAAAGTGCTCTGTGATTTCTCGTCACGACCGTATTCACATTGGGGCGCAACCAAAAATCAGTTTTCAACTCAGATTTGCTGTCTGTAACTTTTAGTCACGACCGGAGTATGGTAACTGTCGTTTTAATTATCAAACAAACTAAGCTAACTAATAGTAAAGCGGAGGCTAACCCAGGTCGGACCACGAGGAGCTACCGGATGTTAGAGTTCCTAATTAATCTATTGAGCCGCAATTTAACAAATTAGGCAGATGAGCTGTGTGTTGAACTAGAACTGAGCGCAAATTCTATGCTATTGTTTATGATTTATGTGTTCATAATGGCGAGATGAATGAATGATGACAAGTGTGTTCCCTCGGAGATTACCTTACCTTCATTATCCACGGATGTCAAGAGTTAATCGGTTGAATTAGAATAGGTTAGCTAACAACTCGCTAGCTAAATCTCAATCAAAGCTACAACTCACAGACATCAATCGAGAATAGGAATCATTCAACTTAGAGATAGTAGAATATGAATATTAATCAGAGGATCTTTAGTGTAGAAATAAGGAATCCAACTCGGTTCCCTACTTCTTTGTCATCTATTCCTCTAATTGAATCGATAAACTAGAAGTAAATAAATACATCAACTAGATACAGTTAAATCTGACTTAATAAACTCCCTGTGAGGCTCGAAAGACTCTGGTTTAGCGTCATCTCCAAGGAAGCACAGCAGCTCCGCCTTGCATTGCTATCTGAACTCCGGCAGTAACCATCGGTACAGCAGCAGTAGTCATGTGGAAATGGAAGGAGAAGATGGAGATGATGAACTGCAGAACTTTCCTCCGGTTCTATTAACTAGAACAGAGGGAAGCTGCAGAAGGGAAATGGAGAAGGAGAAAGAGAGATGGTGTGTGCGAGATGAGATGGAATGTGCGAGTGGTGAGAGAGCTGCGTATGAAGTGTCAGGTCCAGGTGATGAATCATATGGAATACTGTACAGATAGTTTGATATATAGGAGAGGTCTGAAATGCATGAGTGAGCCAACGGAGCTGTCCAGATGTCCTCCAGCTGCCAGCACATGATCTGGTATTCTGTTTACAGCACATGCTCCCCACTTGCTGTTAACAACTTGCTCATTCTGTTCAGATGGGGTATGCTAATCTGTGAACAGTATCAGACGCGTGAACAGTGCTCAACTCAGGCATGATCTCCCACTTGTAGTTTGTTATCAGCCCTTATTTGCAGCCTGTTAAGTCCAGCTATGCAATTCGTCGCATGCTTAAATCACCTTCTGTCCAGTTGTCCCTTCTGTCATTCGCTGATTGATCTCTGCATTGAAGTTTGGTCGCGACTACAGGCACATCAGGTCGCGACCAATATTTACGGAGAGCGCTTCTTCTTTGCTGGTTGACGTATGGTCGCGACGGTGAACACCTAAGGTCGCGACGAAAGTCCAAAGGGAAGCTCCACTTTGCTGATTGATTGTTGTGTTGACCTGAAATGGACATTTAACAGACTGCCTATCCAATTAAGCACTAAAATCACATCATTCAAGTTCCCACTTGTGCAATTGCATATTACTAACTAATTTGCTCAATATGGTAGTAAATGTGGATAAGATTCAATAATAAACTCTCTTTTAAAATATTAAAAATCAGTACAAGTATGAGTTATCAACTCCCCCACACTTGGCTTTTGCACTCCGAGCAAAATTATGGATCAACGATCCATATTCTCTGTTCAATGTCTGCGAGTTGTAGCTTTGAGTAAGATTTAGCTAGCGGGTTGCCAGCTAACATATTCTAATTCAACTAATTAACTTCTCATATTCTATGGATAATGAAGGTAAGCTGGAACACACTTGTCATTGATTCATTTCACCATCTTAATCAATTAAAATCAGAAACAATAGCGTAGGATTTACATTCAGTTTTAGTTCAATCATCTCATTAACTTGTTCATTTGTGGCTCATTAGACTAATTAGGAGCTTAGCAATCCATTGAGGCTCCTTGTGAATCGACCTAGGTTAGCCTCCACTTACTATTGGTTAGCTTAGTTTCTTTGACAATTAGAAACGACAGTTATCAAAATGGCGCCGTTGCCGGGGAGCCTTACTTGTTAACGTTTCCTGAGCAATCTCCTGGGCCTCATAAACATAAAGAGCAGGTAGTTGTTTTAGTTTTTCCGTGAATTCTATGTTTTATATATGTTAAGCCACGACCATTTGGCTTCTTAGCCGCGACTAAAGTGCTCTGTGATTTCTCGTCACGACCGTATTCACATTGGGGCGCAACCAAAAATCAGTTTTCAACTCAGATTTGCTGTCTGTAACTTTTAGTCACGACCGGAGTATGGTAACTGTCGTTTTAATTATCAAACAAACTAAGCTAACTAATAGTAAAGCGGAGGCTAACCCAGGTCGGACCACGAGGAGCTACCGGATGTTAGAGTTCCTAATTAATCTATTGAGCCGCAATTTAACAAATTAGGCAGATGAGCTGTGTGTTGAACTAGAACTGAGCGCAAATTCTATGCTATTGTTTATGATTTATGTGTTCATAATGGCGAGATGAATGAATGATGACAAGTGTGTTCCCTCGGAGATTACCTTACCTTCATTATCCACGGATGTCAAGAGTTAATCGGTTGAATTAGAATAGGTTAGCTAACAACTCGCTAGCTAAATCTCAATCAAAGCTACAACTCACAGACATCAATCGAGAATAGGAATCATTCAACTTAGAGATAGTAGAATATGAATATTAATCAGAGGATCTTTAGTGTAGAAATAAGGAATCCAACTCGGTTCCCTACTTCTTTGTCATCTATTCCTCTAATTGAATCGATAAACTAGAAGTAAATAAATACATCAACTAGATACAGTTAAATCTGACTTAATAAACTCCCTGTGAGGCTCGAAAGACTCTGGTTTAGCGTCATCTCCAAGGAAGCACAGCAGCTCCGCCTTGCATTGCTATCTGAACTCCGGCAGTAACCATCGGTACAGCAGCAGTAGTCATGTGGAAATGGAAGGAGAAGATGGAGATGATGAACTGCAGAACTTTCCTCCGGTTCTATTAACTAGAACAGAGGGAAGCTGCAGAAGGGAAATGGAGAAGGAGAAAGAGAGATGGTGTGTGCGAGATGAGATGGAATGTGCGAGTGGTGAGAGAGCTGCGTATGAAGTGTCAGGTCCAGGTGATGAATCATATGGAATACTGTACAGATAGTTTGATATATAGGAGAGGTCTGAAATGCATGAGTGAGCCAACGGAGCTGTC
Source organism: Leucaena leucocephala (assembly GCA_037074615.1). Classification (NCBI taxonomy): domain Eukaryota; kingdom Viridiplantae; phylum Streptophyta; class Magnoliopsida; order Fabales; family Fabaceae; genus Leucaena; species Leucaena leucocephala. Next base: position 8,314,596 of record CM073545.1, read on the forward strand.
CAGATGTCCTCCAGCTGCCAGCACATGATCTGGTATTCTGTTTACAGCACATGCTCCCCACTTGCTGTTAACAACTTGCTCATTCTGTTCAGATGGGGTATGCTAATCTGTGAACAGTATCAGACGCGTGAACAGTGCTCAACTCAGGCATGATCTCCCACTTGTAGTTTGTTATCAGCCCTTATTTGCAGCCTGTTAAGTCCAGCTATGCAATTCGTCGCATGCTTAAATCACCTTCTGTCCAGTTGTCCCTTCTGTCATTCGCTGATTGATCTCTGCATTGAAGTTTGGTCGCGACTACAGGCACATCAGGTCGCGACCAATATTTACGGAGAGCGCTTCTTCTTTGCTGGTTGACGTATGGTCGCGACGGTGAACACCTAAGGTCGCGACGAAAGTCCAAAGGGAAGCTCCACTTTGCTGATTGATTGTTGTGTTGACCTGAAATGGACATTTAACAGACTGCCTATCCAATTAAGCACTAAAATCACATCATTCAAGTTCCCACTTGTGCAATTGCATATTACTAACTAATTTGCTCAATATGGTAGTAAATGTGGATAAGATTCAATAATAAACTCTCTTTTAAAATATTAAAAATCAGTACAAGTATGAGTTATCAACTCCCCCACACTTGGCTTTTGCACTCCGAGCAAAATTATGGATCAACGATCCATATTCTCTGTTCAATGTCTGCGAGTTGTAGCTTTGAGTAAGATTTAGCTAGCGGGTTGCCAGCTAACATATTCTAATTCAACTAATTAACTTCTCATATTCTATGGATAATGAAGGTAAGCTGGAACACACTTGTCATTGATTCATTTCACCATCTTAATCAATTAAAATCAGAAACAATAGCGTAGGATTTACATTCAGTTTTAGTTCAATCATCTCATTAACTTGTTCATTTGTGGCTCATTAGACTAATTAGGAGCTTAGCAATCCATTGAGGCTCCTTGTGAATCGACCTAGGTTAGCCTCCACTTACTATTGGTTAGCTTAGTTTCTTTGACAATTAGAAACGACAGTTATCAAAATGGCGCCGTTGCCGGGGAGCCTTACTTGTTAACGTTTCCTGAGCAATCTCCTGGGCCTCATAAACATAAAGAGCAGGTAGTTGTTTTAGTTTTTCCGTGAATTCTATGTTTTATATATGTTAAGCCACGACCATTTGGCTTCTTAGCCGCGACTAAAGTGCTCTGTGATTTCTCGTCACGACCGTATTCACATTGGGGCGCAACCAAAAATCAGTTTTCAACTCAGATTTGCTGTCTGTAACTTTTAGTCACGACCGGAGTATGGTAACTGTCGTTTTAATTATCAAACAAACTAAGCTAACTAATAGTAAAGCGGAGGCTAACCCAGGTCGGACCACGAGGAGCTACCGGATGTTAGAGTTCCTAATTAATCTATTGAGCCGCAATTTAACAAATTAGGCAGATGAGCTGTGTGTTGAACTAGAACTGAGCGCAAATTCTATGCTATTGTTTATGATTTATGTGTTCATAATGGCGAGATGAATGAATGATGACAAGTGTGTTCCCTCGGAGATTACCTTACCTTCATTATCCACGGATGTCAAGAGTTAATCGGTTGAATTAGAATAGGTTAGCTAACAACTCGCTAGCTAAATCTCAATCAAAGCTACAACTCACAGACATCAATCGAGAATAGGAATCATTCAACTTAGAGATAGTAGAATATGAATATTAATCAGAGGATCTTTAGTGTAGAAATAAGGAATCCAACTCGGTTCCCTACTTCTTTGTCATCTATTCCTCTAATTGAATCGATAAACTAGAAGTAAATAAATACATCAACTAGATACAGTTAAATCTGACTTAATAAACTCCCTGTGAGGCTCGAAAGACTCTGGTTTAGCGTCATCTCCAAGGAAGCACAGCAGCTCCGCCTTGCATTGCTATCTGAACTCCGGCAGTAACCATCGGTACAGCAGCAGTAGTCATGTGGAAATGGAAGGAGAAGATGGAGATGATGAACTGCAGAACTTTCCTCCGGTTCTATTAACTAGAACAGAGGGAAGCTGCAGAAGGGAAATGGAGAAGGAGAAAGAGAGATGGTGTGTGCGAGATGAGATGGAATGTGCGAGTGGTGAGAGAGCTGCGTATGAAGTGTCAGGTCCAGGTGATGAATCATATGGAATACTGTACAGATAGTTTGATATATAGGAGAGGTCTGAAATGCATGAGTGAGCCAACGGAGCTGTCCAGATGTCCTCCAGCTGCCAGCACATGATCTGGTATTCTGTTTACAGCACATGCTCCCCACTTGCTGTTAACAACTTGCTCATTCTGTTCAGATGGGGTATGCTAATCTGTGAACAGTATCAGACGCGTGAACAGTGCTCAACTCAGGCATGATCTCCCACTTGTAGTTTGTTATCAGCCCTTATTTGCAGCCTGTTAAGTCCAGCTATGCAATTCGTCGCATGCTTAAATCACCTTCTGTCCAGTTGTCCCTTCTGTCATTCGCTGATTGATCTCTGCATTGAAGTTTGGTCGCGACTACAGGCACATCAGGTCGCGACCAATATTTACGGAGAGCGCTTCTTCTTTGCTGGTTGACGTATGGTCGCGACGGTGAACACCTAAGGTCGCGACGAAAGTCCAAAGGGAAGCTCCACTTTGCTGATTGATTGTTGTGTTGACCTGAAATGGACATTTAACAGACTGCCTATCCAATTAAGCACTAAAATCACATCATTCAAGTTCCCACTTGTGCAATTGCATATTACTAACTAATTTGCTCAATATGGTAGTAAATGTGGATAAGATTCAATAATAAACTCTCTTTTAAAATATTAAAAATCAGTACAAGTATGAGTTATCAACTCCCCCACACTTGGCTTTTGCACTCCGAGCAAAATTATGGATCAACGATCCATATTCTCTGTTCAATGTCTGCGAGTTGTAGCTTTGAGTAAGATTTAGCTAGCGGGTTGCCAGCTAACATATTCTAATTCAACTAATTAACTTCTCATATTCTATGGATAATGAAGGTAAGCTGGAACACACTTGTCATTGATTCATTTCACCATCTTAATCAATTAAAATCAGAAACAATAGCGTAGGATTTACATTCAGTTTTAGTTCAATCATCTCATTAACTTGTTCATTTGTGGCTCATTAGACTAATTAGGAGCTTAGCAATCCATTGAGGCTCCTTGTGAATCGACCTAGGTTAGCCTCCACTTACTATTGGTTAGCTTAGTTTCTTTGACAATTAGAAACGACAGTTATCAAAATGGCGCCGTTGCCGGGGAGCCTTACTTGTTAACGTTTCCTGAGCAATCTCCTGGGCCTCATAAACATAAAGAGCAGGTAGTTGTTTTAGTTTTTCCGTGAATTCTATGTTTTATATATGTTAAGCCACGACCATTTGGCTTCTTAGCCGCGACTAAAGTGCTCTGTGATTTCTCGTCACGACCGTATTCACATTGGGGCGCAACCAAAAATCAGTTTTCAACTCAGATTTGCTGTCTGTAACTTTTAGTCACGACCGGAGTATGGTAACTGTCGTTTTAATTATCAAACAAACTAAGCTAACTAATAGTAAAGCGGAGGCTAACCCAGGTCGGACCACGAGGAGCTACCGGATGTTAGAGTTCCTAATTAATCTATTGAGCCGCAATTTAACAAATTAGGCAGATGAGCTGTGTGTTGAACTAGAACTGAGCGCAAATTCTATGCTATTGTTTATGATTTATGTGTTCATAATGGCGAGATGAATGAATGATGACAAGTGTGTTCCCTCGGAGATTACCTTACCTTCATTATCCACGGATGTCAAGAGTTAATCGGTTGAATTAGAATAGGTTAGCTAACAACTCGCTAGCTAAATCTCAATCAAAGCTACAACTCACAGACATCAATCGAGAATAGGAATCATTCAACTTAGAGATAGTAGAATATGAATATTAATCAGAGGATCTTTAGTGTAGAAATAAGGAATCCAACTCGGTTCCCTACTTCTTTGTCATCTATTCCTCTAATTGAATCGATAAACTAGAAGTAAATAAATACATCAACTAGATACAGTTAAATCTGACTTAATAAACTCCCTGTGAGGCTCGAAAGACTCTGGTTTAGCGTCATCTCCAAGGAAGCACAGCAGCTCCGCCTTGCATTGCTATCTGAACTCCGGCAGTAACCATCGGTACAGCAGCAGTAGTCATGTGGAAATGGAAGGAGAAGATGGAGATGATGAACTGCAGAACTTTCCTCCGGTTCTATTAACTAGAACAGAGGGAAGCTGCAGAAGGGAAATGGAGAAGGAGAAAGAGAGATGGTGTGTGCGAGATGAGATGGAATGTGCGAGTGGTGAGAGAGCTGCGTATGAAGTGTCAGGTCCAGGTGATGAATCATATGGAATACTGTACAGATAGTTTGATATATAGGAGAGGTCTGAAATGCATGAGTGAGCCAACGGAGCTGTCCAGATGTCCTCCAGCTGCCAGCACATGATCTGGTATTCTGTTTACAGCACATGCTCCCCACTTGCTGTTAACAACTTGCTCATTCTGTTCAGATGGGGTATGCTAATCTGTGAACAGTATCAGACGCGTGAACAGTGCTCAACTCAGGCATGATCTCCCACTTGTAGTTTGTTATCAGCCCTTATTTGCAGCCTGTTAAGTCCAGCTATGCAATTCGTCGCATGCTTAAATCACCTTCTGTCCAGTTGTCCCTTCTGTCATTCGCTGATTGATCTCTGCATTGAAGTTTGGTCGCGACTACAGGCACATCAGGTCGCGACCAATATTTACGGAGAGCGCTTCTTCTTTGCTGGTTGACGTATGGTCGCGACGGTGAACACCTAAGGTCGCGACGAAAGTCCAAAGGGAAGCTCCACTTTGCTGATTGATTGTTGTGTTGACCTGAAATGGACATTTAACAGACTGCCTATCCAATTAAGCACTAAAATCACATCATTCAAGTTCCCACTTGTGCAATTGCATATTACTAACTAATTTGCTCAATATGGTAGTAAATGTGGATAAGATTCAATAATAAACTCTCTTTTAAAATATTAAAAATCAGTACAAGTATGAGTTATCAACTCCCCCACACTTGGCTTTTGCACTCCGAGCAAAATTATGGATCAACGATCCATATTCTCTGTTCAATGTCTGCGAGTTGTAGCTTTGAGTAAGATTTAGCTAGCGGGTTGCCAGCTAACATATTCTAATTCAACTAATTAACTTCTCATATTCTATGGATAATGAAGGTAAGCTGGAACACACTTGTCATTGATTCATTTCACCATCTTAATCAATTAAAATCAGAAACAATAGCGTAGGATTTACATTCAGTTTTAGTTCAATCATCTCATTAACTTGTTCATTTGTGGCTCATTAGACTAATTAGGAGCTTAGCAATCCATTGAGGCTCCTTGTGAATCGACCTAGGTTAGCCTCCACTTACTATTGGTTAGCTTAGTTTCTTTGACAATTAGAAACGACAGTTATCAAAATGGCGCCGTTGCCGGGGAGCCTTACTTGTTAACGTTTCCTGAGCAATCTCCTGGGCCTCATAAACATAAAGAGCAGGTAGTTGTTTTAGTTTTTCCGTGAATTCTATGTTTTATATATGTTAAGCCACGACCATTTGGCTTCTTAGCCGCGACTAAAGTGCTCTGTGATTTCTCGTCACGACCGTATTCACATTGGGGCGCAACCAAAAATCAGTTTTCAACTCAGATTTGCTGTCTGTAACTTTTAGTCACGACCGGAGTATGGTAACTGTCGTTTTAATTATCAAACAAACTAAGCTAACTAATAGTAAAGCGGAGGCTAACCCAGGTCGGACCACGAGGAGCTACCGGATGTTAGAGTTCCTAATTAATCTATTGAGCCGCAATTTAACAAATTAGGCAGATGAGCTGTGTGTTGAACTAGAACTGAGCGCAAATTCTATGCTATTGTTTATGATTTATGTGTTCATAATGGCGAGATGAATGAATGATGACAAGTGTGTTCCCTCGGAGATTACCTTACCTTCATTATCCACGGATGTCAAGAGTTAATCGGTTGAATTAGAATAGGTTAGCTAACAACTCGCTAGCTAAATCTCAATCAAAGCTACAACTCACAGACATCAATCGAGAATAGGAATCATTCAACTTAGAGATAGTAGAATATGAATATTAATCAGAGGATCTTTAGTGTAGAAATAAGGAATCCAACTCGGTTCCCTACTTCTTTGTCATCTATTCCTCTAATTGAATCGATAAACTAGAAGTAAATAAATACATCAACTAGATACAGTTAAATCTGACTTAATAAACTCCCTGTGAGGCTCGAAAGACTCTGGTTTAGCGTCATCTCCAAGGAAGCACAGCAGCTCCGCCTTGCATTGCTATCTGAACTCCGGCAGTAACCATCGGTACAGCAGCAGTAGTCATGTGGAAATGGAAGGAGAAGATGGAGATGATGAACTGCAGAACTTTCCTCCGGTTCTATTAACTAGAACAGAGGGAAGCTGCAGAAGGGAAATGGAGAAGGAGAAAGAGAGATGGTGTGTGCGAGATGAGATGGAATGTGCGAGTGGTGAGAGAGCTGCGTATGAAGTGTCAGGTCCAGGTGATGAATCATATGGAATACTGTACAGATAGTTTGATATATAGGAGAGGTCTGAAATGCATGAGTGAGCCAACGGAGCTGTCCAGATGTCCTCCAGCTGCCAGCACATGATCTGGTATTCTGTTTACAGCACATGCTCCCCACTTGCTGTTAACAACTTGCTCATTCTGTTCAGATGGGGTATGCTAATCTGTGAACAGTATCAGACGCGTGAACAGTGCTCAACTCAGGCATGATCTCCCACTTGTAGTTTGTTATCAGCCCTTATTTGCAGCCTGTTAAGTCCAGCTATGCAATTCGTCGCATGCTTAAATCACCTTCTGTCCAGTTGTCCCTTCTGTCATTCGCTGATTGATCTCTGCATTGAAGTTTGGTCGCGACTACAGGCACATCAGGTCGCGACCAATATTTACGGAGAGCGCTTCTTCTTTGCTGGTTGACGTATGGTCGCGACGGTGAACACCTAAGGTCGCGACGAAAGTCCAAAGGGAAGCTCCACTTTGCTGATTGATTGTTGTGTTGACCTGAAATGGACATTTAACAGACTGCCTATCCAATTAAGCACTAAAATCACATCATTCAAGTTCCCACTTGTGCAATTGCATATTACTAACTAATTTGCTCAATATGGTAGTAAATGTGGATAAGATTCAATAATAAACTCTCTTTTAAAATATTAAAAATCAGTACAAGTATGAGTTATCAACTCCCCCACACTTGGCTTTTGCACTCCGAGCAAAATTATGGATCAACGATCCATATTCTCTGTTCAATGTCTGCGAGTTGTAGCTTTGAGTAAGATTTAGCTAGCGGGTTGCCAGCTAACATATTCTAATTCAACTAATTAACTTCTCATATTCTATGGATAATGAAGGTAAGCTGGAACACACTTGTCATTGATTCATTTCACCATCTTAATCAATTAAAATCAGAAACAATAGCGTAGGATTTACATTCAGTTTTAGTTCAATCATCTCATTAACTTGTTCATTTGTGGCTCATTAGACTAATTAGGAGCTTAGCAATCCATTGAGGCTCCTTGTGAATCGACCTAGGTTAGCCTCCACTTACTATTGGTTAGCTTAGTTTCTTTGACAATTAGAAACGACAGTTATCAAAATGGCGCCGTTGCCGGGGAGCCTTACTTGTTAACGTTTCCTGAGCAATCTCCTGGGCCTCATAAACATAAAGAGCAGGTAGTTGTTTTAGTTTTTCCGTGAATTCTATGTTTTATATATGTTAAGCCACGACCATTTGGCTTCTTAGCCGCGACTAAAGTGCTCTGTGATTTCTCGTCACGACCGTATTCACATTGGGGCGCAACCAAAAATCAGTTTTCAACTCAGATTTGCTGTCTGTAACTTTTAGTCACGACCGGAGTATGGTAACTGTCGTTTTAATTATCAAACAAACTAAGCTAACTAATAGTAAAGCGGAGGCTAACCCAGGTCGGACCACGAGGAGCTACCGGATGTTAGAGTTCCTAATTAATCTATTGAGCCGCAATTTAACAAATTAGGCAGATGAGCTGTGTGTTGAACTAGAACTGAGCGCAAATTCTATGCTATTGTTTATGATTTATGTGTTCATAATGGCGAGATGAATGAATGATGACAAGTGTGTTCCCTCGGAGATTACCTTACCTTCATTATCCACGGATGTCAAGAGTTAATCGGTTGAATTAGAATAGGTTAGCTAACAACTCGCTAGCTAAATCTCAATCAAAGCTACAACTCACAGACATCAATCGAGAATAGGAATCATTCAACTTAGAGATAGTAGAATATGAATATTAATCAGAGGATCTTTAGTGTAGAAATAAGGAATCCAACTCGGTTCCCTACTTCTTTGTCATCTATTCCTCTAATTGAATCGATAAACTAGAAGTAAATAAATACATCAACTAGATACAGTTAAATCTGACTTAATAAACTCCCTGTGAGGCTCGAAAGACTCTGGTTTAGCGTCATCTCCAAGGAAGCACAGCAGCTCCGCCTTGCATTGCTATCTGAACTCCGGCAGTAACCATCGGTACAGCAGCAGTAGTCATGTGGAAATGGAAGGAGAAGATGGAGATGATGAACTGCAGAACTTTCCTCCGGTTCTATTAACTAGAACAGAGGGAAGCTGCAGAAGGGAAATGGAGAAGGAGAAAGAGAGATGGTGTGTGCGAGATGAGATGGAATGTGCGAGTGGTGAGAGAGCTGCGTATGAAGTGTCAGGTCCAGGTGATGAATCATATGGAATACTGTACAGATAGTTTGATATATAGGAGAGGTCTGAAATGCATGAGTGAGCCAACGGAGCTGTCCAGATGTCCTCCAGCTGCCAGCACATGATCTGGTATTCTGTTTACAGCACATGCTCCCCACTTGCTGTTAACAACTTGCTCATTCTGTTCAGATGGGGTATGCTAATCTGTGAACAGTATCAGACGCGTGAACAGTGCTCAACTCAGGCATGATCTCCCACTTGTAGTTTGTTATCAGCCCTTATTTGCAGCCTGTTAAGTCCAGCTATGCAATTCGTCGCATGCTTAAATCACCTTCTGTCCAGTTGTCCCTTCTGTCATTCGCTGATTGATCTCTGCATTGAAGTTTGGTCGCGACTACAGGCACATCAGGTCGCGACCAATATTTACGGAGAGCGCTTCTTCTTTGCTGGTTGACGTATGGTCGCGACGGTGAACACCTAAGGTCGCGACGAAAGTCCAAAGGGAAGCTCCACTTTGCTGATTGATTGTTGTGTTGACCTGAAATGGACATTTAACAGACTGCCTATCCAATTAAGCACTAAAATCACATCATTCAAGTTCCCACTTGTGCAATTGCATATTACTAACTAATTTGCTCAATATGGTAGTAAATGTGGATAAGATTCAATAATAAACTCTCTTTTAAAATATTAAAAATCAGTACAAGTATGAGTTATCAACTCCCCCACACTTGGCTTTTGCACTCCGAGCAAAATTATGGATCAACGATCCATATTCTCTGTTCAATGTCTGCGAGTTGTAGCTTTGAGTAAGATTTAGCTAGCGGGTTGCCAGCTAACATATTCTAATTCAACTAATTAACTTCTCATATTCTATGGATAATGAAGGTAAGCTGGAACACACTTGTCATTGATTCATTTCACCATCTTAATCAATTAAAATCAGAAACAATAGCGTAGGATTTACATTCAGTTTTAGTTCAATCATCTCATTAACTTGTTCATTTGTGGCTCATTAGACTAATTAGGAGCTTAGCAATCCATTGAGGCTCCTTGTGAATCGACCTAGGTTAGCCTCCACTTACTATTGGTTAGCTTAGTTTCTTTGACAATTAGAAACGACAGTTATCAAAATGGCGCCGTTGCCGGGGAGCCTTACTTGTTAACGTTTCCTGAGCAATCTCCTGGGCCTCATAAACATAAAGAGCAGGTAGTTGTTTTAGTTTTTCCGTGAATTCTATGTTTTATATATGTTAAGCCACGACCATTTGGCTTCTTAGCCGCGACTAAAGTGCTCTGTGATTTCTCGTCACGACCGTATTCACATTGGGGCGCAACCAAAAATCAGTTTTCAACTCAGATTTGCTGTCTGTAACTTTTAGTCACGACCGGAGTATGGTAACTGTCGTTTTAATTATCAAACAAACTAAGCTAACTAATAGTAAAGCGGAGGCTAACCCAGGTCGGACCACGAGGAGCTACCGGATGTTAGAGTTCCTAATTAATCTATTGAGCCGCAATTTAACAAATTAGGCAGATGAGCTGTGTGTTGAACTAGAACTGAGCGCAAATTCTATGCTATTGTTTATGATTTATGTGTTCATAATGGCGAGATGAATGAATGATGACAAGTGTGTTCCCTCGGAGATTACCTTACCTTCATTATCCACGGATGTCAAGAGTTAATCGGTTGAATTAGAATAGGTTAGCTAACAACTCGCTAGCTAAATCTCAATCAAAGCTACAACTCACAGACATCAATCGAGAATAGGAATCATTCAACTTAGAGATAGTAGAATATGAATATTAATCAGAGGATCTTTAGTGTAGAAATAAGGAATCCAACTCGGTTCCCTACTTCTTTGTCATCTATTCCTCTAATTGAATCGATAAACTAGAAGTAAATAAATACATCAACTAGATACAGTTAAATCTGACTTAATAAACTCCCTGTGAGGCTCGAAAGACTCTGGTTTAGCGTCATCTCCAAGGAAGCACAGCAGCTCCGCCTTGCATTGCTATCTGAACTCCGGCAGTAACCATCGGTACAGCAGCAGTAGTCATGTGGAAATGGAAGGAGAAGATGGAGATGATGAACTGCAGAACTTTCCTCCGGTTCTATTAACTAGAACAGAGGGAAGCTGCAGAAGGGAAATGGAGAAGGAGAAAGAGAGATGGTGTGTGCGAGATGAGATGGAATGTGCGAGTGGTGAGAGAGCTGCGTATGAAGTGTCAGGTCCAGGTGATGAATCATATGGAATACTGTACAGATAGTTTGATATATAGGAGAGGTCTGAAATGCATGAGTGAGCCAACGGAGCTGTCCAGATGTCCTCCAGCTGCCAGCACATGATCTGGTATTCTGTTTACAGCACATGCTCCCCACTTGCTGTTAACAACTTGCTCATTCTGTTCAGATGGGGTATGCTAATCTGTGAACAGTATCAGACGCGTGAACAGTGCTCAACTCAGGCATGATCTCCCACTTGTAGTTTGTTATCAGCCCTTATTTGCAGCCTGTTAAGTCCAGCTATGCAATTCGTCGCATGCTTAAATCACCTTCTGTCCAGTTGTCCCTTCTGTCATTCGCTGATTGATCTCTGCATTGAAGTTTGGTCGCGACTACAGGCACATCAGGTCGCGACCAATATTTACGGAGAGCGCTTCTTCTTTGCTGGTTGACGTATGGTCGCGACGGTGAACACCTAAGGTCGCGACGAAAGTCCAAAGGGAAGCTCCACTTTGCTGATTGATTGTTGTGTTGACCTGAAATGGACATTTAACAGACTGCCTATCCAATTAAGCACTAAAATCACATCATTCAAGTTCCCACTTGTGCAATTGCATATTACTAACTAATTTGCTCAATATGGTAGTAAATGTGGATAAGATTCAATAATAAACTCTCTTTTAAAATATTAAAAATCAGTACAAGTATGAGTTATCAACTCCCCCACACTTGGCTTTTGCACTCCGAGCAAAATTATGGATCAACGATCCATATTCTCTGTTCAATGTCTGCGAGTTGTAGCTTTGAGTAAGATTTAGCTAGCGGGTTGCCAGCTAACATATTCTAATTCAACTAATTAACTTCTCATATTCTATGGATAATGAAGGTAAGCTGGAACACACTTGTCATTGATTCATTTCACCATCTTAATCAATTAAAATCAGAAACAATAGCGTAGGATTTACATTCAGTTTTAGTTCAATCATCTCATTAACTTGTTCATTTGTGGCTCATTAGACTAATTAGGAGCTTAGCAATCCATTGAGGCTCCTTGTGAATCGACCTAGGTTAGCCTCCACTTACTATTGGTTAGCTTAGTTTCTTTGACAATTAGAAACGACAGTTATCAAAATGGCGCCGTTGCCGGGGAGCCTTACTTGTTAACGTTTCCTGAGCAATCTCCTGGGCCTCATAAACATAAAGAGCAGGTAGTTGTTTTAGTTTTTCCGTGAATTCTATGTTTTATATATGTTAAGCCACGACCATTTGGCTTCTTAGCCGCGACTAAAGTGCTCTGTGATTTCTCGTCACGACCGTACTCACATTAGGGCGCAACCAAAAATCAGTTTTCAACTCAGATTTGCTGTCTGTAACTTTTAGTCACGACCGGAGTATGGTAACTGTCGTTTTAATTATCAAACAAACTAAGCTAACTAATAGTAAAGCGGAGGCTAACCCAGGTCGGACCACGAGGAGCTACCGGATGTTAGAGTTCCTAATTAATCTATTGAGCCGCAATTTAACAAATTAGGCAGATGAGCTGTGTGTTGAACTAGAACTGAGCGCAAATTCTATGCTATTGTTTATGATTTATGTGTTCATAATGGCGAGATGAATGAATGATGACAAGTGTGTTCCCTCGGAGATTACCTTACCTTCATTATCCACGGATGTCAAGAGTTAATCGGTTGAATTAGAATAGGTTAGCTAACAACTCGCTAGCTAAATCTCAATCAAAGCTACAACTCACAGACATCAATCGAGAATAGGAATCATTCAACTTAGAGATAGTAGAATATGAATATTAATCAGAGGATCTTTAGTGTAGAAATAAGGAATCCAACTCGGTTCCCTACTTCTTTGTCATCTATTCCTCTAATTGAATCGATAAACTAGAAGTAAATAAATACATCAACTAGATACAGTTAAATCTGACTTAATAAACTCCCTGTGAGGCTCGAAAGACTCTGGTTTAGCGTCATCTCCAAGGAAGCACAGCAGCTCCGCCTTGCATTGCTATCTGAACTCCGGCAGTAACCATCGGTACAGCAGCAGTAGTCATGTGGAAATGGAAGGAGAAGATGGAGATGATGAACTGCAGAACTTTCCTCCGGTTCTATTAACTAGAACAGAGGGAAGCTGCAGAAGGGAAATGGAGAAGGAGAAAGAGAGATGGTGTGTGCGAGATGAGATGGAATGTGCGAGTGGTGAGAGAGCTGCGTATGAAGTGTCAGGTCCAGGTGATGAATCATATGGAATACTGTACAGATAGTTTGATATATAGGAGAGGTCTGAAATGCATGAGTGAGCCAACGGAGCTGTCCAGATGTCCTCCAGCTGCCAGCACATGATCTGGTATTCTGTTTACAGCACATGCTCCCCACTTGCTGTTAACAACTTGCTCATTCTGTTCAGATGGGGTATGCTAATCTGTGAACAGTATCAGATGCGTGAACAGTGCTCAACTCAGGCATGATCTCCCACTTGTAGTTTGTTATCAGCCCTTATTTGCAGCCTGTTAAGTCCAGCTATGCAATTCGTCGCATGCTTAAATCACCTTCTGTCCAGTTGTCCCTTCTGTCATTCGCTGATTGATCTCTGCATTGAAGTTTGGTCGCGACTACAGGCACATCAGGTCGCGACCAATATTTACAGAGAACGCTTCTTCTTTGCTGGTTGACGTATGGTCGCGACGGTGAACACCTAAGGTCGCGACGAAAGTCCAAAGGGAAGCTCCACTTTGCTGATTGATTGTTGTGTTGACCTGAAATGGACATTTAACAGACTGCCTATCCAATTAAGCACTAAAATCACATCATTCAAGTTCCCACTTGTGCAATTGCATATTACTAACTAATTTGCTCAATATGGTAGTAAATGTGGATAAGATTCAATAATAAACTCTCTTTTAAAATATTAAAAATCAGTACAAGTATGAGTTATCAACTCCCCCACACTTGGCTTTTGCACTCCGAGCAAAATTATGGATCAACGATCCATATTCTCTGTTCAATGTCTGCGAGTTGTAGCTTTGAGTAAGATTTAGCTAGCGGGTTGCCAGCTAACATATTCTAATTCAACTAATTAACTTCTCATATTCTATGGATAATGAAGGTAAGCTGGAACACACTTGTCATTGATTCATTTCACCATCTTAATCAATTAAAATCAGAAACAATAGCGTAGGATTTACATTCAGTTTTAGTTCAATCATCTCATTAACTTGTTCATTTGTGGCTCATTAGACTAATTAGGAGCTTAGCAATCCATTGAGGCTCCTTGTGAATCGACCTAGGTTAGCCTCCACTTACTATTGGTTAGCTTAGTTTCTTTGACAATTAGAAACGACAGTTATCAAAATGGCGCCGTTGCCGGGGAGCCTTACTTGTTAACGTTTCCTGAGCAATCTCCTGGGCCTCATAAACATAAAGAGCAGGTAGTTGTTTTAGTTTTTCCGTGAATTCTATGTTTTATATATGTTAAGCCACGACCATTTGGCTTCTTAGCCGCGACTAAAGTGCTCTGTGATTTCTCGTCACGACCGTACTCACATTGGGGCGCAACCAAAAATCAGTTTTCAACTCAGATTTGCTGTCTGTAACTTTTAGTCACGACCGGAGTATGGTAACTGTCGTTTTAATTATCAAACAAACTAAGCTAACTAATAGTAAAGCGGAGGCTAACCCAGGTCGGACCACGAGGAGCTACCGGATGTTAGAGTTCCTAATTAATCTATTGATCCGCAATTTAACAAATTAGGCAGATGAGCTGTGTGTTGAACTAGAACTGAGCGCAAATTCTATGCTATTGTTTATGATTTATGTGTTCATAATGGCGAGATGAATGAATGATGACAAGTGTGTTCCCTCGGAGATTACCTTACCTTCATTATCCACGGATGTCAAGAGTTAATCGGTTGAATTAGAATAGGTTAGCTAACAACTCGCTAGCTAAATCTCAATCAAAGCTACAACTCACAGACATCAATCGAGAATAGGAATCATTCAACTTAGAGATAGTAGAATATGAATATTAATCAGAGGATCTTTAGTGTAGAAATAAGGAATCCAACTCGGTTCCCTACTTCTTTGTCATCTATTCCTCTAATTGAATCGATAAACTAGAAGTAAATAAATACATCAACTAGATACAGTTAAATCTGACTTAATAAACTCCCTGTGAGGCTCGAAAGACTCTGGTTTAGCGTCATCTCCAAGGAAGCACAGCAGCTCCGCCTTGCATTGCTATCTGAACTCCGGCAGTAACCATCGGTACAGCAGCAGTAGTCATGTGGAAATGGAAGGAGAAGATGGAGATGATGAACTGCAGAACTTTCCTCCGGTTCTATTAACTAGAACAGAGGGAAGCTGCAGAAGGGAAATGGAGAAGGAGAAAGAGAGATGGTGTGTGCGAGATGAGATGGAATGTGCGAGTGGTGAGAGAGCTGCGTATGAAGTGTCAGGTCCAGGTGATGAATCATATGGAATACTGTACAGATAGTTTGATATATAGGAGAGGTCTGAAATGCATGAGTGAGCCAACGGAGCTGTCCAGATGTCCTCCAGCTGCCAGCACATGATCTGGTATTCTGTTTACAGCACATGCTCCCCACTTGCTGTTAACAACTTGCTCATTCTGTTCAGATGGGGTATGCTAATCTGTGAACAGTATCAGACGCGTGAACAGTGCTCAACTCAGGCATGATCTCCCACTTGTAGTTTGTTATCAGCCCTTATTTGCAGCCTGTTAAGTCCAGCTATGCAATTCGTCGCATGCTTAAATCACCTTCTGTCCAGTTGTCCCTTCTGTCATTCGCTGATTGATCTCTGCATTGAAGTTTGGTCGCGACTACAGGCACATCAGGTCGCGACCAATATTTACGGAGAGCGCTTCTTCTTTGCTGGTTGACGTATGGTCGCGACGGTGAACACCTAAGGTCGCGACGAAAGTCCAAAGGGAAGCTCCACTTTGCTGATTGATTGTTGTGTTGACCTGAAATGGACATTTAACAGACTGCCTATCCAATTAAGCACTAAAATCACATCATTCAAGTTCCCACTTGTGCAATTGCATATTACTAACTAATTTGCTCAATATGGTAGTAAATGTGGATAAGATTCAATAATAAACTCTCTTTTAAAATATTAAAAATCAGTACAAGTATGAGTTATCAACTCCCCCACACTTGGCTTTTGCACTCCGAGCAAAATTATGGATCAACGATCCATATTCTCTGTTCAATGTCTGCGAGTTGTAGCTTTGAGTAAGATTTAGCTAGCGGGTTGCCAGCTAACATATTCTAATTCAACTAATTAACTTCTCATATTCTATGGATAATGAAGGTAAGCTGGAACACACTTGTCATTGATTCATTTCACCATCTTAATCAATTAAAATCAGAAACAATAGCGTAGGATTTACATTCAGTTTTAGTTCAATCATCTCATTAACTTGTTCATTTGTGGCTCATTAGACTAATTAGGAGCTTAGCAATCCATTGAGGCTCCTTGTGAATCGACCTAGGTTAGCCTCCACTTACTATTGGTTAGCTTAGTTTCTTTGACAATTAGAAACGACAGTTATCAAAATGGCGCCGTTGCCGGGGAGCCTTACTTGTTAACGTTTCCTGAGCAATCTCCTGGGCCTCATAAACATAAAGAGCAGGTAGTTGTTTTAGTTTTTCCGTGAATTCTATGTTTTATATATGTTAAGCCACGACCATTTGGCTTCTTAGCCGCGACTAAAGTGCTCTGTGATTTCTCGTCACGACCGTACTCACATTGGGGCGCAACCAAAAATCAGTTTTCAACTCAGATTTGCTGTCTGTAACTTTTAGTCACGACCGGAGTATGGTAACTGTCGTTTTAATTATCAAACAAACTAAGCTAACTAATAGTAAAGCGGAGGCTAACCCAGGTCGGACCACGAGGAGCTACCGGATGTTAGAGTTCCTAATTAATCTATTGAGCCGCAATTTAACAAATTAGGCAGATGAGCTGTGTGTTGAACTAGAACTGAGCGCAAATTCTATGCTATTGTTTATGATTTATGTGTTCATAATGGCGAGATGAATGAATGATGACAAGTGTGTTCCCTCGGAGATTACCTTACCTTCATTATCCACGGATGTCAAGAGTTAATCGGTTGAATTAGAATAGGTTAGCTAACAACTCGCTAGCTAAATCTCAATCAAAGCTACAACTCACAGACATCAATCGAGAATAGGAATCATTCAACTTAGAGATAGTAGAATATGAATATTAATCAGAGGATCTTTAGTGTAGAAATAAGGAATCCAACTCGGTTCCCTACTTCTTTGTCATCTATTCCTCTAATTGAATCGATAAACTAGAAGTAAATAAATACATCAACTAGATACAGTTAAATCTGACTTAATAAACTCCCTGTGAGGCTCGAAAGACTCTGGTTTAGCGTCATCTCCAAGGAAGCACAGCAGCTCCGCCTTGCATTGCTATCTGAACTCCGGCAGTAACCATCGGTACAGCAGCAGTAGTCATGTGGAAATGGAAGGAGAAGATGGAGATGATGAACTGCAGAACTTTCCTCCGGTTCTATTAACTAGAACAGAGGGAAGCTGCAGAAGGGAAATGGAGAAGGAGAAAGAGAGATGGTGTGTGCGAGATGAGATGGAATGTGCGAGTGGTGAGAGAGCTGCGTATGAAGTGTCAGGTCCAGGTGATGAATCATATGGAATACTGTACAGATAGTTTGATATATAGGAGAGGTCTGAAATGCATGAGTGAGCCAACGGAGCTGTCCAGATGTCCTCCAGCTGCCAGCACATGATCTGGTATTCTGTTTACAGCACATGCTCCCCACTTGCTGTTAACAACTTGCTCATTCTGTTCAGATGGGGTATGCTAATCTGTGAACAGTATCAGACGCGTGAACAGTGCTCAACTCAGGCATGATCTCCCACTTGTAGTTTGTTATCAGCCCTTATTTGCAGCCTGTTAAGTCCAGCTATGCAATTCGTCGCATGCTTAAATCACCTTCTGTCCAGTTGTCCCTTCTGTCATTCGCTGATTGATCTCTGCATTGAAGTTTGGTCGCGACTACAGGCACATCAGGTCGCGACCAATATTTACGGAGAGCGCTTCTTCTTTGCTGGTTGACGTATGGTCGCGACGGTGAACACCTAAGGTCGCGACGAAAGTCCAAAGGGAAGCTCCACTTTGCTGATTGATTGTTGTGTTGACCTGAAATGGACATTTAACAGACTGCCTATCCAATTAAGCACTAAAATCACATCATTCAAGTTCCCACTTGTGCAATTGCATATTACTAACTAATTTGCTCAATATGGTAGTAAATGTGGATAAGATTCAATAATAAACTCTCTTTTAAAATATTAAAAATCAGTACAAGTATGAGTTATCAACTCCCCCACACTTGGCTTTTGCACTCCGAGCAAAATTATGGATCAACGATCCATATTCTCTGTTCAATGTCTGCGAGTTGTAGCTTTGAGTAAGATTTAGCTAGCGGGTTGCCAGCTAACATATTCTAATTCAACTAATTAACTTCTCATATTCTATGGATAATGAAGGTAAGCTGGAACACACTTGTCATTGATTCATTTCACCATCTTAATCAATTAAAATCAGAAACAATAGCGTAGGATTTACATTCAGTTTTAGTTCAATCATCTCATTAACTTGTTCATTTGTGGCTCATTAGACTAATTAGGAGCTTAGCAATCCATTGAGGCTCCTTGTGAATCGACCTAGGTTAGCCTCCACTTACTATTGGTTAGCTTAGTTTCTTTGACAATTAGAAACGACAGTTATCAAAATGGCGCCGTTGCCGGGGAGCCTTACTTGTTAACGTTTCCTGAGCAATCTCCTGGGCCTCATAAACATAAAGAGCAGGTAGTTGTTTTAGTTTTTCCGTGAATTCTATGTTTTATATATGTTAAGCCACGACCATTTGGCTTCTTAGCCGCGACTAAAGTGCTCTGTGATTTCTCGTCACGACCGTACTCACATTGGGGCGCAACCAAAAATCAGTTTTCAACTCAGATTTGCTGTCTGTAACTTTTAGTCACGACCGGAGTATGGTAACTGTCGTTTTAATTATCAAACAAACTAAGCTAACTAATAGTAAAGCGGAGGCTAACCCAGGTCGGACCACGAGGAGCTACCGGATGTTAGAGTTCCTAATTAATCTATTGATCCGCAATTTAACAAATTAGGCAGATGAGCTGTGTGTTGAACTAGAACTGAGCGCAAATTCTATGCTATTGTTTATGATTTATGTGTTCATAATGGCGAGATGAATGAATGATGACAAGTGTGTTCCCTCGGAGATTACCTTACCTTCATTATCCACGGATGTCAAGAGTTAATCGGTTGAATTAGAATAGGTTAGCTAACAACTCGCTAGCTAAATCTCAATCAAAGCTACAACTCACAGACATCAATCGAGAATAGGAATCATTCAACTTAGAGATAGTAGAATATGAATATTAATCAGAGGATCTTTAGTGTAGAAATAAGGAATCCAACTCGGTTCCCTACTTCTTTGTCATCTATTCCTCTAATTGAATCGATAAACTAGAAGTAAATAAATACATCAACTAGATACAGTTAAATCTGACTTAATAAACTCCCTGTGAGGCTCGAAAGACTCTGGTTTAGCGTCATCTCCAAGGAAGCACAGCAGCTCCGCCTTGCATTGCTATCTGAACTCCGGCAGTAACCATCGGTACAGCAGCAGTAGTCATGTGGAAATGGAAGGAGAAGATGGAGATGATGAACTGCAGAACTTTCCTCCGGTTCTATTAACTAGAACAGAGGGAAGCTGCAGAAGGGAAATGGAGAAGGAGAAAGAGAGATGGTGTGTGCGAGATGAGATGGAATGTGCGAGTGGTGAGAGAGCTGCGTATGAAGTGTCAGGTCCAGGTGATGAATCATATGGAATACTGTACAGATAGTTTGATATATAGGAGAGGTCTGAAATGCATGAGTGAGCCAACGGAGCTGTCCAGATGTCC
Source organism: Leucaena leucocephala (assembly GCA_037074615.1). Lineage (NCBI taxonomy): Eukaryota > Viridiplantae > Streptophyta > Magnoliopsida > Fabales > Fabaceae > Leucaena > Leucaena leucocephala. The sequence goes on from CM073545.1 coordinate 8,334,657, forward strand.
TCCAGCTGCCAGCACATGATCTGGTATTCTGTTTACAGCACATGCTCCCCACTTGCTGTTAACAACTTGCTCATTCTGTTCAGATGGGGTATGCTAATCTGTGAACAGTATCAGACGCGTGAACAGTGCTCAACTCAGGCATGATCTCCCACTTGTAGTTTGTTATCAGCCCTTATTTGCAGCCTGTTAAGTCCAGCTATGCAATTCGTCGCATGCTTAAATCACCTTCTGTCCAGTTGTCCCTTCTGTCATTCGCTGATTGATCTCTGCATTGAAGTTTGGTCGCGACTACAGGCACATCAGGTCGCGACCAATATTTACAGAGAACGCTTCTTCTTTGCTGGTTGACGTATGGTCGCGACGGTGAACACCTAAGGTCGCGACGAAAGTCCAAAGGGAAGCTCCACTTTGCTGATTGATTGTTGTGTTGACCTGAAATGGACATTTAACAGACTGCCTATCCAATTAAGCACTAAAATCACATCATTCAAGTTCCCACTTGTGCAATTGCATATTACTAACTAATTTGCTCAATATGGTAGTAAATGTGGATAAGATTCAATAATAAACTCTCTTTTAAAATATTAAAAATCAGTACAAGTATGAGTTATCAACTCCCCCACACTTGGCTTTTGCACTCCGAGCAAAATTATGGATCAACGATCCATATTCTCTGTTCAATGTCTGCGAGTTGTAGCTTTGAGTAAGATTTAGCTAGCGGGTTGCCAGCTAACATATTCTAATTCAACTAATTAACTTCTCATATTCTATGGATAATGAAGGTAAGCTGGAACACACTTGTCATTGATTCATTTCACCATCTTAATCAATTAAAATCAGAAACAATAGCGTAGGATTTACATTCAGTTTTAGTTCAATCATCTCATTAACTTGTTCATTTGTGGCTCATTAGACTAATTAGGAGCTTAGCAATCCATTGAGGCTCCTTGTGAATCGACCTAGGTTAGCCTCCACTTACTATTGGTTAGCTTAGTTTCTTTGACAATTAGAAACGACAGTTATCAAAATGGCGCCGTTGCCGGGGAGCCTTACTTGTTAACGTTTCCTGAGCAATCTCCTGGGCCTCATAAACATAAAGAGCAGGTAGTTGTTTTAGTTTTTCCGTGAATTCTATGTTTTATATATGTTAAGCCACGACCATTTGGCTTCTTAGCCGCGACTAAAGTGCTCTGTGATTTCTCGTCACGACCGTACTCACATTGGGGCGCAACCAAAAATCAGTTTTCAACTCAGATTTGCTGTCTGTAACTTTTAGTCACGACCGGAGTATGGTAACTGTCGTTTTAATTATCAAACAAACTAAGCTAACTAATAGTAAAGCGGAGGCTAACCCAGGTCGGACCACGAGGAGCTACCGGATGTTAGAGTTCCTAATTAATCTATTGATCCGCAATTTAACAAATTAGGCAGATGAGCTGTGTGTTGAACTAGAACTGAGCGCAAATTCTATGCTATTGTTTATGATTTATGTGTTCATAATGGCGAGATGAATGAATGATGACAAGTGTGTTCCCTCGGAGATTACCTTACCTTCATTATCCACGGATGTCAAGAGTTAATCGGTTGAATTAGAATAGGTTAGCTAACAACTCGCTAGCTAAATCTCAATCAAAGCTACAACTCACAGACATCAATCGAGAATAGGAATCATTCAACTTAGAGATAGTAGAATATGAATATTAATCAGAGGATCTTTAGTGTAGAAATAAGGAATCCAACTCGGTTCCCTACTTCTTTGTCATCTATTCCTCTAATTGAATCGATAAACTAGAAGTAAATAAATACATCAACTAGATACAGTTAAATCTGACTTAATAAACTCCCTGTGAGGCTCGAAAGACTCTGGTTTAGCGTCATCTCCAAGGAAGCACAGCAGCTCCGCCTTGCATTGCTATCTGAACTCCGGCAGTAACCATCGGTACAGCAGCAGTAGTCATGTGGAAATGGAAGGAGAAGATGGAGATGATGAACTGCAGAACTTTCCTCCGGTTCTATTAACTAGAACAGAGGGAAGCTGCAGAAGGGAAATGGAGAAGGAGAAAGAGAGATGGTGTGTGCGAGATGAGATGGAATGTGCGAGTGGTGAGAGAGCTGCGTATGAAGTGTCAGGTCCAGGTGATGAATCATATGGAATACTGTACAGATAGTTTGATATATAGGAGAGGTCTGAAATGCATGAGTGAGCCAACGGAGCTGTCCAGATGTCCTCCAGCTGCCAGCACATGATCTGGTATTCTGTTTACAGCACATGCTCCCCACTTGCTGTTAACAACTTGCTCATTCTGTTCAGATGGGGTATGCTAATCTGTGAACAGTATCAGACGCGTGAACAGTGCTCAACTCAGGCATGATCTCCCACTTGTAGTTTGTTATCAGCCCTTATTTGCAGCCTGTTAAGTCCAGCTATGCAATTCGTCGCATGCTTAAATCACCTTCTGTCCAGTTGTCCCTTCTGTCATTCGCTGATTGATCTCTGCATTGAAGTTTGGTCGCGACTACAGGCACATCAGGTCGCGACCAATATTTACGGAGAGCGCTTCTTCTTTGCTGGTTGACGTATGGTCGCGACGGTGAACACCTAAGGTCGCGACGAAAGTCCAAAGGGAAGCTCCACTTTGCTGATTGATTGTTGTGTTGACCTGAAATGGACATTTAACAGACTGCCTATCCAATTAAGCACTAAAATCACATCATTCAAGTTCCCACTTGTGCAATTGCATATTACTAACTAATTTGCTCAATATGGTAGTAAATGTGGATAAGATTCAATAATAAACTCTCTTTTAAAATATTAAAAATCAGTACAAGTATGAGTTATCAACTCCCCCACACTTGGCTTTTGCACTCCGAGCAAAATTATGGATCAACGATCCATATTCTCTGTTCAATGTCTGCGAGTTGTAGCTTTGAGTAAGATTTAGCTAGCGGGTTGCCAGCTAACATATTCTAATTCAACTAATTAACTTCTCATATTCTATGGATAATGAAGGTAAGCTGGAACACACTTGTCATTGATTCATTTCACCATCTTAATCAATTAAAATCAGAAACAATAGCGTAGGATTTACATTCAGTTTTAGTTCAATCATCTCATTAACTTGTTCATTTGTGGCTCATTAGACTAATTAGGAGCTTAGCAATCCATTGAGGCTCCTTGTGAATCGACCTAGGTTAGCCTCCACTTACTATTGGTTAGCTTAGTTTCTTTGACAATTAGAAACGACAGTTATCAAAATGGCGCCGTTGCCGGGGAGCCTTACTTGTTAACGTTTCCTGAGCAATCTCCTGGGCCTCATAAACATAAAGAGCAGGTAGTTGTTTTAGTTTTTCCGTGAATTCTATGTTTTATATATGTTAAGCCACGACCATTTGGCTTCTTAGCCGCGACTAAAGTGCTCTGTGATTTCTCGTCACGACCGTACTCACATTGGGGCGCAACCAAAAATCAGTTTTCAACTCAGATTTGCTGTCTGTAACTTTTAGTCACGACCGGAGTATGGTAACTGTCGTTTTAATTATCAAACAAACTAAGCTAACTAATAGTAAAGCGGAGGCTAACCCAGGTCGGACCACGAGGAGCTACCGGATGTTAGAGTTCCTAATTAATCTATTGATCCGCAATTTAACAAATTAGGCAGATGAGCTGTGTGTTGAACTAGAACTGAGCGCAAATTCTATGCTATTGTTTATGATTTATGTGTTCATAATGGCGAGATGAATGAATGATGACAAGTGTGTTCCCTCGGAGATTACCTTACCTTCATTATCCACGGATGTCAAGAGTTAATCGGTTGAATTAGAATAGGTTAGCTAACAACTCGCTAGCTAAATCTCAATCAAAGCTACAACTCACAGACATCAATCGAGAATAGGAATCATTCAACTTAGAGATAGTAGAATATGAATATTAATCAGAGGATCTTTAGTGTAGAAATAAGGAATCCAACTCGGTTCCCTACTTCTTTGTCATCTATTCCTCTAATTGAATCGATAAACTAGAAGTAAATAAATACATCAACTAGATACAGTTAAATCTGACTTAATAAACTCCCTGTGAGGCTCGAAAGACTCTGGTTTAGCGTCATCTCCAAGGAAGCACAGCAGCTCCGCCTTGCATTGCTATCTGAACTCCGGCAGTAACCATCGGTACAGCAGCAGTAGTCATGTGGAAATGGAAGGAGAAGATGGAGATGATGAACTGCAGAACTTTCCTCCGGTTCTATTAACTAGAACAGAGGGAAGCTGCAGAAGGGAAATGGAGAAGGAGAAAGAGAGATGGTGTGTGCGAGATGAGATGGAATGTGCGAGTGGTGAGAGAGCTGCGTATGAAGTGTCAGGTCCAGGTGATGAATCATATGGAATACTGTACAGATAGTTTGATATATAGGAGAGGTCTGAAATGCATGAGTGAGCCAACGGAGCTGTCCAGATGTCCTCCAGCTGCCAGCACATGATCTGGTATTCTGTTTACAGCACATGCTCCCCACTTGCTGTTAACAACTTGCTCATTCTGTTCAGATGGGGTATGCTAATCTGTGAACAGTATCAGACGCGTGAACAGTGCTCAACTCAGGCATGATCTCCCACTTGTAGTTTGTTATCAGCCCTTATTTGCAGCCTGTTAAGTCCAGCTATGCAATTCGTCGCATGCTTAAATCACCTTCTGTCCAGTTGTCCCTTCTGTCATTCGCTGATTGATCTCTGCATTGAAGTTTGGTCGCGACTACAGGCACATCAGGTCGCGACCAATATTTACAGAGAACGCTTCTTCTTTGCTGGTTGACGTATGGTCGCGACGGTGAACACCTAAGGTCGCGACGAAAGTCCAAAGGGAAGCTCCACTTTGCTGATTGATTGTTGTGTTGACCTGAAATGGACATTTAACAGACTGCCTATCCAATTAAGCACTAAAATCACATCATTCAAGTTCCCACTTGTGCAATTGCATATTACTAACTAATTTGCTCAATATGGTAGTAAATGTGGATAAGATTCAATAATAAACTCTCTTTTAAAATATTAAAAATCAGTACAAGTATGAGTTATCAACTCCCCCACACTTGGCTTTTGCACTCCGAGCAAAATTATGGATCAACGATCCATATTCTCTGTTCAATGTCTGCGAGTTGTAGCTTTGAGTAAGATTTAGCTAGCGGGTTGCCAGCTAACATATTCTAATTCAACTAATTAACTTCTCATATTCTATGGATAATGAAGGTAAGCTGGAACACACTTGTCATTGATTCATTTCACCATCTTAATCAATTAAAATCAGAAACAATAGCGTAGGATTTACATTCAGTTTTAGTTCAATCATCTCATTAACTTGTTCATTTGTGGCTCATTAGACTAATTAGGAGCTTAGCAATCCATTGAGGCTCCTTGTGAATCGACCTAGGTTAGCCTCCACTTACTATTGGTTAGCTTAGTTTCTTTGACAATTAGAAACGACAGTTATCAAAATGGCGCCGTTGCCGGGGAGCCTTACTTGTTAACGTTTCCTGAGCAATCTCCTGGGCCTCATAAACATAAAGAGCAGGTAGTTGTTTTAGTTTTTCCGTGAATTCTATGTTTTATATATGTTAAGCCACGACCATTTGGCTTCTTAGCCGCGACTAAAGTGCTCTGTGATTTCTCGTCACGACCGTACTCACATTGGGGCGCAACCAAAAATCAGTTTTCAACTCAGATTTGCTGTCTGTAACTTTTAGTCACGACCGGAGTATGGTAACTGTCGTTTTAATTATCAAACAAACTAAGCTAACTAATAGTAAAGCGGAGGCTAACCCAGGTCGGACCACGAGGAGCTACCGGATGTTAGAGTTCCTAATTAATCTATTGATCCGCAATTTAACAAATTAGGCAGATGAGCTGTGTGTTGAACTAGAACTGAGCGCAAATTCTATGCTATTGTTTATGATTTATGTGTTCATAATGGCGAGATGAATGAATGATGACAAGTGTGTTCCCTCGGAGATTACCTTACCTTCATTATCCACGGATGTCAAGAGTTAATCGGTTGAATTAGAATAGGTTAGCTAACAACTCGCTAGCTAAATCTCAATCAAAGCTACAACTCACAGACATCAATCGAGAATAGGAATCATTCAACTTAGAGATAGTAGAATATGAATATTAATCAGAGGATCTTTAGTGTAGAAATAAGGAATCCAACTCGGTTCCCTACTTCTTTGTCATCTATTCCTCTAATTGAATCGATAAACTAGAAGTAAATAAATACATCAACTAGATACAGTTAAATCTGACTTAATAAACTCCCTGTGAGGCTCGAAAGACTCTGGTTTAGCGTCATCTCCAAGGAAGCACAGCAGCTCCGCCTTGCATTGCTATCTGAACTCCGGCAGTAACCATCGGTACAGCAGCAGTAGTCATGTGGAAATGGAAGGAGAAGATGGAGATGATGAACTGCAGAACTTTCCTCCGGTTCTATTAACTAGAACAGAGGGAAGCTGCAGAAGGGAAATGGAGAAGGAGAAAGAGAGATGGTGTGTGCGAGATGAGATGGAATGTGCGAGTGGTGAGAGAGCTGCGTATGAAGTGTCAGGTCCAGGTGATGAATCATATGGAATACTGTACAGATAGTTTGATATATAGGAGAGGTCTGAAATGCATGAGTGAGCCAACGGAGCTGTCCAGATGTCCTCCAGCTGCCAGCACATGATCTGGTATTCTGTTTACAGCACATGCTCCCCACTTGCTGTTAACAACTTGCTCATTCTGTTCAGATGGGGTATGCTAATCTGTGAACAGTATCAGACGCGTGAACAGTGCTCAACTCAGGCATGATCTCCCACTTGTAGTTTGTTATCAGCCCTTATTTGCAGCCTGTTAAGTCCAGCTATGCAATTCGTCGCATGCTTAAATCACCTTCTGTCCAGTTGTCCCTTCTGTCATTCGCTGATTGATCTCTGCATTGAAGTTTGGTCGCGACTACAGGCACATCAGGTCGCGACCAATATTTACGGAGAGCGCTTCTTCTTTGCTGGTTGACGTATGGTCGCGACGGTGAACACCTAAGGTCGCGACGAAAGTCCAAAGGGAAGCTCCACTTTGCTGATTGATTGTTGTGTTGACCTGAAATGGACATTTAACAGACTGCCTATCCAATTAAGCACTAAAATCACATCATTCAAGTTCCCACTTGTGCAATTGCATATTACTAACTAATTTGCTCAATATGGTAGTAAATGTGGATAAGATTCAATAATAAACTCTCTTTTAAAATATTAAAAATCAGTACAAGTATGAGTTATCAACTCCCCCACACTTGGCTTTTGCACTCCGAGCAAAATTATGGATCAACGATCCATATTCTCTGTTCAATGTCTGCGAGTTGTAGCTTTGAGTAAGATTTAGCTAGCGGGTTGCCAGCTAACATATTCTAATTCAACTAATTAACTTCTCATATTCTATGGATAATGAAGGTAAGCTGGAACACACTTGTCATTGATTCATTTCACCATCTTAATCAATTAAAATCAGAAACAATAGCGTAGGATTTACATTCAGTTTTAGTTCAATCATCTCATTAACTTGTTCATTTGTGGCTCATTAGACTAATTAGGAGCTTAGCAATCCATTGAGGCTCCTTGTGAATCGACCTAGGTTAGCCTCCACTTACTATTGGTTAGCTTAGTTTCTTTGACAATTAGAAACGACAGTTATCAAAATGGCGCCGTTGCCGGGGAGCCTTACTTGTTAACGTTTCCTGAGCAATCTCCTGGGCCTCATAAACATAAAGAGCAGGTAGTTGTTTTAGTTTTTCCGTGAATTCTATGTTTTATATATGTTAAGCCACGACCATTTGGCTTCTTAGCCGCGACTAAAGTGCTCTGTGATTTCTCGTCACGACCGTACTCACATTGGGGCGCAACCAAAAATCAGTTTTCAACTCAGATTTGCTGTCTGTAACTTTTAGTCACGACCGGAGTATGGTAACTGTCGTTTTAATTATCAAACAAACTAAGCTAACTAATAGTAAAGCGGAGGCTAACCCAGGTCGGACCACGAGGAGCTACCGGATGTTAGAGTTCCTAATTAATCTATTGATCCGCAATTTAACAAATTAGGCAGATGAGCTGTGTGTTGAACTAGAACTGAGCGCAAATTCTATGCTATTGTTTATGATTTATGTGTTCATAATGGCGAGATGAATGAATGATGACAAGTGTGTTCCCTCGGAGATTACCTTACCTTCATTATCCACGGATGTCAAGAGTTAATCGGTTGAATTAGAATAGGTTAGCTAACAACTCGCTAGCTAAATCTCAATCAAAGCTACAACTCACAGACATCAATCGAGAATAGGAATCATTCAACTTAGAGATAGTAGAATATGAATATTAATCAGAGGATCTTTAGTGTAGAAATAAGGAATCCAACTCGGTTCCCTACTTCTTTGTCATCTATTCCTCTAATTGAATCGATAAACTAGAAGTAAATAAATACATCAACTAGATACAGTTAAATCTGACTTAATAAACTCCCTGTGAGGCTCGAAAGACTCTGGTTTAGCGTCATCTCCAAGGAAGCACAGCAGCTCCGCCTTGCATTGCTATCTGAACTCCGGCAGTAACCATCGGTACAGCAGCAGTAGTCATGTGGAAATGGAAGGAGAAGATGGAGATGATGAACTGCAGAACTTTCCTCCGGTTCTATTAACTAGAACAGAGGGAAGCTGCAGAAGGGAAATGGAGAAGGAGAAAGAGAGATGGTGTGTGCGAGATGAGATGGAATGTGCGAGTGGTGAGAGAGCTGCGTATGAAGTGTCAGGTCCAGGTGATGAATCATATGGAATACTGTACAGATAGTTTGATATATAGGAGAGGTCTGAAATGCATGAGTGAGCCAACGGAGCTGTCCAGATGTCCTCCAGCTGCCAGCACATGATCTGGTATTCTGTTTACAGCACATGCTCCCCACTTGCTGTTAACAACTTGCTCATTCTGTTCAGATGGGGTATGCTAATCTGTGAACAGTATCAGACGCGTGAACAGTGCTCAACTCAGGCATGATCTCCCACTTGTAGTTTGTTATCAGCCCTTATTTGCAGCCTGTTAAGTCCAGCTATGCAATTCGTCGCATGCTTAAATCACCTTCTGTCCAGTTGTCCCTTCTGTCATTCGCTGATTGATCTCTGCATTGAAGTTTGGTCGCGACTACAGGCACATCAGGTCGCGACCAATATTTACGGAGAGCGCTTCTTCTTTGCTGGTTGACGTATGGTCGCGACGGTGAACACCTAAGGTCGCGACGAAAGTCCAAAGGGAAGCTCCACTTTGCTGATTGATTGTTGTGTTGACCTGAAATGGACATTTAACAGACTGCCTATCCAATTAAGCACTAAAATCACATCATTCAAGTTCCCACTTGTGCAATTGCATATTACTAACTAATTTGCTCAATATGGTAGTAAATGTGGATAAGATTCAATAATAAACTCTCTTTTAAAATATTAAAAATCAGTACAAGTATGAGTTATCAACTCCCCCACACTTGGCTTTTGCACTCCGAGCAAAATTATGGATCAACGATCCATATTCTCTGTTCAATGTCTGCGAGTTGTAGCTTTGAGTAAGATTTAGCTAGCGGGTTGCCAGCTAACATATTCTAATTCAACTAATTAACTTCTCATATTCTATGGATAATGAAGGTAAGCTGGAACACACTTGTCATTGATTCATTTCACCATCTTAATCAATTAAAATCGGAAACAATAGCGTAGGATTTACATTCAGTTTTAGTTCAATCATCTCATTAACTTGTTCATTTGTGGCTCATTAGACTAATTAGGAGCTTAGCAATCCATTGAGGCTCCTTGTGAATCGACCTAGGTTAGCCTCCACTTACTATTGGTTAGCTTAGTTTCTTTGACAATTAGAAACGACAGTTATCAAAATGGCGCCGTTGCCGGGGAGCCTTACTTGTTAACGTTTCCTGAGCAATCTCCTGGGCCTCATAAACATAAAGAGCAGGTAGTTGTTTTAGTTTTTCCGTGAATTCTATGTTTTATATATGTTAAGCCACGACCATTTGGCTTCTTAGCCGCGACTAAAGTGCTCTGTGATTTCTCGTCACGACCGTACTCACATTGGGGCGCAACCAAAAATCAGTTTTCAACTCAGATTTGCTGTCTGTAACTTTTAGTCACGACCGGAGTATGGTAACTGTCGTTTTAATTATCAAACAAACTAAGCTAACTAATAGTAAAGCGGAGGCTAACCCAGGTCGGACCACGAGGAGCTACCGGATGTTAGAGTTCCTAATTAATCTATTGAGCCGCAATTTAACAAATTAGGCAGATGAGCTGTGTGTTGAACTAGAACTGAGCGCAAATTCTATGCTATTGTTTATGATTTATGTGTTCATAATGGCGAGATGAATGAATGATGACAAGTGTGTTCCCTCGGAGATTACCTTACCTTCATTATCCACGGATGTCAAGAGTTAATCGGTTGAATTAGAATAGGTTAGCTAACAACTCGCTAGCTAAATCTCAATCAAAGCTACAACTCACAGACATCAATCGAGAATAGGAATCATTCAACTTAGAGATAGTAGAATATGAATATTAATCAGAGGATCTTTAGTGTAGAAATAAGGAATCCAACTCGGTTCCCTACTTCTTTGTCATCTATTCCTCTAATTGAATCGATAAACTAGAAGTAAATAAATACATCAACTAGATACAGTTAAATCTGACTTAATAAACTCCCTGTGAGGCTCGAAAGACTCTGGTTTAGCGTCATCTCCAAGGAAGCACAGCAGCTCCGCCTTGCATTGCTATCTGAACTCCGGCAGTAACCATCGGTACAGCAGCAGTAGTCATGTGGAAATGGAAGGAGAAGATGGAGATGATGAACTGCAGAACTTTCCTCCGGTTCTATTAACTAGAACAGAGGGAAGCTGCAGAAGGGAAATGGAGAAGGAGAAAGAGAGATGGTGTGTGCGAGATGAGATGGAATGTGCGAGTGGTGAGAGAGCTGCGTATGAAGTGTCAGGTCCAGGTGATGAATCATATGGAATACTGTACAGATAGTTTGATATATAGGAGAGGTCTGAAATGCATGAGTGAGCCAACGGAGCTGTCCAGATGTCCTCCAGCTGCCAGCACATGATCTGGTATTCTGTTTACAGCACATGCTCCCCACTTGCTGTTAACAACTTGCTCATTCTGTTCAGATGGGGTATGCTAATCTGTGAACAGTATCAGACGCGTGAACAGTGCTCAACTCAGGCATGATCTCCCACTTGTAGTTTGTTATCAGCCCTTATTTGCAGCCTGTTAAGTCCAGCTATGCAATTCGTCGCATGCTTAAATCACCTTCTGTCCAGTTGTCCCTTCTGTCATTCGCTGATTGATCTCTGCATTGAAGTTTGGTCGCGACTACAGGCACATCAGGTCGCGACCAATATTTACAGAGAACGCTTCTTCTTTGCTGGTTGACGTATGGTCGCGACGGTGAACACCTAAGGTCGCGACGAAAGTCCAAAGGGAAGCTCCACTTTGCTGATTGATTGTTGTGTTGACCTGAAATGGACATTTAACAGACTGCCTATCCAATTAAGCACTAAAATCACATCATTCAAGTTCCCACTTGTGCAATTGCATATTACTAACTAATTTGCTCAATATGGTAGTAAATGTGGATAAGATTCAATAATAAACTCTCTTTTAAAATATTAAAAATCAGTACAAGTATGAGTTATCAACTCCCCCACACTTGGCTTTTGCACTCCGAGCAAAATTATGGATCAACGATCCATATTCTCTGTTCAATGTCTGCGAGTTGTAGCTTTGAGTAAGATTTAGCTAGCGGGTTGCCAGCTAACATATTCTAATTCAACTAATTAACTTCTCATATTCTATGGATAATGAAGGTAAGCTGGAACACACTTGTCATTGATTCATTTCACCATCTTAATCAATTAAAATCAGAAACAATAGCGTAGGATTTACATTCAGTTTTAGTTCAATCATCTCATTAACTTGTTCATTTGTGGCTCATTAGACTAATTAGGAGCTTAGCAATCCATTGAGGCTCCTTGTGAATCGACCTAGGTTAGCCTCCACTTACTATTGGTTAGCTTAGTTTCTTTGACAATTAGAAACGACAGTTATCAAAATGGCGCCGTTGCCGGGGAGCCTTACTTGTTAACGTTTCCTGAGCAATCTCCTGGGCCTCATAAACATAAAGAGCAGGTAGTTGTTTTAGTTTTTCCGTGAATTCTATGTTTTATATATGTTAAGCCACGACCATTTGGCTTCTTAGCCGCGACTAAAGTGCTCTGTGATTTCTCGTCACGACCGTACTCACATTGGGGCGCAACCAAAAATCAGTTTTCAACTCAGATTTGCTGTCTGTAACTTTTAGTCACGACCGGAGTATGGTAACTGTCGTTTTAATTATCAAACAAACTAAGCTAACTAATAGTAAAGCGGAGGCTAACCCAGGTCGGACCACGAGGAGCTACCGGATGTTAGAGTTCCTAATTAATCTATTGAGCCGCAATTTAACAAATTAGGCAGATGAGCTGTGTGTTGAACTAGAACTGAGCGCAAATTCTATGCTATTGTTTATGATTTATGTGTTCATAATGGCGAGATGAATGAATGATGACAAGTGTGTTCCCTCGGAGATTACCTTACCTTCATTATCCACGGATGTCAAGAGTTAATCGGTTGAATTAGAATAGGTTAGCTAACAACTCGCTAGCTAAATCTCAATCAAAGCTACAACTCACAGACATCAATCGAGAATAGGAATCATTCAACTTAGAGATAGTAGAATATGAATATTAATCAGAGGATCTTTAGTGTAGAAATAAGGAATCCAACTCGGTTCCCTACTTCTTTGTCATCTATTCCTCTAATTGAATCGATAAACTAGAAGTAAATAAATACATCAACTAGATACAGTTAAATCTGACTTAATAAACTCCCTGTGAGGCTCGAAAGACTCTGGTTTAGCGTCATCTCCAAGGAAGCACAGCAGCTCTGCCTTGCATTGCTATCTGAACTCCGGCAGTAACCATCGGTACAGCAGCAGTAGTCATGTGGAAATGGAAGGAGAAGATGGAGATGATGAACTGCAGAACTTTCCTCCGGTTCTATTAACTAGAACAGAGGGAAGCTGCAGAAGGGAAATGGAGAAGGAGAAAGAGAGATGGTGTGTGCGAGATGAGATGGAATGTGCGAGTGGTGAGAGAGCTGCGTATGAAGTGTCAGGTCCAGGTGATGAATCATATGGAATACTGTACAGATAGTTTGATATATAGGAGAGGTCTGAAATGCATGAGTGAGCCAACGGAGCTGTCCAGATGTCCTCCAGCTGCCAGCACATGATCTGGTATTCTGTTTACAGCACATGCTCCCCACTTGCTGTTAACAACTTGCTCATTCTGTTCAGATGGGGTATGCTAATCTGTGAACAGTATCAGACGCGTGAACAGTGCTCAACTCAGGCATGATCTCCCACTTGTAGTTTGTTATCAGCCCTTATTTGCAGCCTGTTAAGTCCAGCTATGCAATTCGTCGCATGCTTAAATCACCTTCTGTCCAGTTGTCCCTTCTGTCATTCGCTGATTGATCTCTGCATTGAAGTTTGGTCGCGACTACAGGCACATCAGGTCGCGACCAATATTTACAGAGAACGCTTCTTCTTTGCTGGTTGACGTATGGTCGCGACGGTGAACACCTAAGGTCGCGACGAAAGTCCAAAGGGAAGCTCCACTTTGCTGATTGATTGTTGTGTTGACCTGAAATGGACATTTAACAGACTGCCTATCCAATTAAGCACTAAAATCACATCATTCAAGTTCCCACTTGTGCAATTGCATATTACTAACTAATTTGCTCAATATGGTAGTAAATGTGGATAAGATTCAATAATAAACTCTCTTTTAAAATATTAAAAATCAGTACAAGTATGAGTTATCAACTCCCCCACACTTGGCTTTTGCACTCCGAGCAAAATTATGGATCAACGATCCATATTCTCTGTTCAATGTCTGCGAGTTGTAGCTTTGAGTAAGATTTAGCTAGCGGGTTGCCAGCTAACATATTCTAATTCAACTAATTAACTTCTCATATTCTATGGATAATGAAGGTAAGCTGGAACACACTTGTCATTGATTCATTTCACCATCTTAATCAATTAAAATCAGAAACAATAGCGTAGGATTTACATTCAGTTTTAGTTCAATCATCTCATTAACTTGTTCATTTGTGGCTCATTAGACTAATTAGGAGCTTAGCAATCCATTGAGGCTCCTTGTGAATCGACCTAGGTTAGCCTCCACTTACTATTGGTTAGCTTAGTTTCTTTGACAATTAGAAACGACAGTTATCAAAATGGCGCCGTTGCCGGGGAGCCTTACTTGTTAACGTTTCCTGAGCAATCTCCTGGGCCTCATAAACATAAAGAGCAGGTAGTTGTTTTAGTTTTTCCGTGAATTCTATGTTTTATATATGTTAAGCCACGACCATTTGGCTTCTTAGCCGCGACTAAAGTGCTCTGTGATTTCTCGTCACGACCGTACTCACATTGGGGCGCAACCAAAAATCAGTTTTCAACTCAGATTTGCTGTCTGTAACTTTTAGTCACGACCGGAGTATGGTAACTGTCGTTTTAATTATCAAACAAACTAAGCTAACTAATAGTAAAGCGGAGGCTAACCCAGGTCGGACCACGAGGAGCTACCGGATGTTAGAGTTCCTAATTAATCTATTGAGCCGCAATTTAACAAATTAGGCAGATGAGCTGTGTGTTGAACTAGAACTGAGCGCAAATTCTATGCTATTGTTTATGATTTATGTGTTCATAATGGCGAGATGAATGAATGATGACAAGTGTGTTCCCTCGGAGATTACCTTACCTTCATTATCCACGGAATGTCAAGAGTTAATCGGTTGAATTAGAATAGGTTAGCTAACAACTCGCTAGCTAAATCTCAATCAAAGCTACAACTCACAGACATCAATCGAGAATAGGAATCATTCAACTTAGAGATAGTAGAATATGAATATTAATCAGAGGATCTTTAGTGTAGAAATAAGGAATCCAACTCGGTTCCCTACTTCTTTGTCATCTATTCCTCTAATTGAATCGATAAACTAGAAGTAAATAAATACATCAACTAGATACAGTTAAATCTGACTTAATAAACTCCCTGTGAGGCTCGAAAGACTCTGGTTTAGCGTCATCTCCAAGGAAGCACAGCAGCTCCGCCTTGCATTGCTATCTGAACTCCGGCAGTAACCATCGGTACAGCAGCAGTAGTCATGTGGAAATGGAAGGAGAAGATGGAGATGATGAACTGCAGAACTTTCCTCCGGTTCTATTAACTAGAACAGAGGGAAGCTGCAGAAGGGAAATGGAGAAGGAGAAAGAGAGATGGTGTGTGCGAGATGAGATGGAATGTGCGAGTGGTGAGAGAGCTGCGTATGAAGTGTCAGGTCCAGGTGATGAATCATATGGAATACTGTACAGATAGTTTGATATATAGGAGAGGTCTGAAATGCATGAGTGAGCCAACGGAGCTGTCCAGATGTCCTCCAGCTGCCAGCACATGATCTGGTATTCTGTTTACAGCACATGCTCCCCACTTGCTGTTAACAACTTGCTCATTCTGTTCAGATGGGGTATGCTAATCTGTGAACAGTATCAGACGCGTGAACAGTGCTCAACTCAGGCATGATCTCCCACTTGTAGTTTGTTATCAGCCCTTATTTGCAGCCTGTTAAGTCCAGCTATGCAATTCGTCGCATGCTTAAATCACCTTCTGTCCAGTTGTCCCTTCTGTCATTCGCTGATTGATCTCTGCATTGAAGTTTGGTCGCGACTACAGGCACATCAGGTCGCGACCAATATTTACAGAGAACGCTTCTTCTTTGCTGGTTGACGTATGGTCGCGACGGTGAACACCTAAGGTCGCGACGAAAGTCCAAAGGGAAGCTCCACTTTGCTGATTGATTGTTGTGTTGACCTGAAATGGACATTTAACAGACTGCCTATCCAATTAAGCACTAAAATCACATCATTCAAGTTCCCACTTGTGCAATTGCATATTACTAACTAATTTGCTCAATATGGTAGTAAATGTGGATAAGATTCAATAATAAACTCTCTTTTAAAATATTAAAAATCAGTACAAGTATGAGTTATCAACTCCCCCACACTTGGCTTTTGCACTCCGAGCAAAATTATGGATCAACGATCCATATTCTCTGTTCAATGTCTGCGAGTTGTAGCTTTGAGTAAGATTTAGCTAGCGGGTTGCCAGCTAACATATTCTAATTCAACTAATTAACTTCTCATATTCTATGGATAATGAAGGTAAGCTGGAACACACTTGTCATTGATTCATTTCACCATCTTAATCAATTAAAATCAGAAACAATAGCGTAGGATTTACATTCAGTTTTAGTTCAATCATCTCATTAACTTGTTCATTTGTGGCTCATTAGACTAATTAGGAGCTTAGCAATCCATTGAGGCTCCTTGTGAATCGACCTAGGTTAGCCTCCACTTACTATTGGTTAGCTTAGTTTCTTTGACAATTAGAAACGACAGTTATCAAAATGGCGCCGTTGCCGGGGAGCCTTACTTGTTAACGTTTCCTGAGCAATCTCCTGGGCCTCATAAACATAAAGAGCAGGTAGTTGTTTTAGTTTTTCCGTGAATTCTATGTTTTATATATGTTAAGCCACGACCATTTGGCTTCTTAGCCGCGACTAAAGTGCTCTGTGATTTCTCGTCACGACCGTACTCACATTGGGGCGCAACCAAAAATCAGTTTTCAACTCAGATTTGCTGTCTGTAACTTTTAGTCACGACCGGAGTATGGTAACTGTCGTTTTAATTATCAAACAAACTAAGCTAACTAATAGTAAAGCGGAGGCTAACCCAGGTCGGACCACGAGGAGCTACCGGATGTTAGAGTTCCTAATTAATCTATTGAGCCGCAATTTAACAAATTAGGCAGATGAGCTGTGTGTTGAACTAGAACTGAGCGCAAATTCTATGCTATTGTTTATGATTTATGTGTTCATAATGGCGAGATGAATGAATGATGACAAGTGTGTTCCCTCGGAGATTACCTTACCTTCATTATCCACGGAATGTCAAGAGTTAATCGGTTGAATTAGAATAGGTTAGCTAACAACTCGCTAGCTAAATCTCAATCAAAGCTACAACTCACAGACATCAATCGAGAATAGGAATCATTCAACTTAGAGATAGTAGAATATGAATATTAATCAGAGGATCTTTAGTGTAGAAATAAGGAATCCAACTCGGTTCCCTACTTCTTTGTCATCTATTCCTCTAATTGAATCGATAAACTAGAAGTAAATAAATACATCAACTAGATACAGTTAAATCTGACTTAATAAACTCCCTGTGAGGCTCGAAAGACTCTGGTTTAGCGTCATCTCCAAGGAAGCACAGCAGCTCCGCCTTGCATTGCTATCTGAACTCCGGCAGTAACCATCGGTACAGCAGCAGTAGTCATGTGGAAATGGAAGGAGAAGATGGAGATGATGAACTGCAGAACTTTCCTCCGGTTCTATTAACTAGAACAGAGGGAAGCTGCAGAAGGGAAATGGAGAAGGAGAAAGAGAGATGGTGTGTGCGAGATGAGATGGAATGTGCGAGTGGTGAGAGAGCTGCGTATGAAGTGTCAGGTCCAGGTGATGAATCATATGGAATACTGTACAGATAGTTTGATATATAGGAGAGGTCTGAAATGCATGAGTGAGCCAACGGAGCTGTCCAGATGTCCTCCAGCTGCCAGCACATGATCTGGTATTCTGTTTACAGCACATGCTCCCCACTTGCTGTTAACAACTTGCTCATTCTGTTCAGATGGGGTATGCTAATCTGTGAACAGTATCAGACGCGTGAACAGTGCTCAACTCAGGCATGATCTCCCACTTGTAGTTTGTTATCAGCCCTTATTTGCAGCCTGTTAAGTCCAGCTATGCAATTCGTCGCATGCTTAAATCACCTTCTGTCCAGTTGTCCCTTCTGTCATTCGCTGATTGATCTCTGCATTGAAGTTTGGTCGCGACTACAGGCACATCAGGTCGCGACCAATATTTACAGAGAACGCTTCTTCTTTGCTGGTTGACGTATGGTCGCGACGGTGAACACCTAAGGTCGCGACGAAAGTCCAAAGGGAAGCTCCACTTTGCTGATTGATTGTTGTGTTGACCTGAAATGGACATTTAACAGACTGCCTATCCAATTAAGCACTAAAATCACATCATTCAAGTTCCCACTTGTGCAATTGCATATTACTAACTAATTTGCTCAATATGGTAGTAAATGTGGATAAGATTCAATAATAAACTCTCTTTTAAAATATTAAAAATCAGTACAAGTATGAGTTATCAACTCCCCCACACTTGGCTTTTGCACTCCGAGCAAAATTATGGATCAACGATCCATATTCTCTGTTCAATGTCTGCGAGTTGTAGCTTTGAGTAAGATTTAGCTAGCGGGTTGCCAGCTAACATATTCTAATTCAACTAATTAACTTCTCATATTCTATGGATAATGAAGGTAAGCTGGAACACACTTGTCATTGATTCATTTCACCATCTTAATCAATTAAAATCAGAAACAATAGCGTAGGATTTACATTCAGTTTTAGTTCAATCATCTCATTAACTTGTTCATTTGTGGCTCATTAGACTAATTAGGAGCTTAGCAATCCATTGAGGCTCCTTGTGAATCGACCTAGGTTAGCCTCCACTTACTATTGGTTAGCTTAGTTTCTTTGACAATTAGAAACGACAGTTATCAAAATGGCGCCGTTGCCGGGGAGCCTTACTTGTTAACGTTTCCTGAGCAATCTCCTGGGCCTCATAAACATAAAGAGCAGGTAGTTGTTTTAGTTTTTCCGTGAATTCTATGTTTTATATATGTTAAGCCACGACCATTTGGCTTCTTAGCCGCGACTAAAGTGCTCTGTGATTTCTCGTCACGACCGTACTCACATTGGGGCGCAACCAAAAATCAGTTTTCAACTCAGATTTGCTGTCTGTAACTTTTAGTCACGACCGGAGTATGGTAACTGTCGTTTTAATTATCAAACAAACTAAGCTAACTAATAGTAAAGCGGAGGCTAACCCAGGTCGGACCACGAGGAGCTACCGGATGTTAGAGTTCCTAATTAATCTATTGAGCCGCAATTTAACAAATTAGGCAGATGAGCTGTGTGTTGAACTAGAACTGAGCGCAAATTCTATGCTATTGTTTATGATTTATGTGTTCATAATGGCGAGATGAATGAATGATGACAAGTGTGTTCCCTCGGAGATTACCTTACCTTCATTATCCACGGAATGTCAAGAGTTAATCGGTTGAATTAGAATAGGTTAGCTAACAACTCGCTAGCTAAATCTCAATCAAAGCTACAACTCACAGACATCAATCGAGAATAGGAATCATTCAACTTAGAGATAGTAGAATATGAATATTAATCAGAGGATCTTTAGTGTAGAAATAAGGAATCCAACTCGGTTCCCTACTTCTTTGTCATCTATTCCTCTAATTGAATCGATAAACTAGAAGTAAATAAATACATCAACTAGATACAGTTAAATCTGACTTAATAAACTCCCTGTGAGGCTCGAAAGACTCTGGTTTAGCGTCATCTCCAAGGAAGCACAGCAGCTCCGCCTTGCATTGCTATCTGAACTCCGGCAGTAACCATCGGTACAGCAGCAGTAGTCATGTGGAAATGGAAGGAGAAGATGGAGATGATGAACTGCAGAACTTTCCTCCGGTTCTATTAACTAGAACAGAGGGAAGCTGCAGAAGGGAAATGGAGAAGGAGAAAGAGAGATGGTGTGTGCGAGATGAGATGGAATGTGCGAGTGGTGAGAGAGCTGCGTATGAAGTGTCAGGTCCAGGTGATGAATCATATGGAATACTGTACAGATAGTTTGATATATAGGAGAGGTCTGAAATGCATGAGTGAGCCAACGGAGCTGTCCAGATGTCCTCCAGCTGCCAGCACATGATCTGGTATTCTGTTTACAGCACATGCTCCCCACTTGCTGTTAACAACTTGCTCATTCTGTTCAGATGGGGTATGCTAATCTGTGAACAGTATCAGACGCGTGAACAGTGCTCAACTCAGGCATGATCTCCCACTTGTAGTTTGTTATCAGCCCTTATTTGCAGCCTGTTAAGTCCAGCTATGCAATTCGTCGCATGCTTAAATCACCTTCTGTCCAGTTGTCCCTTCTGTCATTCGCTGATTGATCTCTGCATTGAAGTTTGGTCGCGACTACAGGCACATCAGGTCGCGACCAATATTTACAGAGAACGCTTCTTCTTTGCTGGTTGACGTATGGTCGCGACGGTGAACACCTAAGGTCGCGACGAAAGTCCAAAGGGAAGCTCCACTTTGCTGATTGATTGTTGTGTTGACCTGAAATGGACATTTAACAGACTGCCTATCCAATTAAGCACTAAAATCACATCATTCAAGTTCCCACTTGTGCAATTGCATATTACTAACTAATTTGCTCAATATGGTAGTAAATGTGGATAAGATTCAATAATAAACTCTCTTTTAAAATATTAAAAATCAGTACAAGTATGAGTTATCAACTCCCCCACACTTGGCTTTTGCACTCCGAGCAAAATTATGGATCAACGATCCATATTCTCTGTTCAATGTCTGCGAGTTGTAGCTTTGAGTAAGATTTAGCTAGCGGGTTGCCAGCTAACATATTCTAATTCAACTAATTAACTTCTCATATTCTATGGATAATGAAGGTAAGCTGGAACACACTTGTCATTGATTCATTTCACCATCTTAATCAATTAAAATCAGAAACAATAGCGTAGGATTTACATTCAGTTTTAGTTCAATCATCTCATTAACTTGTTCATTTGTGGCTCATTAGACTAATTAGGAGCTTAGCAATCCATTGAGGCTCCTTGTGAATCGACCTAGGTTAGCCTCCACTTACTATTGGTTAGCTTAGTTTCTTTGACAATTAGAAACGACAGTTATCAAAATGGCGCCGTTGCCGGGGAGCCTTACTTGTTAACGTTTCCTGAGCAATCTCCTGGGCCTCATAAACATAAAGAGCAGGTAGTTGTTTTAGTTTTTCCGTGAATTCTATGTTTTATATATGTTAAGCCACGACCATTTGGCTTCTTAGCCGCGACTAAAGTGCTCTGTGATTTCTCGTCACGACCGTACTCACATTGGGGCGCAACCAAAAATCAGTTTTCAACTCAGATTTGCTGTCTGTAACTTTTAGTCACGACCGGAGTATGGTAACTGTCGTTTTAATTATCAAACAAACTAAGCTAACTAATAGTAAAGCGGAGGCTAACCCAGGTCGGACCACGAGGAGCTACCGGATGTTAGAGTTCCTAATTAATCTATTGAGCCGCAATTTAACAAATTAGGCAGATGAGCTGTGTGTTGAACTAGAACTGAGCGCAAATTCTATGCTATTGTTTATGATTTATGTGTTCATAATGGCGAGATGAATGAATGATGACAAGTGTGTTCCCTCGGAGATTACCTTACCTTCATTATCCACGGAATGTCAAGAGTTAATCGGTTGAATTAGAATAGGTTAGCTAACAACTCGCTCGCTAAATCTCAATCAAAGCTACAACTCACAGACATCAATCGAGAATAGGAATCATTCAACTTAGAGATAGTAGAATATGAATATTAATCAGAGGATCTTTAGTGTAGAAATAAGGAATCCAACTCGGTTCCCTACTTCTTTGTCATCTATTCCTCTAATTGAATCGATAAACTAGAAGTAAATAAATACATCAACTAGATACAGTTAAATCTGACTTAATAAACTCCCTGTGAGGCTCGAAAGACTCTGGTTTAGCGTCATCTCCAAGGAAGCACAGCAGCTCCGCCTTGCATTGCTATCTGAACTCCGGCAGTAACCATCGGTACAGCAGCAGTAGTCATGTGGAAATGGAAGGAGAAGATGGAGATGATGAACTGCAGAACTTTCCTCCGGTTCTATTAACTAGAACAGAGGGAAGCTGCAGAAGGGAAATGGAGAAGGAGAAAGAGAGATGGTGTGTGCGAGATGAGATGGAATGTGCGAGTGGTGAGAGAGCTGCGTATGAAGTGTCAGGTCCAGGTGATGAATCATATGGAATACTGTACAGATAGTTTGATATATAGGAGAGGTCTGAAATGCATGAGTGAGCCAACGGAGCTGTCCAGATGTCCTCCAGCTGCCAGCACATGATCTGGTATTCTGTTTACAGCACATGCTCCCCACTTGCTGTTAACAACTTGCTCATTCTGTTCAGATGGGGTATGCTAATCTGTGAACAGTATCAGACGCGTGAACAGTGCTCAACTCAGGCATGATCTCCCACTTGTAGTTTGTTATCAGCCCTTATTTGCAGCCTGTTAAGTCCAGCTATGCAATTCGTCGCATGCTTAAATCACCTTCTGTCCAGTTGTCCCTTCTGTCATTCGCTGATTGATCTCTGCATTGAAGTTTGGTCGCGACTACAGGCACATCAGGTCGCGACCAATATTTACAGAGAACGCTTCTTCTTTGCTGGTTGACGTATGGTCGCGACGGTGAACACCTAAGGTCGCGACGAAAGTCCAAAGGGAAGCTCCACTTTGCTGATTGATTGTTGTGTTGACCTGAAATGGACATTTAACAGACTGCCTATCCAATTAAGCACTAAAATCACATCATTCAAGTTCCCACTTGTGCAATTGCATATTACTAACTAATTTGCTCAATATGGTAGTAAATGTGGATAAGATTCAATAATAAACTCTCTTTTAAAATATTAAAAATCAGTACAAGTATGAGTTATCAACTCCCCCACACTTGGCTTTTGCACTCCGAGCAAAATTATGGATCAACGATCCATATTCTCTGTTCAATGTCTGCGAGTTGTAGCTTTGAGTAAGATTTAGCTAGCGGGTTGCCAGCTAACATATTCTAATTCAACTAATTAACTTCTCATATTCTATGGATAATGAAGGTAAGCTGGAACACACTTGTCATTGATTCATTTCACCATCTTAATCAATTAAAATCAGAAACAATAGCGTAGGATTTACATTCAGTTTTAGTTCAATCATCTCATTAACTTGTTCATTTGTGGCTCATTAGACTAATTAGGAGCTTAGCAATCCATTGAGGCTCCTTGTGAATCGACCTAGGTTAGCCTCCACTTACTATTGGTTAGCTTAGTTTCTTTGACAATTAGAAACGACAGTTATCAAAATGGCGCCGTTGCCGGGGAGCCTTACTTGTTAACGTTTCCTGAGCAATCTCCTGGGCCTCATAAACATAAAGAGCAGGTAGTTGTTTTAGTTTTTCCGTGAATTCTATGTTTTATATATGTTAAGCCACGACCATTTGGCTTCTTAGCCGCGACTAAAGTGCTCTGTGATTTCTCGTCACGACCGTACTCACATTGGGGCGCAACCAAAAATCAGTTTTCAACTCAGATTTGCTGTCTGTAACTTTTAGTCACGACCGGAGTATGGTAACTGTCGTTTTAATTATCAAACAAACTAAGCTAACTAATAGTAAAGCGGAGGCTAACCCAGGTCGGACCACGAGGAGCTACCGGATGTTAGAGTTCCTAATTACTCTATTGAGCCGCAATTTAACAAATTAGGCAGATGAGCTGTGTGTTGAACTAGAACTGAGCGCAAATTCTATGCTATTGTTTATGATTTATGTGTTCATAATGGCGAGATGAATGAATGATGACAAGTGTGTTCCCTCGGAGATTACCTTACCTTCATTATCCACGGAATGTCAAGAGTTAATCGGTTGAATTAGAATAGGTTAGCTAACAACTCGCTAGCTAAATCTCAATCAAAGCTACAACTCACAGACATCAATCGAGAATAGGAATCATTCAACTTAGAGATAGTAGAATATGAATATTAATCAGAGGATCTTTAGTGTAGAAATAAGGAATCCAACTCGGTTCCCTACTTCTTTGTCATCTATTCCTCTAATTGAATCGATAAACTAGAAGTAAATAAATACATCAACTAGATACAGTTAAATCTGACTTAATAAACTCCCTGTGAGGCTCGAAAGACTCTGGTTTAGCGTCATCTCCAAGGAAGCACAGCAGCTCCGCCTTGCATTGCTATCTGAACTCCGGCAGTAACCATCGGTACAGCAGCAGTAGTCATGTGGAAATGGAAGGAGAAGATGGAGATGATGAACTGCAGAACTTTCCTCCGGTTCTATTAACTAGAACAGAGGGAAGCTGCAGAAGGGAAATGGAGAAGGAGAAAGAGAGATGGTGTGTGCGAGATGAGATGGAATGTGCGAGTGGTGAGAGAGCTGCGTATGAAGTGTCAGGTCCAGGTGATGAATCATATGGAATACTGTACAGATAGTTTGATATATAGGAGAGGTCTGAAATGCATGAGTGAGCCAACGGAGCTGTCCAGATGTCCTCCAGCTGCCAGCACATGATCTGGTATTCTGTTTACAGCACATGCTCCCCACTTGCTGTTAACAACTTGCTCATTCTGTTCAGATGGGGTATGCTAATCTGTGAACAGTATCAGACGCGTGAACAGTGCTCAACTCAGGCATGATCTCCCACTTGTAGTTTGTTATCAGCCCTTATTTGCAGCCTGTTAAGTCCAGCTATGCAATTCGTCGCATGCTTAAATCACCTTCTGTCCAGTTGTCCCTTCTGTCATTCGCTGATTGATCTCTGCATTGAAGTTTGGTCGCGACTACAGGCACATCAGGTCGCGACCAATATTTACAGAGAACGCTTCTTCTTTGCTGGTTGACGTATGGTCGCGACGGTGAACACCTAAGGTCGCGACGAAAGTCCAAAGGGAAGCTCCACTTTGCTGATTGATTGTTGTGTTGACCTGAAATGGACATTTAACAGACTGCCTATCCAATTAAGCACTAAAATCACATCATTCAAGTTCCCACTTGTGCAATTGCATATTACTAACTAATTTGCTCAATATGGTAGTAAATGTGGATAAGATTCAATAATAAACTCTCTTTTAAAATATTAAAAATCAGTACAAGTATGAGTTATCAACTCCCCCACACTTGGCTTTTGCACTCCGAGCAAAATTATGGATCAACGATCCATATTCTCTGTTCAATGTCTGCGAGTTGTAGCTTTGAGTAAGATTTAGCTAGCGGGTTGCCAGCTAACATATTCTAATTCAACTAATTAACTTCTCATATTCTATGGATAATGAAGGTAAGCTGGAACACACTTGTCATTGATTCATTTCACCATCTTAATCAATTAAAATCAGAAACAATAGCGTAGGATTTACATTCAGTTTTAGTTCAATCATCTCATTAACTTGTTCATTTGTGGCTCATTAGACTAATTAGGAGCTTAGCAATCCATTGAGGCTCCTTGTGAATCGACCTAGGTTAGCCTCCACTTACTATTGGTTAGCTTAGTTTCTTTGACAATTAGAAACGACAGTTATCAAAATGGCGCCGTTGCCGGGGAGCCTTACTTGTTAACGTTTCCTGAGCAATCTCCTGGGCCTCATAAACATAAAGAGCAGGTAGTTGTTTTAGTTTTTCCGTGAATTCTATGTTTTATATATGTTAAGCCACGACCATTTGGCTTCTTAGCCGCGACTAAAGTGCTCTGTGATTTCTCGTCACGACCGTACTCACATTGGGGCGCAACCAAAAATCAGTTTTCAACTCAGATTTGCTGTCTGTAACTTTTAGTCACGACCGGAGTATGGTAACTGTCGTTTTAATTATCAAACAAACTAAGCTAACTAATAGTAAAGCGGAGGCTAACCCAGGTCGGACCACGAGGAGCTACCGGATGTTAGAGTTCCTAATTAATCTATTGAGCCGCAATTTAACAAATTAGGCAGATGAGCTGTGTGTTGAACTAGAACTGAGCGCAAATTCTATGCTATTGTTTATGATTTATGTGTTCATAATGGCGAGATGAATGAATGATGACAAGTGTGTTCCCTCGGAGATTACCTTACCTTCATTATCCACGGAATGTCAAGAGTTAATCGGTTGAATTAGAATAGGTTAGCTAACAACTCGCTAGCTAAATCTCAATCAAAGCTACAACTCACAGACATCAATCGAGAATAGGAATCATTCAACTTAGAGATAGTAGAATATGAATATTAATCAGAGGATCTTTAGTGTAGAAATAAGGAATCCAACTCGGTTCCCTACTTCTTTGTCATCTATTCCTCTAATTGAATCGATAAACTAGAAGTAAATAAATACATCAACTAGATACAGTTAAATCTGACTTAATAAACTCCCTGTGAGGCTCGAAAGACTCTGGTTTAGCGTCATCTCCAAGGAAGCACAGCAGCTCCGCCTTGCATTGCTATCTGAACTCCGGCAGTAACCATCGGTACAGCAGCAGTAGTCATGTGGAAATGGAAGGAGAAGATGGAGATGATGAACTGCAGAACTTTCCTCCGGTTCTATTAACTAGAACAGAGGGAAGCTGCAGAAGGGAAATGGAGAAGGAGAAAGAGAGATGGTGTGTGCGAGATGAGATGGAATGTGCGAGTGGTGAGAGAGCTGCGTATGAAGTGTCAGGTCCAGGTGATGAATCATATGGAATACTGTACAGATAGTTTGATATATAGGAGAGGTCTGAAATGCATGAGTGAGCCAACGGAGCTGTCCAGATGTCCTCCAGCTGCCAGCACATGATCTGGTATTCTGTTTACAGCACATGCTCCCCACTTGCTGTTAACAACTTGCTCATTCTGTTCAGATGGGGTATGCTAATCTGTGAACAGTATCAGACGCGTGAACAGTGCTCAACTCAGGCATGATCTCCCACTTGTAGTTTGTTATCAGCCCTTATTTGCAGCCTGTTAAGTCCAGCTATGCAATTCGTCGCATGCTTAAATCACCTTCTGTCCAGTTGTCCCTTCTGTCATTCGCTGATTGATCTCTGCATTGAAGTTTGGTCGCGACTACAGGCACATCAGGTCGCGACCAATATTTACAGAGAACGCTTCTTCTTTGCTGGTTGACGTATGGTCGCGACGGTGAACACCTAAGGTCGCGACGAAAGTCCAAAGGGAAGCTCCACTTTGCTGATTGATTGTTGTGTTGACCTGAAATGGACATTTAACAGACTGCCTATCCAATTAAGCACTAAAATCACATCATTCAAGTTCCCACTTGTGCAATTGCATATTACTAACTAATTTGCTCAATATGGTAGTAAATGTGGATAAGATTCAATAATAAACTCTCTTTTAAAATATTAAAAATCAGTACAAGTATGAGTTATCAACTCCCCCACACTTGGCTTTTGCACTCCGAGCAAAATTATGGATCAACGATCCATATTCTCTGTTCAATGTCTGCGAGTTGTAGCTTTGAGTAAGATTTAGCTAGCGGGTTGCCAGCTAACATATTCTAATTCAACTAATTAACTTCTCATATTCTATGGATAATGAAGGTAAGCTGGAACACACTTGTCATTGATTCATTTCACCATCTTAATCAATTAAAATCAGAAACAATAGCGTAGGATTTACATTCAGTTTTAGTTCAATCATCTCATTAACTTGTTCATTTGTGGCTCATTAGACTAATTAGGAGCTTAGCAATCCATTGAGGCTCCTTGTGAATCGACCTAGGTTAGCCTCCACTTACTATTGGTTAGCTTAGTTTCTTTGACAATTAGAAACGACAGTTATCAAAATGGCGCCGTTGCCGGGGAGCCTTACTTGTTAACGTTTCCTGAGCAATCTCCTGGGCCTCATAAACATAAAGAGCAGGTAGTTGTTTTAGTTTTTCCGTGAATTCTATGTTTTATATATGTTAAGCCACGACCATTTGGCTTCTTAGCCGCGACTAAAGTGCTCTGTGATTTCTCGTCACGACCGTACTCACATTGGGGCGCAACCAAAAATCAGTTTTCAACTCAGATTTGCTGTCTGTAACTTTTAGTCACGACCGGAGTATGGTAACTGTCGTTTTAATTATCAAACAAACTAAGCTAACTAATAGTAAAGCGGAGGCTAACCCAGGTCGGACCACGAGGAGCTACCGGATGTTAGAGTTCCTAATTAATCTATTGAGCCGCAATTTAACAAATTAGGCAGATGAGCTGTGTGTTGAACTAGAACTGAGCGCAAATTCTATGCTATTGTTTATGATTTATGTGTTCATAATGGCGAGATGAATGAATGATGACAAGTGTGTTCCCTCGGAGATTACCTTACCTTCATTATCCACGGAATGTCAAGAGTTAATCGGTTGAATTAGAATAGGTTAGCTAACAACTCGCTAGCTAAATCTCAATCAAAGCTACAACTCACAGACATCAATCGAGAATAGGAATCATTCAACTTAGAGATAGTAGAATATGAATATTAATCAGAGGATCTTTAGTGTAGAAATAAGGAATCCAACTCGGTTCCCTACTTCTTTGTCATCTATTCCTCTAATTGAATCGATAAACTAGAAGTAAATAAATACATCAACTAGATACAGTTAAATCTGACTTAATAAACTCCCTGTGAGGCTCGAAAGACTCTGGTTTAGCGTCATCTCCAAGGAAGCACAGCAGCTCCGCCTTGCATTGCTATCTGAACTCCGGCAGTAACCATCGGTACAGCAGCAGTAGTCATGTGGAAATGGAAGGAGAAGATGGAGATGATGAACTGCAGAACTTTCCTCCGGTTCTATTAACTAGAACAGAGGGAAGCTGCAGAAGGGAAATGGAGAAGGAGAAAGAGAGATGGTGTGTGCGAGATGAGATGGAATGTGCGAGTGGTGAGAGAGCTGCGTATGAAGTGTCAGGTCCAGGTGATGAATCATATGGAATACTGTACAGATAGTTTGATATATAGGAGAGGTCTGAAATGCATGAGTGAGCCAACGGAGCTGTCCAGATGTCCTCCAGCTGCCAGCACATGATCTGGTATTCTGTTTACAGCACATGCTCCCCACTTGCTGTTAACAACTTGCTCATTCTGTTCAGATGGGGTATGCTAATCTGTGAACAGTATCAGACGCGTGAACAGTGCTCAACTCAGGCATGATCTCCCACTTGTAGTTTGTTATCAGCCCTTATTTGCAGCCTGTTAAGTCCAGCTATGCAATTCGTCGCATGCTTAAATCACCTTCTGTCCAGTTGTCCCTTCTGTCATTCGCTGATTGATCTCTGCATTGAAGTTTGGTCGCGACTACAGGCACATCAGGTCGCGACCAATATTTACAGAGAACGCTTCTTCTTTGCTGGTTGACGTATGGTCGCGACGGTGAACACCTAAGGTCGCGACGAAAGTCCAAAGGGAAGCTCCACTTTGCTGATTGATTGTTGTGTTGACCTGAAATGGACATTTAACAGACTGCCTATCCAATTAAGCACTAAAATCACATCATTCAAGTTCCCACTTGTGCAATTGCATATTACTAACTAATTTGCTCAATATGGTAGTAAATGTGGATAAGATTCAATAATAAACTCTCTTTTAAAATATTAAAAATCAGTACAAGTATGAGTTATCAACTCCCCCACACTTGGCTTTTGCACTCCGAGCAAAATTATGGATCAACGATCCATATTCTCTGTTCAATGTCTGCGAGTTGTAGCTTTGAGTAAGATTTAGCTAGCGGGTTGCCAGCTAACATATTCTAATTCAACTAATTAACTTCTCATATTCTATGGATAATGAAGGTAAGCTGGAACACACTTGTCATTGATTCATTTCACCATCTTAATCAATTAAAATCAGAAACAATAGCGTAGGATTTACATTCAGTTTTAGTTCAATCATCTCATTAACTTGTTCATTTGTGGCTCATTAGACTAATTAGGAGCTTAGCAATCCATTGAGGCTCCTTGTGAATCGACCTAGGTTAGCCTCCACTTACTATTGGTTAGCTTAGTTTCTTTGACAATTAGAAACGACAGTTATCAAAATGGCGCCGTTGCCGGGGAGCCTTACTTGTTAACGTTTCCTGAGCAATCTCCTGGGCCTCATAAACATAAAGAGCAGGTAGTTGTTTTAGTTTTTCCGTGAATTCTATGTTTTATATATGTTAAGCCACGACCATTTGGCTTCTTAGCCGCGACTAAAGTGCTCTGTGATTTCTCGTCACGACCGTACTCACATTGGGGCGCAACCAAAAATCAGTTTTCAACTCAGATTTGCTGTCTGTAACTTTTAGTCACGACCGGAGTATGGTAACTGTCGTTTTAATTATCAAACAAACTAAGCTAACTAATAGTAAAGCGGAGGCTAACCCAGGTCGGACCACGAGGAGCTACCGGATGTTAGAGTTCCTAATTAATCTATTGAGCCGCAATTTAACAAATTAGGCAGATGAGCTGTGTGTTGAACTAGAACTGAGCGCAAATTCTATGCTATTGTTTATGATTTATGTGTTCATAATGGCGAGATGAATGAATGATGACAAGTGTGTTCCCTCGGAGATTACCTTACCTTCATTATCCACGGAATGTCAAGAGTTAATCGGTTGAATTAGAATAGGTTAGCTAACAACTCGCTAGCTAAATCTCAATCAAAGCTACAACTCACAGACATCAATCGAGAATAGGAATCATTCAACTTAGAGATAGTAGAATATGAATATTAATCAGAGGATCTTTAGTGTAGAAATAAGGAATCCAACTCGGTTCCCTACTTCTTTGTCATCTATTCCTCTAATTGAATCGATAAACTAGAAGTAAATAAATACATCAACTAGATACAGTTAAATCTGACTTAATAAACTCCCTGTGAGGCTCGAAAGACTCTGGTTTAGCGTCATCTCCAAGGAAGCACAGCAGCTCCGCCTTGCATTGCTATCTGAACTCTGGCAGTAACCATCGGTACAGCAGCAGTAGTCATGTGGAAATGGAAGGAGAAGATGGAGATGATGAACTGCAGAACTTTCCTCCGGTTCTATTAACTAGAACAGAGGGAAGCTGCAGAAGGGAAATGGAGAAGGAGAAAGAGAGATGGTGTGTGCGAGATGAGATGGAATGTGCGAGTGGTGAGAGAGCTGCGTATGAAGTGTCAGGTCCAGGTGATGAATCATATGGAATACTGTACAGATAGTTTGATATATAGGAGAGGTCTGAAATGCATGAGTGAGCCAACGGAGCTGTCCAGATGTCCTCCAGCTGCCAGCACATGATCTGGTATTCTGTTTACAGCACATGCTCCCCACTTGCTGTTAACAACTTGCTCATTCTGTTCAGATGGGGTATGCTAATCTGTGAACAGTATCAGACGCGTGAACAGTGCTCAACTCAGGCATGATCTCCCACTTGTAGTTTGTTATCAGCCCTTATTTGCAGCCTGTTAAGTCCAGCTATGCAATTCGTCGCATGCTTAAATCACCTTCTGTCCAGTTGTCCCTTCTGTCATTCGCTGATTGATCTCTGCATTGAAGTTTGGTCGCGACTACAGGCACATCAGGTCGCGACCAATATTTACAGAGAACGCTTCTTCTTTGCTGGTTGACGTATGGTCGCGACGGTGAACACCTAAGGTCGCGACGAAAGTCCAAAGGGAAGCTCCACTTTGCTGATTGATTGTTGTGTTGACCTGAAATGGACATTTAACAGACTGCCTAT
This sequence comes from Leucaena leucocephala, assembly GCA_037074615.1. Taxonomy (NCBI): domain Eukaryota; kingdom Viridiplantae; phylum Streptophyta; class Magnoliopsida; order Fabales; family Fabaceae; genus Leucaena; species Leucaena leucocephala. The sequence continues at coordinate 8,366,318 of CM073545.1, forward strand.
CCAATTAAGCACTAAAATCACATCATTCAAGTTCCCACTTGTGCAATTGCATATTACTAACTAATTTGCTCAATATGGTAGTAAATGTGGATAAGATTCAATAATAAACTCTCTTTTAAAATATTAAAAATCAGTACAAGTATGAGTTATCAACTCCCCCACACTTGGCTTTTGCACTCCGAGCAAAATTATGGATCAACGATCCATATTCTCTGTTCAATGTCTGCGAGTTGTAGCTTTGAGTAAGATTTAGCTAGCGGGTTGCCAGCTAACATATTCTAATTCAACTAATTAACTTCTCATATTCTATGGATAATGAAGGTAAGCTGGAACACACTTGTCATTGATTCATTTCACCATCTTAATCAATTAAAATCAGAAACAATAGCGTAGGATTTACATTCAGTTTTAGTTCAATCATCTCATTAACTTGTTCATTTGTGGCTCATTAGACTAATTAGGAGCTTAGCAATCCATTGAGGCTCCTTGTGAATCGACCTAGGTTAGCCTCCACTTACTATTGGTTAGCTTAGTTTCTTTGACAATTAGAAACGACAGTTATCAAAATGGCGCCGTTGCCGGGGAGCCTTACTTGTTAACGTTTCCTGAGCAATCTCCTGGGCCTCATAAACATAAAGAGCAGGTAGTTGTTTTAGTTTTTCCGTGAATTCTATGTTTTATATATGTTAAGCCACGACCATTTGGCTTCTTAGCCGCGACTAAAGTGCTCTGTGATTTCTCGTCACGACCGTACTCACATTGGGGCGCAACCAAAAATCAGTTTTCAACTCAGATTTGCTGTCTGTAACTTTTAGTCACGACCGGAGTATGGTAACTGTCGTTTTAATTATCAAACAAACTAAGCTAACTAATAGTAAAGCGGAGGCTAACCCAGGTCGGACCACGAGGAGCTACCGGATGTTAGAGTTCCTAATTAATCTATTGAGCCGCAATTTAACAAATTAGGCAGATGAGCTGTGTGTTGAACTAGAACTGAGCGCAAATTCTATGCTATTGTTTATGATTTATGTGTTCATAATGGCGAGATGAATGAATGATGACAAGTGTGTTCCCTCGGAGATTACCTTACCTTCATTATCCACGGAATGTCAAGAGTTAATCGGTTGAATTAGAATAGGTTAGCTAACAACTCGCTAGCTAAATCTCAATCAAAGCTACAACTCACAGACATCAATCGAGAATAGGAATCATTCAACTTAGAGATAGTAGAATATGAATATTAATCAGAGGATCTTTAGTGTAGAAATAAGGAATCCAACTCGGTTCCCTACTTCTTTGTCATCTATTCCTCTAATTGAATCGATAAACTAGAAGTAAATAAATACATCAACTAGATACAGTTAAATCTGACTTAATAAACTCCCTGTGAGGCTCGAAAGACTCTGGTTTAGCGTCATCTCCAAGGAAGCACAGCAGCTCCGCCTTGCATTGCTATCTGAACTCCGGCAGTAACCATCGGTACAGCAGCAGTAGTCATGTGGAAATGGAAGGAGAAGATGGAGATGATGAACTGCAGAACTTTCCTCCGGTTCTATTAACTAGAACAGAGGGAAGCTGCAGAAGGGAAATGGAGAAGGAGAAAGAGAGATGGTGTGTGCGAGATGAGATGGAATGTGCGAGTGGTGAGAGAGCTGCGTATGAAGTGTCAGGTCCAGGTGATGAATCATATGGAATACTGTACAGATAGTTTGATATATAGGAGAGGTCTGAAATGCATGAGTGAGCCAACGGAGCTGTCCAGATGTCCTCCAGCTGCCAGCACATGATCTGGTATTCTGTTTACAGCACATGCTCCCCACTTGCTGTTAACAACTTGCTCATTCTGTTCAGATGGGGTATGCTAATCTGTGAACAGTATCAGACGCGTGAACAGTGCTCAACTCAGGCATGATCTCCCACTTGTAGTTTGTTATCAGCCCTTATTTGCAGCCTGTTAAGTCCAGCTATGCAATTCGTCGCATGCTTAAATCACCTTCTGTCCAGTTGTCCCTTCTGTCATTCGCTGATTGATCTCTGCATTGAAGTTTGGTCGCGACTACAGGCACATCAGGTCGCGACCAATATTTACAGAGAACGCTTCTTCTTTGCTGGTTGACGTATGGTCGCGACGGTGAACACCTAAGGTCGCGACGAAAGTCCAAAGGGAAGCTCCACTTTGCTGATTGATTGTTGTGTTGACCTGAAATGGACATTTAACAGACTGCCTATCCAATTAAGCACTAAAATCACATCATTCAAGTTCCCACTTGTGCAATTGCATATTACTAACTAATTTGCTCAATATGGTAGTAAATGTGGATAAGATTCAATAATAAACTCTCTTTTAAAATATTAAAAATCAGTACAAGTATGAGTTATCAACTCCCCCACACTTGGCTTTTGCACTCCGAGCAAAATTATGGATCAACGATCCATATTCTCTGTTCAATGTCTGCGAGTTGTAGCTTTGAGTAAGATTTAGCTAGCGGGTTGCCAGCTAACATATTCTAATTCAACTAATTAACTTCTCATATTCTATGGATAATGAAGGTAAGCTGGAACACACTTGTCATTGATTCATTTCACCATCTTAATCAATTAAAATCAGAAACAATAGCGTAGGATTTACATTCAGTTTTAGTTCAATCATCTCATTAACTTGTTCATTTGTGGCTCATTAGACTAATTAGGAGCTTAGCAATCCATTGAGGCTCCTTGTGAATCGACCTAGGTTAGCCTCCACTTACTATTGGTTAGCTTAGTTTCTTTGACAATTAGAAACGACAGTTATCAAAATGGCGCCGTTGCCGGGGAGCCTTACTTGTTAACGTTTCCTGAGCAATCTCCTGGGCCTCATAAACATAAAGAGCAGGTAGTTGTTTTAGTTTTTCCGTGAATTCTATGTTTTATATATGTTAAGCCACGACCATTTGGCTTCTTAGCCGCGACTAAAGTGCTCTGTGATTTCTCGTCACGACCGTACTCACATTGGGGCGCAACCAAAAATCAGTTTTCAACTCAGATTTGCTGTCTGTAACTTTTAGTCACGACCGGAGTATGGTAACTGTCGTTTTAATTATCAAACAAACTAAGCTAACTAATAGTAAAGCGGAGGCTAACCCAGGTCGGACCACGAGGAGCTACCGGATGTTAGAGTTCCTAATTAATCTATTGAGCCGCAATTTAACAAATTAGGCAGATGAGCTGTGTGTTGAACTAGAACTGAGCGCAAATTCTATGCTATTGTTTATGATTTATGTGTTCATAATGGCGAGATGAATGAATGATGACAAGTGTGTTCCCTCGGAGATTACCTTACCTTCATTATCCACGGAATGTCAAGAGTTAATCGGTTGAATTAGAATAGGTTAGCTAACAACTCGCTAGCTAAATCTCAATCAAAGCTACAACTCACAGACATCAATCGAGAATAGGAATCATTCAACTTAGAGATAGTAGAATATGAATATTAATCAGAGGATCTTTAGTGTAGAAATAAGGAATCCAACTCGGTTCCCTACTTCTTTGTCATCTATTCCTCTAATTGAATCGATAAACTAGAAGTAAATAAATACATCAACTAGATACAGTTAAATCTGACTTAATAAACTCCCTGTGAGGCTCGAAAGACTCTGGTTTAGCGTCATCTCCAAGGAAGCACAGCAGCTCCGCCTTGCATTGCTATCTGAACTCCGGCAGTAACCATCGGTACAGCAGCAGTAGTCATGTGGAAATGGAAGGAGAAGATGGAGATGATGAACTGCAGAACTTTCCTCCGGTTCTATTAACTAGAACAGAGGGAAGCTGCAGAAGGGAAATGGAGAAGGAGAAAGAGAGATGGTGTGTGCGAGATGAGATGGAATGTGCGAGTGGTGAGAGAGCTGCGTATGAAGTGTCAGGTCCAGGTGATGAATCATATGGAATACTGTACAGATAGTTTGATATATAGGAGAGGTCTGAAATGCATGAGTGAGCCAACGGAGCTGTCCAGATGTCCTCCAGCTGCCAGCACATGATCTGGTATTCTGTTTACAGCACATGCTCCCCACTTGCTGTTAACAACTTGCTCATTCTGTTCAGATGGGGTATGCTAATCTGTGAACAGTATCAGACGCGTGAACAGTGCTCAACTCAGGCATGATCTCCCACTTGTAGTTTGTTATCAGCCCTTATTTGCAGCCTGTTAAGTCCAGCTATGCAATTCGTCGCATGCTTAAATCACCTTCTGTCCAGTTGTCCCTTCTGTCATTCGCTGATTGATCTCTGCATTGAAGTTTGGTCGCGACTACAGGCACATCAGGTCGCGACCAATATTTACAGAGAACGCTTCTTCTTTGCTGGTTGACGTATGGTCGCGACGGTGAACACCTAAGGTCGCGACGAAAGTCCAAAGGGAAGCTCCACTTTGCTGATTGATTGTTGTGTTGACCTGAAATGGACATTTAACAGACTGCCTATCCAATTAAGCACTAAAATCACATCATTCAAGTTCCCACTTGTGCAATTGCATATTACTAACTAATTTGCTCAATATGGTAGTAAATGTGGATAAGATTCAATAATAAACTCTCTTTTAAAATATTAAAAATCAGTACAAGTATGAGTTATCAACTCCCCCACACTTGGCTTTTGCACTCCGAGCAAAATTATGGATCAACGATCCATATTCTCTGTTCAATGTCTGCGAGTTGTAGCTTTGAGTAAGATTTAGCTAGCGGGTTGCCAGCTAACATATTCTAATTCAACTAATTAACTTCTCATATTCTATGGATAATGAAGGTAAGCTGGAACACACTTGTCATTGATTCATTTCACCATCTTAATCAATTAAAATCAGAAACAATAGCGTAGGATTTACATTCAGTTTTAGTTCAATCATCTCATTAACTTGTTCATTTGTGGCTCATTAGACTAATTAGGAGCTTAGCAATCCATTGAGGCTCCTTGTGAATCGACCTAGGTTAGCCTCCACTTACTATTGGTTAGCTTAGTTTCTTTGACAATTAGAAACGACAGTTATCAAAATGGCGCCGTTGCCGGGGAGCCTTACTTGTTAACGTTTCCTGAGCAATCTCCTGGGCCTCATAAACATAAAGAGCAGGTAGTTGTTTTAGTTTTTCCGTGAATTCTATGTTTTATATATGTTAAGCCACGACCATTTGGCTTCTTAGCCGCGACTAAAGTGCTCTGTGATTTCTCGTCACGACCGTACTCACATTGGGGCGCAACCAAAAATCAGTTTTCAACTCAGATTTGCTGTCTGTAACTTTTAGTCACGACCGGAGTATGGTAACTGTCGTTTTAATTATCAAACAAACTAAGCTAACTAATAGTAAAGCGGAGGCTAACCCAGGTCGGACCACGAGGAGCTACCGGATGTTAGAGTTCCTAATTAATCTATTGAGCCGCAATTTAACAAATTAGGCAGATGAGCTGTGTGTTGAACTAGAACTGAGCGCAAATTCTATGCTATTGTTTATGATTTATGTGTTCATAATGGCGAGATGAATGAATGATGACAAGTGTGTTCCCTCGGAGATTACCTTACCTTCATTATCCACGGAATGTCAAGAGTTAATCGGTTGAATTAGAATAGGTTAGCTAACAACTCGCTAGCTAAATCTCAATCAAAGCTACAACTCACAGACATCAATCGAGAATAGGAATCATTCAACTTAGAGATAGTAGAATATGAATATTAATCAGAGGATCTTTAGTGTAGAAATAAGGAATCCAACTCGGTTCCCTACTTCTTTGTCATCTATTCCTCTAATTGAATCGATAAACTAGAAGTAAATAAATACATCAACTAGATACAGTTAAATCTGACTTAATAAACTCCCTGTGAGGCTCGAAAGACTCTGGTTTAGCGTCATCTCCAAGGAAGCACAGCAGCTCCGCCTTGCATTGCTATCTGAACTCCGGCAGTAACCATCGGTACAGCAGCAGTAGTCATGTGGAAATGGAAGGAGAAGATGGAGATGATGAACTGCAGAACTTTCCTCCGGTTCTATTAACTAGAACAGAGGGAAGCTGCAGAAGGGAAATGGAGAAGGAGAAAGAGAGATGGTGTGTGCGAGATGAGATGGAATGTGCGAGTGGTGAGAGAGCTGCGTATGAAGTGTCAGGTCCAGGTGATGAATCATATGGAATACTGTACAGATAGTTTGATATATAGGAGAGGTCTGAAATGCATGAGTGAGCCAACGGAGCTGTCCAGATGTCCTCCAGCTGCCAGCACATGATCTGGTATTCTGTTTACAGCACATGCTCCCCACTTGCTGTTAACAACTTGCTCATTCTGTTCAGATGGGGTATGCTAATCTGTGAACAGTATCAGACGCGTGAACAGTGCTCAACTCAGGCATGATCTCCCACTTGTAGTTTGTTATCAGCCCTTATTTGCAGCCTGTTAAGTCCAGCTATGCAATTCGTCGCATGCTTAAATCACCTTCTGTCCAGTTGTCCCTTCTGTCATTCGCTGATTGATCTCTGCATTGAAGTTTGGTCGCGACTACAGGCACATCAGGTCGCGACCAATATTTACAGAGAACGCTTCTTCTTTGCTGGTTGACGTATGGTCGCGACGGTGAACACCTAAGGTCGCGACGAAAGTCCAAAGGGAAGCTCCACTTTGCTGATTGATTGTTGTGTTGACCTGAAATGGACATTTAACAGACTGCCTATCCAATTAAGCACTAAAATCACATCATTCAAGTTCCCACTTGTGCAATTGCATATTACTAACTAATTTGCTCAATATGGTAGTAAATGTGGATAAGATTCAATAATAAACTCTCTTTTAAAATATTAAAAATCAGTACAAGTATGAGTTATCAACTCCCCCACACTTGGCTTTTGCACTCCGAGCAAAATTATGGATCAACGATCCATATTCTCTGTTCAATGTCTGCGAGTTGTAGCTTTGAGTAAGATTTAGCTAGCGGGTTGCCAGCTAACATATTCTAATTCAACTAATTAACTTCTCATATTCTATGGATAATGAAGGTAAGCTGGAACACACTTGTCATTGATTCATTTCACCATCTTAATCAATTAAAATCAGAAACAATAGCGTAGGATTTACATTCAGTTTTAGTTCAATCATCTCATTAACTTGTTCATTTGTGGCTCATTAGACTAATTAGGAGCTTAGCAATCCATTGAGGCTCCTTGTGAATCGACCTAGGTTAGCCTCCACTTACTATTGGTTAGCTTAGTTTCTTTGACAATTAGAAACGACAGTTATCAAAATGGCGCCGTTGCCGGGGAGCCTTACTTGTTAACGTTTCCTGAGCAATCTCCTGGGCCTCATAAACATAAAGAGCAGGTAGTTGTTTTAGTTTTTCCGTGAATTCTATGTTTTATATATGTTAAGCCACGACCATTTGGCTTCTTAGCCGCGACTAAAGTGCTCTGTGATTTCTCGTCACGACCGTACTCACATTGGGGCGCAACCAAAAATCAGTTTTCAACTCAGATTTGCTGTCTGTAACTTTTAGTCACGACCGGAGTATGGTAACTGTCGTTTTAATTATCAAACAAACTAAGCTAACTAATAGTAAAGCGGAGGCTAACCCAGGTCGGACCACGAGGAGCTACCGGATGTTAGAGTTCCTAATTAATCTATTGAGCCGCAATTTAACAAATTAGGCAGATGAGCTGTGTGTTGAACTAGAACTGAGCGCAAATTCTATGCTATTGTTTATGATTTATGTGTTCATAATGGCGAGATGAATGAATGATGACAAGTGTGTTCCCTCGGAGATTACCTTACCTTCATTATCCACGGAATGTCAAGAGTTAATCGGTTGAATTAGAATAGGTTAGCTAACAACTCGCTAGCTAAATCTCAATCAAAGCTACAACTCACAGACATCAATCGAGAATAGGAATCATTCAACTTAGAGATAGTAGAATATGAATATTAATCAGAGGATCTTTAGTGTAGAAATAAGGAATCCAACTCGGTTCCCTACTTCTTTGTCATCTATTCCTCTAATTGAATCGATAAACTAGAAGTAAATAAATACATCAACTAGATACAGTTAAATCTGACTTAATAAACTCCCTGTGAGGCTCGAAAGACTCTGGTTTAGCGTCATCTCCAAGGAAGCACAGCAGCTCCGCCTTGCATTGCTATCTGAACTCCGGCAGTAACCATCGGTACAGCAGCAGTAGTCATGTGGAAATGGAAGGAGAAGATGGAGATGATGAACTGCAGAACTTTCCTCCGGTTCTATTAACTAGAACAGAGGGAAGCTGCAGAAGGGAAATGGAGAAGGAGAAAGAGAGATGGTGTGTGCGAGATGAGATGGAATGTGCGAGTGGTGAGAGAGCTGCGTATGAAGTGTCAGGTCCAGGTGATGAATCATATGGAATACTGTACAGATAGTTTGATATATAGGAGAGGTCTAAAATGCATGAGTGAGCCAACGGAGCTGTCCAGATGTCCTCCAGCTGCCAGCACATGATCTGGTATTCTGTTTACAGCACATGCTCCCCACTTGCTGTTAACAACTTGCTCATTCTGTTCAGATGGGGTATGCTAATCTGTGAACAGTATCAGACGCGTGAACAGTGCTCAACTCAGGCATGATCTCCCACTTGTAGTTTGTTATCAGCCCTTATTTGCAGCCTGTTAAGTCCAGCTATGCAATTCGTCGCATGCTTAAATCACCTTCTGTCCAGTTGTCCCTTCTGTCATTCGCTGATTGATCTCTGCATTGAAGTTTGGTCGCGACTACAGGCACATCAGGTCGCGACCAATATTTACAGAGAACGCTTCTTCTTTGCTGGTTGACGTATGGTCGCGACGGTGAACACCTAAGGTCGCGACGAAAGTCCAAAGGGAAGCTCCACTTTGCTGATTGATTGTTGTGTTGACCTGAAATGGACATTTAACAGACTGCCTATCCAATTAAGCACTAAAATCACATCATTCAAGTTCCCACTTGTGCAATTGCATATTACTAACTAATTTGCTCAATATGGTAGTAAATGTGGATAAGATTCAATAATAAACTCTCTTTTAAAATATTAAAAATCAGTACAAGTATGAGTTATCAACTCCCCCACACTTGGCTTTTGCACTCCGAGCAAAATTATGGATCAACGATCCATATTCTCTGTTCAATGTCTGCGAGTTGTAGCTTTGAGTAAGATTTAGCTAGCGGGTTGCCAGCTAACATATTCTAATTCAACTAATTAACTTCTCATATTCTATGGATAATGAAGATAAGCTGGAACACACTTGTCATTGATTCATTTCACCATCTTAATCAATTAAAATCAGAAACAATAGCGTAGGATTTACATTCAGTTTTAGTTCAATCATCTCATTAACTTGTTCATTTGTGGCTCATTAGACTAATTAGGAGCTTAGCAATCCATTGAGGCTCCTTGTGAATCGACCTAGGTTAGCCTCCACTTACTATTGGTTAGCTTAGTTTCTTTGACAATTAGAAACGACAGTTATCAAAATGGCGCCGTTGCCGGGGAGCCTTACTTGTTAACGTTTCCTGAGCAATCTCCTGGGCCTCATAAACATAAAGAGCAGGTAGTTGTTTTAGTTTTTCCGTGAATTCTATGTTTTATATATGTTAAGCCACGACCATTTGGCTTCTTAGCCGCGACTAAAGTGCTCTGTGATTTCTCGTCACGACCGTACTCACATTGGGGCGCAACCAAAAATCAGTTTTCAACTCAGATTTGCTGTCTGTAACTTTTAGTCACGACCGGAGTATGGTAACTGTCGTTTTAATTATCAAACAAACTAAGCTAACTAATAGTAAAGCGGAGGCTAACCCAGGTCGGACCACGAGGAGCTACCGGATGTTAGAGTTCCTAATTAATCTATTGAGCCGCAATTTAACAAATTAGGCAGATGAGCTGTGTGTTGAACTAGAACTGAGCGCAAATTCTATGCTATTGTTTATGATTTATGTGTTCATAATGGCGAGATGAATGAATGATGACAAGTGTGTTCCCTCGGAGATTACCTTACCTTCATTATCCACGGAATGTCAAGAGTTAATCGGTTGAATTAGAATAGGTTAGCTAACAACTCGCTAGCTAAATCTCAATCAAAGCTACAACTCACAGACATCAATCGAGAATAGGAATCATTCAACTTAGAGATAGTAGAATATGAATATTAATCAGAGGATCTTTAGTGTAGAAATAAGGAATCCAACTCGGTTCCCTACTTCTTTGTCATCTATTCCTCTAATTGAATCGATAAACTAGAAGTAAATAAATACATCAACTAGATACAGTTAAATCTGACTTAATAAACTCCCTGTGAGGCTCGAAAGACTCTGGTTTAGCGTCATCTCCAAGGAAGCACAGCAGCTCCGCCTTGCATTGCTATCTGAACTCCGGCAGTAACCATCGGTACAGCAGCAGTAGTCATGTGGAAATGGAAGGAGAAGATGGAGATGATGAACTGCAGAACTTTCCTCCGGTTCTATTAACTAGAACAGAGGGAAGCTGCAGAAGGGAAATGGAGAAGGAGAAAGAGAGATGGTGTGTGCGAGATGAGATGGAATGTGCGAGTGGTGAGAGAGCTGCGTATGAAGTGTCAGGTCCAGGTGATGAATCATATGGAATACTGTACAGATAGTTTGATATATAGGAGAGGTCTGAAATGCATGAGTGAGCCAACGGAGCTGTCCAGATGTCCTCCAGCTGCCAGCACATGATCTGGTATTCTGTTTACAGCACATGCTCCCCACTTGCTGTTAGCAACTTGCTCATTCTGTTCAGATGGGGTATGCTAATCTGTGAACAGTATCAGACCCGCGTGAACAGTGCTCAACTCAGGCATGATCTCCCACTTGCAGTTTGTTATCAGCCCTTATTTGCAGCCTGTTAAGTCCAGCTATGCAATTCGTCGCATGCTTAAGTCACCGTCTGTCCAGTTGTCCCTTCTGCCATTCGCTGATTGATCTCTGCATTGAAGTTTGGTCGCGACTACAGGCACATCAGGTCGCGACCAATATTTACGGAGAGCGCTTCTTCTTTGCTGGTTGACGTATGGTCGCGACGGTGAACACCTAAGGTCGCGACGAAAGTCCAAAGGGAAGCTCCACTTTGCTGATTGATTGTTGTGTTGACCTGAAATGGACATTTAACAGACTGCCTATCCAATTAAGCACTAAAATCACATCATTCAAGTTCCCACTTGTGCAATTGCATATTACTAACTAATTTGCTCAATATGGTAGTAAATGTGGATAAGATTCAATAATAAACTCTCTTTTAAAATATTAAAAATCAGTACAAGTATGAGTTATCAACTCCCCCACACTTGGCTTTTGCACTCCGAGCAAAATTATGGATCAACGATCCATATTCTCTGTTCAATGTCTGCGAGTTGTAGCTTTGAGTAAGATTTAGCTAGCGGGTTGCCAGCTAACATATTCTAATTCAACTAATTAACTTCTCATATTCTATGGATAATGAAGGTAAGCTGGAACACACTTGTCATTGATTCATTTCACCATCTTAATCAATTAAAATCAGAAACAATAGCGTAGGATTTACATTCAGTTTTAGTTCAATCATCTCATTAACTTGTTCATTTGTGGCTCATTAGACTAATTAGGAGCTTAGCAATCCATTGAGGCTCCTTGTGAATCGACCTAGGTTAGCCTCCACTTACTATTGGTTAGCTTAGTTTCTTTGACAATTAGAAACGACAGTTATCAAAATGGCGCCGTTGCCGGGGAGCCTTACTTGTTAACGTTTCCTGAGCAATCTCCTGGGCCTCATAAACATAAAGAGCAGGTAGTTGTTTTAGTTTTTCCGTGAATTCTATGTTTTATATATGTTAAGCCACGACCATTTGGCTTCTTAGCCGCGACTAAAGTGCTCTGTGATTTCTCGTCACGACCGTATTCACATTGGGGCGCAACCAAAAATCAGTTTTCAACTCAGATTTGCTGTCTGTAACTTTTAGTCACGACCGGAGTATGGTAACTGTCGTTTTAATTATCAAACAAACTAAGCTAACTAATAGTAAAGCGGAGGCTAACCCAGGTCGGACCACGAGGAGCTACCGGATGTTAGAGTTCCTAATTAATCTATTGAGCCGCAATTTAACAAATTAGGCAGATGAGCTGTGTGTTGAACTAGAACTGAGCGCAAATTCTATGCTATTGTTTATGATTTATGTGTTCATAATGGCGAGATGAATGAATGATGACAAGTGTGTTCCCTCGGAGATTACCTTACCTTCATTATCCACGGAATGTCAAGAGTTAATCGGTTGAATTAGAATAGGTTAGCTAACAACTCGCTAGCTAAATCTCAATCAAAGCTACAACTCACAGACATCAATCGAGAATAGGAATCATTCAACTTAGAGATAGTAGAATATGAATATTAATCAGAGGATCTTTAGTGTAGAAATAAGGAATCCAACTCGGTTCCCTACTTCTTTGTCATCTATTCCTCTAATTGAATCGATAAACTAGAAGTAAATAAATACATCAACTAGATACAGTTAAATCTGACTTAATAAACTCCCTGTGAGGCTCGAAAGACTCTGGTTTAGCGTCATCTCCAAGGAAGCACAGCAGCTCCGCCTTGCATTGCTATCTGAACTCCGGCAGTAACCATCGGTACAGCAGCAGTAGTCATGTGGAAATGGAAGGAGAAGATGGAGATGATGAACTGCAGAACTTTCCTCCGGTTCTATTAACTAGAACAGAGGGAAGCTGCAGAAGGGAAATGGAGAAGGAGAAAGAGAGATGGTGTGTGCGAGATGAGATGGAATGTGCGAGTGGTGAGAGAGCTGCGTATGAAGTGTCAGGTCCAGGTGATGAATCATATGGAATACTGTACAGATAGTTTGATATATAGGAGAGGTCTGAAATGCATGAGTGAGCCAACGGAGCTGTCCAGATGTCCTCCAGCTGCCAGCACATGATCTGGTATTCTGTTTACAGCACATGCTCCCCACTTGCTGTTAGCAACTTGATCATTCTGTTCAGATGGGGTATGCTAATCTATGAACAGTATCAGACGCGTGAACAGTGCTCAACTCAGGCATGATCTCCCACTTGCAGTTTGTTATCAGCCCTTATTTGCAGCCTGTTAAGTCCAGCTATGCAATTCGTCGCATGCTTAAGTCACCTTCTGTCCAGTTGTCCCTTCTGCCATTCGCTGATTGATCTCTGCATTGAAGTTTGGTCGCGACTACAGGCACATCAGGTCGCGACCAATATTTACGGAGAGCGCTTCTTCTTTGCTGGTTGACGTATGGTCGCGACGGTGAACACCTAAGGTCGCGACGAAAGTCCAAAGGGAAGCTCCACTTTGCTGATTGATTGTTGTGTTGACCTGAAATGGACATTTAACAGACTGCCTATCCAATTAAGCACTAAAATCACATCATTCAAGTTCCCACTTGTGCAATTGCATATTACTAACTAATTTGCTCAATATGGTAGTAAATGTGGATAAGATTCAATAATAAACTCTCTTTTAAAATATTAAAAATCAGTACAAGTATGAGTTATCAACTCCCCCACACTTGGCTTTTGCACTCCGAGCAAAATTATGGATCAACGATCCATATTCTCTGTTCAATGTCTGCGAGTTGTAGCTTTGAGTAAGATTTAGCTAGCGGGTTGCCAGCTAACATATTCTAATTCAACTAATTAACTTCTCATATTCTATGGATAATGAAGGTAAGCTGGAACACACTTGTCATTGATTCATTTCACCATCTTAATCAATTAAAATCAGAAACAATAGCGTAGGATTTACATTCAGTTTTAGTTCAATCATCTCATTAACTTGTTCATTTGTGGCTCATTAGACTAATTAGGAGCTTAGCAATCCATTGAGGCTCCTTGTGAATCGACCTAGGTTAGCCTCCACTTACTATTGGTTAGCTTAGTTTCTTTGACAATTAGAAACGACAGTTATCAAAATGGCGCCGTTGCCGGGGAGCCTTACTTGTTAACGTTTCCTGAGCAATCTCCTGGGCCTCATAAACATAAAGAGCAGGTAGTTGTTTTAGTTTTTCCGTGAATTCTATGTTTTATATATGTTAAGCCACGACCATTTGGCTTCTTAGCCGCGACTAAAGTGCTCTGTGATTTCTCGTCACGACCGTATTCACATTGGGGCGCAACCAAAAATCAGTTTTCAACTCAGATTTGCTGTCTGTAACTTTTAGTCACGACCGGAGTATGGTAACTGTCGTTTTAATTATCAAACAAACTAAGCTAACTAATAGTAAAGCGGAGGCTAACCCAGGTCGGACCACGAGGAGCTACCGGATGTTAGAGTTCCTAATTAATCTATTGAGCCGCAATTTAACAAATTAGGCAGATGAGCTGTGTGTTGAACTAGAACTGAGCGCAAATTCTATGCTATTGTTTATGATTTATGTGTTCATAATGGCGAGATGAATGAATGATGACAAGTGTGTTCCCTCGGAGATTACCTTACCTTCATTATCCACGGAATGTCAAGAGTTAATCGGTTGAATTAGAATAGGTTAGCTAACAACTCGCTCGCTAAATCTCAATCAAAGCTACAACTCACAGACATCAATCGAGAATAGGAATCATTCAACTTAGAGATAGTAGAATATGAATATTAATCAGAGGATCTTTAGTGTAGAAATAAGGAATCCAACTCGGTTCCCTACTTCTTTGTCATCTATTCCTCTAATTGAATCGATAAACTAGAAGTAAATAAATACATCAACTAGATACAGTTAAATCTGACTTAATAAACTCCCTGTGAGGCTCGAAAGACTCTGGTTTAGCGTCATCTCCAAGGAAGCACAGCAGCTCCGCCTTGCATTGCTATCTGAACTCCGGCAGTAACCATCGGTACAGCAGCAGTAGTCATGTGGAAATGGAAGGAGAAGATGGAGATGATGAACTGCAGAACTTTCCTCCGGTTCTATTAACTAGAACAGAGGGAAGCTGCAGAAGGGAAATGGAGAAGGAGAAAGAGAGATGGTGTGTGCGAGATGAGATGGAATGTGCGAATGGTGAGAGAGCTGCGTATGAAGGGTCAGGTCCAGGTGATGAATCATATGGAATACTGTACAGATAGTTTGATATATAGGAGAGGTCTGAAATGCATGAGTGAGCCAACGGAGCTGTCCAGATGTCCTCCAGCTGCCAGCACATGATCTGGTATTCTGTTTACAGCACATGCTCCCCACTTGCTGTTAGCAACTTGATCATTCTGTTCAGATGGGGTATGCTAATCTGTGAACAGTATCAGACGCGTGAACAGTGCTCAACTCAGGCATGATCTCCCACTTGCAGTTTGTTATCAGCCCTTATTTGCAGCCTGTTAAGTCCAGCTATGCAATTCGTCGCATGCTTAAGTCACCGTCTGTCCAGTTGTCCCTTCTGCCATTCGCTGATTGATCTCTGCATTGAAGTTTGGTCGCGACTACAGGCACATCAGGTCGCGACCAATATTTACGGAGAGCGCTTCTTCTTTGCTGGTTGACGTATGGTCGCGACGGTGAACACCTAAGGTCGCGACGAAAGTCCAAAGGGAAGCTCCACTTTGCTGATTGATTGTTGTGTTGACCTGAAATGGACATTTAACAGACTGCCTATCCAATTAAGCACTAAAATCACATCATTCAAGTTCCCACTTGTGCAATTGCATATTACTAACTAATTTGCTCAATATGGTAGTAAATGTGGATAAGATTCAATAATAAACTCTCTTTTAAAATATTAAAAATCAGTACAAGTATGAGTTATCAACTCCCCCACACTTGGCTTTTGCACTCCGAGCAAAATTATGGATCAACGATCCATATTCTCTGTTCAATGTCTGCGAGTTGTAGCTTTGAGTAAGATTTAGCTAGCGGGTTGCCAGCTAACATATTCTAATTCAACTAATTAACTTCTCATATTCTATGGATAATGAAGGTAAGCTGGAACACACTTGTCATTGATTCATTTCACCATCATAATCAATTAAAATCAGAAACAATAGCGTAGGATTTACATTCAGTTTTAGTTCAATCATCTCATTAACTTGTTCATTTGTGGCTCATTAGACTAATTAGGAGCTTAGCAATCCATTGAGGCTCCTTGTGAATCGACCTAGGTTAGCCTCCACTTACTATTGGTTAGCTTAGTTTCTTTGACAATTAGAAACGACAGTTATCAAAATGGCGCCGTTGCCGGGGAGCCTTACTTGTTAACGTTTCCTGAGCAATCTCCTGGGCCTCATAAACATAAAGAGCAGGTAGTTGTTTTAGTTTTTCCGTGAATTCTATGTTTTATATATGTTAAGCCACGACCATTTGGCTTCTTAGCCGCGACTAAAGTGCTCTGTGATTTCTCGTCACGACCGTATTCACATTGGGGCGCAACCAAAAATCAGTTTTCAACTCAGATTTGCTGTCTGTAACTTTTAGTCACGACCGGAGTATGGTAACTGTCGTTTTAATTATCAAACAAACTAAGCTAACTAATAGTAAAGCGGAGGCTAACCCAGGTCGGACCACGAGGAGCTACCGGATGTTAGAGTTCCTAATTAATCTATTGAGCCGCAATTTAACAAATTAGGCAGATGAGCTGTGTGTTGAACTAGAACTGAGCGCAAATTCTATGCTATTGTTTATGATTTATGTGTTCATAATGGCGAGATGAATGAATGATGACAAGTGTGTTCCCTCGGAGATTACCTTACCTTCATTATCCACGGAATGTCAAGAGTTAATCGGTTGAATTAGAATAGGTTAGCTAACAACTCGCTAGCTAAATCTCAATCAAAGCTACAACTCACAGACATCAATCGAGAATAGGAATCATTCAACTTAGAGATAGTAGAATATGAATATTAATCAGAGGATCTTTAGTGTAGAAATAAGGAATCCAACTCGGTTCCCTACTTCTTTGTCATCTATTCCTCTAATTGAATCGATAAACTAGAAGTAAATAAATACATCAACTAGATACAGTTAAATCTGACTTAATAAACTCCCTGTGAGGCTCGAAAGACTCTGGTTTAGCGTCATCTCCAAGGAAGCACAGCAGCTCCGCCTTGCATTGCTATCTGAACTCCGGCAGTAACCATCGGTACAGCAGCAGTAGTCATGTGGAAATGGAAGGAGAAGATGGAGATGATGAACTGCAGAACTTTCCTCCGGTTCTATTAACTAGAACAGAGGGAAGCTGCAGAAGGGAAATGGAGAAGGAGAAAGAGAGATGGTGTGTGCGAGATGAGATGGAATGTGCGAGTGGTGAGAGAGCTGCGTATGAAGGGTCAGGTCCAGGTGATGAATCATATGGAATACTGTACAGATAGTTTGATATATAGGAGAGGTCTGAAATGCATGAGTGAGCCAACGGAGCTGTCCAGATGTCCTCCAGCTGCCAGCACATGATCTGGTATTCTGTTTACAGCACATGCTCCCCACTTGCTGTTAGCAACTTGATCATTCTGTTCAGATGGGGTATGCTAATCTATGAACAGTATCAGACGCGTGAACAGTGCTCAACTCAGGCATGATCTCCCACTTGCAGTTTGTTATCAGCCCTTATTTGCAGCCTGTTAAGTCCAGCTATGCAATTCGTCGCATGCTTAAGTCACCTTCTGTCCAGTTGTCCCTTCTGCCATTCGCTGATTGATCTCTGCATTGAAGTTTGGTCGCGACTACAGGCACATCAGGTCGCGACCAATATTTACGGAGAGCGCTTCTTCTTTGCTGGTTGACGTATGGTCGCGACGGTGAACACCTAAGGTCGCGACGAAAGTCCAAAGGGAAGCTCCACTTTGCTGATTGATTGTTGTGTTGACCTGAAATGGACATTTAACAGACTGCCTATCCAATTAAGCACTAAAATCACATCATTCAAGTTCCCACTTGTGCAATTGCATATTACTAACTAATTTGCTCAATATGGTAGTAAATGTGGATAAGATTCAATAATAAACTCTCTTTTAAAATATTAAAAATCAGTACAAGTATGAGTTATCAACTCCCCCACACTTGGCTTTTGCACTCCGAGCAAAATTATGGATCAACGATCCATATTCTCTGTTCAATGTCTGCGAGTTGTAGCTTTGAGTAAGATTTAGCTAGCGGGTTGCCAGCTAACATATTCTAATTCAACTAATTAACTTCTCATATTCTATGGATAATGAAGGTAAGCTGGAACACACTTGTCATTGATTCATTTCACCATCTTAATCAATTAAAATCAGAAACAATAGCGTAGGATTTACATTCAGTTTTAGTTCAATCATCTCATTAACTTGTTCATTTGTGGCTCATTAGACTAATTAGGAGCTTAGCAATCCATTGAGGCTCCTTGTGAATCGACCTAGGTTAGCCTCCACTTACTATTGGTTAGCTTAGTTTCTTTGACAATTAGAAACGACAGTTATCAAAATGGCGCCGTTGCCGGGGAGCCTTACTTGTTAACGTTTCCTGAGCAATCTCCTGGGCCTCATAAACATAAAGAGCAGGTAGTTGTTTTAGTTTTTCCGTGAATTCTATGTTTTATATATGTTAAGCCACGACCATTTGGCTTCTTAGCCGCGACTAAAGTGCTCTGTGATTTCTCGTCACGACCGTATTCACATTGGGGCGCAACCAAAAATCAGTTTTCAACTCAGATTTGCTGTCTGTAACTTTTAGTCACGACCGGAGTATGGTAACTGTCGTTTTAATTATCAAACAAACTAAGCTAACTAATAGTAAAGCGGAGGCTAACCCAGGTCGGACCACGAGGAGCTACCGGATGTTAGAGTTCCTAATTAATCTATTGAGCCGCAATTTAACAAATTAGGCAGATGAGCTGTGTGTTGAACTAGAACTGAGCGCAAATTCTATGCTATTGTTTATGATTTATGTGTTCATAATGGCGAGATGAATGAATGATGACAAGTGTGTTCCCTCGGAGATTACCTTACCTTCATTATCCACGGAATGTCAAGAGTTAATCGGTTGAATTAGAATAGGTTAGCTAACAACTCGCTCGCTAAATCTCAATCAAAGCTACAACTCACAGACATCAATCGAGAATAGGAATCATTCAACTTAGAGATAGTAGAATATGAATATTAATCAGAGGATCTTTAGTGTAGAAATAAGGAATCCAACTCGGTTCCCTACTTCTTTGTCATCTATTCCTCTAATTGAATCGATAAACTAGAAGTAAATAAATACATCAACTAGATACAGTTAAATCTGACTTAATAAACTCCCTGTGAGGCTCGAAAGACTCTGGTTTAGCGTCATCTCCAAGGAAGCACAGCAGCTCCGCCTTGCATTGCTATCTGAACTCCGGCAGTAACCATCGGTACAGCAGCAGTAGTCATGTGGAAATGGAAGGAGAAGATGGAGATGATGAACTGCAGAACTTTCCTCCGGTTCTATTAACTAGAACAGAGGGAAGCTGCAGAAGGGAAATGGAGAAGGAGAAAGAGAGATGGTGTGTGCGAGATGAGATGGAATGTGCGAATGGTGAGAGAGCTGCGTATGAAGGGTCAGGTCCAGGTGATGAATCATATGGAATACTGTACAGATAGTTTGATATATAGGAGAGGTCTGAAATGCATGAGTGAGCCAACGGAGCTGTCCAGATGTCCTCCAGCTGCCAGCACATGATCTGGTATTCTGTTTACAGCACATGCTCCCCACTTGCTGTTAGCAACTTGATCATTCTGTTCAGATGGGGTATGCTAATCTGTGAACAGTATCAGACGCGTGAACAGTGCTCAACTCAGGCATGATCTCCCACTTGCAGTTTGTTATCAGCCCTTATTTGCAGCCTGTTAAGTCCAGCTATGCAATTCGTCGCATGCTTAAGTCACCGTCTGTCCAGTTGTCCCTTCTGCCATTCGCTGATTGATCTCTGCATTGAAGTTTGGTCGCGACTACAGGCACATCAGGTCGCGACCAATATTTACGGAGAGCGCTTCTTCTTTGCTGGTTGACGTATGGTCGCGACGGTGAACACCTAAGGTCGCGACGAAAGTCCAAAGGGAAGCTCCACTTTGCTGATTGATTGTTGTGTTGACCTGAAATGGACATTTAACAGACTGCCTATCCAATTAAGCACTAAAATCACATCATTCAAGTTCCCACTTGTGCAATTGCATATTACTAACTAATTTGCTCAATATGGTAGTAAATGTGGATAAGATTCAATAATAAACTCTCTTTTAAAATATTAAAAATCAGTACAAGTATGAGTTATCAACTCCCCCACACTTGGCTTTTGCACTCCGAGCAAAATTATGGATCAACGATCCATATTCTCTGTTCAATGTCTGCGAGTTGTAGCTTTGAGTAAGATTTAGCTAGCGGGTTGCCAGCTAACATATTCTAATTCAACTAATTAACTTCTCATATTCTATGGATAATGAAGGTAAGCTGGAACACACTTGTCATTGATTCATTTCACCATCTTAATCAATTAAAATCAGAAACAATAGCGTAGGATTTACATTCAGTTTTAGTTCAATCATCTCATTAACTTGTTCATTTGTGGCTCATTAGACTAATTAGGAGCTTAGCAATCCATTGAGGCTCCTTGTGAATCGACCTAGGTTAGCCTCCACTTACTATTGGTTAGCTTAGTTTCTTTGACAATTAGAAACGACAGTTATCAAAATGGCGCCGTTGCCGGGGAGCCTTACTTGTTAACGTTTCCTGAGCAATCTCCTGGGCCTCATAAACATAAAGAGCAGGTAGTTGTTTTAGTTTTTCCGTGAATTCTATGTTTTATATATGTTAAGCCACGACCATTTGGCTTCTTAGCCGCGACTAAAGTGCTCTGTGATTTCTCGTCACGACCGTATTCACATTGGGGCGCAACCAAAAATCAGTTTTCAACTCAGATTTGCTGTCTGTAACTTTTAGTCACGACCGGAGTATGGTAACTGTCGTTTTAATTATCAAACAAACTAAGCTAACTAATAGTAAAGCGGAGGCTAACCCAGGTCGGACCACGAGGAGCTACCGGATGTTAGAGTTCCTAATTAATCTATTGAGCCGCAATTTAACAAATTAGGCAGATGAGCTGTGTGTTGAACTAGAACTGAGCGCAAATTCTATGCTATTGTTTATGATTTATGTGTTCATAATGGCGAGATGAATGAATGATGACAAGTGTGTTCCCTCGGAGATTACCTTACCTTCATTATCCACGGAATGTCAAGAGTTAATCGGTTGAATTAGAATAGGTTAGCTAACAACTCGCTAGCTAAATCTCAATCAAAGCTACAACTCACAGACATCAATCGAGAATAGGAATCATTCAACTTAGAGATAGTAGAATATGAATATTAATCAGAGGATCTTTAGTGTAGAAATAAGGAATCCAACTCGGTTCCCTACTTCTTTGTCATCTATTCCTCTAATTGAATCGATAAACTAGAAGTAAATAAATACATCAACTAGATACAGTTAAATCTGACTTAATAAACTCCCTGTGAGGCTCGAAAGACTCTGGTTTAGCGTCATCTCCAAGGAAGCACAGCAGCTCCGCCTTGCATTGCTATCTGAACTCCGGCAGTAACCATCGGTACAGCAGCAGTAGTCATGTGGAAATGGAAGGAGAAGATGGAGATGATGAACTGCAGAACTTTCCTCCGGTTCTATTAACTAGAACAGAGGGAAGCTGCAGAAGGGAAATGGAGAAGGAGAAAGAGAGATGGTGTGTGCGAGATGAGATGGAATGTGCGAATGGTGAGAGAGCTGCGTATGAAGGGTCAGGTCCAGGTGATGAATCATATGGAATACTGTACAGATAGTTTGATATATAGGAGAGGTCTGAAATGCATGAGTGAGCCAACGGAGCTGTCCAGATGTCCTCCAGCTGCCAGCACATGATCTGGTATTCTGTTTACAGCACATGCTCCCCACTTGCTGTTAGCAACTTGCTCATTCTGTTCAGATGGGGTATGCTAATCTGTGAACAGTATCAGACGCGTGAACAGTGCTCAACTCAGGCATGATCTCCCACTTGCAGTTTGTTATCAGCCCTTATTTGCAGCCTGTTAAGTCCAGCTATGCAATTCGTCGCATGCTTAAATCACCTTCTGTCCAGTTGTCCCTTCTGTCATTCGCTGATTGATCTCTGCATTGAAGTTTGGTCGCGACTACAGGCACATCAGGTCGCGACCAATATTTACAGAGAACGCTTCTTCTTTGCTGGTTGACGTATGGTCGCGACGGTGAACACCTAAGGTCGCGACGAAAGTCCAAAGGGAAGCTCCACTTTGCTGATTGATTGTTGTGTTGCCCTGAAATGGACATTTAACAGACTGCCTATCCAATTAAGCACTAAAATCACATCATTCAAGTTCCCACTTGTGCAATTGCATATTACTAACTAATTTGCTCAATATGGTAGTAAATGTGGATAAGATTCAATAATAAACTCTCTTTTAAAATATTAAAAATCAGTACAAGTATGAGTTATCAACTCCCCCACACTTGGCTTTTGCACTCCGAGCAAAATTATGGATCAACGATCCATATTCTCTGTTCAATGTCTGCGAGTTGTAGCTTTGAGTAAGATTTAGCTAGCGGGTTGCCAGCTAACATATTCTAATTCAACTAATTAACTTCTCATATTCTATGGATAATGAAGGTAAGCTGGAACACACTTGTCATTGATTCATTTCACCATCTTAATCAATTAAAATCAGAAACAATAGCGTAGGATTTACATTCAGTTTTAGTTCAATCATCTCATTAACTTGTTCATTTGTGGCTCATTAGACTAATTAGGAGCTTAGCAATCCATTGAGGCTCCTTGTGAATCGACCTAGGTTAGCCTCCACTTACTATTGGTTAGCTTAGTTTCTTTGACAATTAGAAACGACAGTTATCAAAATGGCGCCGTTGCCGGGGAGCCTTACTTGTTAACGTTTCCTGAGCAATCTCCTGGGCCTCATAAACATAAAGAGCAGGTAGTTGTTTTAGTTTTTCCGTGAATTCTATGTTTTATATATGTTAAGCCACGACCATTTGGCTTCTTAGCCGCGACTAAAGTGCTCTGTGATTTCTCGTCACGACCGTATTCACATTGGGGCGCAACCAAAAATCAGTTTTCAACTCAGATTTGCTGTCTGTAACTTTTAGTCACGACCGGAGTATGGTAACTGTCGTTTTAATTATCAAACAAACTAAGCTAACTAATAGTAAAGCGGAGGCTAACCCAGGTCGGACCACGAGGAGCTACCGGATGTTAGAGTTCCTAATTAATCTATTGAGCCGCAATTTAACAAATTAGGCAGATGAGCTGTGTGTTGAACTAGAACTGAGCGCAAATTCTATGCTATTGTTTATGATTTATGTGTTCATAATGGCGAGATGAATGAATGATGACAAGTGTGTTCCCTCGGAGATTACCTTACCTTCATTATCCACGGAATGTCAAGAGTTAATCGGTTGAATTAGAATAGGTTAGCTAACAACTCGCTAGCTAAATCTCAATCAAAGCTACAACTCACAGACATCAATCGAGAATAGGAATCATTCAACTTAGAGATAGTAGAATATGAATATTAATCAGAGGATCTTTAGTGTAGAAATAAGGAATCCAACTCGGTTCCCTACTTCTTTGTCATCTATTCCTCTAATTGAATCGATAAACTAGAAGTAAATAAATACATCAACTAGATACAGTTAAATCTGACTTAATAAACTCCCTGTGAGGCTCGAAAGACTCTGGTTTAGCGTCATCTCCAAGGAAGCACAGCAGCTCCGCCTTGCATTGCTATCTGAACTCCGGCAGTAACCATCGGTACAGCAGCAGTAGTCATGTGGAAATGGAAGGAGAAGATGGAGATGATGAACTGCAGAACTTTCCTCCGGTTCTATTAACTAGAACAGAGGGAAGCTGCAGAAGGGAAATGGAGAAGGAGAAAGAGAGATGGTGTGTGCGAGATGAGATGGAATGTGCGAATGGTGAGAGAGCTGCGTATGAAGTGTCAGGTCCAGGTGATGAATCATATGGAATACTGTACAGATAGTTTGATATATAGGAGAGGTCTGAAATGCATGAGTGAGCCAACGGAGCTGTCCAGATGTCCTCCAGCTGCCAGCACATGATCTGGTATTCTGTTTACAGCACATGCTCCCCACTTGCTGTTAGCAACTTGCTCATTCTGTTCAGATGGGGTATGCTAATCTGTGAACAGTATCAGACGCGTGAACAGTGCTCAACTCAGGCATGATCTCCCACTTGCAGTTTGTTATCAGCCCTTATTTGCAGCCTGTTAAGTCCAGCTATGCAATTCGTCGCATGCTTAAATCACCTTCTGTCCAGTTGTCCCTTCTGTCATTCGCTGATTGATCTCTGCATTGAAGTTTGGTCGCGACTACAGGCACATCAGGTCGCGACCAATATTTACAGAGAACGCTTCTTCTTTGCTGGTTGACGTATGGTCGCGACGGTGAACACCTAAGGTCGCGACGAAAGTCCAAAGGGAAGCTCCACTTTGCTGATTGATTGTTGTGTTGACCTGAAATGGACATTTAACAGACTGCCTATCCAATTAAGCACTAAAATCACATCATTCAAGTTCCCACTTGTGCAATTGCATATTACTAACTAATTTGCTCAATATGGTAGTAAATGTGGATAAGATTCAATAATAAACTCTCTTTTAAAATATTAAAAATCAGTACAAGTATGAGTTATCAACTCCCCCACACTTGGCTTTTGCACTCCGAGCAAAATTATGGATCAACGATCCATATTCTCTGTTCAATGTCTGCGAGTTGTAGCTTTGAGTAAGATTTAGCTAGCGGGTTGCCAGCTAACATATTCTAATTCAACTAATTAACTTCTCATATTCTATGGATAATGAAGGTAAGCTGGAACACACTTGTCATTGATTCATTTCACCATCTTAATCAATTAAAATCAGAAACAATAGCGTAGGATTTACATTCAGTTTTAGTTCAATCATCTCATTAACTTGTTCATTTGTGGCTCATTAGACTAATTAGGAGCTTAGCAATCCATTGAGGCTCCTTGTGAATCGACCTAGGTTAGCCTCCACTTACTATTGGTTAGCTTAGTTTCTTTGACAATTAGAAACGACAGTTATCAAAATGGCGCCGTTGCCGGGGAGCCTTACTTGTTAACGTTTCCTGAGCAATCTCCTGGGCCTCATAAACATAAAGAGCAGGTAGTTGTTTTAGTTTTTCCGTGAATTCTATGTTTTATATATGTTAAGCCACGACCATTTGGCTTCTTAGCCGCGACTAAAGTGCTCTGTGATTTCTCGTCACGACCGTATTCACATTGGGGCGCAACCAAAAATCAGTTTTCAACTCAGATTTGCTGTCTGTAACTTTTAGTCACGACCGGAGTATGGTAACTGTCGTTTTAATTATCAAACAAACTAAGCTAACTAATAGTAAAGCGGAGGCTAACCCAGGTCGGACCACGAGGAGCTACCGGATGTTAGAGTTCCTAATTAATCTATTGAGCCGCAATTTAACAAATTAGGCAGATGAGCTGTGTGTTGAACTAGAACTGAGCGCAAATTCTATGCTATTGTTTATGATTTATGTGTTCATAATGGCGAGATGAATGAATGATGACAAGTGTGTTCCCTCGGAGATTACCTTACCTTCATTATCCACGGAATGTCAAGAGTTAATCGGTTGAATTAGAATAGGTTAGCTAACAACTCGCTAGCTAAATCTCAATCAAAGCTACAACTCACAGACATCAATCGAGAATAGGAATCATTCAACTTAGAGATAGTAGAATATGAATATTAATCAGAGGATCTTTAGTGTAGAAATAAGGAATCCAACTCGGTTCCCTACTTCTTTGTCATCTATTCCTCTAATTGAATCGATAAACTAGAAGTAAATAAATACATCAACTAGATAGAGTTAAATCTGACTTAATAAACTCCCTGTGAGGCTCGAAAGACTCTGGTTTAGCGTCATCTCCAAGGAAGCACAGCAGCTCCGCCTTGCATTGCTATCTGAACTCCGGCAGTAACCATCGGTACAGCAGCAGTAGTCATGTGGAAATGGAAGGAGAAGATGGAGATGATGAACTGCAGAACTTTCCTCCGGTTCTATTAACTAGAACAGAGGGAAGCTGCAGAAGGGAAATGGAGAAGGAGAAAGAGAGATGGTGTGTGCGAGATGAGATGGAATGTGCGAATGGTGAGAGAGCTGCGTATGAAGGGTCAGGTCCAGGTGATGAATCATATGGAATACTGTACAGATAGTTTGATATATAGGAGAGGTCTGAAATGCATGAGTGAGCCAACGGAGCTGTCCAGATGTCCTCCAGCTGCCAGCACATGATCTGGTATTCTGTTTACAGCACATGCTCCCCACTTGCTGTTAACAACTTGCTCATTCTGTTCAGATGGGGTATGCTAATCTGTGAACAGTATCAGACGCGTGAACAGTGCTCAACTCAGGCATGATCTCCCACTTGTAGTTTGTTATCAGCCCTTATTTGCAGCCTGTTAAGTCCAGCTATGCAATTCGTCGCATGCTTAAATCACCTTCTGTCCAGTTGTCCCTTCTGTCATTCGCTGATTGATCTCTGCATTGAAGTTTGGTCGCGACTACAGGCACATCAGGTCGCGACCAATATTTACAGAGAACGCTTCTTCTTTGCTGGTTGACGTATGGTCGCGACGGTGAACACCTAAGGTCGCGACGAAAGTCCAAAGGGAAGCTCCACTTTGCTGATTGATTGTTGTGTTGACCTGAAATGGACATTTAACAGACTGCCTATCCAATTAAGCACTAAAATCACATCATTCAAGTTCCCACTTGTGCAATTGCATATTACTAACTAATTTGCTCAATATGGTAGTAAATGTGGATAAGATTCAATAATAAACTCTCTTTTAAAATATTAAAAATCAGTACAAGTATGAGTTATCAACTCCCCCACACTTGGCTTTTGCACTCCGAGCAAAATTATGGATCAACGATCCATATTCTCTGTTCAATGTCTGCGAGTTGTAGCTTTGAGTAAGATTTAGCTAGCGGGTTGCCAGCTAACATATTCTAATTCAACTAATTAACTTCTCATATTCTATGGATAATGAAGGTAAGCTGGAACACACTTGTCATTGATTCATTTCACCATCTTAATCAATTAAAATCAGAAACAATAGCGTAGGATTTACATTCAGTTTTAGTTCAATCATCTCATTAACTTGTTCATTTGTGGCTCATTAGACTAATTAGGAGCTTAGCAATCCATTGAGGCTCCTTGTGAATCGACCTAGGTTAGCCTCCACTTACTATTGGTTAGCTTAGTTTCTTTGACAATTAGAAACGACAGTTATCAAAATGGCGCCGTTGCCGGGGAGCCTTACTTGTTAACGTTTCCTGAGCAATCTCCTGGGCCTCATAAACATAAAGAGCAGGTAGTTGTTTTAGTTTTTCCGTGAATTCTATGTTTTATATATGTTAAGCCACGACCATTTGGCTTCTTAGCCGCGACTAAAGTGCTCTGTGATTTCTCGTCACGACCGTATTCACATTGGGGCGCAACCAAAAATCAGTTTTCAACTCAGATTTGCTGTCTGTAACTTTTAGTCACGACCGGAGTATGGTAACTGTCGTTTTAATTATCAAACAAACTAAGCTAACTAATAGTAAAGCGGAGGCTAACCCAGGTCGGACCACGAGGAGCTACCGGATGTTAGAGTTCCTAATTAATCTATTGAGCCGCAATTTAACAAATTAGGCAGATGAGCTGTGTGTTGAACTAGAACTGAGCGCAAATTCTATGCTATTGTTTATGATTTATGTGTTCATAATGGCGAGATGAATGAATGATGACAAGTGTGTTCCCTCGGAGATTACCTTACCTTCATTATCCACGGAATGTCAAGAGTTAATCGGTTGAATTAGAATAGGTTAGCTAACAACTCGCTAGCTAAATCTCAATCAAAGCTACAACTCACAGACATCAATCGAGAATAGGAATCATTCAACTTAGAGATAGTAGAATATGAATATTAATCAGAGGATCTTTAGTGTAGAAATAAGGAATCCAACTCGGTTCCCTACTTCTTTGTCATCTATTCCTCTAATTGAATCGATAAACTAGAAGTAAATAAATACATCAACTAGATACAGTTAAATCTGACTTAATAAACTCCCTGTGAGGCTCGAAAGACTCTGGTTTAGCGTCATCTCCAAGGAAGCACAGCAGCTCCGCCTTGCATTGCTATCTGAACTCCGGCAGTAACCATCGGTACAGCAGCAGTAGTCATGTGGAAATGGAAGGAGAAGATGGAGATGATGAACTGCAGAACTTTCCTCCGGTTCTATTAACTAGAACAGAGGGAAGCTGCAGAAGGGAAATGGAGAAGGAGAAAGAGAGATGGTGTGTGCGAGATGAGATGGAATGTGCGAATGGTGAGAGAGCTGCGTATGAAGGGTCAGGTCCAGGTGATGAATCATATGGAATACTGTACAGATAGTTTGATATATAGGAGAGGTCTGAAATGCATGAGTGAGCCAACGGAGCTGTCCAGATGTCCTCCAGCTGCCAGCACATGATCTGGTATTCTGTTTACAGCACATGCTCCCCACTTGCTGTTAACAACTTGCTCATTCTGTTCAGATGGGGTATGCTAATCTGTGAACAGTATCAGACGCGTGAACAGTGCTCAACTCAGGCATGATCTCCCACTTGTAGTTTGTTATCAGCCCTTATTTGCAGCCTGTTAAGTCCAGCTATGCAATTCGTCGCATGCTTAAATCACCTTCTGTCCAGTTGTCCCTTCTGTCATTCGCTGATTGATCTCTGCATTGAAGTTTGGTCGCGACTACAGGCACATCAGGTCGCGACCAATATTTACAGAGAACGCTTCTTCTTTGCTGGTTGACGTATGGTCGCGACGGTGAACACCTAAGGTCGCGGCGAAAGTCCAAAGGGAAGCTCCACTTTGCTGATTGATTGTTGTGTTGACCTGAAATGGACATTTAACAGACTGCCTATCCAATTAAGCACTAAAATCACATCATTCAAGTTCCCACTTGTGCAATTGCATATTACTAACTAATTTGCTCAATATGGTAGTAAATGTGGATAAGATTCAATAATAAACTCTCTTTTAAAATATTAAAAATCAGTACAAGTATGAGTTATCAACTCCCCCACACTTGGCTTTTGCACTCCGAGCAAAATTATGGATCAACGATCCATATTCTCTGTTCAATGTCTGCGAGTTGTAGCTTTGAGTAAGATTTAGCTAGCGGGTTGCCAGCTAACATATTCTAATTCAACTAATTAACTTCTCATATTCTATGGATAATGAAGGTAAGCTGGAACACACTTGTCATTGATTCATTTCACCATCTTAATCAATTAAAATCAGAAACAATAGCGTAGGATTTACATTCAGTTTTAGTTCAATCATCTCATTAACTTGTTCATTTGTGGCTCATTAGACTAATTAGGAGCTTAGCAATCCATTGAGGCTCCTTGTGAATCGACCTAGGTTAGCCTCCACTTACTATTGGTTAGCTTAGTTTCTTTGACAATTAGAAACGACAGTTATCAAAATGGCGCCGTTGCCGGGGAGCCTTACTTGTTAACGTTTCCTGAGCAATCTCCTGGGCCTCATAAACATAAAGAGCAGGTAGTTGTTTTAGTTTTTCCGTGAATTCTATGTTTTATATATGTTAAGCCACGACCATTTGGCTTCTTAGCCGCGACTAAAGTGCTCTGTGATTTCTCGTCACGACCGTATTCACATTGGGGCGCAACCAAAAATCAGTTTTCAACTCAGATTTGCTGTCTGTAACTTTTAGTCACGACCGGAGTATGGTAACTGTCGTTTTAATTATCAAACAAACTAAGCTAACTAATAGTAAAGCGGAGGCTAACCCAGGTCGGACCACGAGGAGCTACCGGATGTTAGAGTTCCTAATTAATCTATTGAGCCGCAATTTAACAAATTAGGCAGATGAGCTGTGTGTTGAACTAGAACTGAGCGCAAATTCTATGCTATTGTTTATGATTTATGTGTTCATAATGGCGAGATGAATGAATGATGACAAGTGTGTTCCCTCGGAGATTACCTTACCTTCATTATCCACGGAATGTCAAGAGTTAATCGGTTGAATTAGAATAGGTTAGCTAACAACTCGCTAGCTAAATCTCAATCAAAGCTACAACTCACAGACATCAATCGAGAATAGGAATCATTCAACTTAGAGATAGTAGAATATGAATATTAATCAGAGGATCTTTAGTGTAGAAATAAGGAATCCAACTCGGTTCCCTACTTCTTTGTCATCTATTCCTCTAATTGAATCGATAAACTAGAAGTAAATAAATACATCAACTAGATACAGTTAAATCTGACTTAATAAACTCCCTGTGAGGCTCGAAAGACTCTGGTTTAGCGTCATCTCCAAGGAAGCACAGCAGCTCCGCCTTGCATTGCTATCTGAACTCCGGCAGTAACCATCGGTACAGCAGCAGTAGTCATGTGGAAATGGAAGGAGAAGATGGAGATGATGAACTGCAGAACTTTCCTCCGGTTCTATTAACTAGAACAGAGGGAAGCTGCAGAAGGGAAATGGAGAAGGAGAAAGAGAGATGGTGTGTGCGAGATGAGATGGAATGTGCGAATGGTGAGAGAGCTGCGTATGAAGTGTCAGGTCCAGGTGATGAATCATATGGAATACTGTACAGATAGTTTGATATATAGGAGAGGTCTGAAATGCATGAGTGAGCCAACGGAGCTGTCCAGATGTCCTCCAGCTGCCAGCACATGATCTGGTATTCTGTTTACAGCACATGCTCCCCACTTGCTGTTAGCAACTTGCTCATTCTGTTCAGATGGGGTATGCTAATCTGTGAACAGTA
Organism: Leucaena leucocephala; assembly: GCA_037074615.1. Lineage (NCBI taxonomy): Eukaryota > Viridiplantae > Streptophyta > Magnoliopsida > Fabales > Fabaceae > Leucaena > Leucaena leucocephala. The sequence continues at coordinate 8,397,175 of CM073545.1, forward strand.
TCAGACGCGTGAACAGTGCTCAACTCAGGCATGATCTCCCACTTGCAGTTTGTTATCAGCCCTTATTTGCAGCCTGTTAAGTCCAGCTATGCAATTCGTCGCATGCTTAAATCACCTTCTGTCCAGTTGTCCCTTCTGTCATTCGCTGATTGATCTCTGCATTGAAGTTTGGTCGCGACTACAGGCACATCAGGTCGCGACCAATATTTACAGAGAACGCTTCTTCTTTGCTGGTTGACGTATGGTCGCGACGGTGAACACCTAAGGTCGCGACGAAAGTCCAAAGGGAAGCTCCACTTTGCTGATTGATTGTTGTGTTGCCCTGAAATGGACATTTAACAGACTGCCTATCCAATTAAGCACTAAAATCACATCATTCAAGTTCCCACTTGTGCAATTGCATATTACTAACTAATTTGCTCAATATGGTAGTAAATGTGGATAAGATTCAATAATAAACTCTCTTTTAAAATATTAAAAATCAGTACAAGTATGAGTTATCAACTCCCCCACACTTGGCTTTTGCACTCCGAGCAAAATTATGGATCAACGATCCATATTCTCTGTTCAATGTCTGCGAGTTGTAGCTTTGAGTAAGATTTAGCTAGCGGGTTGCCAGCTAACATATTCTAATTCAACTAATTAACTTCTCATATTCTATGGATAATGAAGGTAAGCTGGAACACACTTGTCATTGATTCATTTCACCATCTTAATCAATTAAAATCAGAAACAATAGCGTAGGATTTACATTCAGTTTTAGTTCAATCATCTCATTAACTTGTTCATTTGTGGCTCATTAGACTAATTAGGAGCTTAGCAATCCATTGAGGCTCCTTGTGAATCGACCTAGGTTAGCCTCCACTTACTATTGGTTAGCTTAGTTTCTTTGACAATTAGAAACGACAGTTATCAAAATGGCGCCGTTGCCGGGGAGCCTTACTTGTTAACGTTTCCTGAGCAATCTCCTGGGCCTCATAAACATAAAGAGCAGGTAGTTGTTTTAGTTTTTCCGTGAATTCTATGTTTTATATATGTTAAGCCACGACCATTTGGCTTCTTAGCCGCGACTAAAGTGCTCTGTGATTTCTCGTCACGACCGTATTCACATTGGGGCGCAACCAAAAATCAGTTTTCAACTCAGATTTGCTGTCTGTAACTTTTAGTCACGACCGGAGTATGGTAACTGTCGTTTTAATTATCAAACAAACTAAGCTAACTAATAGTAAAGCGGAGGCTAACCCAGGTCGGACCACGAGGAGCTACCGGATGTTAGAGTTCCTAATTAATCTATTGAGCCGCAATTTAACAAATTAGGCAGATGAGCTGTGTGTTGAACTAGAACTGAGCGCAAATTCTATGCTATTGTTTATGATTTATGTGTTCATAATGGCGAGATGAATGAATGATGACAAGTGTGTTCCCTCGGAGATTACCTTACCTTCATTATCCACGGAATGTCAAGAGTTAATCGGTTGAATTAGAATAGGTTAGCTAACAACTCGCTAGCTAAATCTCAATCAAAGCTACAACTCACAGACATCAATCGAGAATAGGAATCATTCAACTTAGAGATAGTAGAATATGAATATTAATCAGAGGATCTTTAGTGTAGAAATAAGGAATCCAACTCGGTTCCCTACTTCTTTGTCATCTATTCCTCTAATTGAATCGATAAACTAGAAGTAAATAAATACATCAACTAGATACAGTTAAATCTGACTTAATAAACTCCCTGTGAGGCTCGAAAGACTCTGGTTTAGCGTCATCTCCAAGGAAGCACAGCAGCTCCGCCTTGCATTGCTATCTGAACTCCGGCAGTAACCATCGGTACAGCAGCAGTAGTCATGTGGAAATGGAAGGAGAAGATGGAGATGATGAACTGCAGAACTTTCCTCCGGTTCTATTAACTAGAACAGAGGGAAGCTGCAGAAGGGAAATGGAGAAGGAGAAAGAGAGATGGTGTGTGCGAGATGAGATGGAATGTGCGAATGGTGAGAGAGCTGCGTATGAAGTGTCAGGTCCAGGTGATGAATCATATGGAATACTGTACAGATAGTTTGATATATAGGAGAGGTCTGAAATGCATGAGTGAGCCAACGGAGCTGTCCAGATGTCCTCCAGCTGCCAGCACATGATCTGGTATTCTGTTTACAGCGCATGCTCCCCACTTGCTGTTAACAACTTGCTCATTCTGTTCAGATGGGGTATGCGAATCTGTGAACAGTATCAGACGCGTGAACAGTGCTCAACTCAGGCATGATCTCCCACTTGTAGTTTGTTATCAGCCCTTATTTGCAGCCTGTTAAGTCCAGCTATGCAATTCGTCGCATGCTTAAATCACCTTCTGTCCAGTTGTCCCTTCTGTCATTCGCTGATTGATCTCTGCATTGAAGTTTGGTCGCGACTACAGGCACATCAGGTCGCGACCAATATTTACAGAGAACGCTTCTTCTTTGCTGGTTGACGTATGGTCGCGACGGTGAACACCTAAGGTCGCGGCGAAAGTCCAAAGGGAAGCTCCACTTTGCTGATTGATTGTTGTGTTGACCTGAAATGGACATTTAACAGACTGCCTATCCAATTAAGCACTAAAATCACATCATTCAAGTTCCCACTTGTGCAATTGCATATTACTAACTAATTTGCTCAATATGGTAGTAAATGTGGATAAGATTCAATAATAAACTCTCTTTTAAAATATTAAAAATCAGTACAAGTATGAGTTATCAACTCCCCCACACTTGGCTTTTGCACTCCGAGCAAAATTATGGATCAACGATCCATATTCTCTGTTCAATGTCTGCGAGTTGTAGCTTTGAGTAAGATTTAGCTAGCGGGTTGCCAGCTAACATATTCTAATTCAACTAATTAACTTCTCATATTCTATGGATAATGAAGGTAAGCTGGAACACACTTGTCATTGATTCATTTCACCATCTTAATCAATTAAAATCAGAAACAATAGCGTAGGATTTACATTCAGTTTTAGTTCAATCATCTCATTAACTTGTTCATTTGTGGCTCATTAGACTAATTAGGAGCTTAGCAATCCATTGAGGCTCCTTGTGAATCGACCTAGGTTAGCCTCCACTTACTATTGGTTAGCTTAGTTTCTTTGACAATTAGAAACGACAGTTATCAAAATGGCGCCGTTGCCGGGGAGCCTTACTTGTTAACGTTTCCTGAGCAATCTCCTGGGCCTCATAAACATAAAGAGCAGGTAGTTGTTTTAGTTTTTCCGTGAATTCTATGTTTTATATATGTTAAGCCACGACCATTTGGCTTCTTAGCCGCGACTAAAGTGCTCTGTGATTTCTCGTCACGACCGTATTCACATTGGGGCGCAACCAAAAATCAGTTTTCAACTCAGATTTGCTGTCTGTAACTTTTAGTCACGACCGGAGTATGGTAACTGTCGTTTTAATTATCAAACAAACTAAGCTAACTAATAGTAAAGCGGAGGCTAACCCAGGTCGGACCACGAGGAGCTACCGGATGTTAGAGTTCCTAATTAATCTATTGAGCCGCAATTTAACAAATTAGGCAGATGAGCTGTGTGTTGAACTAGAACTGAGCGCAAATTCTATGCTATTGTTTATGATTTATGTGTTCATAATGGCGAGATGAATGAATGATGACAAGTGTGTTCCCTCGGAGATTACCTTACCTTCATTATCCACGGAATGTCAAGAGTTAATCGGTTGAATTAGAATAGGTTAGCTAACAACTCGCTGGCTAAATCTCAATCAAAGCTACAACTCACAGACATCAATCGAGAATAGGAATCATTCAACTTAGAGATAGTAGAATATGAATATTAATCAGAGGATCTTTAGTGTAGAAATAAGGAATCCAACTCGGTTCCCTACTTCTTTGTCATCTATTCCTCTAATTGAATCGATAAACTAGAAGTAAATAAATACATCAACTAGATACAGTTAAATCTGACTTAATAAACTCCCTGTGAGGCTCGAAAGACTCTGGTTTAGCGTCATCTCCAAGGAAGCACAGCAGCTCCGCCTTGCATTGCTATCTGAACTCCGGCAGTAACCATCGGTACAGCAGCAGTAGTCATGTGGAAATGGAAGGAGAAGATGGAGATGATGAACTGCAGAACTTTCCTCCGGTTCTATTAACTAGAACAGAGGGAAGCTGCAGAAGGGAAATGGAGAAGGAGAAAGAGAGATGGTGTGTGCGAGATGAGATGGAATGTGCGAATGGTGAGAGAGCTGCGTATGAAGTGTCAGGTCCAGGTGATGAATCATATGGAATACTGTACAGATAGTTTGATATATAGGAGAGGTCTGAAATGCATGAGTGAGCCAACGGAGCTGTCCAGATGTCCTCCAGCTGCCAGCACATGATCTGGTATTCTGTTTACAGCACATGCTCCCCACTTGCTGTTAGCAACTTGCTCATTCTGTTCAGATGGGGTATGCTAATCTGTGAACAGTATCAGACGCGTGAACAGTGCTCAACTCAGGCATGATCTCCCACTTGCAGTTTGTTATCAGCCCTTATTTGCAGCCTGTTAAGTCCAGCTATGCAATTCGTCGCATGCTTAAATCACCTTCTGTCCAGTTGTCCCTTCTGTCATTCGCTGATTGATCTCTGCATTGAAGTTTGGTCGCGACTACAGGCACATCAGGTCGCGACCAATATTTACAGAGAACGCTTCTTCTTTGCTGGTTGACGTATGGTCGCGACGGTGAACACCTAAGGTCGCGACGAAAGTCCAAAGGGAAGCTCCACTTTGCTGATTGATTGTTGTGTTGCCCTGAAATGGACATTTAACAGACTGCCTATCCAATTAAGCACTAAAATCACATCATTCAAGTTCCCACTTGTGCAATTGCATATTACTAACTAATTTGCTCAATATGGTAGTAAATGTGGATAAGATTCAATAATAAACTCTCTTTTAAAATATTAAAAATCAGTACAAGTATGAGTTATCAACTCCCCCACACTTGGCTTTTGCACTCCGAGCAAAATTATGGATCAACGATCCATATTCTCTGTTCAATGTCTGCGAGTTGTAGCTTTGAGTAAGATTTAGCTAGCGGGTTGCCAGCTAACATATTCTAATTCAACTAATTAACTTCTCATATTCTATGGATAATGAAGGTAAGCTGGAACACACTTGTCATTGATTCATTTCACCATCTTAATCAATTAAAATCAGAAACAATAGCGTAGGATTTACATTCAGTTTTAGTTCAATCATCTCATTAACTTGTTCATTTGTGGCTCATTAGACTAATTAGGAGCTTAGCAATCCATTGAGGCTCCTTGTGAATCGACCTAGGTTAGCCTCCACTTACTATTGGTTAGCTTAGTTTCTTTGACAATTAGAAACGACAGTTATCAAAATGGCGCCGTTGCCGGGGAGCCTTACTTGTTAACGTTTCCTGAGCAATCTCCTGGGCCTCATAAACATAAAGAGCAGGTAGTTGTTTTAGTTTTTCCGTGAATTCTATGTTTTATATATGTTAAGCCACGACCATTTGGCTTCTTAGCCGCGACTAAAGTGCTCTGTGATTTCTCGTCACGACCGTATTCACATTGGGGCGCAACCAAAAATCAGTTTTCAACTCAGATTTGCTGTCTGTAACTTTTAGTCACGACCGGAGTATGGTAACTGTCGTTTTAATTATCAAACAAACTAAGCTAACTAATAGTAAAGCGGAGGCTAACCCAGGTCGGACCACGAGGAGCTACCGGATGTTAGAGTTCCTAATTAATCTATTGAGCCGCAATTTAACAAATTAGGCAGATGAGCTGTGTGTTGAACTAGAACTGAGCGCAAATTCTATGCTATTGTTTATGATTTATGTGTTCATAATGGCGAGATGAATGAATGATGACAAGTGTGTTCCCTCGGAGATTACCTTACCTTCATTATCCACGGAATGTCAAGAGTTAATCGGTTGAATTAGAATAGGTTAGCTAACAACTCGCTAGCTAAATCTCAATCAAAGCTACAACTCACAGACATCAATCGAGAATAGGAATCATTCAACTTAGAGATAGTAGAATATGAATATTAATCAGAGGATCTTTAGTGTAGAAATAAGGAATCCAACTCGGTTCCCTACTTCTTTGTCATCTATTCCTCTAATTGAATCGATAAACTAGAAGTAAATAAATACATCAACTAGATACAGTTAAATCTGACTTAATAAACTCCCTGTGAGGCTCGAAAGACTCTGGTTTAGCGTCATCTCCAAGGAAGCACAGCAGCTCCGCCTTGCATTGCTATCTGAACTCCGGCAGTAACCATCGGTACAGCAGCAGTAGTCATGTGGAAATGGAAGGAGAAGATGGAGATGATGAACTGCAGAACTTTCCTCCGGTTCTATTAACTAGAACAGAGGGAAGCTGCAGAAGGGAAATGGAGAAGGAGAAAGAGAGATGGTGTGTGCGAGATGAGATGGAATGTGCGAATGGTGAGAGAGCTGCGTATGAAGTGTCAGGTCCAGGTGATGAATCATATGGAATACTGTACAGATAGTTTGATATATAGGAGAGGTCTGAAATGCATGAGTGAGCCAACGGAGCTGTCCAGATGTCCTCCAGCTGCCAGCACATGATCTGGTATTCTGTTTACAGCGCATGCTCCCCACTTGCTGTTAACAACTTGCTCATTCTGTTCAGATGGGGTATGCGAATCTGTGAACAGTATCAGACGCGTGAACAGTGCTCAACTCAGGCATGATCTCCCACTTGTAGTTTGTTATCAGCCCTTATTTGCAGCCTGTTAAGTCCAGCTATGCAATTCGTCGCATGCTTAAATCACCTTCTGTCCAGTTGTCCCTTCTGTCATTCGCTGATTGATCTCTGCATTGAAGTTTGGTCGCGACTACAGGCACATCAGGTCGCGACCAATATTTACAGAGAACGCTTCTTCTTTGCTGGTTGACGTATGGTCGCGACGGTGAACACCTAAGGTCGCGGCGAAAGTCCAAAGGGAAGCTCCACTTTGCTGATTGATTGTTGTGTTGACCTGAAATGGACATTTAACAGACTGCCTATCCAATTAAGCACTAAAATCACATCATTCAAGTTCCCACTTGTGCAATTGCATATTACTAACTAATTTGCTCAATATGGTAGTAAATGTGGATAAGATTCAATAATAAACTCTCTTTTAAAATATTAAAAATCAGTACAAGTATGAGTTATCAACTCCCCCACACTTGGCTTTTGCACTCCGAGCAAAATTATGGATCAACGATCCATATTCTCTGTTCAATGTCTGCGAGTTGTAGCTTTGAGTAAGATTTAGCTAGCGGGTTGCCAGCTAACATATTCTAATTCAACTAATTAACTTCTCATATTCTATGGATAATGAAGGTAAGCTGGAACACACTTGTCATTGATTCATTTCACCATCTTAATCAATTAAAATCAGAAACAATAGCGTAGGATTTACATTCAGTTTTAGTTCAATCATCTCATTAACTTGTTCATTTGTGGCTCATTAGACTAATTAGGAGCTTAGCAATCCATTGAGGCTCCTTGTGAATCGACCTAGGTTAGCCTCCACTTACTATTGGTTAGCTTAGTTTCTTTGACAATTAGAAACGACAGTTATCAAAATGGCGCCGTTGCCGGGGAGCCTTACTTGTTAACGTTTCCTGAGCAATCTCCTGGGCCTCATAAACATAAAGAGCAGGTAGTTGTTTTAGTTTTTCCGTGAATTCTATGTTTTATATATGTTAAGCCACGACCATTTGGCTTCTTAGCCGCGACTAAAGTGCTCTGTGATTTCTCGTCACGACCGTATTCACATTGGGGCGCAACCAAAAATCAGTTTTCAACTCAGATTTGCTGTCTGTAACTTTTAGTCACGACCGGAGTATGGTAACTGTCGTTTTAATTATCAAACAAACTAAGCTAACTAATAGTAAAGCGGAGGCTAACCCAGGTCGGACCACGAGGAGCTACCGGATGTTAGAGTTCCTAATTAATCTATTGAGCCGCAATTTAACAAATTAGGCAGATGAGCTGTGTGTTGAACTAGAACTGAGCGCAAATTCTATGCTATTGTTTATGATTTATGTGTTCATAATGGCGAGATGAATGAATGATGACAAGTGTGTTCCCTCGGAGATTACCTTACCTTCATTATCCACGGAATGTCAAGAGTTAATCGGTTGAATTAGAATAGGTTAGCTAACAACTCGCTGGCTAAATCTCAATCAAAGCTACAACTCACAGACATCAATCGAGAATAGGAATCATTCAACTTAGAGATAGTAGAATATGAATATTAATCAGAGGATCTTTAGTGTAGAAATAAGGAATCCAACTCGGTTCCCTACTTCTTTGTCATCTATTCCTCTAATTGAATCGATAAACTAGAAGTAAATAAATACATCAACTAGATACAGTTAAATCTGACTTAATAAACTCCCTGTGAGGCTCGAAAGACTCTGGTTTAGCGTCATCTCCAAGGAAGCACAGCAGCTCCGCCTTGCATTGCTATCTGAACTCCGGCAGTAACCATCGGTACAGCAGCAGTAGTCATGTGGAAATGGAAGGAGAAGATGGAGATGATGAACTGCAGAACTTTCCTCCGGTTCTATTAACTAGAACAGAGGGAAGCTGCAGAAGGGAAATGGAGAAGGAGAAAGAGAGATGGTGTGTGCGAGATGAGATGGAATGTGCGAATGGTGAGAGAGCTGCGTATGAAGTGTCAGGTCCAGGTGATGAATCATATGGAATACTGTACAGATAGTTTGATATATAGGAGAGGTCTGAAATGCATGAGTGAGCCAACGGAGCTGTCCAGATGTCCTCCAGCTGCCAGCACATGATCTGGTATTCTGTTTACAGCGCATGCTCCCCACTTGCTGTTAACAACTTGCTCATTCTGTTCAGATGGGGTATGCGAATCTGTGAACAGTATCAGACGCGTGAACAGTGCTCAACTCAGGCATGATCTCCCACTTGTAGTTTGTTATCAGCCCATATTTGCAGCCTGTTAAGTCCAGCTATGCAATTCGTCGCATGCTTAAATCACCTTCTGTCCAGTTGTCCCTTCTGTCATTCGCTGATTGATCTCTGCATTGAAGTTTGGTCGCGACTACAGGCACATCAGGTCGCGACCAATATTTACAGAGAACGCTTCTTCTTTGCTGGTTGACGTATGGTCGCGACGGTGAACACCTAAGGTCGCGGCGAAAGTCCAAAGGGAAGCTCCACTTTGCTGATTGATTGTTGTGTTGACCTGAAATGGACATTTAACAGACTGCCTATCCAATTAAGCACTAAAATCACATCATTCAAGTTCCCACTTGTGCAATTGCATATTACTAACTAATTTGCTCAATATGGTAGTAAATGTGGATAAGATTCAATAATAAACTCTCTTTTAAAATATTAAAAATCAGTACAAGTATGAGTTATCAACTCCCCCACACTTGGCTTTTGCACTCCGAGCAAAATTATGGATCAACGATCCATATTCTCTTTTCCATGTCTGCGAGTTGTAGCTTTGAGTAAGATTTAGCTAGCGGGTTGCCAGCTAACATATTCTAATTCAACTAATTAACTTCTCATATTCTATGGATAATGAAGGTAAGCTGGAACACACTTGTCATTGATTCATTTCACCATCTTAATCAATTAAAATCAGAAACAATAGCGTAGGATTTACATTCAGTTTTAGTTCAATCATCTCATTAACTTGTTCATTTGTGGCTCATTAGACTAATTAGGAGCTTAGCAATCCATTGAGGCTCCTTGTGAATCGACCTAGGTTAGCCTCCACTTACTATTGGTTAGCTTAGTTTCTTTGACAATTAGAAACGACAGTTATCAAAATGGCGCCGTTGCCGGGGAGCCTTACTTGTTAACGTTTCCTGAGCAATCTCCTGGGCCTCATAAACATAAAGAGCAGGTAGTTGTTTTAGTTTTTCCGTGAATTCTATGTTTTATATATGTTAAGCCACGACCATTTGGCTGCTTAGCCGCGACTAAAGTGCTCTGTGATTTCTCGTCACGACCGTATTCACATTGGGGCGCAACCAAAAATCAGTTTTCAACTCAGATTTGCTGTCTGTAACTTTTAGTCACGACCGGAGTATGGTAACTGTCGTTTTAATTATCAAACAAACTAAGCTAACTAATAGTAAAGCGGAGGCTAACCCAGGTCGGACCACGAGGAGCTACCGGATGTTAGAGTTCCTAATTAATCTATTGAGCCGCAATTTAACAAATTAGGCAGATGAGCTGTGTGTTGAACTAGAACTGAGCGCAAATTCTATGCTATTGTTTATGATTTATGTGTTCATAATGGCGAGATGAATGAATGATGACAAGTGTGTTCCCTCGGAGATTACCTTACCTTCATTATCCACGGAATGTCAAGAGTTAATCGGTTGAATTAGAATAGGTTAGCTAACAACTCGCTGGCTAAATCTCAATCAAAGCTACAACTCACAGACATCAATCGAGAATAGGAATCATTCAACTTAGAGATAGTAGAATATGAATATTAATCAGAGGATCTTTAGTGTAGAAATAAGGAATCCAACTCGGTTCCCTACTTCTTTGTCATCTATTCCTCTAATTGAATCGATAAACTAGAAGTAAATAAATACATCAACTAGATACAGTTAAATCTGACTTAATAAACTCCCTGTGAGGCTCGAAAGACTCTGGTTTAGCGTCATCTCCAAGGAAGCACAGCAGCTCCGCCTTGCATTGCTATCTGAACTCCGGCAGTAACCATCGGTACAGCAGCAGTAGTCATGTGGAAATGGAAGGAGAAGATGGAGATGATGAACTGCAGAACTTTCCTCCGGTTCTATTAACTAGAACAGAGGGAAGCTGCAGAAGGGAAATGGAGAAGGAGAAAGAGAGATGGTGTGTGCGAGATGAGATGGAATGTGCGAATGGTGAGAGAGCTGCGTATGAAGTGTCAGGTCCAGGTGATGAATCATATGGAATACTGTACAGATAGTTTGATATATAGGAGAGGTCTGAAATGCATGAGTGAGCCAACGGAGCTGTCCAGATGTCCTCCAGCTGCCAGCACATGATCTGGTATTCTGTTTACAGCGCATGCTCCCCACTTGCTGTTAACAACTTGCTCATTCTGTTCAGATGGGGTATGCGAATCTGTGAACAGTATCAGACGCGTGAACAGTGCTCAACTCAGGCATGATCTCCCACTTGTAGTTTGTTATCAGCCCTTATTTGCAGCCTGTTAAGTCCAGCTATGCAATTCGTCGCATGCTTAAATCACCTTCTGTCCAGTTGTCCCTTCTGTCATTCGCTGATTGATCTCTGCATTGAAGTTTGGTCGCGACTACAGGCACATCAGGTCGCGACCAATATTTACAGAGAACGCTTCTTCTTTGCTGGTTGACGTATGGTCGCGACGGTGAACACCTAAGGTCGCGGCGAAAGTCCAAAGGGAAGCTCCACTTTGCTGATTGATTGTTGTGTTGACCTGAAATGGACATTTAACAGACTGCCTATCCAATTAAGCACTAAAATCACATCATTCAAGTTCCCACTTGTGCAATTGCATATTACTAACTAATTTGCTCAATATGGTAGTAAATGTGGATAAGATTCAATAATAAACTCTCTTTTAAAATATTAAAAATCAGTACAAGTATGAGTTATCAACTCCCCCACACTTGGCTTTTGCACTCCGAGCAAAATTATGGATCAACGATCCATATTCTCTTTTCCATGTCTGCGAGTTGTAGCTTTGAGTAAGATTTAGCTAGCGGGTTGTCAGCTAACATATTCTAATTCAACTAATTAACTTCTCATATTCTATGGATAATGAAGGTAAGCTGGAACACACTTGTCATTGATTCATTTCACCATCTTAATCAATTAAAATCAGAAACAATAGCGTAGGATTTACATTCAGTTTTAGTTCAATCATCTCATTAACTTGTTCATTTGTGGCTCATTAGACTAATTAGGAGCTTAGCAATCCATTGAGGCTCCTTGTGAATCGACCTAGGTTAGCCTCCACTTACTATTGGTTAGCTTAGTTTCTTTGACAATTAGAAACGACAGTTATCAAAATGGCGCCGTTGCCGGGGAGCCTTACTTGTTAACGTTTCCTGAGCAATCTCCTGGGCCTCATAAACATAAAGAGCAGGTAGTTGTTTTAGTTTTTCCGTGAATTCTATGTTTTATATATGTTAAGCCACGACCATTTGGCTGCTTAGCCGCGACTAAAGTGCTCTGTGATTTCTCGTCACGACCGTATTCACATTGGGGCGCAACCAAAAATCAGTTTTCAACTCAGATTTGCTGTCTGTAACTTTTAGTCACGACCGGAGTATGGTAACTGTCGTTTTAATTATCAAACAAACTAAGCTAACTAATAGTAAAGCGGAGGCTAACCCAGGTCGGACCACGAGGAGCTACCGGATGTTAGAGTTCCTAATTAATCTATTGAGCCGCAATTTAACAAATTAGGCAGATGAGCTGTGTGTTGAACTAGAACTGAGCGCAAATTCTATGCTATTGTTTATGATTTATGTGTTCATAATGGCGAGATGAATGAATGATGACAAGTGTGTTCCCTCGGAGATTACCTTACCTTCATTATCCACGGAATGTCAAGAGTTAATCGGTTGAATTAGAATAGGTTAGCTAACAACTCGCTGGCTAAATCTCAATCAAAGCTACAACTCACAGACATCAATCGAGAATAGGAATCATTCAACTTAGAGATAGTAGAATATGAATATTAATCAGAGGATCTTTAGTGTAGAAATAAGGAATCCAACTCGGTTCCCTACTTCTTTGTCATCTATTCCTCTAATTGAATCGATAAACTAGAAGTAAATAAATACATCAACTAGATACAGTTAAATCTGACTTATTAAACTCCCTGTGAGGCTCGAAAGACTCTGGTTTAGCGTCATCTCCAAGGAAGCACAGCAGCTCCGCCTTGCATTGCTATCTGAACTCCGGCAGTAACCATCGGTACAGCAGCAGTAGTCATGTGGAAATGGAAGGAGAAGATGGAGATGATGAACTGCAGAACTTTCCTCCGGTTCTATTAACTAGAACAGAGGGAAGCTGCAGAAGGGAAATGGAGAAGGAGAAAGAGAGATGGTGTGTGCGAGATGAGATGGAATGTGCGAATGGTGAGAGAGCTGCGTATGAAGTGTCAGGTCCAGGTGATGAATCATATGGAATACTGTACAGATAGTTTGATATATAGGAGAGGTCTGAAATGCATGAGTGAGCCAACGGAGCTGTCCAGATGTCCTCCAGCTGCCAGCACATGATCTGGTATTCTGTTTACAGCGCATGCTCCCCACTTGCTGTTAACAACTTGCTCATTCTGTTCAGATGGGGTATGCGAATCTGTGAACAGTATCAGACGCGTGAACAGTGCTCAACTCAGGCATGATCTCCCACTTGTAGTTTGTTATCAGCCCTTATTTGCAGCCTGTTAAGTCCAGCTATGCAATTCGTCGCATGCTTAAATCACCTTCTGTCCAGTTGTCCCTTCTGTCATTCGCTGATTGATCTCTGCATTGAAGTTTGGTCGCGACTACAGGCACATCAGGTCGCGACCAATATTTACAGAGAACGCTTCTTCTTTGCTGGTTGACGTATGGTCGCGACGGTGAACACCTAAGGTCGCGGCGAAAGTCCAAAGGGAAGCTCCACTTTGCTGATTGATTGTTGTGTTGACCTGAAATGGACATTTAACAGACTGCCTATCCAATTAAGCACTAAAATCACATCATTCAAGTTCCCACTTGTCCAAGTGCATATTACTAACTAATTTGCTCAATATGGTAGTAAATGTGGATAAGATTCAATAATAAACTCTCTTTTAAAATATTAAAAATCAGTACAAGTATGAGTTATCAACTCCCCCACACTTGGCTTTTGCACTCCGAGCAAAATTATGGATCAACGATCCATATTCTCTTTTCCATGTCTGCGAGTTGTAGCTTTGAGTAAGATTTAGCTAGCGGGTTGTCAGCTAACATATTCTAATTCAACTAATTAACTTCTCATATTCTATGGATAATGAAGGTAAGCTGGAACACACTTGTCATTGATTCATTTCACCATCTTAATCAATTAAAATCAGAAACAATAGCGTAGGATTTACATTCAGTTTTAGTTCAATCATCTCATTAACTTGTTCATTTGTGGCTCATTAGACTAATTAGGAGCTTAGCAATCCATTGAGGCTCCTTGTGAATCGACCTAGGTTAGCCTCCACTTACTATTGGTTAGCTTAGTTTCTTTGACAATTAGAAACGACAGTTATCAAAATGGCGCCGTTGCCGGGGAGCCTTACTTGTTAACGTTTCCTGAGCAATCTCCTGGGCCTCATAAACATAAAGAGCAGGTAGTTGTTTTAGTTTTTCCGTGAATTCTATGTTTTATATATGTTAAGCCACGACCATTTGGCTGCTTAGCCGCGACTAAAGTGCTCTGTGATTTCTCGTCACGACCGTATTCACATTGGGGCGCAACCAAAAATCAGTTTTCAACTCAGATTTGCTGTCTGTAACTTTTAGTCACGACCGGAGTATGGTAACTGTCGTTTTAATTATCAAACAAACTAAGCTAACTAATAGTAAAGCGGAGGCTAACCCAGGTCGGACCACGAGGAGCTACCGGATGTTAGAGTTCCTAATTAATCTATTGAGCCGCAATTTAACAAATTAGGCAGATGAGCTGTGTGTTGAACTAGAACTGAGCGCAAATTCTATGCTATTGTTTATGATTTATGTGTTCATAATGGCGAGATGAATGAATGATGACAAGTGTGTTCCCTCGGAGATTACCTTACCTTCATTATCCACGGAATGTCAAGAGTTAATCGGTTGAATTAGAATAGGTTAGCTAACAACTCGCTGGCTAAATCTCAATCAAAGCTACAACTCACAGACATCAATCGAGAATAGGAATCATTCAACTTAGAGATAGTAGAATATGAATATTAATCAGAGGATCTTTAGTGTAGAAATAAGGAATCCAACTCGGTTCCCTACTTCTTTGTCATCTATTCCTCTAATTGAATCGATAAACTAGAAGTAAATAAATACATCAACTAGATACAGTTAAATCTGACTTATTAAACTCCCTGTGAGGCTCGAAAGACTCTGGTTTAGCGTCATCTCCAAGGAAGCACAGCAGCTCCGCCTTGCATTGCTATCTGAACTCCGGCAGTAACCATCGGTACAGCAGCAGTAGTCATGTGGAAATGGAAGGAGAAGATGGAGATGATGAACTGCAGAACTTTCCTCCGGTTCTATTAACTAGAACAGAGGGAAGCTGCAGAAGAGAAATGGAGAAGGAGAAAGAGAGATGGTGTGTGCGAGATGAGATGGAATGTGCAAATGGTGAGAGAGCTGCGTATGAAGTGTCAGGTCCAGGTGATGAATCATATGGAATACTGTACAGATAGTTTGATATATAGGAGAGGTCTGAAATGCATGAGTGAGCCAACGGAGCTGTCCAGATGTCCTCCAGCTGCCAGCACATGATCTGGTATTCTGTTTACAGCGCATGCTCCCCACTTGCTGTTAACAACTTGCTCATTCTGTTCAGATGGGGTATGCGAATCTGTGAACAGTATCAGACGCGTGAACAGTGCTCAACTCAGGCATGATCTCCCACTTGTAGTTTGTTATCAGCCCTTATTTGCAGCCTGTTAAGTCCAGCTATGCAATTCGTCGCATGCTTAAATCACCTTCTGTCCAGTTGTCCCTTCTGTCATTCGCTGATTGATCTCTGCATTGAAGTTTGGTCGCGACTACAGGCACATCAGGTCGCGACCAATATTTACAGAGAACGCTTCTTCTTTGCTGGTTGACGTATGGTCGCGACGGTGAACACCTAAGGTCGCGGCGAAAGTCCAAAGGGAAGCTCCACTTTGCTGATTGATTGTTGTGTTGACCTGAAATGGACATTTAACAGACTGCCTATCCAATTAAGCACTAAAATCACATCATTCAAGTTCCCACTTGTCCAACTGCATATTACTAACTAATTTGCTCAATATGGTAGTAAATGTGGATAAGATTCAATAATAAACTCTCTTTTAAAATATTAAAAATCAGTACAAGTATGAGTTATCAACTCCCCCACACTTGGCTTTTGCACTCCGAGCAAAATTATGGATCAAAGATCCATATTCTCTTTTCCATGTCTGCGAGTTGTAGCTTTGAGTAAGATTTAGCTAGCGGGTTGTCAGCTAACACATTCTAATTCAACTAATTAACTTCTCATATTCTATGGATAATGAAGGTAAGCTGGAACACACTTGTCATTGATTCATTTCACCATCTTAATCAATTAAAATCAGAAACAATAGCGTAGGATTTACATTCAGTTTTAGTTCAATCATCTCATTAACTTGTTCATTTGTGGCTCATTAGACTAATTAGGAGCTTAGCAATCCATTGAGGCTCCTTGTGAATCGACCTAGGTTAGCCTCCACTTACTATTGGTTAGCTTAGTTTCTTTGACAATTAGAAATGACAGTTATCAAAATGGCGCCGTTGCCGGGGAGCCTTACTTGTTAACGTTTCCTGAGCAATCTCCTGGGCCTCATAAACATAAAGAGCAGGTAGTTGTTTTAGTTTTTCCGTGAATTCTATGTTTTATATATGTTAAGCCACGACCATTTGGCTGCTTAGCCGCGACCTAAGTGCTCTGTGATTTCTCGTCACGACCGTATTCACATTGGGGCGCAACCAAAAATCAGTTTTCAACTCAGATTTGCTGTCTGTAACTTTTAGTCACGACCGGAGTATGGTAACTGTCGTTTTAATTATCAAACAAACTAAGCTAACTAATAGTAAAGCGGAGGCTAACCCAGGTCGGACCACGAGGAGCTACCGGATGTTAGAGTTCCTAATTAATCTATTGAGCCGCAATTTAACAAATTAGGCAGATGAGCTGTGTGTTGAACTAGAACTGAGCGCAAATTCTATGCTATTGTTTATGATTTATGTGTTCATAATGGCGAGATGAATGAATGATGACAAGTGTGTTCCCTCGGAGATTACCTTACCTTCATTATCCACGGAATGTCAAGAGTTAATCGGTTGAATTAGAATAGGTTAGCTAACAACTCGCTGGCTAAATCTCAATCAAAGCTACAACTCACAGACATCAATCGAGAATAGGAATCATTCAACTTAGAGATAGTAGAATATGAATATTAATCAGAGGATCTTTAGTGTAGAAATAAGGAATCCAACTCGGTTCCCTACTTCTTTGTCATCTATTCCTCTAATCGAATCGATAAACTAGAAGTAAATAAATACATCAACTAGATACAGTTAAATCTGACTTAATAAACTCCCTGTGAGGCTCGAAAGACTCTGGTTTAGCGTCATCTCCAAGGAAGCACAGCAGCTCCGCCTTGCATTGCTATCTGAACTCCGGCAGTAACCATCGGTACAGCAGCAGTAGTCATGTGGAAATGGAAGGAGAAGATGGAGATGATGAACCGCAGAACTTTCCTCCGGTTCTATTAACTAGAACAGAGGGAAGCTGCAGAAGAGAAATGGAGAAGGAGAAAGAGAGATGGTGTGTGCGAGATGAGATGGAATGTGCGAATGGTGAGAGAGCTGCGTATGAAGTGTCAGGTCCAGGTGATGAATCATATGGAATACTGTACAGATAGTTTGATATATAGGAGAGGTCTGAAATGCATGAGTGAGCCAACGGAGCTGTCCAGATGTCCTCCAGCTGCCAGCACATGATCTGGTATTCTGTTTACAGCACATGCTCCCCACTTGCTGTTAGCAACTTGCTCATTCTGTTCAGATGGGGTATGCTAATCTGTGAACAGTATCAGACGCGTGAACAGTGCTCAACTCAGGCATGATCTCCCACTTGCAGTTTGTTATCAGCCCTTATTTGCAGCCTGTTAAGTCCAGCTATGCAATTCGTCGCATGCTTAAATCACCTTCTGTCCAGTTGTCCCTTCTGTCATTCGCTGATTGATCTCTGCATTGAAGTTTGGTCGCGACTACAGGCACATCAGGTCGCGACCAATATTTACAGAGAACGCTTCTTCTTTGCTGGTTGACTTATGGTCGCGATGGTGAACACCTAAGGTCGCGACGAAAGTCCAAAGGGAAGCTCCACTTTGCTGATTGATTGTTGTGTTGACCTGAAATGGACATTTAACAGACTGCCTATCCAATTAAGCACTAAAATCACATCATTCAAGTTCCCACTTGTCCAAGTGCATATTATTAACTAATTTGCTCAATATGGTAGTAAATGTGGATAAGATTCAATAATAAACTCTCTTTTAAAATATTAAAAATCAGTACAAGTATGAGTTTATCAACTCCCCCACACTTGGCTTTTGCACTCCGAGCAAAATTATGGATCAACGATCCATATTCTCTGTTCAATGTCTGCGAGTTGTAGCTTTGAGTAAGATTTAGCTAGCGGGTTGCCAGCTAACATATTCTAATTCAACTAATTAACTTCTCATATTCTATGGATAATGAAGGTAAGCTGGAACACACTTGTCATTGATTCATTTCACCATCTTAATCAATTAAAATCAGAAACAATAGCGTAGGATTTACATTCAGTTTTAGTTCAATCATCTCACTAACTTGTTCATTTGTGGCTCATTGGACTAATTAGGAGCTTAGCAATCCATTGAGGCTCCTTGTGAATCGACCTAGGTTAGCCTCCACTTACTATTGGTTAGCTTAGTTTCTTTGATAATTAGAAACGACAGTTATCAAAATGGCGCCGTTGCCGGGGAGCCTTACTTGTTAACGTTTCCTCAGCAATCTCCTGGGCCTCATAAACATAAAGAGCAGGTAGTTGTTTTAGTTTTTCCGTGAATTTTATGTTTTATATATGTTAAGCCACGACCATTTGGCTTCTTAGCCGCGACTAAAGTGCTCTGTGATTTCTCGTCACGACCGTATTCACATTGGGGCGCAACCAAAAATCAGTTTTCAACTCAGATTTGCTGTCTGTAACTTTTAGTCACGACCGGAGTATGGTAACTGTCGTTTTAATTATCAAACAAACTAAGCTAACTAATAGTAAAGCGGAGGCTAACCCAGGTCGGACCACGAGGAGCTACCGGATGTTAGAGTTCCTAATTAATCTATTGAGCCGCAACTTAACAAATTAGGCAGATGAGCTGTGTGTTGAACTAGAACTGAGCGCAAATTCTATGCTATTGTTTATGATTTATGTGTTCATAATGGCGAGATGAATGAATGATGACAAGTGTGTTCCCTCGGAGATTACCTTGCCTTCATTATCCACGGAATGTCAAGAGTTAATCGGTTGAATTAGAATAGGTTAGCTAACAACTCGCTGGCTAAATCTCAATCAAAGCTACAACTCACAGACATCAATCGAGAATAGGAATCATTCAACTTAGAGATAGTAGAATATGAATATTAATCAGAGGATCTTTAGTGTAGAAATAAGGAATCCAACTCGGTTCCCTACTTCTTTGTCATCTATTCCTCTAATCGAATCGATAAACTAGAAGTAAATAAATACATCAACTAGATACAGTTAAATCTGACTTAATAAACTCCCTGTGAGGCTCGAAAGACTCTGGTTTAGCGTCATCTCCAAGGAAGCACAGCAGCTCCGCCTTGCATTGCTATCTGAACTCCGGCAGTAACCATCGGTACAGCAGCAGTAGTCATGTGGAAATGGAAGGAGAAGATGGAGATGATGAACCGCAGAACTTTCCTCCGGTTCTATTAACTAGAACAGAGGGAAGCTGCAGAAGAGAAATGGAGAAGGAGAAAGAGAGATGGTGTGTGCGAGATGAGATGGAATGTGCGAATGGTGAGAGAGCTGCGTATGAAGTGTCAGGTCCAGGTGATGAATCATATGGAATACTGTACAGATAGTTTGATATATAGGAGAGGTCTGAAATGCATGAGTGAGCCAATGGAGCTGTCCAGATGTCCTCCAGCTGTCAGCACATGATCTGGTATTCTGTTTACAGCACATGCTCCCCACTTGCTGTTAACAACTTGCTCATTCTGTTCAGATGGGGTATGCTAATCTGTGAACAGTATCAGACGCGTGAACAGTGCTCAACTCAGGCATGATCTCCCACTTGCAGTTTGTTATCAGCCCTTATTTGCAGCCTGTTAAGTCCAGCTATGCAATTCGTCGCATGCTTAAATCACCTTCTGTCCAGTTGTCCCTTCTGCCATTCGCTGATTGATCTCTGCATTGAAGTTTGGTCGCGACTACAGGCACATCAGGTCGCGACCAATATTTACGGAGAGCGCTTCTTCTTTGCTGGTTGACGTATGGTCGCGACGGTGAACACCTAAGGTCGCGACGAAAGTCCAAAGGGAAGCTCCACTTTGCTGATTGATTGTTGTGTTGACCTGAAATGGACATTTAACAGACTGCCTATCCAATTAAGCACTAAAATCACATCATTCAAGTTCCCACTTGTCCAATTGCATATTATGAACTAATTTGCTCAATATGGTAGTAAATGTGGATAAGATTCAATAATAAACTCTCTTTTAAAATATTAAAAATCAGTACAAGTATGAGTTATCAACTCCCCCACACTTGGCTTTTGCACTCCGAGCAAAATTATGGATCAACGATCCATATTCTCTGTTCAATGTCTGCGAGTTGTAGCTTTGAGTAAGATTTAGCTAGCGAGTTGCCAGCTAACATATTCTAATTCAACTAATTAACTTCTCATATTCTATGGATAATGAAGGTAAGCTGGAACACACTTGTCATTGATTCATTTCACCATCTTAATCAATTAAAATCAGAAACAATAGCGTAGGATTTACATTCAGTTTTAGTTCAATCATCTCACTAACTTGTTCATTTGTGGCTCATTGGACTAATTAGGAGCTTAGCAATCCATTGAGGCTCCTTGTGAATCGACCTAGGTTAGCCTCCACTTACTATTGGTTAGCTTAGTTTCTTTGACAATTAGAAACGACAGTTATCAAAATGGCGCCGTTGCCGGGGAGCCTTACTTGTTAACGTTTCCTGAGCAATCTCCTGGGCCTCATAAACATAAAGAGCAGGTAGTTGTTTTAGTTTTTCCGTGAATTTTATGTTTTATATATGTTAAGCCACGACCATTTGGCTTCTTAGCCGCGACTAAAGTGCTCTGTGATTTCTCGTCACCACCGTATTCACATTGGGTCGCAACCAAAAATCAGTTTTCAACTCAGATTTGCTGTCTGTAACTTTTAGTCACGACCGGAGTATGGTAACTGTCGTTTTAATTATCAAACAAACTAAGCTAACTAATAGTAAAGCGGAGGCTAACCCAGGTCGGACCACGAGGAGCTACCGGATGTTAGAGTTCCTAATTAATCTATTGAGCCGCAACTTAACAAATTAGGCAGATGAGCTGTGTGTTGAACTAGAACTGAGCGCAAATTCTATGCTATTGTTTATGATTTATGTGTTCATAATGGCGAGATGAATGAATGATGACAAGTGTGTTCCCTCGGAGATTACCTTGCCTTCATTATCCACGGAATGTCAAGAGTTAATCGGTTGAATTAGAATAGGTTAGCTAACAACTCGCTAGCTAAATCTCAATCAAAGCTACAACTCACAGACATCAATCGAGAATAGGAATCATTCAACTTAGAGATAGTAGAATATGAATATTAATCAGAGGATCTTTAGTGTAGAAATAAGGAATCCAACTCGGTTCCCTACTTCTTTGTCATCTATTCCTCTAATCGAATCGATAAACTAGAAGTAAATAAATACATCAACTAGATACAGTTAAATCTGACTTAATAAACTCCCTGTGAGGCTCGAAAGACTCTGGTTTAGCGTCATCTCCAAGGAAGCACAGCAGCTCCGCCTTGCATTGCTATCTGAACTCCGGCAGTAACCATCGGTACAGCAGCAATAGTCATGTGGAAATGGAAGGAGAAGATGGAGATGATGAACTGCAGAACTTTCCTCCGGTTCTATTAACTAGAACAGAGGGAAGCTGCAGAAGAGAAATGGAGAAGGAGAAAGAGAGATGGTGTGTGCGAGATGAGATGGAATGTGCGAATGGTGAGAGAGCTGCGTATGAAGTGTCAGGTCCAGGTGATGAATCATATGGAATACTGTACAGATAGTTTGATATATAGGAGAGGTCTGAAATGCATGAGTGAGCCAATGGAGCTGTCCAGATGTCCTCCAGCTGCCAGCACATGATCTGGTATTCTGTTTACAGCACATGCTCCCCACTTGCTGTTAGCAACTTGCTCATTCTGTTCAGATGGGGTATGCTAATCTGTGAACAGTATCAGACGCGTGAACAGTGCTCAACTCAGGCATGATCTCCCACTTGCAGTTTGTTATCAGCCCTTATTTGCAGCCTGCTAAGTCCAGCTATGCAATTCGTCGCATGCTTAAATCACCTTCTGTCCAGTTGTCCCTTCTGCCATTCGCTGATTGATCTCTGCATTGAAGTTTGGTCGCGACTACAGGCACATCAGGTCGCGACCAATATTTACGGAGAGCGCTTCTTCTTTGCTGGTTGACGTATGGTCGCGACGGTGAACACCTAAGGTCGCGACGAAAGTCCAAAGGGAAGCTCCACTTTGCTGATTGATTGTTGTGTTGACCTGAAATGGACATTTAACAGACTGCCTATCCAATTAAGCACTAAAATCACATCATTCAAGTTCCCACTTGTCCAATTGCATATTATGAACTAATTTGCTCAATATGGTAGTAAATGTGGATAAGATTCAATAATAAACTCTCTTTTAAAATATTAAAAATCAGTACAAGTATGAGTTATCAACTCCCCCACACTTGGCTTTTGCACTCCGAGCAAAATTATGGATCAACGATCCATATTCTCTGTTCAATGTCTGCGAGTTGTAGCTTTGAGTAAGATTTAGCTAGCGAGTTGCCAGCTAACATATTCTAATTCAACTAATTAACTTCTCATATTCTATGGATAATGAAGGTAAGCTGGAACACACTTGTCATTGATTCATTTCACCATCTTAATCAATTAAAATCAGAAACAATAGCGTAGGATTTACATTCAGTTTTAGTTCAATCATCTCACTAACTTGTTCATTTGTGGCTCATTGGACTAATTAGGAGCTTAGCAATCCATTGAGGCTCCTTGTGAATCGACCTAGGTTAGCCTCCACTTACTATTGGTTAGCTTAGTTTCTTTGACAATTAGAAACGACAGTTATCAAAATGGCGCCGTTGCCGGGGAGCCTTACTTGTTAACGTTTCCTGAGCAATCTCCTGGGCCTCATAAACATAAAGAGCAGGTAGTTGTTTTAGTTTTTCCGTGAATTCTATGTTTTATATATGTTAAGCCACGACCATTTGGCTTCTTAGCCGCGACTAAAGTGCTCTGTGATTTCTCGTCACCACCGTATTCACATTGGGTCGCAACCAAAAATCAGTTTTCAACTCAGATTTGCTGTCTGTAACTTTTAGTCACGACCGGAGTATGGTAACTGTCGTTTTAATTATCAAACAAACTAAGCTAACTAATAGTAAAGCGGAGGCTAACCCAGGTCGGACCACGAGGAGCTACCGGATGTTAGAGTTCCTAATTAATCTATTGAGCCGCAACTTAACAAATTAGGCAGATGAGCTGTGTGTTGAACTAGAACTGAGCGCAAATTCTATGCTATTGTTTATGATTTATGTGTTCATAATGGCGAGATGAATGAATGATGACAAGTGTGTTCCCTCGGAGATTACCTTGCCTTCATTATCCACGGAATGTCAAGAGTTAATCGGTTGAATTAGAATAGGTTAGCTAACAACTCGCTAGCTAAATCTCAATCAAAGCTACAACTCACAGACATCAATCGAGAATAGGAATCATTCAACTTAGAGATAGTAGAATATGAATATTAATCAGAGGATCTTTAGTGTAGAAATAAGGAATCCAACTCGGTTCCCTACTTCTTTGTCATCTATTCCTCTAATCGAATCGATAAACTAGAAGTAAATAAATACATCAACTAGATACAGTTAAATCTGACTTAATAAACTCCCTGTGAGGCTCGAAAGACTCTGGTTTAGCGTCATCTCCAAGGAAGCACAGCAGCTCCGCCTTGCATTGCTATCTGAACTCCGGCAGTAACCATCGGTACAGCAGCAATAGTCATGTGGAAATGGAAGGAGAAGATGGAGATGATGAACTGCAGAACTTTCCTCCGGTTCTATTAACTAGAACAGAGGGAAGCTGCAGAAGAGAAATGGAGAAGGAGAAAGAGAGATGGTGTGTGCGAGATGAGATGGAATGTGCGAATGGTGAGAGAGCTGCGTATGAAGTGTCAGGTCCAGGTGATGAATCATATGGAATACTGTACAGATAGTTTGATATATAGGAGAGGTCTGAAATGCATGAGTGAGCCAATGGAGCTGTCCAGATGTCCTCCAGCTGCCAGCACATGATCTGGTATTCTGTTTACAGCACATGCTCCCCACTTGCTGTTAGCAACTTGCTCATTCTGTTCAGATGGGGTATGCTAATCTGTGAACAGTATCAGACGCGTGAACAGTGCTCAACTCAGGCATGATCTCCCACTTGCAGTTTGTTATCAGCCCTTATTTGCAGCCTGCTAAGTCCAGCTATGCAATTCGTCGCATGCTTAAATCACCTTCTGTCCAGTTGTCCCTTCTGCCATTCGCTGATTGATCTCTGCATTGAAGTTTGGTCGCGACTACAGGCACATCAGGTCGCGACCAATATTTACGGAGAGCGCTTCTTCTTTGCTGGTTGACGTATGGTCGCGACGGTGAACACCTAAGGTCGCGACGAAAGTCCAAAGGGAAGCTCCACTTTGCTGATTGATTGTTGTGTTGACCTGAAATGGACATTTAACAGACTGCCTATCCAATTAAGCACTAAAATCACATCATTCAAGTTCCCACTTGTCCAATTGCATATTATGAACTAATTTGCTCAATATGGTAGTAAATGTGGATAAGATTCAATAATAAACTCTCTTTTAAAATATTAAAAATCAGTACAAGTATGAGTTATCAACTCCCCCACACTTGGCTTTTGCACTCCGAGCAAAATTATGGATCAACGATCCATATTCTCTGTTCAATGTCTGCGAGTTGTAGCTTTGAGTAAGATTTAGCTAGCGAGTTGCCAGCTAACATATTCTAATTCAACTAATTAACTTCTCATATTCTATGGATAATGAAGGTAAGCTGGAACACACTTGTCATTGATTCATTTCACCATCTTAATCAATTAAAATCAGAAACAATAGCGTAGGATTTAC
This sequence comes from Leucaena leucocephala, assembly GCA_037074615.1. NCBI lineage: Eukaryota > Viridiplantae > Streptophyta > Magnoliopsida > Fabales > Fabaceae > Leucaena > Leucaena leucocephala. The sequence goes on from CM073545.1 coordinate 8,422,446, forward strand.
ATTCAGTTTTAGTTCAATCATCTCACTAACTTGTTCATTTGTGGCTCATTGGACTAATTAGGAGCTTAGCAATCCATTGAGGCTCCTTGTGAATCGACCTAGGTTAGCCTCCACTTACTATTGGTTAGCTTAGTTTCTTTGACAATTAGAAACGACAGTTATCAAAATGGCGCCGTTGCCGGGGAGCCTTACTTGTTAACGTTTCCTGAGCAATCTCCTGGGCCTCATAAACATAAAGAGCAGGTAGTTGTTTTAGTTTTTCCGTGAATTCTATGTTTTATATATGTTAAGCCACGACCATTTGGCTTCTTAGCCGCGACTAAAGTGCTCTGTGATTTCTCGTCACCACCGTATTCACATTGGGTCGCAACCAAAAATCAGTTTTCAACTCAGATTTGCTGTCTGTAACTTTTAGTCACGACCGGAGTATGGTAACTGTCGTTTTAATTATCAAACAAACTAAGCTAACTAATAGTAAAGCGGAGGCTAACCCAGGTCGGACCACGAGGAGCTACCGGATGTTAGAGTTCCTAATTAATCTATTGAGCCGCAACTTAACAAATTAGGCAGATGAGCTGTGTGTTGAACTAGAACTGAGCGCAAATTCTATGCTATTGTTTATGATTTATGTGTTCATAATGGCGAGATGAATGAATGATGACAAGTGTGTTCCCTCGGAGATTACCTTGCCTTCATTATCCACGGAATGTCAAGAGTTAATCGGTTGAATTAGAATAGGTTAGCTAACAACTCGCTAGCTAAATCTCAATCAAAGCTACAACTCACAGACATCAATCGAGAATAGGAATCATTCAACTTAGAGATAGTAGAATATGAATATTAATCAGAGGATCTTTAGTGTAGAAATAAGGAATCCAACTCGGTTCCCTACTTCTTTGTCATCTATTCCTCTAATCGAATCGATAAACTAGAAGTAAATAAATACATCAACTAGATACAGTTAAATCTGACTTAATAAACTCCCTGTGAGGCTCGAAAGACTCTGGTTTAGCGTCATCTCCAAGGAAGCACAGCAGCTCCGCCTTGCATTGCTATCTGAACTCCGGCAGTAACCATCGGTACAGCAGCAGTAGTCATGTGGAAATGGAAGGAGAAGATGGAGATGATGAACTGCAGAACTTTCCTCCGGTTCTATTAACTAGAACAGAGGGAAGCTGCAGAAGGGAAATGGAGAAGGAGAAAGAGAGATGGTGTGTGCGAGATGCGATGGAATGTACGAATGGTGAGAGAGCTGCGTATGAAGTGTCAGGTCCAGGTGATGAATCATATGGAATACTGTACAGATAGTTTGATATATAGGAGAGGTCTGAAATGCATGAGTGAGCCAATGGAGCTGTCCAGATGTCCTCCAGCTGCCAGCACATGATCTGGTATTCTGTTTACAGCACATGCTCCCCACTTGCTGTTAGCAACTTGCTCATTCTGTTCAGATGGGGTATGCGAATCTGTGAACAGTATCAGACGCGTGAACAGTGCTCAACTCAGGCATGATCTCCCACTTGCAGTTTGTTATCAGCCCTTATTTGCAGCCTGTTAAGTCCAGCTATGCAATTCGTCGCATGCTTAAATCACCTTCTGTCCAGTTGACCCTTCTGCCATTCGCTGATTGATCTCTGTATTGAAGTTTGGTCGCGACTACAGGCACATCAGGTCGCGACCAATATTTACAGAGAGCGCTTCTTCTTTGCTGGTTGACGTATGGTCGCGACGGTGAACACCTAAGGTCGCGACGAAAGTCCAAAGGGAAGCTCCACTTTGCTGATTGATTGTTGTGTTGACCTGAAATGGACATTTAACAGACTGCCTATCCAATTAAGCACTAAAATCACATCATTCAAGTTCCCACTTGTGCAATTGCATATTACTAACTAATTTGCTCAATATGGTAGTAAATGTGGATAAGATTCAATAATAAACTCTCTTTTAAAATATTAAAAATCAGTACAAGTATGAGTTATCAACTCCCCCACACTTGGCTTTTGCACTCCGAGCAAAATTATGGATCAACGATCCATATTCTCTGTTCAATGTCTGCGAGTTGTAGCTTTGAGTAAGATTTAGCTAGCGGGTTGCCAGCTAACATATTCTAATTCAACTAATTAACTTCTCATATTCTATGGATAATGAAGGTAAGCTGGAACACACTTGTCATTGATTCATTTCACCATCTTAATCAATTAAAATCAGAAACAATAGCGTAGGATTTACATTCAGTTTTAGTTCAATCATCTCACTAACTTGTTCATTTGTGGCTCATTGGACTAATTAGGAGCTTAGCAATCCATTGAGGCTCCTTGTGAATCGACCTAGGTTAGCCTCCACTTACTATTGGTTAGCTTAGTTTCTTTGACAATTAGAAACGACAGTTATCAAAATGGCGCCGTTGCCGGGGAGCCTTACTTGTTAACGTTTCCTGAGCAATCTCCTGGGCCTCATAAACATAAAGAGCAGGTAGTTGTTTTAGTTTTTCCGTGAATTCTATGTTTTATATATGTTAAGCCACGACCATTTGGCTTCTTAGCCGCGACTAAAGTGCTCTGTGATTTCTCGTCACCACCGTATTCACATTGGGGCGCAACCAAAAATCAGTTTTCAACTCAGATTTGCTGTCTGTAACTTTTAGTCACGACCGGAGTATGGTAACTGTCGTTTTAATTATCAAACAAACTAAGCTAACTAATAGTAAAGCGGAGGCTAACCCAGGTCGGACCACGAGGAGCTACCGGATGTTAGAGTTCCTAATTAATCTATTGAGCCGCAACTTAACAAATTAGGCAGATGAGCTGTGTGTTGAACTAGAACTGAGCGCAAATTCTATGCTATTGTTTATGATTTATGTGTTCATAATGGCGAGATGAATGAATGATGACAAGTGTGTTCCCTCGGAGATTACCTTGCCTTCATTATCCACGGAATGTCAAGAGTTAATCGGTTGAATTAGAATAGGTTAGCTAACAACTCGCTCGCTAAATCTCAATCAAAGCTACAACTCACAGACATCAATCGAGAATAGGAATCATTCAACTTAGAGATAGTAGAATATGAATATTAATCAGAGGATCTTTAGTGTAGAAATAAGGAATCCAACTCGGTTCCCTACTTCTTTGTCATCTATTCCTCTAATCGAATCGATAAACTAGAAGTAAATAAATACATCAACTAGATACAGTTAAATCTGACTTAATAAACTCCCTGTGAGGCTCGAAAGACTCTGGTTTAGCGTCATCTCCAAGGAAGCACAGCAGCTCCGCCTTGCATTGCTATCTGAACTCCGGCAGTAACCATCGGTACAGCAGCAGTAGTCATGTGGAAATGGAAGGAGAAGATGGAGATGATGAACTGCAGAACTTTCCTCCGGTTCTATTAACTAGAACAGAGGGAAGCTGCAGAAGGGAAATGGAGAAGGAGAAAGAGAGATGGTGTGTGCGAGATGAGATGGAATGTGCGAGTGGTGAGAGAGCTGCGTATGAAGTGTCAGGTCCAGGTGATGAATCATATGGAATACTGTACAGATAGTTTGATATATAGGAGAGGTCTGAAATGCATGAGTGAGCCAATGGAGCTGTCCAGATGTCCTCCAGCTGCCAGCACATGATCTGGTATTCTGTTTACAGCACATGCTCCCCACTTGCTGTTAGCAACTTGCTCATTCTGTTCAGATGGGGTATGCTAATCTGTGAACAGTATCAGACGCGTGAACAGTGCTCAACTCAGGCATGATCTCCCACTTGCAGTTTGTTATCAGCCCTTATTTGCAGCCTGCTAAGTCCAGCTATGCAATTCGTCGCATGCTTAAATCACCTTCTGTCCAGTTGTCCCTTCTGCCATTCGCTGATTGATCTCTGCATTGAAGTTTGGTCGCGACTACAGGCACATCAGGTCGCGACCAATATTTACGGAGAGCGCTTCTTCTTTGCTGGTTGACGTATGGTCGCGACGGTGAACACCTAAGGTCGCGACGAAAGTCCAAAGGGAAGCTCCACTTTGCTGATTGATTGTTGTGTTGACCTGAAATGGACATTTAACAGACTGCCTATCCAATTAAGCACTAAAATCACATCATTCAAGTTCCCACTTGTCCAATTGCATATTATGAACTAATTTGCTCAATATGGTAGTAAATGTGGATAAGATTCAATAATAAACTCTCTTTTAAAATATTAAAAATCAGTACAAGTATGAGTTATCAACTCCCCCACACTTGGCTTTTGCACTCCGAGCAAAATTATGGATCAACGATCCATATTCTCTGTTCAATGTCTGCGAGTTGTAGCTTTGAGTAAGATTTAGCTAGCGAGTTGCCAGCTAACATATTCTAATTCAACTAATTAACTTCTCATATTCTATGGATAATGAAGGTAAGCTGGAACACACTTGTCATTGATTCATTTCACCATCTTAATCAATTAAAATCAGAAACAATAGCGTAGGATTTACATTCAGTTTTAGTTCAATCATCTCACTAACTTGTTCATTTGTGGCTCATTGGACTAATTAGGAGCTTAGCAATCCATTGAGGCTCCTTGTGAATCGACCTAGGTTAGCCTCCACTTACTATTGGTTAGCTTAGTTTCTTTGACAATTAGAAACGACAGTTATCAAAATGGCGCCGTTGCCGGGGAGCCTTACTTGTTAACGTTTCCTGAGCAATCTCCTGGGCCTCATAAACATAAAGAGCAGGTAGTTGTTTTAGTTTTTCCGTGAATTCTATGTTTTATATATGTTAAGCCACGACCATTTGGCTTCTTAGCCGCGACTAAAGTGCTCTGTGATTTCTCGTCACCACCGTATTCACATTGGGTCGCAACCAAAAATCAGTTTTCAACTCAGATTTGCTGTCTGTAACTTTTAGTCACGACCGGAGTATGGTAACTGTCGTTTTAATTATCAAACAAACTAAGCTAACTAATAGTAAAGCGGAGGCTAACCCAGGTCGGACCACGAGGAGCTACCGGATGTTAGAGTTCCTAATTAATCTATTGAGCCGCAACTTAACAAATTAGGCAGATGAGCTGTGTGTTGAACTAGAACTGAGCGCAAATTCTATGCTATTGTTTATGATTTATGTGTTCATAATGGCGAGATGAATGAATGATGACAAGTGTGTTCCCTCGGAGATTACCTTGCCTTCATTATCCACGGAATGTCAAGAGTTAATCGGTTGAATTAGAATAGGTTAGCTAACAACTCGCTAGCTAAATCTCAATCAAAGCTACAACTCACAGACATCAATCGAGAATAGGAATCATTCAACTTAGAGATAGTAGAATATGAATATTAATCAGAGGATCTTTAGTGTAGAAATAAGGAATCCAACTCGGTTCCCTACTTCTTTGTCATCTATTCCTCTAATCGAATCGATAAACTAGAAGTAAATAAATACATCAACTAGATACAGTTAAATCTGACTTAATAAACTCCCTGTGAGGCTCGAAAGACTCTGGTTTAGCGTCATCTCCAAGGAAGCACAGCAGCTCCGCCTTGCATTGCTATCTGAACTCCGGCAGTAACCATCGGTACAGCAGCAGTAGTCATGTGGAAATGGAAGGAGAAGATGGAGATGATGAACTGCAGAACTTTCCTCCGGTTCTATTAACTAGAACAGAGGGAAGCTGCAGAAGGGAAATGGAGAAGGAGAAAGAGAGATGGTGTGTGCGAGATGAGATGGAATGTGCGAGTGGTGAGAGAGCTGCGTATGAAGTGTCAGGTCCAGGTGATGAATCATATGGAATACTGTACAGATAGTTTGATATATAGGAGAGGTCTGAAATGCATGAGTGAGCCAATGGAGCTGTCCAGATGTCCTCCAGCTGCCAGCACATGATCTGGTATTCTGTTTACAGCACATGCTCCCCACTTGCTGTTAGCAACTTGCTCATTCTGTTCAGATGGGGTATGCGAATCTGTGAACAGTATCAGACGCGTGAACAGTGCTCAACTCAGGCATGATCTCCCACTTGCAGTTTGTTATCAGCCCTTATTTGCAGCCTGTTAAGTCCAGCTATGCAATTCGTCGCATGCTTAAATCACCTTCTGTCCAGTTGACCCTTCTGCCATTCGCTGATTGATCTCTGTATTGAAGTTTGGTCGCGACTACAGGCACATCAGGTCGCGACCAATATTTACAGAGAGCGCTTCTTCTTTGCTGGTTGACGTATGGTCGCGACGGTGAACACCTAAGGTCGCGGCGAAAGTCCAAAGGGAAGCTCCACTTTGCTGATTGATTGTTGTGTTGACCTGAAATGGACATTTAACAGACTGCCTATCCAATTAAGCACTAAAATCACATCATTCAAGTTCCCACTTGTGCAATTGCATATTACTAACTAATTTGCTCAATATGGTAGTAAATGTGGATAAGATTCAATAATAAACTCTCTTTTAAAATATTAAAAATCAGTACAAGTATGAGTTATCAACTCCCCCACACTTGGCTTTTGCACTCCGAGCAAAATTATGGATCAACGATCCATATTCTCTGTTCAATGTCTGCGAGTTGTAGCTTTGAGTAAGATTTAGCTAGCGGGTTGCCAGCTAACATATTCTAATTCAACTAATTAACTTCTCATATTCTATGGATAATGAAGGTAAGCTGGAACACACTTGTCATTGATTCATTTCACCATCTTAATCAATTAAAATCAGAAACAATAGCGTAGGATTTACATTCAGTTTTAGTTCAATCATCTCACTAACTTGTTCATTTGTGGCTCATTGGACTAATTAGGAGCTTAGCAATCCATTGAGGCTCCTTGTGAATCGACCTAGGTTAGCCTCCACTTACTATTGGTTAGCTTAGTTTCTTTGACAATTAGAAACGACAGTTATCAAAATGGCGCCGTTGCCGGGGAGCCTTACTTGTTAACGTTTCCTGAGCAATCTCCTGGGCCTCATAAACATAAAGAGCAGGTAGTTGTTTTAGTTTTTCCGTGAATTCTATGTTTTATATATGTTAAGCCACGACCATTTGGCTTCTTAGCCGCGACTAAAGTGCTCTGTGATTTCTCGTCACCACCGTATTCACATTGGGTCGCAACCAAAAATCAGTTTTCAACTCAGATTTGCTGTCTGTAACTTTTAGTCACGACCGGAGTATGGTAACTGTCGTTTTAATTATCAAACAAACTAAGCTAACTAATAGTAAAGCGGAGGCTAACCCAGGTCGGACCACGAGGAGCTACCGGATGTTAGAGTTCCTAATTAATCTATTGAGCCGCAACTTAACAAATTAGGCAGATGAGCTGTGTGTTGAACTAGAACTGAGCGCAAATTCTATGCTATTGTTTATGATTTATGTGTTCATAATGGCGAGATGAATGAATGATGACAAGTGTGTTCCCTCGGAGATTACCTTGCCTTCATTATCCACGGAATGTCAAGAGTTAATCGGTTGAATTAGAATAGGTTAGCTAACAACTCGCTAGCTAAATCTCAATCAAAGCTACAACTCACAGACATCAATCGAGAATAGGAATCATTCAACTTAGAGATAGTAGAATATGAATATTAATCAGAGGATCTTTAGTGTAGAAATAAGGAATCCAACTCGGTTCCCTACTTCTTTGTCATCTATTCCTCTAATCGAATCGATAAACTAGAAGTAAATAAATACATCAACTAGATACAGTTAAATCTGACTTAATAAACTCCCTGTGAGGCTCGAAAGACTCTGGTTTAGCGTCATCTCCAAGGAAGCACAGCAGCTCCGCCTTGCATTGCTATCTGAACTCCGGCAGTAACCATCGGTACAGCAGCAGTAGTCATGTGGAAATGGAAGGAGAAGATGGAGATGATGAACTGCAGAACTTTCCTCCGGTTCTATTAACTAGAACAGAGGGAAGCTGCAGAAGGGAAATGGAGAAGGAGAAAGAGAGATGGTGTGTGCGAGATGAGATGGAATGTGCGAGTGGTGAGAGAGCTGCGTATGAAGTGTCAGGTCCAGGTGATGAATCATATGGAATACTGTACAGATAGTTTGATATATAGGAGAGGTCTGAAATGCATGAGTGAGCCAATGGAGCTGTCCAGATGTCCTCCAGCTGCCAGCACATGATCTGGTATTCTGTTTACAGCACATGCTCCCCACTTGCTGTTAGCAACTTGCTCATTCTGTTCAGATGGGGTATGCGAATCTGTGAACAGTATCAGACGCGTGAACAGTGCTCAACTCAGGCATGATCTCCCACTTGCAGTTTGTTATCAGCCCTTATTTGCAGCCTGTTAAGTCCAGCTATGCAATTCGTCGCATGCTTAAATCACCTTCTGTCCAGTTGACCCTTCTGCCATTCGCTGATTGATCTCTGTATTGAAGTTTGGTCGCGACTACAGGCACATCAGGTCGCGACCAATATTTACAGAGAGCGCTTCTTCTTTGCTGGTTGACGTATGGTCGCGACGGTGAACACCTAAGGTCGCGGCGAAAGTCCAAAGGGAAGCTCCACTTTGCTGATTGATTGTTGTGTTGACCTGAAATGGACATTTAACAGACTGCCTATCCAATTAAGCACTAAAATCACATCATTCAAGTTCCCACTTGTGCAATTGCATATTACTAACTAATTTGCTCAATATGGTAGTAAATGTGGATAAGATTCAATAATAAACTCTCTTTTAAAATATTAAAAATCAGTACAAGTATGAGTTATCAACTCCCCCACACTTGGCTTTTGCACTCCGAGCAAAATTATGGATCAACGATCCATATTCTCTGTTCAATGTCTGCGAGTTGTAGCTTTGAGTAAGATTTAGCTAGCGGGTTGCCAGCTAACATATTCTAATTCAACTAATTAACTTCTCATATTCTATGGATAATGAAGGTAAGCTGGAACACACTTGTCATTGATTCATTTCACCATCTTAATCAATTAAAATCAGAAACAATAGCGTAGGATTTACATTCAGTTTTAGTTCAATCATCTCACTAACTTGTTCATTTGTGGCTCATTGGACTAATTAGGAGCTTAGCAATCCATTGAGGCTCCTTGTGAATCGACCTAGGTTAGCCTCCACTTACTATTGGTTAGCTTAGTTTCTTTGACAATTAGAAACGACAGTTATCAAAATGGCGCCGTTGCCGGGGAGCCTTACTTGTTAACGTTTCCTGAGCAATCTCCTGGGCCTCATAAACATAAAGAGCAGGTAGTTGTTTTAGTTTTTCCGTGAATTCTATGTTTTATATATGTTAAGCCACGACCATTTGGCTTCTTAGCCGCGACTAAAGTGCTCTGTGATTTCTCGTCACCACCGTATTCACATTGGGTCGCAACCAAAAATCAGTTTTCAACTCAGATTTGCTGTCTGTAACTTTTAGTCACGACCGGAGTATGGTAACTGTCGTTTTAATTATCAAACAAACTAAGCTAACTAATAGTAAAGCGGAGGCTAACCCAGGTCGGACCACGAGGAGCTACCGGATGTTAGAGTTCCTAATTAATCTATTGAGCCGCAACTTAACAAATTAGGCAGATGAGCTGTGTGTTGAACTAGAACTGAGCGCAAATTCTATGCTATTGTTTATGATTTATGTGTTCATAATGGCGAGATGAATGAATGATGACAAGTGTGTTCCCTCGGAGATTACCTTGCCTTCATTATCCACGGAATGTCAAGAGTTAATCGGTTGAATTAGAATAGGTTAGCTAACAACTCGCTCGCTAAATCTCAATCAAAGCTACAACTCACAGACATCAATCGAGAATAGGAATCATTCAACTTAGAGATAGTAGAATATGAATATTAATCAGAGGATCTTTAGTGTAGAAATAAGGAATCCAACTCGGTTCCCTACTTCTTTGTCATCTATTCCTCTAATTGAATCGATAAACTAGAAGTAAATAAATACATCAACTAGATACAGTTAAATCTGACTTAATAAACTCCCTGTGAGGCTCGAAAGACTCTGGTTTAGCGTCATCTCCAAGGAAGCACAGCAGCTCCGCCTTGCATTGCTATCTGAACTCCGGCAGTAACCATCGGTACAGCAGCAGTAGTCATGTGGAAATGGAAGGAGAAGATGGAGATGATGAACTGCAGAACTTTCCTCCGGTTCTATTAACTAGAACAGAGGGAAGCTGCAGAAGGGAAATGGAGAAGGAGAAAGAGAGATGGTGTGTGCGAGATGAGATGGAATGTGCGAGTGGTGAGAGAGCTGCGTATGAAGTGTCAGGTCCAGGTGATGAATCATATGGAATACTGTACAGATAGTTTGATATATAGGAGAGGTCTGAAATGCATGAGTGAGCCAACGGAGCTGTCCAGATGTCCTCCAGCTGCCAGCACATGATCTGGTATTCTGTTTACAGCACATGCTCCCCACTTGCTGTTAGCAACTTGCTCATTCTGTTCAGATGGGGTATGCGAATCTGTGAACAGTATCAGACGCGTGAACAGTGCTCAACCCAGGCATGATCTCCCACTTGTAGTTTGTTATCAGCCCTTATTTGCAGCCTGTTAAGTCCAGCTATGCAATTCGTCGCATGCTTAAATCACCTTCTGTCCAGTTGTCCCTTCTGTCATCCGCTGATTGATCTCTGCATTGAAGTTTGGTCGCGACTACAGGCACATCAGGTCGCGACCAATATTTACAGAGAACGCTTCTTCTTTGCTGGTTGACGTATGGTCGCGACGGTGAACACCTAAGGTCGCGGCGAAAGTCCAAAGGGAAGCTCCACTTTGCTGATTGATTGTTGTGTTGACCTGAAATGGACATTTAACAGACTGCCTATCCAATTAAGCACTAAAATCACATCATTCAAGTTCCCACTTGTGCAATTGCATATTACTAACTAATTTGCTCAATATGGTAGTAAATGTGGATAAGATTCAATAATAAACTCTCTTTTAAAATATTAAAAATCAGTACAAGTATGAGTTATCAACTCCCCCACACTTGGCTTTTGCACTCCGAGCAAAATTATGGATCAACGATCCATATTCTCTGTTCAATGTCTGCGAGTTGTAGCTTTGAGTAAGATTTAGCTAGCGGGTTGCCAGCTAACATATTCTAATTCAACTAATTAACTTCTCATATTCTATGGATAATGAAGGTAAGCTGGAACACACTTGTCATTGATTCATTTCACCATCTTAATCAATTAAAATCAGAAACAATAGCGTAGGATTTACATTCAGTTTTAGTTCAATCATCTCACTAACTTGTTCATTTGTGGCTCATTGGACTAATTAGGAGCTTAGCAATCCATTGAGGCTCCTTGTGAATCGACCTAGGTTAGCCTCCACTTACTATTGGTTAGCTTAGTTTCTTTGACAATTAGAAACGACAGTTATCAAAATGGCGCCGTTGCCGGGGAGCCTTACTTGTTAACGTTTCCTGAGCAATCTCCTGGGCCTCATAAACATAAAGAGCAGGTAGTTGTTTTAGTTTTTCCGTGAATTCTATGTTTTATATATGTTAAGCCACGACCATTTGGCTTCTTAGCCGCGACTAAAGTGCTCTGTGATTTCTCGTCACGACCGTATTCACATTGGGGCGCAACCAAAAATCAGTTTTCAACTCAGATTTGCTGTCTGTAACTTTTAGTCACGACCGGAGTATGGTAACTGTCGTTTTAATTATCAAACAAACTAAGCTAACTAATAGTAAAGCGGAGGCTAACCCAGGTCGGACCACGAGGAGCTACCGGATGTTAGAGTTCCTAATTAATCTATTGAGCCGCAACTTAACAAATTAGGCAGATGAGCTGTGTGTTGAACTAGAACTGAGCGCAAATTCTATGCTATTGTTTATGATTTATGTGTTCATAATGGCGAGATGAATGAATGATGACAAGTGTGTTCCCTCGGAGATTACCTTGCCTTCATTATCCACGGAATGTCAAGAGTTAATCGGTTGAATTAGAATAGGTTAGCTAACAACTCGCTCGCTAAATCTCAATCAAAGCTACAACTCACAGACATCAATCGAGAATAGGAATCATTCAACTTAGAGATAGTAGAATATGAATATTAATCAGAGGATCTTTAGTGTAGAAATAAGGAATCCAACTCGGTTCCCTACTTCTTTGTCATCTATTCCTCTAATTGAATCGATAAACTAGAAGTAAATAAATACATCAACTAGATACAGTTAAATCTGACTTAATAAACTCCCTGTGAGGCTCGAAAGACTCTGGTTTAGCGTCATCTCCAAGGAAGCACAGCAGCTCCGCCTTGCATTGCTATCTGAACTCCGGCAGTAACCATCGGTACAGCAGCAGTAGTCATGTGGAAATGGAAGGAGAAGATGGAGATGATGAACTGCAGAACTTTCCTCCGGTTCTATTAACTAGAACAGAGGGAAGCTGCAGAAGGGAAATGGAGAAGGAGAAAGAGAGATGGTGTGTGCGAGATGAGATGGAATGTGCGAGTGGTGAGAGAGCTGCGTATGAAGTGTCAGGTCCAGGTGATGAATCATATGGAATACTGTACAGATAGTTTGATATATAGGAGAGGTCTGAAATGCATGAGTGAGCCAACGGAGCTGTCCAGATGTCCTCCAGCTGCCAGCACATGATCTGGTATTCTGTTTACAGCACATGCTCCCCACTTGCTGTTAGCAACTTGCTCATTCTGTTCAGATGGGGTATGCGAATCTGTGAACAGTATCAGACGCGTGACAGTGCTCAACCCAGGCATGATCTCCCACTTGTAGTTTGTTATCAGCCCTTATTTGCAGCCTGTTAAGTCCAGCTATGCAATTCGTCGCATGCTTAAATCACCTTCTGTCCAGTTGTCCCTTCTGTCATCCGCTGATTGATCTCTGCATTGAAGTTTGGTCGCGACTACAGGCACATCAGGTCGCGACCAATATTTACAGAGAACGCTTCTTCTTTGCTGGTTGACGTATGGTCGCGACGGTGAACACCTAAGGTCGCGGCGAAAGTCCAAAGGGAAGCTCCACTTTGCTGATTGATTGTTGTGTTGACCTGAAATGGACATTTAACAGACTGCCTATCCAATTAAGCACTAAAATCACATCATTCAAGTTCCCACTTGTGCAATTGCATATTACTAACTAATTTGCTCAATATGGTAGTAAATGTGGATAAGATTCAATAATAAACTCTCTTTTAAAATATTAAAAATCAGTACAAGTATGAGTTATCAACTCCCCCACACTTGGCTTTTGCACTCCGAGCAAAATTATGGATCAACGATCCATATTCTCTGTTCAATGTCTGCGAGTTGTAGCTTTGAGTAAGATTTAGCTAGCGGGTTGCCAGCTAACATATTCTAATTCAACTAATTAACTTCTCATATTCTATGGATAATGAAGGTAAGCTGGAACACACTTGTCATTGATTCATTTCACCATCTTAATCAATTAAAATCAGAAACAATAGCGTAGGATTTACATTCAGTTTTAGTTCAATCATCTCATTAACTTGTTCATTTGTGGCTCATTAGACTAATTAGGAGCTTAGCAATCCATTGAGGCTCCTTGTGAATCGACCTAGGTTAGCCTCCACTTACTATTGGTTAGCTTAGTTTCTTTGACAATTAGAAACGACAGTTATCAAAATGGCGCCGTTGCCGGGGAGCCTTACTTGTTAACGTTTCCTGAGCAATCTCCTGGGCCTCATAAACATAAAGAGCAGGTAGTTGTTTTAGTTTTTCCGTGAATTCTATGGTTTATATATGTTAAGCCACGACCATTTGGCTTCTTAGCCGCGACTAAAGTGCTCTGTGATTTCTCGTCACGACCGTATTCACATTGGGGCGCAACCAAAAATCAGTTTTCAACTCAGATTTGCTGTCTGTAACTTTTAGTCACGACCGGAGTATGGTAACTGTCGTTTTAATTATCAAACAAACTAAGCTAACTAATAGTAAAGCGGAGGCTAACCTAGGTCGGACCACGAGGAGCTACCGGATGTTAGAGTTCCTAATTAATCTATTGAGCCGCAATTTAACAAATTAGGCAGATGAGCTGTGTGTTGAACTAGAACTGAGCGCAAATTCTATGCTATTGTTTATGATTTATGTGTTCATAATGGCGAGATGAATGAATGATGACAAGTGTGTTCCCTCGGAGATTACCTTACCTTCATTATCCACGGAATGTCAAGAGTTAATCGGTTGAATTAGAATAGGTTAGCTAACAACTCGCTCGCTAAATCTCAATCAAAGCTACAACTCACAGACATCAATCGAGAATAGGAATCATTCAACTTAGAGATAGTAGAATATGAATATTAATCAGAGGATCTTTAGTGTAGAAATAAGGAATCCAACTCGGTTCCCTACTTCTTTGTCATCTATTCCTCTAATTGAATCGATAAACTAGAAGTAAATAAATACATCAACTAGATACAGTTAAATCTGACCTAATAAACTCCCTGTGAGGCTCGAAAGACTCTGGTTTAGCGTCATCTCCAAGGAAGCACAGCAGCTCCGCCTTGCATTGCTATCTGAACTCCGGCAGTAACCATCGGTACAGCAGCAGTAGTCATGTGGAAATGGAAGGAGAAGATGGAGATGATGAACTGCAGAACTTTCCTCCGGTTCTATTAACTAGAACAGAGGGAAGCTGCAGAAGGGAAATGGAGAAGGAGAAAGAGAGATGGTGTGTGCGAGATGAGATGGAATGTGCGAGTGGTGAGAGAGCTGCGTATGAAGTGTCAGGTCCAGGTGATGAATCATATGGAATACTGTACAGATAGTTTGATATATAGGAGAGGTCTGAAATGCATGAGTGAGCCAACGGAGCTGTCCAGATGTCCTCCAGCTGCCAGCACATGATCTGGTATTCTGTTTACAGCACATGCTCCCCACTTGCTGTTAGCAACTTGCTCATTCTGTTCAGATGGGGTATGCGAATCTGTGAACAGTATCAGACGCGTGAACAGTGCTCAACCCAGGCATGATCTCCCACTTGTAGTTTGTTATCAGCCCTTATTTGCAGCCTGTTAAGTCCAGCTATGCAATTCGTCGCATGCTTAAATCACCTTCTGTCCAGTTGTCCCTTCTGTCATCCGCTGATTGATCTCTGCATTGAAGTTTGGTCGCGACTACAGGCACATCAGGTCGCGACCAATATTTACAGAGAACGCTTCTTCTTTGCTGGTTGACGTATGGTCGCGACGGTGAACACCTAAGGTCGCGGCGAAAGTCCAAAGGGAAGCTCCACTTTGCTGATTGATTGTTGTGTTGACCTGAAATGGACATTTAACAGACTGCCTATCCAATTAAGCACTAAAATCACATCATTCAAGTTCCCACTTGTGCAATTGCATATTACTAACTAATTTGCTCAATATGGTAGTAAATGTGGATAAGATTCAATAATAAACTCTCTTTTAAAATATTAAAAATCAGTACAAGTATGAGTTATCAACTCCCCCACACTTGGCTTTTGCACTCCGAGCAAAATTATGGATCAACGATCCATATTCTCTGTTCAATGTCTGCGAGTTGTAGCTTTGAGTAAGATTTAGCTAGCGGGTTGCCAGCTAACATATTCTAATTCAACTAATTAACTTCTCATATTCTATGGATAATGAAGGTAAGCTGGAACACACTTGTCATTGATTCATTTCACCATCTTAATCAATTAAAATCAGAAACAATAGCGTAGGATTTACATTCAGTTTTAGTTCAATCATCTCATTAACTTGTTCATTTGTGGCTCATTAGACTAATTAGGAGCTTAGCAATCCATTGAGGCTCCTTGTGAATCGACCTAGGTTAGCCTCCACTTACTATTGGTTAGCTTAGTTTCTTTGACAATTAGAAACGACAGTTATCAAAATGGCGCCGTTGCCGGGGAGCCTTACTTGTTAACGTTTCCTGAGCAATCTCCTGGGCCTCATAAACATAAAGAGCAGGTAGTTGTTTTAGTTTTTCCGTGAATTCTATGTTTTATATATGTTAAGCCACGACCATTTGGCTTCTTAGCCGCGACTAAAGTGCTCTGTGATTTCTCGTCACGACCGTATTCACATTGGGGCGCAACCAAAAATCAGTTTTCAACTCAGATTTGCTGTCTGTAACTTTTAGTCACGACCGGAGTATGGTAACTGTCGTTTTAATTATCAAACAAACTAAGCTAACTAATAGTAAAGCGGAGGCTAACCTAGGTCGGACCACGAGGAGCTACCGGATGTTAGAGTTCCTAATTAATCTATTGAGCCGCAATTTAACAAATTAGGCAGATGAGCTGTGTGTTGAACTAGAACTGAGCGCAAATTCTATGCTATTGTTTATGATTTATGTGTTCATAATGGCGAGATGAATGAATGATGACAAGTGTGTTCCCTCGGAGATTACCTTACCTTCATTATCCACGGAATGTCAAGAGTTAATCGGTTGAATTAGAATAGGTTAGCTAACAACTCGCTCGCTAAATCTCAATCAAAGCTACAACTCACAGACATCAATCGAGAATAGGAATCATTCAACTTAGAGATAGTAGAATATGAATATTAATCAGAGGATCTTTAGTGTAGAAATAAGGAATCCAACTCGGTTCCCTACTTCTTTGTCATCTATTCCTCTAATTGAATCGATAAACTAGAAGTAAATAAATACATCAACTAGATACAGTTAAATCTGACCTAATAAACTCCCTGTGAGGCTCGAAAGACTCTGGTTTAGCGTCATCTCCAAGGAAGCACAGCAGCTCCGCCTTGCATTGCTATCTGAACTCCGGCAGTAACCATCGGTACAGCAGCAGTAGTCATGTGGAAATGGAAGGAGAAGATGGAGATGATGAACTGCAGAACTTTCCTCCGGTTCTATTAACTAGAACAGAGGGAAGCTGCAGAAGGGAAATGGAGAAGGAGAAAGAGAGATGGTGTGTGCGAGATGAGATGGAATGTGCGAGTGGTGAGAGAGCTGCGTATGAAGTGTCAGGTCTAGGTGATGAATCATATGGAATACTGTACAGATAGTTTGATATATAGGAGAGGTCTGAAATGCATGAGTGAGCCAACGGAGCTGTCCAGATGTCCTCCAGCTGCCAGCACATGATCTGGTATTCTGTTTACAGCACATGCTCCCCACTTGCTGTTAGCAACTTGCTCATTCTGTTCAGATGGGGTATGCGAATCTGTGAACAGTATCAGACGCGTGAACAGTGCTCAACCCAGGCATGATCTCCCACTTGTAGTTTGTTATCAGCCCTTATTTGCAGCCTGTTAAGTCCAGCTATGCAATTCGTCGCATGCTTAAATCACCTTCTGTCCAGTTGTCCCTTCTGTCATCCGCTGATTGATCTCTGCATTGAAGTTTGGTCGCGACTACAGGCACATCAGGTCGCGACCAATATTTACAGAGAACGCTTCTTCTTTGCTGGTTGACGTATGGTCGCGACGGTGAACACCTAAGGTCGCGGCGAAAGTCCAAAGGGAAGCTCCACTTTGCTGATTGATTGTTGTGTTGACCTGAAATGGACATTTAACAGACTGCCTATCCAATTAAGCACTAAAATCACATCATTCAAGTTCCCACTTGTGCAATTGCATATTACTAACTAATTTGCTCAATATGGTAGTAAATGTGGATAAGATTCAATAATAAACTCTCTTTTAAAATATTAAAAATCAGTACAAGTATGAGTTATCAACTCCCCCACACTTGGCTTTTGCACTCCGAGCAAAATTATGGATCAACGATCCATATTCTCTGTTCAATGTCTGCGAGTTGTAGCTTTGAGTAAGATTTAGCTAGCGGGTTGCCAGCTAACATATTCTAATTCAACTAATTAACTTCTCATATTCTATGGATAATGAAGGTAAGCTGGAACACACTTGTCATTGATTCATTTCACCATCTTAATCAATTAAAATCAGAAACAATAGCGTAGGATTTACATTCAGTTTTAGTTCAATCATCTCATTAACTTGTTCATTTGTGGCTCATTAGACTAATTAGGAGCTTAGCAATCCATTGAGGCTCCTTGTGAATCGACCTAGGTTAGCCTCCACTTACTATTGGTTAGCTTAGTTTCTTTGACAATTAGAAACGACAGTTATCAAAATGGCGCCGTTGCCGGGGAGCCTTACTTGTTAACGTTTCCTGAGCAATCTCCTGGGCCTCATAAACATAAAGAGCAGGTAGTTGTTTTAGTTTTTCCGTGAATTCTATGTTTTATATATGTTAAGCCACGACCATTTGGCTTCTTAGCCGCGACTAAAGTGCTCTGTGATTTCTCGTCACGACCGTATTCACATTGGGGCGCAACCAAAAATCAGTTTTCAACTCATATTTGCTGTCTGTAACTTTTAGTCACGACCGGAGTATGGTAACTGTCGTTTTAATTATCAAACAAACTAAGCTAACTAATAGTAAAGCGGAGGCTAACCTAGGTCGGACCACGAGGAGCTACCGGATGTTAGAGTTCCTAATTAATCTATTGAGCCGCAATTTAACAAATTAGGCAGATGAGCTGTGTGTTGAACTAGAACTGAGCGCAAATTCTATGCTATTGTTTATGATTTATGTGTTCATAATGGCGAGATGAATGAATGATGACAAGTGTGTTCCCTCGGAGATTACCTTACCTTCATTATCCACGGAATGTCAAGAGTTAATCGGTTGAATTAGAATAGGTTAGCTAACAACTCGCTCGCTAAATCTCAATCAAAGCTACAACTCACAGACATCAATCGAGAATAGGAATCATTCAACTTAGAGATAGTAGAATATGAATATTAATCAGAGGATCTTTAGTGTAGAAATAAGGAATCCAACTCGGTTCCCTACTTCTTTGTCATCTATTCCTCTAATTGAATCGATAAACTAGAAGTAAATAAATACATCAACTAGATACAGTTAAATCTGACCTAATAAACTCCCTGTGAGGCTCGAAAGACTCTGGTTTAGCGTCATCTCCAAGGAAGCACAGCAGCTCCGCCTTGCATTGCTATCTGAACTCCGGCAGTAACCATCGGTACATCAGCAGTAGTCATGTGGAAATGGAAGGAGAAGATGGAGATGATGAACTGCAGAACTTTCCTCCGGTTCTATTAACTAGAACAGAGGGAAGCTGCAGAAGGGAAATGGAGAAGGAGAAAGAGAGATGGTGTGTGCGAGATGAGATGGAATGTGCGAATGGTGAGAGAGCTGCGTATGAAGTGTCAGGTCCAGGTGATGAATCATATGGAATACTGTACAGATAGTTTGATATATAGGAGAGGTCTGAAATGCATGAGTGAGCCAACGGAGCTGTCCAGATGTCCTCCAGCTGCCAGCACATGATCTGGTATTCTGTTTACAGCACATGCTCCCCACTTGCTGTTAACAACTTGCTCATTCTGTTCAGATGGGGTATGCGAATCTGTGAACAGTATCAGACGCGTGAACAGTGCTCAACTCAGGCATGATCTCCCACTTGTAGTTTGTTATCAGCCCTTATTTGCAGCCTGTTAAGTCCAGCTATGCAATTCGTCGCATGCTTAAATCACCTTCTGTCCAGTTGTCCCTTCTGTCATCCGCTGATTGATCTCTGCATTGAAGTTTGGTCGCGACTACAGGCACATCAGGTCGCGACCAATATTTACAGAGAACGCTTCTTCTTTGCTGGTTGACGTATGGTCGCGACGGTGAACACCTAAGGTCGCGGCGAAAGTCCAAAGGGAAGCTCCACTTTGCTGATTGATTGTTGTGTTGACCTGAAATGGACATTTAACAGACTGCCTATCCAATTAAGCACTAAAATCACATCATTCAAGTTCCCACTTGTGCAATTGCATATTACTAACTAATTTGCTCAATATGGTAGTAAATGTGGATAAGATTCAATAATAAACTCTCTTTTAAAATATTAAAAATCAGTACAAGTATGAGTTATCAACTCCCCCACACTTGGCTTTTGCACTCCGAGCAAAATTATGGATCAACGATCCATATTCTCTGTTCAATGTCTGCGAGTTGTAGCTTTGAGTAAGATTTAGCTAGCGGGTTGCCAGCTAACATATTCTAATTCAACTAATTAACTTCTCATATTCTATGGATAATGAAGGTAAGCTGGAACACACTTGTCATTGATTCATTTCACCATCTTAATCAATTAAAATCAGAAACAATAGCGTAGGATTTACATTCAGTTTTAGTTCAATCATCTCATTAACTTGTTCATTTGTGGCTCATTAGACTAATTAGGAGCTTAGCAATCCATTGAGGCTCCTTGTGAATCGACCTAGGTTAGCCTCCACTTACTATTGGTTAGCTTAGTTTCTTTGACAATTAGAAACGACAGTTATCAAAATGGCGCCGTTGCCGGGGAGCCTTACTTGTTAACGTTTCCTGAGCAATCTCCTGGGCCTCATAAACATAAAGAGCAGGTAGTTGTTTTAGTTTTTCCGTGAATTCTATGTTTTATATATGTTAAGCCACGACCATTTGGCTTCTTAGCCGCGACTAAAGTGCTCTGTGATTTCTCGTCACGACCGTATTCACATTGGGGCGCAACCAAAAATCAGTTTTCAACTCATATTTGCTGTCTGTAACTTTTAGTCACGACCGGAGTATGGTAACTGTCGTTTTAATTATCAAACAAACTAAGCTAACTAATAGTAAAGCGGAGGCTAACCTAGGTCGGACCACGAGGAGCTACCGGATGTTAGAGTTCCTAATTAATCTATTGAGCCGCAATTTAACAAATTAGGCAGATGAGCTGTGTGTTGAACTAGAACTGAGCGCAAATTCTATGCTATTGTTTATGATTTATGTGTTCATAATGGCGAGATGAATGAATGATGACAAGTGTGTTCCCTCGGAGATTACCTTACCTTCATTATCCACGGAATGTCAAGAGTTAATCGGTTGAATTAGAATAGGTTAGCTAACAACTCGCTCGCTAAATCTCAATCAAAGCTACAACTCACAGACATCAATCGAGAATAGGAATCATTCAACTTAGAGATAGTAGAATATGAATATTAATCAGAGGATCTTTAGTGTAGAAATAAGGAATCCAACTCGGTTCCCTACTTCTTTGTCATCTATTCCTCTAATTGAATCGATAAACTAGAAGTAAATAAATACATCAACTAGATACAGTTAAATCTGACCTAATAAACTCCCTGTGAGGCTCGAAAGACTCTGGTTTAGCGTCATCTCCAAGGAAGCACAGCAGCTCCGCCTTGCATTGCTATCTGAACTCCGGCAGTAACCATCGGTACATCAGCAGTAGTCATGTGGAAATGGAAGGAGAAGATGGAGATGATGAACTGCAGAACTTTCCTCCGGTTCTATTAACTAGAACAGAGGGAAGCTGCAGAAGGGAAATGGAGAAGGAGAAAGAGAGATGGTGTGTGCGAGATGAGATGGAATGTGCGAATGGTGAGAGAGCTGCGTATGAAGTGTCAGGTCCAGGTGATGAATCATATGGAATACTGTACAGATAGTTTGATATATAGGAGAGGTCTGAAATGCATGAGTGAGCCAACGGAGCTGTCCAGATGTCCTCCAGCTGCCAGCACATGATCTGGTATTCTGTTTACAGCACATGCTCCCCACTTGCTGTTAACAACTTGCTCATTCTGTTCAGATGGGGTATGCGAATCTGTGAACAGTATCAGACGCGTGAACAGTGCTCAACTCAGGCATGATCTCCCACTTGTAGTTTGTTATCAGCCCTTATTTGCAGCCTGTTAAGTCCAGCTATGCAATTCGTCGCATGCTTAAATCACCTTCTGTCCAGTTGTCCCTTCTGTCATCCGCTGATTGATCTCTGCATTGAAGTTTGGTCGCGACTACAGGCACATCAGGTCGCGACCAATATTTACAGAGAACGCTTCTTCTTTGCTGGTTGACGTATGGTCGCGACGGTGAACACCTAAGGTCGCGGCGAAAGTCCAAAGGGAAGCTCCACTTTGCTGATTGATTGTTGTGTTGACCTGAAATGGACATTTAACAGACTGCCTATCCAATTAAGCACTAAAATCACATCATTCAAGTTCCCACTTGTGCAATTGCATATTACTAACTAATTTGCTCAATATGGTAGTAAATGTGGATAAGATTCAATAATAAACTCTCTTTTAAAATATTAAAAATCAGTACAAGTATGAGTTATCAACTCCCCCACACTTGGCTTTTGCACTCCGAGCAAAATTATGGATCAACGATCCATATTCTCTGTTCAATGTCTGCGAGTTGTAGCTTTGAGTAAGATTTAGCTAGCGGGTTGCCAGCTAACATATTCTAATTCAACTAATTAACTTCTCATATTCTATGGATAATGAAGGTAAGCTGGAACACACTTGTCATTGATTCATTTCACCATCTTAATCAATTAAAATCAGAAACAATAGCGTAGGATTTACATTCAGTTTTAGTTCAATCATCTCATTAACTTGTTCATTTGTGGCTCATTAGACTAATTAGGAGCTTAGCAATCCATTGAGGCTCCTTGTGAATCGACCTAGGTTAGCCTCCACTTACTATTGGTTAGCTTAGTTTCTTTGACAATTAGAAACGACAGTTATCAAAATGGCGCCGTTGCCGGGGAGCCTTACTTGTTAACGTTTCCTGAGCAATCTCCTGGGCCTCATAAACATAAAGAGCAGGTAGTTGTTTTAGTTTTTCCGTGAATTCTATGTTTTATATATGTTAAGCCACGACCATTTGGCTTCTTAGCCGCGACTAAAGTGCTCTGTGATTTCTCGTCACGACCGTATTCACATTGGGGCGCAACCAAAAATCAGTTTTCAACTCATATTTGCTGTCTGTAACTTTTAGTCACGACCGGAGTATGGTAACTGTCGTTTTAATTATCAAACAAACTAAGCTAACTAATAGTAAAGCGGAGGCTAACCTAGGTCGGACCACGAGGAGCTACCGGATGTTAGAGTTCCTAATTAATCTATTGAGCCGCAATTTAACAAATTAGGCAGATGAGCTGTGTGTTGAACTAGAACTGAGCGCAAATTCTATGCTATTGTTTATGATTTATGTGTTCATAATGGCGAGATGAATGAATGATGACAAGTGTGTTCCCTCGGAGATTACCTTACCTTCATTATCCACGGAATGTCAAGAGTTAATCGGTTGAATTAGAATAGGTTAGCTAACAACTCGCTCGCTAAATCTCAATCAAAGCTACAACTCACAGACATCAATCGAGAATAGGAATCATTCAACTTAGAGATAGTAGAATATGAATATTAATCAGAGGATCTTTAGTGTAGAAATAAGGAATCCAACTCGGTTCCCTACTTCTTTGTCATCTATTCCTCTAATTGAATCGATAAACTAGAAGTAAATAAATACATCAACTAGATACAGTTAAATCTGACCTAATAAACTCCCTGTGAGGCTCGAAAGACTCTGGTTTAGCGTCATCTCCAAGGAAGCACAGCAGCTCCGCCTTGCATTGCTATCTGAACTCCGGCAGTAACCATCGGTACATCAGCAGTAGTCATGTGGAAATGGAAGGAGAAGATGGAGATGATGAACTGCAGAACTTTCCTCCGGTTCTATTAACTAGAACAGAGGGAAGCTGCAGAAGGGAAATGGAGAAGGAGAAAGAGAGATGGTGTGTGCGAGATGAGATGGAATGTGCGAATGGTGAGAGAGCTGCGTATGAAGTGTCAGGTCCAGGTGATGAATCATATGGAATACTGTACAGATAGTTTGATATATAGGAGAGGTCTGAAATGCATGAGTGAGCCAACGGAGCTGTCCAGATGTCCTCCAGCTGCCAGCACATGATCTGGTATTCTGTTTACAGCACATGCTCCCCACTTGCTGTTAACAACTTGCTCATTCTGTTCAGATGGGGTATGCGAATCTGTGAACAGTATCAGACGCGTGAACAGTGCTCAACTCAGGCATGATCTCCCACTTGTAGTTTGTTATCAGCCCTTATTTGCAGCCTGTTAAGTCCAGCTATGCAATTCGTCGCATGCTTAAATCACCTTCTGTCCAGTTGTCCCTTCTGTCATCCGCTGATTGATCTCTGCATTGAAGTTTGGTCGCGACTACAGGCACATCAGGTCGCGACCAATATTTACAGAGAACGCTTCTTCTTTGCTGGTTGACGTATGGTCGCGACGGTGAACACCTAAGGTCGCGGCGAAAGTCCAAAGGGAAGCTCCACTTTGCTGATTGATTGTTGTGTTGACCTGAAATGGACATTTAACAGACTGCCTATCCAATTAAGCACTAAAATCACATCATTCAAGTTCCCACTTGTGCAATTGCATATTACTAACTAATTTGCTCAATATGGTAGTAAATGTGGATAAGATTCAATAATAAACTCTCTTTTAAAATATTAAAAATCAGTACAAGTATGAGTTATCAACTCCCCCACACTTGGCTTTTGCACTCCGAGCAAAATTATGGATCAACGATCCATATTCTCTGTTCAATGTCTGCGAGTTGTAGCTTTGAGTAAGATTTAGCTAGCGGGTTGCCAGCTAACATATTCTAATTCAACTAATTAACTTCTCATATTCTATGGATAATGAAGGTAAGCTGGAACACACTTGTCATTGATTCATTTCACCATCTTAATCAATTAAAATCAGAAACAATAGCGTAGGATTTACATTCAGTTTTAGTTCAATCATCTCATTAACTTGTTCATTTGTGGCTCATTAGACTAATTAGGAGCTTAGCAATCCATTGAGGCTCCTTGTGAATCGACCTAGGTTAGCCTCCACTTACTATTGGTTAGCTTAGTTTCTTTGACAATTAGAAACGACAGTTATCAAAATGGCGCCGTTGCCGGGGAGCCTTACTTGTTAACGTTTCCTGAGCAATCTCCTGGGCCTCATAAACATAAAGAGCAGGTAGTTGTTTTAGTTTTTCCGTGAATTCTATGTTTTATATATGTTAAGCCACGACCATTTGGCTTCTTAGCCGCGACTAAAGTGCTCTGTGATTTCTCGTCACGACCGTATTCACATTGGGGCGCAACCAAAAATCAGTTTTCAACTCATATTTGCTGTCTGTAACTTTTAGTCACGACCGGAGTATGGTAACTGTCGTTTTAATTATCAAACAAACTAAGCTAACTAATAGTAAAGCGGAGGCTAACCTAGGTCGGACCACGAGGAGCTACCGGATGTTAGAGTTCCTAATTAATCTATTGAGCCGCAATTTAACAAATTAGGCAGATGAGCTGTGTGTTGAACTAGAACTGAGCGCAAATTCTATGCTATTGTTTATGATTTATGTGTTCATAATGGCGAGATGAATGAATGATGACAAGTGTGTTCCCTCGGAGATTACCTTACCTTCATTATCCACGGAATGTCAAGAGTTAATCGGTTGAATTAGAATAGGTTAGCTAACAACTCGCTCGCTAAATCTCAATCAAAGCTACAACTCACAGACATCAATCGAGAATAGGAATCATTCAACTTAGAGATAGTAGAATATGAATATTAATCAGAGGATCTTTAGTGTAGAAATAAGGAATCCAACTCGGTTCCCTACTTCTTTGTCATCTATTCCTCTAATTGAATCGATAAACTAGAAGTAAATAAATACATCAACTAGATACAGTTAAATCTGACCTAATAAACTCCCTGTGAGGCTCGAAAGACTCTGGTTTAGCGTCATCTCCAAGGAAGCACAGCAGCTCCGCCTTGCATTGCTATCTGAACTCCGGCAGTAACCATCGGTACAGCAGCAGTAGTCATGTGGAAATGGAAGGAGAAGATGGAGATGATGAACTGCAGAACTTTCCTCCGGTTCTATTAACTAGAACAGAGGGAAGCTGCAGAAGGGAAATGGAGAAGGAGAAAGAGAGATGGTGTGTGCGAGATGAGATGGAATGTGCGAATGGTGAGAGAGCTGCGTATGAAGTGTCAGGTCCAGGTGATGAATCATATGGAATACTGTACAGATAGTTTGATATATAGGAGAGGTCTGAAATGCATGAGTGAGCCAACGGAGCTGTCCAGATGTCCTCCAGCTGCCAGCACATGATCTGGTATTCTGTTTACAGCACATGCTCCCCACTTGCTGTTAACAACTTGCTCATTCTGTTCAGATGGGGTATGCGAATCTGTGAACAGTATCAGACGCGTGAACAGTGCTCAACTCAGGCATGATCTCCCACTTGTAGTTTGTTATCAGCCCTTATTTGCAGCCTGTTAAGTCCAGCTATGCAATTCGTCGCATGCTTAAATCACCTTCTGTCCAGTTGTCCCTTCTGTCATCCGCTGATTGATCTCTGCATTGAAGTTTGGTCGCGACTACAGGCACATCAGGTCGCGACCAATATTTACAGAGAACGCTTCTTCTTTGCTGGTTGACGTATGGTCGCGACGGTGAACACCTAAGGTCGCGGCGAAAGTCCAAAGGGAAGCTCCACTTTGCTGATTGATTGTTGTGTTGACCTGAAATGGACATTTAACAGACTGCCTATCCAATTAAGCACTAAAATCACATCATTCAAGTTCCCACTTGTGCAATTGCATATTACTAACTAATTTGCTCAATATGGTAGTAAATGTGGATAAGATTCAATAATAAACTCTCTTTTAAAATATTAAAAATCAGTACAAGTATGAGTTATCAACTCCCCCACACTTGGCTTTTGCACTCCGAGCAAAATTATGGATCAACGATCCATATTCTCTGTTCAATGTCTGCGAGTTGTAGCTTTGAGTAAGATTTAGCTAGCGGGTTGCCAGCTAACATATTCTAATTCAACTAATTAACTTCTCATATTCTATGGATAATGAAGGTAAGCTGGAACACACTTGTCATTGATTCATTTCACCATCTTAATCAATTAAAATCAGAAACAATAGCGTAGGATTTACATTCAGTTTTAGTTCAATCATCTCATTAACTTGTTCATTTGTGGCTCATTAGACTAATTAGGAGCTTAGCAATCCATTGAGGCTCCTTGTGAATCGACCTAGGTTAGCCTCCACTTACTATTGGTTAGCTTAGTTTCTTTGACAATTAGAAACGACAGTTATCAAAATGGCGCCGTTGCCGGGGAGCCTTACTTGTTAACGTTTCCTGAGCAATCTCCTGGGCCTCATAAACATAAAGAGCAGGTAGTTGTTTTAGTTTTTCCGTGAATTCTATGTTTTATATATGTTAAGCCACGACCATTTGGCTTCTTAGCCGCGACTAAAGTGCTCTGTGATTTCTCGTCACGACCGTATTCACATTGGGGCGCAACCAAAAATCAGTTTTCAACTCATATTTGCTGTCTGTAACTTTTAGTCACGACCGGAGTATGGTAACTGTCGTTTTAATTATCAAACAAACTAAGCTAACTAATAGTAAAGCGGAGGCTAACCTAGGTCGGACCACGAGGAGCTACCGGATGTTAGAGTTCCTAATTAATCTATTGAGCCGCAATTTAACAAATTAGGCAGATGAGCTGTGTGTTGAACTAGAACTGAGCGCAAATTCTATGCTATTGTTTATGATTTATGTGTTCATAATGGCGAGATGAATGAATGATGACAAGTGTGTTCCCTCGGAGATTACCTTACCTTCATTATCCACGGAATGTCAAGAGTTAATCGGTTGAATTAGAATAGGTTAGCTAACAACTCGCTCGCTAAATCTCAATCAAAGCTACAACTCACAGACATCAATCGAGAATAGGAATCATTCAACTTAGAGATAGTAGAATATGAATATTAATCAGAGGATCTTTAGTGTAGAAATAAGGAATCCAACTCGGTTCCCTACTTCTTTGTCATCTATTCCTCTAATTGAATCGATAAACTAGAAGTAAATAAATACATCAACTAGATACAGTTAAATCTGACCTAATAAACTCCCTGTGAGGCTCGAAAGACTCTGGTTTAGCGTCATCTCCAAGGAAGCACAGCAGCTCCGCCTTGCATTGCTATCTGAACTCCGGCAGTAACCATCGGTACATCAGCAGTAGTCATGTGGAAATGGAAGGAGAAGATGGAGATGATGAACTGCAGAACTTTCCTCCGGTTCTATTAACTAGAACAGAGGGAAGCTGCAGAAGGGAAATGGAGAAGGAGAAAGAGAGATGGTGTGTGCGAGATGAGATGGAATGTGCGAATGGTGAGAGAGCTGCGTATGAAGTGTCAGGTCCAGGTGATGAATCATATGGAATACTGTACAGATAGTTTGATATATAGGAGAGGTCTGAAATGCATGAGTGAGCCAACGGAGCTGTCCAGATGTCCTCCAGCTGCCAGCACATGATCTGGTATTCTGTTTACAGCACATGCTCCCCACTTGCTGTTAACAACTTGCTCATTCTGTTCAGATGGGGTATGCGAATCTGTGAACAGTATCAGACGCGTGAACAGTGCTCAACTCAGGCATGATCTCCCACTTGTAGTTTGTTATCAGCCCTTATTTGCAGCCTGTTAAGTCCAGCTATGCAATTCGTCGCATGCTTAAATCACCTTCTGTCCAGTTGTCCCTTCTGTCATCCGCTGATTGATCTCTGCATTGAAGTTTGGTCGCGACTACAGGCACATCAGGTCGCGACCAATATTTACAGAGAACGCTTCTTCTTTGCTGGTTGACGTATGGTCGCGACGGTGAACACCTAAGGTCGCGGCGAAAGTCCAAAGGGAAGCTCCACTTTGCTGATTGATTGTTGTGTTGACCTGAAATGGACATTTAACAGACTGCCTATCCAATTAAGCACTAAAATCACATCATTCAAGTTCCCACTTGTGCAATTGCATATTACTAACTAATTTGCTCAATATGGTAGTAAATGTGGATAAGATTCAATAATAAACTCTCTTTTAAAATATTAAAAATCAGTACAAGTATGAGTTATCAACTCCCCCACACTTGGCTTTTGCACTCCGAGCAAAATTATGGATCAACGATCCATATTCTCTGTTCAATGTCTGCGAGTTGTAGCTTTGAGTAAGATTTAGCTAGCGGGTTGCCAGCTAACATATTCTAATTCAACTAATTAACTTCTCATATTCTATGGATAATGAAGGTAAGCTGGAACACACTTGTCATTGATTCATTTCACCATCTTAATCAATTAAAATCAGAAACAATAGCGTAGGATTTACATTCAGTTTTAGTTCAATCATCTCATTAACTTGTTCATTTGTGGCTCATTAGACTAATTAGGAGCTTAGCAATCCATTGAGGCTCCTTGTGAATCGACCTAGGTTAGCCTCCACTTACTATTGGTTAGCTTAGTTTCTTTGACAATTAGAAACGACAGTTATCAAAATGGCGCCGTTGCCGGGGAGCCTTACTTGTTAACGTTTCCTGAGCAATCTCCTGGGCCTCATAAACATAAAGAGCAGGTAGTTGTTTTAGTTTTTCCGTGAATTCTATGTTTTATATATGTTAAGCCACGACCATTTGGCTTCTTAGCCGCGACTAAAGTGCTCTGTGATTTCTCGTCACGACCGTATTCACATTGGGGCGCAACCAAAAATCAGTTTTCAACTCATATTTGCTGTCTGTAACTTTTAGTCACGACCGGAGTATGGTAACTGTCGTTTTAATTATCAAACAAACTAAGCTAACTAATAGTAAAGCGGAGGCTAACCTAGGTCGGACCACGAGGAGCTACCGGATGTTAGAGTTCCTAATTAATCTATTGAGCCGCAATTTAACAAATTAGGCAGATGAGCTGTGTGTTGAACTAGAACTGAGCGCAAATTCTATGCTATTGTTTATGATTTATGTGTTCATAATGGCGAGATGAATGAATGATGACAAGTGTGTTCCCTCGGAGATTACCTTACCTTCATTATCCACGGAATGTCAAGAGTTAATCGGTTGAATTAGAATAGGTTAGCTAACAACTCGCTCGCTAAATCTCAATCAAAGCTACAACTCACAGACATCAATCGAGAATAGGAATCATTCAACTTAGAGATAGTAGAATATGAATATTAATCAGAGGATCTTTAGTGTAGAAATAAGGAATCCAACTCGGTTCCCTACTTCTTTGTCATCTATTCCTCTAATTGAATCGATAAACTAGAAGTAAATAAATACATCAACTAGATACAGTTAAATCTGACCTAATAAACTCCCTGTGAGGCTCGAAAGACTCTGGTTTAGCGTCATCTCCAAGGAAGCACAGCAGCTCCGCCTTGCATTGCTATCTGAACTCCGGCAGTAACCATCGGTACATCAGCAGTAGTCATGTGGAAATGGAAGGAGAAGATGGAGATGATGAACTGCAGAACTTTCCTCCGGTTCTATTAACTAGAACAGAGGGAAGCTGCAGAAGGGAAATGGAGAAGGAGAAAGAGAGATGGTGTGTGCGAGATGAGATGGAATGTGCGAATGGTGAGAGAGCTGCGTATGAAGTGTCAGGTCCAGGTGATGAATCATATGGAATACTGTACAGATAGTTTGATATATAGGAGAGGTCTGAAATGCATGAGTGAGCCAACGGAGCTGTCCAGATGTCCTCCAGCTGCCAGCACATGATCTGGTATTCTGTTTACAGCACATGCTCCCCACTTGCTGTTAACAACTTGCTCATTCTGTTCAGATGGGGTATGCGAATCTGTGAACAGTATCAGACGCGTGAACAGTGCTCAACTCAGGCATGATCTCCCACTTGTAGTTTGTTATCAGCCCTTATTTGCAGCCTGTTAAGTCCAGCTATGCAATTCGTCGCATGCTTAAATCACCTTCTGTCCAGTTGTCCCTTCTGTCATCCGCTGATTGATCTCTGCATTGAAGTTTGGTCGCGACTACAGGCACATCAGGTCGCGACCAATATTTACAGAGAACGCTTCTTCTTTGCTGGTTGACGTATGGTCGCGACGGTGAACACCTAAGGTCGCGGCGAAAGTCCAAAGGGAAGCTCCACTTTGCTGATTGATTGTTGTGTTGACCTGAAATGGACATTTAACAGACTGCCTATCCAATTAAGCACTAAAATCACATCATTCAAGTTCCCACTTGTGCAATTGCATATTACTAACTAATTTGCTCAATATGGTAGTAAATGTGGATAAGATTCAATAATAAACTCTCTTTTAAAATATTAAAAATCAGTACAAGTATGAGTTATCAACTCCCCCACACTTGGCTTTTGCACTCCGAGCAAAATTATGGATCAACGATCCATATTCTCTGTTCAATGTCTGCGAGTTGTAGCTTTGAGTAAGATTTAGCTAGCGGGTTGCCAGCTAACATATTCTAATTCAACTAATTAACTTCTCATATTCTATGGATAATGAAGGTAAGCTGGAACACACTTGTCATTGATTCATTTCACCATCTTAATCAATTAAAATCAGAAACAATAGCGTAGGATTTACATTCAGTTTTAGTTCAATCATCTCATTAACTTGTTCATTTGTGGCTCATTAGACTAATTAGGAGCTTAGCAATCCATTGAGGCTCCTTGTGAATCGACCTAGGTTAGCCTCCACTTACTATTGGTTAGCTTAGTTTCTTTGACAATTAGAAACGACAGTTATCAAAATGGCGCCGTTGCCGGGGAGCCTTACTTGTTAACGTTTCCTGAGCAATCTCCTGGGCCTCATAAACATAAAGAGCAGGTAGTTGTTTTAGTTTTTCCGTGAATTCTATGTTTTATATATGTTAAGCCACGACCATTTGGCTTCTTAGCCGCGACTAAAGTGCTCTGTGATTTCTCGTCACGACCGTATTCACATTGGGGCGCAACCAAAAATCAGTTTTCAACTCATATTTGCTGTCTGTAACTTTTAGTCACGACCGGAGTATGGTAACTGTCGTTTTAATTATCAAACAAACTAAGCTAACTAATAGTAAAGCGGAGGCTAACCTAGGTCGGACCACGAGGAGCTACCGGATGTTAGAGTTCCTAATTAATCTATTGAGCCGCAATTTAACAAATTAGGCAGATGAGCTGTGTGTTGAACTAGAACTGAGCGCAAATTCTATGCTATTGTTTATGATTTATGTGTTCATAATGGCGAGATGAATGAATGATGACAAGTGTGTTCCCTCGGAGATTACCTTACCTTCATTATCCACGGAATGTCAAGAGTTAATCGGTTGAATTAGAATAGGTTAGCTAACAACTCGCTCGCTAAATCTCAATCAAAGCTACAACTCACAGACATCAATCGAGAATAGGAATCATTCAACTTAGAGATAGTAGAATATGAATATTAATCAGAGGATCTTTAGTGTAGAAATAAGGAATCCAACTCGGTTCCCTACTTCTTTGTCATCTATTCCTCTAATTGAATCGATAAACTAGAAGTAAATAAATACATCAACTAGATACAGTTAAATCTGACCTAATAAACTCCCTGTGAGGCTCGAAAGACTCTGGTTTAGCGTCATCTCCAAGGAAGCACAGCAGCTCCGCCTTGCATTGCTATCTGAACTCCGGCAGTAACCATCGGTACAGCAGCAGTAGTCATGTGGAAATGGAAGGAGAAGATGGAGATGATGAACTGCAGAACTTTCCTCCGGTTCTATTAACTAGAACAGAGGGAAGCTGCAGAAGGGAAATGGAGAAGGAGAAAGAGAGATGGTGTGTGCGAGATGAGATGGAATGTGCGAATGGTGAGAGAGCTGCGTATGAAGTGTCAGGTCCAGGTGATGAATCATATGGAATACTGTACAGATAGTTTGATATATAGGAGAGGTCTGAAATGCATGAGTGAGCCAACGGAGCTGTCCAGATGTCCTCCAGCTGCCAGCACATGATCTGGTATTCTGTTTACAGCACATGCTCCCCACTTGCTGTTAACAACTTGCTCATTCTGTTCAGATGGGGTATGCGAATCTGTGAACAGTATCAGACGCGTGAACAGTGCTCAACTCAGGCATGATCTCCCACTTGTAGTTTGTTATCAGCCCTTATTTGCAGCCTGTTAAGTCCAGCTATGCAATTCGTCGCATGCTTAAATCACCTTCTGTCCAGTTGTCCCTTCTGTCATCCGCTGATTGATCTCTGCATTGAAGTTTGGTCGCGACTACAGGCACATCAGGTCGCGACCAATATTTACAGAGAACGCTTCTTCTTTGCTGGTTGACGTATGGTCGCGACGGTGAACACCTAAGGTCGCGGCGAAAGTCCAAAGGGAAGCTCCACTTTGCTGATTGATTGTTGTGTTGACCTGAAATGGACATTTAACAGACTGCCTATCCAATTAAGCACTAAAATCACATCATTCAAGTTCCCACTTGTGCAATTGCATATTACTAACTAATTTGCTCAATATGGTAGTAAATGTGGATAAGATTCAATAATAAACTCTCTTTTAAAATATTAAAAATCAGTACAAGTATGAGTTATCAACTCCCCCACACTTGGCTTTTGCACTCCGAGCAAAATTATGGATCAACGATCCATATTCTCTGTTCAATGTCTGCGAGTTGTAGCTTTGAGTAAGATTTAGCTAGCGGGTTGCCAGCTAACATATTCTAATTCAACTAATTAACTTCTCATATTCTATGGATAATGAAGGTAAGCTGGAACACACTTGTCATTGATTCATTTCACCATCTTAATCAATTAAAATCAGAAACAATAGCGTAGGATTTACATTCAGTTTTAGTTCAATCATCTCATTAACTTGTTCATTTGTGGCTCATTAGACTAATTAGGAGCTTAGCAATCCATTGAGGCTCCTTGTGAATCGACCTAGGTTAGCCTCCACTTACTATTGGTTAGCTTAGTTTCTTTGACAATTAGAAACGACAGTTATCAAAATGGCGCCGTTGCCGGGGAGCCTTACTTGTTAACGTTTCCTGAGCAATCTCCTGGGCCTCATAAACATAAAGAGCAGGTAGTTGTTTTAGTTTTTCCGTGAATTCTATGTTTTATATATGTTAAGCCACGACCATTTGGCTTCTTAGCCGCGACTAAAGTGCTCTGTGATTTCTCGTCACGACCGTATTCACATTGGGGCGCAACCAAAAATCAGTTTTCAACTCATATTTGCTGTCTGTAACTTTTAGTCACGACCGGAGTATGGTAACTGTCGTTTTAATTATCAAACAAACTAAGCTAACTAATAGTAAAGCGGAGGCTAACCCAGGTCGGACCACGAGGAGCTACCGGATGTTAGAGTTCCTAATTAATCTATTGAGCCGCAATTTAACAAATTAGGCAGATGAGCTGTGTGTTGAACTAGAACTGAGCGCAAATTCTACGCTATTGTTTATGATTTATGTGTTCATAATGGCGAGATGAATGAATGATGACAAGTGTGTTCCCTCGGAGATTACCTTGCCTTCATTATCCACGGAATGTCAAGAGTTAATCGGTTGAATTAGAATAGGTTAGCTAACAACTCGCTCGCTAAATCTCAATCAAAGCTACAACTCACAGACATCAATCGAGAATAGGAATCATTCAACTTAGAGATAGTAGAATATGAATATTAATCAGAGGATCTTTAGTGTAGAAATAAGGAATCCAACTCGGTTCCCTACTTCTTTGTCATCTATTCCTCTAATTGAATCGATAAACTAGAAGTAAATAAATACATCAACTAGATACAGTTAAATCTGACGTAATAAACTCCCTGTGAGGCTCGAAAGACTCTGGTTTAGCGTCATCTCCAAGGAAGCACAGCAGCTCCGCCTTGCATTGCTATCTGAACTCCGGCAGTAACCATCGGTACAGCAGCAGTAGTCATGTGGAAATGGAAGGAGAAGATGGAGATGATGAACTGCAGAACTTTCCTCCGGTTCTATTAACTAGAACAGAGGGAAGCTGCAGAAGGGAAATGGAGAAGGAGAAAGAGAGATGGTGTGTGCGAGATGAGATGGAATGTGCGAGTGGTGAGAGAGCTGCGTATGAAGTGTCAGGTCCAGGTGATGAATCATATGGAATACTGTACAGATAGTTTGATATATAGGAGAGGTCTGAAATGCATGAGTGAGCCAACGGAGCTGTCCAGATGTCCTCCAGCTGCCAGCACATGATCTGGTATTCTGTTTACAGCACATGCTCCCCACTTGCTGTTAGCAACTTGCTCATTCTGTTCAGATGGGGTATGCGAATCTGTGAACAGTATCAGACGCGTGAACAGTGCTCAACCCAGGCATGATCTCCCACTTGTAGTTTGTTATCAGCCCTTATTTGCAGCCTGTTAAGTCCAGCTATGCAATTCGTCGCATGCTTAAATCACCTTCTGTCCAGTTGTCCCTTCTGTCATCCGCTGATTGATCTCTGCATTGAAGTTTGGTCGCGACTACAGGCACATCAGGTCGCGACCAATATTTACAGAGAACGCTTCTTCTTTGCTGGTTGACGTATGGTCGCGACGGTGAACACCTAAGGTCGCGGCGAAAGTCCAAAGGGAAGCTCCACTTTGCTGATTGATTGTTGTGTTGACCTGAAATGGACATTTAACAGACTGCCTATCCAATTAAGCACTAAAATCACATCATTCAAGTTCCCACTTGTGCAATTGCATATTACTAACTAATTTGCTCAATATGGTAGTAAATGTGGATAAGATTCAATAATAAACTCTCTTTTAAAATATTAAAAATCAGTACAAGTATGAGTTATCAACTCCCCCACACTTGGCTTTTGCACTCCGAGCAAAATTATGGATCAACGATCCATATTCTCTGTTCAATGTCTGCGAGTTGTAGCTTTGAGTAAGATTTAGCTAGCGGGTTGCCAGCTAACATATTCTAATTCAACTAATTAACTTCTCATATTCTATGGATAATGAAGGTAAGCTGGAACACACTTGTCATTGATTCATTTCACCATCTTAATCAATTAAAATCAGAAACAATAGCGTAGGATTTACATTCAGTTTTAGTTCAATCATCTCACTAACTTGTTCATTTGTGGCTCATTGGACTAATTAGGAGCTTAGCAATCCATTGAGGCTCCTTGTGAATCGACCTAGGTTAGCCTCCACTTACTATTGGTTAGCTTAGTTTCTTTGACAATTAGAAACGACAGTTATCAAAATGGCGCCGTTGCCGGGGAGCCTTACTTGTTAACGTTTCCTGAGCAATCTCCTGGGCCTCATAAACATAAAGAGCAGGTAGTTGTTTTAGTTTTTCCGTGAATTCTATGTTTTATATATGTTAAGCCACGACCATTTGGCTTCTTAGCCGCGACTAAAATGCTCTGTGATTTCTCGTCACGACCGTATTCACATTGGGGAGCAACCAAAAATCAGTTTTCAACTCAGATTTGCTGTCTGTAACTTTTAGTCACGACCGGAGTATGGTAACTGTCGTTTTAATTATCAAACAAACTAAGCTAACTAATAGTAAAGCGGAGGCTAACCCAGGTCGGACCACGAGGAGCTACCGGATGTTAGAGTTCCTAATTAATCTATTGAGCCGCAATTTAACAAATTAGGCAGATGAGCTGTGTGTTGAACTAGAACTGAGCGCAAATTCTACGCTATTGTTTATGATTTATGTGTTCATAATGGCGAGATGAATGAATGATGACAAGTGTGTTCCCTCGGAGATTACCTTGCCTTCATTATCCACGGAATGTCAAGAGTTAATCGGTTGAATTAGAATAGGTTAGCTAACAACTCGCTCGCTAAATCTCAATCAAAGCTACAACTCACAGACATCAATCGAGAATAGGAATCATTCAACTTAGAGATAGTAGAATATGAATATTAATCAGAGGATCTTTAGTGTAGAAATAAGGAATCCAACTCGGTTCCCTACTTCTTTGTCATCTATTCCTCTAATTGAATCGATAAACTAGAAGTAAATAAATACATCAACTAGATACAGTTAAATCTGACGTAATAAACTCCCTGTGAGGCTCGAAAGACTCTGGTTTAGCGTCATCTCCAAGGAAGCACAGCAGCTCCGCCTTGCATTGCTATCTGAACTCCGGCAGTAACCATCGGTACAGCAGCAGTAGTCATGTGGAAATGGAAGGAGAAGATGGAGATGATGAACTGCAGAACTTTCCTCCGGTTCTATTAACTAGAACAGAGGGAAGCTGCAGAAGGGAAATGGAGAAGGAGAAAGAGAGATGGTGTGTGCGAGATGAGATGGAATGTGCGAGTGGTGAGAGAGCTGCGTATGAAGTGTCAGGTCCAGGTGATGAATCATATGGAATACTGTACAGATAGTTTGATATATAGGAGAGGTCTGAAATGCATGAGTGAGCCAACGGAGCTGTCCAGATGTCCTCCAGCTGCCAGCACATGATCTGGTATTCTGTTTACAGCACATGCTCCCCACTTGCTGTTAGCAACTTGCTCATTCTGTTCAGATGGGGTATGCGAATCTGTGAACAGTATCAGACGCGTGAACAGTGCTCAACCCAGGCATGATCTCCCACTTGTAGTTTGTTATCAGCCCTTATTTGCAGCCTGTTAAGTCCAGCTATGCAATTCGTCGCATGCTTAAATCACCTTCTGTCCAGTTGTCCCTTCTGTCATCCGCTGATTGATCTCTGCATTGAAGTTTGGTCGCGACTACAGGCACATCAGGTCGCGACCAATATTTACAGAGAACGCTTCTTCTTTGCTGGTTGACGTATGGTCGCGACGGTGAACACCTAAGGTCGCGGCGAAAGTCCAAAGGGAAGCTCCACTTTGCTGATTGATTGTTGTGTTGACCTGAAATGGACATTTAACAGACTGCCTATCCAATTAAGCACTAAAATCACATCATTCAAGTTCCCACTTGTGCAATTGCATATTACTAACTAATTTGCTCAATATGGTAGTAAATGTGGATAAGATTCAATAATAAACTCTCTTTTAAAATATTAAAAATCAGTACAAGTATGAGTTATCAACTCCCCCACACTTGGCTTTTGCACTCCGAGCAAAATTATGGATCAACGATCCATATTCTCTGTTCAATGTCTGCGAGTTGTAGCTTTGAGTAAGATTTAGCTAGCGGGTTGCCAGCTAACATATTCTAATTCAACTAATTAACTTCTCATATTCTATGGATAATGAAGGTAAGCTGGAACACACTTGTCATTGATTCATTTCACCATCTTAATCAATTAAAATCAGAAACAATAGCGTAGGATTTACATTCAGTTTTAGTTCAATCATCTCACTAACTTGTTCATTTGTGGCTCATTGGACTAATTAGGAGCTTAGCAATCCATTGAGGCTCCTTGTGAATCGACCTAGGTTAGCCTCCACTTACTATTGGTTAGCTTAGTTTCTTTGACAATTAGAAACGACAGTTATCAAAATGGCGCCGTTGCCGGGGAGCCTTACTTGTTAACGTTTCCTGAGCAATCTCCTGGGCCTCATAAACATAAAGAGCAGGTAGTTGTTTTAGTTTTTCCGTGAATTCTATGTTTTATATATGTTAAGCCACGACCATTTGGCTTCTTAGCCGCGACTAAAATGCTCTGTGATTTCTCGTCACGACCGTATTCACATTGGGGCGCAACCAAAAATCAGTTTTCAACTCAGATTTGCTGTCTGTAACTTTTAGTCACGACCGGAGTATGGTAACTGTCGTTTTAATTATCAAACAAACTAAGCTAACTAATAGTAAAGCGGAGGCTAACCCAGGTCGGACCACGAGGAGCTACCGGATGTTAGAGTTCCTAATTAATCTATTGAGCCGCAATTTAACAAATTAGGCAGATGAGCTGTGTGTTGAACTAGAACTGAGCGCAAATTCTATGCTATTGTTTATGATTTATGTGTTCATAATGGCGAGATGAATGAATGATGACAAGTGTGTTCCCTCGGAGATTACCTTGCCTTCATTATCCACGGAATGTCAAGAGTTAATCGGTTGAATTAGAATAGGTTAGCTAACAACTCGCTCGCTAAATCTCAATCAAAGCTACAACTCACAGACATCAATCGAGAATAGGAATCATTCAACTTAGAGATAGTAGAATATGAATATTAATCAGAGGATCTTTAGTGTAGAAATAAGGAATCCAACTCGGTTCCCTACTTCTTTGTCATCTATTCCTCTAATTGAATCGATAAACTAGAAGTAAATAAATACATCAACTAGATACAGTTAAATCTGACTTAATAAACTCCCTGTGAGGCTCGAAAGACTCTGGTTTAGCGTCATCTCCAAGGAAGCACAGCAGCTCCGCCTTGCATTGCTATCTGAACTCCGGCAGTAACCATCGGTACAGCAGCAGTAGTCATGTGGAAATGGAAGGAGAAGATGGAGATGATGAACTGCAGAACTTTCCTCCGGTTCTATTAACTAGAACAGAGGGAAGCTGCAGAAGGGAAATGGAGAAGGAGAAAGAGAGATGGTGTGTGCGAGATGAGATGGAATGTGCGAGTGGTGAGAGAGCTGCGTATGAAGTGTCAGGTCCAGGTGATGAATCATATGGAATACTGTACAGATAGTTTGATATATAGGAGAGGTCTGAAATGCATGAGTGAGCCAACGGAGCTGTCCAGATGTCCTCCAGCTGCCAGCACATGATCTGGTATTCTGTTTACAGCACATGCTCCCCACTTGCTGTTAGCAACTTGCTCATTCTGTTCAGATGGGGTATGCGAATCTGTGAACAGTATCAGACGCGTGAACAGTGCTCAACCCAGGCATGATCTCCCACTTGTAGTTTGTTATCAGCCCTTATTTGCAGCCTGTTAAGTCCAGCTATGCAATTCGTCGCATGCTTAAATCACCTTCTGTCCAGTTGTCCCTTCTGTCATCCGCTGATTGATCTCTGCATTGAAGTTTGGTCGCGACTACAGGCACATCAGGTCGCGACCAATATTTACAGAGAACGCTTCTTCTTTGCTGGTTGACGTATGGTCGCGACGGTGAACACCTAAGGTCGCGGCGAAAGTCCAAAGGGAAGCTCCACTTTGCTGATTGATTGTTGTGTTGACCTGAAATGGACATTTAACAGACTGCCTATCCAATTAAGCACTAAAATCACATCATTCAAGTTCCCACTTGTGCAATTGCATATTACTAACTAATTTGCTCAATATGGTAGTAAATGTGGATAAGATTCAATAATAAACTCTCTTTTAAAATATTAAAAATCAGTACAAGTATGAGTTATCAACTCCCCCACACTTGGCTTTTGCACTCCGAGCAAAATTATGGATCAACGATCCATATTCTCTGTTCAATGTCTGCGAGTTGTAGCTTTGAGTAAGATTTAGCTAGCGGGTTGCCAGCTAACATATTCTAATTCAACTAATTAACTTCTCATATTCTATGGATAATGAAGGTAAGCTGGAACACACTTGTCATTGATTCATTTCACCATCTTAATCAATTAAAATCAGAAACAATAGCGTAGGATTTACATTCAGTTTTAGTTCAATCATCTCACTAACTTGTTCATTTGTGGCTCATTGGACTAATTAGGAGCTTAGCAATCCATTGAGGCTCCTTGTGAATCGACCTAGGTTAGCCTCCACTTACTATTGGTTAGCTTAGTTTCTTTGACAATTAGAAACGACAGTTATCAAAATGGCGCCGTTGCCGGGGAGCCTTACTTGTTAACGTTTCCTGAGCAATCTCCTGGGCCTCATAAACATAAAGAGCAGGTAGTTGTTTTAGTTTTTCCGTGAATTCTATGTTTTATATATGTTAAGCCACGACCATTTGGCTTCGTAGCCGCGACTAAAATGCTCTGTGATTTCTCGTCACGACCGTATTCACATTGGGGCGCAACCAAAAATCAGTTTTCAACTCAGATTTGCTGTCTGTAACTTTTAGTCACGACCGGAGTATGGTAACTGTCGTTTTAATTATCAAACAAACTAAGCTAACTAATAGTAAAGCGGAGGCTAACCCAGGTCGGACCACGAGGAGCTACCGGATGTTAGAGTTCCTAATTAATCTATTGAGCCGCAATTTAACAAATTAGGCAGATGAGCTGTGTGTTGAACTAGAACTGAGCGCAAATTCTATGCTATTGTTTATGATTTATGTGTTCATAATGGCGAGATGAATGAATGATGACAAGTGTGTTCCCTCGGAGATTACCTTGCCTTCATTATCCACGGAATGTCAAGAGTTAATCGGTTGAATTAGAATAGGTTAGCTAACAACTCGCTCGCTAAATCTCAATCAAAGCTACAACTCACAGACATCAATCGAGAATAGGAATCATTCAACTTAGAGATAGTAGAATATGAATATTAATCAGAGGATCTTTAGTGTAGAAATAAGGAATCCAACTCGGTTCCCTACTTCTTTGTCATCTATTCCTCTAATTGAATCGATAAACTAGAAGTAAATAAATACATCAACTAGATACAGTTAAATCTGACCTAATAAACTCCCTGTGAGGCTCGAAAGACTCTGGTTTAGCGTCATCTCCAAGGAAGCACAGCAGCTCCGCCTTGCATTGCTATCTGAACTCCGGCAGTAACCATCGGTACAGCAGCAGTAGTCATGTGGAAATGGAAGGAGAAGATGGAGATGATGAACTGCAGAACTTTCCTCCGGTTCTATTAACTAGAACAGAGGGAAGCTGCAGAAGGGAAATGGAGAAGGAGAAAGAGAGATGGTGTGTGCGAGATGAGATGGAATGTGCGAGTGGTGAGAGAGCTGCGTATGAAGTGTCAGGTCCAGGTGATGAATCATATGGAATACTGTACAGATAGTTTGATATATAGGAGAGGTCTGAAATGCATGAGTGAGCCAACGGAGCTGTCCAGATGTCCTCCAGCTGCCAGCACATGATCTGGTATTCTGTTTACAGCACATGCTCCCCACTTGCTGTTAGCAACTTGCTCATTCTGTTCAGATGGGGTATGCGAATCTGTGAACAGTATCAGACGCGTGAACAGTGCTCAACCCAGGCATGATCTCCCACTTGTAGTTTGTTATCAGCCCTTATTTGCAGCCTGTTAAGTCCAGCTATGCAATTCGTCGCATGCTTAAATCACCTTCTGTCCAGTTGTCCCTTCTGTCATCCGCTGATTGATCTCTGCATTGAAGTTTGGTCGCGACTACAGGCACATCAGGTCGCGACCAATATTTACAGAGAACGCTTCTTCTTTGCTGGTTGACGTATGGTCGCGACGGTGAACACCTAAGGTCGCGGCGAAAGTCCAAAGGGAAGCTCCACTTTGCTGATTGATTGTTGTGTTGACCTGAAATGGACATTTAACAGACTGCCTATCCAATTAAGCACTAAAATCACATCATTCAAGTTCCCACTTGTGCAATTGCATATTACTAACTAATTTGCTCAATATGGTAGTAAATGTGGATAAGATTCAATAATAAACTCTCTTTTAAAATATTAAAAATCAGTACAAGTATGAGTTATCAACTCCCCCACACTTGGCTTTTGCACTCCGAGCAAAATTATGGATCAACGATCCATATTCTCTGTTCAATGTCTGCGAGTTGTAGCTTTGAGTAAGATTTAGCTAGCGGGTTGCCAGCTAACATATTCTAATTCAACTAATTAACTTCTCATATTCTATGGATAATGAAGGTAAGCTGGAACACACTTGTCATTGATTCATTTCACCATCTTAATCAATTAAAATCAGAAACAATAGCGTAGGATTTACATTCAGTTTTAGTTCAATCATCTCATTAACTTGTTCATTTGTGGCTCATTAGACTAATTAGGAGCTTAGCAATCCATTGAGGCTCCTTGTGAATCGACCTAGGTTAGCCTCCACTTACTATTGGTTAGCTTAGTTTCTTTGACAATTAGAAACGACAGTTATCAAAATGGCGCCGTTGCCGGGGAGCCTTACTTGTTAACGTTTCCTGAGCAATCTCCTGGGCCTCATAAACATAAAGAGCAGGTAGTTGTTTTAGTTTTTCCGTGAATTCTATGTTTTATATATGTTAAGCCACGACCATTTGGCTTCTTAGCCGCGACTAAAGTGCTCTGTGATTTCTCGTCACGACCGTATTCACATTGGGGCGCAACCAAAAATCAGTTTTCAACTCAGATTTGCTGTCTGTAACTTTTAGTCACGACCGGAGTATGGTAACTGTCGTTTTAATTATCAAACAAACTAAGCTAACTAATAGTAAAGCGGAGGCTAACCTAGGTCGGACCACGAGGAGCTACCGGATGTTAGAGTTCCTAATTAATCTATTGAGCCGCAATTTAACAAATTAGGCAGATGAGCTGTGTGTTGAACTAGAACTGAGCGCAAATTCTATGCTATTGTTTATGATTTATGTGTTCATAATGGCGAGATGAATGAATGATGACAAGTGTGTTCCCTCGGAGATTACCTTACCTTCATTATCCACGGAATGTCAAGAGTTAATCGGTTGAATTAGAATAGGTTAGCTAAC
Organism: Leucaena leucocephala; assembly: GCA_037074615.1. Taxonomy (NCBI): domain Eukaryota; kingdom Viridiplantae; phylum Streptophyta; class Magnoliopsida; order Fabales; family Fabaceae; genus Leucaena; species Leucaena leucocephala. The sequence goes on from CM073545.1 coordinate 8,465,544, forward strand.
AACTCGCTCGCTAAATCTCAATCAAAGCTACAACTCACAGACATCAATCGAGAATAGGAATCATTCAACTTAGAGATAGTAGAATATGAATATTAATCAGAGGATCTTTAGTGTAGAAATAAGGAATCCAACTCGGTTCCCTACTTCTTTGTCATCTATTCCTCTAATTGAATCGATAAACTAGAAGTAAATAAATACATCAACTAGATACAGTTAAATCTGACCTAATAAACTCCCTGTGAGGCTCGAAAGACTCTGGTTTAGCGTCATCTCCAAGGAAGCACAGCAGCTCCGCCTTGCATTGCTATCTGGACTCCGGCAGTAACCATCGGTACAGCAGCAGTAGTCATGTGGAAATGGAAGGAGAAGATGGAGATGATGAACTGCAGAACTTTCCTCCGGTTCTATTAACTAGAACAGAGGGAAGCTGCAGAAGGGAAATGGAGAAGGAGAAAGAGAGATGGTGTGTGCGAGATGAGATGGAATGTGCGAGTGGTGAGAGAGCTGCGTATGAAGTGTCAGGTCCAGGTGATGAATCATATGGAATACTGTACAGATAGTTTGATATATAGGAGAGGTCTGAAATGCATGAGTGAGCCAACGGAGCTGTCCAGATGTCCTCCAGCTGCCAGCACATGATCTGGTATTCTGTTTACAGCACATGCTCCCCACTTGCTGTTAACAACTTGCTCATTCTGTTCAGATGGGGTATGCGAATCTGTGAACAGTATCAGACGCGTGAACAGTGCTCAACCCAGGCATGATCTCCCACTTGTAGTTTGTTATCAGCCCTTATTTGCAGCCTGTTAAGTCCAGCTATGCAATTCGTCGCATGCTTAAATCACCTTCTGTCCAGTTGTCCCTTCTGTCATCCGCTGATTGATCTCTGCATTGAAGTTTGGTCGCGACTACAGGCACATCAGGTCGCGACCAATATTTACAGAGAACGCTTCTTCTTTGCTGGTTGACGTATGGTCGCGACGGTGAACACCTAAGGTCGCGGCGAAAGTCCAAAGGGAAGCTCCACTTTGCTGATTGATTGTTGTGTTGACCTGAAATGGACATTTAACAGACTGCCTATCCAATTAAGCACTAAAATCACATCATTCAAGTTCCCACTTGTGCAATTGCATATTACTAACTAATTTGCTCAATATGGTAGTAAATGTGGATAAGATTCAATAATAAACTCTCTTTTAAAATATTAAAAATCAGTACAAGTATGAGTTATCAACTCCCCCACACTTGGCTTTTGCACTCCGAGCAAAATTATGGATCAACGATCCATATTCTCTGTTCAATGTCTGCGAGTTGTAGCTTTGAGTAAGATTTAGCTAGCGGGTTGCCAGCTAACATATTCTAATTCAACTAATTAACTTCTCATATTCTATGGATAATGAAGGTAAGCTGGAACACACTTGTCATTGATTCATTTCACCATCTTAATCAATTAAAATCAGAAACAATAGCGTAGGATTTACATTCAGTTTTAGTTCAATCATCTCATTAACTTGTTCATTTGTGGCTCATTAGACTAATTAGGAGCTTAGCAATCCATTGAGGCTCCTTGTGAATCGACCTAGGTTAGCCTCCACTTACTATTGGTTAGCTTAGTTTCTTTGACAATTAGAAACGACAGTTATCAAAATGGCGCCGTTGCCGGGGAGCCTTACTTGTTAACGTTTCCTGAGCAATCTCCTGGGCCTCATAAACATAAAGAGCAGGTAGTTGTTTTAGCTTTTCCGTGAATTCTATGTTTTATATATGTTAAGCCACGACCATTTGGCTTCTTAGCCGCGACTAAAGTGCTCTGTGATTTCTCGTCACGACCGTATTCACATTGGGGCGCAACCAAAAATCAGTTTTCAACTCAGATTTGCTGTCTGTAACTTTTAGTCACGACCGGAGTATGGTAACTGTCGTTTTAATTATCAAACAAACTAAGCTAACTAATAGTAAAGCGGAGGCTAACCTAGGTCGGACCACGAGGAGCTACCGGATGTTAGAGTTCCTAATTAATCTATTGAGCCGCAATTTAACAAATTAGGCAGATGAGCTGTGTGTTGAACTAGAACTGAGCGCAAATTCTATGCTATTGTTTATGATTTATGTGTTCATAATGGCGAGATGAATGAATGATGACAAGTGTGTTCCCTCGGAGATTACCTTACCTTCATTATCCACGGAATGTCAAGAGTTAATCGGTTGAATTAGAATAGGTTAGCTAACAACTCGCTCGCTAAATCTCAATCAAAGCTACAACTCACAGACATCAATCGAGAATAGGAATCATTCAACTTAGAGATAGTAGAATATGAATATTAATCAGAGGATCTTTAGTGTAGAAATAAGGAATCCAACTCGGTTCCCTACTTCTTTGTCATCTATTCCTCTAATTGAATCGATAAACTAGAAGTAAATAAATACATCAACTAGATACAGTTAAATCTGACCTAATAAACTCCCTGTGAGGCTCGAAAGACTCTGGTTTAGCGTCATCTCCAAGGAAGCACAGCAGCTCCGCCTTGCATTGCTATCTGGACTCCGGCAGTAACCATCGGTACAGCAGCAGTAGTCATGTGGAAATGGAAGGAGAAGATGGAGATGATGAACTGCAGAACTTTCCTCCGGTTCTATTAACTAGAACAGAGGGAAGCTGCAGAAGGGAAATGGAGAAGGAGAAAGAGAGATGGTGTGTGCGAGATGAGATGGAATGTGCGAGTGGTGAGAGAGCTGCGTATGAAGTGTCAGGTCCAGGTGATGAATCATATGGAATACTGTACAGATAGTTTGATATATAGGAGAGGTCTGAAATGCATGAGTGAGCCAACGGAGCTGTCCAGATGTCCTCCAGCTGCCAGCACATGATCTGGTATTCTGTTTACAGCACATGCTCCCCACTTGCTGTTAACAACTTGCTCATTCTGTTCAGATGGGGTATGCGAATCTGTGAACAGTATCAGACGCGTGAACAGTGCTCAACTCAGGCATGATCTCCCACTTGTAGTTTGTTATCAGCCCTTATTTGCAGCCTGTTAAGTCCAGCTATGCAATTCGTCGCATGCTTAAATCACCTTCTGTCCAGTTGTCCCTTCTGTCATCCGCTGATTGATCTCTGCATTGAAGTTTGGTCGCGACTACAGGCACATCAGGTCGCGACCAATATTTACAGAGAACGCTTCTTCTTTGCTGGTTGACGTATGGTCGCGACGGTGAACACCTAAGGTCGCGGCGAAAGTCCAAAGGGAAGCTCCACTTTGCTGATTGATTGTTGTGTTGACCTGAAATGGACATTTAACAGACTGCCTATCCAATTAAGCACTAAAATCACATCATTCAAGTTCCCACTTGTGCAATTGCATATTACTAACTAATTTGCTCAATATGGTAGTAAATGTGGATAAGATTCAATAATAAACTCTCTTTTAAAATATTAAAAATCAGTACAAGTATGAGTTATCAACTCCCCCACACTTGGCTTTTGCACTCCGAGCAAAATTATGGATCAACGATCCATATTCTCTGTTCAATGTCTGCGAGTTGTAGCTTTGAGTAAGATTTAGCTAGCGGGTTGCCAGCTAACATATTCTAATTCAACTAATTAACTTCTCATATTCTATGGATAATGAAGGTAAGCTGGAACACACTTGTCATTGATTCATTTCACCATCTTAATCAATTAAAATCAGAAACAATAGCGTAGGATTTACATTCAGTTTTAGTTCAATCATCTCATTAACTTGTTCATTTGTGGCTCATTAGACTAATTAGGAGCTTAGCAATCCATTGAGGCTCCTTGTGAATCGACCTAGGTTAGCCTCCACTTACTATTGGTTAGCTTAGTTTCTTTGACAATTAGAAACGACAGTTATCAAAATGGCGCCGTTGCCGGGGAGCCTTACTTGTTAACGTTTCCTGAGCAATCTCCTGGGCCTCATAAACATAAAGAGCAGGTAGTTGTTTTAGTTTTTCCGTGAATTCTATGTTTTATATATGTTAAGCCACGACCATTTGGCTTCTTAGCCGCGACTAAAGTGCTCTGTGATTTCTCGTCACGACCGTATTCACATTGGGGCGCAACCAAAAATCAGTTTTCAACTCAGATTTGCTGTCTGTAACTTTTAGTCACGACCGGAGTATGGTAACTGTCGTTTTAATTATCAAACAAACTAAGCTAACTAATAGTAAAGCGGAGGCTAACCTAGGTCGGACCACGAGGAGCTACCGGATGTTAGAGTTCCTAATTAATCTATTGAGCCGCAATTTAACAAATTAGGCAGATGAGCTGTGTGTTGAACTAGAACTGAGCGCAAATTCTATGCTATTGTTTATGATTTATGTGTTCATAATGGCGAGATGAATGAATGATGACAAGTGTGTTCCCTCGGAGATTACCTTACCTTCATTATCCACGGAATGTCAAGAGTTAATCGGTTGAATTAGAATAGGTTAGCTAACAACTCGCTCGCTAAATCTCAATCAAAGCTACAACTCACAGACATCAATCGAGAATAGGAATCATTCAACTTAGAGATAGTAGAATATGAATATTAATCAGAGGATCTTTAGTGTAGAAATAAGGAATCCAACTCGGTTCCCTACTTCTTTTTCATCTATTCCTCTAATTGAATCGATAAACTAGAAGTAAATAAATACATCAACTAGATACAGTTAAATCTGACCTAATAAACTCCCTGTGAGGCTCGAAAGACTCTGGTTTAGCGTCATCTCCAAGGAAGCACAGCAGCTCCGCCTTGCATTGCTATCTGAACTCCGGCAGTAACCATCGGTACAGCAGCAGTAGTCATGTGGAAATGGAAGGAGAAGATGGAGATGATGAACTGCAGAACTTTCCTCCGGTTCTATTAACTAGAACAGAGGGAAGCTGCAGAAGGGAAATGGAGAAGGAGAAAGAGAGATGGTGTGTGCGAGATGAGATGGAATGTGCGAGTGGTGAGAGAGCTGCGTATGAAGTGTCAGGTCCAGGTGATGAATCATATGGAATACTGTACAGATAGTTTGATATATAGGAGAGGTCTGAAATGCATGAGTGAGCCAACGGAGCTGTCCAGATGTCCTCCAGCTGCCAGCACATGATCTGGTATTCTGTTTACAGCACATGCTCCCCACTTGCTGTTAACAACTTGCTCATTCTGTTCAGATGGGGTATGCGAATCTGTGAACAGTATCAGACGCGTGAACAGTGCTCAACTCAGGCATGATCTCCCACTTGTAGTTTGTTATCAGCCCTTATTTGCAGCCTGTTAAGTCCAGCTATGCAATTCGTCGCATGCTTAAATCACCTTCTGTCCAGTTGTCCCTTCTGTCATCCGCTGATTGATCTCTGCATTGAAGTTTGGTCGCGACTACAGGCACATCAGGTCGCGACCAATATTTACAGAGAACGCTTCTTCTTTGCTGGTTGACGTATGGTCGCGACGGTGAACACCTAAGGTCGCGGCGAAAGTCCAAAGGGAAGCTCCACTTTGCTGATTGATTGTTGTGTTGACCTGAAATGGACATTTAACAGACTGCCTATCCAATTAAGCACTAAAATCACATCATTCAAGTTCCCACTTGTGCAATTGCATATTACTAACTAATTTGCTCAATATGGTAGTAAATGTGGATAAGATTCAATAATAAACTCTCTTTTAAAATATTAAAAATCAGTACAAGTATGAGTTATCAACTCCCCCACACTTGGCTTTTGCACTCCGAGCAAAATTATGGATCAACGATCCATATTCTCTGTTCAATGTCTGCGAGTTGTAGCTTTGAGTAAGATTTAGCTAGCGGGTTGCCAGCTAACATATTCTAATTCAACTAATTAACTTCTCATATTCTATGGATAATGAAGGTAAGCTGGAACACACTTGTCATTGATTCATTTCACCATCTTAATCAATTAAAATCAGAAACAATAGCGTAGGATTTACATTCAGTTTTAGTTCAATCATCTCATTAACTTGTTCATTTGTGGCTCATTAGACTAATTAGGAGCTTAGCAATCCATTGAGGCTCCTTGTGAATCGACCTAGGTTAGCCTCCACTTACTATTGGTTAGCTTAGTTTCTTTGACAATTAGAAACGACAGTTATCAAAATGGCGCCGTTGCCGGGGAGCCTTACTTGTTAACGTTTCCTGAGCAATCTCCTGGGCCTCATAAACATAAAGAGCAGGTAGTTGTTTTAGTTTTTCCGTGAATTCTATGTTTTATATATGTTAAGCCACGACCATTTGGCTTCTTAGCCGCGACTAAAGTGCTCTGTGATTTCTCGTCACGACCGTATTCACATTGGGGCGCAACCAAAAATCAGTTTTCAACTCAGATTTGCTGTCTGTAACTTTTAGTCACGACCGGAGTATGGTAACTGTCGTTTTAATTATCAAACAAACTAAGCTAACTAATAGTAAAGCGGAGGCTAACCTAGGTCGGACCACGAGGAGCTACCGGATGTTAGAGTTCCTAATTAATCTATTGAGCCGCAATTTAACAAATTAGGCAGATGAGCTATGTGTTGAACTAGAACTGAGCGCAAATTCTATGCTATTGTTTATGATTTATGTGTTCATAATGGCGAGATGAATGAATGATGACAAGTGTGTTCCCTCGGAGATTACCTTACCTTCATTATCCACGGAATGTCAAGAGTTAATCGGTTGAATTAGAATAGGTTAGCTAACAACTCGCTCGCTAAATCTCAATCAAAGCTACAACTCACAGACATCAATCGAGAATAGGAATCATTCAACTTAGAGATAGTAGAATATGAATATTAATCAGAGGATCTTTAGTGTAGAAATAAGGAATCCAACTCGGTTCCCTACTTCTTTTTCATCTATTCCTCTAATTGAATCGATAAACTAGAAGTAAATAAATACATCAACTAGATACAGTTAAATCTGACCTAATAAACTCCCTGTGAGGCTCGAAAGACTCTGGTTTAGCGTCATCTCCAAGGAAGCACAGCAGCTCCGCCTTGCATTGCTATCTGAACTCCGGCAGTAACCATCGGTACAGCAGCAGTAGTCATGTGGAAATGGAAGGAGAAGATGGAGATGATGAACTGCAGAACTTTCCTCCGGTTCTATTAACTAGAACAGAGGGAAGCTGCAGAAGGGAAATGGAGAAGGAGAAAGAGAGATGGTGTGTGCGAGATGAGATGGAATGTGCGAATGGTGAGAGAGCTGCGTATGAAGTGTCAGGTCCAGGTGATGAATCATATGGAATACTGTACAGATAGTTTGATATATAGGAGAGGTCTGAAATGCATGAGTGAGCCAACGGAGCTGTCCAGATGTCCTCCAGCTGCCAGCACATGATCTGGTATTCTGTTTACAGCACATGCTCCCCACTTGCTGTTAACAACTTGCTCATTCTGTTCAGATGGGGTATGCGAATCTGTGAACAGTATCAGACGCGTGAACAGTGCTCAACTCAGGCATGATCTCCCACTTGTAGTTTGTTATCAGCCCTTATTTGCAGCCTGTTAAGTCCAGCTATGCAATTCGTCGCATGCTTAAATCACCTTCTGTCCAGTTGTCCCTTCTGTCATCCGCTGATTGATCTCTGCATTGAAGTTTGGTCGCGACTACAGGCACATCAGGTCGCGACCAATATTTACAGAGAACGCTTCTTCTTTGCTGGTTGACGTATGGTCGCGACGGTGAACACCTAAGGTCGCGGCGAAAGTCCAAAGGGAAGCTCCACTTTGCTGATTGATTGTTGTGTTGACCTGAAATGGACATTTAACAGACTGCCTATCCAATTAAGCACTAAAATCACATCATTCAAGTTCCCACTTGTGCAATTGCATATTACTAACTAATTTGCTCAATATGGTAGTAAATGTGGATAAGATTCAATAATAAACTCTCTTTTAAAATATTAAAAATCAGTACAAGTATGAGTTATCAACTCCCCCACACTTGGCTTTTGCACTCCGAGCAAAATTATGGATCAACGATCCATATTCTCTGTTCAATGTCTGCGAGTTGTAGCTTTGAGTAAGATTTAGCTAGCGGGTTGCCAGCTAACATATTCTAATTCAACTAATTAACTTCTCATATTCTATGGATAATGAAGGTAAGCTGGAACACACTTGTCATTGATTCATTTCACCATCTTAATCAATTAAAATCAGAAACAATAGCGTAGGATTTACATTCAGTTTTAGTTCAATCATCTCATTAACTTGTTCATTTGTGGCTCATTAGACTAATTAGGAGCTTAGCAATCCATTGAGGCTCCTTGTGAATCGACCTAGGTTAGCCTCCACTTACTATTGGTTAGCTTAGTTTCTTTGACAATTAGAAACGACAGTTATCAAAATGGCGCCGTTGCCGGGGAGCCTTACTTGTTAACGTTTCCTGAGCAATCTCCTGGGCCTCATAAACATAAAGAGCAGGTAGTTGTTTTAGTTTTTCCGTGAATTCTATGTTTTATATATGTTAAGCCACGACCATTTGGCTTCTTAGCCGCGACTAAAGTGCTCTGTGATTTCTCGTCACGACCGTATTCACATTGGGGCGCAACCAAAAATCAGTTTCAACTCAGATTTGCTGTCTGTAACTTTTAGTCACGACCGGAGTATGGTAACTGTCGTTTTAATTATCAAACAAACTAAGCTAACTAATAGTAAAGCGGAGGCTAACCTAGGTCGGACCACGAGGAGCTACCGGATGTTAGAGTTCCTAATTAATCTATTGAGCCGCAATTTAACAAATTAGGCAGATGAGCTGTGTGTTGAACTAGAACTGAGCGCAAATTCTATGCTATTGTTTATGATTTATGTGTTCATAATGGCGAGATGAATGAATGATGACAAGTGTGTTCCCTCGGAGATTACCTTACCTTCATTATCCACGGAATGTCAAGAGTTAATCGGTTGAATTAGAATAGGTTAGCTAACAACTCGCTCGCTAAATCTCAATCAAAGCTACAACTCACAGACATCAATCGAGAATAGGAATCATTCAACTTAGAGATAGTAGAATATGAATATTAATCAGAGGATCTTTAGTGTAGAAATAAGGAATCCAACTCGGTTCCCTACTTCTTTGTCATCTATTCCTCTAATTGAATCGATAAACTAGAAGTAAATAAATACATCAACTAGATACAGTTAAATCTGACCTAATAAACTCCCTGTGAGGCTCGAAAGACTCTGGTTTAGCGTCATCTCCAAGGAAGCACAGCAGCTCCGCCTTGCATTGCTATCTGAACTCCGGCAGTAACCATCGGTACAGCAGCAGTAGTCATGTGGAAATGGAAGGAGAAGATGGAGATGATGAACTGCAGAACTTTCCTCCGGTTCTATTAACTAGAACAGAGGGAAGCTGCAGAAGGGAAATGGAGAAGGAGAAAGAGAGATGGTGTGTGCGAGATGAGATGGAATGTGCGAGTGGTGAGAGAGCTGCGTATGAAGTGTCAGGTCCAGGTGATGAATCATATGGAATACTGTACAGATAGTTTGATATATAGGAGAGGTCTGAAATGCATGAGTGAGCCAACGGAGCTGTCCAGATGTCCTCCAGCTGCCAGCACATGATCTGGTATTCTGTTTACAGCACATGCTCCCCACTTGCTGTTAACAACTTGCTCATTCTGTTCAGATGGGGTATGCGAATCTGTGAACAGTATCAGACGCGTGAACAGTGCTCAACTCAGGCATGATCTCCCACTTGTAGTTTGTTATCAGCCCTTATTTGCAGCCTGTTAAGTCCAGCTATGCAATTCGTCGCATGCTTAAATCACCTTCTGTCCAGTTGTCCCTTCTGTCATCCGCTGATTGATCTCTGCATTGAAGTTTGGTCGCGACTACAGGCACATCAGGTCGCGACCAATATTTACAGAGAACGCTTCTTCTTTGCTGGTTGACGTATGGTCGCGACGGTGAACACCTAAGGTCGCGACGAAAGTCCAAAGGGAAGCTCCACTTTGCTGATTGATTGTTGTGTTGACCTGAAATGGACATTTAACAGACTGCCTATCCAATTAAGCACTAAAATCACATCATTCAAGTTCCCACTTGTGCAATTGCATATTACTAACTAATTTGCTCAATATGGTAGTAAATGTGGATAAGATTCAATAATAAACTCTCTTTTAAAATATTAAAAATCAGTACAAGTATGAGTTATCAACTCCCCCACACTTGGCTTTTGCACTCCGAGCAAAATTATGGATCAACGATCCATATTCTCTGTTCAATGTCTGCGAGTTGTAGCTTTGAGTAAGATTTAGCTAGCGGGTTGCCAGCTAACATATTCTAATTCAACTAATTAACTTCTCATATTCTATGGATAATGAAGGTAAGCTGGAACACACTTGTCATTGATTCATTTCACCATCTTAATCAATTAAAATCAGAAACAATAGCGTAGGATTCACATTCAGTTTTAGTTCAATCATCTCATTAACTTGTTCATTTGTGGCTCATTAGACTAATTAGGAGCTTAGCAATCCATTGAGGCTCCTTGTGAATCGACCTAGGTTAGCCTCCACTTACTATTGGTTAGCTTAGTTTCTTTGACAATTAGAAACGACAGTTATCAAAATGGCGCCGTTGCCGGGGAGCCTTACTTGTTAACGTTTCCTGAGCAATCTCCTGGGCCTCATAAACATAAAGAGCAGGTAGTTGTTTTAGTTTTTCCGTGAATTCTATGTTTTATATATGTTAAGCCACGACCATTTGGCTTCTTAGCCGCGACTAAAGTGCTCTGTGATTTCTCGTCACGACCGTATTCACATTGGGGCGCAACCAAAAATCAGTTTTCAACTCAGATTTGCTGTCTGTAACTTTTAGTCACGACCGGAGTATGGTAACTGTCGTTTTAATTATCAAACAAACTAAGCTAACTAATAGTAAAGCGGAGGCTAACCTAGGTCGGACCACGAGGAGCTACCGGATGTTAGAGTTCCTAATTAATCTATTGAGCCGCAATTTAACAAATTAGGCAGATGAGCTGTGTGTTGAACTAGAACTGAGCGCAAATTCTATGCTATTGTTTATGATTTATGTGTTCATAATGGCGAGATGAATGAATGATGACAAGTGTGTTCCCTCGGAGATTACCTTACCTTCATTATCCACGGAATGTCAAGAGTTAATCGGTTGAATTAGAATAGGTTAGCTAACAACTCGCTCGCTAAATCTCAATCAAAGCTACAACTCACAGACATCAATCGAGAATAGGAATCATTCAACTTAGAGATAGTAGAATATGAATATTAATCAGAGGATCTTTAGTGTAGAAATAAGGAATCCAACTCGGTTCCCTACTTCTTTGTCATCTATTCCTCTAATTGAATCGATAAACTAGAAGTAAATAAATACATCAACTAGATACAGTTAAATCTGACCTAATAAACTCCCTGTGAGGCTCGAAAGACTCTGGTTTAGCGTCATCTCCAAGGAAGCACAGCAGCTCCGCCTTGCATTGCTATCTGAACTCCGGCAGTAACCATCGGTACAGCAGCAGTAGTCATGTGGAAATGGAAGGAGAAGATGGAGATGATGAACTGCAGAACTTTCCTCCGGTTCTATTAACTAGAACAGAGGGAAGCTGCAGAAGGGAAATGGAGAAGGAGAAAGAGAGATGGTGTGTGCGAGATGAGATGGAATGTGCGAATGGTGAGAGAGCTGCGTATGAAGTGTCAGGTCCAGGTGATGAATCATATGGAATACTGTACAGATAGTTTGATATATAGGAGAGGTCTGAAATGCATGAGTGAGCCAACGGAGCTGTCCAGATGTCCTCCAGCTGCCAGCACATGATCTGGTATTCTGTTTACAGCACATGCTCCCCACTTGCTCATTCTGTTCAGATGGGGTATGCGAATCTGTGAACAGTATCAGACGCGTGAACAGTGCTCAACTCAGGCATGATCTCCCACTTGTAGTTTGTTATCAGCCCTTATTTGCAGCCTGTTAAGTCCAGCTATGCAATTCGTCGCATGCTTAAATCACCTTCTGTCCAGTTGTCCCTTCTGTCATCCGCTGATTGATCTCTGCATTGAAGTTTGGTCGCGACTACAGGCACATCAGGTCGCGACCAATATTTACAGAGAACGCTTCTTCTTTGCTGGTTGACGTATGGTCGCGACGGTGAACACCTAAGGTCGCGGCGAAAGTCCAAAGGGAAGCTCCACTTTGCTGATTGATTGTTGTGTTGACCTGAAATGGACATTTAACAGACTGCCTATCCAATTAAGCACTAAAATCACATCATTCAAGTTCCCACTTGTGCAATTGCATATTACTAACTAATTTGCTCAATATGGTAGTAAATGTGGATAAGATTCAATAATAAACTCTCTTTTAAAATATTAAAAATCAGTACAAGTATGAGTTATCAACTCCCCCACACTTGGCTTTTGCACTCCGAGCAAAATTATGGATCAACGATCCATATTCTCTGTTCAATGTCTGCGAGTTGTAGCTTTGAGTAAGATTTAGCTAGCGGGTTGCCAGCTAACATATTCTAATTCAACTAATTAACTTCTCATATTCTATGGATAATGAAGGTAAGCTGGAACACACTTGTCATTGATTCATTTCACCATCTTAATCAATTAAAATCAGAAACAATAGCGTAGGATTTACATTCAGTTTTAGTTCAATCATCTCATTAACTTGTTCATTTGTGGCTCATTAGACTAATTAGGAGCTTAGCAATCCATTGAGGCTCCTTGTGAATCGACCTAGGTTAGCCTCCACTTACTATTGGTTAGCTTAGTTTCTTTGACAATTAGAAACGACAGTTATCAAAATGGCGCCGTTGCCGGGGAGCCTTACTTGTTAACGTTTCCTGAGCAATCTCCTGGGCCTCATAAACATAAAGAGCAGGTAGTTGTTTTAGTTTTTCCGTGAATTCTATGTTTTATATATGTTAAGCCACGACCATTTGGCTTCTTAGCCGCGACTAAAGTGCTCTGTGATTTCTCGTCACGACCGTATTCACATTGGGGCGCAACCAAAAATCAGTTTCAACTCAGATTTGCTGTCTGTAACTTTTAGTCACGACCGGAGTATGGTAACTGTCGTTTTAATTATCAAACAAACTAAGCTAACTAATAGTAAAGCGGAGGCTAACCTAGGTCGGACCACGAGGAGCTACCGGATGTTAGAGTTCCTAATTAATCTATTGAGCCGCAATTTAACAAATTAGGCAGATGAGCTGTGTGTTGAACTAGAACTGAGCGCAAATTCTATGCTATTGTTTATGATTTATGTGTTCATAATGGCGAGATGAATGAATGATGACAAGTGTGTTCCCTCGGAGATTACCTTACCTTCATTATCCACGGAATGTCAAGAGTTAATCGGTTGAATTAGAATAGGTTAGCTAACAACTCGCTCGCTAAATCTCAATCAAAGCTACAACTCACAGACATCAATCGAGAATAGGAATCATTCAACTTAGAGATAGTAGAATATGAATATTAATCAGAGGATCTTTAGTGTAGAAATAAGGAATCCAACTCGGTTCCCTACTTCTTTTTCATCTATTCCTCTAATTGAATCGATAAACTAGAAGTAAATAAATACATCAACTAGATACAGTTAAATCTGACCTAATAAACTCCCTGTGAGGCTCGAAAGACTCTGGTTTAGCGTCATCTCCAAGGAAGCACAGCAGCTCCGCCTTGCATTGCTATCTGAACTCCGGCAGTAACCATCGGTACAGCAGCAGTAGTCATGTGGAAATGGAAGGAGAAGATGGAGATGATGAACTGCAGAACTTTCCTCCGGTTCTATTAACTAGAACAGAGGGAAGCTGCAGAAGGGAAATGGAGAAGGAGAAAGAGAGATGGTGTGTGCGAGATGAGATGGAATGTGCGAATGGTGAGAGAGCTGCGTATGAAGTGTCAGGTCCAGGTGATGAATCATATGGAATACTGTACAGATAGTTTGATATATAGGAGAGGTCTGAAATGCATGAGTGAGCCAACGGAGCTGTCCAGATGTCCTCCAGCTGCCAGCACATGATCTGGTATTCTGTTTACAGCACATGCTCCCCACTTGCTGTTAACAACTTGCTCATTCTGTTCAGATGGGGTATGCGAATCTGTGAACAGTATCAGACGCGTGAACAGTGCTCAACTCAGGCATGATCTCCCACTTGTAGTTTGTTATCAGCCCTTATTTGCAGCCTGTTAAGTCCAGCTATGCAATTCGTCGCATGCTTAAATCACCTTCTGTCCAGTTGTCCCTTCTGTCATCCGCTGATTGATCTCTGCATTGAAGTTTGGTCGCGACTACAGGCACATCAGGTCGCGACCAATATTTACAGAGAACGCTTCTTCTTTGCTGGTTGACGTATGGTCGCGACGGTGAACACCTAAGGTCGCGGCGAAAGTCCAAAGGGAAGCTCCACTTTGCTGATTGATTGTTGTGTTGACCTGAAATGGACATTTAACAGACTGCCTATCCAATTAAGCACTAAAATCACATCATTCAAGTTCCCACTTGTGCAATTGCATATTACTAACTAATTTGCTCAATATGGTAGTAAATGTGGATAAGATTCAATAATAAACTCTCTTTTAAAATATTAAAAATCAGTACAAGTATGAGTTATCAACTCCCCCACACTTGGCTTTTGCACTCCGAGCAAAATTATGGATCAACGATCCATATTCTCTGTTCAATGTCTGCGAGTTGTAGCTTTGAGTAAGATTTAGCTAGCGGGTTGCCAGCTAACATATTCTAATTCAACTAATTAACTTCTCATATTCTATGGATAATGAAGGTAAGCTGGAACACACTTGTCATTGATTCATTTCACCATCTTAATCAATTAAAATCAGAAACAATAGCGTAGGATTTACATTCAGTTTTAGTTCAATCATCTCATTAACTTGTTCATTTGTGGCTCATTAGACTAATTAGGAGCTTAGCAATCCATTGAGGCTCCTTGTGAATCGACCTAGGTTAGCCTCCACTTACTATTGGTTAGCTTAGTTTCTTTGACAATTAGAAACGACAGTTATCAAAATGGCGCCGTTGCCGGGGAGCCTTACTTGTTAACGTTTCCTGAGCAATCTCCTGGGCCTCATAAACATAAAGAGCAGGTAGTTGTTTTAGTTTTTCCGTGAATTCTATGTTTTATATATGTTAAGCCACGACCATTTGGCTTCTTAGCCGCGACTAAAGTGCTCTGTGATTTCTCGTCACGACCGTATTCACATTGGGGCGCAACCAAAAATCAGTTTCAACTCAGATTTGCTGTCTGTAACTTTTAGTCACGACCGGAGTATGGTAACTGTCGTTTTAATTATCAAACAAACTAAGCTAACTAATAGTAAAGCGGAGGCTAACCTAGGTCGGACCACGAGGAGCTACCGGATGTTAGAGTTCCTAATTAATCTATTGAGCCGCAATTTAACAAATTAGGCAGATGAGCTGTGTGTTGAACTAGAACTGAGCGCAAATTCTATGCTATTGTTTATGATTTATGTGTTCATAATGGCGAGATGAATGAATGATGACAAGTGTGTTCCCTCGGAGATTACCTTACCTTCATTATCCACGGAATGTCAAGAGTTAATCGGTTGAATTAGAATAGGTTAGCTAACAACTCGCTCGCTAAATCTCAATCAAAGCTACAACTCACAGACATCAATCGAGAATAGGAATCATTCAACTTAGAGATAGTAGAATATGAATATTAATCAGAGGATCTTTAGTGTAGAAATAAGGAATCCAACTCGGTTCCCTACTTCTTTGTCATCTATTCCTCTAATTGAATCGATAAACTAGAAGTAAATAAATACATCAACTAGATACAGTTAAATCTGACCTAATAAACTCCCTGTGAGGCTCGAAAGACTCTGGTTTAGCGTCATCTCCAAGGAAGCACAGCAGCTCCGCCTTGCATTGCTATCTGAACTCCGGCAGTAACCATCGGTACAGCAGCAGTAGTCATGTGGAAATGGAAGGAGAAGATGGAGATGATGAACTGCAGAACTTTCCTCCGGTTCTATTAACTAGAACAGAGGGAAGCTGCAGAAGGGAAATGGAGAAGGAGAAAGAGAGATGGTGTGTGCGAGATGAGATGGAATGTGCGAATGGTGAGAGAGCTGCGTATGAAGTGTCAGGTCCAGGTGATGAATCATATGGAATACTGTACAGATAGTTTGATATATAGGAGAGGTCTGAAATGCATGAGTGAGCCAACGGAGCTGTCCAGATGTCCTCCAGCTGCCAGCACATGATCTGGTATTCTGTTTACAGCACATGCTCCCCACTTGCTGTTAACAACTTGCTCATTCTGTTCAGATGGGGTATGCGAATCTGTGAACAGTATCAGACGCGTGAACAGTGCTCAACTCAGGCATGATCTCCCACTTGTAGTTTGTTATCAGCCCTTATTTGCAGCCTGTTAAGTCCAGCTATGCAATTCGTCGCATGCTTAAATCACCTTCTGTCCAGTTGTCCCTTCTGTCATCCGCTGATTGATCTCTGCATTGAAGTTTGGTCGCGACTACAGGCACATCAGGTCGCGACCAATATTTACAGAGAACGCTTCTTCTTTGCTGGTTGACGTATGGTCGCGACGGTGAACACCTAAGGTCGCGGCGAAAGTCCAAAGGGAAGCTCCACTTTGCTGATTGATTGTTGTGTTGACCTGAAATGGACATTTAACAGACTGCCTATCCAATTAAGCACTAAAATCACATCATTCAAGTTCCCACTTGTGCAATTGCATATTACTAACTAATTTGCTCAATATGGTAGTAAATGTGGATAAGATTCAATAATAAACTCTCTTTTAAAATATTAAAAATCAGTACAAGTATGAGTTATCAACTCCCCCACACTTGGCTTTTGCACTCCGAGCAAAATTATGGATCAACGATCCATATTCTCTGTTCAATGTCTGCGAGTTGTAGCTTTGAGTAAGATTTAGCTAGCGGGTTGCCAGCTAACATATTCTAATTCAACTAATTAACTTCTCATATTCTATGGATAATGAAGGTAAGCTGGAACACACTTGTCATTGATTCATTTCACCATCTTAATCAATTAAAATCAGAAACAATAGCGTAGGATTTACATTCAGTTTTAGTTCAATCATCTCATTAACTTGTTCATTTGTGGCTCATTAGACTAATTAGGAGCTTAGCAATCCATTGAGGCTCCTTGTGAATCGACCTAGGTTAGCCTCCACTTACTATTGGTTAGCTTAGTTTCTTTGACAATTAGAAACGACAGTTATCAAAATGGCGCCGTTGCCGGGGAGCCTTACTTGTTAACGTTTCCTGAGCAATCTCCTGGGCCTCATAAACATAAAGAGCAGGTAGTTGTTTTAGTTTTTCCGTGAATTCTATGTTTTATATATGTTAAGCCACGACCATTTGGCTTCTTAGCCGCGACTAAAGTGCTCTGTGATTTCTCGTCACGACCGTATTCACATTGGGGCGCAACCAAAAATCAGTTTTCAACTCAGATTTGCTGTCTGTAACTTTTAGTCACGACCGGAGTATGGTAACTGTCGTTTTAATTATCAAACAAACTAAGCTAACTAATAGTAAAGCGGAGGCTAACCTAGGTCGGACCACGAGGAGCTACCGGATGTTAGAGTTCCTAATTAATCTATTGAGCCGCAATTTAACAAATTAGGCAGATGAGCTGTGTGTTGAACTAGAACTGAGCGCAAATTCTATGCTATTGTTTATGATTTATGTGTTCATAATGGCGAGATGAATGAATGATGACAAGTGTGTTCCCTCGGAGATTACCTTACCTTCATTATCCACGGAATGTCAAGAGTTAATCGGTTGAATTAGAATAGGTTAGCTAACAACTCGCTCGCTAAATCTCAATCAAAGCTACAACTCACAGACATCAATCGAGAATAGGAATCATTCAACTTAGAGATAGTAGAATATGAATATTAATCAGAGGATCTTTAGTGTAGAAATAAGGAATCCAACTCGGTTCCCTACTTCTTTGTCATCTATTCCTCTAATTGAATCGATAAACTAGAAGTAAATAAATACATCAACTAGATACAGTTAAATCTGACCTAATAAACTCCCTGTGAGGCTCGAAAGACTCTGGTTTAGCGTCATCTCCAAGGAAGCACAGCAGCTCCGCCTTGCATTGCTATCTGAACTCCGGCAGTAACCATCGGTACAGCAGCAGTAGTCATGTGGAAATGGAAGGAGAAGATGGAGATGATGAACTGCAGAACTTTCCTCCGGTTCTATTAACTAGAACAGAGGGAAGCTGCAGAAGGGAAATGGAGAAGGAGAAAGAGAGATGGTGTGTGCGAGATGAGATGGAATGTGCGAATGGTGAGAGAGCTGCGTATGAAGTGTCAGGTCCAGGTGATGAATCATATGGAATACTGTACAGATTGTTTGATATATAGGAGAGGTCTGAAATGCATGAGTGAGCCAACGGAGCTGTCCAGATGTCCTCCAGCTGCCAGCACATGATCTGGTATTCTGTTTACAGCACATGCTCCCCACTTGCTGTTAACAACTTGCTCATTCTGTTCAGATGGGGTATGCGAATCTGTGAACAGTATCAGACGCGTGAACAGTGCTCAACTCAGGCATGATCTCCCACTTGTAGTTTGTTATCAGCCCTTATTTGCAGCCTGTTAAGTCCAGCTATGCAATTCGTCGCATGCTTAAATCACCTTCTGTCCAGTTGTCCCTTCTGTCATCCGCTGATTGATCTCTGCATTGAAGTTTGGTCGCGACTACAGGCACATCAGGTCGCGACCAATATTTACAGAGAACGCTTCTTCTTTGCTGGTTGACGTATGGTCGCGACGGTGAACACCTAAGGTCGCGGCGAAAGTCCAAAGGGAAGCTCCACTTTGCTGATTGATTGTTGTGTTGACCTGAAATGGACATTTAACAGACTGCCTATCCAATTAAGCACTAAAATCACATCATTCAAGTTCCCACTTGTGCAATTGCATATTACTAACTAATTTGCTCAATATGGTAGTAAATGTGGATAAGATTCAATAATAAACTCTCTTTTAAAATATTAAAAATCAGTACAAGTATGAGTTATCAACTCCCCCACACTTGGCTTTTGCACTCCGAGCAAAATTATGGATCAACGATCCATATTCTCTGTTCAATGTCTGCGAGTTGTAGCTTTGAGTAAGATTTAGCTAGCGGGTTGCCAGCTAACATATTCTAATTCAACTAATTAACTTCTCATATTCTATGGATAATGAAGGTAAGCTGGAACACACTTGTCATTGATTCATTTCACCATCTTAATCAATTAAAATCAGAAACAATAGCGTAGGATTTACATTCAGTTTTAGTTCAATCATCTCATTAACTTGTTCATTTGTGGCTCATTAGACTAATTAGGAGCTTAGCAATCCATTGAGGCTCCTTGTGAATCGACCTAGGTTAGCCTCCACTTACTATTGGTTAGCTTAGTTTCTTTGACAATTAGAAACGACAGTTATCAAAATGGCGCCGTTGCCGGGGAGCCTTACTTGTTAACGTTTCCTGAGCAATCTCCTGGGCCTCATAAACATAAAGAGCAGGTAGTTGTTTTAGTTTTTCCGTGAATTCTATGTTTTATATATGTTAAGCCACGACCATTTGGCTTCTTAGCCGCGACTAAAGTGCTCTGTGATTTCTCGTCACGACCGTATTCACATTGGGGCGCAACCAAAAATCAGTTTTCAACTCAGATTTGCTGTCTGTAACTTTTAGTCACGACCGGAGTATGGTAACTGTCGTTTTAATTATCAAACAAACTAAGCTAACTAATAGTAAAGCGGAGGCTAACCTAGGTCGGACCACGAGGAGCTACCGGATGTTAGAGTTCCTAATTAATCTATTGAGCCGCAATTTAACAAATTAGGCAGATGAGCTGTGTGTTGAACTAGAACTGAGCGCAAATTCTATGCTATTGTTTATGATTTATGTGTTCATAATGGCGAGATGAATGAATGATGACAAGTGTGTTCCCTCGGAGATTACCTTACCTTCATTATCCACGGAATGTCAAGAGTTAATCGGTTGAATTAGAATAGGTTAGCTAACAACTCGCTCGCTAAATCTCAATCAAAGC
The DNA here is from genome assembly GCA_037074615.1 of Leucaena leucocephala. Classification (NCBI taxonomy): domain Eukaryota; kingdom Viridiplantae; phylum Streptophyta; class Magnoliopsida; order Fabales; family Fabaceae; genus Leucaena; species Leucaena leucocephala. The sequence continues at coordinate 8,485,616 of CM073545.1, forward strand.
TACAACTCACAGACATCAATCGAGAATAGGAATCATTCAACTTAGAGATAGTAGAATATGAATATTAATCAGAGGATCTTTAGTGTAGAAATAAGGAATCCAACTCGGTTCCCTACTTCTTTGTCATCTATTCCTCTAATTGAATCGATAAACTAGAAGTAAATAAATACATCAACTAGATACAGTTAAATCTGACCTAATAAACTCCCTGTGAGGCTCGAAAGACTCTGGTTTAGCGTCATCTCCAAGGAAGCACAGCAGCTCCGCCTTGCATTGCTATCTGAACTCCGGCAGTAACCATCGGTACAGCAGCAGTAGTCATGTGGAAATGGAAGGAGAAGATGGAGATGATGAACTGCAGAACTTTCCTCCGGTTCTATTAACTAGAACAGAGGGAAGCTGCAGAAGGGAAATGGAGAAGGAGAAAGAGAGATGGTGTGTGCGAGATGAGATGGAATGTGCGAGTGGTGAGAGAGCTGCGTATGAAGTGTCAGGTCCAGGTGATGAATCATATGGAATACTGTACAGATAGTTTGATATATAGGAGAGGCCTGAAATGCATGAGTGAGCCAACGGAGCTGTCCAGATGTCCTCCAGCTGCCAGCACATGATCTGGTATTCTGTTTACAGCACATGCTCCCCACTTGCTGTTAACAACTTGCTCATTCTGTTCAGATGGGGTATGCGAATCTGTGAACAGTATCAGACGCGTGAACAGTGCTCAACTCAGGCATGATCTCCCACTTGTAGTTTGTTATCAGCCCTTATTTGCAGCCTGTTAAGTCCAGCTATGCAATTCGTCGCATGCTTAAATCACCTTCTGTCCAGTTGTCCCTTCTGTCATCCGCTGATTGATCTCTGCATTGAAGTTTGGTCGCGACTACAGGCACATCAGGTCGCGACCAATATTTACAGAGAACGCTTCTTCTTTGCTGGTTGACGTATGGTCGCGACGGTGAACACCTAAGGTCGCGACGAAAGTCCAAAGGGAAGCTCCACTTTGCTGATTGATTGTTGTGTTGACCTGAAATGGACATTTAACAGACTGCCTATCCAATTAAGCACTAAAATCACATCATTCAAGTTCCCACTTGTGCAATTGCATATTACTAACTAATTTGCTCAATATGGTAGTAAATGTGGATAAGATTCAATAATAAACTCTCTTTTAAAATATTAAAAATCAGTACAAGTATGAGTTATCAACTCCCCCACACTTGGCTTTTGCACTCCGAGCAAAATTATGGATCAACGATCCATATTCTCTGTTCAATGTCTGCGAGTTGTAGCTTTGAGTAAGATTTAGCTAGCGGGTTGCCAGCTAACATATTCTAATTCAACTAATTAACTTCTCATATTCTATGGATAATGAAGGTAAGCTGGAACACACTTGTCATTGATTCATTTCACCATCTTAATCAATTAAAATCAGAAACAATAGCGTAGGATTTACATTCAGTTTTAGTTCAATCATCTCATTAACTTGTTCATTTGTGGCTCATTAGACTAATTAGGAGCTTAGCAATCCATTGAGGCTCCTTGTGAATCGACCTAGGTTAGCCTCCACTTACTATTGGTTAGCTTAGTTTCTTTGACAATTAGAAACGACAGTTATCAAAATGGCGCCGTTGCCGGGGAGCCTTACTTGTTAACGTTTCCTGAGCAATCTCCTGGGCCTCATAAACATAAAGAGCAGGTAGTTGTTTTAGTTTTTCCGTGAATTCTATGTTTTATATATGTTAAGCCACGACCATTTGGCTTCTTAGCCGCGACTAAAGTGCTCTGTGATTTCTCGTCACGACCGTATTCACATTGGGGCGCAACCAAAAATCAGTTTCAACTCAGATTTGCTGTCTGTAACTTTTAGTCACGACCGGAGTATGGTAACTGTCGTTTTAATTATCAAACAAACTAAGCTAACTAATAGTAAAGCGGAGGCTAACCTAGGTCGGACCACGAGGAGCTACCGGATGTTAGAGTTCCTAATTAATCTATTGAGCCGCAATTTAACAAATTAGGCAGATGAGCTGTGTGTTGAACTAGAACTGAGCGCAAATTCTATGCTATTGTTTATGATTTATGTGTTCATAATGGCGAGATGAATGAATGATGACAAGTGTGTTCCCTCGGAGATTACCTTACCTTCATTATCCACGGAATGTCAAGAGTTAATCGGTTGAATTAGAATAGGTTAGCTAACAACTCGCTCGCTAAATCTCAATCAAAGCTACAACTCACAGACATCAATCGAGAATAGGAATCATTCAACTTAGAGATAGTAGAATATGAATATTAATCAGAGGATCTTTAGTGTAGAAATAAGGAATCCAACTCGGTTCCCTACTTCTTTGTCATCTATTCCTCTAATTGAATCGATAAACTAGAAGTAAATAAATACATCAACTAGATACAGTTAAATCTGACCTAATAAACTCCCTGTGAGGCTCGAAAGACTCTGGTTTAGCGTCATCTCCAAGGAAGCACAGCAGCTCCGCCTTGCATTGCTATCTGAACTCCGGCAGTAACCATCGGTACAGCAGCAGTAGTCATGTGGAAATGGAAGGAGAAGATGGAGATGATGAACTGCAGAACTTTCCTCCGGTTCTATTAACTAGAACAGAGGGAAGCTGCAGAAGGGAAATGGAGAAGGAGAAAGAGAGATGGTGTGTGCGAGATGAGATGGAATGTGTGATGGTGAGAGAGCTGCGTATGAAGTGTCAGGTCCAGGTGATGAATCATATGGAATACTGTACAGATAGTTTGATATATAGGAGAGGTCTGAAATGCATGAGTGAGCCAACGGAGCTGTCCAGATGTCCTCCAGCTGCCAGCACATGATCTGGTATTCTGTTTACAGCACATGCTCCCCACTTGCTGTTAACAACTTGCTCATTCTGTTCAGATGGGGTATGCGAATCTGTGAACAGTATCAGACGCGTGAACAGTGCTCAACTCAGGCATGATCTCCCACTTGTAGTTTGTTATCAGCCCTTATTTGCAGCCTGTTAAGTCCAGCTATGCAATTCGTCGCATGCTTAAATCACCTTCTGTCCAGTTGTCCCTTCTGTCATCCGCTGATTGATCTCTGCATTGAAGTTTGGTCGCGACTACAGGCACATCAGGTCGCGACCAATATTTACAGAGAACGCTTCGTCTTTGCTGGTTGACGTATGGTCGCGACGGTGAACACCTAAGGTCGCGACGAAAGTCCAAAGGGAAGCTCCACTTTGCTGATTGATTGTTGTGTTGACCTGAAATGGACATTTAACAGACTGCCTATCCAATTAAGCACTAAAATCACATCATTCAAGTTCCCACTTGTGCAATTGCATATTACTAACTAATTTGCTCAATATGGTAGTAAATGTGGATAAGATTCAATAATAAACTCTCTTTTAAAATATTAAAAATCAGTACAAGTATGAGTTATCAACTCCCCCACACTTGGCTTTTGCACTCCGAGCAAAATTATGGATCAACGATCCATATTCTCTGTTCAATGTCTGCGAGTTGTAGCTTTGAGTAAGATTTAGCTAGCGGGTTGCCAGCTAACATATTCTAATTCAACTAATTAACTTCTCATATTCTATGGATAATGAAGGTAAGCTGGAACACACTTGTCATTGATTCATTTCACCATCTTAATCAATTAAAATCAGAAACAATAGCGTAGGATTTACATTCAGTTTTAGTTCAATCATCTCATTAACTTGTTCATTTGTGGCTCATTAGACTAATTAGGAGCTTAGCAATCCATTGAGGCTCCTTGTGAATCGACCTAGGTTAGCCTCCACTTACTATTGGTTAGCTTAGTTTCTTTGACAATTAGAAACGACAGTTATCAAAATGGCGCCGTTGCCGGGGAGCCTTACTTGTTAACGTTTCCTGAGCAATCTCCTGGGCCTCATAAACATAAAGAGCAGGTAGTTGTTTTAGTTTTTCCGTGAATTCTATGTTTTATATATGTTAAGCCACGACCATTTGGCTTCTTAGCCGCGACTAAAGTGCTCTGTGATTTCTCGTCACGACCGTATTCACATTGGGGCGCAACCAAAAATCAGTTTTCAACTCAGATTTGCTGTCTGTAACTTTTAGTCACGACCGGAGTATGGTAACTGTCGTTTTAATTATCAAACAAACTAAGCTAACTAATAGTAAAGCGGAGGCTAACCTAGGTCGGACCACGAGGAGCTACCGGATGTTAGAGTTCCTAATTAATCTATTGAGCCGCAATTTAACAAATTAGGCAGATGAGCTGTGTGTTGAACTAGAACTGATCGCAAATTCTATGCTATTGTTTATGATTTATGTGTTCATAATGGCGAGATGAATGAATGATGACAAGTGTGTTCCCTCGGAGATTACCTTACCTTCATTATCCACGGAATGTCAAGAGTTAATCGGTTGAATTAGAATAGGTTAGCTAACAACTCGCTCGCTAAATCTCAATCAAAGCTACAACTCACAGACATCAATCGAGAATAGGAATCATTCAACTTAGAGATAGTAGAATATGAATATTAATCATAGGATCTTTAGTGTAGAAATAAGGAATCCAACTCGGTTCCCTACTTCTTTGTCATCTATTCCTCTAATTGAATCGATAAACTAGAAGTAAATAAATACATCAACTAGATACAGTTAAATCTGACTTAATAAACTCCCTGTGAGGCTCGAAAGACTCTGGTTTAGCGTCATCTCCAAGGAAGCACAGCAGCTCCGCCTTGCATTGCTATCTGAACTCCGGCAGTAACCATCGGTACAGCAGCAGTAGTCATGTGGAAATGGAAGGAGAAGATGGAGATGATGAACTGCAGAACTTTCCTCCGGTTCTATTAACTAGAACAGAGGGAAGCTGCAGAAGGGAAATGGAGAAGGAGAAAGAGAGATGGTGTGTGCGAGATGAGATGGAATGTGCGAGTGGTGAGAGAGCTGCGTATGAAGTGTCAGGTCCAGGTGATGAATCATATGGAATACTGTACAGATAGTTTGATATATAGGAGAGGTCTGAAATGCATGAGTGAGCCAACGGAGCTGTCCAGATGTCCTCCAGCTGCCAGCACATGATCTGGTATTCTGTTTACAGCACATGCTCCCCACTTGCTGTTAACAACTTGCTCATTCTGTTCAGATGGGGTATGCGAATCTGTGAACAGTATCAGACGCGTGAACAGTGCTCAACTCAGGCATGATCTCCCACTTGTAGTTTGTTATCAGCCCTTATTTGCAGCCTGTTAAGTCCAGCTATGCAATTCGTCGCATGCTTAAATCACCTTCTGTCCAGTTGTCCCTTCTGTCATCCGCTGATTGATCTCTGCATTGAAGTTTGGTCGCGACTACAGGCACATCAGGTCGCGACCAATATTTACAGAGAACGCTTCTTCTTTGCTGGTTGACGTATGGTCGCGACGGTGAACACCTAAGGTCGCGACGAAAGTCCAAAGGGAAGCTCCACTTTGCTGATTGATTGTTGTGTTGACCTGAAATGGACATTTAACAGACTGCCTATCCAATTAAGCACTAAAATCACATCATTCAAGTTCCCACTTGTGCAATTGCATATTACTAACTAATTTGCTCAATATGGTAGTAAATGTGGATAAGATTCAATAATAAACTCTCTTTTAAAATATTAAAAATCAGTACAAGTATGAGTTATCAACTCCCCCACACTTGGCTTTTGCACTCCGAGCAAAATTATGGATCAACGATCCATATTCTCTGTTCAATGTCTGCGAGTTGTAGCTTTGAGTAAGATTTAGCTAGCGGGTTGCCAGCTAACATATTCTAATTCAACTAATTAACTTCTCATATTCTATGGATAATGAAGGTAAGCTGGAACACACTTGTCATTGATTCATTTCACCATCTTAATCAATTAAAATCAGAAACAATAGCGTAGGATTCACATTCAGTTTTAGTTCAATCATCTCATTAACTTGTTCATTTGTGGCTCATTAGACTAATTAGGAGCTTAGCAATCCATTGAGGATCCTTGTGAATCGACCTAGGTTAGCCTCCACTTACTATTGGTTAGCTTAGTTTCTTTGACAATTAGAAACGACAGTTATCAAAATGGCGCCGTTGCCGGGGAGCCTTACTTGTTAACGTTTCCTGAGCAATCTCCTGGGCCTCATAAACATAAAGAGCAGGTAGTTGTTTTAGTTTTTCCGTGAATTTTATGTTTTATATATGTTAAGCCACGACCATTTGGCTTCTTAGCCGCGACTAAAGTGCTCTGTGATTTCTCGTCGCGACCGTATTCACATTGGGGCGCAACCAAAAATCAGTTTTCAACTCAGATTTGCTGTCTGTAACTTTTAGTCACGACCGGAGTATGGTAACTGTCGTTTTAATTATCAAACAAACTAAGCTAACTAATAGTAAAGCGGAGGCTAACCCAGGTCGGACCACGAGGAGCTACCGGATGTTAGAGTTCCTAATTAATCTATTGAGCCGCAATTTAACAAATTAGGCAGATGAGCTGTGTGTTGAACTAGAACTGAGCGCAAATTCTATGCTATTGTTTATGATTTATGTGTTCATAATGGCGAGATGAATGAATGATGACAAGTGTGTTCCCTCGGAGATTACCTTACCTTCATTATCCACGGAATGTCAAGAGTTATCGGTTGAATTAGAATAGGTTAGCTAACAACTCGCTCGCTAAATCTCAATCAAAGCTACAACTCACAGACATCAATCGAGAATAGGAATCATTCAACTTAGAGATAGTAGAATATGAATATTAATCAGAGGATCTTTAGTGTAGAAATAAGGAATCCAACTCGGTTCCCTACTTCTTTGTCATCTATTCCTCTAATTGAATCGATAAACTAGAAGTAAATAAATACATCAACTAGATACAGTTAAATCTGACTTATTAAACTCCCTGTGAGGCTCGAAAGACTCTGGTTTAGCGTCATCTCCAAGGAAGCACAGCAGCTCCGCCTTGCATTGCTATCTGAACTCCGGCAGTAACCATCGGTACAGCAGCAGTAGTCATGTGGAAATGGAAGGAGAAGATGGAGATGATGAACTGCAGAACTTTCCTCCGGTTCTATTAACTAGAACAGAGGGAAGCTGCAGAAGGGAAATGGAGAAGGAGAAAGAGAGATGGTGTGTGCGAGATGAGATGGAATGTGCGAGTGGTGAGAGAGCTGCGTATGAAGTGTCAGGTCCAGGTGATGAATCATATGGAATACTGTACAGATAGTTTGATATATAGGAGAGGTCTGAAATGCATGAGTGAGCCAACGGAGCTGTCCAGATGTCCTCCAGCTGCCAGCACATGATCTGGTATTCTGTTTACAGCACATGCTCCCCACTTGCTGTTAACAACTTGCTCATTCTGTTCAGATGGGGTATGCGAATCTGTGAACAGTATCAGACGCGTGAACAGTGCTCAACTCAGGCATGATCTCCCACTTGTAGTTTGTTATCAGCCCTTATTTGCAGCCTGTTAAGTCCAGCTATGCAATTCGTCGCATGCTTAAATCACCTTCTGTCCAGTTGTCCCTTCTGTCATCCGCTGATTGATCTCTGCATTGAAGTTTGGTCGCGACTACAGGCACATCAGGTCGCGACCAATATTTACAGAGAACGCTTCTTCTTTGCTGGTTGACGTATGGTCGCGACGGTGAACACCTAAGGTCGCGACGAAAGTCCAAAGGGAAGCTCCACTTTGCTGATTGATTGTTGTGTTGACCTGAAATGGACATTTAACAGACTGCCTATCCAATTAAGCACTAAAATCACATCATTCAAGTTCCCACTTGTGCAATTGCATATTACTAACTAATTTGCTCAATATGGTAGTAAATGTGGATAAGATTCAATAATAAACTCTCTTTTAAAATATTAAAAATCAGTACAAGTATGAGTTATCAACTCCCCCACACTTGGCTTTTGCACTCCGAGCAAAATTATGGATCAACGATCCATATTCTCTGTTCAATGTCTGCGAGTTGTAGCTTTGAGTAAGATTTAGCTAGCGGGTTGCCAGCTAACATATTCTAATTCAACTAATTAACTTCTCATATTCTATGGATAATGAAGGTAAGCTGGAACACACTTGTCATTGATTCATTTCACCATCTTAATCAATTAAAATCAGAAACAATAGCGTAGGATTTACATTCAGTTTTAGTTCAATCATCTCATTAACTTGTTCATTTGTGGCTCATTAGACTAATTAGGAGCTTAGCAATCCATTGAGGCTCCTTGTGAATCGACCTAGGTTAGCCTCCACTTACTATTGGTTAGCTTAGTTTCTTTGACAATTAGAAACGACAGTTATCAAAATGGCGCCGTTGCCGGGGAGCCTTACTTGTTAACGTTTCCTGAGCAATCTCCTGGGCCTCATAAACATAAAGAGCAGGTAGTTGTTTTAGTTTTTCCGTGAATTCTATGTTTTATATATGTTAAGCCACGACCATTTGGCTTCTTAGCCGCGACTAAAGTGCTCTGTGATTTCTCGTCACGACCGTATTCACATTGGGGCGCAACCAAAAATCAGTTTTCAACTCAGATTTGCTGTCTGTAACTTTTAGTCACGACCGGAGTATGGTAACTGTCGTTTTAATTATCAAACAAACTAAGCTAACTAATAGTAAAGCGGAGGCTAACCTAGGTCGGACCACGAGGAGCTACCGGATGTTAGAGTTCCTAATTAATCTATTGAGCCGCAATTTAACAAATTAGGCAGATGAGCTGTGTGTTGAACTAGAACTGAGCGCAAATTCTATGCTATTGTTTATGATTTATGTGTTCATAATGGCGAGATGAATGAATGATGACAAGTGTGTTCCCTCGGAGATTACCTTACCTTCATTATCCACGGAATGTCAAGAGTTAATCGGTTGAATTAGAATAGGTTAGCTAACAACTCGCTCGCTAAATCTCAATCAAAGCTACAACTCACAGACATCAATCGAGAATAGGAATCATTCAACTTAGAGATAGTAGAATATGAATATTAATCAGAGGATCTTTAGTGTAGAAATAAGGAATCCAACTCGGTTCCCTACTTCTTTGTCATCTATTCCTCTAATTGAATCGATAAACTAGAAGTAAATAAATACATCAACTAGATACAGTTAAATCTGACCTAATAAACTCCCTGTGAGGCTCGAAAGACTCTGGTTTAGCGTCATCTCCAAGGAAGCACAGCAGCTCCGCCTTGCATTGCTATCTGAACTCCGGCAGTAACCATCGGTACAGCAGCAGTAGTCATGTGGAAATGGAAGGAGAAGATGGAGATGATGAACTGCAGAACTTTCCTCCGGTTCTATTAACTAGAACAGAGGGAAGCTGCAGAGGGGAAATGGAGAAGGAGAAAGAGAGATGGTGTGTGCGAGATGAGATGGAATGTGCGAGTGGTGAGAGAGCTGCGTATGAAGTGTCAGGTCCAGGTGATGAATCATATGGAATACTGTACAGATAGTTTGATATATAGGAGAGGTCTGAAATGCATGAGTGAGCCAACGGAGCTGTCCAGATGTCCTCCAGCTGCCAGCACATGATCTGGTATTCTGTTTACAGCACATGCTCCCCACTTGCTGTTAACAACTTGCTCATTCTGTTCAGATGGGGTATGCGAATCTGTGAACAGTATCAGACGCGTGAACAGTGCTCAACTCAGGCATGATCTCCCACTTGTAGTTTGTTATCAGCCCTTATTTGCAGCCTGTTAAGTCCAGCTATGCAATTCGTCGCATGCTTAAATCACCTTCTGTCCAGTTGTCCCTTCTGTCATCCGCTGATTGATCTCTGCATTGAAGTTTGGTCGCGACTACAGGCACATCAGGTCGCGACCAATATTTACAGAGAACGCTTCTTCTTTGCTGGTTGACGTATGGTCGCGACGGTGAACACCTAAGGTCGCGACGAAAGTCCAAAGGGAAGCTCCACTTTGCTGATTGATTGTTGTGTTGACCTGAAATGGACATTTAACAGACTGCCTATCCAATTAAGCACTAAAATCACATCATTCAAGTTCCCACTTGTGCAATTGCATATTACTAACTAATTTGCTCAATATGGTAGTAAATGTGGATAAGATTCAATAATAAACTCTCTTTTAAAATATTAAAAATCAGTACAAGTATGAGTTATCAACTCCCCCACACTTGGCTTTTGCACTCCGAGCAAAATTATGGATCAACGATCCATATTCTCTGTTCAATGTCTGCGAGTTGTAGCTTTGAGTAAGATTTAGCTAGCGGGTTGCCAGCTAACATATTCTAATTCAACTAATTAACTTCTCATATTCTATGGATAATGAAGGTAAGCTGGAACACACTTGTCATTGATTCATTTCACCATCTTAATCAATTAAAATCAGAAACAATAGCGTAGGATTCACATTCAGTTTTAGTTCAATCATCTCATTAACTTGTTCATTTGTGGCTCATTAGACTAATTAGGAGCTTAGCAATCCATTGAGGCTCCTTGTGAATCGACCTAGGTTAGCCTCCACTTACTATTGGTTAGCTTAGTTTCTTTGACAATTAGAAACGACAGTTATCAAAATGGCGCCGTTGCCGGGGAGCCTTACTTGTTAACGTTTCCTGAGCAATCTCCTGGGCCTCATAAACATAAAGAGCAGGTAGTTGTTTTAGTTTTTCCGTGAATTCTATGTTTTATATATGTTAAGCCACGACCATTTGGCTTCTTAGCCGCGACTAAAGTGCTCTGTGATTTCTCGTCACGACCGTATTCACATTGGGGCGCAACCAAAAATCAGTTTTCAACTCAGATTTGCTGTCTGTAACTTTTAGTCACGACCGGAGTATGGTAACTGTCGTTTTAATTATCAAACAAACTAAGCTAACTAATAGTAAAGCGGAGGCTAACCCAGGTCGGACCACGAGGAGCTACCGGATGTTAGAGTTCCTAATTAATCTATTGAGCCGCAATTTAACAAATTAGGCAGATGAGCTGTGTGTTGAACTAGAACTGAGCGCAAATTCTATGCTATTGTTTATGATTTATGTGTTCATAATGGCGAGATGAATGAATGATGACAAGTGTGTTCCCTCGGAGATTACCTTACCTTCATTATCCACGGAATGTCAAGAGTTAATCGGTTGAATTAGAATAGGTTAGCTAACAACTCGCTCGCTAAATCTCAATCAAAGCTACAACTCACAGACATCAATCGAGAATAGGAATCATTCAACTTAGAGATAGTAGAATATGAATATTAATCAGAGGATCTTTAGTGTAGAAATAAGGAATCCAACTCGGTTCCCTACTTCTTTGTCATCTATTCCTCTAATTGAATCGATAAACTAGAAGTAAATAAATACATCAACTAGATACAGTTAAATCTGACCTAATAAACTCCCTGTGAGGCTCGAAAGACTCTGGTTTAGCGTCATCTCCAAGGAAGCACAGCAGCTCCGCCTTGCATTGCTATCTGAACTCCGGCAGTAACCATCGGTACAGCAGCAGTAGTCATGTGGAAATGGAAGGAGAAGATGGAGATGATGAACTGCAGAACTTTCCTCCGGTTCTATTAACTAGAACAGAGGGAAGCTGCAGAGGGGAAATGGAGAAGGAGAAAGAGAGATGGTGTGTGCGAGATGAGATGGAATGTGCGAGTGGTGAGAGAGCTGCGTATGAAGTGTCAGGTCCAGGTGATGAATCATATGGAATACTGTACAGATAGTTTGATATATAGGAGAGGTCTGAAATGCATGAGTGAGCCAACGGAGCTGTCCAGATGTCCTCCAGCTGCCAGCACATGATCTGGTATTCTGTTTACAGCACATGCTCCCCACTTGCTGTTAACAACTTGCTCATTCTGTTCAGATGGGGTATGCGAATCTGTGAACAGTATCAGACGCGTGAACAGTGCTCAACTCAGGCATGATCTCCCACTTGTAGTTTGTTATCAGCCCTTATTTGCAGCCTGTTAAGTCCAGCTATGCAATTCGTCGCATGCTTAAATCACCTTCTGTCCAGTTGTCCCTTCTGTCATCCGCTGATTGATCTCTGCATTGAAGTTTGGTCGCGACTACAGGCACATCAGGTCGCGACCAATATTTACAGAGAACGCTTCTTCTTTGCTGGTTGACGTATGGTCGCGACGGTGAACACCTAAGGTCGCGGCGAAAGTCCAAAGGGAAGCTCCACTTTGCTGATTGATTGTTGTGTTGACCTGAAATGGACATTTAACAGACTGCCTATCCAATTAAGCACTAAAATCACATCATTCAAGTTCCCACTTGTGCAATTGCATATTACTAACTAATTTGCTCAATATGGTAGTAAATGTGGATAAGATTCAATAATAAACTCTCTTTTAAAATATTAAAAATCAGTACAAGTATGAGTTATCAACTCCCCCACACTTGGCTTTTGCACTCCGAGCAAAATTATGGATCAACGATCCATATTCTCTGTTCAATGTCTGCGAGTTGTAGCTTTGAGTAAGATTTAGCTAGCGGGTTGCCAGCTAACATATTCTAATTCAACTAATTAACTTCTCATATTCTATGGATAATGAAGGTAAGCTGGAACACACTTGTCATTGATTCATTTCACCATCTTAATCAATTAAAATCAGAAACAATAGCGTAGGATTCACATTCAGTTTTAGTTCAATCATCTCATTAACTTGTTCATTTGTGGCTCATTAGACTAATTAGGAGCTTAGCAATCCATTGAGGATCCTTGTGAATCGACCTAGGTTAGCCTCCACTTACTATTGGTTAGCTTAGTTTCTTTGACAATTAGAAACGACAGTTATCAAAATGGCGCCGTTGCCGGGGAGCCTTACTTGTTAACGTTTCCTGAGCAATCTCCTGGGCCTCATAAACATAAAGAGCAGGTAGTTGTTTTAGTTTTTCCGTGAATTGTATGTTTTATATATGTTAAGCCACGACCATTTGGCTTCTTAGCCGCGACTAAAGTGCTCTGTGATTTCTCGTCGCGACCGTATTCACATTGGGGCGCAACCAAAAATCAGTTTTCAACTCAGATTTGCTGTCTGTAACTTTTAGTCACGACCGGAGTATGGTAACTGTCGTTTTAATTATCAAACAAACTAAGCTAACTAATAGTAAAGCGGAGGCTAACCCAGGTCGGACCACGAGGAGCTACCGGATGTTAGAGTTCCTAATTAATCTATTGAGCCGCAATTTAACAAATTAGGCAGATGAGCTGTGTGTTGAACTAGAACTGAGCGCAAATTCTATGCTATTGTTTATGATTTATGTGTTCATAATGGCGAGATGAATGAATGATGACAAGTGTGTTCCCTCGGAGATTACCTTACCTTCATTATCCACGGAATGTCAAGAGTTATCGGTTGAATTAGAATAGGTTAGCTAACAACTCGCTCGCTAAATCTCAATCAAAGCTACAACTCACAGACATCAATCGAGAATAGGAATCATTCAACTTAGAGATAGTAGAATATGAATATTAATCAGAGGATCTTTAGTGTAGAAATAAGGAATCCAACTCGGTTCCCTACTTCTTTGTCATCTATTCCTCTAATTGAATCGATAAACTAGAAGTAAATAAATACATCAACTAGATACAGTTAAATCTGACTTATTAAACTCCCTGTGAGGCTCGAAAGACTCTGGTTTAGCGTCATCTCCAAGGAAGCACAGCAGCTCCGCCTTGCATTGCTATCTGAAATCCGGCAGTAACCATCGGTACAGCAGCAGTAGTCATGTGGAAATGGAAGGAGAAGATGGAGATGATGAACTGCAGAACTTTCCTCCGGTTCTATTAACTAGAACAGAGGGAAGCTGCAGAAGGGAAATGGAGAAGGAGAAAGAGAGATGGTGTGTGCGAGATGAGATGGAATGTGCGAGTGGTGAGAGAGCTGCGTATGAAGTGTCAGGTCCAGGTGATGAATCATATGGAATACTGTACAGATAGTTTGATATATAGGAGAGGTCTGAAATGCATGAGTGAGCCAACGGAGCTGTCCAGATGTCCTCCAGCTGCCAGCACATGATCTGGTATTCTGTTTACAGCACATGCTCCCCACTTGCTGTTAACAACTTGCTCATTCTGTTCAGATGGGGTATGCGAATCTGTGAACAGTATCAGACGCGTGAACAGTGCTCAACTCAGGCATGATCTCCCACTTGTAGTTTGTTATCAGCCCTTATTTGCAGCCTGTTAAGTCCAGCTATGCAATTCGTCGCATGCTTAAATCACCTTCTGTCCAGTTGTCCCTTCTGTCATCCGCTGATTGATCTCTGCATTGAAGTTTGGTCGCGACTACAGGCACATCAGGTCGCGACCAATATTTACAGAGAACGCTTCTTCTTTGCTGGTTGACGTATGGTCGCGACGGTGAACACCTAAGGTCGCGACGAAAGTCCAAAGGGAAGCTCCACTTTGCTGATTGATTGTTGTGTTGACCTGAAATGGACATTTAACAGACTGCCTATCCAATTAAGCACTAAAATCACATCATTCAAGTTCCCACTTGTGCAATTGCATATTACTAACTAATTTGCTCAATATGGTAGTAAATGTGGATAAGATTCAATAATAAACTCTCTTTTAAAATATTAAAAATCAGTACAAGTATGAGTTATCAACTCCCCCACACTTGGCTTTTGCACTCCGAGCAAAATTATGGATCAACGATCCATATTCTCTGTTCAATGTCTGCGAGTTGTAGCTTTGAGTAAGATTTAGCTAGCGGGTTGCCAGCTAACATATTCTAATTCAACTAATTAACTTCTCATATTCTATGGATAATGAAGGTAAGCTGGAACACACTTGTCATTGATTCATTTCACCATCTTAATCAATTAAAATCAGAAACAATAGCGTAGGATTCACATTCAGTTTTAGTTCAATCATCTCATTAACTTGTTCATTTGTGGCTCATTAGACTAATTAGGAGCTTAGCAATCCATTGAGGATCCTTGTGAATCGACCTAGGTTAGCCTCCACTTACTATTGGTTAGCTTAGTTTCTTTGACAATTAGAAACGACAGTTATCAAAATGGCGCCGTTGCCGGGGAGCCTTACTTGTTAACGTTTCCTGAGCAATCTCCTGGGCCTCATAAACATAAAGAGCAGGTAGTTGTTTTAGTTTTTCCGTGAATTTTATGTTTTATATATGTTAAGCCACGACCATTTGGCTTCTTAGCCGCGACTAAAGTGCTCTGTGATTTCTCGTCGCGACCGTATTCACATTGGGGCGCAACCAAAAATCAGTTTTCAACTCAGATTTGCTGTCTGTAACT
Organism: Leucaena leucocephala; assembly: GCA_037074615.1. Taxonomy (NCBI): domain Eukaryota; kingdom Viridiplantae; phylum Streptophyta; class Magnoliopsida; order Fabales; family Fabaceae; genus Leucaena; species Leucaena leucocephala. The sequence continues at coordinate 8,500,849 of CM073545.1, forward strand.
TTTAGTCACGACCGGAGTATGGTAACTGTCGTTTTAATTATCAAACAAACTAAGCTAACTAATAGTAAAGCGGAGGCTAACCCAGGTCGGACCACGAGGAGCTACCGGATGTTAGAGTTCCTAATTAATCTATTGAGCCGCAATTTAACAAATTAGGCAGATGAGCTGTGTGTTGAACTAGAACTGAGCGCAAATTCTATGCTATTGTTTATGATTTATGTGTTCATAATGGCGAGATGAATGAATGATGACAAGTGTGTTCCCTCGGAGATTACCTTACCTTCATTATCCACGGAATGTCAAGAGTTATCGGTTGAATTAGAATAGGTTAGCTAACAACTCGCTCGCTAAATCTCAATCAAAGCTACAACTCACAGACATCAATCGAGAATAGGAATCATTCAACTTAGAGATAGTAGAATATGAATATTAATCAGAGGATCTTTAGTGTAGAAATAAGGAATCCAACTCGGTTCCCTACTTCTTTGTCATCTATTCCTCTAATTGAATCGATAAACTAGAAGTAAATAAATACATCAACTAGATACAGTTAAATCTGACTTATTAAACTCCCTGTGAGGCTCGAAAGACTCTGGTTTAGCGTCATCTCCAAGGAAGCACAGCAGCTCCGCCTTGCATTGCTATCTGAACTCCGGCAGTAACCATCGGTACAGCAGCAGTAGTCATGTGGAAATGGAAGGAGAAGATGGAGATGATGAACTGCAGAACTTTCCTCCGGTTCTATTAACTAGAACAGAGGGAAGCTGCAGAAGGGAAATGGAGAAGGAGAAAGAGAGATGGTGTGTGCGAGATGAGATGGAATGTGCGAGTGGTGAGAGAGCTGCGTATGAAGTGTCAGGTCCAGGTGATGAATCATATGGAATACTGTACAGATAGTTTGATATATAGGAGAGGTCTGAAATGCATGAGTGAGCCAACGGAGCTGTCCAGATGTCCTCCAGCTGCCAGCACATGATCTGGTATTCTGTTTACAGCACATGCTCCCCACTTGCTGTTAACAACTTGCTCATTCTGTTCAGATGGGGTATGCGAATCTGTGAACAGTATCAGACGCGTGAACAGTGCTCAACTCAGGCATGATCTCCCACTTGTAGTTTGTTATCAGCCCTTATTTGCAGCCTGTTAAGTCCAGCTATGCAATTCGTCGCATGCTTAAATCACCTTCTGTCCAGTTGTCCCTTCTGTCATCCGCTGATTGATCTCTGCATTGAAGTTTGGTCGCGACTACAGGCACATCAGGTCGCGACCAATATTTACAGAGAACGCTTCTTCTTTGCTGGTTGACGTATGGTCGCGACGGTGAACACCTAAGGTCGCGACGAAAGTCCAAAGGGAAGCTCCACTTTGCTGATTGATTGTTGTGTTGACCTGAAATGGACATTTAACAGACTGCCTATCCAATTAAGCACTAAAATCACATCATTCAAGTTCCCACTTGTGCAATTGCATATTACTAACTAATTTGCTCAATATGGTAGTAAATGTGGATAAGATTCAATAATAAACTCTCTTTTAAAATATTAAAAATCAGTACAAGTATGAGTTATCAACTCCCCCACACTTGGCTTTTGCACTCCGAGCAAAATTATGGATCAACGATCCATATTCTCTGTTCAATGTCTGCGAGTTGTAGCTTTGAGTAAGATTTAGCTAGCGGGTTGCCAGCTAACATATTCTAATTCAACTAATTAACTTCTCATATTCTATGGATAATGAAGGTAAGCTGGAACACACTTGTCATTGATTCATTTCACCATCTTAATCAATTAAAATCAGAAACAATAGCGTAGGATTCACATTCAGTTTTAGTTCAATCATCTCATTAACTTGTTCATTTGTGGCTCATTAGACTAATTAGGAGCTTAGCAATCCATTGAGGATCCTTGTGAATCGACCTAGGTTAGCCTCCACTTACTATTGGTTAGCTTAGTTTCTTTGACAATTAGAAACGACAGTTATCAAAATGGCGCCGTTGCCGGGGAGCCTTACTTGTTAACGTTTCCTGAGCAATCTCCTGGGCCTCATAAACATAAAGAGCAGGTAGTTGTTTTAGTTTTTCCGTGAATTTTATGTTTTATATATGTTAAGCCACGACCATTTGGCTTCTTAGCCGCGACTAAAGTGCTCTGTGATTTCTCGTCGCGACCGTATTCACATTGGGGCGCAACCAAAAATCAGTTTTCAACTCAGATTTGCTGTCTGTAACTTTTAGTCACGACCGGAGTATGGTAACTGTCGTTTTAATTATCAAACAAACTAAGCTAACTAATAGTAAAGCGGAGGCTAACCCAGGTCGGACCACGAGGAGCTACCGGATGTTAGAGTTCCTAATTAATCTATTGAGCCGCAATTTAACAAATTAGGCAGATGAGCTGTGTGTTGAACTAGAACTGAGCGCAAATTCTATGCTATTGTTTATGATTTATGTGTTCATAATGGCGAGATGAATGAATGATGACAAGTGTGTTCCCTCGGAGATTACCTTACCTTCATTATCCACGGAATGTCAAGAGTTATCGGTTGAATTAGAATAGGTTAGCTAACAACTCGCTCGCTAAATCTCAATCAAAGCTACAACTCACAGGCATCAATCGAGAATAGGAATCATTCAACTTAGAGATAGTAGAATATGAATATTAATCAGAGGATCTTTAGTGTAGAAATAAGGAATCCAACTCGGTTCCCTACTTCTTTGTCATCTATTCCTCTAATTGAATCGATAAACTAGAAGTAAATAAATACATCAACTAGATACAGTTAAATCTGACTTATTAAACTCCCTGTGAGGCTCGAAAGACTCTGGTTTAGCGTCATCTCCAAGGAAGCACAGCAGCTCCGCCTTGCATTGCTATCTGAACTCCGGCAGTAACCATCGGTACAGCAGCAGTAGTCATGTGGAAATGGAAGGAGAAGATGGAGATGATGAACTGCAGAACTTTCCTCCGGTTCTATTAACTAGAACAGAGGGAAGCTGCAGAAGAGAAATGGAGAAGGAGAAAGAGAGATGGTGTGTGCGAGATGAGATGGAATGTGTGAATGGTGAGAGAGCTGCGTATGAAGTGTCAGGTCCAGGTGATGAATCATATGGAATACTGTACAGATAGTTTGATATATAGGAGAGGTCTGAAATGCATGAGTGAGCCAACGGAGCTGTCCAGATGTCCTCCAGCTGCCAGCACATGATCTGGTATTCTGTTTACAGCACATGCTCCCCACTTGCTGTTAACAACTTGCTCATTCTGTTCAGATGGGGTATGCGAATATGTGAACAGTATCAGACGCGTGAACAGTGCTCAACTCAGGCATGATCTCCCACTTGTAGTTTGTTATCAGCCCTTATTTGCAGCCTGTTAAGTCCAGCTATGCAATTCGTCGCATGCTTAAATCACCTTCTGTCCAGTTGTCCCTTCTGTCATTCGCTGATTGATCTCTGCATTGAAGTTTGGTCGCGACTACAGGCACATCAGGTCGCGACCAATATTTACAGAGAACGCTTCTTCTTTGCTGGTTGACGTATGGTCGCGACGGTGAACACCTAAGGTCGCGACGAAAGTCCAAAGGGAAGCTCCACTTTGCTGATTGATTGTTGTGTTGACCTGAAATGGACATTTAACAGACTGCCTATCCAATTAAGCACTAAAATCACATCATTCAAGTTCCCACTTGTGCAATTGCATATTACTAACTAATTTTCTCAATATGGTAGTAAATGTGGATAAGATTCAATAATAAACTCTCTTTTAAAATATTAAAAATCAGTACAAGTATGAGTTATCAACTCCCCCACACTTGGCTTTTGCACTCCGAGCAAAATTATGGATCAACGATCCATATTCTCTTTTCAATGTCTGCGAGTTGTAGCTTTGAGTAAGATTTAGCTAGCGGGTTGTCAGCTAACATATTCTAATTCAACTAATTAACTTCTCATATTCTATGGATAATGAAGGTAAGCTGGAACACACTTGTCATTGATTCATTTCACCATCTTAATCAATTAAAATCAGAAACAATAGCGTAGGATTCACATTCAGTTTTAGTTCAATCATCTCATTAACTTGTTCATTTGTGGCTCATTAGACTAATTAGGAGCTTAGCAATCCATTGAGGATCCTTGTGAATCGACCTAGGTTAGCCTCCACTTACTATTGGTTAGCTTAGTTTCTTTGACAATTAGAAACGACAGTTATCAAAATGGCGCCGTTGCCGGGGAGCCTTACTTGTTAACGTTTCCTGAGCAATCTCCTGGGCCTCATAAACATAAAGAGCAGGTAGTTGTTTTAGTTTTTCCGTGAATTTTATGTTTTATATATGTTAAGCCACGACCATTTGGCTTCTTAGCCGCGACTAAAGTGCTCTGTGATTTCTCGTCGCGACCGTATTCACATTGGGGCGCAACCAAAAATCAGTTTTCAACTCAGATTTGCTGTCTGTAACTTTTAGTCACGACCGGAGTATGGTAACTGTCGTTTTAATTATCAAACAAACTAAGCTAACTAATAGTAAAGCGGAGGCTAACCCAGGTCGGACCACGAGGAGCTACCGGATGTTAGAGTTCCTAATTAATCTATTGAGCCGCAATTTAACAAATTAGGCAGATGAGCTGTGTGTTGAACTAGAACTGAGCGCAAATTCTATGCTATTGTTTATGATTTATGTGTTCATAATGGCGAGATGAATGAATGATGACAAGTGTGTTCCCTCGGAGATTACCTTACCTTCATTATCCACGGAATGTCAAGAGTTATCGGTTGAATTAGAATAGGTTAGCTAACAACTCGCTCGCTAAATCTCAATCAAAGCTACAACTCACAGACATCAATCGAGAATAGGAATCATTCAACTTAGAGATAGTAGAATATGAATATTAATCAGAGGATCTTTAGTGTAGAAATAAGGAATCCAACTCGGTTCCCTACTTCTTTGTCATCTATTCCTCTAATTGAATCGATAAACTAGAAGTAAATAAATACATCAACTAGATACAGTTAAATCTGACTTATTAAACTCCCTGTGAGGCTCGAAAGACTCTGGTTTAGCGTCATCTCCAAGGAAGCACAGCAGCTCCGCCTTGCATTGCTATCTGAACTCCGGCAGTAACCATCGGTACAGCAGCAGTAGTCATGTGGAAATGGAAGGAGAAGATGGAGATGATGAACTGCAGAACTTTCCTCCGGTTCTATTAACTAGAACAGAGGGAAGCTGCAGAAGAGAAATGGAGAAGGAGAAAGAGAGATGGTGTGTGCGAGATGAGATGGAATGTGTGAATGGTGAGAGAGCTGCGTATGAAGTGTCAGGTCCAGGTGATGAATCATATGGAATACTGTACAGATAGTTTGATATATAGGAGAGGTCTGAAATGCATGAGTGAGCCAACGGAGCTGTCCAGATGTCCTCCAGCTGCCAGCACATGATCTGGTATTCTGTTTACAGCACATGCTCCCCACTTGCTGTTAACAACTTGCTCATTCTGTTCAGATGGGGTATGCGAATATGTGAACAGTATCAGACGCGTGAACAGTGCTCAACTCAGGCATGACCTCCCACTTGTAGTTTGTTATCAGCCCTTATTTGCAGCCTGTTAAGTCCAGCTATGCAATTCGTCGCATGCTTAAATCACCTTCTGTCCAGTTGTCCCTTCTGTCATTCGCTGATTGATCTCTGCATTGAAGTTTGGTCGCGACTACAGGCACATCAGGTCGCGACCAATATTTACAGAGAACGCTTCTTCTTTGCTGGTTGACGTATGGTCGCGACGGTGAACACCTAAGGTCGCGGCGAAAGTCCAAAGGGAAGCTCCACTTTGCTGATTGATTGTTGTGTTGACCTGAAATGGACATTTAACAGACTGCCTATCCAATTAAGCACTAAAATCACATCATTCAAGTTCCCACTTGTGCAATTGCATATTACTAACTAATTTGCTCAATATGGTAGTAAATGTGGATAAGATTCAATAATAAACTCTCTTTTAAAATATTAAAAATCAGTACAAGTATGAGTTATCAACTCCCCCACACTTGGCTTTTGCACTCCGAGCAAAATTATGGATCAACGATCCATATTCTCTTTTCAATGTCTGCGAGTTGTAGCTTTGAGTAAGATTTAGCTAGCGGGTTGTCAGCTAACATATTCTACTTCAACTAATTAACTTCTCATATTCTATGGATAATGAAGGTAAGCTGGAACACACTTGTCATTGATTCATTTCACCATCTTAATCAATTAAAATCAGAAACAATAGCGTAGGATTCACATTCAGTTTTAGTTCAATCATCTCATTAACTTGTTCATTTGTGGCTCATTAGACTAATTAGGAGCTTAGCAATCCATTGAGGATCCTTGTGAATCGACCTAGGTTAGCCTCCACTTACTATTGGTTAGCTTAGTTTCTTTGACAATTAGAAACGACAGTTATCAAAATGGCGCCGTTGCCGGGGAGCCTTACTTGTTAACGTTTCCTGAGCAATCTCCTGGGCCTCATAAACATAAAGAGCAGGTAGTTGTTTTAGTTTTTCCGTGAATTTTATGTTTTATATATGTTAAGCCACGACCATTTGGCTTCTTAGCCGCGACTAAAGTGCTCTGTGATTTCTCGTCGCGACCGTATTCACATTGGGGCGCAACCAAAAATCAGTTTTCAACTCAGATTTGCTGTCTGTAACTTTTAGTCACGACCGGAGTATGGTAACTGTCGTTTTAATTATCAAACAAACTAAGCTAACTAATAGTAAAGCGGAGGCTAACCCAGGTCGGACCACGAGGAGCTACCGGATGTTAGAGTTCCTAATTAATCTATTGAGCCGCAATTTAACAAATTAGGCAGATGAGCTGTGTGTTGAACTAGAACTGAGCGCAAATTCTATGCTATTGTTTATGATTTATGTGTTCATAATGGCGAGATGAATGAATGATGACAAGTGTGTTCCCTCGGAGATTACCTTACCTTCATTATCCACGGAATGTCAAGAGTTATCGGTTGAATTAGAATAGGTTAGCTAACAACTCGCTCGCTAAATCTCAATCAAAGCTACAACTCACAGACATCAATCGAGAATAGGAATCATTCAACTTAGAGATAGTAGAATATGAATATTAATCAGAGGATCTTTAGTGTAGAAATAAGGAATCCAACTCGGTTCCCTACTTCTTTGTCATCTATTCCTCTAATTGAATCGATAAACTAGAAGTAAATAAATACATCAACTAGATACAGTTAAATCTGACTTATTAAACTCCCTGTGAGGCTCGAAAGACTCTGGTTTAGCGTCATCTCCAAGGAAGCACAGCAGCTCCGCCTTGCATTGCTATCTGAACTCCGGCAGTAACCATCGGTACAGCAGCAGTAGCCATGTGGAAATGGAAGGAGAAGATGGAGATGATGAACTGCAGAACTTTCCTCCGGTTCTATTAACTAGAACAGAGGGAAGCTGCAGAAGAGAAATGGAGAAGGAGAAAGAGAGATGGTGTGTGCGAGATGAGATGGAATGTGTGATTGGTGAGAGAGCTGCGTATGAAGTGTCAGGTCCAGGTGATGAATCATATGGAATACTGTACAGATAGTTTGATATATAGGAGAGGTCTGAAATGCATGAGTGAGCCAACGGAGCTGTCCAGATGTCCTCCAGCTGTCAGCACATGATCTGGTATTCTGTTTACAGCACATGCTCCCCACTTGCTGTTAACAACTTGCTCATTCTGTTCAGATGGCGTATGCTAATAATCTGTGAACAGTATCAGACGCGTGAACAGTGCTCAACTCAGGCATGACCTCCCACTTGTAGTTTGTTATCAGCCCTTATTTGCAGCCTGTTAAGTCCAGCTATGCAATTCGTCGCATGCTTAAATCACCTTCTGTCCAGTTGTCCCTTCTGTCATTCGCTGATTGATCTCTGCATTGAAGTTTGGTCGCGACTACAGGCACATCAGGTCGCGACCAATATTTACAGAGAACGCTTCTTCTTTGCTGGTTGACGTATGGTCGCGACGGTGAACACCTAAGGTCGCGGCGAAAGTCCAAAGGGAAGCTCCACTTTGCTGATTGATTGTTGTGTTGACCTGAAATGGACATTTAACAGACTGCCTATCCAATTAAGCACTAAAATCACATCATTCAAGTTCCCACTTGTCCAACTGCATATTACTAACTAATTTGCTCAATATGGTAGTAAATGTGGATAAGATTCAATAATAAACTCTCTTTTAAAATATTAAAAATCAGTACAAGTATGAGTTATCAACTCCCCCACACTTGGCTTTTGCACTCCGAGCAAAATTATGGATCAAAGATCCATATTCTCTATTCGATGTCTGCGAGTTGTAGCTTTGAGTAAGATTTAGCTAGCGAGTTGTCAGCTAACATATTCTACTTCAACTAATTAACTTCTCATATTCTATGGATAATGAAGGTAAGCTGGAACACACTTGTCATTGATTCATTTCACCATCTTAATCAATTAAAATCAGAAACAATAGCGTAGAATTTACATTCAGTTTTAGTTCAATCATCTCATTAACTTGTTCATTTGTGGCTCATTAGACTAATTAGGAGCTTAGCAATCCATTGAGGCTCCTTGTGAATCGACCTAGGTTAGCCTCCACTTACTATTGGTTAGCTTAGTTTCTTTGATAATTAGAAACGACAGTTATCAAAATGGCGCCGTTGCCGGGGAGCCTTACTTGTTAACGTTTCCTGAGCAATCTCCTGGGCCTCATAAACATAAAGAGCAGGTAGTTGTTTTAGTTTTTCTGTGAATTTTGTGTTTTATATATGTTAAGCCACGACCATTTGGCTTCTTAGCCGCGACTAAAGTGCTCTGTGATTTCTCGTCACGACCGTATTCACATTGGGTCGCAACCAAAAATCAGTTTTCAACTCAGATTTGCTGTCTGTAACTTTTAGTCACGACCGGAGTATGGTAACTGTCGTTTTAATTATCAAACAAACTAAGCTAACTAATAGTAAAGCGGAGGCTAACCTAGGTCGGATCACGAGGAGCTACCGGATGTTAGAGTTCCTAATTAATCTATTGAGCCGCAATTTAACAAATTAGGCAGATGAGCTGTGTGTTGAACTAGAACTGAGCGCAAATTCTATGCTATTGTTTATGATTTATGTGTTCATAATGGCGAGATGAATGAATGATGACAAGTGTGTTCCCTCGGAGATTACCTTACCTTCATTATCCACGGAATGTCAAGAGTTAATCGGTTGAATTAGAATAGGTTAGCTAACAACTCGCTGGCTAAATCTCAATCAAAGCTACAACTCACAGACATCAATCGAGAATAGGAATCATTCAACTTAGAGATAGTAGAATATGAATATTAATCAGAGGATCTTTAGTGTAGAAATAAGGAATCCAACTCGGTTCCCTACTTCTTTGTCATCTATTCCTCTAATTGAATCGATAAACTAGAAGTAAATAAATACATCAACTAGATACAGTTAAATCTGACTTAATAAACTCCCTGTGAGGCTCGAAAGACTCTGGTTTAGCGTCATCTCCAAGGAAGCACAGCAGCTCCGCCTTGCATTGCTATCTGAACTCCGGCAGTAACCATCGGTACAGCAGCAGTAGTCATGTGGAAATGGAAGGAGAAGATGGAGATGATGAACCGCAGAACTTTCCTCTGGTTCTATTAACTAGAACAGAGGGAAGCTGCAGAAGAGAAATGGAGAAGGAGAAAGAGAGATGGTGTTGCGAGATGAGATGGAATGTGCGAATGGTGAGAGAGCTGCGTATGAAGTGTCAGGTCCAGGTGATGAATCATATGGAATACTGTACAGATAGTTTGATATATAGGAGAGGTCTGAAATGCATGAGTGAGCCAACGGAGCTGTCCAGATGTCCTCCAGCTGCCAGCACATGATCTGGTATTCTGTTTACAGCACATGCTCCCCACTTGCTGTTAACAACTTGCTCATTCTGTTCAGATGGGGTATGCTAATCTGTGAACAGTATCAGACGCGTGAACAGTGCTCAACTCAGGCATGATCTCCCACTTGTAGTTTGTTATCAGCCCTTATTTGCAGCCTGTTAAGTCCAGCTATGCAATTCGTCGCATGCTTAAATCACCTTCTGTCCAGTTGTCCCTTCTGTCATTCGCTGATTGATCTCTGCATTGAAGTTTGGTCGCGACTACAGGCACATCAGGTCGCGACCAATATTTACAGAGAACGCTTCTTCTTTGCTGGTTGACGTATGGTCGCGACGGTGAACACCTAAGGTCGCGGCGAAAGTCCAAAGGGAAGCTCCACTTTGCTGATTGATTGTTGTGTTGACCTGAAATGGACATTTAACAGACTGCCTATCCAATTAAGCACTAAAATCACATCATTCAAGTTCCCACTTGTCCAACTGCATATTACTAACTAATTTGCTCAATATGGTAGTAAATGTGGATAAGATTCAATAATAAACTCTCTTTTAAAATATTAAAAATCAGTACAAGTATGAGCTATCAACTCCCCCACACTTGGCTTTTGCACTCCGAGCAAAATTATGGATCAATGATCCATATTCTCTATTCGATGTCTGCGAGTTGTAGCTTTGAGTAAGATTTAGCTAGCGAGTTGTCAGCTAACATATTCTACTTCAACTAATTAACTTCTCATATTCTATGGATAATGAAGGTAAGCTGGAACACACTTGTCATTGATTCATTTCACCATCTTAATCAATTAAAATCAGAAACAATAGCATAGAATTTACATTCAGTTTTAGTTCAATCATCTCATTAACTTGTTCATTTGTGGCTCATTAGACTAATTAGGAGCTTAGCAATCCATTGAGGCTCCTTGTGAATCGACCTAGGTTAGCCTCCACTTACTATTGGTTAGCTTAGTTTCTTTGATAATTAGAAACGACAGTTATCAAAATGGCGCCGTTGCCGGGGAGCCTTACTTGTTAACGTTTCCTGAGCAATCTCCTGGGCCTCATAAACATAAAGAGCAGGTAGTTGTTTTAGTTTTTCTGTGAATTTTGTGTTTTATATATGTTAAGCCACGACCATTTGGCTTCTTAGCCGCGACTAAAGTGCTCTGTGATTTCTCGTCACGACCGTATTCACATTGGGTCGCAACCAAAAATCAGTTTTCAACTCAGATTTGCTGTCTGTAACTTTTAGTCACGACCGGAGTATGGTAACTGTCGTTTTAATTATCAAACAAACTAAGCTAACTAATAGTAAAGCGGAGGCTAACCTAGGTCGGATCACGAGGAGCTACCGGATGTTAGAGTTCCTAATTAATCTATTGAGCCGCAATTTAACAAATTAGGCAGATGAGCTGTGTGTTGAACTAGAACTGAGCGCAAATTCTATGCTATTGTTTATGATTTATGTGTTCATAATGGCGAGATGAATGAATGATGACAAGTGTGTTCCCTCGGAGATTACCTTACCTTCATTATCCACGGAATGTCAAGAGTTAATCGGTTGAATTAGAATAGGTTAGCTAACAACTCGCTGGCTAAATCTCAATCAAAGCTACAACTCACAGACATCAATCGAGAATAGGAATCATTCAACTTAGAGATAGTAGAATATGAATATTAATCAGAGGATCTTTAGTGTAGAAATAAGGAATCCAACTCGGTTCCCTACTTCTTTGTCATCTATTCCTCTAATTGAATCGATAAACTAGAAGTAAATAAATACATCAACTAGATACAGTTAAATCTGACTTAATAAACTCCCTGTGAGGCTCGAAAGACTCTGGTTTAGCGTCATCTCCAAGGAAGCACAGCAGCTCCGCCTTGCATTGCTATCTGAACTCCGGCAGTAACCATCGGTACAGCAGCAGTAGTCATGTGGAAATGGAAGGAGAAGATGGAGATGATGAACCGCAGAACTTTCCTCTGGTTCTATTAACTAGAACAGAGGGAAGCTGCAGAAGAGAAATGGAGAAGGAGAAAGAGAGATGGTGTTGCGAGATGAGATGGAATGTGCGAATGGTGAGAGAGCTGCGTATGAAGTGTCAGGTCCAGGTGATGAATCATATGGAATACTGTACAGATAGTTTGATATATAGGAGAGGTCTGAAATGCATGAGTGAGCCAACGGAGCTGTCCAGATGTCCTCCAGCTGCCAGCACATGATCTGGTATTCTGTTTACAGCACATGCTCCCCACTTGCTGTTAACAACTTGCTCATTCTGTTCAGATGGGGTATGCTAATCTGTGAACAGTATCAGACGCGTGAACAGTGCTCAACTCAGGCATGATCTCCCACTTGTAGTTTGTTATCAGCCCTTATTTGCAGCCTGTTAAGTCCAGCTATGCAATTCGTCGCATGCTTAAATCACCTTCTGTCCAGTTGTCCCTTCTGTCATTCGCTGATTGATCTCTGCATTGAAGTTTGGTCGCGACTACAGGCACATCAGGTCGCGACCAATATTTACAGAGAACGCTTCTTCTTTGCTGGTTGACGTATGGTCGCGACGGTGAACACCTAAGGTCGCGGCGAAAGTCCAAAGGGAAGCTCCACTTTGCTGATTGATTGTTGTGTTGACCTGAAATGGACATTTAACAGACTGCCTATCCAATTAAGCACTAAAATCACATCATTCAAGTTCCCACTTGTCCAACTGCATATTACTAACTAATTTGCTCAATATGGTAGTAAATGTGGATAAGATTCAATAATAAACTCTCTTTTAAAATATTAAAAATCAGTACAAGTATGAGCTATCAACTCCCCCACACTTGGCTTTTGCACTCCGAGCAAAATTATGGATCAATGATCCATATTCTCTATTCGATGTCTGCGAGTTGTAGCTTTGAGTAAGATTTAGCTAGCGAGTTGTCAGCTAACATATTCTACTTCAACTAATTAACTTCTCATATTCTATGGATAATGAAGGTAAGCTGGAACACACTTGTCATTGATTCATTTCACCATCTTAATCAATTAAAATCAGAAACAATAGCATAGAATTTACATTCAGTTTTAGTTCAATCATCTCATTAACTTGTTCATTTGTGGCTCATTAGACTAATTAGGAGCTTAGCAATCCATTGAGGCTCCTTGTGAATCGACCTAGGTTAGCCTCCACTTACTATTGGTTAGCTTAGTTTCTTTGATAATTAGAAACGACAGTTATCAAAATGGCGCCGTTGCCGGGGAGCCTTACTTGTTAACGTTTCCTGAGCAATCTCCTGGGCCTCATAAACATAAAGAGCAGGTAGTTGTTTTAGTTTTTCTGTGAATTTTGTGTTTTATATATGTTAAGCCACGACCATTTGGCTTCTTAGCCGCGACTAAAGTGCTCTGTGATTTCTCGTCACGACCGTATTCACATTGGGTCGCAACCAAAAATCAGTTTTCAACTCAGATTTGCTGTCTGTAACTTTTAGTCACGACCGGAGTATGGTAACTGTCGTTTTAATTATCAAACAAACTAAGCTAACTAATAGTAAAGCGGAGGCTAACCTAGGTCGGATCACGAGGAGCTACCGGATGTTAGAGTTCCTAATTAATCTATTGAGCCGCAATTTAACAAATTAGGCAGATGAGCTGTGTGTTGAACTAGAACTGAGCGCAAATTCTATGCTATTGTTTATGATTTATGTGTTCATAATGGCGAGATGAATGAATGATGACAAGTGTGTTCCCTCGGAGATTACCTTACCTTCATTATCCACGGAATGTCAAGAGTTAATCGGTTGAATTAGAATAGGTTAGCTAACAACTCGCTGGCTAAATCTCAATCAAAGCTACAACTCACAGACATCAATCGAGAATAGGAATCATTCAACTTAGAGATAGTAGAATATGAATATTAATCAGAGGATCTTTAGTGTAGAAATAAGGAATCCAACTCGGTTCCCTACTTCTTTGTCATCTATTCCTCTAATTGAATCGATAAACTAGAAGTAAATAAATACATCAACTAGATACAGTTAAATCTGACTTAATAAACTCCCTGTGAGGCTCGAAAGACTCTGGTTTAGCGTCATCTCCAAGGAAGCACAGCAGCTCCGCCTTGCATTGCTATCTGAACTCCGGCAGTAACCATCGGTACAGCAGCAGTAGTCATGTGGAAATGGAAGGAGAAGATGGAGATGATGAACCGCAGAACTTTCCTCTGGTTCTATTAACTAGAACAGAGGGAAGCTGCAGAAGAGAAATGGAGAAGGAGAAAGAGAGATGGTGTTGCGAGATGAGATGGAATGTGCGAATGGTGAGAGAGCTGCGTATGAAGTGTCAGGTCCAGGTGATGAATCATATGGAATACTGTACAGATAGTTTGATATATAGGAGAGGTCTGAAATGCATGAGTGAGCCAACGGAGCTGTCCAGATGTCCTCCAGCTGCCAGCACATGATCTGGTATTCTGTTTACAGCACATGCTCCCCACTTGCTGTTAACAACTTGCTCATTCTGTTCAGATGGGGTATGCTAATCTGTGAACAGTATCAGACGCGTGAACAGTGCTCAACTCAGGCATGATCTCCCACTTGTAGTTTGTTATCAGCCCTTATTTGCAGCCTGTTAAGTCCAGCTATGCAATTCGTCGCATGCTTAAATCACCTTCTGTCCAGTTGTCCCTTCTGTCATTCGCTGATTGATCTCTGCATTGAAGTTTGGTCGCGACTACAGGCACATCAGGTCGCGACCAATATTTACAGAGAACGCTTCTTCTTTGCTGGTTGACGTATGGTCGCGACGGTGAACACCTAAGGTCGCGGCGAAAGTCCAAAGGGAAGCTCCACTTTGCTGATTGATTGTTGTGTTGACCTGAAATGGACATTTAACAGACTGCCTATCCAATTAAGCACTAAAATCACATCATTCAAGTTCCCACTTGTCCAACTGCATATTACTAACTAATTTGCTCAATATGGTAGTAAATGTGGATAAGATTCAATAATAAACTCTCTTTTAAAATATTAAAAATCAGTACAAGTATGAGCTATCAACTCCCCCACACTTGGCTTTTGCACTCCGAGCAAAATTATGGATCAATGATCCATATTCTCTATTCGATGTCTGCGAGTTGTAGCTTTGAGTAAGATTTAGCTAGCGAGTTGTCAGCTAACATATTCTACTTCAACTAATTAACTTCTCATATTCTATGGATAATGAAGGTAAGCTGGAACACACTTGTCATTGATTCATTTCACCATCTTAATCAATTAAAATCAGAAACAATAGCATAGAATTTACATTCAGTTTTAGTTCAATCATCTCATTAACTTGTTCATTTGTGGCTCATTAGACTAATTAGGAGCTTAGCAATCCATTGAGGCTCCTTGTGAATCGACCTAGGTTAGCCTCCACTTACTATTGGTTAGCTTAGTTTCTTTGATAATTAGAAACGACAGTTATCAAAATGGCGCCGTTGCCGGGGAGCCTTACTTGTTAACGTTTCCTGAGCAATCTCCTGGGCCTCATAAACATAAAGAGCAGGTAGTTGTTTTAGTTTTTCTGTGAATTTTGTGTTTTATATATGTTAAGCCACGACCATTTGGCTTCTTAGCCGCGACTAAAGTGCTCTGTGATTTCTCGTCACGACCGTATTCACATTGGGTCGCAACCAAAAATCAGTTTTCAACTCAGATTTGCTGTCTGTAACTTTTAGTCACGACCGGAGTATGGTAACTGTCGTTTTAATTATCAAACAAACTAAGCTAACTAATAGTAAAGCGGAGGCTAACCTAGGTCGGATCACGAGGAGCTACCGGATGTTAGAGTTCCTAATTAATCTATTGAGCCGCAATTTAACAAATTAGGCAGATGAGCTGTGTGTTGAACTAGAACTGAGCGCAAATTCTATGCTATTGTTTATGATTTATGTGTTCATAATGGCGAGATGAATGAATGATGACAAGTGTGTTCCCTCGGAGATTACCTTACCTTCATTATCCACGGAATGTCAAGAGTTAATCGGTTGAATTAGAATAGGTTAGCTAACAACTCGCTGGCTAAATCTCAATCAAAGCTACAACTCACAGACATCAATCGAGAATAGGAATCATTCAACTTAGAGATAGTAGAATATGAATATTAATCAGAGGATCTTTAGTGTAGAAATAAGGAATCCAACTCGGTTCCCTACTTCTTTGTCATCTATTCCTCTAATTGAATCGATAAACTAGAAGTAAATAAATACATCAACTAGATACAGTTAAATCTGACTTAATAAACTCCCTGTGAGGCTCGAAAGACTCTGGTTTAGCGTCATCTCCAAGGAAGCACAGCAGCTCCGCCTTGCATTGCTATCTGAACTCCGGCAGTAACCATCGGTACAGCAGCAGTAGTCATGTGGAAATGGAAGGAGAAGATGGAGATGATGAACCGCAGAACTTTCCTCTGGTTCTATTAACTAGAACAGAGGGAAGCTGCAGAAGAGAAATGGAGAAGGAGAAAGAGAGATGGTGTTGCGAGATGAGATGGAATGTGCGAATGGTGAGAGAGCTGCGTATGAAGTGTCAGGTCCAGGTGATGAATCATATGGAATACTGTACAGATAGTTTGATATATAGGAGAGGTCTGAAATGCATGAGTGAGCCAACGGAGCTGTCCAGATGTCCTCCAGCTGCCAGCACATGATCTGGTATTCTGTTTACAGCACATGCTCCCCACTTGCTGTTAACAACTTGCTCATTCTGTTCAGATGGGGTATGCTAATCTGTGAACAGTATCAGACGCGTGAACAGTGCTCAACTCAGGCATGATCTCCCACTTGTAGTTTGTTATCAGCCCTTATTTGCAGCCTGTTAAGTCCAGCTATGCAATTCGTCGCATGCTTAAATCACCTTCTGTCCAGTTGTCCCTTCTGTCATTCGCTGATTGATCTCTGCATTGAAGTTTGGTCGCGACTACAGGCACATCAGGTCGCGACCAATATTTACAGAGAACGCTTCTTCTTTGCTGGTTGACGTATGGTCGCGACGGTGAACACCTAAGGTCGCGGCGAAAGTCCAAAGGGAAGCTCCACTTTGCTGATTGATTGTTGTGTTGACCTGAAATGGACATTTAACAGACTGCCTATCCAATTAAGCACTAAAATCACATCATTCAAGTTCCCACTTGTCCAACTGCATATTACTAACTAATTTGCTCAATATGGTAGTAAATGTGGATAAGATTCAATAATAAACTCTCTTTTAAAATATTAAAAATCAGTACAAGTATGAGCTATCAACTCCCCCACACTTGGCTTTTGCACTCCGAGCAAAATTATGGATCAATGATCCATATTCTCTATTCGATGTCTGCGAGTTGTAGCTTTGAGTAAGATTTAGCTAGCGAGTTGTCAGCTAACATATTCTACTTCAACTAATTAACTTCTCATATTCTATGGATAATGAAGGTAAGCTGGAACACACTTGTCATTGATTCATTTCACCATCTTAATCAATTAAAATCAGAAACAATAGCATAGAATTTACATTCAGTTTTAGTTCAATCATCTCATTAACTTGTTCATTTGTGGCTCATTAGACTAATTAGGAGCTTAGCAATCCATTGAGGCTCCTTGTGAATCGACCTAGGTTAGCCTCCACTTACTATTGGTTAGCTTAGTTTCTTTGATAATTAGAAACGACAGTTATCAAAATGGCGCCGTTGCCGGGGAGCCTTACTTGTTAACGTTTCCTGAGCAATCTCCTGGGCCTCATAAACATAAAGAGCAGGTAGTTGTTTTAGTTTTTCTGTGAATTTTGTGTTTTATATATGTTAAGCCACGACCATTTGGCTTCTTAGCCGCGACTAAAGTGCTCTGTGATTTCTCGTCACGACCGTATTCACATTGGGTCGCAACCAAAAATCAGTTTTCAACTCAGATTTGCTGTCTGTAACTTTTAGTCACGACCGGAGTATGGTAACTGTCGTTTTAATTATCAAACAAACTAAGCTAACTAATAGTAAAGCGGAGGCTAACCTAGGTCGGATCACGAGGAGCTACCGGATGTTAGAGTTCCTAATTAATCTATTGAGCCGCAATTTAACAAATTAGGCAGATGAGCTGTGTGTTGAACTAGAACTGAGCGCAAATTCTATGCTATTGTTTATGATTTATGTGTTCATAATGGCGAGATGAATGAATGATGACAAGTGTGTTCCCTCGGAGATTACCTTACCTTCATTATCCACGGAATGTCAAGAGTTAATCGGTTGAATTAGAATAGGTTAGCTAACAACTCGCTGGCTAAATCTCAATCAAAGCTACAACTCACAGACATCAATCGAGAATAGGAATCATTCAACTTAGAGATAGTAGAATATGAATATTAATCAGAGGATCTTTAGTGTAGAAATAAGGAATCCAACTCGGTTCCCTACTTCTTTGTCATCTATTCCTCTAATTGAATCGATAAACTAGAAGTAAATAAATACATCAACTAGATACAGTTAAATCTGACTTAATAAACTCCCTGTGAGGCTCGAAAGACTCTGGTTTAGCGTCATCTCCAAGGAAGCACAGCAGCTCCGCCTTGCATTGCTATCTGAACTCCGGCAGTAACCATCGGTACAGCAGCAGTAGTCATGTGGAAATGGAAGGAGAAGATGGAGATGATGAACCGCAGAACTTTCCTCTGGTTCTATTAACTAGAACAGAGGGAAGCTGCAGAAGAGAAATGGAGAAGGAGAAAGAGAGATGGTGTTGCGAGATGAGATGGAATGTGCGAATGGTGAGAGAGCTGCGTATGAAGTGTCAGGTCCAGGTGATGAATCATATGGAATACTGTACAGATAGTTTGATATATAGGAGAGGTCTGAAATGCATGAGTGAGCCAACGGAGCTGTCCAGATGTCCTCCAGCTGCCAGCACATGATCTGGTATTCTGTTTACAGCACATGCTCCCCACTTGCTGTTAACAACTTGCTCATTCTGTTCAGATGGGGTATGCTAATCTGTGAACAGTATCAGACGCGTGAACAGTGCTCAACTCAGGCATGATCTCCCACTTGTAGTTTGTTATCAGCCCTTATTTGCAGCCTGTTAAGTCCAGCTATGCAATTCGTCGCATGCTTAAATCACCTTCTGTCCAGTTGTCCCTTCTGTCATTCGCTGATTGATCTCTGCATTGAAGTTTGGTCGCGACTACAGGCACATCAGGTCGCGACCAATATTTACAGAGAACGCTTCTTCTTTGCTGGTTGACGTATGGTCGCGACGGTGAACACCTAAGGTCGCGGCGAAAGTCCAAAGGGAAGCTCCACTTTGCTGATTGATTGTTGTGTTGACCTGAAATGGACATTTAACAGACTGCCTATCCAATTAAGCACTAAAATCACATCATTCAAGTTCCCACTTGTCCAACTGCATATTACTAACTAATTTGCTCAATATGGTAGTAAATGTGGATAAGATTCAATAATAAACTCTCTTTTAAAATATTAAAAATCAGTACAAGTATGAGCTATCAACTCCCCCACACTTGGCTTTTGCACTCCGAGCAAAATTATGGATCAAAGATCCATATTCTCTATTCGATGTCTGCGAGTTGTAGCTTTGAGTAAGATTTAGCTAGCGAGTTGTCAGCTAACATATTCTACTTCAACTAATTAACTTCTCATATTCTATGGATAATGAAGGTAAGCTGGAACACACTTGTCATTGATTCATTTCACCATCTTAATCAATTAAAATCAGAAACAATAGCATAGAATTTACATTCAGTTTTAGTTCAATCATCTCATTAACTTGTTCATTTGTGGCTCATTAGACTAATTAGGAGCTTAGCAATCCATTGAGGCTCCTTGTGAATCGACCTAGGTTAGCCTCCACTTACTATTGGTTAGCTTAGTTTCTTTGATAATTAGAAACGACAGTTATCAAAATGGCGCCGTTGCCGGGGAGCCTTACTTGTTAACGTTTCCTGAGCAATCTCCTGGGCCTCATAAACATAAAGAGCAGGTAGTTGTTTTAGTTTTTCTGTGAATTTTGTGTTTTATATATGTTAAGCCACGACCATTTGGCTTCTTAGCCGCGACTAAAGTGCTCTGTGATTTCTCGTCACGACCGTATTCACATTGGGTCGCAACCAAAAATCAGTTTTCAACTCAGATTTGCTGTCTGTAACTTTTAGTCACGACCGGAGTATGGTAACTGTCGTTTTAATTATCAAACAAACTAAGCTAACTAATAGTAAAGCGGAGGCTAACCTAGGTCGGATCACGAGGAGCTACCGGATGTTAGAGTTCCTAATTAATCTATTGAGCCGCAATTTAACAAATTAGGCAGATGAGCTGTGTGTTGAACTAGAACTGAGCGCAAATTCTATGCTATTGTTTATGATTTATGTGTTCATAATGGCGAGATGAATGAATGATGACAAGTGTGTTCCCTCGGAGATTACCTTACCTTCATTATCCACGGAATGTCAAGAGTTAATCGGTTGAATTAGAATAGGTTAGCTAACAACTCGCTGGCTAAATCTCAATCAAAGCTACAACTCACAGACATCAATCGAGAATAGGAATCATTCAACTTAGAGATAGTAGAATATGAATATTAATCAGAGGATCTTTAGTGTAGAAATAAGGAATCCAACTCGGTTCCCTACTTCTTTGTCATCTATTCCTCTAATTGAATCGATAAACTAGAAGTAAATAAATACATCAACTAGATACAGTTAAATCTGACTTAATAAACTCCCTGTGAGGCTCGAAAGACTCTGGTTTAGCGTCATCTCCAAGGAAGCACAGCAGCTCCGCCTTGCATTGCTATCTGAACTCCGGCAGTAACCATCGGTACAGCAGCAGTAGTCATGTGGAAATGGAAGGAGAAGATGGAGATGATGAACCGCAGAACTTTCCTCTGGTTCTATTAACTAGAACAGAGGGAAGCTGCAGAAGAGAAATGGAGAAGGAGAAAGAGAGATGGTGTTGCGAGATGAGATGGAATGTGCGAATGGTGAGAGAGCTGCGTATGAAGTGTCAGGTCCAGGTGATGAATCATATGGAATACTGTACAGATAGTTTGATATATAGGAGAGGTCTGAAATGCATGAGTGAGCCAACGGAGCTGTCCAGATGTCCTCCAGCTGCCAGCACATGATCTGGTATTCTGTTTACAGCACATGCTCCCCACTTGCTGTTAACAACTTGCTCATTCTGTTCAGATGGGGTATGCTAATCTGTGAACAGTATCAGACGCGTGAACAGTGCTCAACTCAGGCATGATCTCCCACTTGTAGTTTGTTATCAGCCCTTATTTGCAGCCTGTTAAGTCCAGCTATGCAATTCGTCGCATGCTTAAATCACCTTCTGTCCAGTTGTCCCTTCTGTCATTCGCTGATTGATCTCTGCATTGAAGTTTGGTCGCGACTACAGGCACATCAGGTCGCGACCAATATTTACAGAGAACGCTTCTTCTTTGCTGGTTGACGTATGGTCGCGACGGTGAACACCTAAGGTCGCGGCGAAAGTCCAAAGGGAAGCTCCACTTTGCTGATTGATTGTTGTGTTGACCTGAAATGGACATTTAACAGACTGCCTATCCAATTAAGCACTAAAATCACATCATTCAAGTTCCCACTTGTCCAACTGCATATTACTAACTAATTTGCTCAATATGGTAGTAAATGTGGATAAGATTCAATAATAAACTCTCTTTTAAAATATTAAAAATCAGTACAAGTATGAGCTATCAACTCCCCCACACTTGGCTTTTGCACTCCGAGCAAAATTATGGATCAATGATCCATATTCTCTATTCGATGTCTGCGAGTTGTAGCTTTGAGTAAGATTTAGCTAGCGAGTTGTCAGCTAACATATTCTACTTCAACTAATTAACTTCTCATATTCTATGGATAATGAAGGTAAGCTGGAACACACTTGTCATTGATTCATTTCACCATCTTAATCAATTAAAATCAGAAACAATAGCATAGAATTTACATTCAGTTTTAGTTCAATCATCTCATTAACTTGTTCATTTGTGGCTCATTAGACTAATTAGGAGCTTAGCAATCCATTGAGGCTCCTTGTGAATCGACCTAGGTTAGCCTCCACTTACTATTGGTTAGCTTAGTTTCTTTGATAATTAGAAACGACAGTTATCAAAATGGCGCCGTTGCCGGGGAGCCTTACTTGTTAACGTTTCCTGAGCAATCTCCTGGGCCTCATAAACATAAAGAGCAGGTAGTTGTTTTAGTTTTTCTGTGAATTTTGTGTTTTATATATGTTAAGCCACGACCATTTGGCTTCTTAGCCGCGACTAAAGTGCTCTGTGATTTCTCGTCACGACCGTATTCACATTGGGTCGCAACCAAAAATCAGTTTTCAACTCAGATTTGCTGTCTGTAACTTTTAGTCACGACCGGAGTATGGTAACTGTCGTTTTAATTATCAAACAAACTAAGCTAACTAATAGTAAAGCGGAGGCTAACCTAGGTCGGATCACGAGGAGCTACCGGATGTTAGAGTTCCTAATTAATCTATTGAGCCGCAATTTAACAAATTAGGCAGATGAGCTGTGTGTTGAACTAGAACTGAGCGCAAATTCTATGCTATTGTTTATGATTTATGTGTTCATAATGGCGAGATGAATGAATGATGACAAGTGTGTTCCCTCGGAGATTACCTTACCTTCATTATCCACGGAATGTCAAGAGTTAATCGGTTGAATTAGAATAGGTTAGCTAACAACTCGCTGGCTAAATCTCAATCAAAGCTACAACTCACAGACATCAATCGAGAATAGGAATCATTCAACTTAGAGATAGTAGAATATGAATATTAATCAGAGGATCTTTAGTGTAGAAATAAGGAATCCAACTCGGTTCCCTACTTCTTTGTCATCTATTCCTCTAATTGAATCGATAAACTAGAAGTAAATAAATACATCAACTAGATACAGTTAAATCTGACTTAATAAACTCCCTGTGAGGCTCGAAAGACTCTGGTTTAGCGTCATCTCCAAGGAAGCACAGCAGCTCCGCCTTGCATTGCTATCTGAACTCCGGCAGTAACCATCGGTACAGCAGCAGTAGTCATGTGGAAATGGAAGGAGAAGATGGAGATGATGAACCGCAGAACTTTCCTCTGGTTCTATTAACTAGAACAGAGGGAAGCTGCAGAAGAGAAATGGAGAAGGAGAAAGAGAGATGGTGTTGCGAGATGAGATGGAATGTGCGAATGGTGAGAGAGCTGCGTATGAAGTGTCAGGTCCAGGTGATGAATCATATGGAATACTGTACAGATAGTTTGATATATAGGAGAGGTCTGAAATGCATGAGTGAGCCAACGGAGCTGTCCAGATGTCCTCCAGCTGCCAGCACATGATCTGGTATTCTGTTTACAGCACATGCTCCCCACTTGCTGTTAACAACTTGCTCATTCTGTTCAGATGGGGTATGCTAATCTGTGAACAGTATCAGACGCGTGAACAGTGCTCAACTCAGGCATGATCTCCCACTTGTAGTTTGTTATCAGCCCTTATTTGCAGCCTGTTAAGTCCAGCTATGCAATTCGTCGCATGCTTAAATCACCTTTTGTCCAGTTGTCCCTTCTGTCATTCGCTGATTGATCTCTGCATTGAAGTTTGGTCGCGACTACAGGCACATCAGGTCGCGACCAATATTTACAGAGAACGCTTCTTCTTTGCTGGTTGACGTATGGTCGCGACGGTGAACACCTAAGGTCGCGGCGAAAGTCCAAAGGGAAGCTCCACTTTGCTGATTGATTGTTGTGTTGACCTGAAATGGACATTTAACAGACTGCCTATCCAATTAAGCACTAAAATCACATCATTCAAGTTCCCACTTGTCCAACTGCATATTACTAACTAATTTGCTCAATATGGTAGTAAATGTGGATAAGATTCAATAATAAACTCTCTTTTAAAATATTAAAAATCAGTACAAGTATGAGCTATCAACTCCCCCACACTTGGCTTTTGCACTCCGAGCAAAATTATGGATCAATGATCCATATTCTCTATTCGATGTCTGCGAGTTGTAGCTTTGAGTAAGATTTAGCTAGCGAGTTGTCAGCTAACATATTCTACTTCAACTAATTAACTTCTCATATTCTATGGATAATGAAGGTAAGCTGGAACACACTTGTCATTGATTCATTTCACCATCTTAATCAATTAAAATCAGAAACAATAGCATAGAATTTACATTCAGTTTTAGTTCAATCATCTCATTAACTTGTTCATTTGTGGCTCATTAGACTAATTAGGAGCTTAGCAATCCATTGAGGCTCCTTGTGAATCGACCTAGGTTAGCCTCCACTTACTATTGGTTAGCTTAGTTTCTTTGATAATTAGAAACGACAGTTATCAAAATGGCGCCGTTGCCGGGGAGCCTTACTTGTTAACGTTTCCTGAGCAATCTCCTGGGCCTCATAAACATAAAGAGCAGGTAGTTGTTTTAGTTTTTCTGTGAATTTTGTGTTTTATATATGTTAAGCCACGACCATTTGGCTTCTTAGCCGCGACTAAAGTGCTCTGTGATTTCTCGTCACGACCGTATTCACATTGGGTCGCAACCAAAAATCAGTTTTCAACTCAGATTTGCTGTCTGTAACTTTTAGTCACGACCGGAGTATGGTAACTGTCGTTTTAATTATCAAACAAACTAAGCTAACTAATAGTAAAGCGGAGGCTAACCTAGGTCGGATCACGAGGAGCTACCGGATGTTAGAGTTCCTAATTAATCTATTGAGCCGCAATTTAACAAATTAGGCAGATGAGCTGTGTGTTGAACTAGAACTGAGCGCAAATTCTATGCTATTGTTTATGATTTATGTGTTCATAATGGCGAGATGAATGAATGATGACAAGTGTGTTCCCTCGGAGATTACCTTACCTTCATTATCCACGGAATGTCAAGAGTTAATCGGTTGAATTAGAATAGGTTAGCTAACAACTCGCTGGCTAAATCTCAATCAAAGCTACAACTCACAGACATCAATCGAGAATAGGAATCATTCAACTTAGAGATAGTAGAATATGAATATTAATCAGAGGATCTTTAGTGTAGAAATAAGGAATCCAACTCGGTTCCCTACTTCTTTGTCATCTATTACTCTAATTGAATCAATAAACTAGAAGTAAATAAATACATCAACTAGATACAGTTAAATCTGACTTAATAAACTCCCTGTGAGGCTCGAAAGACTCTGGTTTAGCGTCATCTCCAAGGAAGCACAGCAGCTCCGCCTTGCATTGCTATCTGAACTCCGGCAGTAACCATCGGTACAGCAGCAGTAGTCATGTGGAAATGGAAGGAGAAGATGGAGATGATGAACTGCAGAACTTTCCTCTGGTTCTATTAACTAGAACAGAGGGAAGCTGCAGAAGAGAAATGGAGAAGGAGAAAGAGAGATGGTGTGTGCGAGATGAGATGGAATGTGTGAATGGTGAGAGAGCTGCGTATGAAGTGTCAGGTCCAGGTGATGAATCATATGGAATACTGTACAGATAGTTTGATATATAGGAGAGGTCTGAAATGCATGAGTGAGCCAATGGAGCTGTCCAGATGTCCTCCAGCTGTCAGCACATGATCTGGTATTCTGTTTACAGCACTTGCTGTTAACAACTTGCTCATTCTGTTCAGATGGCGTATGCTAATCTGTGAACAGTATCAGACGCGTGAACAGTGCTCAACTCAGGCATGATCTCCCACTTGTAGTTTGTTATCAGCCTTTATTTGCAGCCTGTTAAGTCCAGCTATGCAATTCGTCGCATGCTTAAATCACCTTCTGTCCAGTTGTCCCTTCTGTCATTCGCTGATTGATCTCTGCATTGAAGTTTGGTCGCGACTACAGGCACATCAGGTCGCGACCAATATTTACAGAGAACGCTTCTTCTTTGCTGGTTGACGTATGGTCGCGACGGTGAACACCTAAGGTCGCGGCGAAAGTCCAAAGGGAAGCTCCACTTTGCTGATTGATTGTTGTGTTGACCTGAAATGGACATTTAACAGACTGCCTATCCAATTAAGCACTAAAATCACATCATTCAAGTTCCCACTTGTCCAACTGCATATTACTAACTAATTTGCTCAATATGGTAGTAAATGTGGATAAGATTCAATAATAAACTCTCTTTTAAAATATTAAAAATCAGTACAAGTATGAGTTATCAACTCCCCCACACTTGGCTTTTGCACTCCGAGCAAAATTATGGATCAATGATCCATATTCTCTATTCGATGTCTGCGAGTTGTAGCTTTGAGTAAGATTTAGCTAGCGAGTTGTCAGCTAACATATTCTACTTCAACTAATTAACTTCTCATATTCTATGGATAATGAAGGTAAGCTGGAACACACTTGTCATTGATTCATTTCACCATCTTAATCAATTAAAATCAGAAACAATAGCATAGAATTTACATTCAGTTTTAGTTCAATCATCTCATTAACTTGTTCATTTGTGGCTCATTAGACTAATTAGGAGCTTAGCAATCCATTGAGGCTCCTTGTGAATCGACCTAGGTTAGCCTCCACTTACTATTGGTTAGCTTAGTTTCTTTGATAATTAGAAACGACAGTTATCAAAATGGCGCCGTTGCCGGGGAGCCTTACTTGTTAACGTTTCCTGAGCAATCTCCTGGGCCTCATAAACATAAAGAGCAGGTAGTTGTTTTAGTTTTTCTGTGAATTTTGTGTTTTATATATGTTAAGCCACGACCATTTGGCTTCTTAGCCGCGACTAAAGTGCTCTGTGATTTCTCGTCACGACCGTATTCACATTGGGTCGCAACCAAAAATCAGTTTTCAACTCAGATTTGCTGTCTGTAACTTTTAGTCACGACCGGAGTATGGTAACTGTCGTTTTAATTATCAAACAAACTAAGCTAACTAATAGTAAAGCGGAGGCTAACCTAGGTCGGATCACGAGGAGCTACCGGATGTTAGAGTTCCTAATTAATCTATTGAGCCGCAATTTAACAAATTAGGCAGATGAGCTGTGTGTTGAACTAGAACTGAGCGCAAATTCTATGCTATTGTTTATGATTTATGTGTTCATAATGGCGAGATGAATGAATGATGACAAGTGTGTTCCCTCGGAGATTACCTTACCTTCATTATCCACGGAATGTCAAGAGTTAATCGGTTGAATTAGAATAGGTTAGCTAACAACTCGCTGGCTAAATCTCAATCAAAGCTACAACTCACAGACATCAATCGAGAATAGGAATCATTCAACTTAGAGATAGTAGAATATGAATATTAATCAGAGGATCTTTAGTGTAGAAATAAGGAATCCAACTCGGTTCCCTACTTCTTTGTCATCTATTACTCTAATTGAATCAATAAACTAGAAGTAAATAAATACATCAACTAGATACAGTTAAATCTGACTTAATAAACTCCCTGTGAGGCTCGAAAGACTCTGGTTTAGCGTCATCTCCAAGGAAGCACAGCAGCTCCGCCTTGCATTGCTATCTGAACTCCGGCAGTAACCATCGGTACAGCAGCAGTAGTCATGTGGAAATGGAAGGAGAAGATGGAGATGATGAACCGCAGAACTTTCCTCTGGTTCTATTAACTAGAACAGAGGGAAGCTGCAGAAGAGAAATGGAGAAGGAGAAAGAGAGATGGTGTTGCGAGATGAGATGGAATGTGCGAATGGTGAGAGAGCTGCGTATGAAGTGTCAGGTCCAGGTGATGAATCATATGGAATACTGTACAGATAGTTTGATATATAGGAGAGGTCTGAAATGCATGAGTGAGCCAACGGAGCTGTCCAGATGTCCTCCAGCTGCCAGCACATGATCTGGTATTCTGTTTACAGCACATGCTCCCCACTTGCTGTTAACAACTTGCTCATTCTGTTCAGATGGGGTATGCTAATCTGTGAACAGTATCAGACGCGTGAACAGTGCTCAACTCAGGCATGATCTCCCACTTGTAGTTTGTTATCAGCCCTTATTTGCAGCCTGTTAAGTCCAGCTATGCAATTCGTCGCATGCTTAAATCACCTTTTGTCCAGTTGTCCCTTCTGTCATTCGCTGATTGATCTCTGCATTGAAGTTTGGTCGCGACTACAGGCACATCAGGTCGCGACCAATATTTACAGAGAACGCTTCTTCTTTGCTGGTTGACGTATGGTCGCGACGGTGAACACCTAAGGTCGCGGCGAAAGTCCAAAGGGAAGCTCCACTTTGCTGATTGATTGTTGTGTTGACCTGAAATGGACATTTAACAGACTGCCTATCCAATTAAGCACTAAAATCACATCATTCAAGTTCCCACTTGTCCAACTGCATATTACTAACTAATTTGCTCAATATGGTAGTAAATGTGGATAAGATTCAATAATAAACTCTCTTTTAAAATATTAAAAATCAGTACAAGTATGAGCTATCAACTCCCCCACACTTGGCTTTTGCACTCCGAGCAAAATTATGGATCAATGATCCATATTCTCTATTCGATGTCTGCGAGTTGTAGCTTTGAGTAAGATTTAGCTAGCGAGTTGTCAGCTAACATATTCTACTTCAACTAATTAACTTCTCATATTCTATGGATAATGAAGGTAAGCTGGAACACACTTGTCATTGATTCATTTCACCATCTTAATCAATTAAAATCAGAAACAATAGCATAGAATTTACATTCAGTTTTAGTTCAATCATCTCATTAACTTGTTCATTTGTGGCTCATTAGACTAATTAGGAGCTTAGCAATCCATTGAGGCTCCTTGTGAATCGACCTAGGTTAGCCTCCACTTACTATTGGTTAGCTTAGTTTCTTTGATAATTAGAAACGACAGTTATCAAAATGGCGCCGTTGCCGGGGAGCCTTACTTGTTAACGTTTCCTGAGCAATCTCCTGGGCCTCATAAACATAAAGAGCAGGTAGTTGTTTTAGTTTTTCTGTGAATTTTGTGTTTTATATATGTTAAGCCACGACCATTTGGCTTCTTAGCCGCGACTAAAGTGCTCTGTGATTTCTCGTCACGACCGTATTCACATTGGGTCGCAACCAAAAATCAGTTTTCAACTCAGATTTGCTGTCTGTAACTTTTAGTCACGACCGGAGTATGGTAACTGTCGTTTTAATTATCAAACAAACTAAGCTAACTAATAGTAAAGCGGAGGCTAACCTAGGTCGGATCACGAGGAGCTACCGGATGTTAGAGTTCCTAATTAATCTATTGAGCCGCAATTTAACAAATTAGGCAGATGAGCTGTGTGTTGAACTAGAACTGAGCGCAAATTCTATGCTATTGTTTATGATTTATGTGTTCATAATGGCGAGATGAATGAATGATGACAAGTGTGTTCCCTCGGAGATTACCTTACCTTCATTATCCACGGAATGTCAAGAGTTAATCGGTTGAATTAGAATAGGTTAGCTAACAACTCGCTGGCTAAATCTCAATCAAAGCTACAACTCACAGACATCAATCGAGAATAGGAATCATTCAACTTAGAGATAGTAGAATATGAATATTAATCAGAGGATCTTTAGTGTAGAAATAAGGAATCCAACTCGGTTCCCTACTTCTTTGTCATCTATTACTCTAATTGAATCAATAAACTAGAAGTAAATAAATACATCAACTAGATACAGTTAAATCTGACTTAATAAACTCCCTGTGAGGCTCGAAAGACTCTGGTTTAGCGTCATCTCCAAGGAAGCACAGCAGCTCCGCCTTGCATTGCTATCTGAACTCCGGCAGTAACCATCGGTACAGCAGCAGTAGTCATGTGGAAATGGAAGGAGAAGATGGAGATGATGAACCGCAGAACTTTCCTCTGGTTCTATTAACTAGAACAGAGGGAAGCTGCAGAAGAGAAATGGAGAAGGAGAAAGAGAGATGGTGTTGCGAGATGAGATGGAATGTGCGAATGGTGAGAGAGCTGCGTATGAAGTGTCAGGTCCAGGTGATGAATCATATGGAATACTGTACAGATAGTTTGATATATAGGAGAGGTCTGAAATGCATGAGTGAGCCAACGGAGCTGTCCAGATGTCCTCCAGCTGTCAGCACATGATCTGGTATTCTGTTTACAGCACATGCTCCCCACTTGCTGTTAACAACTTGCTCATTCTGTTCAGATGGGGTATGCTAATCTGTGAACAGTATCAGACGCGTGAACAGTGCTCAACTCAGGCATGATCTCCCACTTGTAGTTTGTTATCATCCCTTATTTGCAGCCTGTTAAGTCCAGCTATGCAATTCGTCGCATGCTTAAATCACCTTCTGTCCAGTTGTCCCTTCTGTCATCCGCTGATTGATCTCTGCATTGAAGTTTGGTCGCGACTACAGGCACATCAGGTCGCGACCAATATTTACAGAGAACGCTTCTTCTTTGCTGGTTGACGTATGGTCGCGACGGTGAACACCTAAGGTCGCGGCGAAAGTCCAAAGGGAAGCTCCACTTTGCTGATTGATTGTTGTGTTGACCTGAAATGGACATTTAACAGACTGCCTATCCAATTAAGCACTAAAATCACATCATTCAAGTTCCCACTTGTCCAACTGCATATTACTAACTAATTTGCTCAATATGGTAGTAAATGTGGATAAGATTCAATAATAAACTCTCTTTTAAAATATTAAAAATCAGTACAAGTATGAGTTATCAACTCCCCCACACTTGGCTTTTGCACTCCGAGCAAAATTATGGATCAATGATCCATATTCTCTATTCGATGTCTGCGAGTTGTAGCTTTGAGTAAGATTTGGCTAGCGAGTTGTCAGCTAACATATTCTACTTCAACTAATTAACTTCTCATATTCTATGGATAATGAAGGTAAGCTGGAACACACTTGTCATTGATTCATTTCACCATCTTAATCAATTAAAATCAGAAACAATAGCATAGAATTTACATTCAGTTTTAGTTCAATCATCTCATTAACTTGTTCATTTGTGGCTCATTAGACTAATTAGGAGCTTAGCAATCCATTGAGGCTCCTTGTGAATCGACCTAGGTTAGCCTCCACTTACTATTGGTTAGCTTAGTTTCTTTGATAATTAGAAACGACAGTTATCAAAATGGCGCCGTTGCCGGGGAGCCTTACTTGTTAACGTTTCCTGAGCAATCTCCTGGGCCTCATAAACATAAAGAGCAGGTAGTTGTTTTAGTTTTTCTGTGAATTTTGTGTTTTATATATGTTAAGCCACGACCATTTGGCTTCTTAGCCGCGACTAAAGTGCTCTGTGATTTCTCGTCACGACCGTATTCACATTGGGTCGCAACCAAAAATCAGTTTTCAACTCAGATTTGCTGTCTGTAACTTTTAGTCACGACCGGAGTATGGTAACTGTCGTTTTAATTATCAAACAAACTAAGCTAACTAATAGTAAAGCGGAGGCTAACCTAGGTCGGATCACGAGGAGCTACCGGATGTTAGAGTTCCTAATTAATCTATTGAGCCGCAATTTAACAAATTAGGCAGATGAGCTGTGTGTTGAACTAGAACTGAGCGCAAATTCTATGCTATTGTTTATGATTTATGTGTTCATAATGGCGAGATGAATGAATGATGACAAGTGTGTTCCCTCGGAGATTACCTTACCTTCATTATCCACGGAATGTCAAGAGTTAATCGGTTGAATTAGAATAGGTTAGCTAACAACTCGCTGGCTAAATCTCAATCAAAGCTACAACTCACAGACATCAATCGAGAATAGGAATCATTCAACTTAGAGATAGTAGAATATGAATATTAATCAGAGGATCTTTAGTGTAGAAATAAGGAATCCAACTCGGTTCCCTACTTCTTTGTCATCTATTCCTCTAATTGAATCGATAAACTAGAAGTAAATAAATACATCAACTAGATACAGTTAAATCTGACTTAATAAACTCCCTGTGAGGCTCGAAAGACTCTGGTTTAGCGTCATCTCCAAGGAAGCACAGCAGCTCCGCCTTGCATTGCTATCTGAACTCCGGCAGTAACCATCGGTACAGCAGCAGTAGTCATGTGGAAATGGAAGGAGAAGATGGAGATGATGAACCGCAGAACTTTCCTCTGGTTCTATTAACTAGAACAGAGGGAAGCTGCAGAAGAGAAATGGAGAAGGAGAAAGAGAGATGGTGTTGCGAGATGAGATGGAATGTGCGAATGGTGAGAGAGCTGCGTATGAAGTGTCAGGTCCAGGTGATGAATCATATGGAATACTGTACAGATAGTTTGATATATAGGAGAGGTCTGAAATGCATGAGTGAGCCAACGGAGCTGTCCAGATGTCCTCCAGCTGTCAGCACATGATCTGGTATTCTGTTTACAGCACATGCTCCCCACTTGCTGTTAACAACTTGCTCATTCTGTTCAGATGGGGTATGCTAATCTGTGAACAGTATCAGACGCGTGAACAGTGCTCAACTCAGGCATGATCTCCCACTTGTAGTTTGTTATCAGCCCTTATTTGCAGCCTGTTAAGTCCAGCTATGCAATTCGTCGCATGCTTAAATCACCTTCTGTCCAGTTGTCCCTTCTGTCATCCGCTGATTGATCTCTGCATTGAAGTTTGGTCGCGACTACAGGCACATCAGGTCGCGACCAATATTTACAGAGAACGCTTCTTCTTTGCTGGTTGACGTATGGTCGCGACGGTGAACACCTAAGGTCGCGGCGAAAGTCCAAAGGGAAGCTCCACTTTGCTGATTGATTGTTGTGTTGACCTGAAATGGACATTTAACAGACTGCCTATCCAATTAAGCACTAAAATCACATCATTCAAGTTCCCACTTGTCCAACTGCATATTACTAACTAATTTGCTCAATATGGTAGTAAATGTGGATAAGATTCAATAATAAACTCTCTTTTAAAATATTAAAAATCAGTATAAGTATGAGCTATCAACTCCCCCACACTTGGCTTTTGCACTCCGAGCAAAATTATGGATCAATGATCCATATTCTCTATTCGATGTCTGCGAGTTGTAGCTTTGAGTAAGATTTAGCTAGCGAGTTGTCAGCTAACATATTCTACTTCAACTAATTAACTTCTCATATTCTATGGATAATGAAGGTAAGCTGGAACACACTTGTCATTGATTCATTTCACCATCTTAATCAATTAAAATCAGAAACAATAGCATAGAATTTACATTCAGTTTTAGTTCAATCATCTCATTAACTTGTTCATTTGTGGCTCATTAGACTAATTAGGAGCTTAGCAATCCATTGAGGCTCCTTGTGAATCGACCTAGGTTAGCCTCCACTTACTATTGGTTAGCTTAGTTTCTTTGATAATTAGAAACGACAGTTATCAAAATGGCGCCGTTGCCGGGGAGCCTTACTTGTTAACGTTTCCTGAGCAATCTCCTGGGCCTCATAAACATAAAGAGCAGGTAGTTGTTTTAGTTTTTCTGTGAATTTTGTGTTTTATATATGTTAAGCCACGACCATTTGGCTTCTTAGCCGCGACTAAAGTGCTCTGTGATTTCTCGTCACGACCGTATTCACATTGGGTCGCAACCAAAAATCAGTTTTCAACTCAGATTTGCTGTCTGTAACTTTTAGTCACGACCGGAGTATGGTAACTGTCGTTTTAATTATCAAACAAACTAAGCTAACTAATAGTAAAGCGGAGGCTAACCTAGGTCGGATCACGAGGAGCTACCGGATGTTAGAGTTCCTAATTAATCTATTGAGCCGCAATTTAACAAATTAGGCAGATGAGCTGTGTGTTGAACTAGAACTGAGCGCAAATTCTATGCTATTGTTTATGATTTATGTGTTCATAATGGCGAGATGAATGAATGATGACAAGTGTGTTCCCTCGGAGATTACCTTACCTTCATTATCCACGGAATGTCAAGAGTTAATCGGTTGAATTAGAATAGGTTAGCTAACAACTCGCTGGCTAAATCTCAATCAAAGCTACAACTCACAGACATCAATCGAGAATAGGAATCATTCAACTTAGAGATAGTAGAATATGAATATTAATCAGAGGATCTTTAGTGTAGAAATAAGGAATCCAACTCGGTTCCCTACTTCTTTGTCATCTATTACTCTAATTGAATCAATAAACTAGAAGTAAATAAATACATCAACTAGATACAGTTAAATCTGACTTAATAAACTCCCTGTGAGGCTCGAAAGACTCTGGTTTAGCGTCATCTCCAAGGAAGCACAGCAGCTCCGCCTTGCATTGCTATCTGAACTCCGGCAGTAACCATCGGTACAGCAGCAGTAGTCATGTGGAAATGGAAGGAGAAGATGGAGATGATGAACTGCAGAACTTTCCTCTGGTTCTATTAACTAGAACAGAGGGAAGCTGCAGAAGAGAAATGGAGAAGGAAAAAGAGAGATGGTGTGTGCGAGATGAGATGGAATGTGTGAATGGTGAGAGAGCTGCGTATGAAGTGTCAGGTCCAGGTGATGAATCATATGGAATACTGTACAGATAGTTTGATATATAGGAGAGGTCTGAAATGCATGAGTGAGCCAATGGAGCTGTCCAGATGTCCTCCAGCTGTCAGCACATGATCTGGTATTCTGTTTACAGCACTTGCTGTTAACAACTTGCTCATTCTGTTCAGATGGCGTATGCTAATCTGTGAACAGTATCAGACGCGTGAACAGTGCTCAACTCAGGCATGATCTCCCACTTGTAGTTTGTTATCAGCCTTTATTTGCAGCCTGTTAAGTCCAGCTATGCAATTCGTCGCATGCTTAAATCACCTTCTGTCCAGTTGTCCCTTCTGTCATTCGCTGATTGATCTCTGCATTGAAGTTTGGTCGCGACTACAGGCACATCAGGTCGCGACCAATATTTACAGAGAACGCTTCTTCTTTGCTGGTTGACGTATGGTCGCGACGGTGAACACCTAAGGTCGCGGCGAAAGTCCAAAGGGAAGCTCCACTTTGCTGATTGATTGTTGTGTTGACCTGAAATGGACATTTAACAGACTGCCTATCCAATTAAGCACTAAAATCACATCATTCAAGTTCCCACTTGTCCAACTGCATATTACTAACTAATTTTCTCAATATGGTAGTAAATGTGGATAAGATTCAATAATAAACTCTCTTTTAAAATATTAAAAATCAGTACAAGTATGAGTTATCAACTCCCCCACACTTGGCTTTTGCACTCCGAGCAAAATTATGGATCAATGATCCATATTCTCTATTCGATGTCTGCGAGTTGTAGCTTTGAGTAAGATTTAGCTAGCGAGTTGTCAGCTAACATATTCTACTTCAACTAATTAACTTCTCATATTCTATGGATAATGAAGGTAAGCTGGAACACACTTGTCATTGATTCATTTCACCATCTTAATCAATTAAAATCAGAAACAATAGCATAGAATTTACATTCAGTTTTAGTTCAATCATCTCATTAACTTGTTCATTTGTGGCTCATTAGACTAATTAGGAGCTTAGCAATCCATTGAGGCTCCTTGTGAATCGACCTAGGTTAGCCTCCACTTACTATTGGTTAGCTTAGTTTCTTTGATAATTAGAAACGACAGTTATCAAAATGGCGCCGTTGCCGGGGAGCCTTACTTGTTAACGTTTCCTGAGCAATCTCCTGGGCCTCATAAACATAAAGAGCAGGTAGTTGTTTTAGTTTTTCTGTGAATTTTGTGTTTTATATATGTTAAGCCACGACCATTTGGCTTCTTAGCCGCGACTAAAGTGCTCTGTGATTTCTCGTCACGACCGTATTCACATTGGGTCGCAACCAAAAATCAGTTTTCAACTCAGATTTGCTGTCTGTAACTTTTAGTCACGACCGGAGTATGGTAACTGTCGTTTTAATTATCAAACAAACTAAGCTAACTAATAGTAAAGCGGAGGCTAACCTAGGTCGGATCACGAGGAGCTACCGGATGTTAGAGTTCCTAATTAATCTATTGAGCCGCAATTTAACAAATTAGGCAGATGAGCTGTGTGTTGAACTAGAACTGAGCGCAAATTCTATGCTATTGTTTATGATTTATGTGTTCATAATGGCGAGATGAATGAATGATGACAAGTGTGTTCCCTCGGAGATTACCTTACCTTCATTATCCACGGAATGTCAAGAGTTAATCGGTTGAATTAGAATAGGTTAGCTAACAACTCGCTGGCTAAATCTCAATCAAAGCTACAACTCACAGACATCAATCGAGAATAGGAATCATTCAACTTAGAGATAGTAGAATATGAATATTAATCAGAGGATCTTTAGTGTAGAAATAAGGAATCCAACTCGGTTCCCTACTTCTTTGTCATCTATTACTCTAATTGAATCAATAAACTAGAAGTAAATAAATACATCAACTAGATACAGTTAAATCTGACTTAATAAACTCCCTGTGAGGCTCGAAAGACTCTGGTTTAGCGTCATCTCCAAGGAAGCACAGCAGCTCCGCCTTGCATTGCTATCTGAACTCCGGCAGTAACCATCGGTACAGCAGCAGTAGTCATGTGGAAATGGAAGGAGAAGATGGAGATGATGAACCGCAGAACTTTCCTCTGGTTCTATTAACTAGAACAGAGGGAAGCTGCAGAAGAGAAATGGAGAAGGAGAAAG
The DNA here is from genome assembly GCA_037074615.1 of Leucaena leucocephala. Taxonomy (NCBI): domain Eukaryota; kingdom Viridiplantae; phylum Streptophyta; class Magnoliopsida; order Fabales; family Fabaceae; genus Leucaena; species Leucaena leucocephala. The sequence goes on from CM073545.1 coordinate 8,537,274, forward strand.
AGAGATGGTGTTGCGAGATGAGATGGAATGTGCGAATGGTGAGAGAGCTGCGTATGAAGTGTCAGGTCCAGGTGATGAATCATATGGAATACTGTACAGATAGTTTGATATATAGGAGAGGTCTGAAATGCATGAGTGAGCCAACGGAGCTGTCCAGATGTCCTCCAGCTGTCAGCACATGATCTGGTATTCTGTTTACAGCACATGCTCCCCACTTGCTGTTAACAACTTGCTCATTCTGTTCAGATGGGGTATGCTAATCTGTGAACAGTATCAGACGCGTGAACAGTGCTCAACTCAGGCATGATCTCCCACTTGTAGTTTGTTATCATCCCTTATTTGCAGCCTGTTAAGTCCAGCTATGCAATTCGTCGCATGCTTAAATCACCTTCTGTCCAGTTGTCCCTTCTGTCATCCGCTGATTGATCTCTGCATTGAAGTTTGGTCGCGACTACAGGCACATCAGGTCGCGACCAATATTTACAGAGAACGCTTCTTCTTTGCTGGTTGACGTATGGTCGCGACGGTGAACACCTAAGGTCGCGGCGAAAGTCCAAAGGGAAGCTCCACTTTGCTGATTGATTGTTGTGTTGACCTGAAATGGACATTTAACAGACTGCCTATCCAGTTAAGCACTAAAATCACATCATTCAAGTTCCCACTTGTCCAACTGCATATTACTAACTAATTTGCTCAATATGGTAGTAAATGTGAATAAGATTCAATAATAAACTCTCTTTTAAAATATTAAAAATCAGTACAAGTATGAGTTATCAACTCCCCCACACTTGGCTTTTGCACTCCGAGCAAAATTATGGATCAATGATCCATATTCTCTATTCAATGTCTGCGAGTTGTAGCTTTGAGTAAGATTTGGCTAGCGAGTTGTCAGCTAACATATTCTACTTCAACTAATTAACTTCTCATATTCTATGGATAATGAAGGTAAGCTGGAACACACTTGTCATTGATTCATTTCACCATCTTAATCAATTAAAATCAGAAACAATAGCATAGAATTTACATTCAGTTTTAGTTCAATCATCTCATTAACTTGTTCATTTGTGGCTCATTAGACTAATTAGGAGCTTAGCAATCCATTGAGGCTCCTTGTGAATCGACCTAGGTTAGCCTCCACTTACTATTGGTTAGCTTAGTTTCTTTGATAATTAGAAACGACAGTTATCAAAATGGCGCCGTTGCCGGGGAGCCTTACTTGTTAACGTTTCCTGAGCAATCTCCTGGGCCTCATAAACATAAAGAGCAGGTAGTTGTTTTAGTTTTTCTGTGAATTTTGTGTTTTATATATGTTAAGCCACGACCATTTGGCTTCTTAGCCGTGACTAAAGTGCTCTGTGATTTCTCGTCACGACCGTATTCACATTGGGTCGCAACCAAAAATCAGTTTTCAACTCAGATTTGCTGTCTGTAACTTTTAGTCACGACCAGAGTATGGTAACTGTCGTTTTAATTATCAAACAAACTAAGCTAACTAATAGTAAAGCGGAGGCTAACCTAGGTCGGATCACGAGGAGCTACCGGATGTTAGAGTTCCTAATTAATCTATTGAGCCGCAATTTAACAAATTAGGCAGATGAGCTGTGTGTTGAACTAGAACTGAGCGCAAATTCTATGCTATTGTTTATGATTTATGTGTTCATAATGGCGAGATGAATGAATGATGACAAGTGTGTTCCCTCGGAGATTACCTTACCTTCATTATCCACGGAATGTCAAGAGTTAATCGGTTGAATTAGAATAGGTTAGCTAACAACTCGCTGGCTAAATCTCAATCAAAGCTACAACTCACAGACATCAATCGAGAATAGGAATCATTCAACTTAGAGATAGTAGAATATGAATATTAATCAGAGGATCTTTAGTGTAGAAATAAGGAATCCAACTCGGTTCCCTACTTCTTTGTCATCTATTACTCTAATTGAATCAATAAACTAGAAGTAAATAAATACATCAACTGGATACAGTTAAATCTGACTTAATAAACTCCCTGTGAGGCTCGAAAGACTCTGGTTTAGCGTCATCTCCAAGGAAGCACAGCAGCTCCGCCTTGCATTGCTATCTGAACTCCGGCAGTAACCATCGGTACAGCAGCAGTAGTCATGTGGAAATGGAAGGAGAAGATGGAGATGATGAACTGCAGAACTTTCCTCCGGTTCTATTAACTAGAACAGAGGGAAGCTGCAGAAGAGAAATGGAGAAGGAGAAAGAGAGATGGTGTGTGCGAGATGAGATGGAATGTGCGAATGGTGAGAGAGCTGCGTATGAAGTGTCAGGTCCAGGTGATGAATCATATGGAATACTGTACAGATAGTTTGATATATAGGAGAGGTCTGAAATGCATGAGTGAGCCAAAGGAGCTGTCCAGATGTCCTCCAGCTGTCAGCACATGATCTGGTATTCTGTTTACAGCACATGCTCCCCACTTGCTGTTAACAACTTGCTCATTCTGTTCAGATGGGGTATGCTAATCTGTGAACAGTATCAGACGCGTGAACAGTGCTCAACTCAGGCATGATCTCCCACTTGTAGTTTGTTATCATCCCTTATTTGCAGCCTGTTAAGTCCAGCTATGCAATTCGTCGCATGCTTAAATCACCTTCTGTCCAGTTGTCCCTTCTGTCATCCGCTGATTGATCTCTGCATTGAAGTTTGGTCGCGACTACAGGCACATCAGGTCGCGACCAATATTTACAGAGAACGCTTCTTCTTTGCTGGTTGACGTATGGTCGCGACGGTGAACACCTAAGGTCGCGGCGAAAGTCCAAAGGGAAGCTCCACTTTGCTGATTGATTGTTGTGTTGACCTGAAATGGACATTTAACAGACTGCCTATCCAATTAAGCACTAAAATCACATCATTCAAGTTCCCACTTGTCCAACTGCATATTACTAACTAATTTGCTCAATATGGTAGTAAATGTGGATAAGATTCAATAATAAACTCTCTTTTAAAATATTAAAAATCAGTACAAGTATGAGTTATCAACTCCCCCACACTTGGCTTTTGCACTCCGAGCAAAATTATGGATCAATGATCCATATTCTCTATTCGATGTCTGCGAGTTGTAGCTTTGAGTAAGATTTAGCTAGCGAGTTGTCAGCTAACATATTCTACTTCAACTAATTAACTTCTCATATTCTATGGATAATGAAGGTAAGCTGGAACACACTTGTCATTGATTCATTTCACCATCTTAATCAATTAAAATCAGAAACAATAGCATAGAATTTACATTCAGTTTTAGTTCAATCATCTCATTAACTTGTTCATTTGTGGCTCATTAGACTAATTAGGAGCTTAGCAATCCATTGAGGCTCCTTGTGAATCGACCTAGGTTAGCCTCCACTTACTATTGGTTAGCTTAGTTTCTTTGATAATTAGAAACGACAGTTATCAAAATGGCGCCGTTGCCGGGGAGCCTTACTTGTTAACGTTTCCTGAGCAATCTCCTGGGCCTCATAAACATAAAGAGCAGGTAGTTGTTTTAGTTTTTCTGTGAATTTTGTGTTTTATATATGTTAAGCCACGACCATTTGGCTTCTTAGCCGCGACTAAAGTGCTCTGTGATTTCTCGTCACGACCGTATTCACATTGGGTCGCAACCAAAAATCAGTTTTCAACTCAGATTTGCTGTCTGTAACTTTTAGTCACGACCGGAGTATGGTAACTGTCATTTTAATTATCAAACAAACTAAGCTAACTAATAGTAAAGCGGAGGCTAACCTAGGTCGGATCACGAGGAGCTACCGGATGTTAGAGTTCCTAATTAATCTATTGAGCCGCAATTTAACAAATTAGGCAGATGAGCTGTGTGTTGAACTAGAACTGAGCGCAAATTCTATGCTATTGTTTATGATTTATGTGTTCATAATGGCGAGATAAATGAATGATGACAAGTGTGTTCCCTCGGAGATTACCTTACCTTCATTATCCACGGAATGTCAAGAGTTAATCGGTTGAATTAGAATAGGTTAGCTAACAACTCGCTGGCTAAATCTCAATCAAAGCTACAACTCACAGACATCAATCGAGAATAGGAATCATTCAACTTAGAGATAGTAGAATATGAATATTAATCAGAGGATCTTTAGTGTAGAAATAAGGAATCCAACTCGGTTCCCTACTTCTTTGTCATCTATTACTCTAATTGAATCAATAAACTAGAAGTAAATAAATACATCAACTAGATACAGTTAAATCTGACTTAATAAACTCCCTGTGAGGCTCGAAAGACTCTGGTTTAGCGTCATCTCCAAGGAAGCACAGCAGCTCCGCCTTGCATTGCTATCTGAACTCCGGCAGTAACCATCGGTACAGCAGCAGTAGTCATGTGGAAATGGAAGGAGAAGATGGAGATGATGAACCGCAGAACTTTCCTCCGGTTCTATTAACTAGAACAGAGGGAAGCTGCAGAAGAGAAATGGAGAAGGAGAAAGAGAGATGGTGTTGCGAGATGAGATGGAATGTGCGAATGGTGAGAGAGCTGCGTATGAAGTGTCAGGTCCAGGTGATGAATCATATGGAATACTGTACAGATAGTTTGATATATAGGAGAGGTCTGAAATGCATGAGTGAGCCAATGGAGCTGTCCAGATGTCCTCCAGCTGTCAGCACATGATCTGGTATTCTGTTTACAGCACATGCTCCCCACTTGCTGTTAACAACTTGCTCATTCTGTTCAGATGGGGTATGCTAATCTGTGAACAGTATCAGACGCGTGAACAGTGCTCAACTCAGGCATGATCTCCCACTTGTAGTTTGTTATCATCCCTTATTTGCAGCCTGTTAAGTCCAGCTATGCAATTCGTCGCATGCTTAAATCACCTTCTGTCCAGTTGTCCCTTCTGTCATCCGCTGATTGATCTCTGCATTGAAGTTTGGTCGCGACTACAGGCACATCAGGTCGCGACCAATATTTACAGAGAACGCTTCTTCTTTGCTGGTTGACGTATGGTCGCGACGGTGAACACCTAAGGTCGCGGCGAAAGTCCAAAGGGAAGCTCCACTTTGCTGATTGATTGTTGTGTTGACCTGAAATGGACATTTAACAGACTGCCTATCCAATTAAGCACTAAAATCACATCATTCAAGTTCCCACTTGTCCAACTGCATATTACTAACTAATTTGCTCAATATGGTAGTAAATGTGAATAAGATTCAATAATAAACTCTCTTTTAAAATATTAAAAATCAGTACAAGTATGAGTTATCAACTCCCCCACACTTGGCTTTTGCACTCCGAGCAAAATTATGGATCAATGATCCATATTCTCTATTCAATGTCTGCGAGTTGTAGCTTTGAGTAAGATTTGGCTAGCGAGTTGTCAGCTAACATATTCTACTTCAACTAATTAACTTCTCATATTCTATGGATAATGAAGGTAAGCTGGAACACACTTGTCATTGATTCATTTCACCATCTTAATCAATTAAAATCAGAAACAATAGCATAGAATTTACATTCAGTTTTAGTTCAATCATCTCATTAACTTGTTCATTTGTGGCTCATTAGACTAATTAGGAGCTTAGCAATCCATTGAGGCTCCTTGTGAATCGACCTAGGTTAGCCTCCACTTACTATTGGTTAGCTTAGTTTCTTTGATAATTAGAAACGACAGTTATCAAAATGGCGCCGTTGCCGGGGAGCCTTACTTGTTAACGTTTCCTGAGCAATCTCCTGGGCCTCATAAACATAAAGAGCAGGTAGTTGTTTTAGTTTTTCTGTGAATTTTGTGTTTTATATATGTTAAGCCACGACCATTTGGCTTCTTAGCCGTGACTAAAGTGCTCTGTGATTTCTCGTCACGACCGTATTCACATTGGGTCGCAACCAAAAATCAGTTTTCAACTCAGATTTGCTGTCTGTAACTTTTAGTCACGACCAGAGTATGGTAACTGTCGTTTTAATTATCAAACAAACTAAGCTAACTAATAGTAAAGCGGAGGCTAACCTAGGTCGGATCACGAGGAGCTACCGGATGTTAGAGTTCCTAATTAATCTATTGAGCCGCAATTTAACAAATTAGGCAGATGAGCTGTGTGTTGAACTAGAACTGAGCGCAAATTCTATGCTATTGTTTATGATTTATGTGTTCATAATGGCGAGATGAATGAATGATGACAAGTGTGTTCCCTCGGAGATTACCTTACCTTCATTATCCACGGAATGTCAAGAGTTAATCGGTTGAATTAGAATAGGTTAGCTAACAACTCGCTGGCTAAATCTCAATCAAAGCTACAACTCACAGACATCAATCGAGAATAGGAATCATTCAACTTAGAGATAGTAGAATATGAATATTAATCAGAGGATCTTTAGTGTAGAAATAAGGAATCCAACTCGGTTCCCTACTTCTTTGTCATCTATTACTCTAATTGAATCAATAAACTAGAAGTAAATAAATACATCAACTGGATACAGTTAAATCTGACCTAATAAACTCCCTGTGAGGCTCGAAAGACTCTGGTTTAGCGTCATCTCCAAGGAAGCACAGCAGCTCCGCCTTGCATTGCTATCTGAACTCCGGCAGTAACCATCGGTACAACAGCAGTAGTCATGTGGAAATGGAAGGAGAAGATGGAGATGATGAACTGCAGAACTTTCCTCCGGTTCTATTAACTAGAACAGAGGGAAGCTGCAGAAGAGAAATGGAGAAGGAGAAAGAGAGATGGTGTGTGTGAGATGAGATGGAATGTGCGAATGGTGAGAGAGCTGCGTATGAAGTGTCAGGTCCAGGTGATGAATCATATGGAATACTGTACAGATAGTTTGATATATAGGAGAGGTCTGAAATGCATGAGTGAGCCAAAGGAGCTGTCCAGATGTCCTCCAGCTGTCAGCACATGATCTGGTATTCTGTTTACAGCACATGCTCCCCACTTGCTGTTAACAACTTGCTCATTCTGTTCAGATGGGGTATGCTAATCTGTGAACAGTATCAGACGCGTGAACAGTGCTCAACTCAGGCATGATCTCCCACTTGTAGTTTGTTATCATCCCTTATTTGCAGCCTGTTAAGTCCAGCTATGCAATTCGTCGCATGCTTAAATCACCTTCTGTCCAGTTGTCCCTTCTGTCATCCGCTGATTGATCTCTGCATTGAAGTTTGGTCGCGACTACAGGCACATCAGGTCGCGACCAATATTTACAGAGAACGCTTCTTCTTTGCTGGTTGACGTATGGTCGCGACGGTGAACACCTAAGGTCGCGGCGAAAGTCCAAAGGGAAGCTCCACTTTGCTGATTGATTGTTGTGTTGACCTGAAATGGACATTTAACAGACTGCCTATCCAATTAAGCACTAAAATCACATCATTCAAGTTCCCACTTGTCCAACTGCATATTACTAACTAATTTGCTCAATATGGTAGTAAATGTGGATAAGATTCAATAATAAACTCTCTTTTAAAATATTAAAAATCAGTACAAGTATGAGTTATCAACTCCCCCACACTTGGCTTTTGCACTCCGAGCAAAATTATGGATCAATGATCCATATTCTCTATTCAATGTCTGCGAGTTGTAGCTTTGAGTAAGATTTGGCTAGCGAGTTGTCAGCTAACATATTCTACTTCAACTAATTAACTTCTCATATTCTATGGATAATGAAGGTAAGCTGGAACACACTTGTCATTGATTCATTTCACCATCTTAATCAATTAAAATCAGAAACAATAGCATAGAATTTACATTCAGTTTTAGTTCAATCATCTCATTAACTTGTTCATTTGTGGCTCATTAGACTAATTAGGAGCTTAGCAATCCATTGAGGCTCCTTGTGAATCGACCTAGGTTAGCCTCCACTTACTATTGGTTAGCTTAGTTTCTTTGATAATTAGAAACGACAGTTATCAAAATGGCGCCGTTGCCGGGGAGCCTTACTTGTTAACGTTTCCTGAGCAATCTCCTGGGCCTCATAAACATAAAGAGCAGGTAGTTGTTTTAGTTTTTCTGTGAATTTTGTGTTTTATATATGTTAAGCCACGACCATTTGGCTTCTTAGCCGCGACTAAAGTGCTCTGTGATTTCTCGTCACGACCGTATTCACATTGGGTCGCAACCAAAAATCAGTTTTCAACTCAGATTTGCTGTCTGTAACTTTTAGTCACGACCGGAGTATGGTAACTGTCGTTTTAATTATCAAACAAACTAAGCTAACTAATAGTAAAGCGGAGGCTAACCTAGGTCGGATCACGAGGAGCTACCGGATGTTAGAGTTCCTAATTAATCTATTGAGCCGCAATTTAACAAATTAGGCAGATGAGCTGTGTGTTGAACTAGAACTGAGCGCAAATTCTATGCTATTGTTTATGATTTATGTGTTCATAATGGCGAGATAAATGAATGATGACAAGTGTGTTCCCTCGGAGATTACCTTACCTTCATTATCCACGGAATGTCAAGAGTTAATCGGTTGAATTAGAATAGGTTAGCTAACAACTCGCTGGCTAAATCTCAATCAAAGCTACAACTCACAGACATCAATCGAGAATAGGAATCATTCAACTTAGAGATAGTAGAATATGAATATTAATCAGAGGATCTTTAGTGTAGAAATAAGGAATCCAACTCGGTTCCCTACTTCTTTGTCATCTATTACTCTAATTGAATCAATAAACTAGAAGTAAATAAATACATCAACTGGATACAGTTAAATCTGACTTAATAAACTCCCTGTGAGGCTCGAAAGACTCTGGTTTAGCGTCATCTCCAAGGAAGCACAGCAGCTCCGCCTTGCATTGCTATCTGAACTCCGGCAGTAACCATCGGTACAGCAGCAGTAGTCATGTGGAAATGGAAGGAGAAGATGGAGATGATGAACTGCAGAACTTTCCTCCGGTTCTATTAACTAGAACAGAGGGAAGCTGCAGAAGAGAAATGGAGAAGGAGAAAGAGAGATGGTGTGTGCGAGATGAGATGGAATGTGCGAATGGTGAGAGAGCTGCGTATGAAGTGTCAGGTCCAGGTGATGAATCATATGGAATACTGTACAGATAGTTTGATATATAGGAGAGGTCTGAAATGCATGAGTGAGCCAATGGAGCTGTCCAGATGTCCTCCAGCTGTCAGCACATGATCTGGTATTCTGTTTACAGCACATGCTCCCCACTTGCTGTTAACAACTTGCTCATTCTGTTCAGATGGGGTATGCTAATCTGTGAACAGTATCAGACGCGTGAACAGTGCTCAACTCAGGCATGATCTCCCACTTGTAGTTTGTTATCAGCCTTTATTTGCAGCCTGTTAAGTCCAGCTATGCAATTCGTCGCATGCTTAAATCACCTTCTGTCCAGTTGTCCCTTCTGTCATTCGCTGATTGATCTCTGCATTGAAGTTTGGTCGCGACTACAGGCACATCAGGTCGCGACCAATATTTACAGAGAACGCTTCTTCTTTGCTGGTTGACGTATGGTCGCGACGGTGAACACCTAAGGTCGCGGCGAAAGTCCAAAGGGAAGCTCCACTTTGCTGATTGATTGTTGTGTTGACCTGAAATGGACATTTAACAGACTGCCTATCCAATTAAGCACTAAAATCACATCATTCAAGTTCCCACTTGTCCAATTGCATATTACTAACTAATTTGCTCAATATGGTAGTAAATGTGGATAAGATTCAATAATAAACTCTCTTTTAAAATATTAAAAATCAGTACAAGTATGCGTTATCAACTTGTCACATCCTTATTTTTATACATCTTAGGGACCATTCAGTAGCACTTAAACCACTTCCAGGGTCATTGAAGTCTACACACTTAATCTGGAATTTTATTCATATCGAGTACTGTTCACTGTGGCAAATTCCAGATGAGTGACCTGATTTTGAAAATTCATAACTAATTCTAGAAAAATCGAAATGAAGTGGTTCAAATTGATACATGAAGCTAACTCAAATATATTTCAGGGAAAAATCATTGGTTGACCAATCCTTGACAAATTTAACGTGGGTCAATGTTTCAATCCTACTGTTCATCCAATGACTTTCTCCTGAATCCAGCATTCTGGTCCCAACTTTAACAATTTATATATTTTCGTGTATACATCCAAATTAGACATTATATATATCAAATTAAAGCTTAGTATGTCTACTTTTTACCCTAAAAATTTCGTAAATTAATTCAATCATTACTATTTTTAATGATTTATCAAACATGAATGGGTCTTCACGAGTTACTGTTCACTGAGCCTATTTTCAGCATTTAGTCTTTACATACCCAAGCATACAACCAACACATATCAGTCATACAGGCCAGATAACAATTAAGATCAAATAATCAACTGTTATATATCAGTTCATGATTAACTCCCTCATATTTTATTACATCCTTCTCTGTCTAAAATCCGGCAGCATAACTGCTACAATTCTTCTTTAGAAAGTAACCGATGTTGTACCGATTCGGTAATTCCCTTATGAGAACTACCATTCTACGTAGTACCCAAGAAAGACTGGATGAACCTGCTGGGTCCACTCACTTCCAGCCTCCTTAGACAGCACTACGTACACAGTACGTATCAGTTCCTTTCTTTGTTCCGTCTTCATTGCCGGAATTTCGGCAGCCTACCGGCGTCTTTTAAGATTTCCAAATTTTATTTTGACAGAACCTCCCCTGTAATGTTATGTTTGGGAATGAGATTCAAAAGAATCCCAGTAACAATAATCATAACAAAATATGTAATGCAAAGTGACGGTGCTTGCTTGTGACTGTGTACAGATAAGTATGCTGCATGCTTCCATATTCAATAACATATGATCATAGCATTGGAATAGAGCTTCAAGCATAACATATAGGACAACAATCAACCAAACAAAACAACACATCACAAAGACATTACATAAGAGTTAGGATTAGTTGTTACCTCAAAAGCAGAGCTTCAGAACCTCTCTACTACTTCCAACTTCACCAGAACTTCCTTACTTCTTTCTTTCTCTCACTTTCTCTCTCAAGAACTTCTTTCTTCCTCTCTTTCTTGCTTGCACCGAAATGAAGGAGTAAGGGGGGTATTTATAGTGTTGAGCAATGGCAATCTTGTAATTAGGAAGACTTATGATCCTGTGGTCCTGGTTTTTCCTGGAATTTCCTATTTTCTTTAATTCTTTTTTTACTACATCACCCTGGACACCTCATAGGACACCTCACCACCCATATTCTTCATGTGACGAAATTTGGAGGTTCTGGAAGCTTTCCGGTCCAATCCGGTACCGGCCCGGTCCATCGCCTCGAAAAACGTGCCGTTTTCTGAATCTGATGTTTCTGAAGATCCTTTTTATGTCTACTAACCTCACATTTAGTATCTAGACCCTTTATATCATTAACTTTTTAATACTGGGTCCAGACTCAATTACAGATCCCCTGCGAAATGACCAAAATGCCCTTGGTGCCCTATCTTGTCCTATTTTAACCCTAAGGGCAAAATCGTCATTTCACACCTTTCTGGACCCGGTCAAAGCTTATACTGGCTCTAGTCAACCTTATTTATACATGTCTTGACCTCTGGGTCTGTCCAAAATGACCAGAATACCCTTTATTCATCTGCTGCCCTTTTTGTACAACATAGGGGTATTTTCGTAATTTCGCACTTTTCCGGGGTTCTGCTGGACACTGGCCCACCTATCAGTCCAAGAGTCTTATTGGGCCTCTAATGGCGCCATTTTTGGGCTTCCTGGGTCCATTACCTGTATGGCACGCATTACGAGGAATCTTCCTTTAACACAGTTCATTGAATATTTTAACTATTATTTACCGATTATACACCTTTTCCGGACACCGGCTCTTTTTCCCAGATACAGTGTCCTACTGTGTTCAGGCATCCTTGGGGGTTATAATGGTCATCTAACCGAAGTCATTCGATCGCATTTAGCCCCTTTAAAAATACCGATAAATCTCCAACCCGGATCCCCGGAGGCCTCACACTCCCGTCTGGATTTTTTATTTTGTGAATAACTTTTCCTACAGACCTCCTATCGGTATCCTGTCAGTTTCCCGACATCCGCCCCATAAGGGTGCATCATCCTGTATTCTCTCCCTTATATCTGAAATCTAGGGTATCCGGTATTAATTTTTATAGCTTTTGGACGATCAGTCCATTTCTGGCTATCTGGAGTCTTCAAAAATTCCGGTATTAGGCTTGGTTACCCGGCGTCACCTGCCCTACCTTCTGGTAGAATCTGGGACTGAAATGCTGTCGGGCGGTGCAAACCACTTCTGGCCTATTTTCTTTAATTACACTTTAGCCCCAGGGAACTTTTCCTTCTTTATAATTAAGTCCCTTAATTTGGCTAAAATTACACTTTAAGACCCCACATTTTTGTCTACCTTTCCTTCCTTACCTTAAACTTTCCATATTTGCATTTAAGTCCTTTCTTTTCCTTTCTTTTGCAATTTAATCCTTTTCTTTACATAAAGGACCACATCTTTTTCCTGAAACAGAGCTCATATATTCCGTTTAATCTGTACATAGGAACCAGTACAGAAAATTAAGGATATTACACAACTCCCCCACACTTGGCTTTTGCACTCCGAGCAAAATTATGGATCAAAGATCCATATTCTCTATTCAATGTCTGCGAGTTGTAGCTTTGAGTAAGATTTGGCTAGCGAGTTGTCAGCTAACATATTCTACTTCAACTAATTAACTTCTCATATTCTATGGATAATGAAGGTAAGCTGGAACACACTTGTCATTGATTCATTTCACCATCTTAATCAATTAAAATCAGAAACAATAGCATAGAATTTACATTCAGTTTTAGTTCAATCATCTCATTAACTTGTTCATTTGTGGCTCATTAGACTAATTAGGAGCTTAGCAATCCATTGAGGCTCCTTGTGAGTCGACCTAGGTTAGCCTCCACTTACTATTGGTTAGCTTAGTTTCTTTGATAATTAGAAACGACAGTTATCAAAATGGCGCCGTTGCTGGGGAGCCTTACTTGTTAACGTTTCCTGAGCAATCTCCTGGGCCTCATAAACATAAAGAGCAGGTAGTTGTTTTAGTTTTTCTGTGAATTTTGTGTTTTATATATGTTAAGCCACGACCATTTGGCTTCTTAGCCGCGACTAAAGTGCTCTGTGATTTCTCGTCACGACCGTATTCACATTGGGTCGCAACCAAAAATCAGTTTTCAACTCAGATTTGCTGTCTGTAACTTTTAGTCACGACCGGAGTATGGTAACTGTCGTTTTAATTATCAAACAAACTAAGCTAACTAATAGTAAAGCGGAGGCTAACCTAGGTCGGATCACGAGGAGCTACCGGATGTTAGAGTTCCTAATTAATCTATTGAGCCGCAATTTAACAAATTAGGCAGATGAGCTGTGTGTTGAACTAGAACTGAGCGCAAATTCTATGCTATTGTTTATGATTTATGTGTTCATAATGGCGAGATGAATGAATGATGACAAGTGTGTTCCCTCGGAGATTACCTTACCTTCATTATCCACGGAATATCAAGAGTTAATCGGTTGAATTAGAATAGGTTAGCTAACAACTCGCTCGCTAAATCTCAATCAAAGCTCCAACTCACAGACATCGATGGAGAATAGGAGTCATTCAACTTAGAGATAGTAGAATATGAATATTAATCAGAGGATCTTTAGTGTAGAAATAAGGAATCCAACTCGGTTCCCTACTTCTTTGTCATCTATTACTCTAATTGAATCAATAAACTAGAAGTAAATAAATACATCAACTGGATACAGTTAAATCTGACTTAATAAACTCCCTGTGAGGCTCGAAAGACTCTGGTTTAGCGTCATCTCCAAGGAAGCACAGCAGCTCCGCCTTGCATTGCTATCTGAACTCCGGCAGTAACCATCGGTACAGCAGCAGTAGTCATGTGGAAATGGAAGGAGAAGATGGAGATGATGAACTGCAGAACTTTCCTCCGGTTCTATTAACTAGAACAGAGGGAAGCTGCAGAAGAGAAATGGAGAAGGAGAAAGAGAGATGGTGTGTGCGAGATGAGATGGAATGTGCGAATGGTGAGAGAGCTGCGTATGAAGTGTCAGGTCCAGGTGATGAATCATATGGAATACTGTACAGATAGTTTGATATATAGGAGAGGTCTGAAATGCATGAGTGAGCCAATGGAGCTGTCCAGATGTCCTCCAGCTGTCAGCACATGATCTGGTATTCTGTTTACAGCACATGCTCCCCACTTGCTGTTAACAACTTGCTCATTCTGTTCAGATGGGGTATGCTAATCTGTGAACAGTATCAGACGCGTGAACAGTGCTCAACTCAGGCATGATCTCCCACTTGTAGTTTGTTATCAGCCCTTATTTGCAGCCTGTTAAGTCCAGCTATGCAATTCGTCGCATGCTTAAATCACCTTCTGTCCAGTTGTCCCTTCTGCCATTCGCTGATTGATCTCTGCATTGAAGTTTGGTCGCGACTACAGGCACATCAGGTCGCAACCAATATTTACAGAGAGCGTTTCTTCTTTGCTGGTTGACGTATGGTCGCGACGGTGAATACCTAAGGTCGCGACGAAAGTCCAAAGGGAAGCTCCACTTTGCTGATTGATTGTTGTGTTGACCTGAAATGGACATTTAACAGACTGCCTATCCAATTAAGCACTAAAATCACATCATTCAAGTTCGCACTTGTCCAATTGCATATTATTAACTCAATATGGTAGTAAATATGGATAAGATTCAATAATAAACTCTTTTTTAAAATATTAAAAATCAGTACAAGTATGAGTTATCAACTCCCCCACACTTGGCTTTTGCACTCCGAGCAAAATTATGGATCAATGATCCATATTCTCTATTCAATGTCTGCGAGTTGTATCTTTGAGTAAGATTTGGCTAGCGAGTTGTCAGCTAACATATTCTACTTCAACTAATTAACTTCTCATATTCTATGGATAATGAAGGTAAGCTGGAACACACTTGTCATTGATTCATTTCACCATCTTAATCAATTAAAATCAGAAACAATAGCATAGAATTTACATTCAGTTTTAGTTCAATCATCTCATTAACTTGTTCATTTGTGGCTCATTAGACTAATTAGGAGCTTAGCAATCCATTGAGGCTCCTTGTGAATCGACCTAGGTTAGCCTCCACTTACTATTGGTTAGCTTAGTTTCTTTGATAATTAGAAACGACAGTTATCAAAATGGCGCCGTTGCCGGGGAGCCTTACTTGTTAACGTTTCTGAGCAATCTCCTGGGCCTCATAAACATAAAGAGCAGGTAGTTGTTTTAGTTTTTCTGTGAATTTTGTGTTTTATATATGTTAAGCCACGACCATTTGGCTTCTTAGCCGCGACTAAAGTGCTCTGTGATTTCTCGTCACGACCGTATTCACATTGGGTCGCAACCAAAAATCAGTTTTCAACTCAGATTTGCTGTCTGTAACTTTTAGTCACGACCGGAGTATGGTAACTGTCGTTTTAATTATCAAACAAACTAAGCTAACTAATAGTAAAGCGGAGGCTAACCTAGGTCGGATCACGAGGAGCTACCGGATGTTAGAGTTCCTAATTAATCTATTGAGCCGCAATTTAACAAATTAGGCAGATGAGCTGTGTGTTGAACTAGAACTGAGCGCAAATTCTATGCTATTGTTTATGATTTATGTGTTCATAATGGCGAGATGAATGAATGATGACAAGTGTGTTCCCTCGGAGATTACCTTACCTTCATTATCCACGGAATATCAAGAGTTAATCGGTTGAATTAGAATAGGTTAGCTAACAACTCGCTAGCTAAATCTCAATCAAAGCTACAACTCACAGACATCAATGGAGAATAGGAGTCATTCAACTTAGAGATAGTAGAATATGAATATTAATCAGAGGATCTTTAGTGTAGAAATAAGGAATCCAACTCGGTTCCCTACTTCTTTGTCATCTATTACTCTAATTGAATCAATAAACTAGAAGTAAATAAATACATCAACTGGATACAGTTAAATCTGACTTAATAAACTCCCTGTGAAGCTCGAAAGACTCTGGTTTAGCGTCATCTCCAAGGAAGCACAGCAGCTCCGCCTTGCATTGCTATCTGAACTCCGGCAGTAACCATCGGTACAGCAGCAGTAGTCATGTGGAAATGGAAGGAGAAGATGGAGATGATGAACTGCAGAACTTTCCTCCGGTTCTATTAACTAGAACAGAGGGAAGCTGCGGAAGAGAAATGGAGAAGGAGAAAGAGAGATGGTGTGTGCGAGATGAGATGGAATGTGCGAATGGTGAGAGAGCTGCGTATGAAGTGTCAGGTCCAGGTGATGAATCATGTGGAATACTGTACAGATAGTTTGATATATAGGAGAGGTCTGAAATGCATGAGTGAGCCAATGGAGCTGTCCAGATGTCCTCCAGCTGTCAGCACATGATCTGGTATTCTGTTTACAGCACATGCTCCCCACTTGCTGTTAACAACTTGCTCATTCTGTTCAGATGGGGTATGCTAATCTGTGAACAGTATCAGACGCGTGAACAGTGCTCAACTCAGGCATGATCTCCCACTTGTAGTTTGTTATCATCCCTTATTTGCAGCCTGTTAAGTCCAGCTATGCAATTCGTCGCATGCTTAAATCACCTTCTGTCCAGTTGTCCCTTCTGTCATTCGCTGATTGATCTCTGCATTGAAGTTTGGTCGCGACTACAGGCACATCAGGTCGCGACCAATATTTACAGAGAACGCTTCTTCTTTGCTGGTTGACGTATGGTCGCGACGGTGAACACCTAAGGTCGCGGCGAAAGTCCAAAGGGAAGCTCCACTTTGCTGATTGATTGTTGTGTTGACCTGAAATGGACATTTAACAGACTGCCTATCCAATTAAGCACTAAAATCACATCATTCAAGTTCCCACTTGTCCAATTGCATATTACTAACTAATTTGCTCAATATGGTAGTAAATGTGGATAAGATTCAATAATAAACTCTCTTTTAAAATATTAAAAATCAGTACAAGTATGAGTTATCAACTCCCCCACACTTGGCTTTTGCACTCCGAGCAAAATTATGGATCAATGATCCATATTCTCTATTCAATGTCTGCGAGTTGTAGCTTTGAGTAAGATTTGGCTAGCGAGTTGTCAGCTAACATATTCTACTTCAACTAATTAACTTCTCATATTCTATGGATAATGAAGGTAAGCTGGAACACACTTGTCATTGATTCATTTCACCATCTTAATCAATTAAAATCAGAAACAATAGCATAGAATTTACATTCAGTTTTAGTTCAATCATCTCATTAACTTGTTCATTTGTGGCTCATTAGACTAATTAGGAGCTTAGCAATCCATTGAGGCTCCTTGTGAATCGACCTAGGTTAGCCTCCACTTACTATTGGTTAGCTTAGTTTCTTTGATAATTAGAAACGACAGTTATCAAAATGGCGCCGTTGCCGGGGAGCCTTACTTGTTAACGTTTCCTGAGCAATCTCCTGGGCCTCATAAACATAAAGAGCAGGTAGTTGTTTTAGTTTTTCTGTGAATTTTGTGTTTTATATATGTTAAGCCACGACCATTTGGCTTCTTAGCCGCGACTAAAGTGCTCTGTGATTTCTCGTCACGACCGTATTCACATTGGGTCGCAACCAAAAATCAGTTTTCAACTCAGATTTGCTGTCTGTAACTTTTAGTCACGACCGGAGTATGGTAACTGTCGTTTTAATTATCAAACAAACTAAGCTAACTAATAGTAAAGCGGAGGCTAACCTAGGTCGGATCACGAGGAGCTACCGGATGTTAGAGTTCCTAATTAATCTATTGAGCCGCAATTTAACAAATTAGGCAGATGAGCTGTGTGTTGAACTAGAACTGAGCGCAAATTCTATGCTATTGTTTATGATTTATGTGTTCATAATGGCGAGATGAATGAATGATGACAAGTGTGTTCCCTCGGAGATTACCTTACCTTCATTATCCACGGAATATCAAGAGTTAATCGGTTGAATTAGAATAGGTTAGCTAACAACTCGCTAGCTAAATCTCAATCAAAGCTACAACTCACAGACATCAATGGAGAATAGGAGTCATTCAACTTAGAGATAGTAGAATATGAATATTAATCAGAGGATCTTTAGTGTAGAAATAAGGAATCCAACTCGGTTCCCTACTTCTTTGTCATCTATTACTCTAATTGAATCAATAAACTAGAAGTAAATAAATACATCAACTGGATACAGTTAAATCTGACTTAATAAACTCCCTGTGAAGCTCGAAAGACTCTGGTTTAGCGTCATCTCCAAGGAAGCACAGCAGCTCCGCCTTGCATTGCTATCTGAACTCCGGCAGTAACCATCGGTACAGCAGCAGTAGTCATGTGGAAATGGAAGGAGAAGATGGAGATGATGAACTGCAGAACTTTCCTCCGGTTCTATTAACTAGAACAGAGGGAAGCTGCGGAAGAGAAATGGAGAAGGAGAAAGAGAGATGGTGTGTGCGAGATGAGATGGAATGTGCGAATGGTGAGAGAGCTGCGTATGAAGTGTCAGGTCCAGGTGATGAATCATGTGGAATACTGTACAGATAGTTTGATATATAGGAGAGGTCTGAAATGCATGAGTGAGCCAATGGAGCTGTCCAGATGTCCTCCAGCTGTCAGCACATGATCTGGTATTCTGTTTACAGCACATGCTCCCCACTTGCTGTTAACAACTTGCTCATTCTGTTCAGATGGGGTATGCTAATCTGTGAACAGTATCAGACGCGTGAACAGTGCTCAACTCAGGCATGATCTCCCACTTGTAGTTTGTTATCATCCCTTATTTGCAGCCTGTTAAGTCCAGCTATGCAATTCGTCGCATGCTTAAATCACCTTCTGTCCAGTTGTCCCTTCTGTCATTCGCTGATTGATCTCTGCATTGAAGTTTGGTCGCGACTACAGGCACATCAGGTCGCGACCAATATTTACAGAGAACGCTTCTTCTTTGCTGGTTGACGTATGGTCGCGACGGTGAACACCTAAGGTCGCGGCGAAAGTCCAAAGGGAAGCTCCACTTTGCTGATTGATTGTTGTGTTGACCTGAAATGGACATTTAACAGACTGCCTATCCAATTAAGCACTAAAATCACATCATTCAAGTTCCCACTTGTCCAATTGCATATTACTAACTAATTTGCTCAATATGGTAGTAAATGTGGATAAGATTCAATAATAAACTCTCTTTTAAAATATTAAAAATCAGTACAAGTATGAGTTATCAACTCCCCCACACTTGGCTTTTGCACTCCGAGCAAAATTATGGATCAATGATCCATATTCTCTATTCAATGTCTGCGAGTTGTAGCTTTGAGTAAGATTTGGCTAGCGAGTTGTCAGCTAACATATTCTACTTCAACTAATTAACTTCTCATATTCTATGGATAATGAAGGTAAGCTGGAACACACTTGTCATTGATTCATTTCACCATCTTAATCAATTAAAATCAGAAACAATAGCATAGAATTTACATTCAGTTTTAGTTCAATCATCTCATTAACTTGTTCATTTGTGGCTCATTAGACTAATTAGGAGCTTAGCAATCCATTGAGGCTCCTTGTGAATCGACCTAGGTTAGCCTCCACTTACTATTGGTTAGCTTAGTTTCTTTGATAATTAGAAACGACAGTTATCAAAATGGCGCCGTTGCCGGGGAGCCTTACTTGTTAACGTTTCCTGAGCAATCTCCTGGGCCTCATAAACATAAAGAGCAGGTAGTTGTTTTAGTTTTTCTGTGAATTTTGTGTTTTATATATGTTAAGCCACGACCATTTGGCTTCTTAGCCGCGACTAAAGTGCTCTGTGATTTCTCGTCACGACCGTATTCACATTGGGTCGCAACCAAAAATCAGTTTTCAACTCAGATTTGCTGTCTGTAACTTTTAGTCACGACCGGAGTATGGTAACTGTCGTTTTAATTATCAAACAAACTAAGCTAACTAATAGTAAAGCGGAGGCTAACCTAGGTCGGATCACGAGGAGCTACCGGATGTTAGAGTTCCTAATTAATCTATTGAGCCGCAATTTAACAAATTAGGCAGATGAGCTGTGTGTTGAACTAGAACTGAGCGCAAATTCTATGCTATTGTTTATGATTTATGTGTTCATAATGGCGAGATGAATGAATGATGACAAGTGTGTTCCCTCGGAGATTACCTTACCTTCATTATCCACGGAATATCAAGAGTTAATCGGTTGAATTAGAATAGGTTAGCTAACAACTCGCTAGCTAAATCTCAATCAAAGCTACAACTCACAGACATCAATGGAGAATAGGAGTCATTCAACTTAGAGATAGTAGAATATGAATATTAATCAGAGGATCTTTAGTGTAGAAATAAGGAATCCAACTCGGTTCCCTACTTCTTTGTCATCTATTACTCTAATTGAATCAATAAACTAGAAGTAAATAAATACATCAACTGGATACAGTTAAATCTGACTTAATAAACTCCCTGTGAAGCTCGAAAGACTCTGGTTTAGCGTCATCTCCAAGGAAGCACAGCAGCTCCGCCTTGCATTGCTATCTGAACTCCGGCAGTAACCATCGGTACAGCAGCAGTAGTCATGTGGAAATGGAAGGAGAAGATGGAGATGATGAACTGCAGAACTTTCCTCCGGTTCTATTAACTAGAACAGAGGGAAGCTGCGGAAGAGAAATGGAGAAGGAGAAAGAGAGATGGTGTGTGCGAGATGAGATGGAATGTGCGAATGGTGAGAGAGCTGCGTATGAAGTGTCAGGTCCAGGTGATGAATCATGTGGAATACTGTACAGATAGTTTGATATATAGGAGAGGTCTGAAATGCATGAGTGAGCCAATGGAGCTGTCCAGATGTCCTCCAGCTGTCAGCACATGATCTGGTATTCTGTTTACAGCACATGCTCCCCACTTGCTGTTAACAACTTGCTCATTCTGTTCAGATGGGGTATGCTAATCTGTGAACAGTATCAGACGCGTGAACAGTGCTCAACTCAGGCATGATCTCCCACTTGTAGTTTGTTATCATCCCTTATTTGCAGCCTGTTAAGTCCAGCTATGCAATTCGTCGCATGCTTAAATCACCTTCTGTCCAGTTGTCCCTTCTGTCATTCGCTGATTGATCTCTGCATTGAAGTTTGGTCGCGACTACAGGCACATCAGGTCGCGACCAATATTTACAGAGAACGCTTCTTCTTTGCTGGTTGACGTATGGTCGCGACGGTGAACACCTAAGGTCGCGGCGAAAGTCCAAAGGGAAGCTCCACTTTGCTGATTGATTGTTGTGTTGACCTGAAATGGACATTTAACAGACTGCCTATCCAATTAAGCACTAAAATCACATCATTCAAGTTCCCACTTGTCCAATTGCATATTACTAACTAATTTGCTCAATATGGTAGTAAATGTGGATAAGATTCAATAATAAACTCTCTTTTAAAATATTAAAAATCAGTACAAGTATGAGTTATCAACTCCCCCACACTTGGCTTTTGCACTCCGAGCAAAATTATGGATCAATGATCCATATTCTCTATTCAATGTCTGCGAGTTGTAGCTTTGAGTAAGATTTGGCTAGCGAGTTGTCAGCTAACATATTCTACTTCAACTAATTAACTTCTCATATTCTATGGATAATGAAGGTAAGCTGGAACACACTTGTCATTGATTCATTTCACCATCTTAATCAATTAAAATCAGAAACAATAGCATAGAATTTACATTCAGTTTTAGTTCAATCATCTCATTAACTTGTTCATTTGTGGCTCATTAGACTAATTAGGAGCTTAGCAATCCATTGAGGCTCCTTGTGAATCGACCTAGGTTAGCCTCCACTTACTATTGGTTAGCTTAGTTTCTTTGATAATTAGAAACGACAGTTATCAAAATGGCGCCGTTGCCGGGGAGCCTTACTTGTTAACGTTTCCTGAGCAATCTCCTGGGCCTCATAAACATAAAGAGCAGGTAGTTGTTTTAGTTTTTCTGTGAATTTTGTGTTTTATATATGTTAAGCCACGACCATTTGGCTTCTTAGCCGCGACTAAAGTGCTCTGTGATTTCTCGTCACGACCGTATTCACATTGGGTCGCAACCAAAAATCAGTTTTCAACTCAGATTTGCTGTCTGTAACTTTTAGTCACGACCGGAGTATGGTAACTGTCGTTTTAATTATCAAACAAACTAAGCTAACTAATAGTAAAGCGGAGGCTAACCTAGGTCGGATCACGAGGAGCTACCGGATGTTAGAGTTCCTAATTAATCTATTGAGCCGCAATTTAACAAATTAGGCAGATGAGCTGTGTGTTGAACTAGAACTGAGCGCAAATTCTATGCTATTGTTTATGATTTATGTGTTCATAATGGCGAGATGAATGAATGATGACAAGTGTGTTCCCTCGGAGATTACCTTACCTTCATTATCCACGGAATATCAAGAGTTAATCGGTTGAATTAGAATAGGTTAGCTAACAACTCGCTCGCTAAATCTCAATCAAAGCTACAACTCACAGACATCAATGGAGAATAGGAGTCATTCAACTTAGAGATAGTAGAATATGAATATTAATCAGAGGATCTTTAGTGTAGAAATAAGGAATCCAACTCGGTTCCCTACTTCTTTGTCATCTATTACTCTAATTGAATCAATAAACTAGAAGTAAATAAATACATCAACTGGATACAGTTAAATCTGACTTAATAAACTCCCTGTGAAGCTCGAAAGACTCTGGTTTAGCGTCATCTCCAAGGAAGCACAGCAGCTCCGCCTTGCATTGCTATCTGAACTCCGGCAGTAACCATCGGTACAGCAGCAGTAGTCATGTGGAAATGGAAGGAGAAGATGGAGATGATGAACTGCAGAACTTTCCTCCGGTTCTATTAACTAGAACAGAGGGAAGCTGCGGAAGAGAAATGGAGAAGGAGAAAGAGAGATGGTGTGTGCGAGATGAGATGGAATGTGCGAATGGTGAGAGAGCTGCGTATGAAGTGTCAGGTCCAGGTGATGAATCATGTGGAATACTGTACAGATAGTTTGATATATAGGAGAGGTCTGAAATGCATGAGTGAGCCAATGGAGCTGTCCAGATGTCCTCCAGCTGTCAGCACATGATCTGGTATTCTGTTTACAGCACATGCTCCCCACTTGCTGTTAACAACTTGCTCATTCTGTTCAGATGGGGTATGCTAATCTGTGAACAGTATCAGACGCGTGAACAGTGCTCAACTCAGGCATGATCTCCCACTTGTAGTTTGTTATCATCCCTTATTTGCAGCCTGTTAAGTCCAGCTATGCAATTCGTCGCATGCTTAAATCACCTTCTGTCCAGTTGTCCCTTCTGTCATTCGCTGATTGATCTCTGCATTGAAGTTTGGTCGCGACTACAGGCACATCAGGTCGCGACCAATATTTACAGAGAACGCTTCTTCTTTGCTGGTTGACGTATGGTCGCGACGGTGAACACCTAAGGTCGCGGCGAAAGTCCAAAGGGAAGCTCCACTTTGCTGATTGATTGTTGTGTTGACCTGAAATGGACATTTAACAGACTGCCTATCCAATTAAGCACTAAAATCACATCATTCAAGTTCCCACTTGTCCAATTGCATATTACTAACTAATTTGCTCAATATGGTAGTAAATGTGGATAAGATTCAATAATAAACTCTCTTTTAAAATATTAAAAATCAGTACAAGTATGAGTTATCAACTCCCCCACACTTGGCTTTTGCACTCCGAGCAAAATTATGGATCAATGATCCATATTCTCTATTCAATGTCTGCGAGTTGTAGCTTTGAGTAAGATTTGGCTAGCGAGTTGTCAGCTAACATATTCTACTTCAACTAATTAACTTCTCATATTCTATGGATAATGAAGGTAAGCTGGAACACACTTGTCATTGATTCATTTCACCATCTTAATCAATTAAAATCAGAAACAATAGCATAGAATTTACATTCAGTTTTAGTTCAATCATCTCATTAACTTGTTCATTTGTGGCTCATTAGACTAATTAGGAGCTTAGCAATCCATTGAGGCTCCTTGTGAATCGACCTAGGTTAGCCTCCACTTACTATTGGTTAGCTTAGTTTCTTTGATAATTAGAAACGACAGTTATCAAAATGGCGCCGTTGCCGGGGAGCCTTACTTGTTAACGTTTCCTGAGCAATCTCCTGGGCCTCATAAACATAAAGAGCAGGTAGTTGTTTTAGTTTTTCTGTGAATTTTGTGTTTTATATATGTTAAGCCACGACCATTTGGCTTCTTAGCCGCGACTAAAGTGCTCTGTGATTTCTCGTCACGACCGTATTCACATTGGGTCGCAACCAAAAATCAGTTTTCAACTCAGATTTGCTGTCTGTAACTTTTAGTCACGACCGGAGTATGGTAACTGTCGTTTTAATTATCAAACAAACTAAGCTAACTAATAGTAAAGCGGAGGCTAACCTAGGTCGGATCACGAGGAGCTACCGGATGTTAGAGTTCCTAATTAATCTATTGAGCCGCAATTTAACAAATTAGGCAGATGAGCTGTGTGTTGAACTAGAACTGAGCGCAAATTCTATGCTATTGTTTATGATTTATGTGTTCATAATGGCGAGATGAATGAATGATGACAAGTGTGTTCCCTCGGAGATTACCTTACCTTCATTATCCACGGAATATCAAGAGTTAATCGGTTGAATTAGAATAGGTTAGCTAACAACTCGCTCGCTAAATCTCAATCAAAGCTACAACTCACAGACATCAATGGAGAATAGGAGTCATTCAACTTAGAGATAGTAGAATATGAATATTAATCAGAGGATCTTTAGTGTAGAAATAAGGAATCCAACTCGGTTCCCTACTTCTTTGTCATCTATTACTCTAATTGAATCAATAAACTAGAAGTAAATAAATACATCAACTGGATACAGTTAAATCTGACTTAATAAACTCCCTGTGAAGCTCGAAAGACTCTGGTTTAGCGTCATCTCCAAGGAAGCACAGCAGCTCCGCCTTGCATTGCTATCTGAACTCCGGCAGTAACCATCGGTACAGCAGCAGTAGTCATGTGGAAATGGAAGGAGAAGATGGAGATGATGAACTGCAGAACTTTCCTCCGGTTCTATTAACTAGAACAGAGGGAAGCTGCAGAAGAGAAATGGAGAAGGAGAAAGAGAGATGGTGTGTGCGAGATGAGATGGAATGTGCGAATGGTGAGAGAGCTGCGTATGAAGTGTCAGGTCCAGGTGATGAATCATGTGGAATACTGTACAGATAGTTTGATATATAGGAGAGGTCTGAAATGCATGAGTGAGCCAATGGAGCTGTCCAGATGTCCTCCAGCTGTCAGCACATGATCTGGTATTCTGTTTACAGCACATGCTCCCCACTTGCTGTTAACAACTTGCTCATTCTGTTCAGATGGGGTATGCTAATCTGTGAACAGTATCAGACGCGTGAACAGTGCTCAACTCAGGCATGATCTCCCACTTGTAGTTTGTTATCAGCCCTTATTTGCAGCCTGTTAAGTCCAGCTATGCAATTCGTCGCATGCTTAAATCACCTTCTGTCCAGTTGTCCCTTCTGTCATTCGCTGATTGATCTCTGCATTGAAGTTTGGTCGCGACTACAGGCACATCAGGTCGCGACCAATATTTACAGAGAACGCTTCTTCTTTGCTGGTTGACGTATGGTCGCGACGGTGAACACCTAAGGTCGCGGCGAAAGTCCAAAGGGAAGCTCCACTTTGCTGATTGATTGTTGTGTTGACCTGAAATGGACATTTAACAGACTGCCTATCCAATTAAGCACTAAAATCACATCATTCAAGTTCCCACTTGTCCAATTGCATATTACTAACTAATTTGCTCAATATGGTAGTAAATGTGGATAAGATTCAATAATAAACTCTCTTTTAAAATATTAAAAATCAGTACAAGTATGAGTTATCAACTCCCCCACACTTGGCTTTTGCACTCCGAGCAAAATTATGGATCAATGATCCATATTCTCTATTCAATGTCTGCGAGTTGTAGCTTTGAGTAAGATTTGGCTAGCGAGTTGTCAGCTAACATATTCTACTTCAACTAATTAACTTCTCATATTCTATGGATAATGAAGGTAAGCTGGAACACACTTGTCATTGATTCATTTCACCATCTTAATCAATTAAAATCAGAAACAATAGCATAGAATTTACATTCAGTTTTAGTTCAATCATCTCATTAACTTGTTCATTTGTGGCTCATTAGACTAATTAGGAGCTTAGCAATCCATTGAGGCTCCTTGTGAATCGACCTAGGTTAGCCTCCACTTACTATTGGTTAGCTTAGTTTCTTTGATAATTAGAAACGACAGTTATCAAAATGGCGCCGTTGCCGGGGAGCCTTACTTGTTAACGTTTCCTGAGCAATCTCCTGGGCCTCATAAACATAAAGAGCAGGTAGTTGTTTTAGTTTTTCTGTGAATTTTGTGTTTTATATATGTTAAGCCACGACCATTTGGCTTCTTAGCCGCGACTAAAGTGCTCTGTGATTTCTCGTCACGACCGTATTCACATTGGGTCGCAACCAAAAATCAGTTTTCAACTCAGATTTGCTGTCTGTAACTTTTAGTCACGACCGGAGTATGGTAACTGTCGTTTTAATTATCAAACAAACTAAGCTAACTAATAGTAAAGCGGAGGCTAACCTAGGTCGGATCACGAGGAGCTACCGGATGTTAGAGTTCCTAATTAATCTATTGAGCCGCAATTTAACAAATTAGGCAGATGAGCTGTGTGTTGAACTAGAACTGAGCGCAAATTCTATGCTATTGTTTATGATTTATGTGTTCATAATGGCGAGATGAATGAATGATGACAAGTGTGTTCCCTCGGAGATTACCTTACCTTCATTATCCACGGAATATCAAGAGTTAATCGGTTGAATTAGAATAGGTTAGCTAACAACTCGCTCGCTAAATCTCAATCAAAGCTACAACTCACAGACATCAATGGAGAATAGGAGTCATTCAACTTAGAGATAGTAGAATATGAATATTAATCAGAGGATCTTTAGTGTAGAAATAAGGAATCCAACTCGGTTCCCTACTTCTTTGTCATCTATTACTCTAATTGAATCAATAAACTAGAAGTAAATAAATACATCAACTGGATACAGTTAAATCTGACTTAATAAACTCCCTGTGAAGCTCGAAAGACTCTGGTTTAGCGTCATCTCCAAGGAAGCACAGCAGCTCCGCCTTGCATTGCTATCTGAACTCCGGCAGTAACCATCGGTACAGCAGCAGTAGTCATGTGGAAATGGAAGGAGAAGATGGAGATGATGAACTGCAGAACTTTCCTCCGGTTCTATTAACTAGAACAGAGGGAAGCTGCAGAAGAGAAATGGAGAAGGAGAAAGAGAGATGGTGTGTGCGAGATGAGATGGAATGTGCGAATGGTGAGAGAGCTGCGTATGAAGTGTCAGGTCCAGGTGATGAATCATGTGGAATACTGTACAGATAGTTTGATATATAGGAGAGGTCTGAAATGCATGAGTGAGCCAATGGAGCTGTCCAGATGTCCTCCAGCTGTCAGCACATGATCTGGTATTCTGTTTACAGCACATGCTCCCCACTTGCTGTTAACAACTTGCTCATTCTGTTCAGATGGGGTATGCTAATCTGTGAACAGTATCAGACGCGTGAACAGTGCTCAACTCAGGCATGATCTCCCACTTGTAGTTTGTTATCAGCCCTTATTTGCAGCCTGTTAAGTCCAGCTATGCAATTCGTCGCATGCTTAAATCACCTTCTGTCCAGTTGTCCCTTCTGTCATTCGCTGATTGATCTCTGCATTGAAGTTTGGTCGCGACTACAGGCACATCAGGTCGCGACCAATATTTACAGAGAACGCTTCTTCTTTGCTGGTTGACGTATGGTCGCGACGGTGAACACCTAAGGTCGCGGCGAAAGTCCAAAGGGAAGCTCCACTTTGCTGATTGATTGTTGTGTTGACCTGAAATGGACATTTAACAGACTGCCTATCCAATTAAGCACTAAAATCACATCATTCAAGTTCCCACTTGTCCAATTGCATATTACTAACTAATTTGCTCAATATGGTAGTAAATGTGGATAAGATTCAATAATAAACTCTCTTTTAAAATATTAAAAATCAGTACAAGTATGAGTTATCAACTCCCCCACACTTGGCTTTTGCACTCCGAGCAAAATTATGGATCAATGATCCATATTCTCTATTCAATGTCTGCGAGTTGTAGCTTTGAGTAAGATTTGGCTAGCGAGTTGTCAGCTAACATATTCTACTTCAACTAATTAACTTCTCATATTCTATGGATAATGAAGGTAAGCTGGAACACACTTGTCATTGATTCATTTCACCATCTTAATCAATTAAAATCAGAAACAATAGCATAGAATTTACATTCAGTTTTAGTTCAATCATCTCATTAACTTGTTCATTTGTGGCTCATTAGACTAATTAGGAGCTTAGCAATCCATTGAGGCTCCTTGTGAATCGACCTAGGTTAGCCTCCACTTACTATTGGTTAGCTTAGTTTCTTTGATAATTAGAAACGACAGTTATCAAAATGGCGCCGTTGCCGGGGAGCCTTACTTGTTAACGTTTCCTGAGCAATCTCCTGGGCCTCATAAACATAAAGAGCAGGTAGTTGTTTTAGTTTTTCTGTGAATTTTGTGTTTTATATATGTTAAGCCACGACCATTTGGCTTCTTAGCCGCGACTAAAGTGCTCTGTGATTTCTCGTCACGACCGTATTCACATTGGGTCGCAACCAAAAATCAGTTTTCAACTCAGATTTGCTGTCTGTAACTTTTAGTCACGACCGGAGTATGGTAACTGTCGTTTTAATTATCAAACAAACTAAG
The DNA here is from genome assembly GCA_037074615.1 of Leucaena leucocephala. Taxonomy (NCBI): domain Eukaryota; kingdom Viridiplantae; phylum Streptophyta; class Magnoliopsida; order Fabales; family Fabaceae; genus Leucaena; species Leucaena leucocephala. Next base: position 8,566,091 of record CM073545.1, read on the forward strand.
CTAACTAATAGTAAAGCGGAGGCTAACCTAGGTCGGATCACGAGGAGCTACCGGATGTTAGAGTTCCTAATTAATCTATTGAGCCGCAATTTAACAAATTAGGCAGATGAGCTGTGTGTTGAACTAGAACTGAGCGCAAATTCTATGCTATTGTTTATGATTTATGTGTTCATAATGGCGAGATGAATGAATGATGACAAGTGTGTTCCCTCGGAGATTACCTTACCTTCATTATCCACGGAATATCAAGAGTTAATCGGTTGAATTAGAATAGGTTAGCTAACAACTCGCTCGCTAAATCTCAATCAAAGCTACAACTCACAGACATCAATGGAGAATAGGAGTCATTCAACTTAGAGATAGTAGAATATGAATATTAATCAGAGGATCTTTAGTGTAGAAATAAGGAATCCAACTCGGTTCCCTACTTCTTTGTCATCTATTACTCTAATTGAATCAATAAACTAGAAGTAAATAAATACATCAACTGGATACAGTTAAATCTGACTTAATAAACTCCCTGTGAAGCTCGAAAGACTCTGGTTTAGCGTCATCTCCAAGGAAGCACAGCAGCTCCGCCTTGCATTGCTATCTGAACTCCGGCAGTAACCATCGGTACAGCAGCAGTAGTCATGTGGAAATGGAAGGAGAAGATGGAGATGATGAACTGCAGAACTTTCCTCCGGTTCTATTAACTAGAACAGAGGGAAGCTGCAGAAGAGAAATGGAGAAGGAGAAAGAGAGATGGTGTGTGCGAGATGAGATGGAATGTGCGAATGGTGAGAGAGCTGCGTATGAAGTGTCAGGTCCAGGTGATGAATCATGTGGAATACTGTACAGATAGTTTGATATATAGGAGAGGTCTGAAATGCATGAGTGAGCCAATGGAGCTGTCCAGATGTCCTCCAGCTGTCAGCACATGATCTGGTATTCTGTTTACAGCACATGCTCCCCACTTGCTGTTAACAACTTGCTCATTCTGTTCAGATGGGGTATGCTAATCTGTGAACAGTATCAGACGCGTGAACAGTGCTCAACTCAGGCATGATCTCCCACTTGTAGTTTGTTATCATCCCTTATTTGCAGCCTGTTAAGTCCAGCTATGCAATTCGTCGCATGCTTAAATCACCTTCTGTCCAGTTGTCCCTTCTGTCATTCGCTGATTGATCTCTGCATTGAAGTTTGGTCGCGACTACAGGCACATCAGGTCGCGACCAATATTTACAGAGAACGCTTCTTCTTTGCTGGTTGACGTATGGTCGCGACGGTGAACACCTAAGGTCGCGGCGAAAGTCCAAAGGGAAGCTCCACTTTGCTGATTGATTGTTGTGTTGACCTGAAATGGACATTTAACAGACTGCCTATCCAATTAAGCACTAAAATCACATCATTCAAGTTCCCACTTGTCCAATTGCATATTACTAACTAATTTGCTCAATATGGTAGTAAATGTGGATAAGATTCAATAATAAACTCTCTTTTAAAATATTAAAAATCAGTACAAGTATGAGTTATCAACTCCCCCACACTTGGCTTTTGCACTCCGAGCAAAATTATGGATCAATGATCCATATTCTCTATTCAATGTCTGCGAGTTGTAGCTTTGAGTAAGATTTGGCTAGCGAGTTGTCAGCTAACATATTCTACTTCAACTAATTAACTTCTCATATTCTATGGATAATGAAGGTAAGCTGGAACACACTTGTCATTGATTCATTTCACCATCTTAATCAATTAAAATCAGAAACAATAGCATAGAATTTACATTCAGTTTTAGTTCAATCATCTCATTAACTTGTTCATTTGTGGCTCATTAGACTAATTAGGAGCTTAGCAATCCATTGAGGCTCCTTGTGAATCGACCTAGGTTAGCCTCCACTTACTATTGGTTAGCTTAGTTTCTTTGATAATTAGAAACGACAGTTATCAAAATGGCGCCGTTGCCGGGGAGCCTTACTTGTTAACGTTTCCTGAGCAATCTCCTGGGCCTCATAAACATAAAGAGCAGGTAGTTGTTTTAGTTTTTCTGTGAATTTTGTGTTTTATATATGTTAAGCCACGACCATTTGGCTTCTTAGCCGCGACTAAAGTGCTCTGTGATTTCTCGTCACGACCGTATTCACATTGGGTCGCAACCAAAAATCAGTTTTCAACTCAGATTTGCTGTCTGTAACTTTTAGTCACGACCGGAGTATGGTAACTGTCGTTTTAATTATCAAACAAACTAAGCTAACTAATAGTAAAGCGGAGGCTAACCTAGGTCGGATCACGAGGAGCTACCGGATGTTAGAGTTCCTAATTAATCTATTGAGCCGCAATTTAACAAATTAGGCAGATGAGCTGTGTGTTGAACTAGAACTGAGCGCAAATTCTATGCTATTGTTTATGATTTATGTGTTCATAATGGCGAGATGAATGAATGATGACAAGTGTGTTCCCTCGGAGATTACCTTACCTTCATTATCCACGGAATATCAAGAGTTAATCGGTTGAATTAGAATAGGTTAGCTAACAACTCGCTCGCTAAATCTCAATCAAAGCTACAACTCACAGACATCAATGGAGAATAGGAGTCATTCAACTTAGAGATAGTAGAATATGAATATTAATCAGAGGATCTTTAGTGTAGAAATAAGGAATCCAACTCGGTTCCCTACTTCTTTGTCATCTATTACTCTAATTGAATCAATAAACTAGAAGTAAATAAATACATCAACTGGATACAGTTAAATCTGACTTAATAAACTCCCTGTGAAGCTCGAAAGACTCTGGTTTAGCGTCATCTCCAAGGAAGCACAGCAGCTCCGCCTTGCATTGCTATCTGAACTCCGGCAGTAACCATCGGTACAGCAGCAGTAGTCATGTGGAAATGGAAGGAGAAGATGGAGATGATGAACTGCAGAACTTTCCTCCGGTTCTATTAACTAGAACAGAGGGAAGCTGCAGAAGAGAAATGGAGAAGGAGAAAGAGAGATGGTGTGTGCGAGATGAGATGGAATGTGCGAATGGTGAGAGAGCTGCGTATGAAGTGTCAGGTCCAGGTGATGAATCATGTGGAATACTGTACAGATAGTTTGATATATAGGAGAGGTCTGAAATGCATGAGTGAGCCAATGGAGCTGTCCAGATGTCCTCCAGCTGTCAGCACATGATCTGGTATTCTGTTTACAGCACATGCTCCCCACTTGCTGTTAACAACTTGCTCATTCTGTTCAGATGGGGTATGCTAATCTGTGAACAGTATCAGACGCGTGAACAGTGCTCAACTCAGGCATGATCTCCCACTTGTAGTTTGTTATCAGCCCTTATTTGCAGCCTGTTAAGTCCAGCTATGCAATTCGTCGCATGCTTAAATCACCTTCTGTCCAGTTGTCCCTTCTGTCATTCGCTGATTGATCTCTGCATTGAAGTTTGGTCGCGACTACAGGCACATCAGGTCGCGACCAATATTTACAGAGAACGCTTCTTCTTTGCTGGTTGACGTATGGTCGCGACGGTGAACACCTAAGGTCGCGGCGAAAGTCCAAAGGGAAGCTCCACTTTGCTGATTGATTGTTGTGTTGACCTGAAATGGACATTTAACAGACTGCCTATCCAATTAAGCACTAAAATCACATCATTCAAGTTCCCACTTGTCCAATTGCATATTACTAACTAATTTGCTCAATATGGTAGTAAATGTGGATAAGATTCAATAATAAACTCTCTTTTAAAATATTAAAAATCAGTACAAGTATGAGTTATCAACTCCCCCACACTTGGCTTTTGCACTCCGAGCAAAATTATGGATCAATGATCCATATTCTCTATTCAATGTCTGCGAGTTGTAGCTTTGAGTAAGATTTGGCTAGCGAGTTGTCAGCTAACATATTCTACTTCAACTAATTAACTTCTCATATTCTATGGATAATGAAGGTAAGCTGGAACACACTTGTCATTGATTCATTTCACCATCTTAATCAATTAAAATCAGAAACAATAGCATAGAATTTACATTCAGTTTTAGTTCAATCATCTCATTAACTTGTTCATTTGTGGCTCATTAGACTAATTAGGAGCTTAGCAATCCATTGAGGCTCCTTGTGAATCGACCTAGGTTAGCCTCCACTTACTATTGGTTAGCTTAGTTTCTTTGATAATTAGAAACGACAGTTATCAAAATGGCGCCGTTGCCGGGGAGCCTTACTTGTTAACGTTTCCTGAGCAATCTCCTGGGCCTCATAAACATAAAGAGCAGGTAGTTGTTTTAGTTTTTCTGTGAATTTTGTGTTTTATATATGTTAAGCCACGACCATTTGGCTTCTTAGCCGCGACTAAAGTGCTCTGTGATTTCTCGTCACGACCGTATTCACATTGGGTCGCAACCAAAAATCAGTTTTCAACTCAGATTTGCTGTCTGTAACTTTTAGTCACGACCGGAGTATGGTAACTGTCGTTTTAATTATCAAACAAACTAAGCTAACTAATAGTAAAGCGGAGGCTAACCTAGGTCGGATCACGAGGAGCTACCGGATGTTAGAGTTCCTAATTAATCTATTGAGCCGCAATTTAACAAATTAGGCAGATGAGCTGTGTGTTGAACTAGAACTGAGCGCAAATTCTATGCTATTGTTTATGATTTATGTGTTCATAATGGCGAGATGAATGAATGATGACAAGTGTGTTCCCTCGGAGATTACCTTACCTTCATTATCCACGGAATATCAAGAGTTAATCGGTTGAATTAGAATAGGTTAGCTAACAACTCGCTCGCTAAATCTCAATCAAAGCTACAACTCACAGACATCAATGGAGAATAGGAGTCATTCAACTTAGAGATAGTAGAATATGAATATTAATCAGAGGATCTTTAGTGTAGAAATAAGGAATCCAACTCGGTTCCCTACTTCTTTGTCATCTATTACTCTAATTGAATCAATAAACTAGAAGTAAATAAATACATCAACTGGATACAGTTAAATCTGACTTAATAAACTCCCTGTGAAGCTCGAAAGACTCTGGTTTAGCGTCATCTCCAAGGAAGCACAGCAGCTCCGCCTTGCATTGCTATCTGAACTCCGGCAGTAACCATCGGTACAGCAGCAGTAGTCATGTGGAAATGGAAGGAGAAGATGGAGATGATGAACTGCAGAACTTTCCTCCGGTTCTATTAACTAGAACAGAGGGAAGCTGCGGAAGAGAAATGGAGAAGGAGAAAGAGAGATGGTGTGTGCGAGATGAGATGGAATGTGCGAATGGTGAGAGAGCTGCGTATGAAGTGTCAGGTCCAGGTGATGAATCATGTGGAATACTGTACAGATAGTTTGATATATAGGAGAGGTCTGAAATGCATGAGTGAGCCAATGGAGCTGTCCAGATGTCCTCCAGCTGTCAGCACATGATCTGGTATTCTGTTTACAGCACATGCTCCCCACTTGCTGTTAACAACTTGCTCATTCTGTTCAGATGGGGTATGCTAATCTGTGAACAGTATCAGACGCGTGAACAGTGCTCAACTCAGGCATGATCTCCCACTTGTAGTTTGTTATCATCCCTTATTTGCAGCCTGTTAAGTCCAGCTATGCAATTCGTCGCATGCTTAAATCACCTTCTGTCCAGTTGTCCCTTCTGTCATTCGCTGATTGATCTCTGCATTGAAGTTTGGTCGCGACTACAGGCACATCAGGTCGCGACCAATATTTACAGAGAACGCTTCTTCTTTGCTGGTTGACGTATGGTCGCGACGGTGAACACCTAAGGTCGCGGCGAAAGTCCAAAGGGAAGCTCCACTTTGCTGATTGATTGTTGTGTTGACCTGAAATGGACATTTAACAGACTGCCTATCCAATTAAGCACTAAAATCACATCATTCAAGTTCCCACTTGTCCAATTGCATATTACTAACTAATTTGCTCAATATGGTAGTAAATGTGGATAAGATTCAATAATAAACTCTCTTTTAAAATATTAAAAATCAGTACAAGTATGAGTTATCAACTCCCCCACACTTGGCTTTTGCACTCCGAGCAAAATTATGGATCAATGATCCATATTCTCTATTCAATGTCTGCGAGTTGTAGCTTTGAGTAAGATTTGGCTAGCGAGTTGTCAGCTAACATATTCTACTTCAACTAATTAACTTCTCATATTCTATGGATAATGAAGGTAAGCTGGAACACACTTGTCATTGATTCATTTCACCATCTTAATCAATTAAAATCAGAAACAATAGCATAGAATTTACATTCAGTTTTAGTTCAATCATCTCATTAACTTGTTCATTTGTGGCTCATTAGACTAATTAGGAGCTTAGCAATCCATTGAGGCTCCTTGTGAATCGACCTAGGTTAGCCTCCACTTACTATTGGTTAGCTTAGTTTCTTTGATAATTAGAAACGACAGTTATCAAAATGGCGCCGTTGCCGGGGAGCCTTACTTGTTAACGTTTCCTGAGCAATCTCCTGGGCCTCATAAACATAAAGAGCAGGTAGTTGTTTTAGTTTTTCTGTGAATTTTGTGTTTTATATATGTTAAGCCACGACCATTTGGCTTCTTAGCCGCGACTAAAGTGCTCTGTGATTTCTCGTCACGACCGTATTCACATTGGGTCGCAACCAAAAATCAGTTTTCAACTCAGATTTGCTGTCTGTAACTTTTAGTCACGACCGGAGTATGGTAACTGTCGTTTTAATTATCAAACAAACTAAGCTAACTAATAGTAAAGCGGAGGCTAACCTAGGTCGGATCACGAGGAGCTACCGGATGTTAGAGTTCCTAATTAATCTATTGAGCCGCAATTTAACAAATTAGGCAGATGAGCTGTGTGTTGAACTAGAACTGAGCGCAAATTCTATGCTATTGTTTATGATTTATGTGTTCATAATGGCGAGATGAATGAATGATGACAAGTGTGTTCCCTCGGAGATTACCTTACCTTCATTATCCACGGAATATCAAGAGTTAATCGGTTGAATTAGAATAGGTTAGCTAACAACTCGCTCGCTAAATCTCAATCAAAGCTACAACTCACAGACATCAATGGAGAATAGGAGTCATTCAACTTAGAGATAGTAGAATATGAATATTAATCAGAGGATCTTTAGTGTAGAAATAAGGAATCCAACTCGGTTCCCTACTTCTTTGTCATCTATTACTCTAATTGAATCAATAAACTAGAAGTAAATAAATACATCAACTGGATACAGTTAAATCTGACTTAATAAACTCCCTGTGAAGCTCGAAAGACTCTGGTTTAGCGTCATCTCCAAGGAAGCACAGCAGCTCCGCCTTGCATTGCTATCTGAACTCCGGCAGTAACCATCGGTACAGCAGCAGTAGTCATGTGGAAATGGAAGGAGAAGATGGAGATGATGAACTGCAGAACTTTCCTCCGGTTCTATTAACTAGAACAGAGGGAAGCTGCGGAAGAGAAATGGAGAAGGAGAAAGAGAGATGGTGTGTGCGAGATGAGATGGAATGTGCGAATGGTGAGAGAGCTGCGTATGAAGTGTCAGGTCCAGGTGATGAATCATGTGGAATACTGTACAGATAGTTTGATATATAGGAGAGGTCTGAAATGCATGAGTGAGCCAATGGAGCTGTCCAGATGTCCTCCAGCTGTCAGCACATGATCTGGTATTCTGTTTACAGCACATGCTCCCCACTTGCTGTTAACAACTTGCTCATTCTGTTCAGATGGGGTATGCTAATCTGTGAACAGTATCAGACGCGTGAACAGTGCTCAACTCAGGCATGATCTCCCACTTGTAGTTTGTTATCAGCCCTTATTTGCAGCCTGTTAAGTCCAGCTATGCAATTCGTCGCATGCTTAAATCACCTTCTGTCCAGTTGTCCCTTCTGTCATTCGCTGATTGATCTCTGCATTGAAGTTTGGTCGCGACTACAGGCACATCAGGTCGCGACCAATATTTACAGAGAACGCTTCTTCTTTGCTGGTTGACGTATGGTCGCGACGGTGAACACCTAAGGTCGCGGCGAAAGTCCAAAGGGAAGCTCCACTTTGCTGATTGATTGTTGTGTTGACCTGAAATGGACATTTAACAGACTGCCTATCCAATTAAGCACTAAAATCACATCATTCAAGTTCCCACTTGTCCAATTGCATATTACTAACTAATTTGCTCAATATGGTAGTAAATGTGGATAAGATTCAATAATAAACTCTCTTTTAAAATATTAAAAATCAGTACAAGTATGAGTTATCAACTCCCCCACACTTGGCTTTTGCACTCCGAGCAAAATTATGGATCAATGATCCATATTCTCTATTCAATGTCTGCGAGTTGTAGCTTTGAGTAAGATTTGGCTAGCGAGTTGTCAGCTAACATATTCTACTTCAACTAATTAACTTCTCATATTCTATGGATAATGAAGGTAAGCTGGAACACACTTGTCATTGATTCATTTCACCATCTTAATCAATTAAAATCAGAAACAATAGCATAGAATTTACATTCAGTTTTAGTTCAATCATCTCATTAACTTGTTCATTTGTGGCTCATTAGACTAATTAGGAGCTTAGCAATCCATTGAGGCTCCTTGTGAATCGACCTAGGTTAGCCTCCACTTACTATTGGTTAGCTTAGTTTCTTTGATAATTAGAAACGACAGTTATCAAAATGGCGCCGTTGCCGGGGAGCCTTACTTGTTAACGTTTCCTGAGCAATCTCCTGGGCCTCATAAACATAAAGAGCAGGTAGTTGTTTTAGTTTTTCTGTGAATTTTATGTTTTGTATATGTTAAGCCACGGCCATCTGGCTTCTTAGTCGCGACTAAAGTGCTCTGTGATTTCTCGTCACGACCGTATTCACATTGGGTCGCAACCAAAAATCAGTTTTCAACTCAGATTTGCTGTCTGTAACTTTTAGTCACGACCGGAGTATGGTAACTGTCGTTTTAATTATCAAACAAACTAAGCTAACTAATAGTAAAGCGGAGGCTAAGCTAGGTCGGATCACGAGGAGCTACCGGATGTTAGAGTTCCTAATTAATCTATTGAGCCGCAATTTAACAAATTAGGCAGATGAGCTGTGTGTTGAACTAGAACTGAGCGCAAATTCTATGCTATTGTTTATGATTTATGTGTTCATAATGGCGAGATGAATGAATGATGACAAGTGTGTTCCCTCGGAGATTACCTTACCTTCATTATCCACGGAATATCAAGAGTTAATCGGTTGAATTAGAATAGGTTAGCTAACAACTCGCTCGCTAAATCTCAATCAAAGCTACAACTCACAGACATCAATGGAGAATAGGAGTCATTCAACTTAGAGATAGTAGAATATGAATATTAATCAGAGGATCTTTAGTGTAGAAATAAGGAATCCAACTCGGTTCCCTACTTCTTTGTCATCTATTACTCTAATTGAATCAATAAACTAGAAGTAAATAAATACATCAACTGGATACAGTTAAATCTGACTTAATAAACTCCCTGTGAAGCTCGAAAGACTCTGGTTTAGCGTCATCTCCAAGGAAGCACAGCAGCTCCGCCTTGCATTGCTATCTGAACTCCGGCAGTAACCATCGGTACAGCAGCAGTAGTCATGTGGAAATGGAAGGAGAAGATGGAGATGATGAACTGCAGAACTTTCCTCCGGTTCTATTAACTAGAACAGAGGGAAGCTGCGGAAGAGAAATGGAGAAGGAGAAAGAGAGATGGTGTGTGCGAGATGAGATGGAATGTGCGAATGGTGAGAGAGCTGCGTATGAAGTGTCAGGTCCAGGTGATGAATCATGTGGAATACTGTACAGATAGTTTGATATATAGGAGAGGTCTGAAATGCATGAGTGAGCCAATGGAGCTGTCCAGATGTCCTCCAGCTGTCAGCACATGATCTGGTATTCTGTTTACAGCACATGCTCCCCACTTGCTGTTAACAACTTGCTCATTCTGTTCAGATGGGGTATGCTAATCTGTGAACAGTATCAGACGCGTGAACAGTGCTCAACTCAGGCATGATCTCCCACTTGTAGTTTGTTATCATCCCTTATTTGCAGCCTGTTAAGTCCAGCTATGCAATTCGTCGCATGCTTAAATCACCTTCTGTCCAGTTGTCCCTTCTGTCATTCGCTGATTGATCTCTGCATTGAAGTTTGGTCGCGACTACAGGCACATCAGGTCGCGACCAATATTTACAGAGAACGCTTCTTCTTTGCTGGTTGACGTATGGTCGCGACGGTGAACACCTAAGGTCGCGGCGAAAGTCCAAAGGGAAGCTCCACTTTGCTGATTGATTGTTGTGTTGACCTGAAATGGACATTTAACAGACTGCCTATCCAATTAAGCACTAAAATCACATCATTCAAGTTCCCACTTGTCCAATTGCATATTACTAACTAATTTGCTCAATATGGTAGTAAATGTGGATAAGATTCAATAATAAACTCTCTTTTAAAATATTAAAAATCAGTACAAGTATGAGTTATCAACTCCCCCACACTTGGCTTTTGCACTCCGAGCAAAATTATGGATCAATGATCCATATTCTCTATTCAATGTCTGCGAGTTGTAGCTTTGAGTAAGATTTGGCTAGCGAGTTGTCAGCTAACATATTCTACTTCAACTAATTAACTTCTCATATTCTATGGATAATGAAGGTAAGCTGGAACACACTTGTCATTGATTCATTTCACCATCTTAATCAATTAAAATCAGAAACAATAGCATAGAATTTACATTCAGTTTTAGTTCAATCATCTCATTAACTTGTTCATTTGTGGCTCATTAGACTAATTAGGAGCTTAGCAATCCATTGAGGCTCCTTGTGAATCGACCTAGGTTAGCCTCCACTTACTATTGGTTAGCTTAGTTTCTTTGATAATTAGAAACGACAGTTATCAAAATGGCGCCGTTGCCGGGGAGCCTTACTTGTTAACGTTTCCTGAGCAATCTCCTGGGCCTCATAAACATAAAGAGCAGGTAGTTGTTTTAGTTTTTCTGTGAATTTTGTGTTTTATATATGTTAAGCCACGACCATTTGGCTTCTTAGCCGCGACTAAAGTGCTCTGTGATTTCTCGTCACGACCGTATTCACATTGGGTCGCAACCAAAAATCAGTTTTCAACTCAGATTTGCTGTCTGTAACTTTTAGTCACGACCGGAGTATGGTAACTGTCGTTTTAATTATCAAACAAACTAAGCTAACTAATAGTAAAGCGGAGGCTAACCTAGGTCGGATCACGAGGAGCTACCGGATGTTAGAGTTCCTAATTAATCTATTGAGCCGCAATTTAACAAATTAGGCAGATGAGCTGTGTGTTGAACTAGAACTGAGCGCAAATTCTATGCTATTGTTTATGATTTATGTGTTCATAATGGCGAGATGAATGAATGATGACAAGTGTGTTCCCTCGGAGATTACCTTACCTTCATTATCCACGGAATATCAAGAGTTAATCGGTTGAATTAGAATAGGTTAGCTAACAACTCGCTCGCTAAATCTCAATCAAAGCTACAACTCACAGACATCAATGGAGAATAGGAGTCATTCAACTTAGAGATAGTAGAATATGAATATTAATCAGAGGATCTTTAGTGTAGAAATAAGGAATCCAACTCGGTTCCCTACTTCTTTGTCATCTATTACTCTAATTGAATCAATAAACTAGAAGTAAATAAATACATCAACTGGATACAGTTAAATCTGACTTAATAAACTCCCTGTGAAGCTCGAAAGACTCTGGTTTAGCGTCATCTCCAAGGAAGCACAGCAGCTCCGCCTTGCATTGCTATCTGAACTCCGGCAGTAACCATCGGTACAGCAGCAGTAGTCATGTGGAAATGGAAGGAGAAGATGGAGATGATGAACTGCAGAACTTTCCTCCGGTTCTATTAACTAGAACAGAGGGAAGCTGCGGAAGAGAAATGGAGAAGGAGAAAGAGAGATGGTGTGTGCGAGATGAGATGGAATGTGCGAATGGTGAGAGAGCTGCGTATGAAGTGTCAGGTCCAGGTGATGAATCATGTGGAATACTGTACAGATAGTTTGATATATAGGAGAGGTCTGAAATGCATGAGTGAGCCAATGGAGCTGTCCAGATGTCCTCCAGCTGTCAGCACATGATCTGGTATTCTGTTTACAGCACATGCTCCCCACTTGCTGTTAACAACTTGCTCATTCTGTTCAGATGGGGTATGCTAATCTGTGAACAGTATCAGACGCGTGAACAGTGCTCAACTCAGGCATGATCTCCCACTTGTAGTTTGTTATCATCCCTTATTTGCAGCCTGTTAAGTCCAGCTATGCAATTCGTCGCATGCTTAAATCACCTTCTGTCCAGTTGTCCCTTCTGTCATTCGCTGATTGATCTCTGCATTGAAGTTTGGTCGCGACTACAGGCACATCAGGTCGCGACCAATATTTACAGAGAACGCTTCTTCTTTGCTGGTTGACGTATGGTCGCGACGGTGAACACCTAAGGTCGCGGCGAAAGTCCAAAGGGAAGCTCCACTTTGCTGATTGATTGTTGTGTTGACCTGAAATGGACATTTAACAGACTGCCTATCCAATTAAGCACTAAAATCACATCATTCAAGTTCCCACTTGTCCAATTGCATATTACTAACTAATTTGCTCAATATGGTAGTAAATGTGGATAAGATTCAATAATAAACTCTCTTTTAAAATATTAAAAATCAGTACAAGTATGAGTTATCAACTCCCCCACACTTGGCTTTTGCACTCCGAGCAAAATTATGGATCAATGATCCATATTCTCTATTCAATGTCTGCGAGTTGTAGCTTTGAGTAAGATTTGGCTAGCGAGTTGTCAGCTAACATATTCTACTTCAACTAATTAACTTCTCATATTCTATGGATAATGAAGGTAAGCTGGAACACACTTGTCATTGATTCATTTCACCATCTTAATCAATTAAAATCAGAAACAATAGCATAGAATTTACATTCAGTTTTAGTTCAATCATCTCATTAACTTGTTCATTTGTGGCTCATTAGACTAATTAGGAGCTTAGCAATCCATTGAGGCTCCTTGTGAATCGACCTAGGTTAGCCTCCACTTACTATTGGTTAGCTTAGTTTCTTTGATAATTAGAAACGACAGTTATCAAAATGGCGCCGTTGCCGGGGAGCCTTACTTGTTAACGTTTCCTGAGCAATCTCCTGGGCCTCATAAACATAAAGAGCAGGTAGTTGTTTTAGTTTTTCTGTGAATTTTGTGTTTTATATATGTTAAGCCACGACCATTTGGCTTCTTAGCCGCGACTAAAGTGCTCTGTGATTTCTCGTCACGACCGTATTCACATTGGGTCGCAACCAAAAATCAGTTTTCAACTCAGATTTGCTGTCTGTAACTTTTAGTCACGACCGGAGTATGGTAACTGTCGTTTTAATTATCAAACAAACTAAGCTAACTAATAGTAAAGCGGAGGCTAACCTAGGTCGGATCACGAGGAGCTACCGGATGTTAGAGTTCCTAATTAATCTATTGAGCCGCAATTTAACAAATTAGGCAGATGAGCTGTGTGTTGAACTAGAACTGAGCGCAAATTCTATGCTATTGTTTATGATTTATGTGTTCATAATGGCGAGATGAATGAATGATGACAAGTGTGTTCCCTCGGAGATTACCTTACCTTCATTATCCACGGAATATCAAGAGTTAATCGGTTGAATTAGAATAGGTTAGCTAACAACTCGCTCGCTAAATCTCAATCAAAGCTACAACTCACAGACATCAATGGAGAATAGGAGTCATTCAACTTAGAGATAGTAGAATATGAATATTAATCAGAGGATCTTTAGTGTAGAAATAAGGAATCCAACTCGGTTCCCTACTTCTTTGTCATCTATTACTCTAATTGAATCAATAAACTAGAAGTAAATAAATACATCAACTGGATACAGTTAAATCTGACTTAATAAACTCCCTGTGAAGCTCGAAAGACTCTGGTTTAGCGTCATCTCCAAGGAAGCACAGCAGCTCCGCCTTGCATTGCTATCTGAACTCCGGCAGTAACCATCGGTACAGCAGCAGTAGTCATGTGGAAATGGAAGGAGAAGATGGAGATGATGAACTGCAGAACTTTCCTCCGGTTCTATTAACTAGAACAGAGGGAAGCTGCGGAAGAGAAATGGAGAAGGAGAAAGAGAGATGGTGTGTGCGAGATGAGATGGAATGTGCGAATGGTGAGAGAGCTGCGTATGAAGTGTCAGGTCCAGGTGATGAATCATGTGGAATACTGTACAGATAGTTTGATATATAGGAGAGGTCTGAAATGCATGAGTGAGCCAATGGAGCTGTCCAGATGTCCTCCAGCTGTCAGCACATGATCTGGTATTCTGTTTACAGCACATGCTCCCCACTTGCTGTTAACAACTTGCTCATTCTGTTCAGATGGGGTATGCTAATCTGTGAACAGTATCAGACGCGTGAACAGTGCTCAACTCAGGCATGATCTCCCACTTGTAGTTTGTTATCATCCCTTATTTGCAGCCTGTTAAGTCCAGCTATGCAATTCGTCGCATGCTTAAATCACCTTCTGTCCAGTTGTCCCTTCTGTCATTCGCTGATTGATCTCTGCATTGAAGTTTGGTCGCGACTACAGGCACATCAGGTCGCGACCAATATTTACAGAGAACGCTTCTTCTTTGCTGGTTGACGTATGGTCGCGACGGTGAACACCTAAGGTCGCGGCGAAAGTCCAAAGGGAAGCTCCACTTTGCTGATTGATTGTTGTGTTGACCTGAAATGGACATTTAACAGACTGCCTATCCAATTAAGCACTAAAATCACATCATTCAAGTTCCCACTTGTCCAATTGCATATTACTAACTAATTTGCTCAATATGGTAGTAAATGTGGATAAGATTCAATAATAAACTCTCTTTTAAAATATTAAAAATCAGTACAAGTATGAGTTATCAACTCCCCCACACTTGGCTTTTGCACTCCGAGCAAAATTATGGATCAATGATCCATATTCTCTATTCAATGTCTGCGAGTTGTAGCTTTGAGTAAGATTTGGCTAGCGAGTTGTCAGCTAACATATTCTACTTCAACTAATTAACTTCTCATATTCTATGGATAATGAAGGTAAGCTGGAACACACTTGTCATTGATTCATTTCACCATCTTAATCAATTAAAATCAGAAACAATAGCATAGAATTTACATTCAGTTTTAGTTCAATCATCTCATTAACTTGTTCATTTGTGGCTCATTAGACTAATTAGGAGCTTAGCAATCCATTGAGGCTCCTTGTGAATCGACCTAGGTTAGCCTCCACTTACTATTGGTTAGCTTAGTTTCTTTGATAATTAGAAACGACAGTTATCAAAATGGCGCCGTTGCCGGGGAGCCTTACTTGTTAACGTTTCCTGAGCAATCTCCTGGGCCTCATAAACATAAAGAGCAGGTAGTTGTTTTAGTTTTTCTGTGAATTTTGTGTTTTATATATGTTAAGCCACGACCATTTGGCTTCTTAGCCGCGACTAAAGTGCTCTGTGATTTCTCGTCACGACCGTATTCACATTGGGTCGCAACCAAAAATCAGTTTTCAACTCAGATTTGCTGTCTGTAACTTTTAGTCACGACCGGAGTATGGTAACTGTCGTTTTAATTATCAAACAAACTAAGCTAACTAATAGTAAAGCGGAGGCTAACCTAGGTCGGATCACGAGGAGCTACCGGATGTTAGAGTTCCTAATTAATCTATTGAGCCGCAATTTAACAAATTAGGCAGATGAGCTGTGTGTTGAACTAGAACTGAGCGCAAATTCTATGCTATTGTTTATGATTTATGTGTTCATAATGGCGAGATGAATGAATGATGACAAGTGTGTTCCCTCGGAGATTACCTTACCTTCATTATCCACGGAATATCAAGAGTTAATCGGTTGAATTAGAATAGGTTAGCTAACAACTCGCTAGCTAAATCTCAATCAAAGCTACAACTCACAGACATCAATGGAGAATAGGAGTCATTCAACTTAGAGATAGTAGAATATGAATATTAATCAGAGGATCTTTAGTGTAGAAATAAGGAATCCAACTCGGTTCCCTACTTCTTTGTCATCTATTACTCTAATTGAATCAATAAACTAGAAGTAAATAAATACATCAACTGGATACAGTTAAATCTGACTTAATAAACTCCCTGTGAAGCTCGAAAGACTCTGGTTTAGCGTCATCTCCAAGGAAGCACAGCAGCTCCGCCTTGCATTGCTATCTGAACTCCGGCAGTAACCATCGGTACAGCAGCAGTAGTCATGTGGAAATGGAAGGAGAAGATGGAGATGATGAACTGCAGAACTTTCCTCCGGTTCTATTAACTAGAACAGAGGGAAGCTGCAGAAGAGAAATGGAGAAGGAGAAAGAGAGATGGTGTGTGCGAGATGAGATGGAATGTGCGAATGGTGAGAGAGCTGCGTATGAAGTGTCAGGTCCAGGTGATGAATCATGTGGAATACTGTACAGATAGTTTGATATATAGGAGAGGTCTGAAATGCATGAGTGAGCCAATGGAGCTGTCCATATGTCCTCCAGCTGTCAGCACATGATCTGGTATTCTGTTTACAGCACATGCTCCCCACTTGCTGTTAACAACTTGCTCATTCTGTTCAGATGGGGTATGCTAATCTGTGAACAGTATCAGACGCGTGAACAGTGCTCAACTCAGGCATGATCTCCCACTTGTAGTTTGTTATCATCCCTTATTTGCAGCCTGTTAAGTCCAGCTATGCAATTCGTCGCATGCTTAAATCACCTTCTGTCCAGTTGTCCCTTCTGTCATTCGCTGATTGATCTCTGCATTGAAGTTTGGTCACGACTACAGGCACATCAGGTCGCGACCAATATTTACAGAGAACGCTTCTTCTTTGCTGGTTGACGTATGGTCGCGACGGTGAACACCTAAGGTCGCGGCGAAAGTCCAAAGGGAAGCTCCACTTTGCTGATTGATTGTTGTGTTGACCTGAAATGGACATTTAACAGACTGCCTATCCAATTAAGCACTAAAATCACATCATTCAAGTTCCCACTTGTCCAATTGCATATTACTAACTAATTTGCTCAATATGGTAGTAAATGTGGATAAGATTCAATAATAAACTCTCTTTTAAAATATTAAAAATCAGTACAAGTATGAGTTATCAACTCCCCCACACTTGGCTTTTGCACTCCGAGCAAAATTATGGATCAATGATCCATATTCTCTATTCAATGTCTGCGAGTTGTAGCTTTGAGTAAGATTTGGCTAGCGAGTTGTCAGCTAACATATTCTACTTCAACTAATTAACTTCTCATATTCTATGGATAATGAAGGTAAGCTGGAACACACTTGTCATTGATTCATTTCACCATCTTAATCAATTAAAATCAGAAACAATAGCATAGAATTTACATTCAGTTTTAGTTCAATCATCTCATTAACTTGTTCATTTGTGGCTCATTAGACTAATTAGGAGCTTAGCAATCCATTGAGGCTCCTTGTGAATCGACCTAGGTTAGCCTCCACTTACTATTGGTTAGCTTAGTTTCTTTGATAATTAGAAACGACAGTTATCAAAATGGCGCCGTTGCCGGGGAGCCTTACTTGTTAACGTTTCCTGAGCAATCTCCTGGGCCTCATAAACATAAAGAGCAGGTAGTTGTTTTAGTTTTTCTGTGAATTTTGTGTTTTATATATGTTAAGCCACGACCATTTGGCTTCTTAGCCGCGACTAAAGTGCTCTGTGATTTCTCGTCACGACCGTATTCACATTGGGTCGCAACCAAAAATCAGTTTTCAACTCAGATTTGCTGTCTGTAACTTTTAGTCACGACCGGAGTATGGTAACTGTCGTTTTAATTATCAAACAAACTAAGCTAACTAATAGTAAAGCGGAGGCTAACCTAGGTCGGATCACGAGGAGCTACCGGATGTTAGAGTTCCTAATTAATCTATTGAGCCGCAATTTAACAAATTAGGCAGATGAGCTGTGTGTTGAACTAGAACTGAGCGCAAATTCTATGCTATTGTTTATGATTTATGTGTTCATAATGGCGAGATGAATGAATGATGACAAGTGTGTTCCCTCGGAGATTACCTTACCTTCATTATCCACGGAATATCAAGAGTTAATCGGTTGAATTAGAATAGGTTAGCTAACAACTCGCTAGCTAAATCTCAATCAAAGCTACAACTCACAGACATCAATGGAGAATAGGAGTCATTCAACTTAGAGATAGTAGAATATGAATATTAATCAGAGGATCTTTAGTGTAGAAATAAGGAATCCAACTCGGTTCCCTACTTCTTTGTCATCTATTACTCTAATTGAATCAATAAACTAGAAGTAAATAAATACATCAACTGGATACAGTTAAATCTGACTTAATAAACTCCCTGTGAAGCTCGAAAGACTCTGGTTTAGCGTCATCTCCAAGGAAGCACAGCAGCTCCGCCTTGCATTGCTATCTGAACTCCGGCAGTAACCATCGGTACAGCAGCAGTAGTCATGTGGAAATGGAAGGAGAAGATGGAGATGATGAACTGCAGAACTTTCCTCCGGTTCTATTAACTAGAACAGAGGGAAGCTGCAGAAGAGAAATGGAGAAGGAGAAAGAGAGATGGTGTGTGCGAGATGAGATGGAATGTGCGAATGGTGAGAGAGCTGCGTATGAAGTGTCAGGTCCAGGTGATGAATCATGTGGAATATTGTACAGATAGTTTGATATATAGGAGAGGTCTGAAATGCATGAGTGAGCCAATGGAGCTGTCCAGATGTCCTCCAGCTGTCAGCACATGATCTGGTATTCTGTTTACAGCACATGCTCCCCACTTGCTGTTAACAACTTGCTCATTCTGTTCAGATGGGGTATGCTAATCTGTGAACAGTATCAGACGCGTGAACAGTGCTCAACTCAGGCATGATCTCCCACTTGTAGTTTGTTATCATCCCTTATTTGCAGCCTGTTAAGTCCAGCTATGCAATTCGTCGCATGCTTAAATCACCTTCTGTCCAGTTGTCCCTTCTGTCATTCGCTGATTGATCTCTGCATTGAAGTTTGGTCGCGACTACAGGCACATCAGGTCGCGACCAATATTTACAGAGAACGTTTCTTCTTTGCTGGTTGACGTATGGTCGCGACGGTGAACACCTAAGGTCGCGGCGAAAGTCCAAAGTGATATAAGGTACGAATACAGATCGGTTAGAGACAAGTTAGGAAACTAGACGAATGATCGAAGGTAGGACCTTAAGAGAACCTGTCTCTTACAACCCTAGCCATAGAGACACCACAAGGATGATCAGCCCTTGATACAGTCGAGTATTCTCACGAGAATATGAGGCGGCAAGCAAAGCTCACTCAAGAGAAATAAAATTCTCTAAAATTCATTCATTCAAATCTGTCTCAATTACAAAAAACGTAGCCTTATATAGGCAGCAAAAGAACAATCTAGAATCAAAAAACCCTACGTCATAAATGCCATAAATGTGCCTTAATGATGATTGACTATCTTGGTTGGCACCAATTAAGGCTAAAGAAAATAGGAAAGTTACCTTTTCTTGGAGAAAAGGCTGCTACCTAAAATTAGGAATCTAACCTAAAATATTCTGATGGAATCTTTGACCAAAAGGCCTTATTTAATGCAAATAAAAATGGAAACTTTAAAAAAATGAAATTAAACCATAAATAATACATAAAGACGCCTTCTTGATGCTTCTTGAATATTCTTGGACGTCACTTATGCTCCTCCTCAAAGGCACATGCTTGTCATATGGTATTTTGAGTGAATTCTTTAATCTGGACTGCACATGGGCCTTGTGCATCATCTTGTTTGGCTTCTAGCAATGTAATCACCATGTTTGGACCCTTGATGGGCTGATTGAGGGATGCTTCTTCCAAATAAATAGGTTCTAACTCTTTAAGATCTTTTATCAAATAATTCAACGCCTCTTTCATAGATTTGGTCCTTGCTCTCGTCATTGGGCCTGCAATGCCTTGTAATGGATCTTTTAGAGTATTGGACTTCCATCTTTTAGCTTGGACTCCATGCTCTGTGTTTTGGTCTTCCTTTGATGCTTGATCCTGCCATGCTCCTCTATCATTCCCTCCCTGCTCAAAAGGATTCGTCCTCGAATCTACAACATCAAAGAGAGATAAATCAGTCACATTAAATGTAGCACTTACATTACCATAGGAGCTAGGCAAATCTATTTTATAAGCATTATCATTGATTCGCTCCAGGACTTGGAAAGGGCCATCTCCTTTTGGCTGCAACTTAGACTTTCGTTGTTCTGGAAACCTCTCCTTTCGCAAGTGTACCCAAACCCAGTCTCCAGGCTCAAAGACAACTTTCCGATGACCTTTGTTAGCTTGCTTTGTATATTGCTCATTCTTTCTCTCGATGTTGGCCCTCACCTTAGCATGTAATTCCTGCACAAACTCAGCCTTTTTCTTGCCATCAAGGTTAACTCGTACACTAGAAGGCAAAGGCAGAATATCTAAAGGAGATAGAGGATTAAAGCCATAAACAATCTCAAATGGAGAGAAAGAAGTGGAAGAGTGAATCGCCCTGTTATATGCAAATTCAATATGAGGCAAGCAATTGACCCAATTCTTCAAGGTCTTTTGAATTATTGCACGTAACAAGGTAGTGAGTGTTCTATTGATGACCTCAGTTACTTCATCAGGGAATAGGTCACCAAATTCCTGCAATAAAGCCACAACACTAGAAGGCAAAGAGGGGTTAAGTTGGTTAGTAGAAAAATAAGCATCCTTGCACACGAGCACCAAGACTCGCTCACTCAATAATGCTCTCTTAACCTCACTTTTTCCAACAAATAGACTCTCTTTCTTTTGTTCATTTTTCTCATATTCATTCCTTCTCTTTTCCTTTTTTTGTACTCTCTCTTTTTCACTCCACCCACTCATTTTTTTACTTTCTTTCTCAATCCTCACTTGGTCATCATAAGCTTCCTTAGGCTTAAGAGGCTTCAATGCAATGATTTTTCCATTGAAAGGTACAGAATAAGAATTTTTGTAACCATCATGGTGAGCTCTACTATCAAACTGCCATGGTCTTCCAAGGAAAAGATGTCCAGCAAGCATTGGGACTACATCACATAAAACTTCAGCATGGTAGTTGCCAATAGAGAAAGAAACCAAAACTTGCTTAGTGACCTTAGCTTCAGCACTATCATTCAACCATTGCAATTTATAAGGCTTAGGATGCTTCATAGTAGGTAAATCCAACTTTTCAACAAGTAAGGTACTAGCAACATTGGTAACACTACCACTATCAATAACCATGCTACATACCTTATTCTTTATGAAGCACCTAGTGTGGAAGATGAGCTCTCGCTGCTCTGGCTCTTTATCTTCCTTTGGTTGCATGTTTAGGGCTCTTCTAGCCACTAATGCTTCTCCCTTAACAGGTTCAGCTTCATCAATCTCCAATTCAGAATCAGTCACCAAAGAAGGCATGTCATCATCACTTTTATCGCTAGAATGCACACTGTCATACTCGCCATTATCTTTGAGGATCATGGCGGTCTTATTGGGACATTGGGAAGCAATATGCCCTTTTCCATGACATCTAAAACATTGCAGGGAAGAGGTACTACCAGTAGAAGAAGTTCTCCACTCACTCTTGGGCTTGGATTCCTCCTTGGCTTGTGGTATGAATTTTGCAACATCTTTAGCCTTAGAATCCTTCCACTTCGATGCTGATCTAGAGTCCCTCCAACCATGAGATGAGGATTTGGAGTGTTTTTCTTTATACCGCTTCTCAACTTTGATGGCTTTATGCACTAGCTCTTCTTTATCAACAAAAGTGTACATCTCAACTTTGTCTCTAATTTCAGGCCTTAACCCATCAATGATTCTGGTCATGCTTGCTTCTTCTCCTTCTTGTACTCCAGCTCGCATTTTAAGAAGGTCAAGTTCATGCACATATTCATCAACAGTCATAGAGCCTTGGCCAAACAGTCGTAACTTTCTATTTAGCTCTCGGTAGTAGTAACTAGGGACATACTTGTTGCGCATGAGTTTCTTTAGCTTTGACCATGTATGAGGTGGTCCTTTGCCCTTAAGACGCCTTTTAAGCTGTAAATCTTCCCACCAAATAATAGCATAGTCAGAAAATTGATATGAAGCAATTTTTACCTTCTTTTCTTCTGGCCAGTCATTCATTCTGAAGATTTGCTCAAACTTCATCTCCCAATCAAGGTATGCATCTGGATTTATATTACCCTTGAAGGTAGGGTACTTGACCTTTGGGTCATAGGTGTCAAAATCACGTTTTTCAGGTCTGCTCCTATTCTTTGAGGATGAAGAACCAGATCTAATCACCTCCTCATCACCACTACTTGTTTTGGATGCTTTTAGCTCCGCTAGCTCCAACTTGAGTTTGAGAAATTCATCTCTCATGGCTCTCATGAACAGCTTAGGATCTGTGTTGAATTCTTCCATAGGGGTTTCTCTGTCACTCATCTTCAAACTGAAACGTTAGTGTGATCAAAGAGAAATGAAATAGTAAGAAGGGACCTTACCACTCTACTCACGTGTTTCACTCAAGAAATTGTAGTGTCACTCGTATTTAACTCAAATTCGGCTTTTAAATTGATGTAATAACACTCTCGCCTTTTACCACTCAAACTTGCCTCCTATAATATTCTTGATTGAAACTCAACAAAATCAAGAGACAATGTTAATAAATGGTAATCTCCATAACCAGAATTGCAAGACCAGAAAAATATAAGAGATAAGAAAGGAGAATATGGAAAGCTATGAGTTAGAAAAGAAAGGGAAAAAAAAGAAGAAAATATTTAGGAAAGGTGCTACCTCGAAAATAATTTAGGAAATTGAGCACCTTGCAAGAAAAGCAAATCAAGTTAGGAAGGTGAGATATGGAAGGAAGGAAGCAAATAGGAAACTTGAAGGAAAAAGGAAAGAAATTCAAATTAAGCAATACGAAAATTAGGAAATATGCAAAGGGAGGAAATAAGAACTGTTACCACCCAAGTTTAATGATTTAGGAAACTAGTTGTGACTTGTAATGGAAGCTCTTCTCAATTTTAGGAAACTCATCTTTAACATTGTAATTCTCAAATCTACAGCTCCTCCTTTTTTTTCTTCTTTTTTTTTTTTGAATTTTCGGATTTTTTTTTTTGCTTTTTTTTTTCGGAGCTTTTTTTTTCTGAGCCTTTTTTTTTTTTTTGCTCAAAGGAACGTAGAAAGTCACAAAAAAACACAAATGGGAGGTGGAAAGGTGAAAAACCAAATTGATGGAAGCAAGGGACGAAGGACAAATGATAGAATTAAGAAGATGAAACAAGAAAACAAAAATAATATATAAAAGGATAGAACTTGAATTCTAGCAAACCTTAGCTCTGATACCAAATGATATAAGGTACGAATACGGATCGGTTAGAGACAAGTTAGGAAACTAGACGAATGATCGAAGGTAGGACCTTAAGAGAACCTGTCTCTTACAACCCTAGCCATAGAGACACCACAAGGATGATCAGCCCTTGATACAGTCGAGTATTCTCACGAGAATATGAGGCGGCAAGCAAAGCTCACTCAAGAGAAATAAAATTCTCTAAAATTCATTCATTCAAATCTGTCTCAATTACAAAAAACGTACCTTATATAGGCAGCAAAAGAACAATCTAGAATCAAAAAACCCTACGTCATAAATGCCATAAATGTGCCTTAATGATGATTGACTATCTTGGTTGGCACCAATTAAGGCTAAAGAAAATAGGAAAGTTACCTTTTCTTGGAGAAAAGGCTGCTACCTAAAATTAGGAATCTAACCTAAAATATTCTGATGGAATCTTTGACCAAAAGGCCTTATTTAATGCAAATAAAAATGGAAACTTTAAAAAAATGAAATTAAACCATAAATAATACATAAAGACGCCTTCTTGATGCTTCTTGAATATTCTTGGACGTCACTTATGCTCCTCCTCAAAGGCACATGCTTGTCATATGGTATTTTGAGTGAATTCTTTAATCTGGACTGCACATGGGCCTTGTGCATCATCTTGTTTGGCTTCTAGCAATGTAATCACCATGTTTGGACCCTTGATGGGCTGATTGAGGGATGCTTCTTCCAAATAAATAGGTTCTAACTCTTTAAGATCTTTTATCAAATAATTCAACGCCTCTTTCATAGATTTGGTCCTTGCTCTCGTCATTGGGCCTGCAATGCCTTGTAATGGATCTTTTAGAGTATTGGACTTCCATCTTTTAGCTTGGACTCCATGCTCTGTGTTTTGGTCTTCCTTTGATGCTTGATCCTGCCATGCTCCTCTATCACAAAGGGAAGCTCCACTTTGCTGATTGATTGTTGTGTTGACCTGAAATGGACATTTAACAGACTGCCTATCCAATTAAGCACTAAAATCACATCATTCAAGTTCCCACTTGTGCAATTGCATATTATTAACTAATTTGCTCAATATGGTAGTAAATGTGGATAAGATTCAATAATAAACTCTCTTTTAAAATATTAAAAATCAGTACAAGTATGAGTTATCAACTCCCCCACACTTGGCTTTTGCACTCCGAGCAAAATTATGGATCAACGATCCATATTCTCTGTTCAATGTCTGCGAGTTGTAGCTTTGAGTAAGATTTAGCTAGCGAGTTGTCAGCTAACATATTCTAATTCAACTAATTAACTTCTCATATTCTATGGATAATGAAGGTAAGCTGGAACACACTTGTCATTGATTCATTTCACCATCTTAATCAATTAAAATCAGAAACAATAGCATAGAATTTACATTCAGTTTTAGTTCAATCATCTCATTAACTTGTTCATTTGTGGCTCATTAGACTAATTAGGAGCTTAGCAATCCATTGAGGCTCCTTGTGAATCGACCTAGGTTAGCCTCCACTTACTATTGGTTAGCTTAGTTTCTTTGATAATTAGAAACGACAGTTATCAAAATGGCGCCGTTGCCGGGGAGCCTTACTTGTTAACGTTTCCTGAGCAATCTCCTGGGCCTCATAAACATAAAGAGCAGGTAGTTGTTTTAGTTTTTCTGTGAATTTTATGTTTTATATATGTTAAGCCACGACCATTTGGCTTCTTAGCCGCGACTAAAGTGCTCTGTGATTTCTCGTCACGACCGTATTCACATTGGGCCGCAACCAAAAATCAGTTTTCAACTCAGATTTGCTGTCTGTAACTTTTAGTCACGACCGGAGTATGGTAACTGTCGTTTTAATTATCAAACAAACTAAGCTAACTAATAGTAAAGCGGAGGCTAACCTAGGTCGGATCACGAGGAGCTACCGGATGTTAGAGTTCCTAATTAATCTATTGAGCCGCAATTTAACAAATTAGGCAGATGAGCTGTGTGTTGAACTAGAACTGAGCGCAAATTCTATGCTATTGTTTATGATTTATGTGTTCATAATGGCGAGATGAATGAATGATGACAAGTGTGTTCCCTCGGAGATTACCTTACCTTCATTATCCACGGAATGTCAAGAGTTAATCGGTTGAATTAGAATAGGTTAGCTAACAACTCGCTTGCTAAATCTCAATCAAAGCTACAACTCACAGACATCAATGGAGAATAGGAGTCATTCAACTTAGAGATAGTAGAATATGAATATTAATCAGAGGATCTTTAGTGTAGAAATAAGGAATCCAACTCGGTTCCCTACTTCTTTGTCATCTATTACTCTAATTGAATCAATAAACTAGAAGTAAATAAATACATCAACTGGATACAGTTAAATCTGACTTAATAAACTCCCTGTGAAGCTCGAAAGACTCTGGTTTAGCGTCATCTCCAAGGAAGCACAGCAGCTCCGCCTTGCATTGCTATCTGAACTCCGGCAGTAACCATCGGTACAGCAGCAGTAGTCATGTGGAAATGGAAGGAGAAGATGGAGATGATGAACTGCAGAACTTTCCTCCGGTTCTATTAACTAGAACAGAGGGAAGCTGCAGAAGAGAAATGGAGAAGGAGAAAGAGAGATGGTGTGTGCGAGATGAGATGGAATGTGCGAATGGTGAGAGAGCTGCGTATGAAGTGTCAGGTCCAGGTGATGAATCATGTGGAATACTGTACAGATAGTTTGATATATAGGAGAGGTCTGAAATGCATGAGTGAGCCAATGGAGCTGTCCAGATGTCCTCCAGCTGTCAGCACATGATCTGGTATTCTGTTTACAGCACATGCTCCCCACTTGCTGTTAACAACTTGCTCATTCTGTTCAGATGGGGTATGCTAATCTGTGAACAGTATCAGACGCGTGAACAGTGCTCAACTCAGGCATGATCTCCCACTTGTAGTTTGTTATCAGCCCTTATTTGCAGCCTGTTAAGTCCAGCTATGCAATTCGTCGCATGCTTAAATCACCTTCTGTCCAGTTGTCCCTTCTGTCATTCGCTGATTGATCTCTGCATTGAAGTTTGGTCGCGACTACAGGCACATCAGGTCGCGACCAATATTTACAGAGAACGCTTCTTCTTTGCTGGTTGACGTATGGTCGCGACGGTGAACACCTAAGGTCGCGGCGAAAGTCCAAAGGGAAGCTCCACTTTGCTGATTGATTGTTGTGTTGACCTGAAATGGACATTTAACAGACTGCCTATCCAATTAAGCACTAAAATCACATCATTCAAGTTCCCACTTGTGCAATTGCATATTATTAACTAATTTGCTCAATATGGTAGTAAATGTGGATAAGATTCAATAATAAACTCTCTTTTAAAATATTAAAAATCAGTACAAGTATGAGTTTATCAACTCCCCCACACTTGGCTTTTGCACTCCGAGCAAAATTATGGATCAACGATCCATATTCTCTGTTCAATGTCTGCGAGTTGTAGCTTTGAGTAAGATTTAGCTAGCGAGTTGTCAGCTAACATATTCTAATTCAACTAATTAACTTCTCATATTCTATGGATAATGAAGGTAAGCTGGAACACACTTGTCATTGATTCATTTCACCATCTTAATCAATTAAAATCAGAAACAATAGCATAGAATTTACATTCAGTTTTAGTTCAATCATCTCATTAACTTGTTCATTTGTGGCTCATTAGACTAATTAGGAGCTTAGCAATCCATTGAGGCTCCTTGTGAATCGACCTAGGTTAGCCTCCACTTACTATTGGTTAGCTTAGTTTCTTTGATAATTAGAAACGACAGTTATCAAAATGGCGCCGTTGCCGGGGAGCCTTACTTGTTAACGTTTCCTGAGCAATCTCCTGGGCCTCATAAACATAAAGAGCAGGTAGTTGTTTTAGTTTTTCTGTGAATTTTATGTTTTATATATGTTAAGCCACGACCATTTGGCTTCTTAGCCGCGACTAAAGTGCTCTGTGATTTCTCGTCACGACCGTATTCACATTGGGCCGCAACCAAAAATCAGTTTTCAACTCAGATTTGCTGTCTGTAACTTTTAGTCACGACCGGAGTATGGTAACTGTCGTTTTAATTATCAAACAAACTAAGCTAACTAATAGTAAAGCGGAGGCTAACCTAGGTCGGATCACGAGGAGCTACCGGATGTTAGAGTTCCTAATTAATCTATTGAGCCGCAATTTAACAAATTAGGCAGATGAGCTGTGTGTTGAACTAGAACTGAGCGCAAATTCTATGCTATTGTTTATGATTTATGTGTTCATAATGGCGAGATGAATGAATGATGACAAGTGTGTTCCCTCGGAGATTACCTTACCTTCATTATCCACGGAATGTCAAGAGTTAATCGGTTGAATTAGAATAGGTTAGCTAACAACTCGCTTGCTAAATCTCAATCAAAGCTACAACTCACAGACATCAATGGAGAATAGGAGTCATTCAACTTAGAGATAGTAGAATATGAATATTAATCAGAGGATCTTTAGTGTAGAAATAAGGAATCCAACTCGGTTCCCTACTTCTTTGTCATCTATTACTCTAATTGAATCAATAAACTAGAAGTAAATAAATACATCAACTGGATACAGTTAAATCTGACTTAATAAACTCCCTGTGAAGCTCGAAAGACTCTGGTTTAGCGTCATCTCCAAGGAAGCACAGCAGCTCCGCCTTGCATTGCTATCTGAACTCCGGCAGTAACCATCGGTACAGCAGCAGTAGTCATGTGGAAATGGAAGGAGAAGATGGAGATGATGAACTGCAGAACTTTCCTCCGGTTCTATTAACTAGAACAGAGGGAAGCTGCAGAAGAGAAATGGAGAAGGAGAAAGAGAGATGGTGTGTGCGAGATGAGATGGAATGTGCGAATGGTGAGAGAGCTGCGTATGAAGTGTCAGGTCCAGGTGATGAATCATGTGGAATACTGTACAGATAGTTTGATATATAGGAGAGGTCTGAAATGCATGAGTGAGCCAATGGAGCTGTCCAGATGTCCTCCAGCTGTCAGCACATGATCTGGTATTCTGTTTACAGCACATGCTCCCCACTTGCTGTTAACAACTTGCTCATTCTGTTCAGATGGGGTATGCTAATCTGTGAACAGTATCAGACGCGTGAACAGTGCTCAACTCAGGCATGATCTCCCACTTGTAGTTTGTTATCAGCCCTTATTTGCAGCCTGTTAAGTCCAGCTATGCAATTCGTCGCATGCTTAAATCACCTTCTGTCCAGTTGTCCCTTCTGTCATTCGCTGATTGATCTCTGCATTGAAGTTTGGTCGCGACTACAGGCACATCAGGTCGCGACCAATATTTACAGAGAACGCTTCTTCTTTGCTGGTTGACGTATGGTCGCGACGGTGAACACCTAAGGTCGCGGCGAAAGTCCAAAGGGAAGCTCCACTTTGCTGATTGATTGTTGTGTTGACCTGAAATGGACATTTAACAGACTGCCTATCCAATTAAGCACTAAAATCACATCATTCAAGTTCCCACTTGTGCAATTGCATATTATTAACTAATTTGCTCAATATGGTAGTAAATGTGGATAAGATTCAATAATAAACTCTCTTTTAAAATATTAAAAATCAGTACAAGTATGAGTTTATCAACTCCCCCACACTTGGCTTTTGCACTCCGAGCAAAATTATGGATCAACGATCCATATTCTCTGTTCAATGTCTGCGAGTTGTAGCTTTGAGTAAGATTTAGCTAGCGAGTTGTCAGCTAACATATTCTAATTCAACTAATTAACTTCTCATATTCTATGGATAATGAAGGTAAGCTGGAACACACTTGTCATTGATTCATTTCACCATCTTAATCAATTAAAATCAGAAACAATAGCATAGAATTTACATTCAGTTTTAGTTCAATCATCTCATTAACTTGTTCATTTGTGGCTCATTAGACTAATTAGGAGCTTAGCAATCCATTGAGGCTCCTTGTGAATCGACCTAGGTTAGCCTCCACTTACTATTGGTTAGCTTAGTTTCTTTGATAATTAGAAACGACAGTTATCAAAATGGCGCCGTTGCCGGGGAGCCTTACTTGTTAACGTTTCCTGAGCAATCTCCTGGGCCTCATAAACATAAAGAGCAGGTAGTTGTTTTAGTTTTTCTGTGAATTTTATGTTTTATATATGTTAAGCCACGACCATTTGGCTTCTTAGCCGCGACTAAAGTGCTCTGTGATTTCTCGTCACGACCGTATTCACATTGGGCCGCAACCAAAAATCAGTTTTCAACTCAGATTTGCTGTCTGTAACTTTTAGTCACGACCGGAGTATGGTAACTGTCGTTTTAATTATCAAACAAACTAAGCTAACTAATAGTAAAGCGGAGGCTAACCTAGGTCGGATCACGAGGAGCTACCGGATGTTAGAGTTCCTAATTAATCTATTGAGCCGCAATTTAACAAATTAGGCAGATGAGCTGTGTGTTGAACTAGAACTGAGCGCAAATTCTATGCTATTGTTTATGATTTATGTGTTCATAATGGCGAGATGAATGAATGATGACAAGTGTGTTCCCTCGGAGATTACCTTACCTTCATTATCCACGGAATGTCAAGAGTTAATCGGTTGAATTAGAATAGGTTAGCTAACAACTCGCTTGCTAAATCTCAATCAAAGCTACAACTCACAGACATCAATGGAGAATAGGAGTCATTCAACTTAGAGATAGTAGAATATGAATATTAATCAGAGGATCTTTAGTGTAGAAATAAGGAATCCAACTCGGTTCCCTACTTCTTTGTCATCTATTACTCTAATTGAATCAATAAACTAGAAGTAAATAAATACATCAACTGGATACAGTTAAATCTGACTTAATAAACTCCCTGTGAAGCTCGAAAGACTCTGGTTTAGCGTCATCTCCAAGGAAGCACAGCAGCTCCGCCTTGCATTGCTATCTGAACTCCGGCAGTAACCATCGGTACAGCAGCAGTAGTCATGTGGAAATGGAAGGAGAAGATGGAGATGATGAACTGCAGAACTTTCCTCCGGTTCTATTAACTAGAACAGAGGGAAGCTGCAGAAGAGAAATGGAGAAGGAGAAAGAGAGATGGTGTGTGCGAGATGAGATGGAATGTGCGAATGGTGAGAGAGCTGCGTATGAAGTGTCAGGTCCAGGTGATGAATCATGTGGAATACTGTACAGATAGTTTGATATATAGGAGAGGTCTGAAATGCATGAGTGAGCCAATGGAGCTGTCCAGATGTCCTCCAGCTGTCAGCACATGATCTGGTATTCTGTTTACAGCACATGCTCCCCACTTGCTGTTAACAACTTGCTCATTCTGTTCAGATGGGGTATGCTAATCTGTGAACAGTATCAGACGTGTGAACAGTGCTCAACTCAGGCATGATCTCCCACTTGTAGTTTGTTATCATCCCTTATTTGCAGCCTGTTAAGTCCAGCTATGCAATTCGTCGCATGCTTAAATCACCTTCTGTCCAGTTGTCCCTTCTGTCATTCGCTGATTGATCTCTGCATTGAAGTTTGGTCGCGACTACAGGCACATCAGGTCGCGACCAATATTTACAGAGAACGCTTCTTCTTTGCTGGTTGACGTATGGTCGCGACGGTGAACACCTAAGGTCGCGGCGAAAGTCCAAAGGGAAGCTCCACTTTGCTGATTGATTGTTGTGTTGACCTGAAATGGACATTTAACAGACTGCCTATCCAATTAAGCACTAAAATCACATCATTCAAGTTCCCACTTGTGCAATTGCATATTATTAACTAATTTGCTCAATATGGTAGTAAATGTGGATAAGATTCAATAATAAACTCTCTTTTAAAATATTAAAAATCAGTACAAGTATGAGTTTATCAACTCCCCCACACTTGGCTTTTGCACTCCGAGCAAAATTATGGATCAACGATCCATATTCTCTGTTCAATGTCTGCGAGTTGTAGCTTTGAGTAAGATTTAGCTAGCGAGTTGTCAGCTAACATATTCTAATTCAACTAATTAACTTCTCATATTCTATGGATAATGAAGGTAAGCTGGAACACACTTGTCATTGATTCATTTCACCATCTTAATCAATTAAAATCAGAAACAATAGCATAGAATTTACATTCAGTTTTAGTTCAATCATCTCATTAACTTGTTCATTTGTGGCTCATTAGACTAATTAGGAGCTTAGCAATCCATTGAGGCTCCTTGTGAATCGACCTAGGTTAGCCTCCACTTACTATTGGTTAGCTTAGTTTCTTTGATAATTAGAAACGACAGTTATCAAAATGGCGCCGTTGCCGGGGAGCCTTACTTGTTAACGTTTCCTGAGCAATCTCCTGGGCCTCATAAACATAAAGAGCAGGTAGTTGTTTTAGTTTTTCTGTGAATTTTATGTTTTATATATGTTAAGCCACGACCATTTGGCTTCTTAGCCGCGACTAAAGTGCTCTGTGATTTCTCGTCACGACCGTATTCACATTGGGCCGCAACCAAAAATCAGTTTTCAACTCAGATTTGCTGTCTGTAACTTTTAGTCACGACCGGAGTATGGTAACTGTCGTTTTAATTATCAAACAAACTAAGCTAACTAATAGTAAAGCGGAGGCTAACCTAGGTCGGATCACGAGGAGCTACCGGATGTTAGAGTTCCTAATTAATCTATTGAGCCGCAATTTAACAAATTAGGCAGATGAGCTGTGTGTTGAACTAGAACTGAGCGCAAATTCTATGCTATTGTTTATGATTTATGTGTTCATAATGGCGAGATGAATGAATGATGACAAGTGTGTTCCCTCGGAGATTACCTTACCTTCATTATCCACGGAATGTCAAGAGTTAATCGGTTGAATTAGAATAGGTTAGCTAACAACTCGCTTGCTAAATCTCAATCAAAGCTACAACTCACAGACATCAATGGAGAATAGGAGTCATTCAACTTAGAGATAGTAGAATATGAATATTAATCAGAGGATCTTTAGTGTAGAAATAAGGAATCCAACTCGGTTCCCTACTTCTTTGTCATCTATTACTCTAATTGAATCAATAAACTAGAAGTAAATAAATACATCAACTGGATACAGTTAAATCTGACTTAATAAACTCCCTGTGAAGCTCGAAAGACTCTGGTTTAGCGTCATCTCCAAGGAAGCACAGCAGCTCCGCCTTGCATTGCTATCTGAACTCCGGCAGTAACCATCGGTACAGCAGCAGTAGTCATGTGGAAATGGAAGGAGAAGATGGAGATGATGAACTGCAGAACTTTCCTCCGGTTCTATTAACTAGAACAGAGGGAAGCTGCAGAAGAGAAATGGAGAAGGAGAAAGAGAGATGGTGTGTGCGAGATGAGATGGAATGTGCGAATGGTGAGAGAGCTGCGTATGAAGTGTCAGGTCCAGGTGATGAATCATGTGGAATACTGTACAGATAGTTTGATATATAGGAGAGGTCTGAAATGCATGAGTGAGCCAATGGAGCTGTCCAGATGTCCTCCAGCTGTCAGCACATGATCTGGTATTCTGTTTACAGCACATGCTCCCCACTTGCTGTTAACAACTTGCTCATTCTGTTCAGATGGGGTATGCTAATCTGTGAACAGTATCAGACGCGTGAACAGTGCTCAACTCAGGCATGATCTCCCACTTGTAGTTTGTTATCAGCCCTTATTTGCAGCCTGTTAAGTCCAGCTATGCAATTCGTCGCATGCTTAAATCACCTTCTGTCCAGTTGTCCCTTCTGTCATTCGCTGATTGATCTCTGCATTGAAGTTTGGTCGCGACTACAGGCACATCAGGTCGCGACCAATATTTACAGAGAACGCTTCTTCTTTGCTGGTTGACGTATGGTCGCGACGGTGAACACCTAAGGTCGCGGCGAAAGTCCAAAGGGAAGCTCCACTTTGCTGATTGATTGTTGTGTTGACCTGAAATGGACATTTAACAGACTGCCTATCCAATTAAGCACTAAAATCACATCATTCAAGTTCCCACTTGTGCAATTGCATATTATTAACTAATTTGCTCAATATGGTAGTAAATGTGGATAAGATTCAATAATAAACTCTCTTTTAAAATATTAAAAATCAGTACAAGTATGAGTTTATCAACTCCCCCACACTTGGCTTTTGCACTCCGAGCAAAATTATGGATCAACGATCCATATTCTCTGTTCAATGTCTGCGAGTTGTAGCTTTGAGTAAGATTTAGCTAGCGAGTTGTCAGCTAACATATTCTAATTCAACTAATTAACTTCTCATATTCTATGGATAATGAAGGTAAGCTGGAACACACTTGTCATTGATTCATTTCACCATCTTAATCAATTAAAATCAGAAACAATAGCATAGAATTTACATTCAGTTTTAGTTCAATCATCTCATTAACTTGTTCATTTGTGGCTCATTAGACTAATTAGGAGCTTAGCAATCCATTGAGGCTCCTTGTGAATCGACCTAGGTTAGCCTCCACTTACTATTGGTTAGCTTAGTTTCTTTGATAATTAGAAACGACAGTTATCAAAATGGCGCCGTTGCCGGGGAGCCTTACTTGTTAACGTTTCCTGAGCAATCTCCTGGGCCTCATAAACATAAAGAGCAGGTAGTTGTTTTAGTTTTTCTGTGAATTTTATGTTTTATATATGTTAAGCCACGACCATTTGGCTTCTTAGCCGCGACTAAAGTGCTCTGTGATTTCTCGTCACGACCGTATTCACATTGGGCCGCAACCAAAAATCAGTTTTCAACTCAGATTTGCTGTCTGTAACTTTTAGTCACGACCGGAGTATGGTAACTGTCGTTTTAATTATCAAACAAACTAAGCTAACTAATAGTAAAGCGGAGGCTAACCTAGGTCGGATCACGAGGAGCTACCGGATGTTAGAGTTCCTAATTAATCTATTGAGCCGCAATTTAACAAATTAGGCAGATGAGCTGTGTGTTGAACTAGAACTGAGCGCAAATTCTATGCTATTGTTTATGATTTATGTGTTCATAATGGCGAGATGAATGAATGATGACAAGTGTGTTCCCTCGGAGATTACCTTACCTTCATTATCCACGGAATGTCAAGAGTTAATCGGTTGAATTAGAATAGGTTAGCTAACAACTCGCTTGCTAAATCTCAATCAAAGCTACAACTCACAGACATCAATGGAGAATAGGAGTCATTCAACTTAGAGATAGTAGAATATGAATATTAATCAGAGGATCTTTAGTGTAGAAATAAGGAATCCAACTCGGTTCCCTACTTCTTTGTCATCTATTACTCTAATTGAATCAATAAACTAGAAGTAAATAAATACATCAACTGGATACAGTTAAATCTGACTTAATAAACTCCCTGTGAAGCTCGAAAGACTCTGGTTTAGCGTCATCTCCAAGGAAGCACAGCAGCTCCGCCTTGCATTGCTATCTGAACTCCGGCAGTAACCATCGGTACAGCAGCAGTAGTCATGTGGAAATGGAAGGAGAAGATGGAGATGATGAACTGCAGAACTTTCCTCCGGTTCTATTAACTAGAACAGAGGGAAGCTGCAGAAGAGAAATGGAGAAGGAGAAAGAGAGATGGTG
The DNA here is from genome assembly GCA_037074615.1 of Leucaena leucocephala. Taxonomy (NCBI): domain Eukaryota; kingdom Viridiplantae; phylum Streptophyta; class Magnoliopsida; order Fabales; family Fabaceae; genus Leucaena; species Leucaena leucocephala. The sequence continues at coordinate 8,600,971 of CM073545.1, forward strand.
TGTGCGAGATGAGATGGAATGTGCGAATGGTGAGAGAGCTGCGTATGAAGTGTCAGGTCCAGGTGATGAATCATGTGGAATACTGTACAGATAGTTTGATATATAGGAGAGGTCTGAAATGCATGAGTGAGCCAATGGAGCTGTCCAGATGTCCTCCAGCTGTCAGCACATGATCTGGTATTCTGTTTACAGCACATGCTCCCCACTTGCTGTTAACAACTTGCTCATTCTGTTCAGATGGGGTATGCTAATCTGTGAACAGTATCAGACGCGTGAACAGTGCTCAACTCAGGCATGATCTCCCACTTGTAGTTTGTTATCAGCCCTTATTTGCAGCCTGTTAAGTCCAGCTATGCAATTCGTCGCATGCTTAAATCACCTTCTGTCCAGTTGTCCCTTCTGTCATTCGCTGATTGATCTCTGCATTGAAGTTTGGTCGCGACTACAGGCACATCAGGTCGCGACCAATATTTACAGAGAACGCTTCTTCTTTGCTGGTTGACGTATGGTCGCGACGGTGAACACCTAAGGTCGCGGCGAAAGTCCAAAGGGAAGCTCCACTTTGCTGATTGATTGTTGTGTTGACCTGAAATGGACATTTAACAGACTGCCTATCCAATTAAGCACTAAAATCACATCATTCAAGTTCCCACTTGTGCAATTGCATATTATTAACTAATTTGCTCAATATGGTAGTAAATGTGGATAAGATTCAATAATAAACTCTCTTTTAAAATATTAAAAATCAGTACAAGTATGAGTTTATCAACTCCCCCACACTTGGCTTTTGCACTCCGAGCAAAATTATGGATCAACGATCCATATTCTCTGTTCAATGTCTGCGAGTTGTAGCTTTGAGTAAGATTTAGCTAGCGAGTTGTCAGCTAACATATTCTAATTCAACTAATTAACTTCTCATATTCTATGGATAATGAAGGTAAGCTGGAACACACTTGTCATTGATTCATTTCACCATCTTAATCAATTAAAATCAGAAACAATAGCATAGAATTTACATTCAGTTTTAGTTCAATCATCTCATTAACTTGTTCATTTGTGGCTCATTAGACTAATTAGGAGCTTAGCAATCCATTAAGGCTCCTTGTGAATCGACCTAGGTTAGCCTCCACTTACTATTGGTTAGCTTAGTTTCTTTGATAATTAGAAACGACAGTTATCAAAATGGCGCCGTTGCCGGGGAGCCTTACTTGTTAACGTTTCCTGAGCAATCTCCTGGGCCTCATAAACATAAAGAGCAGGTAGTTGTTTTAGTTTTTCTGTGAATTTTATGTTTTATATATGTTAAGCCACGACCATTTGGCTTCTTAGCCGCGACTAAAGTGCTCTGTGATTTCTCGTCACGACCGTATTCACATTGGGCCGCAACCAAAAATCAGTTTTCAACTCAGATTTGCTGTCTGTAACTTTTAGTCACGACCGGAGTATGGTAACTGTCGTTTTAATTATCAAACAAACTAAGCTAACTAATAGTAAAGCGGAGGCTAACCTAGGTCGGATCACGAGGAGCTACCGGATGTTAGAGTTCCTAATTAATCTATTGAGCCGCAATTTAACAAATTAGGCAGATGAGCTGTGTGTTGAACTAGAACTGAGCGCAAATTCTATGCTATTGTTTATGATTTATGTGTTCATAATGGCGAGATGAATGAATGATGACAAGTGTGTTCCCTCGGAGATTACCTTACCTTCATTATCCACGGAATGTCAAGAGTTAATCGGTTGAATTAGAATAGGTTAGCTAACAACTCGCTTGCTAAATCTCAATCAAAGCTACAACTCACAGACATCAATGGAGAATAGGAGTCATTCAACTTAGAGATAGTAGAATATGAATATTAATCAGAGGATCTTTAGTGTAGAAATAAGGAATCCAACTCGGTTCCCTACTTCTTTGTCATCTATTACTCTAATTGAATCAATAAACTAGAAGTAAATAAATACATCAACTGGATACAGTTAAATCTGACTTAATAAACTCCCTGTGAAGCTCGAAAGACTCTGGTTTAGCGTCATCTCCAAGGAAGCACAGCAGCTCCGCCTTGCATTGCTATCTGAACTCCGGCAGTAACCATCGGTACAGCAGCAGTAGTCATGTGGAAATGGAAGGAGAAGATGGAGATGATGAACTGCAGAACTTTCCTCCGGTTCTATTAACTAGAACAGAGGGAAGCTGCAGAAGAGAAATGGAGAAGGAGAAAGAGAGATGGTGTGTGCGAGATGAGATGGAATGTGCGAATGGTGAGAGAGCTGCGTATGAAGTGTCAGGTCCAGGTGATGAATCATGTGGAATACTGTACAGATAGTTTGATATATAGGAGAGGTCTGAAATGCATGAGTGAGCCAATGGAGCTGTCCAGATGTCCTCCAGCTGTCAGCACATGATCTGGTATTCTGTTTACAGCACATGCTCCCCACTTGCTGTTAACAACTTGCTCATTCTGTTCAGATGGGGTATGCTAATCTGTGAACAGTATCAGACGCGTGAACAGTGCTCAACTCAGGCATGATCTCCCACTTGTAGTTTGTTATCAGCCCTTATTTGCAGCCTGTTAAGTCCAGCTATGCAATTCGTCGCATGCTTAAATCACCTTCTGTCCAGTTGTCCCTTCTGTCATTCGCTGATTGATCTCTGCATTGAAGTTTGGTCGCGACTACAGGCACATCAGGTCGCGACCAATATTTACAGAGAACGCTTCTTCTTTGCTGGTTGACGTATGGTCGCGACGGTGAACACCTAAGGTCGCGGCGAAAGTCCAAAGGGAAGCTCCACTTTGCTGATTGATTGTTGTGTTGACCTGAAATGGACATTTAACAGACTGCCTATCCAATTAAGCACTAAAATCACATCATTCAAGTTCCCACTTGTGCAATTGCATATTATTAACTAATTTGCTCAATATGGTAGTAAATGTGGATAAGATTCAATAATAAACTCTCTTTTAAAATATTAAAAATCAGTACAAGTATGAGTTTATCAACTCCCCCACACTTGGCTTTTGCACTCCGAGCAAAATTATGGATCAACGATCCATATTCTCTGTTCAATGTCTGCGAGTTGTAGCTTTGAGTAAGATTTAGCTAGCGAGTTGTCAGCTAACATATTCTAATTCAACTAATTAACTTCTCATATTCTATGGATAATGAAGGTAAGCTGGAACACACTTGTCATTGATTCATTTCACCATCTTAATCAATTAAAATCAGAAACAATAGCATAGAATTTACATTCAGTTTTAGTTCAATCATCTCATTAACTTGTTCATTTGTGGCTCATTAGACTAATTAGGAGCTTAGCAATCCATTGAGGCTCCTTGTGAATCGACCTAGGTTAGCCTCCACTTACTATTGGTTAGCTTAGTTTCTTTGATAATTAGAAACGACAGTTATCAAAATGGCGCCGTTGCCGGGGAGCCTTACTTGTTAACGTTTCCTGAGCAATCTCCTGGGCCTCATAAACATAAAGAGCAGGTAGTTGTTTTAGTTTTTCTGTGAATTTTATGTTTTATATATGTTAAGCCACGACCATTTGGCTTCTTAGCCGCGACTAAAGTGCTCTGTGATTTCTCGTCACGACCGTATTCACATTGGGCCGCAACCAAAAATCAGTTTTCAACTCAGATTTGCTGTCTGTAACTTTTAGTCACGACCGGAGTATGGTAACTGTCGTTTTAATTATCAAACAAACTAAGCTAACTAATAGTAAAGCGGAGGCTAACCTAGGTCGGATCACGAGGAGCTACCGGATGTTAGAGTTCCTAATTAATCTATTGAGCCGCAATTTAACAAATTAGGCAGATGAGCTGTGTGTTGAACTAGAACTGAGCGCAAATTCTATGCTATTGTTTATGATTTATGTGTTCATAATGGCGAGATGAATGAATGATGACAAGTGTGTTCCCTCGGAGATTACCTTACCTTCATTATCCACGGAATGTCAAGAGTTAATCGGTTGAATTAGAATAGGTTAGCTAACAACTCGCTTGCTAAATCTCAATCAAAGCTACAACTCACAGACATCAATGGAGATAGGAGTCATTCAACTTAGAGATAGTAGAATATGAATATTAATCAGAGGATCTTTAGTGTAGAAATAAGGAATCCAACTCGGTTCCCTACTTCTTTGTCATCTATTACTCTAATTGAATCAATAAACTAGAAGTAAATAAATACATCAACTGGATACAGTTAAATCTGACTTAATAAACTCCCTGTGAAGCTCGAAAGACTCTGGTTTAGCGTCATCTCCAAGGAAGCACAGCAGCTCCGCCTTGCATTGCTATCTGAACTCCGGCAGTAACCATCGGTACAGCAGCAGTAGTCATGTGGAAATGGAAGGAGAAGATGGAGATGATGAACTGCAGAACTTTCCTCCGGTTCTATTAACTAGAACAGAGGGAAGCTGCAGAAGAGAAATGGAGAAGGAGAAAGAGAGATGGTGTGTGCGAGATGAGATGGAATGTGCGAATGGTGAGAGAGCTGCGTATGAAGTGTCAGGTCCAGGTGATGAATCATGTGGAATACTGTACAGATAGTTTGATATATAGGAGAGGTCTGAAATGCATGAGTGAGCCAATGGAGCTGTCCAGATGTCCTCCAGCTGTCAGCACATGATCTGGTATTCTGTTTACAGCACATGCTCCCCACTTGCTGTTAACAACTTGCTCATTCTGTTCAGATGGGGTATGCTAATCTGTGAACAGTATCAGACGCGTGAACAGTGCTCAACTCAGGCATGATCTCCCACTTGTAGTTTGTTATCAGCCCTTATTTGCAGCCTGTTAAGTCCAGCTATGCAATTCGTCGCATGCTTAAATCACCTTCTGTCCAGTTGTCCCTTCTGTCATTCGCTGATTGATCTCTGCATTGAAGTTTGGTCGCGACTACAGGCACATCAGGTCGCGACCAATATTTACAGAGAACGCTTCTTCTTTGCTGGTTGACGTATGGTCGCGACGGTGAACACCTAAGGTCGCGGCGAAAGTCCAAAGGGAAGCTCCACTTTGCTGATTGATTGTTGTGTTGACCTGAAATGGACATTTAACATACTGCCTATCCAATTAAGCACTAAAATCACATCATTCAAGTTCCCACTTGTGCAATTGCATATTATTAACTAATTTGCTCAATATGGTAGTAAATGTGGATAAGATTCAATAATAAACTCTCTTTTAAAATATTAAAAATCAGTACAAGTATGAGTTTATCAACTCCCCCACACTTGGCTTTTGCACTCCGAGCAAAATTATGGATCAACGATCCATATTCTCTGTTCAATGTCTGCGAGTTGTAGCTTTGAGTAAGATTTAGCTAGCGAGTTGTCAGCTAACATATTCTAATTCAACTAATTAACTTCTCATATTCTATGGATAATGAAGGTAAGCTGGAACACACTTGTCATTGATTCATTTCACCATCTTAATCAATTAAAATCAGAAACAATAGCATAGAATTTACATTCAGTTTTAGTTCAATCATCTCATTAACTTGTTCATTTGTGGCTCATTAGACTAATTAGGAGCTTAGCAATCCATTGAGGCTCCTTGTGAATCGACCTAGGTTAGCCTCCACTTACTATTGGTTAGCTTAGTTTCTTTGATAATTAGAAACGACAGTTATCAAAATGGCGCCGTTGCCGGGGAGCCTTACTTGTTAACGTTTCCTGAGCAATCTCCTGGGCCTCATAAACATAAAGAGCAGGTAGTTGTTTTAGTTTTTCTGTGAATTTTATGTTTTATATATGTTAAGCCACGACCATTTGGCTTCTTAGCCGCGACTAAAGTGCTCTGTGATTTCTCGTCACGACCGTATTCACATTGGGCCGCAACCAAAAATCAGTTTTCAACTCAGATTTGCTGTCTGTAACTTTTAGTCACGACCGGAGTATGGTAACTGTCGTTTTAATTATCAAACAAACTAAGCTAACTAATAGTAAAGCGGAGGCTAACCTAGGTCGGATCACGAGGAGCTACCGGATGTTAGAGTTCCTAATTAATCTATTGAGCCGCAATTTAACAAATTAGGCAGATGAGCTGTGTGTTGAACTAGAACTGAGCGCAAATTCTATGCTATTGTTTATGATTTATGTGTTCATAATGGCGAGATGAATGAATGATGACAAGTGTGTTCCCTCGGAGATTACCTTACCTTCATTATCCACGGAATGTCAAGAGTTAATCGGTTGAATTAGAATAGGTTAGCTAACAACTCGCTTGCTAAATCTCAATCAAAGCTACAACTCACAGACATCAATGGAGAATAGGAGTCATTCAACTTAGAGATAGTAGAATATGAATATTAATCAGAGGATCTTTAGTGTAGAAATAAGGAATCCAACTCGGTTCCCTACTTCTTTGTCATCTATTACTCTAATTGAATCAATAAACTAGAAGTAAATAAATACATCAACTGGATACAGTTAAATCTGACTTAATAAACTCCCTGTGAAGCTCGAAAGACTCTGGTTTAGCGTCATCTCCAAGGAAGCACAGCAGCTCCGCCTTGCATTGCTATCTGAACTCCGGCAGTAACCATCGGTACAGCAGCAGTAGTCATGTGGAAATGGAAGGAGAAGATGGAGATGATGAACTGCAGAACTTTCCTCCGGTTCTATTAACTAGAACAGAGGGAAGCTGCAGAAGAGAAATGGAGAAGGAGAAAGAGAGATGGTGTGTGCGAGATGAGATGGAATGTGCGAATGGTGAGAGAGCTGCGTATGAAGTGTCAGGTCCAGGTGATGAATCATGTGGAATACTGTACAGATAGTTTGATATATAGGAGAGGTCTGAAATGCATGAGTGAGCCAATGGAGCTGTCCAGATGTCCTCCAGCTGTCAGCACATGATCTGGTATTCTGTTTACAGCACATGCTCCCCACTTGCTGTTAACAACTTGCTCATTCTGTTCAGATGGGGTATGCTAATCTGTGAACAGTATCAGACGCGTGAACAGTGCTCAACTCAGGCATGATCTCCCACTTGTAGTTTGTTATCAGCCCTTATTTGCAGCCTGTTAAGTCCAGCTATGCAATTCGTCGCATGCTTAAATCACCTTCTGTCCAGTTGTCCCTTCTGTCATTCGCTGATTGATCTCTGCATTGAAGTTTGGTCGCGACTACAGGCACATCAGGTCGCGACCAATATTTACAGAGAACGCTTCTTCTTTGCTGGTTGACGTATGGTCGCGACGGTGAACACCTAAGGTCGCGGCGAAAGTCCAAAGGGAAGCTCCACTTTGCTGATTGATTGTTGTGTTGACCTGAAATGGACATTTAACAGACTGCCTATCCAATTAAGCACTAAAATCACATCATTCAAGTTCCCACTTGTGCAATTGCATATTATTAACTAATTTGCTCAATATGGTAGTAAATGTGGATAAGATTCAATAATAAACTCTCTTTTAAAATATTAAAAATCAGTACAAGTATGAGTTTATCAACTCCCCCACACTTGGCTTTTGCACTCCGAGCAAAATTATGGATCAACGATCCATATTCTCTGTTCAATGTCTGCGAGTTGTAGCTTTGAGTAAGATTTAGCTAGCGAGTTGTCAGCTAACATATTCTAATTCAACTAATTAACTTCTCATATTCTATGGATAATGAAGGTAAGCTGGAACACACTTGTCATTGATTCATTTCACCATCTTAATCAATTAAAATCAGAAACAATAGCATAGAATTTACATTCAGTTTTAGTTCAATCATCTCATTAACTTGTTCATTTGTGGCTCATTAGACTAATTAGGAGCTTAGCAATCCATTGAGGCTCCTTGTGAATCGACCTAGGTTAGCCTCCACTTACTATTGGTTAGCTTAGTTTCTTTGATAATTAGAAACGACAGTTATCAAAATGGCGCCGTTGCCGGGGAGCCTTACTTGTTAACGTTTCCTGAGCAATCTCCTGGGCCTCATAAACATAAAGAGCAGGTAGTTGTTTTAGTTTTTCTGTGAATTTTATGTTTTATATATGTTAAGCCACGACCATTTGGCTTCTTAGCCGCGACTAAAGTGCTCTGTGATTTCTCGTCACGACCGTATTCACATTGGGCCGCAACCAAAAATCAGTTTTCAACTCAGATTTGCTGTCTGTAACTTTTAGTCACGACCGGAGTATGGTAACTGTCGTTTTAATTATCAAACAAACTAAGCTAACTAATAGTAAAGCGGAGGCTAACCTAGGTCGGATCACGAGGAGCCACCGGATGTTAGAGTTCCTAATTAATCTATTGAGCCGCAATTTAACAAATTAGGCAGATGAGCTGTGTGTTGAACTAGAACTGAGCGCAAATTCTATGCTATTGTTTATGATTTATGTGTTCATAATGGCGAGATGAATGAATGATGACAAGTGTGTTCCCTCGGAGATTACCTTACCTTCATTATCCACGGAATGTCAAGAGTTAATCGGTTGAATTAGAATAGGTTAGCTAACAACTCGCTTGCTAAATCTCAATCAAAGCTACAACTCACAGACATCAATGGAGAATAGGAGTCATTCAACTTAGAGATAGTAGAGTATGAATATTAATCAGAGGATCTTTAGTGTAGAAATAAGGAATCCAACTCGGTTCCCTACTTCTTTGTCATCTATTACTCTAATTGAATCAATAAACTAGAAGTAAATAAATACATCAACTGGATACAGTTAAATCTGACTTAATAAACTCCCTGTGAAGCTCGAAAGACTCTGGTTTAGCGTCATCTCCAAGGAAGCACAGCAGCTCCGCCTTGCATTGCTATCTGAACTCCGGCAGTAACCATCGGTACAGCAGCAGTAGTCATGTGGAAATGGAAGGAGAAGATGGAGATGATGAACTGCAGAACTTTCCTCCGGTTCTATTAACTAGAACAGAGGGAAGCTGCAGAAGAGAAATGGAGAAGGAGAAAGAGAGATGGTGTGTGCGAGATGAGATGGAATGTGCGAATGGTGAGAGAGCTGCGTATGAAGTGTCAGGTCCAGGTGATGAATCATGTGGAATACTGTACAGATAGTTTGATATATAGGAGAGGTCTGAAATGCATGAGTGAGCCAATGGAGCTGTCCAGATGTCCTCCAGCTGTCAGCACATGATCTGGTATTCTGTTTACAGCACATGCTCCCCACTTGCTGTTAACAACTTGCTCATTCTGTTCAGATGGGGTATGCTAATCTGTGAACAGTATCAGACGCGTGAACAGTGCTCAACTCAGGCATGATCTCCCACTTGTAGTTTGTTATCAGCCCTTATTTGCAGCCTGTTAAGTCCAGCTATGCAATTCGTCGCATGCTTAAATCACCTTCTGTCCAGTTGTCCCTTCTGTCATTCGCTGATTGATCTCTGCATTGAAGTTTGGTCGCGACTACAGGCACATCAGGTCGCGACCAATATTTACAGAGAACGCTTCTTCTTTGCTGGTTGACGTATGGTCGCGACGGTGAACACCTAAGGTCGCGGCGAAAGTCCAAAGGGAAGCTCCACTTTGCTGATTGATTGTTGTGTTGACCTGAAATGGACATTTAACATACTGCCTATCCAATTAAGCACTAAAATCACATCATTCAAGTTCCCACTTGTGCAATTGCATATTATTAACTAATTTGCTCAATATGGTAGTAAATGTGGATAAGATTCAATAATAAACTCTCTTTTAAAATATTAAAAATCAGTACAAGTATGAGTTTATCAACTCCCCCACACTTGGCTTTTGCACTCCGAGCAAAATTATGGATCAACGATCCATATTCTCTGTTCAATGTCTGCGAGTTGTAGCTTTGAGTAAGATTTAGCTAGCGAGTTGTCAGCTAACATATTCTAATTCAACTAATTAACTTCTCATATTCTATGGATAATGAAGGTAAGCTGGAACACACTTGTCATTGATTCATTTCACCATCTTAATCAATTAAAATCAGAAACAATAGCATAGAATTTACATTCAGTTTTAGTTCAATCATCTCATTAACTTGTTCATTTGTGGCTCATTAGACTAATTAGGAGCTTAGCAATCCATTGAGGCTCCTTGTGAATCGACCTAGGTTAGCCTCCACTTACTATTGGTTAGCTTAGTTTCTTTGATAATTAGAAACGACAGTTATCAAAATGGCGCCGTTGCCGGGGAGCCTTACTTGTTAACGTTTCCTGAGCAATCTCCTGGGCCTCATAAACATAAAGAGCAGGTAGTTGTTTTAGTTTTTCTGTGAATTTTATGTTTTATATATGTTAAGCCACGACCATTTGGCTTCTTAGCCGCGACTAAAGTGCTCTGTGATTTCTCGTCACGACCGTATTCACATTGGGCCGCAACCAAAAATCAGTTTTCAACTCAGATTTGCTGTCTGTAACTTTTAGTCACGACCGGAGTATGGTAACTGTCGTTTTAATTATCAAACAAACTAAGCTAACTAATAGTAAAGCGGAGGCTAACCTAGGTCGGATCACGAGGAGCCACCGGATGTTAGAGTTCCTAATTAATCTATTGAGCCGCAATTTAACAAATTAGGCAGATGAGCTGTGTGTTGAACTAGAACTGAGCGCAAATTCTATGCTATTGTTTATGATTTATGTGTTCATAATGGCGAGATGAATGAATGATGACAAGTGTGTTCCCTCGGAGATTACCTTACCTTCATTATCCACGGAATGTCAAGAGTTAATCGGTTGAATTAGAATAGGTTAGCTAACAACTCGCTTGCTAAATCTCAATCAAAGCTACAACTCACAGACATCAATGGAGAATAGGAGTCATTCAACTTAGAGATAGTAGAGTATGAATATTAATCAGAGGATCTTTAGTGTAGAAATAAGGAATCCAACTCGGTTCCCTACTTCTTTGTCATCTATTACTCTAATTGAATCAATAAACTAGAAGTAAATAAATACATCAACTGGATACAGTTAAATCTGACTTAATAAACTCCCTGTGAAGCTCGAAAGACTCTGGTTTAGCGTCATCTCCAAGGAAGCACAGCAGCTCCGCCTTGCATTGCTATCTGAACTCCGGCAGTAACCATCGGTACAGCAGCAGTAGTCATGTGGAAATGGAAGGAGAAGATGGAGATGATGAACTGCAGAACTTTCCTCCGGTTCTATTAACTAGAACAGAGGGAAGCTGCAGAAGAGAAATGGAGAAGGAGAAAGAGAGATGGTGTGTGCGAGATGAGATGGAATGTGCGAATGGTGAGAGAGCTGCGTATGAAGTGTCAGGTCCAGGTGATGAATCATGTGGAATACTGTACAGATAGTTTGATATATAGGAGAGGTCTGAAATGCATGAGTGAGCCAATGGAGCTGTCCAGATGTCCTCCAGCTGTCAGCACATGATCTGGTATTCTGTTTACAGCACATGCTCCCCACTTGCTGTTAACAACTTGCTCATTCTGTTCAGATGGGGTATGCTAATCTGTGAACAGTATCAGACGCGTGAACAGTGCTCAACTCAGGCATGATCTCCCACTTGTAGTTTGTTATCAGCCCTTATTTGCAGCCTGTTAAGTCCAGCTATGCAATTCGTCGCATGCTTAAATCACCTTCTGTCCAGTTGTCCCTTCTGTCATTCGCTGATTGATCTCTGCATTGAAGTTTGGTCGCGACTACAGGCACATCAGGTCGCGACCAATATTTACAGAGAACGCTTCTTCTTTGCTGGTTGACGTATGGTCGCGACGGTGAACACCTAAGGTCGCGGCGAAAGTCCAAAGGGAAGCTCCACTTTGCTGATTGATTGTTGTGTTGACCTGAAATGGACATTTAACATACTGCCTATCCAATTAAGCACTAAAATCACATCATTCAAGTTCCCACTTGTGCAATTGCATATTATTAACTAATTTGCTCAATATGGTAGTAAATGTGGATAAGATTCAATAATAAACTCTCTTTTAAAATATTAAAAATCAGTACAAGTATGAGTTTATCAACTCCCCCACACTTGGCTTTTGCACTCCGAGCAAAATTATGGATCAACGATCCATATTCTCTGTTCAATGTCTGCGAGTTGTAGCTTTGAGTAAGATTTAGCTAGCGAGTTGTCAGCTAACATATTCTAATTCAACTAATTAACTTCTCATATTCTATGGATAATGAAGGTAAGCTGGAACACACTTGTCATTGATTCATTTCACCATCTTAATCAATTAAAATCAGAAACAATAGCATAGAATTTACATTCAGTTTTAGTTCAATCATCTCATTAACTTGTTCATTTGTGGCTCATTAGACTAATTAGGAGCTTAGCAATCCATTGAGGCTCCTTGTGAATCGACCTAGGTTAGCCTCCACTTACTATTGGTTAGCTTAGTTTCTTTGATAATTAGAAACGACAGTTATCAAAATGGCGCCGTTGCCGGGGAGCCTTACTTGTTAACGTTTCCTGAGCAATCTCCTGGGCCTCATAAACATAAAGAGCAGGTAGTTGTTTTAGTTTTTCTGTGAATTTTATGTTTTATATATGTTAAGCCACGACCATTTGGCTTCTTAGCCGCGACTAAAGTGCTCTGTGATTTCTCGTCACGACCGTATTCACATTGGGCCGCAACCAAAAATCAGTTTTCAACTCAGATTTGCTGTCTGTAACTTTTAGTCACGACCGGAGTATGGTAACTGTCGTTTTAATTATCAAACAAACTAAGCTAACTAATAGTAAAGCGGAGGCTAACCTAGGTCGGATCACGAGGAGCTACCGGATGTTAGAGTTCCTAATTAATCTATTGAGCCGCAATTTAACAAATTAGGCAGATGAGCTGTGTGTTGAACTAGAACTGAGCGCAAATTCTATGCTATTGTTTATGATTTATGTGTTCATAATGGCGAGATGAATGAATGATGACAAGTGTGTTCCCTCGGAGATTACCTTACCTTCATTATCCACGGAATGTCAAGAGTTAATCGGTTGAATTAGAATAGGTTAGCTAACAACTCGCTTGCTAAATCTCAATCAAAGCTACAACTCACAGACATCAATGGAGAATAGGAGTCATTCAACTTAGAGATAGTAGAATATGAATATTAATCAGAGGATCTTTAGTGTAGAAATAAGGAATCCAACTCGGTTCCCTACTTCTTTGTCATCTATTACTCTAATTGAATCAATAAACTAGAAGTAAATAAATACATCAACTGGATACAGTTAAATCTGACTTAATAAACTCCCTGTGAAGCTCGAAAGACTCTGGTTTAGCGTCATCTCCAAGGAAGCACAGCAGCTCCGCCTTGCATTGCTATCTGAACTCCGGCAGTAACCATCGGTACAGCAGCAGTAGTCATGTGGAAATGGAAGGAGAAGATGGAGATGATGAACTGCAGAACTTTCCTCCGGTTCTATTAACTAGAACAGAGGGAAGCTGCAGAAGAGAAATGGAGAAGGAGAAAGAGAGATGGTGTGTGCGAGATGAGATGGAATGTGCGAATGGTGAGAGAGCTGCGTATGAAGTGTCAGGTCCAGGTGATGAATCATGTGGAATACTGTACAGATAGTTTGATATATAGGAGAGGTCTGAAATGCATGAGTGAGCCAATGGAGCTGTCCAGATGTCCTCCAGCTGTCAGCACATGATCTGGTATTCTGTTTACAGCACATGCTCCCCACTTGCTGTTAACAACTTGCTCATTCTGTTCAGATGGGGTATGCTAATCTGTGAACAGTATCAGACGCGTGAACAGTGCTCAACTCAGGCATGATCTCCCACTTGTAGTTTGTTATCAGCCCTTATTTGCAGCCTGTTAAGTCCAGCTATGCAATTCGTCGCATGCTTAAATCACCTTCTGTCCAGTTGTCCCTTCTGTCATTCGCTGATTGATCTCTGCATTGAAGTTTGGTCGCGACTACAGGCACATCAGGTCGCGACCAATATTTACAGAGAACGCTTCTTCTTTGCTGGTTGACGTATGGTCGCGACGGTGAACACCTAAGGTCGCGGCGAAAGTCCAAAGGGAAGCTCCACTTTGCTGATTGATTGTTGTGTTGACCTGAAATGGACATTTAACAGACTGCCTATCCAATTAAGCACTAAAATCACATCATTCAAGTTCCCACTTGTGCAATTGCATATTATTAACTAATTTGCTCAATATGGTAGTAAATGTGGATAAGATTCAATAATAAACTCTCTTTTAAAATATTAAAAATCAGTACAAGTATGAGTTTATCAACTCCCCCACACTTGGCTTTTGCACTCCGAGCAAAATTATGGATCAACGATCCATATTCTCTGTTCAATGTCTGCGAGTTGTAGCTTTGAGTAAGATTTAGCTAGCGAGTTGTCAGCTAACATATTCTAATTCAACTAATTAACTTCTCATATTCTATGGATAATGAAGGTAAGCTGGAACACACTTGTCATTGATTCATTTCACCATCTTAATCAATTAAAATCAGAAACAATAGCATAGAATTTACATTCAGTTTTAGTTCAATCATCTCATTAACTTGTTCATTTGTGGCTCATTAGACTAATTAGGAGCTTAGCAATCCATTGAGGCTCCTTGTGAATCGACCTAGGTTAGCCTCCACTTACTATTGGTTAGCTTAGTTTCTTTGATAATTAGAAACGACAGTTATCAAAATGGCGCCGTTGCCGGGGAGCCTTACTTGTTAACGTTTCCTGAGCAATCTCCTGGGCCTCATAAACATAAAGAGCAGGTAGTTGTTTTAGTTTTTCTGTGAATTTTATGTTTTATATATGTTAAGCCACGACCATTTGGCTTCTTAGCCGCGACTAAAGTGCTCTGTGATTTCTCGTCACGACCGTATTCACATTGGGCCGCAACCAAAAATCAGTTTTCAACTCAGATTTGCTGTCTGTAACTTTTAGTCACGACCGGAGTATGGTAACTGTCGTTTTAATTATCAAACAAACCAAGCTAACTAATAGTAAAGCGGAGGCTAACCTAGGTCGGATCACGAGGAGCCACCGGATGTTAGAGTTCCTAATTAATCTATTGAGCCGCAATTTAACAAATTAGGCAGATGAGCTGTGTGTTGAACTAGAACTGAGCGCAAATTCTATGCTATTGTTTATGATTTATGTGTTCATAATGGCGAGATGAATGAATGATGACAAGTGTGTTCCCTCGGAGATTACCTTACCTTCATTATCCACGGAATGTCAAGAGTTAATCGGTTGAATTAGAATAGGTTAGCTAACAACTCGCTTGCTAAATCTCAATCAAAGCTACAACTCACAGACATCAATGGAGAATAGGAGTCATTCAACTTAGAGATAGTAGAGTATGAATATTAATCAGAGGATCTTTAGTGTAGAAATAAGGAATCCAACTCGGTTCCCTACTTCTTTGTCATCTATTACTCTAATTGAATCAATAAACTAGAAGTAAATAAATACATCAACTGGATACAGTTAAATCTGACTTAATAAACTCCCTGTGAAGCTCGAAAGACTCTGGTTTAGCGTCATCTCCAAGGAAGCACAGCAGCTCCGCCTTGCATTGCTATCTGAACTCCGGCAGTAACCATCGGTACAGCAGCAGTAGTCATGTGGAAATGGAAGGAGAAGATGGAGATGATGAACTGCAGAACTTTCCTCCGGTTCTATTAACTAGAACAGAGGGAAGCTGCAGAAGAGAAATGGAGAAGGAGAAAGAGAGATGGTGTGTGCGAGATGAGATGGAATGTGCGAATGGTGAGAGAGCTGCGTATGAAGTGTCAGGTCCAGGTGATGAATCATGTGGAATACTGTACAGATAGTTTGATATATAGGAGAGGTCTGAAATGCATGAGTGAGCCAATGGAGCTGTCCAGATGTCCTCCAGCTGTCAGCACATGATCTGGTATTCTGTTTACAGCACATGCTCCCCACTTGCTGTTAACAACTTGCTCATTCTGTTCAGATGGGGTATGCTAATCTGTGAACAGTATCAGACGCGTGAACAGTGCTCAACTCAGGCATGATCTCCCACTTGTAGTTTGTTATCAGCCCTTATTTGCAGCCTGTTAAGTCCAGCTATGCAATTCGTCGCATGCTTAAATCACCTTCTGTCCAGTTGTCCCTTCTGTCATTCGCTGATTGATCTCTGCATTGAAGTTTGGTCGCGACTACAGGCACATCAGGTCGCGACCAATATTTACAGAGAACGCTTCTTCTTTGCTGGTTGACGTATGGTCGCGACGGTGAACACCTAAGGTCGCGGCGAAAGTCCAAAGGGAAGCTCCACTTTGCTGATTGATTGTTGTGTTGACCTGAAATGGACATTTAACATACTGCCTATCCAATTAAGCACTAAAATCACATCATTCAAGTTCCCACTTGTGCAATTGCATATTATTAACTAATTTGCTCAATATGGTAGTAAATGTGGATAAGATTCAATAATAAACTCTCTTTTAAAATATTAAAAATCAGTACAAGTATGAGTTTATCAACTCCCCCACACTTGGCTTTTGCACTCCGAGCAAAATTATGGATCAACGATCCATATTCTCTGTTCAATGTCTGCGAGTTGTAGCTTTGAGTAAGATTTAGCTAGCGAGTTGTCAGCTAACATATTCTAATTCAACTAATTAACTTCTCATATTCTATGGATAATGAAGGTAAGCTGGAACACACTTGTCATTGATTCATTTCACCATCTTAATCAATTAAAATCAGAAACAATAGCATAGAATTTACATTCAGTTTTAGTTCAATCATCTCATTAACTTGTTCATTTGTGGCTCATTAGACTAATTAGGAGCTTAGCAATCCATTGAGGCTCCTTGTGAATCGACCTAGGTTAGCCTCCACTTACTATTGGTTAGCTTAGTTTCTTTGATAATTAGAAACGACAGTTATCAAAATGGCGCCGTTGCCGGGGAGCCTTACTTGTTAACGTTTCCTGAGCAATCTCCTGGGCCTCATAAACATAAAGAGCAGGTAGTTGTTTTAGTTTTTCTGTGAATTTTATGTTTTATATATGTTAAGCCACGACCATTTGGCTTCTTAGCCGCGACTAAAGTGCTCTGTGATTTCTCGTCACGACCGTATTCACATTGGGCCGCAACCAAAAATCAGTTTTCAACTCAGATTTGCTGTCTGTAACTTTTAGTCACGACCGGAGTATGGTAACTGTCGTTTTAATTATCAAACAAACCAAGCTAACTAATAGTAAAGCGGAGGCTAACCTAGGTCGGATCACGAGGAGCTACCGGATGTTAGAGTTCCTAATTAATCTATTGAGCCGCAATTTAACAAATTAGGCAGATGAGCTGTGTGTTGAACTAGAACTGAGCGCAAATTCTATGCTATTGTTTATGATTTATGTGTTCATAATGGCGAGATGAATGAATGATGACAAGTGTGTTCCCTCGGAGATTACCTTACCTTCATTATCCACGGAATGTCAAGAGTTAATCGGTTGAATTAGAATAGGTTAGCTAACAACTCGCTTGCTAAATCTCAATCAAAGCTACAACTCACAGACATCAATGGAGAATAGGAGTCATTCAACTTAGAGATAGTAGAATATGAATATTAATCAGAGGATCTTTAGTGTAGAAATAAGGAATCCAACTCGGTTCCCTACTTCTTTGTCATCTATTACTCTAATTGAATCAATAAACTAGAAGTAAATAAATACATCAACTGGATACAGTTAAATCTGACTTAATAAACTCCCTGTGAAGCTCGAAAGACTCTGGTTTAGCGTCATCTCCAAGGAAGCACAGCAGCTCCGCCTTGCATTGCTATCTGAACTCCGGCAGTAACCATCGGTACAGCAGCAGTAGTCATGTGGAAATGGAAGGAGAAGATGGAGATGATGAACTGCAGAACTTTCCTCCGGTTCTATTAACTAGAACAGAGGGAAGCTGCAGAAGAGAAATGGAGAAGGAGAAAGAGAGATGGTGTGTGCGAGATGAGATGGAATGTGCGAATGGTGAGAGAGCTGCGTATGAAGTGTCAGGTCCAGGTGATGAATCATGTGGAATACTGTACAGATAGTTTGATATATAGGAGAGGTCTGAAATGCATGAGTGAGCCAATGGAGCTGTCCAGATGTCCTCCAGCTGTCAGCACATGATCTGGTATTCTGTTTACAGCACATGCTCCCCACTTGCTGTTAACAACTTGCTCATTCTGTTCAGATGGGGTATGCTAATCTGTGAACAGTATCAGACGCGTGAACAGTGCTCAACTCAGGCATGATCTCCCACTTGTAGTTTGTTATCAGCCCTTATTTGCAGCCTGTTAAGTCCAGCTATGCAATTCGTCGCATGCTTAAATCACCTTCTGTCCAGTTGTCCCTTCTGTCATTCGCTGATTGATCTCTGCATTGAAGTTTGGTCGCGACTACAGGCACATCAGGTCGCGACCAATATTTACAGAGAACGCTTCTTCTTTGCTGGTTGACGTATGGTCGCGACGGTGAACACCTAAGGTCGCGGCGAAAGTCCAAAGGGAAGCTCCACTTTGCTGATTGATTGTTGTGTTGACCTGAAATGGACATTTAACAGACTGCCTATCCAATTAAGCACTAAAATCACATCATTCAAGTTCCCACTTGTGCAATTGCATATTATTAACTAATTTGCTCAATATGGTAGTAAATGTGGATAAGATTCAATAATAAACTCTCTTTTAAAATATTAAAAATCAGTACAAGTATGAGTTTATCAACTCCCCCACACTTGGCTTTTGCACTCCGAGCAAAATTATGGATCAACGATCCATATTCTCTGTTCAATGTCTGCGAGTTGTAGCTTTGAGTAAGATTTAGCTAGCGAGTTGTCAGCTAACATATTCTAATTCAACTAATTAACTTCTCATATTCTATGGATAATGAAGGTAAGCTGGAACACACTTGTCATTGATTCATTTCACCATCTTAATCAATTAAAATCAGAAACAATAGCATAGAATTTACATTCAGTTTTAGTTCAATCATCTCATTAACTTGTTCATTTGTGGCTCATTAGACTAATTAGGAGCTTAGCAATCCATTGAGGCTCCTTGTGAATCGACCTAGGTTAGCCTCCACTTACTATTGGTTAGCTTAGTTTCTTTGATAATTAGAAACGACAGTTATCAAAATGGCGCCGTTGCCGGGGAGCCTTACTTGTTAACGTTTCCTGAGCAATCTCCTGGGCCTCATAAACATAAAGAGCAGGTAGTTGTTTTAGTTTTTCTGTGAATTTTATGTTTTATATATGTTAAGCCACGACCATTTGGCTTCTTAGCCGCGACTAAAGTGCTCTGTGATTTCTCGTCACGACCGTATTCACATTGGGCCGCAACCAAAAATCAGTTTTCAACTCAGATTTGCTGTCTGTAACTTTTAGTCACGACCGGAGTATGGTAACTGTCGTTTTAATTATCAAACAAACCAAGCTAACTAATAGTAAAGCGGAGGCTAACCTAGGTCGGATCACGAGGAGCTACCGGATGTTAGAGTTCCTAATTAATCTATTGAGCCGCAATTTAACAAATTAGGCAGATGAGCTGTGTGTTGAACTAGAACTGAGCGCAAATTCTATGCTATTGTTTATGATTTATGTGTTCATAATGGCGAGATGAATGAATGATGACAAGTGTGTTCCCTCGGAGATTACCTTACCTTCATTATCCACGGAATGTCAAGAGTTAATCGGTTGAATTAGAATAGGTTAGCTAACAACTCGCTTGCTAAATCTCAATCAAAGCTACAACTCACAGACATCAATGGAGAATAGGAGTCATTCAACTTAGAGATAGTAGAATATGAATATTAATCAGAGGATCTTTAGTGTAGAAATAAGGAATCCAACTCGGTTCCCTACTTCTTTGTCATCTATTACTCTAATTGAATCAATAAACTAGAAGTAAATAAATACATCAACTGGATACAGTTAAATCTGACTTAATAAACTCCCTGTGAAGCTCGAAAGACTCTGGTTTAGCGTCATCTCCAAGGAAGCACAGCAGCTCCGCCTTGCATTGCTATCTGAACTCCGGCAGTAACCATCGGTACAGCAGCAGTAGTCATGTGGAAATGGAAGGAGAAGATGGAGATGATGAACTGCAGAACTTTCCTCCGGTTCTATTAACTAGAACAGAGGGAAGCTGCAGAAGAGAAATGGAGAAGGAGAAAGAGAGATGGTGTGTGCGAGATGAGATGGAATGTGCGAATGGTGAGAGAGCTGCGTATGAAGTGTCAGGTCCAGGTGATGAATCATGTGGAATACTGTACAGATAGTTTGATATATAGGAGAGGTCTGAAATGCATGAGTAAGCCAATGGAGCTGTCCAGATGTCCTCCAGCTGTCAGCACATGATCTGGTATTCTGTTTACAGCACATGCTCCCCACTTGCTGTTAACAACTTGCTCATTCTGTTCAGATGGGGTATGCTAATCTGTGAACAGTATCAGACGCGTGAACAGTGCTCAACTCAGGCATGATCTCCCACTTGTAGTTTGTTATCAGCCCTTATTTGCAGCCTGTTAAGTCCAGCTATGCAATTCGTCGCATGCTTAAATCACCTTCTGTCCAGTTGTCCCTTCTGTCATTCGCTGATTGATCTCTGCATTGAAGTTTGGTCGCGACTACAGGCACATCAGGTCGCGACCAATATTTACAGAGAACGCTTCTTCTTTGCTGGTTGACGTATGGTCGCGACGGTGAACACCTAAGGTCGCGGCGAAAGTCCAAAGGGAAGCTCCACTTTGCTGATTGATTGTTGTGTTGACCTGAAATGGACATTTAACAGACTGCCTATCCAATTAAGCACTAAAATCACATCATTCAAGTTCCCACTTGTGCAATTGCATATTATTAACTAATTTGCTCAATATGGTAGTAAATGTGGATAAGATTCAATAATAAACTCTCTTTTAAAATATTAAAAATCAGTACAAGTATGAGTTTATCAACTCCCCCACACTTGGCTTTTGCACTCCGAGCAAAATTATGGATCAACGATCCATATTCTCTGTTCAATGTCTGCGAGTTGTAGCTTTGAGTAAGATTTAGCTAGCGAGTTGTCAGCTAACATATTCTAATTCAACTAATTAACTTCTCATATTCTATGGATAATGAAGGTAAGCTGGAACACACTTGTCATTGATTCATTTCACCATCTTAATCAATTAAAATCAGAAACAATAGCATAGAATTTACATTCAGTTTTAGTTCAATCATCTCATTAACTTGTTCATTTGTGGCTCATTAGACTAATTAGGAGCTTAGCAATCCATTGAGGCTCCTTGTGAATCGACCTAGGTTAGCCTCCACTTACTATTGGTTAGCTTAGTTTCTTTGATAATTAGAAACGACAGTTATCAAAATGGCGCCGTTGCCGGGGAGCCTTACTTGTTAACGTTTCCTGAGCAATCTCCTGGGCCTCATAAACATAAAGAGCAGGTAGTTGTTTTAGTTTTTCTGTGAATTTTATGTTTTATATATGTTAAGCCACGACCATTTGGCTTCTTAGCCGCGACTAAAGTGCTCTGTGATTTCTCGTCACGACCGTATTCACATTGGGCCGCAACCAAAAATCAGTTTTCAACTCAGATTTGCTGTCTGTAACTTTTAGTCACGACCGGAGTATGGTAACTGTCGTTTTAATTATCAAACAAACTAAGCTAACTAATAGTAAAGCGGAGGCTAACCTAGGTCGGATCACGAGGAGCTACCGGATGTTAGAGTTCCTAATTAATCTATTGAGCCGCAATTTAACAAATTAGGCAGATGAGCTGTGTGTTGAACTAGAACTGAGCGCAAATTCTATGCTATTGTTTATGATTTATGTGTTCATAATGGCGAGATGAATGAATGATGACAAGTGTGTTCCCTCGGAGATTACCTTACCTTCATTATCCACGGAATGTCAAGAGTTAATCGGTTGAATTAGAATAGGTTAGCTAACAACTCGCTTGCTAAATCTCAATCAAAGCTACAACTCACAGACATCAATGGAGAATAGGAGTCATTCAACTTAGAGATAGTAGAATATGAATATTAATCAGAGGATCTTTAGTGTAGAAATAAGGAATCCAACTCGGTTCCCTACTTCTTTGTCATCTATTACTCTAATTGAATCAATAAACTAGAAGTAAATAAATACATCAACTGGATACAGTTAAATCTGACTTAATAAACTCCCTGTGAAGCTCGAAAGACTCTGGTTTAGCGTCATCTCCAAGGAAGCACAGCAGCTCCGCCTTGCATTGCTATCTGAACTCCGGCAGTAACCATCGGTACAGCAGCAGTAGTCATGTGGAAATGGAAGGAGAAGATGGAGATGATGAACTGCAGAACTTTCCTCCGGTTCTATTAACTAGAACAGAGGGAAGCTGCAGAAGAGAAATGGAGAAGGAGAAAGAGAGATGGTGTGTGCGAGATGAGATGGAATGTGCGAATGGTGAGAGAGCTGCGTATGAAGTGTCAGGTCCAGGTGATGAATCATGTGGAATACTGTACAGATAGTTTGATATATAGGAGAGGTCTGAAATGCATGAGTGAGCCAATGGAGCTGTCCAGATGTCCTCCAGCTGTCAGCACATGATCTGGTATTCTGTTTACAGCACATGCTCCCCACTTGCTGTTAACAACTTGCTCATTCTGTTCAGATGGGGTATGCTAATCTGTGAACAGTATCAGACGCGTGAACAGTGCTCAACTCAGGCATGATCTCCCACTTGTAGTTTGTTATCAGCCCTTATTTGCAGCCTGTTAAGTCCAGCTATGCAATTCGTCGCATGCTTAAATCACCTTCTGTCCAGTTGTCCCTTCTGTCATTCGCTGATTGATCTCTGCATTGAAGTTTGGTCGCGACTACAGGCACATCAGGTCGCGACCAATATTTACAGAGAACGCTTCTTCTTTGCTGGTTGACGTATGGTCGCGACGGTGAACACCTAAGGTCGCGGCGAAAGTCCAAAGGGAAGCTCCACTTTGCTGATTGATTGTTGTGTTGACCTGAAATGGACATTTAACAGACTGCCTATCCAATTAAGCACTAAAATCACATCATTCAAGTTCCCACTTGTGCAATTGCATATTATTAACTAATTTGCTCAATATGGTAGTAAATGTGGATAAGATTCAATAATAAACTCTCTTTTAAAATATTAAAAATCAGTACAAGTATGAGTTTATCAACTCCCCCACACTTGGCTTTTGCACTCCGAGCAAAATTATGGATCAACGATCCATATTCTCTGTTCAATGTCTGCGAGTTGTAGCTTTGAGTAAGATTTAGCTAGCGAGTTGTCAGCTAACATATTCTAATTCAACTAATTAACTTCTCATATTCTATGGATAATGAAGGTAAGCTGGAACACACTTGTCATTGATTCATTTCACCATCTTAATCAATTAAAATCAGAAACAATAGCATAGAATTTACATTCAGTTTTAGTTCAATCATCTCATTAACTTGTTCATTTGTGGCTCATTAGACTAATTAGGAGCTTAGCAATCCATTGAGGCTCCTTGTGAATCGACCTAGGTTAGCCTCCACTTACTATTGGTTAGCTTAGTTTCTTTGATAATTAGAAACGACAGTTATCAAAATGGCGCCGTTGCCGGGGAGCCTTACTTGTTAACGTTTCCTGAGCAATCTCCTGGGCCTCATAAACATAAAGAGCAGGTAGTTGTTTTAGTTTTTCTGTGAATTTTATGTTTTATATATGTTAAGCCACGACCATTTGGCTTCTTAGCCGCGACTAAAGTGCTCTGTGATTTCTCGTCACGACCGTATTCACATTGGGCCGCAACCAAAAATCAGTTTTCAACTCAGATTTGCTGTCTGTAACTTTTAGTCACGACCGGAGTATGGTAACTGTCGTTTTAATTATCAAACAAACTAAGCTAACTAATAGTAAAGCGGAGGCTAACCTAGGTCGGATCACGAGGAGCCACCGGATGTTAGAGTTCCTAATTAATCTATTGAGCCGCAATTTAACAAATTAGGCAGATGAGCTGTGTGTTGAACTAGAACTGAGCGCAAATTCTATGCTATTGTTTATGATTTATGTGTTCATAATGGCGAGATGAATGAATGATGACAAGTGTGTTCCCTCGGAGATTACCTTACCTTCATTATCCACGGAATGTCAAGAGTTAATCGGTTGAATTAGAATAGGTTAGCTAACAACTCGCTTGCTAAATCTCAATCAAAGCTACAACTCACAGACATCAATGGAGAATAGGAGTCATTCAACTTAGAGATAGTAGAGTATGAATATTAATCAGAGGATCTTTAGTGTAGAAATAAGGAATCCAACTCGGTTCCCTACTTCTTTGTCATCTATTACTCTAATTGAATCAATAAACTAGAAGTAAATAAATACATCAACTGGATACAGTTAAATCTGACTTAATAAACTCCCTGTGAAGCTCGAAAGACTCTGGTTTAGCGTCATCTCCAAGGAAGCACAGCAGCTCCGCCTTGCATTGCTATCTGAACTCCGGCAGTAACCATCGGTACAGCAGCAGTAGTCATGTGGAAATGGAAGGAGAAGATGGAGATGATGAACTGCAGAACTTTCCTCCGGTTCTATTAACTAGAACAGAGGGAAGCTGCAGAAGAGAAATGGAGAAGGAGAAAGAGAGATGGTGTGTGCGAGATGAGATGGAATGTGCGAATGGTGAGAGAGCTGCGTATGAAGTGTCAGGTCCAGGTGATGAATCATGTGGAATACTGTACAGATAGTTTGATATATAGGAGAGGTCTGAAATGCATGAGTGAGCCAATGGAGCTGTCCAGATGTCCTCCAGCTGTCAGCACATGATCTGGTATTCTGTTTACAGCACATGCTCCCCACTTGCTGTTAACAACTTGCTCATTCTGTTCAGATGGGGTATGCTAATCTGTGAACAGTATCAGACGCGTGAACAGTGCTCAACTCAGGCATGATCTCCCACTTGTAGTTTGTTATCAGCCCTTATTTGCAGCCTGTTAAGTCCAGCTATGCAATTCGTCGCATGCTTAAATCACCTTCTGTCCAGTTGTCCCTTCTGTCATTCGCTGATTGATCTCTGCATTGAAGTTTGGTCGCGACTACAGGCACATCAGGTCGCGACCAATATTTACAGAGAACGCTTCTTCTTTGCTGGTTGACGTATGGTCGCGACGGTGAACACCTAAGGTCGCGGCGAAAGTCCAAAGGGAAGCTCCACTTTGCTGATTGATTGTTGTGTTGACCTGAAATGGACATTTAACAGACTGCCTATCCAATTAAGCACTAAAATCACATCATTCAAGTTCCCACTTGTGCAATTGCATATTATTAACTAATTTGCTCAATATGGTAGTAAATGTGGATAAGATTCAATAATAAACTCTCTTTTAAAATATTAAAAATCAGTACAAGTATGAGTTTATCAACTCCCCCACACTTGGCTTTTGCACTCCGAGCAAAATTATGGATCAACGATCCATATTCTCTGTTCAATGTCTGCGAGTTGTAGCTTTGAGTAAGATTTAGCTAGCGAGTTGTCAGCTAACATATTCTAATTCAACTAATTAACTTCTCATATTCTATGGATAATGAAGGTAAGCTGGAACACACTTGTCATTGATTCATTTCACCATCTTAATCAATTAAAATCAGAAACAATAGCATAGAATTTACATTCAGTTTTAGTTCAATCATCTCATTAACTTGTTCATTTGTGGCTCATTAGACTAATTAGGAGCTTAGCAATCCATTGAGGCTCCTTGTGAATCGACCTAGGTTAGCCTCCACTTACTATTGGTTAGCTTAGTTTCTTTGATAATTAGAAACGACAGTTATCAAAATGGCGCCGTTGCCGGGGAGCCTTACTTGTTAACGTTTCCTGAGCAATCTCCTGGGCCTCATAAACATAAAGAGCAGGTAGTTGTTTTAGTTTTTCTGTGAATTTTATGTTTTATATATGTTAAGCCACGACCATTTGGCTTCTTAGCCGCGACTAAAGTGCTCTGTGATTTCTCGTCACGACCGTATTCACATTGGGCCGCAACCAAAAATCAGTTTTCAACTCAGATTTGCTGTCTGTAACTTTTAGTCACGACCGGAGTATGGTAACTGTCGTTTTAATTATCAAACAAACTAAGCTAACTAATAGTAAAGCGGAGGCTAACCTAGGTCGGATCACGAGGAGCCACCGGATGTTAGAGTTCCTAATTAATCTATTGAGCCGCAATTTAACAAATTAGGCAGATGAGCTGTGTGTTGAACTAGAACTGAGCGCAAATTCTATGCTATTGTTTATGATTTATGTGTTCATAATGGCGAGATGAATGAATGATGACAAGTGTGTTCCCTCGGAGATTACCTTACCTTCATTATCCACGGAATGTCAAGAGTTAATCGGTTGAATTAGAATAGGTTAGCTAACAACTCGCTTGCTAAATCTCAATCAAAGCTACAACTCACAGACATCAATGGAGAATAGGAGTCATTCAACTTAGAGATAGTAGAGTATGAATATTAATCAGAGGATCTTTAGTGTAGAAATAAGGAATCCAACTCGGTTCCCTACTTCTTTGTCATCTATTACTCTAATTGAATCAATAAACTAGAAGTAAATAAATACATCAACTGGATACAGTTAAATCTGACTTAATAAACTCCCTGTGAAGCTCGAAAGACTCTGGTTTAGCGTCATCTCCAAGGAAGCACAGCAGCTCCGCCTTGCATTGCTATCTGAACTCCGGCAGTAACCATCGGTACAGCAGCAGTAGTCATGTGGAAATGGAAGGAGAAGATGGAGATGATGAACTGCAGAACTTTCCTCCGGTTCTATTAACTAGAACAGAGGGAAGCTGCAGAAGAGAAATGGAGAAGGAGAAAGAGAGATGGTGTGTGCGAGATGAGATGGAATGTGCGAATGGTGAGAGAGCTGCGTATGAAGTGTCAGGTCCAGGTGATGAATCATGTGGAATACTGTACAGATAGTTTGATATATAGGAGAGGTCTGAAATGCATGAGTGAGCCAATGGAGCTGTCCAGATGTCCTCCAGCTGTCAGCACATGATCTGGTATTCTGTTTACAGCACATGCTCCCCACTTGCTGTTAACAACTTGCTCATTCTGTTCAGATGGGGTATGCTAATCTGTGAACAGTATCAGACGCGTGAACAGTGCTCAACTCAGGCATGATCTCCCACTTGTAGTTTGTTATCAGCCCTTATTTGCAGCCTGTTAAGTCCAGCTATGCAATTCGTCGCATGCTTAAATCACCTTCTGTCCAGTTGTCCCTTCTGTCATTCGCTGATTGATCTCTGCATTGAAGTTTGGTCGCGACTACAGGCACATCAGGTCGCGACCAATATTTACAGAGAACGCTTCTTCTTTGCTGGTTGACGTATGGTCGCGACGGTGAACACCTAAGGTCGCGGCGAAAGTCCAAAGGGAAGCTCCACTTTGCTGATTGATTGTTGTGTTGACCTGAAATGGACATTTAACAGACTGCCTATCCAATTAAGCACTAAAATCACATCATTCAAGTTCCCACTTGTGCAATTGCATATTATTAACTAATTTGCTCAATATGGTAGTAAATGTGGATAAGATTCAATAATAAACTCTCTTTTAAAATATTAAAAATCAGTACAAGTATGAGTTTATCAACTCCCCCACACTTGGCTTTTGCACTCCGAGCAAAATTATGGATCAACGATCCATATTCTCTGTTCAATGTCTGCGAGTTGTAGCTTTGAGTAAGATTTAGCTAGCGAGTTGTCAGCTAACATATTCTAATTCAACTAATTAACTTCTCATATTCTATGGATAATGAAGGTAAGCTGGAACACACTTGTCATTGATTCATTTCACCATCTTAATCAATTAAAATCAGAAACAATAGCATAGAATTTACATTCAGTTTTAGTTCAATCATCTCATTAACTTGTTCATTTGTGGCTCATTAGACTAATTAGGAGCTTAGCAATCCATTGAGGCTCCTTGTGAATCGACCTAGGTTAGCCTCCACTTACTATTGGTTAGCTTAGTTTCTTTGATAATTAGAAACGACAGTTATCAAAATGGCGCCGTTGCCGGGGAGCCTTACTTGTTAACGTTTCCTGAGCAATCTCCTGGGCCTCATAAACATAAAGAGCAGGTAGTTGTTTTAGTTTTTCTGTGAATTTTATGTTTTATATATGTTAAGCCACGACCATTTGGCTTCTTAGCCGCGACTAAAGTGCTCTGTGATTTCTCGTCACGACCGTATTCACATTGGGCCGCAACCAAAAATCAGTTTTCAACTCAGATTTGCTGTCTGTAACTTTTAGTCACGACCGGAGTATGGTAACTGTCGTTTTAATTATCAAACAAACTAAGCTAACTAATAGTAAAGCGGAGGCTAACCTAGGTCGGATCACGAGGAGCCACCGGATGTTAGAGTTCCTAATTAATCTATTGAGCCGCAATTTAACAAATTAGGCAGATGAGCTGTGTGTTGAACTAGAACTGAGCGCAAATTCTATGCTATTGTTTATGATTTATGTGTTCATAATGGCGAGATGAATGAATGATGACAAGTGTGTTCCCTCGGAGATTACCTTACCTTCATTATCCACGGAATGTCAAGAGTTAATCGGTTGAATTAGAATAGGTTAGCTAACAACTCGCTTGCTAAATCTCAATCAAAGCTACAACTCACAGACATCAATGGAGAATAGGAGTCATTCAACTTAGAGATAGTAGAATATGAATATTAATCAGAGGATCTTTAGTGTAGAAATAAGGAATCCAACTCGGTTCCCTACTTCTTTGTCATCTATTACTCTAATTGAATCAATAAACTAGAAGTAAATAAATACATCAACTGGATACAGTTAAATCTGACTTAATAAACTCCCTGTGAAGCTCGAAAGACTCTGGTTTAGCGTCATCTCCAAGGAAGCACAGCAGCTCCGCCTTGCATTGCTATCTGAACTCCGGCAGTAACCATCGGTACAGCAGCAGTAGTCATGTGGAAATGGAAGGAGAAGATGGAGATGATGAACTGCAGAACTTTCCTCCGGTTCTATTAACTAGAACAGAGGGAAGCTGCAGAAGAGAAATGGAGAAGGAGAAAGAGAGATGGTGTGTGCGAGATGAGATGGAATGTGCGAATGGTGAGAGAGCTGCGTATGAAGTGTCAGGTCCAGGTGATGAATCATGTGGAATACTGTACAGATAGTTTGATATATAGGAGAGGTCTGAAATGCATGAGTGAGCCAATGGAGCTGTCCAGATGTCCTCCAGCTGTCAGCACATGATCTGGTATTCTGTTTACAGCACATGCTCCCCACTTGCTGTTAACAACTTGCTCATTCTGTTCAGATGGGGTATGCTAATCTGTGAACAGTATCAGACGCGTGAACAGTGCTCAACTCAGGCATGATCTCCCACTTGTAGTTTGTTATCAGCCCTTATTTGCAGCCTGTTAAGTCCAGCTATGCAATTCGTCGCATGCTTAAATCACCTTCTGTCCAGTTGTCCCTTCTGTCATTCGCTGATTGATCTCTGCATTGAAGTTTGGTCGCGACTACAGGCACATCAGGTCGCGACCAATATTTACAGAGAACGCTTCTTCTTTGCTGGTTGACGTATGGTCGCGACGGTGAACACCTAAGGTCGCGGCGAAAGTCCAAAGGGAAGCTCCACTTTGCTGATTGATTGTTGTGTTGACCTGAAATGGACATTTAACAGACTGCCTATCCAATTAAGCACTAAAATCACATCATTCAAGTTCCCACTTGTGCAATTGCATATTATTAACTAATTTGCTCAATATGGTAGTAAATGTGGATAAGATTCAATAATAAACTCTCTTTTAAAATATTAAAAATCAGTACAAGTATGAGTTTATCAACTCCCCCACACTTGGCTTTTGCACTCCGAGCAAAATTATGGATCAACGATCCATATTCTCTGTTCAATGTCTGCGAGTTGTAGCTTTGAGTAAGATTTAGCTAGCGAGTTGTCAGCTAACATATTCTAATTCAACTAATTAACTTCTCATATTCTATGGATAATGAAGGTAAGCTGGAACACACTTGTCATTGATTCATTTCACCATCTTAATCAATTAAAATCAGAAACAATAGCATAGAATTTACATTCAGTTTTAGTTCAATCATCTCATTAACTTGTTCATTTGTGGCTCATTAGACTAATTAGGAGCTTAGCAATCCATTGAGGCTCCTTGTGAATCGACCTAGGTTAGCCTCCACTTACTATTGGTTAGCTTAGTTTCTTTGATAATTAGAAACGACAGTTATCAAAATGGCGCCGTTGCCGGGGAGCCTTACTTGTTAACGTTTCCTGAGCAATCTCCTGGGCCTCATAAACATAAAGAGCAGGTAGTTGTTTTAGTTTTTCTGTGAATTTTATGTTTTATATATGTTAAGCCACGACCATTTGGCTTCTTAGCCGCGACTAAAGTGCTCTGTGATTTCTCGTCACGACCGTATTCACATTGGGCCGCAACCAAAAATCAGTTTTCAACTCAGATTTGCTGTCTGTAACTTTTAGTCACGACCGGAGTATGGTAACTGTCGTTTTAATTATCAAACAAACTAAGCTAACTAATAGTAAAGCGGAGGCTAACCTAGGTCGGATCACGAGGAGCCACCGGATGTTAGAGTTCCTAATTAATCTATTGAGCCGCAATTTAACAAATTAGGCAGATGAGCTGTGTGTTGAACTAGAACTGAGCGCAAATTCTATGCTATTGTTTATGATTTATGTGTTCATAATGGCGAGATGAATGAATGATGACAAGTGTGTTCCCTCGGAGATTACCTTACCTTCATTATCCACGGAATGTCAAGAGTTAATCGGTTGAATTAGAATAGGTTAGCTAACAACTCGCTTGCTAAATCTCAATCAAAGCTACAACTCACAGACATCAATGGAGAATAGGAGTCATTCAACTTAGAGATAGTAGAATATGAATATTAATCAGAGGATCTTTAGTGTAGAAATAAGGAATCCAACTCGGTTCCCTACTTCTTTGTCATCTATTACTCTAATTGAATCAATAAACTAGAAGTAAATAAATACATCAACTGGATACAGTTAAATCTGACTTAATAAACTCCCTGTGAAGCTCGAAAGACTCTGGTTTAGCGTCATCTCCAAGGAAGCACAGCAGCTCCGCCTTGCATTGCTATCTGAACTCCGGCAGTAACCATCGGTACAGCAGCAGTAGTCATGTGGAAATGGAAGGAGAAGATGGAGATGATGAACTGCAGAACTTTCCTCCGGTTCTATTAACTAGAACAGAGGGAAGCTGCAGAAGAGAAATGGAGAAGGAGAAAGAGAGATGGTGTGTGCGAGATGAGATGGAATGTGCGAATGGTGAGAGAGCTGCGTATGAAGTGTCAGGTCCAGGTGATGAATCATGTGGAATACTGTACAGATAGTTTGAAATATAGGAGAGTTCTGAAATGCATGAGTGAGCCAATGGAGCTGTCCAGATGTCCTCCAGTTGTCAGCACATGATCTGGTATTTTGTTTACAGCACATGCTCCCCACTTGCTGTTAAAAACTTGCTCATTCTGTTCAGATGGGGTATGCTAATCTGTGAACAGTATCAGACGCGTGAACAGTGCTCAACTCAGGCATGATCTCCCACTTTTAGTTTGTTATCAGCCCTTATTTGCAGCCTGTTAAGTCCAGCTATGCAATTCGTCGCATGCTTAAATCACCTTCTGTCCAGTTGTCCCTTCTGTCATTCGCTGATTGATCTCTGCATTGAAGTTTGGTCGCGACTACAGGCACATCAGGTCGCGACCAATATTTATAGAGAACTCTTCTTCTTTGCTGGTTGACGTATGGTCGCGACGGTGAACACCTAAGGTCGCGACGAAAGTCCAAAGGGAAGCTCAACTTTGCTGATTGCTTGTTGTGTTGACCTGAAATGGACATTTAACAGAGTGCCTATCCAATTAAGCACTAAAATCACATCATTCAAGTTCCCACTTGTCCAATTGCATATTATTAACTAATTTGCTCAATATGGTAGTAAATGTGGATAAGATTCAATAATAAACTCTCTTTTAAAATATTAAAAATCAGTACAAGTATGAGTTTATCAACTCCCCCACACTTGGCTTTTGCACTCCGAGCAATACTATGGATCAATGATCCATATTCTCTGTTCAATGTCTGCGAGTTGTAGCTTTGAGTAAGATTTAGCTAGCGAGTTGTCAGCTAACATATTCTAATTCAACTAATTAACTTCTCATATTCTATGGATAATGAAGGTAAGCTGGAACACACTTGTCATTGATTCATTTCACCATCTTAATCAATTAAAATCAGAAACAATAGCATAGAATTTACATTCAGTTTTAGTTCAATCATCTCATCGCACAATCATCTCATTAACTTGTTCATTTGTGGCTCATTAGACTAATTAGGAGCTTAGCAATCCATTGAGGCTCCTTGTGAATCGACCTAGGTTAGCCTCCACTTACTATTGGTTAGCTTAGTTTCTTTGATAATTAGAAACGACAGTTATCAAAATGGCGCCGTTGCCGGGGAGCCTTACTTGTTAACGTTTCCTAAGCAATCTCCTGGGCCTCATAAACATAAAGAGCAGGTAGTTGTTTTAGTTTTTCTGTGAATTTTATATTTTATATATGCTAAGCCACGACCATTTGGCTTCTTAGCCGCGACTAAAGTGCTCTGTGATTTCTCGTCACGACCGTATTCACATTGGGTCGCAAGAAAAAATCAGTTTTCAACTCAGATTTGCTGTCTGTAACTTTTAGTCACGACCGGAGTATGGTAACTGTCGTTTTAATTATCAAACAAACTAAGCTAACTAATAGTAAAGCGGAGGCTAAGCTAGGTCGGATCACGAGGAGCTACCGGATGTTAGAGTTCCTAATTAATCTATTGAGCCGCAATTTAACAAATTAGGCAGATGAGCTGTGTGTTGAACTAGAACTGAGCGGAAATTCTATGCTATTGTTTATGATTTATGTGTTCATAATGGCGAGATGAATGAATGATTACAAGTGTGTTCCCTCGGAGATTACCTTACCTTCATTATCCACGGAATGTCAAGAGTTAATCGGTTGAATTAGAATAGGTTAGCTAACAACTCGCTTGCTAAATCTCAATCAAAGCTACAACTCACAGACATCAATGGAGAATAGGAGTCATTCAACTTAGAGATAGTAGAATATGAATATTAATCAGAGGATCTTCAGTGTAGAAATAAGGAATCCAACTCGGTTCCCTACTTCTTTGTCATCTATTACTCTAATTGAATCAATAAACTAGAAGGAAATAAATACATCAACTGGATACAGTTAAATCTGACTTAATAAACTCCCTGTGAAGCTCGAGTTTATCAACTCCCCCACACTTGGCTTTTGCACTCCGAGCAAAATTATGGATCAACGATCCATATTCTCTGTTCAATGTCTGCGAGTTGTAGCTTTGAGTAAGATTTAGCTAGTGAGTTGTCAGCTAACATATTCTAATTCAACTAATTAAGCCACGACCATTTGGCTTCTTAGCCGCGACTAAAGTGCTCTGTGATTTCTCGTCACGACCGTATTCACATTGGGTCGCAACCAAAAATCAGTTTTCAACTCAGATTTGCTGTCTGTAACTTTTAGTCACGACCGGAGTATGGTAACTGTCCTTTTAATTATCAAACAAACTAAGCTAACTAATAGTAAAAAGGAGGCTAACCTAGGTCGGATCACGAGGAGCTACCGGATGTTAGAGTTCCTAATTAATCTATTGAGCCGCAATTTAACAAATTAAGCAGATGAGCTGTGTGTTGAACTAGAACTGAGCGTAAATTCTATGCTATTGTTTATGATTTATGGGTTCATAATGGCGAGATGAATGAATGATGACAAGTGTGTTCCCTCGGAGATTACCTTACCTTCATTATCCACGGAATATCAAGAGTTAATCGGTTGAATTAGAATAGGTTAGCTAACAACTCGCTAGCTAAATCTCAATCAAACCTACAACTCACAGACATTAATGGAGAATAGACTTAGAGATAGTAGAATATGAATATTAGTCAGAGGATCTTTAAGGTAGAAATAAGGAATCCAACTCGGTTCCCTACTTCTTTGTCATCTATTACTCTAATTGAATCAATAAACTAGAAGTAAATAAATACATCAACTAGATACAGTTAAATCTGACTTAATAAACTCCCTGTGAAGCTCGAAAGACTCTGGCTTAGCGTCATCTCTAAGGAAGCACAGCAGCTCCACCTTGCATTGCTATCTGAACTCCGGCAGTAACCATCGGTACAGCAGCAGTAGTCATGTGGAAATGGAAGGAGAAGATGGAGATGATGAACTGCAGAACTGTCCTCTGGTTCTATTAACTAGAACAGAGGAAAGCTGCAGAAGAGAAATGGAGAAGGAGAAAGAGAGATGGTGTGTGCGAGATGAGATGGAATGTGGGAATGGTGAGAGAGCTGCGTATGAAGTGTCAGGTCCAGGTGATGAATCATATGGAATACTGTACAGATAGTTTGATATATAGGAGAGGTCTGAAATGCATGAGTGAGCCAATGGAGCTGTCCAGATGTCCTCCAGCTGTCAGCACATGATCTGGTATTCTGTTTACAGCACTTGCTCCCCACTTGCTGTTAACAACTTGCTCATTCTGTTCAGATGGGGTATGCTAATCTGTGAACAGTATCAGACGCGTGAACAGTGCTCAACTCAGGCATGATCTCCCACTTGTAGTTTGTTATCAGCCCTTATTTGCAGGCTGTTAAGTACAGCTATGCAATTCGTCGCATGCTTAAATCACCTTCTGTCCAGTTGTCCCTTCTGTCATTCGCTGATTATCTCTGCATTGAAGTTTGGTCGCGACTACAGGCACATCAGGTCGCGACCAATATTTACAGAGAGCGCTTCTTCTTTGCTGGTTGACGTATGGTCGCGACGGTGAATACCTAAGGTCGCGACGAAAGTCCAAAGGGAAGCTCCACTTTGCTGATTGATTGTTGTGTTGACCTGAAATGGACATTTAACAGACTGCCTATCCAATTAAGCACTAAAATCACATCATTCAAGTTCGCACTTGTCCAATTGCATATTATTAACTCAATATGGTAGTAAATGTGGATAAGATTCAATAATAAACTCTCTTTTAAAATATTAAAAATCAGTACAAGTATGAGTTTATCAACTCCCCCACACTTGGCTTTTGCACTCCGAGCAAAATTATGGATCAATGATCCATATTCTCTATTCAATGTCTGCGAGTTGTAGCTTTGAGTAAGATTTAGCTAGCGAGTTGTCAGCTAACATGTTCTAATTCAACTAATGAACTTCTCATATTCTATGGATAATGAAGGAAAGCTGGAACACCCTTGTCATTGATTCGTTTCCCCATCTTAATCAATTAAAATCAGAAACAATAGCATAGAATTTACATTCAGTTTTAGTTCAATCATCTCATCGCACAATCATCTCATTAACTTGTTCATTTGTGGCTCATTAGACTAATTAGGAGCTTAGCAATCCATTGAGGCTCCTTGTGAATCGGCCTAGGTTAGCCTCCACTTACTATTGGTTAGCTTAGTTTCTTTGATAATTAGAAACGACAGTTATCAAAATGGCGCCGTTGCCGGGGAGCCTTACTTGTTAACGTTTCCTAAGCAATCTCCTGGGCCTCATAAACATAAATAGCAGGTAGTTGTTTTAGTTTTTCCGTGAATTTTATGTTTTATATATGTTAAGCCACGACCATTTGGCTTCTTAGCCGCGACTAAAGTGCTCTGTGATTTCTAGTCACGACCGTATTCACATTGGGTCGCAACCAAAAATCAGTTTTCAACTCAGATTTGCTGTCTGTAACTTTTAGTCACGACCGGAGTATGGTAACTGTCGTTTTAATTATCAAACAAACTAAGCTAACTAATAGTAAAGCGGAGGCTAAGCTAGGTCGGATCACGAGGAGCTACCGGATGGTAGAGTTCCTAATTAATCTATTGAGCCGCAATTTAACAAATTAAGCAGATGAGCTGTGTGTTGAACTAGAACTGAGCGTAAATTCTATGCTATTGTTTATGATTTATGTGTTCATAATGGCGAGATGAATGAATGATGACAAGTGTGTTCCCTCGGAGATTACCTTACCTTCATTATCCACGGAATATCAAGAGTTAATCGGTTGAATTAGAATAGGTTAGCTAACAACTCGCTAGCTAAATCTCAATCAAAGCTACAACTCACAGACATCAATGGAGAATAGGAGTCATTCAACTTAGAGATAGTAGAATATGAATATTAATCAGAGGATCTTTAGTGTAGAAATAAGGAATCCAACTCGGTTCCCTACTTCTTTGTCATCTATTACTCTAATTGAATCAATAAACTAGAAGTAAATAAATACATCAACTAGATACAGTTAAATCTGACTTAATAAACTCCCTGTGAAGCTCGAAAGACTCTGGTTTAGCGTCATCTCCAAGGAAGCACAGCAGCTCCGCCTTGCATTGCTATCTGAACTCCGGCAGTAACCATCGGTACAGCAGCAGTAGCCATGTGGAAATGGAAGGAGAAGATGGAGATGATGAACTGCAGAACTTTCCTCTGGTTCTATTAACTAGAGCAGAGGAAAGCTGCAGAAGAGAGATGGAGAAGGAGAAAGAGAGATGGTGTGTGCGAGATGAGATGGAATGTGCGAATGGTGAGAGAGCTGCGTATGAAGTGTCAGGTCCAGGTGATGAATCATATGGAATACTGTACAGATAGTTTGATATATAGGAGAGGTCTGAAATGCATGAGTGAGCCAATGGAGCTGTCCAGATGTCCTCCAGCTGTCAGCACATGATCTGGTATTCTGTTTACAGCACATGCTCCCCACTTGCTGTTAACAACTTGCTCATTCTGTTCATATGGGGTATGCTAATCTGTGAACAGTATCAGACGCGTGAACAGTGCTCAACTCAGGCATGATCTCCCACTTGTAGTTTGTTATCAGCCCTTATTTGCAGCCTGTTAAGTCCAGCTATGCAATTCATCGCATGCTTAAATCACCTTCTGTCCAGTTGTCCCTTCTGCCATTCGCTGATTGATCTCTGCATTGAAGTTTGGTCGCGACTACAGGCACATCAGGTCGCGACCAATATTTACAGAGAGCGCTTCTTCTTTGCTGGTTGACGTATGGTCGCGACGGTGAATACCTAAGGTCGCGACGAAAGTCCAAAGGGAAGCTCCACTTTGCTGATTGATTGTTGTGTTGACCTGAAATGGACATTTAACAGACTGCCTATCCAATTAAGCACTAAAATCACATCATTCAAGTTCGCACTTGTCCAATTGCATATTATTAACTCAATATGGTAGTAAATGTGGATAAGATTCAATAATAAACTCTCTTTTAAAATATTAAAAATCAGTACAAGTATGAGTTTATCAACTCCCCCACACTTGGCTTTTGCACTCCGAGCAAAATTATGGATCAATGATCCATATTCTCTATTCAATGTCTGCGAGTTGTAGCTTTGAGTAAGATTTAGCTAGCGAGTTGGCAGCTAACATGTTCTAATTCAACTAATGAACTTCTCATATTCTATGGATAATGAAGGAAAGCTGGAACACCCTTGTCATTGATTCGTTTCCCCATCTTAATCAATTAAAATCAGAAACAATAGCATAGAATTTACATTCAGTTTTAGTTCAATCATCTCATCGCACAATCATCTCATTAACTTGTTCATTTGTGGCTCATTAGACTAATTAGGAGCTTAGCAATCCATTGAGGCTCCTTGTGAATCGGCCTAGGTTAGCCTCCACTTACTATTGGTTAGCTTAGTTTCTTTGATAATTAGAAACGACAGTTATCAAAATGGCGCCGTTGCCGGGGAGCCTTACTTGTTAACGTTTCCTAAGCAATCTCCTGGGCCTCATAAACATAAATAGCAGGTAGTTGTTTTAGTTTTTCCGTGAATTTTATGTTTTATATATGTTAAGCCACGACCATTTGGCTTCTTAGCCGCGACTAAAGTGCTCTGTGATTTCTAGTCACGACCGTATTCACATTGGGTCGCAACCAAAAATCAGTTTTCAACTCAGATTTGCTGTCTGTAACTTTTAGTCACGACCGGAGTATGGTAACTGTCGTTTTAATTATCAAACAAACTAAGCTAACTAATAGTAAAGCGGAGGCTAAGCTAGGTCGGATCACGAGGAGCTACCGGATGGTAGAGTTCCTAATTAATCTATTGAGCCGCAATTTAACAAATTAAGCAGATGAGCTGTGTGTTGAACTAGAACTGAGCGTAAATTCTATGCTATTGTTTATGATTTATGTGTTCATAATGGCGAGATGAATGAATGATGACAAGTGTGTTCCCTCGGAGATTACCTTACCTTCATTATCCACGGAATATCAAGAGTTAATCGGTTGAATTAGAATAGGTTAGCTAACAACTCGCTAGCTAAATGATATAAGGTACGAATACGGATCGGCTAGAGACAAGTTCGGAAACTAGACGAATGATCGAAGGTAGGACCTTAAGAGAACCTGTCTCTTACAACCCTAGCCATAGAGACACCATAAGGATGATCAGCCCTTGATATAGTCGAGTATTCCCACGAGAATATGAGGCGGTAAGCAAAGCTCACTCAAGAGAAATAAAATTCTCTAAAATTCATTCATTCAAATCTGTCTCAATTACAAAAAACGTAGCCTTATATAGGCAGCAAAAGAACAATCTAGAATAAAAAAAAAACCTACGTCATAAATGCCATAAATGTGCCTTAATGATGATTACCTATCTTGGTTGGCACCAATTAAGGCTAAAGAAAATAGGAAAGTTACCTTTTCTTGGAGAAAAGGCTGCTGCCTAAATAATTCAACGCCTCTTTCATAGATTTGGTCCTTGCTCTCGTCATTGGGCCTGCTATGCCTTGTAATGGGTCTTTTAGAGTATTGGACTTCCATCTTTTAGCTTGGGCTCCATGCTCCGTGTTTTTGTCTTCCTTTGATGCTTGATCCTGCCATGCTCCTCTATCATTCCCTCCCTGCTCAAAAGGATTCGTCCTCGAATCTACAGCATCAAAGAGAGATAAATCAGTCACATTAAATGTAGCACTTACATTACCGTAGGAGCTAGGCAAATCTATTTTATAAGCATTATCATTGATTCGCTCCAGGACTTGGAAAGGGCCATCTCCTCTTGGCTGCAACTTAGACTTTCGTTGTTCTGGAAACCTCTCCTTTCGCAAGTATACCCAAACCCAATCTCCAGGCTCAAAGACAACTTTCCTACGACCTTTGTTAGCTTGCTTTGTATATTGCTCATTCTTTCTCTCGATGTTGGCCCTCACCTTAGCATGTAATTCCTGCACAAACTCAGCCTTTTTCTTGCCATCAAGGTTAGCTCGTTCACTAGAAGGTAAAGGTAGAATATCCAAAGGAGATAGAGGATTAAAGCCATAAACAATCTCAAATGGAGAGAAAGAAGTAGAAGAGTGAATAGCCCTGTTATATACAAATTCAATATGAGGCAAGCAATTGACCCAATTCTTCAAGGTCTTTTGAATTATTGCACGTAACAAGGTAGTGAGTGTTCTATTGACGACCTCAGTTACTTCATCAGGGAATAGGTCACCAAATTCCTGCAATAACTCCACAACACTAGAAGGCAAAGAGGGGTTAAGTTGGTTAGTAGAAAAATAAGCATCCTTGCACACAAGCACCAAGACTCGCTCACTCAATAATGCTCTCTTAACCTCGCTTTTTCCAACAAATAGACTCTCTTTCTTTTGTTCATTTTTCTCATATTCATTCCTTCTCTTTTCTTTTTTTTGTACTCTCTCTTTTTCACTCCACCCACTCATTTTTTTACTTTCTTTCTCAATCCTCACTTGGTCATCATAAGCTTCCTTAGGCTTAAGAGGCTTCAATACAATGATTTTTCCATTGAAAGGTACAGAATAACAATTTTTGTAACCATCATGGTGAGCTCTACTATCAAACTGCCATGGTCTTCCAAGCAAAAGATGTCCAGCAAGCATTGGGACTACATCACATAAAACTTCAGCATGGTAGTTGCCAATAGAGAAAGAAACCAAAACTTGCTTAGTGACCTTAGCTTCAGCACTATCATTCAACCATTGCAATTTATAAGGCTTAGGATGCTTCATAGTAGGTAAATCCAACTTTTCAACAAGTAAGGTACTAGCAACATTGGTAACACTACCACTATCAATAACCATGCTACATACCTTATTCTTTATGAAGCACCTAGTGTGGAAGATGAGCTCTCGCTGCTCTGGCTCTTTATCTTCCTTTGGTTGCATGTTTAGGGCTCTTCTAGCCACTAATGCTTCTCCCTTAATAGGTTCAGCTTCATCAATCTCCAATTCAGAATCAGTCACCAAAGAAGGCATGTCATCATCACTTTTATCACTAGAATGCACACTGTCATACTCGCCATTATCTTTGAGGATCATGGCCCTCTTATTGGGACATTGGGAAGCAATATGCCCTTTTCCATGACATCTAAAACATTGGAGGGAAGAGGTACTACTAGTAGAAGAAGTTCTCCACTCACTCTTGGGCTTGGATTCCTCCTTGGCTTGTGGTATGAATTTTGCAACATCTTTAGCCTTAGAATCCTTCCACTTCGATGCTGATCTAGAGTCCCTCCAACCATGAGATGAGGATTTGGAGTGTTTTTCTTTATACCGCTTCTCAACTTTGATGGCTTTATGCACTAGCTCTTCTTTATCAACAAAAGTGTACATCTCAACTTTGTCTCTAATTTCAGGCCTTAACCCATCAATGATTCTGGTCATGCTTGCTTCTTCTCCTTCTTGTACTCCAGCTCGCATTTTAAGAAGGTCAAGTTCATGCACATATTCATCAACAGTCATAGAGCCTTGGCCAAACAGTCGTAACTTTCTATTTAGCTCTCGGTAGTAGTAACTAGGGACATACTTGTTGCGCATGAGTTTCTTTAGCTTTGACCATGTATGAGGTGGTCCTTTGCCCTTAAGACGCCTTTTAAGCTGTAAATCTTCCCACCAAACAATAGCATAGTCAGAAAATTGATATGAAGCAATTTTTACCTTCTTTTCTTCTGGCCAGTCATTCATTCTAAAGATTTGCTCAAACTTCATCTCCCAATCAAGGTATGCATCTGGATTTATATTACCCTTGAAGGTAGGGTACTTGACCTTTGGGTCATAGGTGTCAAAATCACGTTTTTCAGGTTTGCTCCTATTCTTTGAGGATGAAGAACCAGATCTAATCACCTCCTCATCACCACTACTTGTTTTGGATGCTTTTAGCTCCGCTAGCTCCAACTTGAGTTTGAGAAATTCATCTCGACTAGATACAGTTAAATCTGACTTAATAAACTCCCTGTGAAGCTCGAAAGACTCTGGTTTAGCGTCATCTCCAAGGAAGCACAGCAGCTCCGCCTTGCATTGCTATCTGAACTCCGGCAGTAACCATCGGTACAGCAGCAGTAGTCATGTGGAAATGGAAGGAGAAGATGGAGATGATGAACTGCAGAACTTTCCTCTGGTTCTATTAACTAGAACAGAGGAAAGCTGCAGAAGAGAAATGGAGAAGGAGAAAGAGAGATGGTGTGTGCGAGATGAGATGGAATGAGCGAATGGTGAGAGAGCTGCGTATGAAGTGTCAGGTCCAGGTGATGAATCATATGGAATACTGTACAGATAGTTTGATATATAGGAGAGGTCTGAAATGCATGAGTGAGCCAATGGAGCTGTCCAGATGTCCTCCAGCTGTCAGCACATGATCTGGTATTCTGTTTACAGCACATGCTGTTAACAACTTGCTCATTCTGTTCAGATGGGGTATGCTAATCTGTGAACAGTGCTCAACTCAGGCATGATCTCCCACTTGTAGTTTGTTATCAGCCCTGATTTGCAGCCTGTTAAGTCCAGCTATGCAATTCATCGCATGCTTAAATCACCTTCTGTCCAGTTGTCCCTTCTGTCATCCGCTGATTGATCTCTGCATTGAAGTTTGGTCGCGACTACAGGCACATCAGGTCGCGACCAATATTTACAGAGGGCGCTTCTTCTTTGCTGGTTGACGTATGGTCGCGACGGTGAATACCTAAGGTCGCGACGAAAGTCCGAAGGGAAGCTCCACTTTGCTGATTGATTGTTGTGTTGCCCTGAAATGGACATTTAACAGATTGCCTATCCAATTAAGCACTAAAATCACATCATTCAAGTTCCCACTTGTCCAATTGCATATTATTAACTAATTTGCTCAATATAGTAGTAAATGTGGATAAGATTCAATAATAAACTCTCTTTTAAAATATTAAAAATCAGTACAAGTATGAGTTTATCAACTCCCCCACACTTGGCTTTTGCACTCCGAGCAAAATTATGGATCAACGATCCATATTCTCTGTTCAATGTCTGCGAGTTGTAGCTTTGAGTAAGATTTAGCTAGCGAGTTGTCAGCTAACATATTCTAATTCAACTAATTAACTTCTCATATTCTATGGATAATGAAGGTAAGCTGGAACACACTTGTCATTGATTCATTTCCCCATCTTAATCAATTAAAATCAGAAACAATAGCATAGAATTTACATTCAGTTTTAGTTCAATCATCTCATCGCACAATCATCTCATTAACTTGTTCATTTGTGGCTCATTAGGCTAATTAGGAGCTTAGCAATCCATTGAGGCTCCTTGTGAATCGACCTAGGTTAGCCTCCACTTACTATTGGTTAGCTTAGTTTCTTTGATAATTAGAAACGACAGTTATCAAAATGGCGCCGTTGCCGGGGAGCCTTACTTGTTAACGTTCCCTAAGCAATCTCCTGGGCCTCATAAACATAAAGAGGAGGTAGTTGTTTTAGTTTTTCTGTGAATTTTATGTTTTGTATATGTTAAGCCACGGCCATCTGGCTTCTTAGTCGCGACTAAAGTGCTCTGTGATTTCTCGTCACGACCGTATTCACATTGGGTCGCAACCAAAAATCAGTTTTCAACTCAGATTTGCTGTCTGTAACTTTTAGTCACGACCGGAGTATGGTAACTGTCGTTTTAATTATCAAACAAACTAAGCTAACTAATAGTAAAGCGGAGGCTAAGCTAGGTCGGATCACGAGGAGCTACCGGATGTTAGAGTTCCTAATTAATCTATTGAGCCGCAATTTAACAAATTAAGCAGATGAGCTGCGTGTTGAACTAGAACTGAGCGTAAATTCTATGCTATTGTTTATGATTTATGGGTTCATAATGGCGAGATGAATGAATGATGACAAGTGTGTTCC
Organism: Leucaena leucocephala; assembly: GCA_037074615.1. Lineage (NCBI taxonomy): Eukaryota > Viridiplantae > Streptophyta > Magnoliopsida > Fabales > Fabaceae > Leucaena > Leucaena leucocephala. The sequence goes on from CM073545.1 coordinate 8,644,142, forward strand.
CTCGGAGATTACCTTACCTTCATTATCCACGGAATATCAAGAGTTAATCGGTTGAATTAGAATAGGTTAGCTAACAACTCGCTAGCTAAATCTCAATCAAAGCTACAACTCACAGACATCAATGGAGAATAGGAGTCATTCAACTTAGAGATAGTAGAATATGAATATTAGTCAGAGGATCTTTAGTGTAGAAATAAGGAATCCAACTCGGTTCCCTACTTCTTTGTCATCTATTACTCTAATTGAATCAATAAACTAGAAGTAAATAAATACATCGACTAGATACAGTTAAATCTGACTTAATAAACTCCCTGTGAAGCTCGAAAGACTCTGGTTTAGCGTCATCTCCAAGGAAGCACAGCAGCTCCGCCTTGCATTGCTATCTGAACTCCGGCAGTAACCATCGGTACAGCAGCAGTAGTCATGTGGAAATGGAAGGAGAAGATGGAGATGATGAACTGCAGAACTTTCCTCTGGTTCTATTAACTAGAACAGAGGAAAGCTGCAGAAGAGAAATGGAGAAGGAGAAAGAGAGATGGTGTGTGCGAGATGAGATGGAATGAGCGAATGGTGAGAGAGCTGCGTATGAAGTGTCAGGTCCAGGTGATGAATCATATGGAATACTGTACAGATAGTTTGATATATAGGAGAGGTCTGAAATGCATGAGTGAGCCAATGGAGCTGTCCAGATGTCCTCCAGCTGTCAGCACATGATCTGGTATTCTGTTTACAGCACATGCTGTTAACAACTTGCTCATTCTGTTCAGATGGGGTATGCTAATCTGTGAACAGTGCTCAACTCAGGCATGATCTCCCACTTGTAGTTTGTTATCAGCCCTGATTTGCAGCCTGTTAAGTCCAGCTATGCAATTCATCGCATGCTTAAATCACCTTCTGTCCAGTTGTCCCTTCTGTCATCCGCTGATTGATCTCTGCATTGAAGTTTGGTCGCGACTACAGGCACATCAGGTCGCGACCAATATTTACAGAGGGCGCTTCTTCTTTGCTGGTTGACGTATGGTCGCGACGGTGAATACCTAAGGTCGCGACGAAAGTCCGAAGGGAAGCTCCACTTTGCTGATTGATTGTTGTGTTGCCCTGAAATGGACATTTAACAGATTGCCTATCCAATTAAGCACTAAAATCACATCATTCAAGTTCCCACTTGTCCAATTGCATATTATTAACTAATTTGCTCAATATAGTAGTAAATGTGGATAAGATTCAATAATAAACTCTCTTTTAAAATATTAAAAATCAGTACAAGTATGAGTTTATCAACTCCCCCACACTTGGCTTTTGCACTCCGAGCAAAATTATGGATCAACGATCCATATTCTCTGTTCAATGTCTGCGAGTTGTAGCTTTGAGTAAGATTTAGCTAGCGAGTTGTCAGCTAACATATTCTAATTCAACTAATTAACTTCTCATATTCTATGGATAATGAAGGTAAGCTGGAACACACTTGTCATTGATTCATTTCCCCATCTTAATCAATTAAAATCAGAAACAATAGCATAGAATTTACATTCAGTTTTAGTTCAATCATCTCATCGCACAATCATCTCATTAACTTGTTCATTTGTGGCTCATTAGGCTAATTAGGAGCTTAGCAATCCATTGAGGCTCCTTGTGAATCGACCTAGGTTAGCCTCCACTTACTATTGGTTAGCTTAGTTTCTTTGATAATTAGAAACGACAGTTATCAAAATGGCGCCGTTGCCGGGGAGCCTTACTTGTTAACGTTCCCTAAGCAATCTCCTGGGCCTCATAAACATAAAGAGGAGGTAGTTGTTTTAGTTTTTCTGTGAATTTTATGTTTTGTATATGTTAAGCCACGGCCATCTGGCTTCTTAGTCGCGACTAAAGTGCTCTGTGATTTCTCGTCACGACCGTATTCACATTGGGTCGCAACCAAAAATCAGTTTTCAACTCAGATTTGCTGTCTGTAACTTTTAGTCACGACCGGAGTATGGTAACTGTCGTTTTAATTATCAAACAAACTAAGCTAACTAATAGTAAAGCGGAGGCTAAGCTAGGTCGGATCACGAGGAGCTACCGGATGTTAGAGTTCCTAATTAATCTATTGAGCCGCAATTTAACAAATTAAGCAGATGAGCTGCGTGTTGAACTAGAACTGAGCGTAAATTCTATGCTATTGTTTATGATTTATGGGTTCATAATGGCGAGATGAATGAATGATGACAAGTGTGTTCCCTCGGAGATTACCTTACCTTCATTATCCACGGAATATCAAGAGTTAATCGGTTGAATTAGAATAGGTTAGCTAACAACTCGCTAGCTAAATCTCAATCAAAGCTACAACTCACAGACATCAATGGAGAATAGGAGTCATTCAACTTAGAGATAGTAGAATATGAATATTAGTCAGAGGATCTTTAGTGTAGAAATAAGGAATCCAACTCGGTTCCCTACTTCTTTGTCATCTATTACTCTAATTGAATCAATAAACTAGAAGTAAATAAATACATCGACTAGATACAGTTAAATCTGACTTAATAAACTCCCTGTGAAGCTCGAAAGACTCTGGTTTAGCGTCATCTCCAAGGAAGCACAGCAGCTCCGCCTTGCATTGCTATCTGAACTCCGGCAGTAACCATCGGTACAGCAGCAGTAGTCATGTGGAAATGGAAGGAGAAGATGGAGATGATGAACTGCAGAACTTTCCTCTGGTTCTATTAACTAGAACAGAGGAAAGCTGCAGAAGAGAAATGGAGAAGGAGAAAGAGAGATGGTGTGTGCGAGATGAGATGGAATGAGCGAATGGTGAGAGAGCTGCGTATGAAGTGTCAGGTCCAGGTGATGAATCATATGGAATACTGTACAGATAGTTTGATATATAGGAGAGGTCTGAAATGCATGAGTGAGCCAATGGAGCTGTCCAGATGTCCTCCAGCTGTCAGCACATGATCTGGTATTCTGTTTACAGCACATGCTGTTAACAACTTGCTCATTCTGTTCAGATGGGGTATGCTAATCTGTGAACAGTGCTCAACTCAGGCATGATCTCCCACTTGTAGTTTGTTATCAGCCCTGATTTGCAGCCTGTTAAGTCCAGCTATGCAATTCATCGCATGCTTAAATCACCTTCTGTCCAGTTGTCCCTTCTGTCATCCGCTGATTGATCTCTGCATTGAAGTTTGGTCGCGACTACAGGCACATCAGGTCGCGACCAATATTTACAGAGGGCGCTTCTTCTTTGCTGGTTGACGTATGGTCGCGACGGTGAATACCTAAGGTCGCGACGAAAGTCCGAAGGGAAGCTCCACTTTGCTGATTGATTGTTGTGTTGCCCTGAAATGGACATTTAACAGATTGCCTATCCAATTAAGCACTAAAATCACATCATTCAAGTTCCCACTTGTCCAATTGCATATTATTAACTAATTTGCTCAATATAGTAGTAAATGTGGATAAGATTCAATAATAAACTCTCTTTTAAAATATTAAAAATCAGTACAAGTATGAGTTTATCAACTCCCCCACACTTGGCTTTTGCACTCCGAGCAAAATTATGGATCAACGATCCATATTCTCTGTTCAATGTCTGCGAGTTGTAGCTTTGAGTAAGATTTAGCTAGCGAGTTGTCAGCTAACATATTCTAATTCAACTAATTAACTTCTCATATTCTATGGATAATGAAGGTAAGCTGGAACACACTTGTCATTGATTCATTTCCCCATCTTAATCAATTAAAATCAGAAACAATAGCATAGAATTTACATTCAGTTTTAGTTCAATCATCTCATCGCACAATCATCTCATTAACTTGTTCATTTGTGGCTCATTAGGCTAATTAGGAGCTTAGCAATCCATTGAGGCTCCTTGTGAATCGACCTAGGTTAGCCTCCACTTACTATTGGTTAGCTTAGTTTCTTTGATAATTAGAAACGACAGTTATCAAAATGGCGCCGTTGCCGGGGAGCCTTACTTGTTAACGTTCCCTAAGCAATCTCCTGGGCCTCATAAACATAAAGAGGAGGTAGTTGTTTTAGTTTTTCTGTGAATTTTATGTTTTGTATATGTTAAGCCACGGCCATCTGGCTTCTTAGTCGCGACTAAAGTGCTCTGTGATTTCTCGTCACGACCGTATTCACATTGGGTCGCAACCAAAAATCAGTTTTCAACTCAGATTTGCTGTCTGTAACTTTTAGTCACGACCGGAGTATGGTAACTGTCGTTTTAATTATCAAACAAACTAAGCTAACTAATAGTAAAGCGGAGGCTAAGCTAGGTCGGATCACGAGGAGCTACCGGATGTTAGAGTTCCTAATTAATCTATTGAGCCGCAATTTAACAAATTAAGCAGATGAGCTGCGTGTTGAACTAGAACTGAGCGTAAATTCTATGCTATTGTTTATGATTTATGGGTTCATAATGGCGAGATGAATGAATGATGACAAGTGTGTTCCCTCGGAGATTACCTTACCTTCATTATCCACGGAATATCAAGAGTTAATCGGTTGAATTAGAATAGGTTAGCTAACAACTCGCTAGCTAAATCTCAATCAAAGCTACAACTCACAGACATCAATGGAGAATAGGAGTCATTCAACTTAGAGATAGTAGAATATGAATATTAGTCAGAGGATCTTTAGTGTAGAAATAAGGAATCCAACTCGGTTCCCTACTTCTTTGTCATCTATTACTCTAATTGAATCAATAAACTAGAAGTAAATAAATACATCGACTAGATACAGTTAAATCTGACTTAATAAACTCCCTGTGAAGCTCGAAAGACTCTGGTTTAGCGTCATCTCCAAGGAAGCACAGCAGCTCCGCCTTGCATTGCTATCTGAACTCCGGCAGTAACCATCGGTACAGCAGCAGTAGTCATGTGGAAATGGAAGGAGAAGATGGAGATGATGAACTGCAGAACTTTCCTCTGGTTCTATTAACTAGAACAGAGGAAAGCTGCAGAAGAGAAATGGAGAAGGAGAAAGAGAGATGGTGTGTGCGAGATGAGATGGAATGAGCGAATGGTGAGAGAGCTGCGTATGAAGTGTCAGGTCCAGGTGATGAATCATATGGAATACTGTACAGATAGTTTGATATATAGGAGAGGTCTGAAATGCATGAGTGAGCCAATGGAGCTGTCCAGATGTCCTCCAGCTGTCAGCACATGATCTGGTATTCTGTTTACAGCACATGCTGTTAACAACTTGCTCATTCTGTTCAGATGGGGTATGCTAATCTGTGAACAGTGCTCAACTCAGGCATGATCTCCCACTTGTAGTTTGTTATCAGCCCTGATTTGCAGCCTGTTAAGTCCAGCTATGCAATTCATCGCATGCTTAAATCACCTTCTGTCCAGTTGTCCCTTCTGTCATCCGCTGATTGATCTCTGCATTGAAGTTTGGTCGCGACTACAGGCACATCAGGTCGCGACCAATATTTACAGAGGGCGCTTCTTCTTTGCTGGTTGACGTATGGTCGCGACGGTGAATACCTAAGGTCGCGACGAAAGTCCGAAGGGAAGCTCCACTTTGCTGATTGATTGTTGTGTTGCCCTGAAATGGACATTTAACAGATTGCCTATCCAATTAAGCACTAAAATCACATCATTCAAGTTCCCACTTGTCCAATTGCATATTATTAACTAATTTGCTCAATATAGTAGTAAATGTGGATAAGATTCAATAATAAACTCTCTTTTAAAATATTAAAAATCAGTACAAGTATGAGTTTATCAACTCCCCCACACTTGGCTTTTGCACTCCGAGCAAAATTATGGATCAACGATCCATATTCTCTGTTCAATGTCTGCGAGTTGTAGCTTTGAGTAAGATTTAGCTAGCGAGTTGTCAGCTAACATATTCTAATTCAACTAATTAACTTCTCATATTCTATGGATAATGAAGGTAAGCTGGAACACACTTGTCATTGATTCATTTCCCCATCTTAATCAATTAAAATCAGAAACAATAGCATAGAATTTACATTCAGTTTTAGTTCAATCATCTCATCGCACAATCATCTCATTAACTTGTTCATTTGTGGCTCATTAGGCTAATTAGGAGCTTAGCAATCCATTGAGGCTCCTTGTGAATCGACCTAGGTTAGCCTCCACTTACTATTGGTTAGCTTAGTTTCTTTGATAATTAGAAACGACAGTTATCAAAATGGCGCCGTTGCCGGGGAGCCTTACTTGTTAACGTTCCCTAAGCAATCTCCTGGGCCTCATAAACATAAAGAGGAGGTAGTTGTTTTAGTTTTTCTGTGAATTTTATGTTTTGTATATGTTAAGCCACGGCCATCTGGCTTCTTAGTCGCGACTAAAGTGCTCTGTGATTTCTCGTCACGACCGTATTCACATTGGGTCGCAACCAAAAATCAGTTTTCAACTCAGATTTGCTGTCTGTAACTTTTAGTCACGACCGGAGTATGGTAACTGTCGTTTTAATTATCAAACAAACTAAGCTAACTAATAGTAAAGCGGAGGCTAAGCTAGGTCGGATCACGAGGAGCTACCGGATGTTAGAGTTCCTAATTAATCTATTGAGCCGCAATTTAACAAATTAAGCAGATGAGCTGCGTGTTGAACTAGAACTGAGCGTAAATTCTATGCTATTGTTTATGATTTATGGGTTCATAATGGCGAGATGAATGAATGATGACAAGTGTGTTCCCTCGGAGATTACCTTACCTTCATTATCCACGGAATATCAAGAGTTAATCGGTTGAATTAGAATAGGTTAGCTAACAACTCGCTAGCTAAATCTCAATCAAAGCTACAACTCACAGACATCAATGGAGAATAGGAGTCATTCAACTTAGAGATAGTAGAATATGAATATTAGTCAGAGGATCTTTAGTGTAGAAATAAGGAATCCAACTCGGTTCCCTACTTCTTTGTCATCTATTACTCTAATTGAATCAATAAACTAGAAGTAAATAAATACATCGACTAGATACAGTTAAATCTGACTTAATAAACTCCCTGTGAAGCTCGAAAGACTCTGGTTTAGCGTCATCTCCAAGGAAGCACAGCAGCTCCGCCTTGCATTGCTATCTGAACTCCGGCAGTAACCATCGGTACAGCAGCAGTAGTCATGTGGAAATGGAAGGAGAAGATGGAGATGATGAACTGCAGAACTTTCCTCTGGTTCTATTAACTAGAACAGAGGAAAGCTGCAGAAGAGAAATGGAGAAGGAGAAAGAGAGATGGTGTGTGCGAGATGAGATGGAATGAGCGAATGGTGAGAGAGCTGCGTATGAAGTGTCAGGTCCAGGTGATGAATCATATGGAATACTGTACAGATAGTTTGATATATAGGAGAGGTCTGAAATGCATGAGTGAGCCAATGGAGCTGTCCAGATGTCCTCCAGCTGTCAGCACATGATCTGGTATTCTGTTTACAGCACATGCTGTTAACAACTTGCTCATTCTGTTCAGATGGGGTATGCTAATCTGTGAACAGTGCTCAACTCAGGCATGATCTCCCACTTGTAGTTTGTTATCAGCCCTGATTTGCAGCCTGTTAAGTCCAGCTATGCAATTCATCGCATGCTTAAATCACCTTCTGTCCAGTTGTCCCTTCTGTCATCCGCTGATTGATCTCTGCATTGAAGTTTGGTCGCGACTACAGGCACATCAGGTCGCGACCAATATTTACAGAGGGCGCTTCTTCTTTGCTGGTTGACGTATGGTCGCGACGGTGAATACCTAAGGTCGCGACGAAAGTCCGAAGGGAAGCTCCACTTTGCTGATTGATTGTTGTGTTGCCCTGAAATGGACATTTAACAGATTGCCTATCCAATTAAGCACTAAAATCACATCATTCAAGTTCCCACTTGTCCAATTGCATATTATTAACTAATTTGCTCAATATAGTAGTAAATGTGGATAAGATTCAATAATAAACTCTCTTTTAAAATATTAAAAATCAGTACAAGTATGAGTTTATCAACTCCCCCACACTTGGCTTTTGCACTCCGAGCAAAATTATGGATCAACGATCCATATTCTCTGTTCAATGTCTGCGAGTTGTAGCTTTGAGTAAGATTTAGCTAGCGAGTTGTCAGCTAACATATTCTAATTCAACTAATTAACTTCTCATATTCTATGGATAATGAAGGTAAGCTGGAACACACTTGTCATTGATTCATTTCCCCATCTTAATCAATTAAAATCAGAAACAATAGCATAGAATTTACATTCAGTTTTAGTTCAATCATCTCATCGCACAATCATCTCATTAACTTGTTCATTTGTGGCTCATTAGGCTAATTAGGAGCTTAGCAATCCATTGAGGCTCCTTGTGAATCGACCTAGGTTAGCCTCCACTTACTATTGGTTAGCTTAGTTTCTTTGATAATTAGAAACGACAGTTATCAAAATGGCGCCGTTGCCGGGGAGCCTTACTTGTTAACGTTCCCTAAGCAATCTCCTGGGCCTCATAAACATAAAGAGGAGGTAGTTGTTTTAGTTTTTCTGTGAATTTTATGTTTTGTATATGTTAAGCCACGGCCATCTGGCTTCTTAGTCGCGACTAAAGTGCTCTGTGATTTCTCGTCACGACCGTATTCACATTGGGTCGCAACCAAAAATCAGTTTTCAACTCAGATTTGCTGTCTGTAACTTTTAGTCACGACCGGAGTATGGTAACTGTCGTTTTAATTATCAAACAAACTAAGCTAACTAATAGTAAAGCGGAGGCTAAGCTAGGTCGGATCACGAGGAGCTACCGGATGTTAGAGTTCCTAATTAATCTATTGAGCCGCAATTTAACAAATTAAGCAGATGAGCTGCGTGTTGAACTAGAACTGAGCGTAAATTCTATGCTATTGTTTATGATTTATGGGTTCATAATGGCGAGATGAATGAATGATGACAAGTGTGTTCCCTCGGAGATTACCTTACCTTCATTATCCACGGAATATCAAGAGTTAATCGGTTGAATTAGAATAGGTTAGCTAACAACTCGCTAGCTAAATCTCAATCAAAGCTACAACTCACAGACATCAATGGAGAATAGGAGTCATTCAACTTAGAGATAGTAGAATATGAATATTAGTCAGAGGATCTTTAGTGTAGAAATAAGGAATCCAACTCGGTTCCCTACTTCTTTGTCATCTATTACTCTAATTGAATCAATAAACTAGAAGTAAATAAATACATCGACTAGATACAGTTAAATCTGACTTAATAAACTCCCTGTGAAGCTCGAAAGACTCTGGTTTAGCGTCATCTCCAAGGAAGCACAGCAGCTCCGCCTTGCATTGCTATCTGAACTCCGGCAGTAACCATCGGTACAGCAGCAGTAGTCATGTGGAAATGGAAGGAGAAGATGGAGATGATGAACTGCAGAACTTTCCTCTGGTTCTATTAACTAGAACAGAGGAAAGCTGCAGAAGAGAAATGGAGAAGGAGAAAGAGAGATGGTGTGTGCGAGATGAGATGGAATGAGCGAATGGTGAGAGAGCTGCGTATGAAGTGTCAGGTCCAGGTGATGAATCATATGGAATACTGTACAGATAGTTTGATATATAGGAGAGGTCTGAAATGCATGAGTGAGCCAATGGAGCTGTCCAGATGTCCTCCAGCTGTCAGCACATGATCTGGTATTCTGTTTACAGCACATGCTGTTAACAACTTGCTCATTCTGTTCAGATGGGGTATGCTAATCTGTGAACAGTGCTCAACTCAGGCATGATCTCCCACTTGTAGTTTGTTATCAGCCCTGATTTGCAGCCTGTTAAGTCCAGCTATGCAATTCATCGCATGCTTAAATCACCTTCTGTCCAGTTGTCCCTTCTGTCATCCGCTGATTGATCTCTGCATTGAAGTTTGGTCGCGACTACAGGCACATCAGGTCGCGACCAATATTTACAGAGGGCGCTTCTTCTTTGCTGGTTGACGTATGGTCGCGACGGTGAATACCTAAGGTCGCGACGAAAGTCCGAAGGGAAGCTCCACTTTGCTGATTGATTGTTGTGTTGCCCTGAAATGGACATTTAACAGATTGCCTATCCAATTAAGCACTAAAATCACATCATTCAAGTTCCCACTTGTCCAATTGCATATTATTAACTAATTTGCTCAATATAGTAGTAAATGTGGATAAGATTCAATAATAAACTCTCTTTTAAAATATTAAAAATCAGTACAAGTATGAGTTTATCAACTCCCCCACACTTGGCTTTTGCACTCCGAGCAAAATTATGGATCAACGATCCATATTCTCTGTTCAATGTCTGCGAGTTGTAGCTTTGAGTAAGATTTAGCTAGCGAGTTGTCAGCTAACATATTCTAATTCAACTAATTAACTTCTCATATTCTATGGATAATGAAGGTAAGCTGGAACACACTTGTCATTGATTCATTTCCCCATCTTAATCAATTAAAATCAGAAACAATAGCATAGAATTTACATTCAGTTTTAGTTCAATCATCTCATCGCACAATCATCTCATTAACTTGTTCATTTGTGGCTCATTAGGCTAATTAGGAGCTTAGCAATCCATTGAGGCTCCTTGTGAATCGACCTAGGTTAGCCTCCACTTACTATTGGTTAGCTTAGTTTCTTTGATAATTAGAAACGACAGTTATCAAAATGGCGCCGTTGCCGGGGAGCCTTACTTGTTAACGTTCCCTAAGCAATCTCCTGGGCCTCATAAACATAAAGAGGAGGTAGTTGTTTTAGTTTTTCTGTGAATTTTATGTTTTGTATATGTTAAGCCACGGCCATCTGGCTTCTTAGTCGCGACTAAAGTGCTCTGTGATTTCTCGTCACGACCGTATTCACATTGGGTCGCAACCAAAAATCAGTTTTCAACTCAGATTTGCTGTCTGTAACTTTTAGTCACGACCGGAGTATGGTAACTGTCGTTTTAATTATCAAACAAACTAAGCTAACTAATAGTAAAGCGGAGGCTAAGCTAGGTCGGATCACGAGGAGCTACCGGATGTTAGAGTTCCTAATTAATCTATTGAGCCGCAATTTAACAAATTAAGCAGATGAGCTGCGTGTTGAACTAGAACTGAGCGTAAATTCTATGCTATTGTTTATGATTTATGGGTTCATAATGGCGAGATGAATGAATGATGACAAGTGTGTTCCCTCGGAGATTACCTTACCTTCATTATCCACGGAATATCAAGAGTTAATCGGTTGAATTAGAATAGGTTAGCTAACAACTCGCTAGCTAAATCTCAATCAAAGCTACAACTCACAGACATCAATGGAGAATAGGAGTCATTCAACTTAGAGATAGTAGAATATGAATATTAGTCAGAGGATCTTTAGTGTAGAAATAAGGAATCCAACTCGGTTCCCTACTTCTTTGTCATCTATTACTCTAATTGAATCAATAAACTAGAAGTAAATAAATACATCGACTAGATACAGTTAAATCTGACTTAATAAACTCCCTGTGAAGCTCGAAAGACTCTGGTTTAGCGTCATCTCCAAGGAAGCACAGCAGCTCCGCCTTGCATTGCTATCTGAACTCCGGCAGTAACCATCGGTACAGCAGCAGTAGTCATGTGGAAATGGAAGGAGAAGATGGAGATGATGAACTGCAGAACTTTCCTCTGGTTCTATTAACTAGAACAGAGGAAAGCTGCAGAAGAGAAATGGAGAAGGAGAAAGAGAGATGGTGTGTGCGAGATGAGATGGAATGAGCGAATGGTGAGAGAGCTGCGTATGAAGTGTCAGGTCCAGGTGATGAATCATATGGAATACTGTACAGATAGTTTGATATATAGGAGAGGTCTGAAATGCATGAGTGAGCCAATGGAGCTGTCCAGATGTCCTCCAGCTGTCAGCACATGATCTGGTATTCTGTTTACAGCACATGCTGTTAACAACTTGCTCATTCTGTTCAGATGGGGTATGCTAATCTGTGAACAGTGCTCAACTCAGGCATGATCTCCCACTTGTAGTTTGTTATCAGCCCTGATTTGCAGCCTGTTAAGTCCAGCTATGCAATTCATCGCATGCTTAAATCACCTTCTGTCCAGTTGTCCCTTCTGTCATCCGCTGATTGATCTCTGCATTGAAGTTTGGTCGCGACTACAGGCACATCAGGTCGCGACCAATATTTACAGAGGGCGCTTCTTCTTTGCTGGTTGACGTATGGTCGCGACGGTGAATACCTAAGGTCGCGACGAAAGTCCGAAGGGAAGCTCCACTTTGCTGATTGATTGTTGTGTTGCCCTGAAATGGACATTTAACAGATTGCCTATCCAATTAAGCACTAAAATCACATCATTCAAGTTCCCACTTGTCCAATTGCATATTATTAACTAATTTGCTCAATATAGTAGTAAATGTGGATAAGATTCAATAATAAACTCTCTTTTAAAATATTAAAAATCAGTACAAGTATGAGTTTATCAACTCCCCCACACTTGGCTTTTGCACTCCGAGCAAAATTATGGATCAACGATCCATATTCTCTGTTCAATGTCTGCGAGTTGTAGCTTTGAGTAAGATTTAGCTAGCGAGTTGTCAGCTAACATATTCTAATTCAACTAATTAACTTCTCATATTCTATGGATAATGAAGGTAAGCTGGAACACACTTGTCATTGATTCATTTCCCCATCTTAATCAATTAAAATCAGAAACAATAGCATAGAATTTACATTCAGTTTTAGTTCAATCATCTCATCGCACAATCATCTCATTAACTTGTTCATTTGTGGCTCATTAGGCTAATTAGGAGCTTAGCAATCCATTGAGGCTCCTTGTGAATCGACCTAGGTTAGCCTCCACTTACTATTGGTTAGCTTAGTTTCTTTGATAATTAGAAACGACAGTTATCAAAATGGCGCCGTTGCCGGGGAGCCTTACTTGTTAACGTTCCCTAAGCAATCTCCTGGGCCTCATAAACATAAAGAGGAGGTAGTTGTTTTAGTTTTTCTGTGAATTTTATGTTTTGTATATGTTAAGCCACGGCCATCTGGCTTCTTAGTCGCGACTAAAGTGCTCTGTGATTTCTCGTCACGACCGTATTCACATTGGGTCGCAACCAAAAATCAGTTTTCAACTCAGATTTGCTGTCTGTAACTTTTAGTCACGACCGGAGTATGGTAACTGTCGTTTTAATTATCAAACAAACTAAGCTAACTAATAGTAAAGCGGAGGCTAAGCTAGGTCGGATCACGAGGAGCTACCGGATGTTAGAGTTCCTAATTAATCTATTGAGCCGCAATTTAACAAATTAAGCAGATGAGCTGCGTGTTGAACTAGAACTGAGCGTAAATTCTATGCTATTGTTTATGATTTATGGGTTCATAATGGCGAGATGAATGAATGATGACAAGTGTGTTCCCTCGGAGATTACCTTACCTTCATTATCCACGGAATATCAAGAGTTAATCGGTTGAATTAGAATAGGTTAGCTAACAACTCGCTAGCTAAATCTCAATCAAAGCTACAACTCACAGACATCAATGGAGAATAGGAGTCATTCAACTTAGAGATAGTAGAATATGAATATTAGTCAGAGGATCTTTAGTGTAGAAATAAGGAATCCAACTCGGTTCCCTACTTCTTTGTCATCTATTACTCTAATTGAATCAATAAACTAGAAGTAAATAAATACATCGACTAGATACAGTTAAATCTGACTTAATAAACTCCCTGTGAAGCTCGAAAGACTCTGGTTTAGCGTCATCTCCAAGGAAGCACAGCAGCTCCGCCTTGCATTGCTATCTGAACTCCGGCAGTAACCATCGGTACAGCAGCAGTAGTCATGTGGAAATGGAAGGAGAAGATGGAGATGATGAACTGCAGAACTTTCCTCTGGTTCTATTAACTAGAACAGAGGAAAGCTGCAGAAGAGAAATGGAGAAGGAGAAAGAGAGATGGTGTGTGCGAGATGAGATGGAATGAGCGAATGGTGAGAGAGCTGCGTATGAAGTGTCAGGTCCAGGTGATGAATCATATGGAATACTGTACAGATAGTTTGATATATAGGAGAGGTCTGAAATGCATGAGTGAGCCAATGGAGCTGTCCAGATGTCCTCCAGCTGTCAGCACATGATCTGGTATTCTGTTTACAGCACATGCTGTTAACAACTTGCTCATTCTGTTCAGATGGGGTATGCTAATCTGTGAACAGTGCTCAACTCAGGCATGATCTCCCACTTGTAGTTTGTTATCAGCCCTGATTTGCAGCCTGTTAAGTCCAGCTATGCAATTCATCGCATGCTTAAATCACCTTCTGTCCAGTTGTCCCTTCTGTCATCCGCTGATTGATCTCTGCATTGAAGTTTGGTCGCGACTACAGGCACATCAGGTCGCGACCAATATTTACAGAGGGCGCTTCTTCTTTGCTGGTTGACGTATGGTCGCGACGGTGAATACCTAAGGTCGCGACGAAAGTCCGAAGGGAAGCTCCACTTTGCTGATTGATTGTTGTGTTGCCCTGAAATGGACATTTAACAGATTGCCTATCCAATTAAGCACTAAAATCACATCATTCAAGTTCCCACTTGTCCAATTGCATATTATTAACTAATTTGCTCAATATAGTAGTAAATGTGGATAAGATTCAATAATAAACTCTCTTTTAAAATATTAAAAATCAGTACAAGTATGAGTTTATCAACTCCCCCACACTTGGCTTTTGCACTCCGAGCAAAATTATGGATCAACGATCCATATTCTCTGTTCAATGTCTGCGAGTTGTAGCTTTGAGTAAGATTTAGCTAGCGAGTTGTCAGCTAACATATTCTAATTCAACTAATTAACTTCTCATATTCTATGGATAATGAAGGTAAGCTGGAACACACTTGTCATTGATTCATTTCCCCATCTTAATCAATTAAAATCAGAAACAATAGCATAGAATTTACATTCAGTTTTAGTTCAATCATCTCATCGCACAATCATCTCATTAACTTGTTCATTTGTGGCTCATTAGGCTAATTAGGAGCTTAGCAATCCATTGAGGCTCCTTGTGAATCGACCTAGGTTAGCCTCCACTTACTATTGGTTAGCTTAGTTTCTTTGATAATTAGAAACGACAGTTATCAAAATGGCGCCGTTGCCGGGGAGCCTTACTTGTTAACGTTCCCTAAGCAATCTCCTGGGCCTCATAAACATAAAGAGGAGGTAGTTGTTTTAGTTTTTCTGTGAATTTTATGTTTTGTATATGTTAAGCCACGGCCATCTGGCTTCTTAGTCGCGACTAAAGTGCTCTGTGATTTCTCGTCACGACCGTATTCACATTGGGTCGCAACCAAAAATCAGTTTTCAACTCAGATTTGCTGTCTGTAACTTTTAGTCACGACCGGAGTATGGTAACTGTCGTTTTAATTATCAAACAAACTAAGCTAACTAATAGTAAAGCGGAGGCTAATCTAGGTCGGATCACGAGGAGCTACCGGATGTTAGAGTTCCTAATTAATCTATTGAGCCGTAATTTAACAAATTAAGCAGATGAGCTGCGTGTTGAACTAGAACTGAGCGTAAATTCTATGCTATTGTTTATGATTTATGGGTTCATAATGGCGAGATGAATGAATGATGACAAGTGTGTTCCCTCGGAGATTACCTTACCTTCATTATCCACGGAATATCAAGAGTTAATCGGTTGAATTAGAATAGGTTAGCTAACAACTCGCTAGCTAAATCTCAATCAAAGCTACAACTCACAGACATCAATGGAGAATAGGAGTCATTCAACTTAGAGATAGTAGAATATGAATATTAGTCAGAGGATCTTTAGTGTAGAAATAAGGAATCCAACTCGGTTCCCTACTTCTTTGTCATCTATTACTCTAATTGAATCAATAAACTAGAAGTAAATAAATACATCGACTAGATACAGTTAAATCTGACTTAATAAATCCCTGTGAAGCTCGAAAGACTCTGGTTTAGCGTCATCTCCAAGGAAGCAGAGCAGCTCCGCCTTGCATTGCTATCTGAACTCCGGCAGTAACCATCGGTACAGCAGCAGTAGTCATGTGGAAATGGAAGGAGAAGATGGAGATGATGAACTGCAGAACTTTCCTCTGGTTCTATTAACTAGAACAGAGGAAAGCTGCAGAAGAGAAATGGAGAAGGAGAAAGAGAGATGGTGTGTGCGAGATGAGATGGAATGAGCGAATGGTGAGAGAGCTGCGTATGAAGTGTCAGGTCCAGGTGATGAATCATATGGAATACTGTACAGATAGTTTGATATATAGGAGAGGTCTGAAATGCATGAGTGAGCCAATGGAGCTGTCCAGATGTCCTCCAGCTGTCAGCACATGATCTGGTATTCTGTTTACAGCACATGCTGTTAACAACTTGCTCATTCTGTTCAGATGGGGTATGCTAATCTGTGAACAGTGCTCAACTCAGGCATGATCTCCCACTTGTAGTTTGTTATCAGCCCTGATTTGCAGCCTGTTAAGTCCAGCTATGCAATTCATCGCATGCTTAAATCACCTTCTGTCCAGTTGTCCCTTCTGTCATCCGCTGATTGATCTCTGCATTGAAGTTTGGTCGCGACTACAGGCACATCAGGTCGCGACCAATATTTACAGAGGGCGCTTCTTCTTTGCTGGTTGACGTATGGTCGCGACGGTGAATACCTAAGGTCGCGACGAAAGTCCGAAGGGAAGCTCCACTTTGCTGATTGATTGTTGTGTTGCCCTGAAATGGACATTTAACAGATTGCCTATCCAATTAAGCACTAAAATCACATCATTCAAGTTCCCACTTGTCCAATTGCATATTATTAACTAATTTGCTCAATATAGTAGTAAATGTGGATAAGATTCAATAATAAACTCTCTTTTAAAATATTAAAAATCAGTACAAGTATGAGTTTATCAACTCCCCCACACTTGGCTTTTGCACTCCGAGCAAAATTATGGATCAACGATCCATATTCTCTGTTCAATGTCTGCGAGTTGTAGCTTTGAGTAAGATTTAGCTAGCGAGTTGTCAGCTAACATATTCTAATTCAACTAATTAACTTCTCATATTCTATGGATAATGAAGGTAAGCTGGAACACACTTGTCATTGATTCATTTCCCCATCTTAATCAATTAAAATCAGAAACAATAGCATAGAATTTACATTCAGTTTTAGTTCAATCATCTCATCGCACAATCATCTCATTAACTTGTTCATTTGTGGCTCATTAGGCTAATTAGGAGCTTAGCAATCCATTGAGGCTCCTTGTGAATCGACCTAGGTTAGCCTCCACTTACTATTGGTTAGCTTAGTTTCTTTGATAATTAGAAACGACAGTTATCAAAATGGCGCCGTTGCCGGGGAGCCTTACTTGTTAACGTTCCCTAAGCAATCTCCTGGGCCTCATAAACATAAAGAGGAGGTAGTTGTTTTAGTTTTTCTGTGAATTTTATGTTTTGTATATGTTAAGCCACGGCCATCTGGCTTCTTAGTCGCGACTAAAGTGCTCTGTGATTTCTCGTCACGACCGTATTCACATTGGGTCGCAACCAAAAATCAGTTTTCAACTCAGATTTGCTGTCTGTAACTTTTAGTCACGACCGGAGTATGGTAACTGTCGTTTTAATTATCAAACAAACTAAGCTAACTAATAGTAAAGCGGAGGCTAATCTAGGTCGGATCACGAGGAGCTACCGGATGTTAGAGTTCCTAATTAATCTATTGAGCCGCAATTTAACAAATTAAGCAGATGAGCTGTGTGTTGAACTAGAACTGAGCGTAAATTCTATGCTATTGTTTATGATTTATGGGTTCATAATGGCGAGATGAATGAATGATGACAAGTGTGTTCCCTCGGAGATTACCTTACCTTCATTATCCACGGAATATCAAGAGTTAATCGGTTGAATTAGAATAGGTTAGCTAACAACTCGCTAGCTAAATCTCAATCAAAGCTACAACTCACAGACATCAATGGAGAATAGGAGTCATTCAACTTAGAGATAGTAGAATATGAATATTAGTCAGAGGATCTTTAGTGTAGAAATAAGGAATCCAACTCGGTTCCCTACTTCTTTGTCATCTATTACTCTAATTGAATCAATAAACTAGAAGTAAATAAATACATCGACTAGATACAGTTAAATCTGACTTAATAAACTCCCTGTGAAGCTCGAAAGACTCTGGTTTAGCGTCATCTCCAAGGAAGCAGAGCAGCTCCGCCTTGCATTGCTATCTGAACTCCGGCAGTAACCATCGGTACAGCAGCAGTAGTCATGTGGAAATGGAAGGAGAAGATGGAGATGATGAACTGCAGAACTTTCCTCTGGTTCTATTAACTAGAACAGAGGAAAGCTGCAGAAGAGAAATGGAGAAGGAGAAAGAGAGATGGTGTGTGCGAGATGAGATGGAATGAGCGAATGGTGAGAGAGCTGCGTATGAAGTGTCAGGTCCAGGTGATGAATCATATGGAATACTGTACAGATAGTTTGATATATAGGAGAGGTCTGAAATGCATGAGTGAGCCAATGGAGCTGTCCAGATGTCCTCCAGCTGTCAGCACATGATCTGGTATTCTGTTTACAGCACATGCTGTTAACAACTTGCTCATTCTGTTCAGATGGGGTATGCTAATCTGTGAACAGTGCTCAACTCAGGCATGATCTCCCACTTGTAGTTTGTTATCAGCCCTGATTTGCAGCCTGTTAAGTCCAGCTATGCAATTCATCGCATGCTTAAATCACCTTCTGTCCAGTTGTCCCTTCTGTCATCCGCTGATTGATCTCTGCATTGAAGTTTGGTCGCGACTACAGGCACATCAGGTCGCGACCAATATTTACAGAGGGCGCTTCTTCTTTGCTGGTTGACGTATGGTCGCGACGGTGAATACCTAAGGTCGCGACGAAAGTCCGAAGGGAAGCTCCACTTTGCTGATTGATTGTTGTGTTGCCCTGAAATGGACATTTAACAGATTGCCTATCCAATTAAGCACTAAAATCACATCATTCAAGTTCCCACTTGTCCAATTGCATATTATTAACTAATTTGCTCAATATAGTAGTAAATGTGGATAAGATTCAATAATAAACTCTCTTTTAAAATATTAAAAATCAGTACAAGTATGAGTTTATCAACTCCCCCACACTTGGCTTTTGCACTCCGAGCAAAATTATGGATCAACGATCCATATTCTCTGTTCAATGTCTGCGAGTTGTAGCTTTGAGTAAGATTTAGCTAGCGAGTTGTCAGCTAACATATTCTAATTCAACTAATTAACTTCTCATATTCTATGGATAATGAAGGTAAGCTGGAACACACTTGTCATTGATTCATTTCCCCATCTTAATCAATTAAAATCAGAAACAATAGCATAGAATTTACATTCAGTTTTAGTTCAATCATCTCATCGCACAATCATCTCATTAACTTGTTCATTTGTGGCTCATTAGGCTAATTAGGAGCTTAGCAATCCATTGAGGCTCCTTGTGAATCGACCTAGGTTAGCCTCCACTTACTATTGGTTAGCTTAGTTTCTTTGATAATTAGAAACGACAGTTATCAAAATGGCGCCGTTGCCGGGGAGCCTTACTTGTTAACGTTCCCTAAGCAATCTCCTGGGCCTCATAAACATAAAGAGGAGGTAGTTGTTTTAGTTTTTCTGTGAATTTTATGTTTTGTATATGTTAAGCCACGGCCATCTGGCTTCTTAGTCGCGACTAAAGTGCTCTGTGATTTCTCGTCACGACCGTATTCACATTGGGTCGCAACCAAAAATCAGTTTTCAACTCAGATTTGCTGTCTGTAACTTTTAGTCACGACCGGAGTATGGTAACTGTCGTTTTAATTATCAAACAAACTAAGCTAACTAATAGTAAAGCGGAGGCTAAGCTAGGTCGGATCACGAGGAGCTACCGGATGTTAGAGTTCCTAATTAATCTATTGAGCCGCAATTTAACAAATTAAGCAGATGAGCTGCGTGTTGAACTAGAACTGAGCGTAAATTCTATGCTATTGTTTATGATTTATGGGTTCATAATGGCGAGATGAATGAATGATGACAAGTGTGTTCCCTCGGAGATTACCTTACCTTCATTATCCACGGAATATCAAGAGTTAATCGGTTGAATTAGAATAGGTTAGCTAACAACTCGCTAGCTAAATCTCAATCAAAGCTACAACTCACAGACATCAATGGAGAATAGGAGTCATTCAACTTAGAGATAGTAGAATATGAATATTAGTCAGAGGATCTTTAGTGTAGAAATAAGGAATCCAACTCGGTTCCCTACTTCTTTGTCATCTATTACTCTAATTGAATCAATAAACTAGAAGTAAATAAATACATCGACTAGATACAGTTAAATCTGACTTAATAAACTCCCTGTGAAGCTCGAAAGACTCTGGTTTAGCGTCATCTCCAAGGAAGCACAGCAGCTCCGCCTTGCATTGCTATCTGAACTCCGGCAGTAACCATCGGTACAGCAGCAGTAGTCATGTGGAAATGGAAGGAGAAGATGGAGATGATGAACTGCAGAACTTTCCTCTGGTTCTATTAACTAGAACAGAGGAAAGCTGCAGAAGAGAAATGGAGAAGGAGAAAGAGAGATGGTGTGTGCGAGATGAGATGGAATGAGCGAATGGTGAGAGAGCTGCGTATGAAGTGTCAGGTCCAGGTGATGAATCATATGGAATACTGTACAGATAGTTTGATATATAGGAGAGGTCTGAAATGCATGAGTGAGCCAATGGAGCTGTCCAGATGTCCTCCAGCTGTCAGCACATGATCTGGTATTCTGTTTACAGCACATGCTGTTAACAACTTGCTCATTCTGTTCAGATGGGGTATGCTAATCTGTGAACAGTGCTCAACTCAGGCATGATCTCCCACTTGTAGTTTGTTATCAGCCCTGATTTGCAGCCTGTTAAGTCCAGCTATGCAATTCATCGCATGCTTAAATCACCTTCTGTCCAGTTGTCCCTTCTGTCATCCGCTGATTGATCTCTGCATTGAAGTTTGGTCGCGACTACAGGCACATCAGGTCGCGACCAATATTTACAGAGGGCGCTTCTTCTTTGCTGGTTGACGTATGGTCGCGACGGTGAATACCTAAGGTCGCGACGAAAGTCCGAAGGGAAGCTCCACTTTGCTGATTGATTGTTGTGTTGCCCTGAAATGGACATTTAACAGATTGCCTATCCAATTAAGCACTAAAATCACATCATTCAAGTTCCCACTTGTCCAATTGCATATTATTAACTAATTTGCTCAATATAGTAGTAAATGTGGATAAGATTCAATAATAAACTCTCTTTTAAAATATTAAAAATCAGTACAAGTATGAGTTTATCAACTCCCCCACACTTGGCTTTTGCACTCCGAGCAAAATTATGGATCAACGATCCATATTCTCTGTTCAATGTCTGCGAGTTGTAGCTTTGAGTAAGATTTAGCTAGCGAGTTGTCAGCTAACATATTCTAATTCAACTAATTAACTTCTCATATTCTATGGATAATGAAGGTAAGCTGGAACACACTTGTCATTGATTCATTTCCCCATCTTAATCAATTAAAATCAGAAACAATAGCATAGAATTTACATTCAGTTTTAGTTCAATCATCTCATCGCACAATCATCTCATTAACTTGTTCATTTGTGGCTCATTAGGCTAATTAGGAGCTTAGCAATCCATTGAGGCTCCTTGTGAATCGACCTAGGTTAGCCTCCACTTACTATTGGTTAGCTTAGTTTCTTTGATAATTAGAAACGACAGTTATCAAAATGGCGCCGTTGCCGGGGAGCCTTACTTGTTAACGTTCCCTAAGCAATCTCCTGGGCCTCATAAACATAAAGAGGAGGTAGTTGTTTTAGTTTTTCTGTGAATTTTATGTTTTGTATATGTTAAGCCACGGCCATCTGGCTTCTTAGTCGCGACTAAAGTGCTCTGTGATTTCTCGTCACGACCGTATTCACATTGGGTCGCAACCAAAAATCAGTTTTCAACTCAGATTTGCTGTCTGTAACTTTTAGTCACGACCGGAGTATGGTAACTGTCGTTTTAATTATCAAACAAACTAAGCTAACTAATAGTAAAGCGGAGGCTAAGCTAGGTCGGATCACGAGGAGCTACCGGATGTTAGAGTTCCTAATTAATCTATTGAGCCGCAATTTAACAAATTAAGCAGATGAGCTGCGTGTTGAACTAGAACTGAGCGTAAATTCTATGCTATTGTTTATGATTTATGGGTTCATAATGGCGAGATGAATGAATGATGACAAGTGTGTTCCCTCGGAGATTACCTTACCTTCATTATCCACGGAATATCAAGAGTTAATCGGTTGAATTAGAATAGGTTAGCTAACAACTCGCTAGCTAAATCTCAATCAAAGCTACAACTCACAGACATCAATGGAGAATAGGAGTCATTCAACTTAGAGATAGTAGAATATGAATATTAGTCAGAGGATCTTTAGTGTAGAAATAAGGAATCCAACTCGGTTCCCTACTTCTTTGTCATCTATTACTCTAATTGAATCAATAAACTAGAAGTAAATAAATACATCGACTAGATACAGTTAAATCTGACTTAATAAACTCCCTGTGAAGCTCGAAAGACTCTGGTTTAGCGTCATCTCCAAGGAAGCAGAGCAGCTCCGCCTTGCATTGCTATCTGAACTCCGGCAGTAACCATCGGTACAGCAGCAGTAGTCATGTGGAAATGGAAGGAGAAGATGGAGATGATGAACTGCAGAACTTTCCTCTGGTTCTATTAACTAGAACAGAGGAAAGCTGCAGAAGAGAAATGGAGAAGGAGAAAGAGAGATGGTGTGTGCGAGATGAGATGGAATGAGCGAATGGTGAGAGAGCTGCGTATGAAGTGTCAGGTCCAGGTGATGAATCATATGGAATACTGTACAGATAGTTTGATATATAGGAGAGGTCTGAAATGCATGAGTGAGCCAATGGAGCTGTCCAGATGTCCTCCAGCTGTCAGCACATGATCTGGTATTCTGTTTACAGCACATGCTGTTAACAACTTGCTCATTCTGTTCAGATGGGGTATGCTAATCTGTGAACAGTGCTCAACTCAGGCATGATCTCCCACTTGTAGTTTGTTATCAGCCCTGATTTGCAGCCTGTTAAGTCCAGCTATGCAATTCATCGCATGCTTAAATCACCTTCTGTCCAGTTGTCCCTTCTGTCATCCGCTGATTGATCTCTGCATTGAAGTTTGGTCGCGACTACAGGCACATCAGGTCGCGACCAATATTTACAGAGGGCGCTTCTTCTTTGCTGGTTGACGTATGGTCGCGACGGTGAATACCTAAGGTCGCGACGAAAGTCCGAAGGGAAGCTCCACTTTGCTGATTGATTGTTGTGTTGCCCTGAAATGGACATTTAACAGATTGCCTATCCAATTAAGCACTAAAATCACATCATTCAAGTTCCCACTTGTCCAATTGCATATTATTAACTAATTTGCTCAATATAGTAGTAAATGTGGATAAGATTCAATAATAAACTCTCTTTTAAAATATTAAAAATCAGTACAAGTATGAGTTTATCAACTCCCCCACACTTGGCTTTTGCACTCCGAGCAAAATTATGGATCAACGATCCATATTCTCTGTTCAATGTCTGCGAGTTGTAGCTTTGAGTAAGATTTAGCTAGCGAGTTGTCAGCTAACATATTCTAATTCAACTAATTAACTTCTCATATTCTATGGATAATGAAGGTAAGCTGGAACACACTTGTCATTGATTCATTTCCCCATCTTAATCAATTAAAATCAGAAACAATAGCATAGAATTTACATTCAGTTTTAGTTCAATCATCTCATCGCACAATCATCTCATTAACTTGTTCATTTGTGGCTCATTAGGCTAATTAGGAGCTTAGCAATCCATTGAGGCTCCTTGTGAATCGACCTAGGTTAGCCTCCACTTACTATTGGTTAGCTTAGTTTCTTTGATAATTAGAAACGACAGTTATCAAAATGGCGCCGTTGCCGGGGAGCCTTACTTGTTAACGTTCCCTAAGCAATCTCCTGGGCCTCATAAACATAAAGAGGAGGTAGTTGTTTTAGTTTTTCTGTGAATTTTATGTTTTGTATATGTTAAGCCACGGCCATCTGGCTTCTTAGTCGCGACTAAAGTGCTCTGTGATTTCTCGTCACGACCGTATTCACATTGGGTCGCAACCAAAAATCAGTTTTCAACTCAGATTTGCTGTCTGTAACTTTTAGTCACGACCGGAGTATGGTAACTGTCGTTTTAATTATCAAACAAACTAAGCTAACTAATAGTAAAGCGGAGGCTAAGCTAGGTCGGATCACGAGGAGCTACCGGATGTTAGAGTTCCTAATTAATCTATTGAGCCGCAATTTAACAAATTAAGCAGATGAGCTGTGTGTTGAACTAGAACTGAGCGTAAATTCTATGCTATTGTTTATGATTTATGGGTTCATAATGGCGAGATGAATGAATGATGACAAGTGTGTTCCCTCGGAGATTACCTTACCTTCATTATCCACGGAATATCAAGAGTTAATCGGTTGAATTAGAATAGGTTAGCTAACAACTCGCTAGCTAAATCTCAATCAAAGCTACAACTCACAGACATCAATGGAGAATAGGAGTCATTCAACTTAGAGATAGTAGAATATGAATATTAGTCAGAGGATCTTTAGTGTAGAAATAAGGAATCCAACTCGGTTCCCTACTTCTTTGTCATCTATTACTCTAATTGAATCAATAAACTAGAAGTAAATAAATACATCGACTAGATACAGTTAAATCTGACTTAATAAACTCCCTGTGAAGCTCGAAAGACTCTGGTTTAGCGTCATCTCCAAGGAAGCACAGCAGCTCCGCCTTGCATTGCTATCTGAACTCCGGCAGTAACCATCGGTACAGCAGCAGTAGTCATGTGGAAATGGAAGGAGAAGATGGAGATGATGAACTGCAGAACTTTCCTCTGGTTCTATTAACTAGAACAGAGGAAAGCTGCAGAAGAGAAATGGAGAAGGAGAAAGAGAGATGGTGTGTGCGAGATGAGATGGAATGAGCGAATGGTGAGAGAGCTGCGTATGAAGTGTCAGGTCCAGGTGATGAATCATATGGAATACTGTACAGATAGTTTGATATATAGGAGAGGTCTGAAATGCATGAGTGAGCCAATGGAGCTGTCCAGATGTCCTCCAGCTGTCAGCACATGATCTGGTATTCTGTTTACAGCACATGCTGTTAACAACTTGCTCATTCTGTTCAGATGGGGTATGCTAATCTGTGAACAGTGCTCAACTCAGGCATGATCTCCCACTTGTAGTTTGTTATCAGCCCTGATTTGCAGCCTGTTAAGTCCAGCTATGCAATTCATCGCATGCTTAAATCACCTTCTGTCCAGTTGTCCCTTCTGTCATCCGCTGATTGATCTCTGCATTGAAGTTTGGTCGCGACTACAGGCACATCAGGTCGCGACCAATATTTACAGAGGGCGCTTCTTCTTTGCTGGTTGACGTATGGTCGCGACGGTGAATACCTAAGGTCGCGACGAAAGTCCGAAGGGAAGCTCCACTTTGCTGATTGATTGTTGTGTTGCCCTGAAATGGACATTTAACAGATTGCCTATCCAATTAAGCACTAAAATCACATCATTCAAGTTCCCACTTGTCCAATTGCATATTATTAACTAATTTGCTCAATATAGTAGTAAATGTGGATAAGATTCAATAATAAACTCTCTTTTAAAATATTAAAAATCAGTACAAGTATGAGTTTATCAACTCCCCCACACTTGGCTTTTGCACTCCGAGCAAAATTATGGATCAACGATCCATATTCTCTGTTCAATGTCTGCGAGTTGTAGCTTTGAGTAAGATTTAGCTAGCGAGTTGTCAGCTAACATATTCTAATTCAACTAATTAACTTCTCATATTCTATGGATAATGAAGGTAAGCTGGAACACACTTGTCATTGATTCATTTCCCCATCTTAATCAATTAAAATCAGAAACAATAGCATAGAATTTACATTCAGTTTTAGTTCAATCATCTCATCGCACAATCATCTCATTAACTTGTTCATTTGTGGCTCATTAGGCTAATTAGGAGCTTAGCAATCCATTGAGGCTCCTTGTGAATCGACCTAGGTTAGCCTCCACTTACTATTGGTTAGCTTAGTTTCTTTGATAATTAGAAACGACAGTTATCAAAATGGCGCCGTTGCCGGGGAGCCTTACTTGTTAACGTTCCCTAAGCAATCTCCTGGGCCTCATAAACATAAAGAGGAGGTAGTTGTTTTAGTTTTTCTGTGAATTTTATGTTTTGTATATGTTAAGCCACGGCCATCTGGCTTCTTAGTCGCGACTAAAGTGCTCTGTGATTTCTCGTCACGACCGTATTCACATTGGGTCGCAACCAAAAATCAGTTTTCAACTCAGATTTGCTGTCTGTAACTTTTAGTCACGACCGGAGTATGGTAACTGTCGTTTTAATTATCAAACAAACTAAGCTAACTAATAGTAAAGCGGAGGCTAAGCTAGGTCGGATCACGAGGAGCTACCGGATGTTAGAGTTCCTAATTAATCTATTGAGCCGCAATTTAACAAATTAAGCAGATGAGCTGTGTGTTGAACTAGAACTGAGCGTAAATTCTATGCTATTGTTTATGATTTATGGGTTCATAATGGCGAGATGAATGAATGATGACAAGTGTGTTCCCTCGGAGATTACCTTACCTTCATTATCCACGGAATATCAAGAGTTAATCGGTTGAATTAGAATAGGTTAGCTAACAACTCGCTAGCTAAATCTCAATCAAAGCTACAACTCACAGACATCAATGGAGAATAGGAGTCATTCAACTTAGAGATAGTAGAATATGAATATTAGTCAGAGGATCTTTAGTGTAGAAATAAGGAATCCAACTCGGTTCCCTACTTCTTTGTCATCTATTACTCTAATTGAATCAATAAACTAGAAGTAAATAAATACATCGACTAGATACAGTTAAATCTGACTTAATAAATCCCTGTGAAGCTCGAAAGACTCTGGTTTAGCGTCATCTCCAAGGAAGCACAGCAGCTCCGCCTTGCATTGCTATCTGAACTCCGGCAGTAACCATCGGTACAGCAGCAGTAGTCATGTGGAAATGGAAGGAGAAGATGGAGATGATGAACTGCAGAACTTTCCTCTGGTTCTATTAACTAGAACAGAGGAAAGCTGCAGAAGAGAAATGGAGAAGGAGAAAGAGAGATGGTGTGTGCGAGATGAGATGGAATGAGCGAATGGTGAGAGAGCTGCGTATGAAGTGTCAGGTCCAGGTGATGAATCATATGGAATACTGTACAGATAGTTTGATATATAGGAGAGGTCTGAAATGCATGAGTGAGCCAATGGAGCTGTCCAGATGTCCTCCAGCTGTCAGCACATGATCTGGTATTCTGTTTACAGCACATGCTGTTAACAACTTGCTCATTCTGTTCAGATGGGGTATGCTAATCTGTGAACAGTGCTCAACTCAGGCATGATCTCCCACTTGTAGTTTGTTATCAGCCCTGATTTGCAGCCTGTTAAGTCCAGCTATGCAATTCATCGCATGCTTAAATCACCTTCTGTCCAGTTGTCCCTTCTGTCATCCGCTGATTGATCTCTGCATTGAAGTTTGGTCGCGACTACAGGCACATCAGGTCGCGACCAATATTTACAGAGGGCGCTTCTTCTTTGCTGGTTGACGTATGGTCGCGACGGTGAATACCTAAGGTCGCGACGAAAGTCCGAAGGGAAGCTCCACTTTGCTGATTGATTGTTGTGTTGCCCTGAAATGGACATTTAACAGATTGCCTATCCAATTAAGCACTAAAATCACATCATTCAAGTTCCCACTTGTCCAATTGCATATTATTAACTAATTTGCTCAATATAGTAGTAAATGTGGATAAGATTCAATAATAAACTCTCTTTTAAAATATTAAAAATCAGTACAAGTATGAGTTTATCAACTCCCCCACACTTGGCTTTTGCACTCCGAGCAAAATTATGGATCAACGATCCATATTCTCTGTTCAATGTCTGCGAGTTGTAGCTTTGAGTAAGATTTAGCTAGCGAGTTGTCAGCTAACATATTCTAATTCAACTAATTAACTTCTCATATTCTATGGATAATGAAGGTAAGCTGGAACACACTTGTCATTGATTCATTTCCCCATCTTAATCAATTAAAATCAGAAACAATAGCATAGAATTTACATTCAGTTTTAGTTCAATCATCTCATCGCACAATCATCTCATTAACTTGTTCATTTGTGGCTCATTAGGCTAATTAGGAGCTTAGCAATCCATTGAGGCTCCTTGTGAATCGACCTAGGTTAGCCTCCACTTACTATTGGTTAGCTTAGTTTCTTTGATAATTAGAAACGACAGTTATCAAAATGGCGCCGTTGCCGGGGAGCCTTACTTGTTAACGTTCCCTAAGCAATCTCCTGGGCCTCATAAACATAAAGAGGAGGTAGTTGTTTTAGTTTTTCTGTGAATTTTATGTTTTGTATATGTTAAGCCACGGCCATCTGGCTTCTTAGTCGCGACTAAAGTGCTCTGTGATTTCTCGTCACGACCGTATTCACATTGGGTCGCAACCAAAAATCAGTTTTCAACTCAGATTTGCTGTCTGTAACTTTTAGTCACGACCGGAGTATGGTAACTGTCGTTTTAATTATCAAACAAACTAAGCTAACTAATAGTAAAGCGGAGGCTAAGCTAGGTCGGATCACGAGGAGCTACCGGATGTTAGAGTTCCTAATTAATCTATTGAGCCGCAATTTAACAAATTAAGCAGATGAGCTGTGTGTTGAACTAGAACTGAGCGTAAATTCTATGCTATTGTTTATGATTTATGGGTTCATAATGGCGAGATGAATGAATGATGACAAGTGTGTTCCCTCGGAGATTACCTTACCTTCATTATCCACGGAATATCAAGAGTTAATCGGTTGAATTAGAATAGGTTAGCTAACAACTCGCTAGCTAAATCTCAATCAAAGCTACAACTCACAGACATCAATGGAGAATAGGAGTCATTCAACTTAGAGATAGTAGAATATGAATATTAGTCAGAGGATCTTTAGTGTAGAAATAAGGAATCCAACTCGGTTCCCTACTTCTTTGTCATCTATTACTCTAATTGAATCAATAAACTAGAAGTAAATAAATACATCGACTAGATACAGTTAAATCTGACTTAATAAACTCCCTGTGAAGCTCGAAAGACTCTGGTTTAGCGTCATCTCCAAGGAAGCACAGCAGCTCCGCCTTGCATTGCTATCTGAACTCCGGCAGTAACCATCGGTACAGCAGCAGTAGTCATGTGGAAATGGAAGGAGAAGATGGAGATGATGAACTGCAGAACTTTCCTCTGGTTCTATTAACTAGAACAGAGGAAAGCTGCAGAAGAGAAATGGAGAAGGAGAAAGAGAGATGGTGTGTGCGAGATGAGATGGAATGAGCGAATGGTGAGAGAGCTGCGTATGAAGTGTCAGGTCCAGGTGATGAATCATATGGAATACTGTACAGATAGTTTGATATATAGGAGAGGTCTGAAATGCATGAGTGAGCCAATGGAGCTGTCCAGATGTCCTCCAGCTGTCAGCACATGATCTGGTATTCTGTTTACAGCACATGCTGTTAACAACTTGCTCATTCTGTTCAGATGGGGTATGCTAATCTGTGAACAGTGCTCAACTCAGGCATGATCTCCCACTTGTAGTTTGTTATCAGCCCTGATTTGCAGCCTGTTAAGTCCAGCTATGCAATTCATCGCATGCTTAAATCACCTTCTGTCCAGTTGTCCCTTCTGTCATCCGCTGATTGATCTCTGCATTGAAGTTTGGTCGCGACTACAGGCACATCAGGTCACGACCAATATTTACAGAGGGCGCTTCTTCTTTGCTGGTTGACGTATGGTCGCGACGGTGAATACCTAAGGTCGCGACGAAAGTCCGAAGGGAAGCTCCACTTTGCTGATTGATTGTTGTGTTGCCCTGAAATGGACATTTAACAGATTGCCTATCCAATTAAGCACTAAAATCACATCATTCAAGTTCCCACTTGTCCAATTGCATATTATTAACTAATTTGCTCAATATGGTAGTAAATGTGGATAAGATTCAATAATAAACTCTCTTTTAAAATATTAAAAATCAGTACAAGTATGAGTTTATCAACTCCCCCACACTTGGCTTTTGCACTCCGAGCAAAATTATGGATCAACGATCCATATTCTCTGTTCAATGTCTGCGAGTTGTAGCTTTGAGTAAGATTTAGCTAGCGAGTTGTCAGCTAACATATTCTAATTCAACTAATTAACTTCTCATATTCTATGGATAATGAAGGTAAGCTGGAACACACTTGTCATTGATTCATTTCCCCATCTTAATCAATTAAAATCAGAAACAATAGCATAGAATTTACATTCAGTTTTAGTTCAATCATCTCATCGCACAATCATCTCATTAACTTGTTCATTTGTGGCTCATTAGGCTAATTAGGAGCTTAGCAATCCATTGAGGCTCCTTGTGAATCGACCTAGGTTAGCCTCCACTTACTATTGGTTAGCTTAGTTTCTTTGATAATTAGAAACGACAGTTATCAAAATGGCGCCGTTGCCGGGGAGCCTTACTTGTTAACGTTCCCTAAGCAATCTCCTGGGCCTCATAAACATAAAGAGGAGGTAGTTGTTTTAGTTTTTCTGTGAATTTTATGTTTTGTATATGTTAAGCCACGGCCATCTGGCTTCTTAGTCGCGACTAAAGTGCTCTGTGATTTCTCGTCACGACCGTATTCACATTGGGTCGCAACCAAAAATCAGTTTTCAACTCAGATTTGCTGTCTGTAACTTTTAGTCACGACCGGAGTATGGTAACTGTCGTTTTAATTATCAAACAAACTAAGCTAACTAATAGTAAAGCGGAGGCTAAGCTAGGTCGGATCACGAGGAGCTACCGGATGTTAGAGTTCCTAATTAATCTATTGAGCTGCAATTTAAC
The DNA here is from genome assembly GCA_037074615.1 of Leucaena leucocephala. Taxonomy (NCBI): domain Eukaryota; kingdom Viridiplantae; phylum Streptophyta; class Magnoliopsida; order Fabales; family Fabaceae; genus Leucaena; species Leucaena leucocephala. Next base: position 8,675,064 of record CM073545.1, read on the forward strand.
AAATTAAGCAGATGAGCTGTGTGTTGAACTAGAACTGAGCGTAAATTCTATGCTATTGTTTATGATTTATGGGTTCATAATGGCGAGATGAATGAATGATGACAAGTGTGTTCCCTCGGAGATTACCTTACCTTCATTATCCACGGAATATCAAGAGTTAATCGGTTGAATTAGAATAGGTTAGCTAACAACTCGCTAGCTAAATCTCAATCAAAGCTACAACTCACAGACATCAATGGAGAATAGGAGTCATTCAACTTAGAGATAGTAGAATATGAATATTAGTCAGAGGATCTTTAGTGTAGAAATAAGGAATCCAACTCGGTTCCCTACTTCTTTGTCATCTATTACTCTAATTGAATCAATAAACTAGAAGTAAATAAATACATCGACTAGATACAGTTAAATCTGACTTAATAAACTCCCTGTGAAGCTCGAAAGACTCTGGTTTAGCGTCATCTCCAAGGAAGCACAGCAGCTCCGCCTTGCATTGCTATCTGAACTCCGGCAGTAACCATCGGTACAGCAGCAGTAGTCATGTGGAAATGGAAGGAGAAGATGGAGATGATGAACTGCAGAACTTTCCTCTGGTTCTATTAACTAGAACAGAGGAAAGCTGCAGAAGAGAAATGGAGAAGGAGAAAGAGAGATGGTGTGTGCGAGATGAGATGGAATGAGCGAATGGTGAGAGAGCTGCGTATGAAGTGTCAGGTCCAGGTGATGAATCATATGGAATACTGTACAGATAGTTTGATATATAGGAGAGGTCTGAAATGCATGAGTGAGCCAATGGAGCTGTCCAGATGTCCTCCAGCTGTCAGCACATGATCTGGTATTCTGTTTACAGCACATGCTGTTAACAACTTGCTCATTCTGTTCAGATGGGGTATGCTAATCTGTGAACAGTGCTCAACTCAGGCATGATCTCCCACTTGTAGTTTGTTATCAGCCCTGATTTGCAGCCTGTTAAGTCCAGCTATGCAATTCATCGCATGCTTAAATCACCTTCTGTCCAGTTGTCCCTTCTGTCATCCGCTGATTGATCTCTGCATTGAAGTTTGGTCGCGACTACAGGCACATCAGGTCGCGACCAATATTTACAGAGGGCGCTTCTTCTTTGCTGGTTGACGTATGGTCGCGACGGTGAATACCTAAGGTCGCGACGAAAGTCCGAAGGGAAGCTCCACTTTGCTGATTGATTGTTGTGTTGCCCTGAAATGGACATTTAACAGATTGCCTATCCAATTAAGCACTAAAATCACATCATTCAAGTTCCCACTTGTCCAATTGCATATTATTAACTAATTTGCTCAATATAGTAGTAAATGTGGATAAGATTCAATAATAAACTCTCTTTTAAAATATTAAAAATCAGTACAAGTATGAGTTTATCAACTCCCCCACACTTGGCTTTTGCACTCCGAGCAAAATTATGGATCAACGATCCATATTCTCTGTTCAATGTCTGCGAGTTGTAGCTTTGAGTAAGATTTAGCTAGCGAGTTGTCAGCTAACATATTCTAATTCAACTAATTAACTTCTCATATTCTATGGATAATGAAGGTAAGCTGGAACACACTTGTCATTGATTCATTTCCCCATCTTAATCAATTAAAATCAGAAACAATAGCATAGAATTTACATTCAGTTTTAGTTCAATCATCTCATCGCACAATCATCTCATTAACTTGTTCATTTGTGGCTCATTAGGCTAATTAGGAGCTTAGCAATCCATTGAGGCTCCTTGTGAATCGACCTAGGTTAGCCTCCACTTACTATTGGTTAGCTTAGTTTCTTTGATAATTAGAAACGACAGTTATCAAAATGGCGCCGTTGCCGGGGAGCCTTACTTGTTAACGTTCCCTAAGCAATCTCCTGGGCCTCATAAACATAAAGAGGAGGTAGTTGTTTTAGTTTTTCTGTGAATTTTATGTTTTGTATATGTTAAGCCACGGCCATCTGGCTTCTTAGTCGCGACTAAAGTGCTCTGTGATTTCTCGTCACGACCGTATTCACATTGGGTCGCAACCAAAAATCAGTTTTCAACTCAGATTTGCTGTCTGTAACTTTTAGTCACGACCGGAGTATGGTAACTGTCGTTTTAATTATCAAACAAACTAAGCTAACTAATAGTAAAGCGGAGGCTAAGCTAGGTCGGATCACGAGGAGCTACCGGATGTTAGAGTTCCTAATTAATCTATTGAGCCGCAATTTAACAAATTAAGCAGATGAGCTGTGTGTTGAACTAGAACTGAGCGTAAATTCTATGCTATTGTTTATGATTTATGGGTTCATAATGGCGAGATGAATGAATGATGACAAGTGTGTTCCCTCGGAGATTACCTTACCTTCATTATCCACGGAATATCAAGAGTTAATCGGTTGAATTAGAATAGGTTAGCTAACAACTCGCTAGCTAAATCTCAATCAAAGCTACAACTCACAGACATCAATGGAGAATAGGAGTCATTCAACTTAGAGATAGTAGAATATGAATATTAGTCAGAGGATCTTTAGTGTAGAAATAAGGAATCCAACTCGGTTCCCTACTTCTTTGTCATCTATTACTCTAATTGAATCAATAAACTAGAAGTAAATAAATACATCGACTAGATACAGTTAAATCTGACTTAATAAACTCCCTGTGAAGCTCGAAAGACTCTGGTTTAGCGTCATCTCCAAGGAAGCACAGCAGCTCCGCCTTGCATTGCTATCTGAACTCCGGCAGTAACCATCGGTACAGCAGCAGTAGTCATGTGGAAATGGAAGGAGAAGATGGAGATGATGAACTGCAGAACTTTCCTCTGGTTCTATTAACTAGAACAGAGGAAAGCTGCAGAAGAGAAATGGAGAAGGAGAAAGAGAGATGGTGTGTGCGAGATGAGATGGAATGAGCGAATGGTGAGAGAGCTGCTATGAAGTGTCAGGTCCAGGTGATGAATCATATGGAATACTGTACAGATAGTTTGATATATAGGAGAGGTCTGAAATGCATGAGTGAGCCAATGGAGCTGTCCAGATGTCCTCCAGCTGTCAGCACATGATCTGGTATTCTGTTTACAGCACATGCTGTTAACAACTTGCTCATTCTGTTCAGATGGGGTATGCTAATCTGTGAACAGTGCTCAACTCAGGCATGATCTCCCACTTGTAGTTTGTTATCAGCCCTGATTTGCAGCCTGTTAAGTCCAGCTATGCAATTCATCGCATGCTTAAATCACCTTCTGTCCAGTTGTCCCTTCTGTCATCCGCTGATTGATCTCTGCATTGAAGTTTGGTCGCGACTACAGGCACATCAGGTCGCGACCAATATTTACAGAGGGCGCTTCTTCTTTGCTGGTTGACGTATGGTCGCGACGGTGAATACCTAAGGTCGCGACGAAAGTCCGAAGGGAAGCTCCACTTTGCTGATTGATTGTTGTGTTGCCCTGAAATGGACATTTAACAGATTGCCTATCCAATTAAGCACTAAAATCACATCATTCAAGTTCCCACTTGTCCAATTGCATATTATTAACTAATTTGCTCAATATAGTAGTAAATGTGGATAAGATTCAATAATAAACTCTCTTTTAAAATATTAAAAATCAGTACAAGTATGAGTTTATCAACTCCCCCACACTTGGCTTGTGTACTCCGAGCAAAATTATGGATCAACGATCCATATTCTCTGTTCAATGTCTGCGAGTTGTAGCTTTGAGTAAGATTTAGCTAGCGAGTTGTCAGCTAACATATTCTAATTCAACTAATTAACTTCTCATATTCTATGGATAATGAAGGTAAGCTGGAACACACTTGTCATTGATTCATTTCCCCATCTTAATCAATTAAAATCAGAAACAATAGCATAGAATTTACATTCAATTTTAGTTCAATCATCTCATCGCACAATCATCTCATTAACTTGTTCATTTGTGGCTCATTAGGCTAATTAGGAGCTTAGCAATCCATTGAGGCTCCTTGTGAATCGACCTAGGTTAGCCTCCACTTACTATTGGTTAGCTTAGTTTCTTTGATAATTAGAAACGACAGTTATCAAAATGGCGCCGTTGCCGGGGAGCCTTACTTGTTAACGTTCCCTAAGCAATCTCCTGGGCCTCATAAACATAAAGAGGAGGTAGTTGTTTTAGTTTTTCTGTGAATTTTATGTTTTGTATATGTTAAGCCACGGCCATCTGGCTTCTTAGTCGCGACTAAAGTGCTCTGTGATTTCTCGTCACGACCGTATTCACATTGGGTCGCAACCAAAAATCAGTTTTCAACTCAGATTTGCTGTCTGTAACTTTTAGTCACGACCGGAGTATGGTAACTGTCGTTTTAATTATCAAACAAACTAAGCTAACTAATAGTAAAGCGGAGGCTAAGCTAGGTCGGATCACGAGGAGCTACCGGATGTTAGAGTTCCTAATTAATCTATTGAGCCGCAATTTAACAAATTAAGCAGATGAGCTGTGTGTTGAACTAGAACTGAGCGTAAATTCTATGCTATTGTTTATGATTTATGGGTTCATAATGGCGAGATGAATGAATGATGACAAGTGTGTTCCCTCGGAGATTACCTTACCTTCATTATCCACGGAATATCAAGAGTTAATCGGTTGAATTAGAATAGGTTAGCTAACAACTCGCTAGCTAAATCTCAATCAAAGCTACAACTCACAGACATCAATGGAGAATAGGAGTCATTCAACTTAGAGATAGTAGAATATGAATATTAGTCAGAGGATCTTTAGTGTAGAAATAAGGAATCCAACTCGGTTCCCTACTTCTTTGTCATCTATTACTCTAATTGAATCAATAAACTAGAAGTAAATAAATACATCGACTAGATACAGTTAAATCTGACTTAATAAACTCCCTGTGAAGCTCGAAAGACTCTGGTTTAGCGTCATCTCCAAGGAAGCACAGCAGCTCCGCCTTGCATTGCTATCTGAACTCCGGCAGTAACCATCGGTACAGCAGCAGTAGTCATGTGGAAATGGAAGGAGAAGATGGAGATGATGAACTGCAGAACTTTCCTCTGGTTCTATTAACTAGAACAGAGGAAAGCTGCAGAAGAGAAATGGAGAAGGAGAAAGAGAGATGGTGTGTGCGAGATGAGATGGAATGAGCGAATGGTGAGAGAGCTGCGTATGAAGTGTCAGGTCCAAGTGATGAATCATATGGAATACTGTACAGATAGTTTGATATATAGGAGAGGTCTGAAATGCATGAGTGAGCCAATGGAGCTGTCCAGATGTCCTCCAGCTGTCAGCACATGATCTGGTATTCTGTTTACAGCACATGCTGTTAACAACTTGCTCATTCTGTTCAGATGGGGTATGCTAATCTGTGAACAGTGCTCAACTCAGGCATGATCTCCCACTTGTAGTTTGTTATCAGCCCTTATTTGCAGCCTGTTAAGTCCAGCTATGCAATTCATCGCATGCTTAAATCACCTTCTGTCCAGTTGTCCCTTCTGTCATCCGCTGATTGATCTCTGCATTGAAGTTTGGTCGCGACTACAGGCACATCAGGTCGCGACCAATATTTACAGAGGGCGCTTCTTCTTTGCTGGTTGACGTATGGTCGCGACGGTGAATACCTAAGGTCGCGACGAAAGTCCGAAGGGAAGCTCCACTTTGCTGATTGATTGTTGTGTTGCCCTGAAATGGACATTTAACAGATTGCCTATCCAATTAAGCACTAAAATCACATCATTCAAGTTCCCACTTGTCCAATTGCATATTATTAACTAATTTGCTCAATATTGTAGTAAATGTGGATAAGATTCAATAATAAACTCTCTTTTAAAATATTAAAAATCAGTACAAGTATGAGTTTATCAACTCCCCCACACTTGGCTTGTGTACTCCGAGCAAAATTATGGATCAACGATCCATATTCTCTGTTCAATGTCTGCGAGTTGTAGCTTTGAGTAAGATTTAGCTAGCGAGTTGTCAGCTAACATATTCTAATTCAACTAATTAACTTCTCATATTCTATGGATAATGAAGGTAAGCTGGAACACACTTGTCATTGATTCATTTCCCCATCTTAATCAATTAAAATCAGAAACAATAGCATAGAATTTACATTCAGTTTTAGTTCAATCATCTCATCGCACAATCATCTCATTAACTTGTTCATTTGTGGCTCATTAGGCTAATTAGGAGCTTAGCAATCCATTGAGGCTCCTTGTGAATCGACCTAGGTTAGCCTCCACTTACTATTGGTTAGCTTAGTTTCTTTGATAATTAGAAACGACAGTTATCAAAATGGCGCCGTTGCCGGGGAGCCTTACTTGTTAACGTTCCCTAAGCAATCTCCTGGGCCTCATAAACATAAAGAGTAGGTAGTTGTTTTAGTTTTTCTGTGAATTTTATGTTTTGTATATGTTAAGCCACGGCCATCTGGCTTCTTAGTCGCGACTAAAGTGCTCTGTGATTTCTCGTCACGACCGTATTCACATTGGGTCGCAACCAAAAATCAGTTTTCAACTCAGATTTGCTGTCTGTAACTTTTAGTCACGACCGGAGTATGGTAACTGTCGTTTTAATTATCAAACAAACTAAGCTAACTAATAGTAAAGCGGAGGCTAAGCTAGGTCGGATCACGAGGAGCTACCGGATGTTAGAGTTCCTAATTAATCTATTGAGCCGCAATTTAACAAATTAAGCAGATGAGCTGTGTGTTGAACTAGAACTGAGCGTAAATTCTATGCTATTGTTTATGATTTATGGGTTCATAATGGCGAGATGAATGAATGATGACAAGTGTGTTCCCTCGGAGATTACCTTACCTTCATTATCCACGGAATATCAAGAGTTAATCGGTTGAATTAGAATAGGTTAGCTAACAACTCGCTAGCTAAATCTCAATCAAAGCTACAACTCACAGACATCAATGGAGAATAGGAGTCATTCAACTTAGAGATAGTAGAATATGAATATTAGTCAGAGGATCTTTAGTGTAGAAATAAGGAATCCAACTCGGTTCCCTACTTCTTTGTCATCTATTACTCTAATTGAATCAATAAACTAGAAGTAAATAAATACATCGACTAGATACAGTTAAATCTGACTTAATAAATCCCTGTGAAGCTCGAAAGACTCTGGTTTAGCGTCATCTCCAAGGAAGCAGAGCAGCTCCGCCTTGCATTGCTATCTGAACTCCGGCAGTAACCATCGGTACAGCAGCAGTAGTCATGTGGAAATGGAAGGAGAAGATGGAGATGATGAACTGCAGAACTTTCCTCTGGTTCTATTAACTAGAACAGAGGAAAGCTGCAGAAGAGAAATGGAGAAGGAGAAAGAGAGATGGTGTGTGCGAGATGAGATGGAATGAGCGAATGGTGAGAGAGCTGCGTATGAAGTGTCAGGTCCAGGTGATGAATCATATGGAATACTGTACAGATAGTTTGATATATAGGAGAGGTCTGAAATGCATGAGTGAGCCAATGGAGCTGTCCAGATGTCCTCCAGCTGTCAGCACATGATCTGGTATTCTGTTTACAGCACATGCTGTTAACAACTTGCTCATTCTGTTCAGATGGGGTATGCTAATCTGTGAACAGTGCTCAACTCAGGCATGATCTCCCACTTGTAGTTTGTTATCAGCCCTTATTTGCAGCCTGTTAAGTCCAGCTATGCAATTCATCGCATGCTTAAATCACCTTCTGTCCAGTTGTCCCTTCTGTCATCCGCTGATTGATCTCTGCATTGAAGTTTGGTCGCGACTACAGGCACATCAGGTCGCGACCAATATTTACAGAGGGCGCTTCTTCTTTGCTGGTTGACGTATGGTCGCGACGGTGAACACCTAAGGTCGCGGCGAAAGTCCGAAGGGAAGCTCCACTTTGCTGATTGATTGTTGTGTTGACCTGAAATGGACATTTAACAGACTGCCTATCCAATTAAGCACTAAAATCACATCATTCAAGTTCCCACTTGTGCAATTGCATATTATTAACTAATTTGCTCAATATGGTAGTAAATGTGGATAAGATTCAATAATAAACTCTCTTTTAAAATATTAAAAATCAGTACAAGTATGAGTTTATCAACTCCCCCACACTTGGCTTTTGCACTCCGAGCAAAATTATGGATCAACGATCCATATTCTCTGTTCAATGTCTGCGAGTTGTAGCTTTGAGTAAGATTTAGCTAGCGAGTTGTCAGCTAACATATTCTAATTCAACTAATTAACTTCTCATATTCTATGGATAATGAAGGTAAGCTGGAACACACTTGTCATTGATTCATTTCCCCATCTTAATCAATTAAAATCAGAAACAATAGCATAGAATTTACATTCAGTTTTAGTTCAATCATCTCATCGCACAATCATCTCATTAACTTGTTCATTTGTGGCTCATTAGGCTAATTAGGAGCTTAGCAATCCATTGAGGCTCCTTGTGAATCGACCTAGGTTAGCCTCCACTTACTATTGGTTAGCTTAGTTTCTTTGATAATTAGAAACGACAGTTATCAAAATGGCGCCGTTGCCGGGGAGCCTTACTTGTTAACGTTCCCTAAGCAATCTCCTGGGCCTCATAAACATAAAGAGTAGGTAGTTGTTTTAGTTTTTCTGTGAATTTTATGTTTTGTATATGTTAAGCCACGGCCATCGGGCTTCTTAGTCGCGACTAAAGTGCTCTGTGATTTCTCGTCACGACCGTATTCACATTGGGTCGCAACCAAAAATCAGTTTTCAACTCAGATTTGCTGTCTGTAACTTTTAGTCACGACCGGAGTATGGTAACTGTCGTTTTAATTATCAAACAAACTAAGCTAACTAATAGTAAAGCGGAGGCTAAGCTAGGTCGGATCACGAGGAGCTACCGGATGTTAGAGTTCCTAATTAATCTATTGAGCCGCAATTTAACAAATTAAGCAGATGAGCTGTGTGTTGAACTAGAACTGAGCGTAAATTCTATGCTATTGTTTATGATTTATGGGTTCATAATGGCGAGATGAATGAATGATGACAAGTGTGTTCCCTCGGAGATTACCTTACCTTCATTATCCACGGAATATCAAGAGTTAATCGGTTGAATTAGAATAGGTTAGCTAACAACTCGCTAGCTAAATCTCAATCAAAGCTACAACTCACAGACATCAATGGAGAATAGGAGTCATTCAACTTAGAGATAGTAGAATATGAATATTAGTCAGAGGATCTTTAGTGTAGAAATAAGGAATCCAACTCGGTTCCCTACTTCTTGGTCATCTATTACTCTAATTGAATCAATAAACTAGAAGTAAATAAATACATCGACTAGATACAGTTAAATCTGACTTAATAAACTCCCTGTGAAGCTCGAAAGACTCTGGTTTAGCGTCATCTCCAAGGAAGCACAGCAGCTCCGCCTTGCATTGCTATCTGAACTCCGGCAGTAACCATCGGTACAGCAGCAGTAGTCATGTGGAAATGGAAGGAGAAGATGGAGATGATGAACTGCAGACTTTCCTCTGGTTCTATTAACTAGAACAGAGGAAAGCTGCAGAAGAGAGATGGAGAAGGAGAAAGAGAGATGGTGTGTGCGAGATGAGATGGAATGAGCGAATGGTGAGAGAGCTGCGTATGAAGTGTCAGGTCCAGGTGATGAATCATATGGAATACTGTACAGATAGTTTGATATATAGGAGAGGTCTGAAATGCATGAGTGCTCAATGGAGCTGTCCAGATGTCCTCCAGCTGTCAGCACATGATCTGGTATTCTGTTTACAGCACATGCTGTTAACAACTTGCTCATTCTGTTCAGATGGGGTATGCTAATCTGTGAACAGTGCTCAACTCAGGCATGATCTCCCACTTGTAGTTTGTTATCAGCCCTTATTTGCAGCCTGTTAAGTCCAGCTATGCCATTCATCGCATGCTTAAATCACCTTCTGTCCAGTTGTCCCTTCTGTCATCCGCTGATTGATCTCTGCATTGAAGTTTGGTCGCGACTACAGGCACATCAGGTCGCGACCAATATTTACAGAGAGCGCTTCTTCTTTGCTGGTTGACGTATGGTCGCGACGGTGAACACCTAAGGTCGCGGCGAAAGTCCGAAGGGAAGCTCCACTTTGCTGATTGATTGTTGTGTTGACCTGAAATGGACATTTAACAGACTGCCTATCCAATTAAGCACTAAAATCACATCATTCAAGTTCCCACTTGTGCAATTGCATATTATTAACTAATTTGCTCAATATGGTAGTAAATGTGGATAAGATTCAATAATAAACTCTCTTTTAAAATATTAAAAATCAGTACAAGTATGAGTTTATCAACTCCCCCACACTTGGCTTTTGCACTCCGAGCAAAATTATGGATCAACGATCCATATTCTCTGTTCAATGTCTGCGAGTTGTAGCTTTGAGTAAGATTTAGCTAGCGAGTTGTCAGCTAACATATTCTAATTCAACTAATTAACTTCTCATATTCTATGGATAATGAAGGTAAGCTGGAACACACTTGTCATTGATTCATTTCCCCATCTTAATCAATTAAAATCAGAAACAATAGCATAGAATTTACATTCAGTTTTAGTTCAATCATCTCATCGCACAATCATCTCATTAACTTGTTCATTTGTGGCTCATTAGGCTAATTAGGAGCTTAGCAATCCATTGAGGCTCCTTGTGAATCGACCTAGGTTAGCCTCCACTTACTATTTGTTAGCTTAGTTTCTTTGATAATTAGAAACGACAGTTATCAAAATGGCGCCGTTGCCGGGGAGCCTTACTTGTTAACGTTCCCTAAGCAATCTCCTGGGCCTCATAAACATAAAGAGTAGGTAGTTGTTTTAGTTTTTCTGTGAATTTTATGTTTTGTATATGTTAAGCCACGGCCATCGGGCTTCTTAGTCGCGACTAAAGTGCTCTGTGATTTCTCGTCACGACCGTATTCACATTGGGTCGCAACCAAAAATCAGTTTTCAACTCAGATTTGCTGTCTGTAACTTTTAGTCACGACCGGAGTATGGTAACTGTCGTTTTAATTATCAAACAAACTAAGCTAACTAATAGTAAAGCGGAGGCTAAGCTAGGTCGGATCACGAGGAGCTACCGGATGTTAGAGTTCCTAATTAATCTATTGAGCCGCAATTTAACAAATTAAGCAGATGAGCTGTGTGTTGAACTAGAACTGAGCGTAAATTCTATGCTATTGTTTATGATTTATGGGTTCATAATGGCGAGATGAATGAATGATGACAAGTGTGTTCCCTCGGAGATTACCTTACCTTCATTATCCACGGAATATCAAGAGTTAATCGGTTGAATTAGAATAGGTTAGCTAACAACTCGCTAGCTAAATCTCAATCAAAGCTACAACTCACAGACATCAATGGAGAATAGGAGTCATTCAACTTAGAGATAGTAGAATATGAATATTAGTCAGAGGATCTTTAGTGTAGAAATAAGGAATCCAACTCGGTTCCCTACTTCTTTGTCATCTATTACTCTAATTGAATCAATAAACTAGAAGTAAATAAATACATCGACTAGATACAGTTAAATCTGACTTAATAAACTCCCTGTGAAGCTCGAAAGACTCTGGTTTAGCGTCATCTCCAAGGAAGCAGAGCAGCTCCGCCTTGCATTGCTATCTGAACTCCGGCAGTAACCATCGGTACAGCAGCAGTAGTCATGTGGAAATGGAAGGAGAAGATGGAGATGATGAACTGCAGAACTTTCCTCTGGTTCTATTAACTAGAACAGAGGAAAGCTGCAGAAGAGATATGGAGAAGGAGAAAGAGAGATGGTGTGTGCGAGATGAGATGGAATGAGCGAATGGTGAGAGAGCTGCGTATGAAGTGTCAGGTCCAGGTGATGAATCATATGGAATACTGTACAGATAGTTTGATATATAGGAGAGGTCTGAAATGCATGAGTGCTCAATGGAGCTGTCCAGATGTCCTCCAGCTATCAGCACATGATCTGGTATTCTGTTTACAGCACATGCTGTTAACAACTTGCTCATTCTGTTCAGATAGGGTATGCTAATCTGTGAACAGTGCTCAACTCAGGCATGATCTCCCACTTGTAGTTTGTTATCAGCCCTTATTTGCAGCCTGTTAAGTCCAGCTATGCAATTCATCGCATGCTTAAATCACCTTCTGTCCAGTTGTCCCTTCTGTCATCAGCTGATTGATCTCTGCATTGAAGTTTGGTCGCGACTACAGGCACATCAGGTCGCGACCAATATTTACAGAGAGCGCTTCTTCTTTGCTGGTTGACGTATGGTCGCGACGGTGAACACCTAAGGTCGCGGCGAAAGTCCGAAGGGAAGCTCCACTTTGCTGATTGATTGTTGTGTTGACCTGAAATGGACATTTAACAGACTGCCTATCCAATTAAGCACTAAAATCACATCATTCAAGTTCCCACTTGTCCAATTGCATATTATTAACTAATTTGCTCAATATGGTAGTAAATGTGGATAAGATTCAATAATAAACTCTCTTTTAAAATATTAAAAATCAGTACAAGTATGAGTTTATCAACTCCCCCACACTTGGCTTTTGCACTCCGAGCAAAATTATGGATCAACGATCCATATTCTCTGTTCAATGTCTGCGAGTTGTAGCTTTGAGTAAGATTTAGCTAGCGAGTTGTCAGCTAACATATTCTAATTCAACTAATTAACTTCTCATATTCTATGGATAATGAAGGTAAGCTGGAACACACTTGTCATTGATTCATTTCCCCATCTTAATCAATTAAAATCAGAACCAATAGCATAGAATTTACATTCAGTTTTAGTTCAATCATCTCATCGCACAATCATCTCATTAACTTGTTCATTTGTGGCTCATTAGGCTAATTAGGAGCTTAGCAATCCATTGAGGCTCCTTGTGAATCGACCTAGGTTAGCCTCCACTTACTATTGGTTAGCTTAGTTTCTTTGATAATTAGAAACGACAGTTATCAAAATGGCGCCGTTGCCGGGGAGCCTTACTTGTTAACGTTCCCTAAGCAATCTCCTGGGCCTCATAAACATAAAGAGTAGGTAGTTGTTTTAGTTTTTCTGTGAATTTTATGTTTTGTATATGTTAAGCCACGGCCATCGGGCTTCTTAGTCGCGACTAAAGTGCTCTGTGATTTCTCGTCACGACCGTATTCACATTGGGTCGCAACCAAAAATCAGTTTTCAACTCAGATTTGCTGTCTGTAACTTTTAGTCACGACCGGAGTATGGTAACTGTCGTTTTAATTATCAAACAAACTAAGCTAACTAATAGTAAAGCGGAGGCTAAGCTAGGTCGGATCACGAGGAGCTACCGGATGTTAGAGTTCCTAATTAATCTATTGAGCCGCAATTTAACAAATTAAGCAGATGAGCTGTGTGTTGAACTAGAGCTGAGCGTAAATTCTATGCTATTGTTTATGATTTATGGGTTCATAATGGCGAGATGAATGAATGATGACAAGTGTGTTCCCTCGGAGATTACCTTACCTTCATTATCCACGGAATATCAAGAGTTAATCGGTTGAATTAGAATAGGTTAGCTAACAACTCGCTAGCTAAATCTCAATCAAAGCTACAACTCACAGACATCAATGGAGAATAGGAGTCATTCAACTTAGAGATAGTAGAATATGAATATTAGTCAGAGGATCTTTAGTGTAGAAATAAGGAATCCAACTCGGTTCCCTACTTCTTGGTCATCTATTACTCTAATTGAATCAATAAACTAGAAGTAAATAAATACATCGACTAGATACAGTTAAATCTGACTTAATAAACTCCCTGTGAAGCTCGAAAGACTCTGGTTTAGCGTCATCTCCAAGGAAGCAGAGCAGCTCCGCCTTGCATTGCTATCTGAACTCCGGCAGTAACCATCGGTACAGCAGCAGTAGTCATGTGGAAATGGAAGGAGAAGATGGAGATGATGAACTGCAGACTTTCCTCTGGTTCTATTAACTAGAACAGAGGAAAGCTGCAGAAGAGAGATGGAGAAGGAGAAAGAGAGATGGTGTGTGCGAGATGAGATGGAATGAGCGAATGGTGAGAGAGCTGCGTATGAAGTGTCAGGTCCAGGTGATGAATCATATGGAATACTGTACAGATAGTTTGATATATAGGAGAGGTCTGAAATGCATGAGTGAGCCAATGGAGCTGTCCAGATGTCCTCCAGCTGTCAGCACATGATCTGGTATTCTGTTTACAGCACATGCTGTTAACAACTTGCTCATTCTGTTCAGATGGGGTATGCCAATCTGTGAACAGTGCTCAACTCAGGCATGATCTCCCACTTGTAGTTTGTTATCAGCCCTTATTTGCAGCCTGTTAAGTCCAGCTATGCAATTCATCGCATGCTTAAATCACCTTCTGTCCAGTTGTCCCTTCTGTCATCCGCTGATTGATCTCTGCATTGAAGTTTGGTCGCGACTACAGGCACATCAGGTCGCGACCAATATTTACAGAGAGCGCTTCTTCTTTGCTGGTTGACGTATGGTCGCGACGGTGAACACCTAAGGTCGCGGCGAAAGTCCGAAGGGAAGCTCCACTTTGCTGATTGATTGTTGTGTTGACCTGAAATGGACATTTAACAGACTGCCTATCCAATTAAGCACTAAAATCACATCATTCAAGTTCCCACTTGTGCAATTGCATATTATTAACTAATTTGCTCAATATGGTAGTAAATGTGGATAAGATTCAATAATAAACTCTCTTTTAAAATATTAAAAATCAGTACAAGTATGAGTTTATCAACTCCCCCACACTTGGCTTTTGCACTCCGAGCAAAATTATGGATCAACGATCCATATTCTCTGTTCAATGTCTGCGAGTTGTAGCTTTGAGTAAGATTTAGCTAGCGAGTTGTCAGCTAACATATTCTAATTCAACTAATTAACTTCTCATATTCTATGGATAATGAAGGTAAGCTGGAACACACTTGTCATTGATTCATTTCCCCATCTTAATCAATTAAAATCAGAAACAATAGCATAGAATTTACATTCAGTTTTAGTTCAATCATCTCATCGCACAATCATCTCATTAACTTGTTCATTTGTGGCTCATTAGGCTAATTAGGAGCTTAGCAATCCATTGAGGCTCCTTGTGAATCGACCTAGGTTAGCCTCCACTTACTATTGGTTAGCTTAGTTTCTTTGATAATTAGAAACGACAGTTATCAAAATGGCGCCGTTGCCGGGGAGCCTTACTTGTTAACGTTCCCTAAGCAATCTCCTGGGCCTCATAAACATAAAGAGTAGGTAGTTGTTTTAGTTTTTCTGTGAATTTTATGTTTTGTATATGTTAAGCCACGGCCATCGGGCTTCTTAGTCGCGACTAAAGTGCTCTGTGATTTCTCGTCACGACCGTATTCACATTGGGTCGCAACCAAAAATCAGTTTTCAACTCAGATTTGCTGTCTGTAACTTTTAGTCACGACCGGAGTATGGTAACTGTCGTTTTAATTATCAAACAAACTAAGCTAACTAATAGTAAAGCGGAGGCTAAGCTAGGTCGGATCACGAGGAGCTACCGGATGTTAGAGTTCCTAATTAATCTATTGAGCCGCAATTTAACAAATTAAGCAGATGAGCTGTGTGTTGAACTAGAACTGAGCGTAAATTCTATGCTATTGTTTATGATTTATGGGTTCATAATGGCGAGATGAATGAATGATGACAAGTGTGTTCCCTCGGAGATTACCTTACCTTCATTATCCACGGAATATCAAGAGTTAATCGGTTGAATTAGAATAGGTTAGCTAACAACTCGCTAGCTAAATCTCAATCAAAGCTACAACTCACAGACATCAATGGAGAATAGGAGTCATTCAACTTAGAGATAGTAGAATATGAATATTAGTCAGAGGATCTTTAGTGTAGAAATAAGGAATCCAACTCGGTTCCCTACTTCTTGGTCATCTATTACTCCAATTGAATCAATAAACTAGAAGTAAATAAATACATCGACTAGATACAGTTAAATCTGACTTAATAAACTCCCTGTGAAGCTCGAAAGACTCTGGTTTAGCGTCATCTCCAAGGAAGCACAGCAGCTCCGCCTTGCATTGCTATCTGAACTCCGGCAGTAACCATCGGTACAGCAGCAGTAGTCATGTGGAAATGGAAGGAGAAGATGGAGATGATGAACTGCAGACTTTCCTCTGGTTCTATTAACTAGAACAGAGGAAAGCTGCAGAAGAGAGATGGAGAAGGAGAAAGAGAGATGGTGTGTGCGAGATGAGATGGAATGAGCGAATGGTGAGAGAGCTGCGTATGAAGTGTCAGGTCCAGGTGATGAATCATATGGAATACTGTACAGATAGTTTGATATATAGGAGAGGTCTGAAATGCATGAGTGCTCAATGGAGCTGTCCAGATGTCCTCCAGCTGTCAGCACATGATCTGGTATTCTGTTTACAGCACATGCTGTTAACAACTTGCTCATTCTGTTCAGATAGGGTATGCTAATCTGTGAACAGTGCTCAACTCAGGCATGATCTCCCACTTGTAGTTTGTTATCAGCCCTTATTTGCAGCCTGTTAAGTCCAGCTATGCAATTCATCGCATGCTTAAATCACCTTCTGTCCAGTTGTCCCTTCTGTCATCCGCTGATTGATCTCTGCATTGAAGTTTGGTCGCGACTACAGGCACATCAGGTCGCGACCAATATTTACAGAGAGCGCTTCTTCTTTGCTGGTTGACGTATGGTCGCGACGGTGAACACCTAAGGTCGCGGCGAAAGTCCGAAGGGAAGCTCCACTTTGCTGATTGATTGTTGTGTTGACCTGAAATGGACATTTAACAGACTGCCTATCCAATTAAGCACTAAAATCACATCATTCAAGTTCCCACTTGTGCAATTGCATATTATTAACTAATTTGCTCAATATGGTAGTAAATGTGGATAAGATTCAATAATAAACTCTCTTTTAAAATATTAAAAATCAGTACAAGTATGAGTTTATCAACTCCCCCACACTTGGCTTTTGCACTCCGAGCAAAATTATGGATCAACGATCCATATTCTCTGTTCAATGTCTGCGAGTTGTAGCTTTGAGTAAGATTTAGCTAGCGAGTTGTCAGCTAACATATTCTAATTCAACTAATTAACTTCTCATATTCTATGGATAATGAAGGTAAGCTGGAACACACTTGTCATTGATTCATTTCCCCATCTTAATCAATTAAAATCAGAAACAATAGCATAGAATTTACATTCAGTTTTAGTTCAATCATCTCATCGCACAATCATCTCATTAACTTGTTCATTTGTGGCTCATTAGGCTAATTAGGAGCTTAGCAATCCATTGAGGCTCCTTGTGAATCGACCTAGGTTAGCCTCCACTTACTATTTGTTAGCTTAGTTTCTTTGATAATTAGAAACGACAGTTATCAAAATGGCGCCGTTGCCGGGGAGCCTTACTTGTTAACGTTCCCTAAGCAATCTCCTGGGCCTCATAAACATAAAGAGTAGGTAGTTGTTTTAGTTTTTCTGTGAATTTTATGTTTTGTATATGTTAAGCCACGGCCATCGGGCTTCTTAGTCGCGACTAAAGTGCTCTGTGATTTCTCGTCACGACCGTATTCACATTGGGTCGCAACCAAAAATCAGTTTTCAACTCAGATTTGCTGTCTGTAACTTTTAGTCACGACCGGAGTATGGTAACTGTCGTTTTAATTATCAAACAAACTAAGCTAACTAATAGTAAAGCGGAGGCTAAGCTAGGTCGGATCACGAGGAGCTACCGGATGTTAGAGTTCCTAATTAATCTATTGAGCCGCAATTTAACAAATTAAGCAGATGAGCTGTGTGTTGAACTAGAACTGAGCGTAAATTCTATGCTATTGTTTATGATTTATGGGTTCATAATGGCGAGATGAATGAATGATGACAAGTGTGTTCCCTCGGAGATTACCTTACCTTCATTATCCACGGAATATCAAGAGTTAATCGGTTGAATTAGAATAGGTTAGCTAACAACTCGCTAGCTAAATCTCAATCAAAGCTACAACTCACAGACATCAATGGAGAATAGGAGTCATTCAACTTAGAGATAGTAGAATATGAATATTAGTCAGAGGATCTTTAGTGTAGAAATAAGGAATCCAACTCGGTTCCCTACTTCTTTGTCATCTATTACTCTAATTGAATCAATAAACTAGAAGTAAATAAATACATCGACTAGATACAGTTAAATCTGACTTAATAAACTCCCTGTGAAGCTCGAAAGACTCTGGTTTAGCGTCATCTCCAAGGAAGCAGAGCAGCTCCGCCTTGCATTGCTATCTGAACTCCGGCAGTAACCATCGGTACAGCAGCAGTAGTCATGTGGAAATGGAAGGAGAAGATGGAGATGATGAACTGCAGACTTTCCTCTGGTTCTATTAACTAGAACAGAGGAAAGCTGCAGAAGAGAGATGGAGAAGGAGAAAGAGAGACGGTGTGTGCGAGATGAGATGGAATGAGCGAATGGTGAGAGAGCTGCGTATGAAGTGTCAGGTCCAGGTGATGAATCATATGGAATACTGTACAGATAGTTTGATATATAGGAGAGGTCTGAAATGCATGAGTGAGCCAATGGAGCTGTCCAGATGTCCTCCAGCTGTCAGCACATGATCTGGTATTCTGTTTACAGCACATGCTGTTAACAACTTGCTCATTCTGTTCAGATGGGGTATGCTAATCTGTGAACAGTGCTCAACTCAGGCATGATCTCCCACTTGTAGTTTGTTATCAGCCCTTATTTGCAGCCTGTTAAGTCCAGCTATGCAATTCATCGCATGCTTAAATCACCTTCTGTCCAGTTGTCCCTTCTGTCATCCGCTGATTGATCTCTGCATTGAAGTTTGGTCGCGACTACAGGCACATCAGGTCGCGACCAATATTTACAGAGAGCGCTTCTTCTTTGCTGGTTGACGTATGGTCGCGACGGTGAATACCTAAGGTCGCGACGAAAGTCCGAAGGGAAGCTCCACTTTGCTGATTGATTGTTGTGTTGCCCTGAAATGGACATTTAACAGACTGCCTATCCAATTAAGCACTAAAATCACATCATTCAAGTTCCCACTTGTCCAATTGCATATTATTAACTAATTTGCTCAATATAGTAGTAAATGTGGATAAGATTCAATAATAAACTCTCTTTTAAAATATTAAAAATCAGTACAAGTATGAGTTTATCAACTCCCCCACACTTGGCTTTTGCACTCCGAGCAAAATTATGGATCAACGATCCATATTCTCTGTTCAATGTCTGCGAGTTGTAGCTTTGAGTAAGATTTAGCTAGCGAGTTGTCAGCTAACATATTCTAATTCAACTAATTAACTTCTCATATTCTATGGATAATGAAGGTAAGCTGGAACACACTTGTCATTGATTCATTTCCCCATCTTAATCAATTAAAATCAGAAACAATAGCATAGAATTTACATTCAGTTTTAGTTCAATCATCTCATCGCACAATCATCTCATTAACTTGTTCATTTGTGGCTCATTAGGCTAATTAGGAGCTTAGCAATCCATTGAGGCTCCTTGTGAATCGACCTAGGTTAGCCTCCACTTACTATTGGTTAGCTTAGTTTCTTTGATAATTAGAAACGACAGTTATCAAAATGGCGCCGTTGCCGGGGAGCCTTACTTGTTAACGTTCCCTAAGCAATCTCCTGGGCCTCATAAACATAAAGAGTAGGTAGTTGTTTTAGTTTTTCTGTGAATTTTATGTTTTGTATATGTTAAGCCACGGCCATCGGGCTTCTTAGTCGCGACTAAAGTGCTCTGTGATTTCTCGTCACGACCGTATTCACATTGGGTCGCAACCAAAAATCAGTTTTCAACTCAGATTTGCTGTCTGTAACTTTTAGTCACGACCGGAGTATGGTAACTGTCGTTTTAATTATCAAACAAACTAAGCTAACTAATAGTAAAGCGGAGGCTAAGCTAGGTCGGATCACGAGGAGCTACCGGATGTTAGAGTTCCTAATTAATCTATTGAGCCGCAATTTAACAAATTAAGCAGATGAGCTGTGTGTTGAACTAGAGCTGAGCGTAAATTCTATGCTATTGTTTATGATTTATGGGTTCATAATGGCGAGATGAATGAATGATGACAAGTGTGTTCCCTCGGAGATTACCTTACCTTCATTATCCACGGAATATCAAGAGTTAATCGGTTGAATTAGAATAGGTTAGCTAACAACTCGCTAGCTAAATCTCAATCAAAGCTACAACTCACAGACATCAATGGAGAATAGGAGTCATTCAACTTAGAGATAGTAGAATATGAATATTAGTCAGAGGATCTTTAGTGTAGAAATAAGGAATCCAACTCGGTTCCCTACTTCTTTGTCATCTATTACTCTAATTGAATCAATAAACTAGAAGTAAATAAATACATCGACTAGATACAGTTAAATCTGACTTAATAAACTCCCTGTGAAGCTCGAAAGACTCTGGTTTAGCGTCATCTCCAAGGAAGCAGAGCAGCTCCGCCTTGCATTGCTATCTGAACTCCGGCAGTAACCATCGGTACAGCAGCAGTAGTCATGTGGAAATGGAAGGAGAAGATGGAGATGATGAACTGCAGAACTTTCCTCTGGTTCTATTAACTAGAACAGAGGAAAGCTGCAGAAGAGAAATGGAGAAGGAGAAAGAGAGATGGTGTGTGCGAGATGAGATGGAATGAGCGAATGGTGAGAGAGCTGCGTATGAAGTGTCAGGTCCAGGTGATGAATCATATGGAATACTGTACAGATAGTTTGATATATAGGAGAGGTCTGAAATGCATGAGTGAGCCAATGGAGCTGTCCAGATGTCCTCCAGCTGTCAGCATGAAACATCCTCCCTTACCGCCCTCAGAGTACACTAGCGGAAGCAATATTAGCTTAAAATAGCTTAACTTCATCATTCATAATTTGAATATGTCAAACCATATTTATCATTGAATCATAAAATGTCATACAATATGGTATATACAACAAGACATATACATAATCCTCATATCTCTATTACATCTCGTTCTGCCTAAACTTCGGCAGCATAACCGCTACGCTTCAGCTTTATAAAGAACTGAACTGTACTGATTCGGTAATCTCCTTATGAGGACTACCATTCTACGTAGTACCCAGGAAAGACTAGATGAACCGGCTAGGTCCACTCGCTTCTAGCCTCCTTAGACAGCACTATGTACACAGTACTTATCATATACTATGACGTTCAGTCTTAACTTGGGCAGCATAACGGCGTCTCCTGGCTTTCTCAAAATCTACTTCAACATAACCTCCCTGTAATGGGTTATGGATGGGGATGAGATTCGGGGGAATCTCAGTAGCAACAATCATAACAATATATGTAATGCAGTGTGACTGTGCTTGCTTGTGATTGTGTACAGATAAGTATGCTGCGTGCTTCCATGCTTAATAACATATGACCATAGCATTACAGCAGAGCTTCAGACATAACATATAAGACAACAATCCAACCAAACAATAGCACATCAAATCACAAAGCCATTACATAGAAGCTAGGATTAGTTACTACCTGGCTAGCTCAGCAGAACCCTACTATCTCTATTCTGCTTCCAGCTCCGCCAGAACTTCCTTTCTTCCTTTCTCCTTTCTCTCTTCCTTTCCTTCCTTTTCCCTCTCTTCTTTCTCTCTCATTCTCCTCTCCTCCGCGGGATGCAAATGGAATGGGGGAAGGGGGTATTTATAATGGGGCTCAATGGCACAATCGTAAATACCATGAACTTTGATCCTGCGGTCCTGGTTTTTCCTATTTTCTTTAATTCCTCATTTACTGCATCATCGTGCCAACTCACCATGCTGACTCAGCGCCTCATTTTTCACATGCTTGAATTCCCGGGACACCTCAGCATGCTGACTCACCATGCTGACTCACCGGTCCAGTCTCCTGCCTCGTAATGCGTGCCATCAACTTTATCTGCTTTCCGCAGACTAATGCCATGTGGCGACTGGAAAAGACCTTGCACGCTTCCCAATGCCATCCAGATAAGTCCCTGACTTTATCTGATCATTTCCTCGGTTATCGTGCCTCCTCGGTTTTCGTGCCAACCGAGTATCCTTACTTTACTGAATTATTACTTTAATGCCATGTGGCATCTTGTGGGACCCATGAGTATACCTTATCAGTTTACTTCATGGTTTCCAGATAACCTTTCCTGTATCTGATATCCTGCCTCCGGTCTATCTCCAACCGGGTAACTATCTCTCTTGGACCTTCACCACTCTTGGCCCGTACGCTTAGCGCCACTTTAGTCACTAGTCGCGACCTCAACATCATCTTGTCGCGACCTTACAATTCTGTGTACATTAGTCGCGACCAAAACATCTTCTCGTCGCGACCAAAACATTCTATCGTCGCGACCACAACACATTTTAGTCGCGTCTAAGGCTTTCTGCCACTATTAGTCGCGATATCACTGCTTTCTAGTCGCGACCATACTTCTTTTACGTCGCGACCATAATGCTTTCTTGTCGCGTATGGCTCTTTCTGTAACCATTAGTCGCGACCATGCTTTACTCTAGTCGCGACCATAACGGTCAGCTCGTAACTCTTCAACCTTTGACCTTTACATCACCCCAAATGGCCATTCTACCCCTTGGGACTTCCACTGTTTGCACATAAGTCCCCGTACCTTTACTTACTCGTAGCTCAGTCCCTGAAAACTCTCTGTGTGTCTCTGGGACTTCTGCTCAAAAGGGGTCTGGTAGCCTCTTAATTTCAGGCTATTTCCGTGTCTTAAGGCCTGAAAATTGGGATGTTACATTTCTCCTCCCCTTTAAATAAATTTCGTCCTCGAAATTTAATCAGTACCATAGCCAAATTAACTTAACATCTGGCAAAGTACTCATCATAACTTTACATCTCTTCGTAACATGCCTTTCTGTCTCTGGGTTAATCCAATCAGAGTTGAAATCTACTTTCCTCTTATGGACCACTTACTGCCCTTATGAGTAGTGTCCATTTCTTTCATATGAAATTCTCTCGAATATTACTGTATTCGGGAATTTCTTCTAACTACTCATCATACTTCTAGCATCATACTCTTATTACTTCTCTTGATATCTCGCAGACTGCTTTAATATCTGCGATATTTCATCTTTCTTTGCACTTAACTTCATACAGAGAGAGGACTTACGCAGCTATTCTTTCTTTACTTTACTGCTAAACAAAAGCACCTACTCTAACATGCATAATGCCTGGCCAACATACTGCAGGACTGCATACCTGCTTATGAATGTAAAGCTCTAATATCGGAGCTCAAGCATTCCTGTTCTAACTAGGCACAGCTCTAACACTCAGAGCTTGCATAGTTTTAGCATAACATAAGGCCTAGCATCTCATGCAAGGAGTGAAAACTCTCATTTTCTATAACATAACATTCAAACATATGATCCCTACCAAAAAGGGAGCCTCTCTGCCTGTTCATACAATGCACATCTCTAGGTGCGTATCATATTACACGTTTACTACCGTGTATCTCATTACATGCCTTTGATACTTTATCATGGCATATCAAGCCCACTCTAGCTATCTCATGGTGTATTTCACCCTTTCATAACTTATCTTGTCTTATCACAAGACTAACATAAGACTGGCTTTCTCTTTTTCATAGAACTGCGTTCTATCTTTACTTTGCCTTAGACCTTCTTCTCTAGGTCTTTTCTAGCCTTTTAATCTCTTTACCCTCATCTGGGGAATCTATCTATTCATACTTTTCTATTCTTATTACATTGAGGATTTTCTTCTCTGCTTCTCAGAGGATTCTCTTCTCTGCTTCTTATTACACAGAGGATTCTCTTCTCTGCTTCTCAGACATACTTCTACAAAACTTTGAATCTCAGTACTCAGATTTGAACTTGGATTCCATCTTGTTTAAGGGAAAGCTAAGTTCAGTCTGTAGAGGCTATCTGAGAAAATAATTATAAAAATTTTCTAACTGAGTGTATCAACTAGTGAAGCTTCCTTACCTTAACTTTGTCTTTGGCATTCATCTTTCCAAAGAGATACTACATCGTACGCATGTCTCATGGCTCATTACTTTCCTTAGGCTAGGTCTAACTGCGACCTCGGGATCTAACTACGATCAACCGTTAGCCTCTTCAGAATCTAACTGTGACTCTGGATCTGTTAGGATCTAACTGCGACCCTGAAGCCATGCTAGGATCTAACTGTGATCCTCCAGAATCTAACTGCGATTCTGTTGTACTGTATATCTCCCGAAGATCTTAAACCAACAGACTAAGTTATAAGGTTAACTGCTTCCACCTGTTGATAACTCCATAAAAATTTTATAGCCTCACATCATTTACCCAGACTTTACTTACTTCCTCTCTTACTCAGGAGTTCCTTCTCATCTTTCTTACTTTACTGTGGCTTACCATTGGCTTGTGGCATCATGGTCTAACCACCTGCCATTGCATTCTACTGCTATGGCCTCATCATAACTCATCTGAATCTAGCTCTATCTGAGAGCCATCTGTTTCAGATCCAACTCTTATCTGAAGAGTGATCTAAAAACAATCTCTTTACTCTTATCTGCTTTCTTTCTGTCTACCATTCCTTTCAACAGAAATGGTCCTGAGTACTATATTCATAAGTCTGCAGAATTACCCGAGTAACTTCAAACATATCTGAATATCATAACTTATTGTCCCATGAACTGAGACTATCTATCATCCTCAATACATATCTCATTACATGTCATATGGTATGGGAGCAACATACTTTCTCATCTCATATATACTCTACCCTTCATGCACTGTAAAAGGGAGTATTCATTCATCATGGCATACTCTAACATGCATGTCATCATATGACAATTGCAAGGAGATGCAACTATCATAACTTATGGCATCATAAGCCATATCATCATCATACTTTGCTCAACCATCCATCAGACTAACTAAACCTCAAGGCATATTTTATTTATCATATTGCCTATCATATCTTGGTCAGTCATCCTGAAACATCTGTCTATCTCAGGCTGTCACGCTACCCTCTTATTAGGGTACAGACTCAACCCTTCATCACTCTTTCTTACATAGGGGAGTCACTGTATCCCGTAATCTGTGGCTACCTTCTACAATCTCATTTCTTCTTTTGTTTATCTATCAGTCTCAGTCTATTCTTGACCAGACTGTGGTTCCTTATCGGCCTTTACTGTAACAGCCTAGAACCCCTTTACAAAGATATTATCCGCTTTCCCCTTAGGTAGGCTTGGTGCCCACATGAGATCACGGTTTTGTTTTCCAGACACACGAGCCACAGCCCTTAAGCACCTGAAAACGCATCTTTCTCTTAATCCTAGCGAACTTCAGTCGCCTAGATCTCATTCATTATCTTTTACTATTATTTCTATTCTTTAGGGTACTCTACCCTAGATCTCTGTGATGGAATCCCTCTGCTTAGGGAATTTTAACTCTTTACCTATTAACCATCACGTCCTTAGCCTTAGCCTTAGGCCATATCAAACATCATCACATCTCTAGCCTTTAGGCTATGCCCTAGGATTACTCCGAGGCAAACTTCATACTAGCTATCCCATCTAGCTAGCTCATCTTAACTTATCATTATCATCCTTTGCGGCCTATCCTACCTAGCAAGGATGACTTGCTTATTGGAGTTGCCAACTTCCTCTATGCATGGCTTCTCCACTCAAGCTCTATGTTCATGCTTTGTGTTCACCTGTCTTTTCCTTTACAACGAAACATGAACACCTCTTATTCCATCTAGGAGCCTTATCTCCACGGGCTCTTCTAAACCCATAATAGTCCCGATCTGAATCTTCTAATGTCATACCAGGACATCTCTGTCATTCCGTCGCGATATGAGTATTGGGTAATCGCTATTCATAGCCTCTATGATTCTTCATTACCCTTAACTCCTCACGACTTATCATTTCTATTCTTTAGTCGTGACCTACAGCTTCAGACGTCGCGTCCTTAATATTTTCTGTCTTCTAGTCGCGACCTAAATCTTCTGTCGTCGCGACCTTAACCTTTCCACGTCGCGACTCAACTCCTCTACCGTCGCGACCAGGATATTTTCTCGTCGCGACTTATGTCTCTTCACGTCGCAACCATAGCCATTTCTAGTCGCGACATTAAACTTTTCTCGTCACAACCTTAGCTCTCTGTTAAATAACGTCGCGACCTAGGAACATACTCGCCGCGACCAAAGCTTTCTGTGAATAACCGTCGCGACCTATAAACTTATGCGTCGCGACTAAACCTCTCATTGAGGCTACCCGTCGCGACATAAACCACGTTAGTCGCGACCGGAGTGCTATTCTGTCGTACTCAAGGGCTAAATCAGAGCATCACTGAGCCAGAACCTTCTGTTCTGTGCCAGAATCTTATGCTCTGAACCAGAGTCCTTTCTGGTTAGTGCCAGAACCTCTTGCTCTGATACCAAAATGAAACATCCTCCCTTACCGCCCTCAGAGTACACTAGCGGAAGCAATATTAGCTTAAAATAGCTTAACTTCATCATTCATAATTTGAATATGTCAAACCATATTTATCATTGAATCATAAAATGTCATACAATATGGTATATACAACAAGACATATACATAATCCTCATATCTCTATTACATCTCGTTCTGCCTAAACTTCGGCAGCATAACCGCTACGCTTCAGCTTTATAAAGAACTGAACTGTACTGATTCGGTAATCTCCTCATGAGGACTACCATTCTACGTAGTACCCAGGAAAGACTAGATGAACCGGCTAGGTCCACTCACTTCTAGCCTCCTTAGACAGCACTACGTACACAGTACTTATCATATACTATGACGTTCAGTCTTAACTTGGGCAGCATAACGGCGTCTCCTGGCTTTCTCAAAATCTACTTCAACATAACCTCCCTGTAATGGGTTATGGATGGGGATGAGATTCGGGGGAATCTCAGTAGCAACAATCATAACAATATATGTAATGCAGTGTGACTGTGCTTGCTTGTGATTGTGTACAGATAAGTATGCTGCGTGCTTCCATGCTTAATAACATATGACCATAGCATTACAGCAGAGCTTCAGACATAACATATAAGACAACAATCCAACCAAACAATAGCACATCAAATCACAAAGCCATTACATAGAAGCTAGGATTAGTTACTACCTGGCTAGCTCAGCAGAACCCTACTATCTCTATTCTGCTTCCAGCTCCGCCAGAACTTCCTTTCTTCCTTTCTCCTTTCTCTCTTCCTTTCCTTCCTTTTCCCTCTCTTCTTTCTCTCTCATTCTCCTCTCCTCCGCGGGATGCAAATGGAATGGGGGAAGGGGGTATTTATAATGGGGCTCAATGGCACAATCGTAAATACCATGAACTTTGATCCTGCGGTCCTGGTTTTTCCTATTTTCTTTAATTCCTCATTTACTGCATCATCGTGCCAACTCACCATGCTGACTCAGCGCCTCATTTTTCACATGCTTGAATTCCCGGGACACCTCAGCATGCTGACTCACCATGCTGACTCACCGGTCCAGTCTCCTGCCTCATAATGCGTGCCATCAACTTTATCTGCTTTCCGCAGACTAATGCCATGTGGCGACTGGAAAAGACCTTGCACGCTTCCCAATGCCATCCAGATAAGTCCCTGACTTTATCTGATCATTTCCTCGGTTTTCGTGCCTCCTCGGTTTTCGTGCCAACCGAGTATCCTTACTTTACTGAATTATTACTTTAATGCCATGTGGCATCTTGTGGGACCCATGAGTATACCTTATCAGTTTACTTCATGGTTTCCAGATAACCTTTCCTGTATCTGATATCCTGCCTCCGGTCTATCTCCAACCGGGTAACTATCTCTCTTGGACCTTCACCACTCTTGGCCCGTACGCTTAGCGCCACTTTAGTCACTAGTCGCGACCTCAACATCATCTTGTCGCGACCTTACAATTCTGTGTACATTAGTCGCGACCAAAACATCTTCTCGTCGCGACCAAAACATTCTATCGTCGCGACCACAACACATTTTAGTCGCGTCTAAGGCTTTCTGCCACTATTAGTCGCGATATCACTGCTTTCTAGTCGCGACCATACTTCTTTTACGTCGCGACCATAATGCTTTCTTGTCGCGTATGGCTCTTTCTGTAACCATTAGTCGCGACCATGCTTTACTCTAGTCGCGACCAGAACGGTCAGCTCGTAACTCTTCAACCTTTGACCTTTACATCACCCCAAATGGCCATTCTACCCCTTGGGACTTCCACTATTTGCACATAAGTCCCCGTACCTTTACTTACTCGTAGCTCAGTCCCTGAAAACTCTCTGTGTGTCTCTGGGACTTCTGCTCAAAAGGGGTCTGGTAGCCTCTTAATTTCAGGCTATTTCCGTGTCTTAAGGCCTGAAAATTGGGATGTTACATTTCTCCTCCCCTTTAAATAAATTTCGTCCTCGAAATTTAATCAGTACCATAGCCAAATTAACTTAACATCTGGCAAAGTACTCATCATAACTTTACATCTCTTCGTAACATGCCTTTCTGTCTCTGGGTTAATCCAATCAGAGTTGAAATCTACTTTCCTCTTATGGACCACTTACTGCCCTTATGAGTAGTGTCCATTTCTTTCATATGAAATTCTCTCGAATATTACTGTATTCGGGAATTTCTTCTAACTACTCATCATACTTCTAGCATCATACTCTTATTACTTCTCTTGATATCTCGCAGACTGCTTTAATATCTGCGATATTTCATCTTTCTTTGCACTTAACTTCATACAGAGAGAGGACTTACGCAGCTATTCTTTCTTTACTTTACTGCTAAACAAAAGCACCTACTCTAACATGCATAATGCCTGGCCAACATACTGCAGGACTGTATACCTGCTTATGAATGTAAAGCTCTAATATCGGAGCTCAAGCATTCCTGTTCTAACTAGGCACAGCTTTAACACTCAGAGCTTGCATAGTTTTAGCATAACATAAGGCCTAGCATCTCATGCAAGGAGTGAAAACTCTCATTTTCTATAACATAACATTCAAACATATGATCCCTACCAAAAAGGGAGCCTCTCTGCCTGTTCATACAATGCACATCTCTAGGTGCGTATCATATTACACGTTTACTACCGTGTATCTCATTACATGCCTTTGATACTTTATCATGGCATATCAAGCCCACTCTAGCTATCAGGGAAGTAGGCCAGATAATGGGCCAAGAGAAATTAGTAGGCAACCAAGGCCTAATATATGTGGGGACTGTGGTCGAGACCATGGTATGAGGCCTTGTCCAGTAGGTCAAGGGTTACGCTATAGGTGTGGAAAGTATGGACATTATGCCAGGGAGTGTCCACAGAACATAACAGACGAAAGATACCCGACTCAGGGAAGAGTATATGCCCTGACTGGCAACGAGATAAGAAAGTCGCCTGTGCCAAACTAAGGTACGAGTTTAAATGTGTTCTGATTCCACTGGCTAATGAATGGATAAATCCTGTATGTGATTGGATTGTATTGTCCAGTATGCACCCTATTGAGTCACCCTATACCTAGTATGTTGCCGTTGTATGAGGATGAGTATGACTACATGTTTTAAAAGTAGGAAGTAGAGAAGAGGGGTCTTATGTTGCGACTAATATGTACAGATAAGTTGATGTTGCGACATGAGAAGACCTCAGGTCGCGATGAGTAATATTGCAGTACGCGAACAGTGTACAAAGGAGTTCAGGTAGCGATGTTATAGGTTGCGACTAAAGGACGCAGAGCTGCCAGGTCTTGACGAGTAGTGTGAGACGGTCGCGACTAAAAGTCACAGGGCATGTGAGTTGCGACTATGAAGTTCTCAAGTCGCGACTATAATTGGCAGAGGCCATATGATAACGAAGGTACCAACCATTGCTAAAGTCCATCAGCTAGAGGATTGGAATAGCATATGGTAAGCCAGACAATACAAAGGTACTGAGGTACGAAAGATCAGTTTAAGACCATGTGAAAAAGTAGATCCTCTATGTGGTAACTAAGAGTAGATCTACATTACAGAGGTTTTATTCAGCTGCTCTGAATAGAAGACCTAAAAGTTAGATTGAGATTTGCCTAGGAATGATCCTAGCACATGGCCTAAGGAGAGAGATTCCATCATGGAGAAGTAATAGACCTAGGGGAGAATACCCTAGAGAATAGAAGTAATAGTAAAAGATGATGAATGAGATCCATGCGACTCAAGTTCGCTAGGATAAAAAGAAAGATCAATAAGGAACCATAGTCCGGTCAAGAATAGACAGGGACTGATGGAAAGATAGAAGAAGTTAAGGGATAGTAAAGAGGTAGCCACAGTTAAGAGATGAAGTGACTCCCCTATTCCCTATGTAAGATAAAATAATGAAGGGTTGAGTCTATACCCTAGTAAGAGGGTAGTGTGGCAGCCTAAGTAAGATAGACAGAGGTGCCTGGCAGATCCTGATCATGTGATTGATAATCTAACAGATAATGCGATAGATAGTATGATCAGATGATGATCTGACAAATAATGTGATAAAGGAAATATGTTTTGAGGCTTACTTAGATTATTATGATGTCTAATGGATGGTTGAGCAAAATATGATGATGATATGGTTTATGTTGCCATAAGTAATGATAGTTGCAACTCCTTGCAGTTGTCAAAGGATGACATGCATGTTAGAGTATGCTATGATGAAAGGATACTCCCCTTTTTACAGTGCATGCAGGGTAGAGTATATATGAGTACACATATGAGATGAGAAAGTTATGAGAAAGTATGTTGCTCCCATACCATATGATATGAGGATGATATGATTGTATTGAGGATAATAGATAGTCTCAGTTATGGGACGATAAGTTATGATATGATACTCTGACATGATGTATGATTGAGGTTACTCAGGTATTTCTATAGGCTTGTGAATACAGTACTCAGGGCCATTTCTATTGAGCGGAATGGTATACAGATAACGGTAAAGGGATTGTTTCTAGATCACTCTTCAGGTAAGAGTTGGATCTGAAACAGATGGCTCTCAGATAGAGCTAGATTCAGATGAGTATAGATCACTCTTCAGATAAGAGTTGGATCTGGTATAGATTGCTCGCAGTTAGAGCATAGTTCAAATGGCTCGTAGTTAGAGTACAGGTTGAAAGATGAGAAGGAACTCCTGAGTAAGAGAGGAAGTAAGTAAAGTCTGGGTAAATGATATGAGGCTATAAAATTTTCAAATATTTATTTATGGAGTTATCAACAGGTGGAAGCAGTTAACCTTATAACTTAGTCTGTTGGTTTAAAATCTTCGGGAGATATACAGTACAACAGAATCGCAGTTAGATTCTGGAGGGTCACAGTTAGATCCTAGCATGGCTCCAGGATCGCAGATAGATCCTAACAGCTTCAGAGTCGCAGTTAGATTCTGAAGAGGCTAATGGTTGATTGCAGTTAGATCCCGAGGTCGCAGTTAGACCTAGCCTAAGGAAAGTAATGAGCCATGAGACATGAGTACAATGTAGTATCTCTTTGGGAAGATGAATGCCAAAGACGAAGTTAAGGTGAGGAAGCTTCACTAGTTGATAAACTCACCCAGAGAAATTATTTTATAATGGTTTTCTCAGATAGCCTCTAGTATACAGACTAAACTTAGCTTTCCCTTAGCAAATACGGAGTCCAAGTCCAAAGCTGAGTACTGATATTCAAAGTTTGGTAGAAGTATGCCTGAGAAGCAAAGAACATAATCCTCTATGTGTTGAGAATAGAAAAGCATTGGCTAAGAGCACTCTGGGAGGTAGCTCAAGGTGTCAAGCCAATAGCAAGAGAAAGAGGCGATAGTTCAGACAAGGGACTGATCAAGGTAATGATCAGATTGGAGAGCAGAGATGTCAATATGGTGGAAAGAGCCATCGCACATGGGAGTGTCGAGCAGGGCAAAGCAGTTGTGGTAAGAATGGCCACTTTGTAAGAGGTTGCCCTAAGAATGCGGATATCCCTAGGAAAGGTATTTGCTCTTACCCTAGACACAGTCTTCAATATTCCCTGAGGTCGACCCTAAGAATGTTAAGAAGAACCATAGCTGTAAGGGCGACTGAGCTGTAAGGAACTATATGCCTAGATGATGATGTGGATAATGAAGAGTTCTTTTCGGATCTAAAGAAAGTGGTCATGATAGCAAGTCATGAGAGATTAAAAGGCCAGAGAGACCTAGAGAAGAGGGTCTAAGGCAAAGCAAAGATAGAACGTAGTTCTATAAGAAAGAGATTGCTAGGGCTTAAAGCTATATAAAGAGTAATCTAGCCCTAACCCAGTAGCACGTTAAATTGAAAGGTGCTAAGGCAAGAGTAGCCTAATGATAGATCAGCCCTAAGAAGGGATAAGAAGAAGTGCAAATGCCACAAAGGTTTGGCATAGATGCATGAAGTTATGAGAATAGTCAAGAAAAGTCAGAGAAGTTATCTGGGTTATGATCTCGTATCAGGAGAAAGAAAGTCAGAAGAACAATATTTCTCCTAATAGATTAGCAAAGTATAAGAGGAGTGAGGTAGACCCCAGAATTACATCAGAATTTTGCGGGATAAAATATGAAAGAAATGGACACTACTCACAAGTGTAATGAGTTGTCCATAAGTGTAAGAGGATGAATGCCCCAAGCCTTAATCATAAACCAGGAAAGGATATGCGGAGGAGCTATATCCTGGATAGTTGATTGAGGTACTAAGTAAATTTCGAGGACAAAATTTATTTTAAGGGGGGTAGAAATGTAACACCCCAATTTTTAGGCCTAGAGATGCCAGAAAGAGAATTAAAGGGCATAATCGTAATTATGGGAAAGATCGGGCTGGTAGCCGATGAGTACCATATTTTTCCAGAAAATAGAGAAAATTATGCTGACCATTTCACTGAACTGTGGAATGTGCATATGAGGTCTCTAGGTGTATGAAAGAATTAGAAATATGACCAGGGGTAAAATGGTCATTTTGGAAAAGTGTGCGCGTGAGTGCTTTTTCAGGCCAAAATAGCCCGGTCCGGATAAAATATCTGAAAATACTGGGAGATAGAGAAAAGGATTCCGGATTGAATGAGGAGTCACAGAATTTTGATTTGAGGTCCCGATTTTTCTGTAAAAATCCTCGAAGATGGGAAATTACAGTTATAATCGGTAAAGGAAGAGCAGTCCGAATAGAGATGATCGGACTATGGCCAGAGGCCATACAGTGTTGTCTAAGGCCCGTAGTGACACCAGGGAAGGCCCAAGCCCATAATACCAGTTCAGTGGTAAGGGGGGCCGGTGTCCGGGAAAAATGTGCAAAATGACGAAAATGCCCTTATGTTATAGAATAACTGAAGAATGAGTAAAGGGTATTTTGGTCATTTGGCTAAGGTTAGACAGTCAAGAAGGGGTATCTGGATAGTTGACCAGGGCCAGAGAATACTCTGGTAAAATATGAAAAGAAAATAATGCCCCTAGACCTAGTAAAGGAAATGAAAGGATTTAAGTGCAGTTATGGAAAGTTTCAAGGCCAAAAAGGAAAGTAGACAAAAATGTAGGGTCCTTAAGTGTAATTTTAGCCAAGTAAAAAGGGACTAAAATGAAAAGAAGAAAAGTTCCCTGGGGCTAAATTGTAATTAAAGAAAGTCAGGCCGGAAGTGGTTTGGACTGTCCGAAAGCATTTCAGTCCCAGATTTCACCGGTAGAGAGAGCAAGGGACGCTCGGTAATCTGGCTTAATACAGGAATTTTTGAAGACTCCAGATAGCCAGAAATGGACTGATCGTCCAAAAGTTATAAAAATTCATACCGGATATCCTGGATATCAGATCTAGGTGAGAAAATACAGGATGATACGTCCTTATGGGACGGATGTCGGGAAACTGACAGAATACCGATAGGAGGCCTGTAGAAAAAGTTATTCGCAAATCAGAAAATCCAGACGGGAGTGTGAGGCCTCCGGGGATCCGATAGGGAGATTTATCGGTATTTGAAAGGGGACTGAATGAGTTCGGATGACCTCAGTCAGATGACTGATATGACTCACAGGGATGCCTGAACACCGCGGGCTAGTGTTTCGGACAGAAGGAGCCGGTGTCCGGATATGTGGTGAATAATAGATAAAATATTCAATAATTATTAACGGGGGAAGATTCCTCGTAATGCGTGCCATGAGGGTATTGGACCCAGAAAGGCCCAATAATGGCGTCATCAGAGGCCCAGTAAGACACTTGGACTGATAGGTGGGCCAGTGTCCGGCAGAACCCCGGAAAAGTGCGAAATTACAAAAATGCCCCTGTGTTGTACAAAAGTGTAACAGATGAATGAAGGGCATTTTGGTAATTCTAAACAGGCCCAGGAGCCAAGGTACATACAGATAAAGTTACTGAGAGTCAGTATATACCCTTACAGAGTACAGAAGGGTATGAAATGACGATTTTACCCTTAGGGTTAAAATAGTGCAAGAAAGGGCACCCAAGGGTATTTTGGTAATTTGCCAAGGGCTGTTTCTTGGGAATCGAGCCATCAGAGTACTTGAGCTTGATCAGGATCCAAGACAACATTCCCAGAGCCCAAAAACGTAGGCCCAGTAATGTGTGGGAAAAAGTGGCATTAAAATATTATTTTAATGCTGTTTCA
Organism: Leucaena leucocephala; assembly: GCA_037074615.1. Lineage (NCBI taxonomy): Eukaryota > Viridiplantae > Streptophyta > Magnoliopsida > Fabales > Fabaceae > Leucaena > Leucaena leucocephala. Next base: position 8,709,595 of record CM073545.1, read on the forward strand.
ATAAAGTAAAGTTACTCGGTTGGCACGATAACCGAGGAGGTGATCAGATAAAGTCCTGGATTTATCTGGATAGCATTGGAAGGCGTGACAGGTGCCAGTAAGATGACACATGGCGCCAACATAAAGGCAGAAGAAAAAGTTGAGGACACGTATTACGAGGCAAGAGACTGGATCGGTGAGTCAGTATGCTGAGTCAGCTGCTGAGGTGTCCAGGATTTCAGACATGTGATAAATATGGCGCTGAGGTGTCCTGGTGAGGTGTCCCAATGATGTCATGCATGATGCAGTAAAGGAGGAATTAAAGAAAATAGGAAAATCCAGGAAAAACCAGGACCGCAGGATCAAAGTTCATGGAAATTACAGAATTGCCATTGAAGGCAATTATAAATACCCCCCTCCATTCCATTCTTGCATTCACGCAAGGCAAGGGAGAAGGGAGAGAAAGAAGAGAGAGAAGGAGAAGGAAAGGAAGAGAGAAAGGAGAAAAGGAAGTAAGGAAGTTCTAGCGGAGCTGGAAGCAGAATAAGGATAGTGGAGTTCTGCTAAGCTAGCCAGGTAGTAACTAATCCTAACTTTTATGTAATTGCTTTGTGATTTATTGTGCTATTGTTTGGTTGGATTGTTGTCTTATATGTTATGTCTGAAGCTCTGCTGTAATGCTATGATCATATGTTATTAAGCATGGAAGCACGCAGCATACTTATCTGTACACAATCACAAGCAAGTACTGTCACTCTGCATTACATATATTGTTATGATTATTACTACTGAGATTCCCCCGAATCTCATCCCAATAAATAACCCATTACAGGGGAGGTTATGTCAAAATGAATTTTGGGAATTTTAAGAGATGCCGTTATGCTGCCGAAGTAAAGACTGAACATCAGTATATGATAAGTACTGTGTACGTAGTGCTGTCTAAGGAGGCTAGAAGTGAGTGGACCTAGCCGGTTCATCTAGTCTTTCCTGGGTACTACGTAGAATGGTAGTTCTCATGAGGGGATTACCGAATCAGTACGGTTCAGTTCTTTGTACAGATGAAGCGTAGCGGTTATGCTGCCGGAGTTTAGGCAGAAAAAGATGTAATAGAGATATGGGAATTTATGTACATGTCCAGATGTAAAACAACTTATTAATTAATAATAATTGTTGTTTGGCATGTTTGACTGATGTATGATGAATGTATGTATATGTATGCAAAGTAGAAATGCTGAAAATTAACGCTATGAACAGTAACCCGTGGGGACATGAGGATGTTGGATCCATAATTAAAAATAGTAAATGGATGAATTAATGTATGAAATTTTTATGGTAAATAGTAGACATATCAAGGTTCGATTTGATATATAGTATGACTCATTTGGATGTCTACACAAGGAGATATAAATTATCAAAGTTGGGACCAGAATGCTGGATTCAGGAGAAAAACGCTGGATGAACAGTAAAATATAAACGTTGACTGACGTTGACTCGGTCAATGCATGGTCAACGAGTTAGTTTTACCTGAAAGATAATTGAGTTAGCTTTATTTATCAATTGCAACCACTTCATTTAGATTTTTCTAGAATTAGTTATGATTTTTCGAAGTCAGGTCACTCATCTGGAATTTTCACAGTGAACAGTACTCGATAAGAGTAAAACTCCAGATTGAGAAATTGGACTTCAATGACCCTGAAAGTGGTTCTAAATGCTACTGAATGGTCCCTGAGACATATGAAAGTAAGGATGTTTCATTTTGGTATCACATGATCTGGTATTCTGTTTACAGCACATGCTGTTAACAACTTGCTCATTCTGTTCAGATGGGGTATGCTAATCTGTGAACAGTGCTCAACTCAGGCATGATCTCCCACTTGTAGTTTGTTATCAGCCCTTATTTGCAGCCTGTTAAGTCCAGCTATGCAATTCATCGCATGCTTAAATCACCTTCTGTCCAGTTGTCCCTTCTGTCATCCGCTGATTGATCTCTGCATTGAAGTTTGGTCGCGACTACAGGCACATCAGGTCGCGACCAATATTTACAGAGAGCGCTTCTTCTTTGCTGGTTGACGTATGGTCGCGACGGTGAATACCTAAGGTCGCGACGAAAGTCCGAAGGGAAGCTCCACTTTGCTGATCGATTGTTGTGTTGACCTGAAATGGACATTTAACAGATTGCCTATCCAATTAAGCACTAAAATCACATCATTCAAGTTCCCACTTGTCCAATTGCATATTATTAACTAATTTGCTCAATATAGTAGTAAATGTGGATAAGATTCAATAATAAACTCTCTTTTAAAATATTAAAAATCAGTACAAGTATGAGTTTATCAACTCCCCCACACTTGGCTTTTGCACTCCGAGCAAAATTATGGATCAACGATCCATATTCTCTGTTCAATGTCTGCGAGTTGTAGCTTTGAGTAAGATTTAGCTAGCGAGTTGTCAGCTAACATATTCTAATTCAACTAATTAACTTCTCATATTCTATGGATAATGAAGGTAAGCTGGAACACACTTGTCATTGATTCATTTCCCCATCTTAATCAATTAAAATCAGAAACAATAGCATAGAATTTACATTCAGTTTTAGTTTAATCATCTCATCGCACAATCATCTCATTAACTTGTTCATTTGTGGCTCATTAGGCTAATTAGGAGCTTAGCAATCCATTGAGGCTCCTTGTGAATCGACCTAGGTTAGCCTCCACTTACTATTGGTTAGCTTAGTTTCTTTGATAATTAGAAACGACAGTTATCAAAATGGCGCCGTTGCCGGGGAGCCTTACTTGTTAACGTTCCCTAAGCAATCTCCTGGGCCTCATAAACATAAAGAGCAGGTAGTTGTTTTAGTTTTTCTGTGAATTTTATGTTTTGTATATGTTAAGCCACGGCCATGTGGCTTCTTAGTCGCGACTAAAGTGCTCTGTGATTTCTCGTCACGACCGTATTCACATTGGGTCGCAACCAAAAATCAGTTTTCAACTCAGATTTGCTGTCTGTAACTTTTAGTCACGACCGGAGTATGGTAACTGTCGTTTTAATTATCAAACAAACTAAGCTAACTAATAGTAAAGCGGAGGCTAACCTAGGGCGGATCACGAGGAGCTACCGGATGTTAGAGTTCCTAATTAATCTATTGAGCCGCAATTTAACAAATTAAGCAGATGAGCTGTGTGTTGAACTAGAACTGAGCGTAAATTCTATGCTATTGTTTATGATTTATGTGTTCATAATGGCGAGATGAATGAACGATGACAAGTGTGTTCCCTCGGAGATTACCTTACCTTCATTATCCACGGAATATCAAGAGTTAATCGGTTGAATTAGAATAGGTTAGCTAACAACTCGCTAGCTAAATCTCAATCAAAGCTACAACTCACAGACATCAATGGAGAATAGGAGTCATTCAACTTAGAGATGGTAGAATATGAATATTAGTCAGAGGATCTTTAGTGTAGAAATAAGGAATCCAACTCGGTTCCCTACTTCTTTGTCATCTATTACTCTAATTGAATCAATAAACTAGAAGTAAATAAATACATCGACTAGATACAGTTAAATCTGACTTAATAAACTCCCTGTGAAGCTCGAAAGACTCTGGTTTAGCGTCATCTCCAAGGAAGCAGAGCAGCTCCGCCTTGCATTGCTATCTGAACTCCGGCAGTAACCATCGGTACAGCAGCAGTAGTCATGTGGAAATGGAAGGAGAAGATGGAGATGATGAACTGCAGAACTTTCCTCTGGTTCTATTAACTAGAACAGAGGAAAGCTGCAGAAGAGAAATGGAGAAGGAGAAAGAGAGATGGTGTGTGCGAGATGAGATGGAATGAGCGAATGGTGAGAGAGCTGCGTATGAAGTGTCAGGTCCAGGTGATGAATCATATGGAATACTGTACAGATAGTTTGATATATAGGAGAGGTCTGAAATGCATGAGTGAGCCAATGGAGCTGTCCAGATGTCCTCCAGCTGTCAGCACATGATCTGGTATTCTGTTTACAGCACATGCTGTTAACAACTTGCTCATTCTGTTCAGATGGGGTATGCTAATCTGTGAACAGTGCTCAACTCAGGCATGATCTCCCACTTGTAGTTTGTTATCAGCCCTTATTTGCAGCCTGTTAAGTCCAGCTATGCAATTCTCGCATGCTTAAATCACCTTCTGTCCAGTTGTCCCTTCTGTCATCCGCTGATTGATCTCTGCATTGAAGTTTGGTCGCGACTACAGGCACATCAGGTCGCGACCAATATTTACAGAGAGCGCTTCTTCTTTGCTGGTTGACGTATGGTCGCGACGGTGAACACCTAAGGTCGCGACGAAAGTCCGAAGGGAAGCTCCACTTTGCTGATCGATTGTTGTGTTGACCTGAAATGGACATTTAACATATTGCCTATCCAATTAAGCACTAAAATCACATCATTCAAGTTCCCACTTGTCCAATTGCATATTATTAACTAATTTGCTCAATATAGTAGTAAATGTGGATAAGATTCAATAATAAACTCTCTTTTAAAATATTAAAAATCAGTACAAGTATGAGTTTATCAACTCCCCCACACTTGGCTTTTGCACTCCGAGCAAAATTATGGATCAACGATCCATATTCTCTTTTCAATGTCTGCGAGTTGTAGCTTTGAGTAAGATTTAGCTAGCGAGTTGTCAGCTAACATATTCTAATTCAACTAATTAACTTCTCATATTCTATGGATAATGAAGGTAAGCTGGAACACACTTGTCATTGATTCATTTCCCCATCTTAATCAATTAAAATCAGAAACAATAGCATAGAATTTACATTCAGTTTTAGTTTAATCATCTCATCGCACAATCATCTCATTAACTTGTTCATTTGTGGCTCATTAGGCTAATTAGGAGCTTAGCAATCCATTGAGGCTCCTTGTGAATCGACCTAGGTTAGCCTCCACTTACTATTGGTTAGCTTAGTTTCTTTGATAATTAGAAACGACAGTTATCAAAATGGCGCCGTTGCCGGGGAGCCTTACTTGTTAACGTTCCCTAAGCAATCTCCTGGGCCTCATAAACATAAAGAGCAGGTAGTTGTTTTAGTTTTTCTGTGAATTTTATGTTTTGTATATGTTAAGCCACGGCCATGTGGCTTCTTAGTCGCGACTAAAGTGCTCTGTGATTTCTCGTCACGACCGTATTCACATTGGGTCGCAACCAAAAATCAGTTTTCAACTCAGATTTGCTGTCTGTAACTTTTAGTCACGACCGGAGTATGGTAACTGTCGTTTTAATTATCAAACAAACTAAGCTAACTAATAGTAAAGCGGAGGCTAACCTAGGGCGGATCACGAGGAGCTACCGGATGTTAGAGTTCCTAATTAATCTATTGAGCCGCAATTTAACAAATTAAGCAGATGAGCTGTGTGTTGAACTAGAACTGAGCGTAAATTCTATGCTATTGTTTATGATTTATGTGTTCATAATGGCGAGATGAATGAACGATGACAAGTGTGTTCCCTCGGAGATTACCTTACCTTCATTATCCACGGAATATCAAGAGTTAATCGGTTGAATTAGAATAGGTTAGCTAACAACTCGCTAGCTAAATCTCAATCAAAGCTACAACTCACAGACATCAATGGAGAATAGGAGTCATTCAACTTAGAGATGGTAGAATATGAATATTAGTCAGAGGATCTTTAGTGTAGAAATAAGGAATCCAACTCGGTTCCCTACTTCTTTGTCATCTATTACTCTAATTGAATCAATAAACTAGAAGTAAATAAATACATCGACTAGATACAGTTAAATCTGACTTAATAAACTCCCTGTGAAGCTCGAAAGACTCTGGTTTAGCGTCATCTCCAAGGAAGCAGAGCAGCTCCGCCTTGCATTGCTATCTGAACTCCGGCAGTAACCATCGGTACAGCAGCAGTAGTCATGTGGAAATGGAAGGAGAAGATGGAGATGATGAACTGCAGAACTTTCCTCTGGTTCTATTAACTAGAACAGAGGAAAGCTGCAGAAGAGAAATGGAGAAGGAGAAAGAGAGATGGTGTGTGCGAGATGAGATGGAATGAGCGAATGGTGAGAGAGCTGCGTATGAAGTGTCAGGTCCAGGTGATGAATCATATGGAATACTGTACAGATAGTTTGATATATAGGAGAGGTCTGAAATGCATGAGTGAGCCAATGGAGCTGTCCAGATGTCCTCCAGCTGTCAGCACATGATCTGGTATTCTGTTTACAGCACATGCTGTTAACAACTTGCTCATTCTGTTCAGATGGGGTATGCTAATCTGTGAACAGTGCTCAACTCAGGCATGATCTCCCACTTGTAGTTTGTTATCAGCCCTTATTTGCAGCCTGTTAAGTCCAGCTATGCAATTCTCGCATGCTTAAATCACCTTCTGTCCAGTTGTCCCTTCTGTCATCCGCTGATTGATCTCTGCATTGAAGTTTGGTCGCGACTACAGGCACATCAGGTCGCGACCAATATTTACAGAGAGCGCTTCTTCTTTGCTGGTTGACGTATGGTCGCGACGGTGAACACCTAAGGTCGCGACGAAAGTCCGAAGGGAAGCTCCACTTTGCTGATCGATTGTTGTGTTGACCTGAAATGGACATTTAACAGATTGCCTATCCAATTAAGCACTAAAATCACATCATTCAAGTTCCCACTTGTCCAATTGCATATTATTAACTAATTTGCTCAATATAGTAGTAAATGTGGATAAGATTCAATAATAAACTCTCTTTTAAAATATTAAAAATCAGTACAAGTATGAGTTTATCAACTCCCCCACACTTGGCTTTTGCACTCCGAGCAAAATTATGGATCAACGATCCATATTCTCTTTTCAATGTCTGCGAGTTGTAGCTTTGAGTAAGATTTAGCTAGCGAGTTGTCAGCTAACATATTCTAATTCAACTAATTAACTTCTCATATTCTATGGATAATGAAGGTAAGCTGGAACACACTTGTCATTGATTCATTTCCCCATCTTAATCAATTAAAATCAGAAACAATAGCATAGAATTTACATTCAGTTTTAGTTCAATCATCTCATCGCACAATCATCTCATTAACTTGTTCATTTGTGGCTCATTAGGCTAATTAGGAGCTTAGCAATCCATTGAGGCTCCTTGTGAATCGACCTAGGTTAGCCTCCACTTACTATTGGTTAGCTTAGTTTCTTTGATAATTAGAAACGACAGTTATCAAAATGGCGCCGTTGCCGGGGAGCCTTACTTGTTAACGTTCCCTAAGCAATCTCCTGGGCCTCACAAACATAAAGAGTAGGTAGTTGTTTTAGTTTTTCTGTGAATTTTATGTTTTGTATATGTTAAGCCACGGCCATGTGGCTTCTTAGTCGCGACTAAAGTGCTCTGTGATTTCTCGTCACGACCGTATTCACATTGGGTCGCAACCAAAAATCAGTTTTCAACTCAGATTTGCTGTCTGTAACTTTTAGTCACGACCGGAGTATGGTAACTGTCGTTTTAATTATCAAACAAACTAAGCTAACTAATAGTAAAGCGGAGGCTAACCTAGGGCGGATCACGAGGAGCTACCGGATGTTAGAGTTCCTAATTAATCTATTGAGCCGCAATTTAACAAATTAAGCAGATGAGCTGTGTGTTGAACTAGAACTGAGCGTAAATTCTATGCTATTGTTTATGATTTATGTGTTCATAATGGCGAGATGAATGAACGATGACAAGTGTGTTCCCTCGGAGATTACCTTACCTTCATTATCCACGGAATATCAAGAGTTAATCGGTTGAATTAGAATAGGTTAGCTAACAACTCGCTAGCTAAATCTCAATCAAAGCTACAACTCACAGACATCAATGGAGAATAGGAGTCATTCAACTTAGAGATGGTAGAATATGAATATTAGTCAGAGGATCTTTAGTGTAGAAATAAGGAATCCAACTCGGTTCCCTACTTCTTTGTCATCTATTACTCTAATTGAATCAATAAACTAGAAGTAAATAAATACATCGACTAGATACAGTTAAATCTGACTTAATAAACTCCCTGTGAAGCTCGAAAGACTCTGGTTTAGCGTCATCTCCAAGGAAGCAGAGCAGCTCCGCCTTGCATTGCTATCTGAACTCCGGCAGTAACCATCGGTACAGCAGCAGTAGTCATGTGGAAATGGAAGGAGAAGATGGAGATGATGAACTGCAGAACTTTCCTCTGGTTCTATTAACTAGAACAGAGGAAAGCTGCAGAAGAGAAATGGAGAAGGAGAAAGAGAGATGGTGTGTGCGAGATGAGATGGAATGAGCGAATGGTGAGAGAGCTGCGTATGAAGTGTCAGGTCCAGGTGATGAATCATATGGAATACTGTACAGATAGTTTGATATATAGGAGAGGTCTGAAATGCATGAGTGAGCCAATGGAGCTGTCCAGATGTCCTCCAGCTGTCAGCACATGATCTGGTATTCTGTTTACAGCACATGCTGTTAACAACTTGCTCATTCTGTTCAGATGGGGTATGCTAATCTGTGAACAGTGCTCAACTCAGGCATGATCTCCCACTTGTAGTTTGTTATCAGCCCTTATTTGCAGCCTGTTAAGTCCAGCTATGCAATTCTCGCATGCTTAAATCACCTTCTGTCCAGTTGTCCCTTCTGTCATCCGCTGATTGATCTCTGCATTGAAGTTTGGTCGCGACTACAGGCACATCAGGTCGCGACCAATATTTACAGAGAGCGCTTCTTCTTTGCTGGTTGACGTATGGTCGCGACGGTGAACACCTAAGGTCGCGACGAAAGTCCGAAGGGAAGCTCCACTTTGCTGATCGATTGTTGTGTTGACCTGAAATGGACATTTAACAGATTGCCTATCCAATTAAGCACTAAAATCACATCATTCAAGTTCCCACTTGTCCAATTGCATATTATTAACTAATTTGCTCAATATAGTAGTAAATGTGGATAAGATTCAATAATAAACTCTCTTTTAAAATATTAAAAATCAGTACAAGTATGAGTTTATCAACTCCCCCACACTTGGCTTTTGCACTCCGAGCAAAATTATGGATCAAAGATCCATATTCTCTATTCAATGTCTGCGAGTTGTAGCTTTGAGTAAGATTTAGCTAGCGAGTTGTCAGCTAACATATTCTAATTCAACTAATTAACTTCTCATATTCTATGGATAATGAAGGTAAGCTGGAACACACTTGTCATTGATTCATTTCCCCATCTTAATCAATTAAAATCAGAAACAATAGCATAGAATTTACATTCAGTTTTAGTTCAATCATCTCATCGCACAATCATCTCATTAACTTGTTCATTTGTGGCTCATTAGACTAATTAGGAGCTTAGCAATCCATTGAGGCTCCTTGTGAATCGACCTAGGTTAGCCTCCACTTACTATTGGTTAGCTTAGTTTCTTTGATAATTAGAAACGACAGTTATCAAAATGGCGCCGTTGCCGGGGAGCCTTACTTGTTAACGTTCCCTAAGCAATCTCCTGGGCCTCACAAACATAAAGAGTAGGTAGTTGTTTTAGTTTTTCTGTGAATTTTATGTTTTGTATATGTTAAGCCACGGCCATCTGGCTTCTTAGTCGCGACTAAAGTGCTCTGTGATTTCTCGTCACGACCGTATTCACATTGGGTCGCAACCAAAAATCAGTTTTCAACTCAGATTTGCTGTCTGTAACTTTTAGTCACGACCGGAGTATGGTAACTGTCGTTTTAATTATCAAACAAACTAAGCTAACTAATAGTAAAGCGGAGGCTAACCTAGGGCGGATCACGAGGAGCTACCGGATGTTAGAGTTCCTAATTAATCTATTGAGCCGCAATTTAACAAATTAAGCAGATGAGCTGTGTGTTGAACTAGAACTGAGCGTAAATTCTATGCTATTGTTTATGATTTATGTGTTCATAATGGCGAGATGAATGAACGATGACAAGTGTGTTCCCTCGGAGATTACCTTACCTTCATTATCCACGGAATATCAAGAGTTAATCGGTTGAATTAGAATAGGTTAGCTAACAACTCGCTAGCTAAATCTCAATCAAAGCTACAACTCACAGACATCAATGGAGAATAGGAGTCATTCAACTTAGAGATGGTAGAATATGAATATTAGTCAGAGGATCTTTAGTGTAGAAATAAGGAATCCAACTCGGTTCCCTACTTCTTTGTCATCTATTACTCTAATTGAATCAATAAACTAGAAGTAAATAAATACATCGACTAGATACAGTTAAATCTGACTTAATAAACTCCCTGTGAAGCTCGAAAGACTCTGGTTTAGCGTCATCTCCAAGGAAGCAGAGCAGCTCCGCCTTGCATTGCTATCTGAACTCCGGCAGTAACCATCGGTACAGCAGCAGTAGTCATGTGGAAATGGAAGGAGAAGATGGAGATGATGAACTGCAGAACTTTCCTCTGGTTCTATTAACTAGAACAGAGGAAAGCTGCAGAAGAGAAATGGAGAAGGAGAAAGAGAGATGGTGTGCGAGATGAGATGGAATGAGCGAATGGTGAGAGAGCTGCGTATGAAGTGTCAGGTCCAGGTGATGAATCATATGGAATACTGTACAGATAGTTTGATATATAGGAGAGGTCTGAAATGCATGAGTGAGCCAATGGAGCTGTCCAGATGTCCTCCAGCTGTCAGCACATGATCTGGTATTCTGTTTACAGCACATGCTGTTAACAACTTGCTCATTCTGTTCAGATGGGGTATGCTAATCTGTGAACAGTGCTCAACTCAGGCATGATCTCCCACTTGTAGTTTGTTATCAGCCCTTATTTGCAGCCTGTTAAGTCCAGCTATGCAATTCATCGCATGCTTAAATCACCTTCTGTCCAGTTGTCCCTTCTGTCATCCGCTGATTGATCTCTGCATTGAAGTTTGGTCGCGACTACAGGCACATCAGGTCGCGACCAATATTTACAGAGAGCGCTTCTTCTTTGCTGGTTGACGTATGGTCGCGACGGTGAACACCTAAGGTCGCGACGAAAGTCCAAAGGGAAGCTCCACTTTGCTGATCGATTGTTGTGTTGACCTGAAATGGACATTTAACAGATTGCCTATCCAATTAAGCACTAAAATCACATCATTCAAGTTCCCACTTGTCCAATTGCATATTATTAACTAATTTGCTCAATATAGTAGTAAATGTGGATAAGATTCAATAATAAACTCTCTTTTAAAATATTAAAAATCAGTACAAGTATGAGTTTATCAACTCCCCCACACTTGGCTTTTGCACTCCGAGCAAAATTATGGATCAAAGATCCATATTCTCTATTCAATGTCTGCGAGTTGTAGCTTTGAGTAAGATTTAGCTAGCGAGTTGTCAGCTAACATATTCTAATTCAACTAATTAACTTCTCATATTCTATGGATAATGAAGGTAAGCTGGAACACACTTGTCATTGATTCATTTCCCCATCTTAATCAATTAAAATCAGAAACAATAGCATAGAATTTACATTCAGTTTTAGTTCAATCATCTCATCGCACAATCATCTCATTAACTTGTTCATTTGTGGCTCATTAGACTAATTAGGAGCTTAGCAATCCATTGAGGCTCCTTGTGAATCGACCTAGGTTAGCCTCCACTTACTATTGGTTAGCTTAGTTTCTTTGATAATTAGAAACGACAGTTATCAAAATGGCGCCGTTGCCGGGGAGCCTTACTTGTTAACGTTCCCTAAGCAATCTCCTGGGCCTCACAAACATAAAGAGTAGGTAGTTGTTTTAGTTTTTCTGTGAATTTTATGTTTTGTATATGTTAAGCCACGGCCATCTGGCTTCTTAGTCGCGACTAAAGTGCTCTGTGATTTCTCGTCACGACCGTATTCACATTGGGTCGCAACCAAAAATCAGTTTTCAACTCAGATTTGCTGTCTGTAACTTTTAGTCACGACCGGAGTATGGTAACTGTCGTTTTAATTATCAAACAAACTAAGCTAACTAATAGTAAAGCGGAGGCTAACCTAGGGCGGATCACGAGGAGCTACCGGATGTTAGAGTTCCTAATTAATCTATTGAGCCGCAATTTAACAAATTAAGCAGATGAGCTGTGTGTTGAACTAGAACTGAGCGTAAATTCTATGCTATTGTTTATGATTTATGTGTTCATAATGGCGAGATGAATGAACGATGACAAGTGTGTTCCCTCGGAGATTACCTTACCTTCATTATCCACGGAATATCAAGAGTTAATCGGTTGAATTAGAATAGGTTAGCTAACAACTCGCTAGCTAAATCTCAATCAAAGCTACAACTCACAGACATCAATGGAGAATAGGAGTCATTCAACTTAGAGATGGTAGAATATGAATATTAGTCAGAGGATCTTTAGTGTAGAAATAAGGAATCCAACTCGGTTCCCTACTTCTTTGTCATCTATTACTCTAATTGAATCAATAAACTAGAAGTAAATAAATACATCGACTAGATACAGTTAAATCTGACTTAATAAACTCCCTGTGAAGCTCGAAAGACTCTGGTTTAGCGTCATCTCCAAGGAAGCAGAGCAGCTCCGCCTTGCATTGCTATCTGAACTCCGGCAGTAACCATCGGTACAGCAGCAGTAGTCATGTGGAAATGGAAGGAGAAGATGGAGATGATGAACTGCAGAACTTTCCTCTGGTTCTATTAACTAGAACAGAGAAAAGCTGCAGAAGAGAAATGGAGAAGGAGAAAGAGAGATGGTGTGCGAGATGAGATGGAATGAGCGAATGGTGAGAGAGCTGCGTATGAAGTGTCAGGTCCAGGTGATGAATCATATGGAATACTGTACAGATAGTTTGATATATAGGAGAGGTCTGAAATGCATGAGTGAGCCAATGGAGCTGTCCAGATGTCCTCCAGCTGTCAGCACATGATCTGGTATTCTGTTTACAGCACATGCTGTTAACAACTTGCTCATTCTGTTCAGATGGGGTATGCTAATCTGTGAACAGTGCTCAACTCAGGCATGATCTCCCACTTGTAGTTTGTTATCAGCCCTTATTTGCAGCCTGTTAAGTCCAGCTATGCAATTCATCGCATGCTTAAATCACCTTCTGTCCAGTTGTCCCTTCTGTCATCCGCTGATTGATCTCTGCATTGAAGTTTGGTCGCGACTACAGGCACATCAGGTCGCGACCAATATTTACAGAGAGCGCTTCTTCTTTGCTGGTTGACGTATGGTCGCGACGGTGAACACCTAAGGTCGCGACGAAAGTCCAAAGGGAAGCTCCACTTTGCTGATCGATTGTTGTGTTGACCTGAAATGGACATTTAACAGATTGCCTATCCAATTAAGCACTAAAATCACATCATTCAAGTTCCCACTTGTCCAATTGCATATTATTAACTAATTTGCTCAATATAGTAGTAAATGTGGATAAGATTCAATAATAAACTCTCTTTTAAAATATTAAAAATCAGTACAAGTATGAGTTTATCAACTCCCCCACACTTGGCTTTTGCACTCCGAGCAAAATTATGGATCAAAGATCCATATTCTCTATTCAATGTCTGCGAGTTGTAGCTTTGAGTAAGATTTAGCTAGCGAGTTGTCAGCTAACATATTCTAATTCAACTAATTAACTTCTCATATTCTATGGATAATGAAGGTAAGCTGGAACACACTTGTCATTGATTCATTTCCCCATCTTAATCAATTAAAATCAGAAACAATAGCATAGAATTTACATTCAGTTTTAGTTCAATCATCTCATCGCACAATCATCTCATTAACTTGTTCATTTGTGGCTCATTAGACTAATTAGGAGCTTAGCAATCCATTGAGGCTCCTTGTGAATCGACCTAGGTTAGCCTCCACTTACTATTGGTTAGCTTAGTTTCTTTGATAATTAGAAACGACAGTTATCAAAATGGCGCCGTTGCCGGGGAGCCTTACTTGTTAACGTTCCCTAAGCAATCTCCTGGGCCTCACAAACATAAAGAGTAGGTAGTTGTTTTAGTTTTTCTGTGAATTTTATGTTTTGTATATGTTAAGCCACGGCCATCTGGCTTCTTAGTCGCGACTAAAGTGCTCTGTGATTTCTCGTCACGACCGTATTCACATTGGGTCGCAACCAAAAATCAGTTTTCAACTCAGATTTGCTGTCTGTAACTTTTAGTCACGACCGGAGTATGGTAACTGTCGTTTTAATTATCAAACAAACTAAGCTAACTAATAGTAAAGCGGAGGCTAACCTAGGGCGGATCACGAGGAGCTACCGGATGTTAGAGTTCCTAATTAATCTATTGAGCCGCAATTTAACAAATTAAGCAGATGAGCTGTGTGTTGAACTAGAACTGAGCGTAAATTCTATGCTATTGTTTATGATTTATGTGTTCATAATGGCGAGATGAATGAACGATGACAAGTGTGTTCCCTCGGAGATTACCTTACCTTCATTATCCACGGAATATCAAGAGTTAATCGGTTGAATTAGAATAGGTTAGCTAACAACTCGCTAGCTAAATCTCAATCAAAGCTACAACTCACAGACATCAATGGAGAATAGGAGTCATTCAACTTAGAGATGGTAGAATATGAATATTAGTCAGAGGATCTTTAATGTAGAAATAAGGAATCCAACTCGGTTCTCTACTTCTTTGTCATCTATTACTCTAATTGAATCAATAAACTAGAAGTAAATAAATACATCGACTAGATACAGTTAAATCTGACTTAATAAACTCCCTGTGAAGCTCGAAAGACTCTGGTTTAGCGTCATCTCCAAGGAAGCAGAGCAGCTCCGCCTTGCATTGCTATCTGAACTCCGGCAGTAACCATCGGTACAGCAGCAGTAGTCATGTGGAAATGGAAGGAGAAGATGGAGATGATGAACTGCAGAACTTTCCTCCGGTTCTATTAACTAGAACAGAGGAAAGCTGCAGAAGAGAAATGGAGAAGGAGAAAGAGAGATGGTGTGTGCGAGATGAGATGGAATGAGCGAATGGTGAGAGAGCTGCGTATGAAGTGTCAGGTCCAGGTGATGAATCATATGGAATACTGTACAGATAGTTTGATATATAGGAGAGGTCTGAAATGCATGAGTGAGCCAATGGAGCTGTCCAGATGTCCTCCAGCTGTCAGCACATGATCTGGTATTCTGTTTACAGCACATGCTGTTAACAACTTGCTCATTCTGTTCAGATGGGGTATGCTAATCTGTGAACAGTGCTCAACTCAGGCATGATCTCCCACTTGTAGTTTGTTATCAGCCCTTATTTACAGCCTGTTAAGTCCAGCTATGCAATTCATCGCATGCTTAAATCACCTTCTGTCCAGTTGTCCCTTCTGTCATCCGCTGATTGATCTCTGCATTGAAGTTTGGTCGCGACTACAGGCACATCAGGTCGCGACCAATATTTACAGAGAGCGCTTCTTCTTTGCTGGTTGACGTATGGTCGCGACGGTGAACACCTAAGGTCGCGACGAAAGTCCGAAGGGAAGCTCCACTTTGCTGATCGATTGTTGTGTTGACCTGAAATGGACATTTAACATATTGCCTATCCAATTAAGCACTAAAATCACATCATTCAAGTTCCCACTTGTCCAATTGCATATTATTAACTAATTTGCTCAATATAGTAGTAAATGTGGATAAGATTCAATAATAAACTCTCTTTTAAAATATTAAAAATCAGTACAAGTATGAGTTTATCAACTCCCCCACACTTGGCTTTTGCACTCCGAGCAAAATTATGGATCAACGATCCATATTCTCTTTTCAATGTCTGCGAGTTGTAGCTTTGAGTAAGATTTAGCTAGCGAGTTGTCAGCTAACATATTCTAATTCAACTAATTAACTTCTCATATTCTATGGATAATGAAGGTAAGCTGGAACACACTTGTCATTGATTCATTTCCCCATCTTAATCAATTAAAATCAGAAACAATAGCATAGAATTTACATTCAGTTTTAGTTCAATCATCTCATCGCACAATCATCTCATTAACTTGTTCATTTGTGGCTCATTAGCCTAATTAGGAGCTTAGCAATCCATTGAGGCTCCTTGTGAATCGACCTAGGTTAGCCTCCCCTTACTATTGGTTAGCTTAGTTTCTTTGATAATTAGAAACGACAGTTATCAAAATGGCGCCGTTGCCGGGGAGCCTTACTTGTTAACGTTCCCTAAGCAATCTCCTGGGCCTCACAAACATAAAGAGTAGGTAGTTGTTTTAGTTTTTCTGTGAATTTTATGTTTTGTATATGTTAAGCCACGGCCATCTGGCTTCTTAGTCGCGACTAAAGTGCTCTGTGATTTCTCGTCACGACCGTATTCACATTGGGTCGCAACCAAAAATCAGTTTTCAACTCAGATTTGCTGTCTGTAACTTTTAGTCACGACCGGAGTATGGTAACTGTCGTTTTAATTATCAAACAAACTAAGCTAACTAATAGTAAAGCGGAGGCTAACCTAGGGCGGATCACGAGGAGCTACCGGATGTTAGAGTTCCTAATTAATCTATTGAGCCGCAATTTAACAAATTAAGCAGATGAGCTGTGTGTTGAACTAGAACTGAGCGTAAATTCTATGCTATTGTTTATGATTTATGTGTTCATAATGGCGAGATGAATGAACGATGACAAGTGTGTTCCCTCGGAGATTACCTTACCTTCATTATCCACGGAATATCAAGAGTTAATCGGTTGAATTAGAATAGGTTAGCTAACAACTCGCTAGCTAAATCTCAATCAAAGCTACAACTCACAGACATCAATGGAGAATAGGAGTCATTCAACTTAGAGATGGTAGAATATGAATATTAGTCAGAGGATCTTTAATGTAGAAATAAGGAATCCAACTCGGTTCTCTACTTCTTTGTCATCTATTACTCTAATTGAATCAATAAACTAGAAGTAAATAAATACATCGACTAGATACAGTTAAATCTGACTTAATAAACTCCCTGTGAAGCTCGAAAGACTCTGGTTTAGCGTCATCTCCAAGGAAGCAGAGCAGCTCCGCCTTGCATTGCTATCTGAACTCCGGCAGTAACCATCGGTACAGCAGCAGTAGTCATGTGGAAATGGAAGGAGAAGATGGAGATGATGAACTGCAGAACTTTCCTCCGGTTCTATTAACTAGAACAGAGGAAAGCTGCAGAAGAGAAATGGAGAAGGAGAAAGAGAGATGGTGTGTGCGAGATGAGATGGAATGAGCGAATGGTGAGAGAGCTGCGTATGAAGTGTCAGGTCCAGGTGATGAATCATATGGAATACTGTACAGATAGTTTGATATATAGGAGAGGTCTGAAATGCATGAGTGAGCCAATGGAGCTGTCCAGATGTCCTCCAGCTGTCAGCACATGATCTGGTATTCTGTTTACAGCACATGCTGTTAACAACTTGCTCATTCTGTTCAGATGGGGTATGCTAATCTGTGAACAGTGCTCAACTCAGGCATGATCTCCCACTTGTAGTTTGTTATCAGCCCTTATTTACAGCCTGTTAAGTCCAGCTATGCAATTCATCGCATGCTTAAATCACCTTCTGTCCAGTTGTCCCTTCTGTCATCCGCTGATTGATCTCTGCATTGAAGTTTGGTCGCGACTACAGGCACATCAGGTCGCGACCAATATTTACAGAGAGCGCTTCTTCTTTGCTGGTTGACGTATGGTCGCGACGGTGAACACCTAAGGTCGCGACGAAAGTCCGAAGGGAAGCTCCACTTTGCTGATCGATTGTTGTGTTGACCTGAAATGGACATTTAACATATTGCCTATCCAATTAAGCACTAAAATCACATCATTCAAGTTCCCACTTGTCCAATTGCATATTATTAACTAATTTGCTCAATATAGTAGTAAATGTGGATAAGATTCAATAATAAACTCTCTTTTAAAATATTAAAAATCAGTACAAGTATGAGTTTATCAACTCCCCCACACTTGGCTTTTGCACTCCGAGCAAAATTATGGATCAACGATCCATATTCTCTTTTCAATGTCTGCGAGTTGTAGCTTTGAGTAAGATTTAGCTAGCGAGTTGTCAGCTAACATATTCTAATTCAACTAATTAACTTCTCATATTCTATGGATAATGAAGGTAAGCTGGAACACACTTGTCATTGATTCATTTCCCCATCTTAATCAATTAAAATCAGAAACAATAGCATAGAATTTACATTCAGTTTTAGTTCAATCATCTCATCGCACAATCATCTCATTAACTTGTTCATTTGTGGCTCATTAGCCTAATTAGGAGCTTAGCAATCCATTGAGGCTCCTTGTGAATCGACCTAGGTTAGCCTCCCCTTACTATTGGTTAGCTTAGTTTCTTTGATAATTAGAAACGACAGTTATCAAAATGGCGCCGTTGCCGGGGAGCCTTACTTGTTAACGTTCCCTAAGCAATCTCCTGGGCCTCACAAACATAAAGAGTAGGTAGTTGTTTTAGTTTTTCTGTGAATTTTATGTTTTGTATATGTTAAGCCACGGCCATCTGGCTTCTTAGTCGCGACTAAAGTGCTCTGTGATTTCTCGTCACGACCGTATTCACATTGGGTCGCAACCAAAAATCAGTTTTCAACTCAGATTTGCTGTCTGTAACTTTTAGTCACGACCGGAGTATGGTAACTGTCGTTTTAATTATCAAACAAACTAAGCTAACTAATAGTAAAGCGGAGGCTAACCTAGGGCGGATCACGAGGAGCTACCGGATGTTAGAGTTCCTAATTAATCTATTGAGCCGCAATTTAACAAATTAAGCAGATGAGCTGTGTGTTGAACTAGAACTGAGCGTAAATTCTATGCTATTGTTTATGATTTATGTGTTCATAATGGCGAGATGAATGAACGATGACAAGTGTGTTCCCTCGGAGATTACCTTACCTTCATTATCCACGGAATATCAAGAGTTAATCGGTTGAATTAGAATAGGTTAGCTAACAACTCGCTAGCTAAATCTCAATCAAAGCTACAACTCACAGACATCAATGGAGAATAGGAGTCATTCAACTTAGAGATGGTAGAATATGAATATTAGTCAGAGGATCTTTAATGTAGAAATAAGGAATCCAACTCGGTTCCCTACTTCTTTGTCATCTATTACTCTAATTGAATCAATAAACTAGAAGTAAATAAATACATCGACTAGATACAGTTAAATCTGACTTAATAAACTCCCTGTGAAGCTCGAAAGACTCTGGTTTAGCGTCATCTCCAAGGAAGCAGAGCAGCTCCGCCTTGCATTGCTATCTGAACTCCGGCAGTAACCATCGGTACAGCAGCAGTAGTCATGTGGAAATGGAAGGAGAAGATGGAGATGATGAACTGCAGAACTTTCCTCCGGTTCTATTAACTAGAACAGAGGAAAGCTGCAGAAGAGAAATGGAGAAGGAGAAAGAGAGATGGTGTGTGCGAGATGAGATGGAATGAGCGAATGGTGAGAGAGCTGCGTATGAAGTGTCAGGTCCAGGTGATGAATCATATGGAATACTGTACAGATAGTTTGATATATAGGAGAGGTCTGAAATGCATGAGTGAGCCAATGGAGCTGTCCAGATGTCCTCCAGCTGTCAGCACATGATCTGGTATTCTGTTTACAGCACATGCTGTTAACAACTTGCTCATTCTGTTCAGATGGGGTATGCTAATCTGTGAACAGTGCTCAACTCAGGCATGATCTCCCACTTGTAGTTTGTTATCAGCCCTTATTTACAGCCTGTTAAGTCCAGCTATGCAATTCATCGCATGCTTAAATCACCTTCTGTCCAGTTGTCCCTTCTGTCATCCGCTGATTGATCTCTGCATTGAAGTTTGGTCGCGACTACAGGCACATCAGGTCGCGACCAATATTTACAGAGAGCGCTTCTTCTTTGCTGGTTGACGTATGGTCGCGACGGTGAACACCTAAGGTCGCGACGAAAGTCCGAAGGGAAGCTCCACTTTGCTGATCGATTGTTGTGTTGACCTGAAATGGACATTTAACATATTGCCTATCCAATTAAGCACTAAAATCACATCATTCAAGTTCCCACTTGTCCAATTGCATATTATTAACTAATTTGCTCAATATAGTAGTAAATGTGGATAAGATTCAATAATAAACTCTCTTTTAAAATATTAAAAATCAGTACAAGTATGAGTTTATCAACTCCCCCACACTTGGCTTTTGCACTCCGAGCAAAATTATGGATCAACGATCCATATTCTCTTTTCAATGTCTGCGAGTTGTAGCTTTGAGTAAGATTTAGCTAGCGAGTTGTCAGCTAACATATTCTAATTCAACTAATTAACTTCTCATATTCTATGGATAATGAAGGTAAGCTGGAACACACTTGTCATTGATTCATTTCCCCATCTTAATCAATTAAAATCAGAAACAATAGCATAGAATTTACATTCAGTTTTAGTTCAATCATCTCATCGCACAATCATCTCATTAACTTGTTCATTTGTGGCTCATTAGCCTAATTAGGAGCTTAGCAATCCATTGAGGCTCCTTGTGAATCGACCTAGGTTAGCCTCCCCTTACTATTGGTTAGCTTAGTTTCTTTGATAATTAGAAACGACAGTTATCAAAATGGCGCCGTTGCCGGGGAGCCTTACTTGTTAACGTTCCCTAAGCAATCTCCTGGGCCTCACAAACATAAAGAGTAGGTAGTTGTTTTAGTTTTTCTGTGAATTTTATGTTTTGTATATGTTAAGCCACGGCCATCTGGCTTCTTAGTCGCGACTAAAGTGCTCTGTGATTTCTCGTCACGACCGTATTCACATTGGGTCGCAACCAAAAATCAGTTTTCAACTCAGATTTGCTGTCTGTAACTTTTAGTCACGACCGGAGTATGGTAACTGTCGTTTTAATTATCAAACAAACTAAGCTAACTAATAGTAAAGCGGAGGCTAACCTAGGGCGGATCACGAGGAGCTACCGGATGTTAGAGTTCCTAATTAATCTATTGAGCCGCAATTTAACAAATTAAGCAGATGAGCTGTGTGTTGAACTAGAACTGAGCGTAAATTCTATGCTATTGTTTATGATTTATGTGTTCATAATGGCGAGATGAATGAACGATGACAAGTGTGTTCCCTCGGAGATTACCTTACCTTCATTATCCACGGAATATCAAGAGTTAATCGGTTGAATTAGAATAGGTTAGCTAACAACTCGCTAGCTAAATCTCAATCAAAGCTACAACTCACAGACATCAATGGAGAATAGGAGTCATTCAACTTAGAGATGGTAGAATATGAATATTAGTCAGAGGATCTTTAATGTAGAAATAAGGAATCCAACTCGGTTCCCTACTTCTTTGTCATCTATTACTCTAATTGAATCAATAAACTAGAAGTAAATAAATACATCGACTAGATACAGTTAAATCTGACTTAATAAACTCCCTGTGAAGCTCGAAAGACTCTGGTTTAGCGTCATCTCCAAGGAAGCAGAGCAGCTCCGCCTTGCATTGCTATCTGAACTCCGGCAGTAACCATCGGTACAGCAGCAGTAGTCATGTGGAAATGGAAGGAGAAGATGGAGATGATGAACTGCAGAACTTTCCTCCGGTTCTATTAACTAGAACAGAGGAAAGCTGCAGAAGAGAAATGGAGAAGGAGAAAGAGAGATGGTGTGTGCGAGATGAGATGGAATGAGCGAATGGTGAGAGAGCTGCGTATGAAGTGTCAGGTCCAGGTGATGAATCATATGGAATACTGTACAGATAGTTTGATATATAGGAGAGGTCTGAAATGCATGAGTGAGCCAATGGAGCTGTCCAGATGTCCTCCAGCTGTCAGCACATGATCTGGTATTCTGTTTACAGCACATGCTGTTAACAACTTGCTCATTCTGTTCAGATGGGGTATGCTAATCTGTGAACAGTGCTCAACTCAGGCATGATCTCCCACTTGTAGTTTGTTATCAGCCCTTATTTGCAGCCTGTTAAGTCCAGCTATGCAATTCATCGCATGCTTAAATCACCTTCTGTCCAGTTGTCCCTTCTGTCATCCGCTGATTGATCTCTGCATTGAAGTTTGGTCGTGACTACAGGCACATCAGGTCGCGACCAATATTTACAGAGAGCGCTTCTTCTTTGCTGGTTGACGTATGGTCGCGACGGTGAACACCTAAGGTCGCGACGAAAGTCCAAAGGGAAGCTCCACTTTGCTGATCGATTGTTGTGTTGACCTGAAATGGACATTTAACATATTGCCTATCCAATTAAGCACTAAAATCACATCATTCAAGTTCCCACTTGTCCAATTGCATATTATTAACTAATTTGCTCAATATAGTAGTAAATGTGGATAAGATTCAATAATAAACTCTCTTTTAAAATATTAAAAATCAGTACAAGTATGAGTTTATCAACTCCCCCACACTTGGCTTTTGCACTCCGAGCAAAATTATGGATCAACGATCCATATTCTCTTTTCAATGTCTGCGAGTTGTAGCTTTGAGTAAGATTTACCTAGCGAGTTGTCAGCTAACATATTCTAATTCAACTAATTAACTTCTCATATTCTATGGATAATGAAGGTAAGCTGGAACACACTTGTCATTGATTCATTTCCCCATCTTAATCAATTAAAATCAGAAACAATAGCATAGAATTTACATTCAGTTTTAGTTCAATCATCTCATCGCACAATCATCTCATTAACTTGTTCATTTGTGGCTCATTAGACTAATTAGGAGCTTAGCAATCCATTGAGGCTCCTTGTGAATCGACCTAGGTTAGCCTCCGCTTACTATTGGTTAGCTTAGTTTCTTTGATAATTAGAAACGACAGTTATCAAAATGGCGCCGTTGCCGGGAGCCTTACTTGTTAACGTTCCCTAAGCAATCTCCTGGGCCTCACAAACATAAAGAGTAGGTAGTTGTTTTAGTTTTTCTGTGAATTTTATGTTTTGTATATGTTAAGCCACGGCCATCTGGCTTCTTAGTCGCGACTAAAGTGCTCTGTGATTTCTCGTCACGACCGTATTCACATTGGGTCGCAACCAAAAATCAGTTTTCAACTCAGATTTGCTGTCTGTAACTTTTAGTCACGACCGGAGTATGGTAACTGTCGTTTTAATTATCAAACAAACTAAGCTAACTAATAGTAAAGCGGAGGCTAACCTAGGGCGGATCACGAGGAGCTACCGGATGTTAGAGTTCCTAATTAATCTATTGAGCCGCAATTTAACAAATTAAGCAGATGAGCTGTGTGTTGAACTAGAACTGAGCGTAAATTCTATGCTATTGTTTATGATTTATGTGTTCATAATGGCGAGATGAATGAACGATGACAAGTGTGTTCCCTCGGAGATTACCTTACCTTCATTATCCACGGAATATCAAGAGTTAATCGGTTGAATTAGAATAGGTTAGCTAACAACTCGCTAGCTAAATCTCAATCAAAGCTACAACTCACAGACATCAATGGAGAATAGGAGTCATTCAACTTAGAGATGGCAGAATATGAATATTAGTCAGAGGATCTTTAATGTAGAAATAAGGAATCCAACTCGGTTCCCTACTTCTTTGTCATCTATTACTCTAATTGAATCAATAAACTAGAAGTAAATAAATACATCGACTAGATACAGTTAAATCTGACTTAATAAACTCCCTGTGAAGCTCGAAAGACTCTGGTTTAGCGTCATCTCCAAGGAAGCAGAGCAGCTCCGCCTTGCATTGCTATCTGAACTCCGGCAGTAACCATCGGTACAGCAGCAGTAGTCATGTGGAAATGGAAGGAGAAGATGGAGATGATGAACTGCAGAACTTTCCTCTGTTCAGAGGAAAGCTGCAGAAGAGAAATGGAGAAGGAGAAAGAGAGATGGTGTGTGCGAGATGAGATGGAATGAGCGAATGGTGAGAGAGCTGCGTATGAAGTGTCAGGTCCAGGTGATGAATCATATGGAATACTGTACAGATAGTTTGATATATAGGAGAGGTCTGAAATGCATGAGTGAGCCAATGGAGCTGTCCAGATGTCCTCCAGCTGTCAGCACATGATCTGGTATTCTGTTTACAGCACATGCTGTTAACAACTTGCTCATTCTGTTCAGATGGGGTATGCTAATCTGTGAACAGTGCTCAACTCAGGCATGATCTCCCACTTGTAGTTTGTTATCAGCCCTTATTTGCAGCCTGTTAAGTCCAGCTATGCAATTCATCGCATGCTTAAATCACCTTCTGTCCAGTTGTCCCTTCTGTCATCCGCTGATTGATCTCTGCATTGAAGTTTGGTCGCGACTACAGGCACATCAGGTCGCGACCAATATTTACAGAGAGCGCTTCTTCTTTGCTGGTTGACGTATGGTCGCGACGGTGAACACCTAAGGTCGCGACGAAAGTCCAAAGGGAAGCTCCACTTTGCTGATCGATTGTTGTGTTGACCTGAAATGGACATTTAACATATTGCCTATCCAATTAAGCACTAAAATCACATCATTCAAGTTCCCACTTGTCCAATTGCATATTATTAACTAATTTGCTCAATATAGTAGTAAATGTGGATAAGATTCAATAATAAACTCTCTTTTAAAATATTAAAAATCAGTACAGGTATGAGTTTATCAACTCCCCCACACTTGGCTTTTGCACTCCGAGCAAAATTATGGATCAATGATCCATATTCTCTATTCAATGTCTGCGAGTTGTAGCTTTGAGTAAGATTTAGCTAGCGAGTTGTCAGCTAACATATTCTAATTCAACTAATTAACTTCTCATATTCTATGGATAATGAAGGTAAGCTGGAACACACTTGTCATTGATTCATTTCCCCATCTTAATCAATTAAAATCAGAAACAATAGCATAGAATTTACATTCAGTTTTAGTTCAATCATCTCATCGCACAATCATCTCATTAACTTGTTCATTTGTGGCTCATTAGACTAATTAGGAGCTTAGCAATCCATTGAGGCTCCTTGTGAATCGACCTAGGTTAGCCTCCGCTTACTATTGGTTAGCTTAGTTTCTTTGATAATTAGAAACGACAGTTATCAAAATGGCGCCGTTGCCGGGGAGCCTTACTTGTTAACGTTCCCTAAGCAATCTCCTGGGCCTCATAAACATAAAGAGTAGGTAGTTGTTTTAGTTTTTCTGTGAATTTTATGTTTTGTATATGTTAAGCCAGGGCCATCTGGCTTCTTAGTCGCGACTAAAGTGCTCTGTGATTTCTCGTCACGACCGTATTCACATTGGGTCGCAACCAAAAATCAGTTTTCAACTCAGATTTGCTGTCTGTAACTTTTAGTCACGACCGGAGTATGGTAACTGTCGTTTTAATTATCAAACAAACTAAGCTAACTAATAGTAAAGCGGAGGCTAACCTAGGGCGGATCACGAGGAGCTACCGGATGTTAGAGTTCCTAATTAATCTATTGAGCCGCAATTTAACAAATTAAGCAGATGAGCTGTGTGTTGAACTAGAACTGAGCGTAAATTCTATGCTATTATTTATGATTTATGTGTTCATAATGGCGAGATGAATGAACGATGACAAGTGTGTTCCCTCGGAGATTACCTTACCTTCATTATCCACGGAATATCAAGAGTTAATCGGTTGAATTAGAATAGGTTAGCTAACAACTCGCTAGCTAAATCTCAATCAAAGCTACAACTCACAGACATCAATGGAGAATAGGAGTCATTCAACTTAGAGATGGTAGAATATGAATATTAGTCAGAGGATCTTTAATGTAGAAATAAGGAATCCAACTCGGTTCCCTACTTCTTCGTCATCTATTACTCTAATTGAATCAATAAACTAGAAGTAGATAAATACATCGACCAGATACAGTTAAATCTGACTTAATAGACTCCCTGTGAAGCTCGAAAGACTCTGGTTTAGCGTCATCTCCAAGGAAGCACAGCAGCTCCGCCTTGCATTGCTATCTGAACTCTGGCAGTAACCATCGGTACAGCAGCAGTAGTCATGTGGAAATGGAAGGAGAAGATGGAGATGATGAACTGCAGAACTTTCCTCTGGTTCTATTAACTAGAACAGAGGGAAGCTGCAGAAGAGAAATGGAGAAGGAGAAAGAGAGATGGTGTGTGCGAGATGAGATGGAATGTGCGAATGGTGAGAGAGCTGCGTGTGAAGTGTGAGGTCCAGGTGATGAATCATATGGAATACTGTACAGATAGTTTGATATATAGGAGAGGTCTGAAATGCATGAGTGAGCCAATGGAGCTGTCCAGATGTCCTCCAGCTGTCAGCACATGATCTGGTATTCTGTTTACAGCACATGCTGTTAACAACTTGCTCATTCTGTTCAGATGGGGTATGCTAATCTGTGAACAGTATCAGACGCGTGAACAGTGCTCAACTCAGGCATGATCTCCCACTTGTAGTTTGTTATCAGCCCTTATTTGCAGCCTGTTAAGTCCAGCTATGCAATTCACCGCATGCTTAAATCACCTTCTGTCCAGTTGTCCCTTCTGTCATCCGCTGATTGATCTATGCATTGAAGTTTGGTCGCGACTACAGGCACATCAGGTCGCGACCAATATTTACAGAGGGCGCTTCTTCTTTGCTGGTTGACGTATGGTCGCGACGGTGAACACCTAAGGTCGCGACGAAAGTCCAAAGGGAAGCTCCACTTTGCTGATTGATTGTTGTGCTGACCTGAAATGGGCATTTAACAGATTGCCTATCCAATTAAGCACTAAAATCACATCATTCAAGTTCCCACTTGTCCAATTGCATATTATTAACTAATTTGCTCAATATAGTAGTAAACGTGGATAAGATTCAATAATAAACTCTCTTTTAAAATATTAAAAATCAGTACAAGTATGAGTTTATCAACTCCCCCACACTTGGCTTTTGCACTCCGAGCAAAATTATGGATCAATGATCCATATTCTCTATTCAATGTCTGCGAGTTGTAGCTTTGAGTAAGATTTAGCTAGCGAGTTGTCAGCTAACATGTTCTAATTCAACTAAGAACTTCTCATATTCTATGGATAATGAAGGTAAGCTGGAACACACTTGTCATTGATTCGTTTCCCCATCTTAATCAATTAAAATCAGAAACAATAGCATAGAATTTACATTCAGTTTTAGTTCAATCATCTCATCGCACAATCATCTCATTAACTTGTTCATTTGTCGCTCATTAGACTAATTAGGAGCTTAGCAATCCATTGAGGCTCCTTGTGAATCGGCCTAGGTTAGCCTCCGCTTACTATTGGTTAGCTTAGTTTCTTTGATAATTAGAAACGACAGTTATCAAAATGGCGCCGTTGCCGGGGAGCCTTACTTGTTAACGTTCCCTAAGCAATCTCCTGGGCCTCATAAACATAAAGAGCAGGTAGTTGTTTTAGTTTTTCTGTGAATTTTATGTTTTGTATATGTTAAGCCACGGCCATCTGGCTTCTTAGTCGCGACTAAAGTGCCCTGTGATTTCTCGTCACGACCGTATTCACACTGGGTCGCAACCAAAAATCAGTTTTCAACTCAGATTTGCTGTCTGTAACTTTTAGTCACGACCGGAGTATGGTAACTGTCGTTTTAATTATCAAACAAACTAAGCTAACTAATAGTAAAGCGGAGGCTAACCTAGGTCGGATCACGAGGAGCTACCGGATGTTAGAGTTCCTAATTAATCTATTGAGCCGCAATTTAACAAATTAAGCAGATGAGCTGTGTGTTGAACTAGAACTGAGCGTAAATTCTATGCTATTGTTTATGATTTATGTGTTCATAATGGCGAGATGAATGAATGATGACAAGTGTGTTCCCTCGGAGATTACCTTACCTTCATTATCCACGGAATATCAAGCGTTAATCGGTTGAATTAGAATAGGTTAGCTAACAACTCGCTAGCTAAATCTCAATCAAAGCTACAACTCACAGACATCAATGGAGAATAGGAGTCATTCAACTTAGAGATAGTAGAATATGAATATTAATCAGAGGATCTTTAATGTAGAAATAAGGAATCCAACTCGGTTCCCTACTTCTTCGTCATCTATTACTCTAATTGAATCAATAAACTAGAAGTAGATAAATACATCGACCAGATACAGTTAAATCTGACTTAATAGACTCCCTGTGAAGCTCGAAAGACTCTGGTTTAGCGTCATCTCCAAGGAAGCACAGCAGCTCCGCCTTGCATTGCTATCTGAACTCTGGCAGTAACCATCGGTACAGCAGCAGTAGTCATGTGGAAATGGAAGGAGAAGATGGAGATGATGAACTGCAGAACTTTCCTCTGGTTCTATTAACTAGAACAGAGGGAAGCTGCAGAAGAGAAATGGAGAAGGAGAAAGAGAGATGGTGTGTGCGAGATGAGATGGAATGTGCGAATGGTGAGAGAGCTGCGTGTGAAGTGTGAGGTCCAGGTGATGAATCATATGGAATACTGTACAGATAGTTTGATATATAGGAGAGGTCTGAAATGCATGAGTGAGCCAATGGAGCTGTCCAGATGTCCTCCAGCTGTCAGCACATGATCTGGTATTCTGTTTACAGCACATGCTGTTAACAACTTGCTCATTCTGTTCAGATGGGGTATGCTAATCTGTGAACAGTATCAGACGCGTGAACAGTGCTCAACTCAGGCATGATCTCCCACTTGTAGTTTGTTATCAGCCCTTATTTGCAGCCTGTTAAGTCCAGCTATGCAATTCACCGCATGCTTAAATCACCTTCTGTCCAGTTGTCCCTTCTGTCATCCGCTGATTGATCTATGCATTGAAGTTTGGTCGCGACTACAGGCACATCAGGTCGCGACCAATATTTACAGAGGGCGCTTCTTCTTTGCTGGTTGACGTATGGTCGCGACGGTGAACACCTAAGGTCGCGACGAAAGTCCAAAGGGAAGCTCCACTTTGCTGATTGATTGTTGTGCTGACCTGAAATGGGCATTTAACAGATTGCCTATCCAATTAAGCACTAAAATCACATCATTCAAGTTCCCACTTGTCTAATTGCATATTATTAACTAATTTGCTCAATATAGTAGTAAACGTGGATAAGATTCAATAATAAACTCTCTTTTAAAATATTAAAAATCAGTACAAGTATGAGTTTATCAACTCCCCCACACTTGGCTTTTGCACTCCGAGCAAAATTATGGATCAATGATCCATATTCTCTATTCAATGTCTGCGAGTTGTAGCTTTGAGTAAGATTTAGCTAGCGAGTTGTCAGCTAACATGTTCTAATTCAACTAATGAACTTCTCATATTCTATGGATAATGAAGGTAAGCTGGAACACACTTGTCATTGATTCGTTTCCCCATCTTAATCAATTAAAATCAGAAACAATAGCATAGAATTTACATTCAGTTTTAGTTCAATCATCTCATCGCACAATCATCTCATTAACTTGTTCATTTGTGGCTCATTAGACTAATTAGGAGCTTAGCAATCCATTGAGGCTCCTTGTGAATCGGCCTAGGTTAGCCTCCGCTTACTATTGGTTAGCTTAGTTTCTTTGATAATTAGAAACGACAGTTATCAAAATGGCGCCGTTGCCGGGGAGCCTTACTTGTTAACGTTCCCTAAGCAATCTCCTGGGCCTCATAAACATAAAGAGCAGGTAGTTGTTTTAGTTTTTCTGTGAATTTTATGTTTTGTATATGTTAAGCCACGGCCATCTGGCTTCTTAGTCGCGACTAAAGTGCTCTGTGATTTCTCATCACGACCGTATTCACATTGGGTCGCAACCAAAAAACGTAGCCCTAAATAAAATTCTCTAAAATTCATTCATTCAAATCTGTCCCCCAATTACAAAAAACGTAGCCCTATATAGGCAGCAAAAGAACAATCTAGAATCAAAAAACCCTACGTCATAAATGCCATAAATGTGCCTTAATGATGATTAACTATCTTGGTTGGCACCAATTAAGGCTAAAGAAAATAGGAAAGTTACTTTTTCTTGGAGAAAAAGCTGCTACCTAAAAATAGGAAACTAACCTAAAATATTCTTATGCAATCTTTGACCAAAAGGCCTTATTTAATGCAAATAAAAATGGAAACTTTAAAAAAACGAAATTAAACCATAAATAATACATAAAGACGCCTTCTTGATGCTTCTTGAATATTCTTGGACGTCACTTATGCTCCTCCTCTAAGGCACATGCTTGTCACATGGTATTTTGAGTGAATTCTTTAATCTGGACTGCACATGGGCCTTGTGCATCATCTTGTTTGGCTTCTAGCAATGTAATCACCATGTTTGGACCCTTGATGGGCTGATTGAGGGATGCTTCTTCCAAATACATAGGTTCTAACTCTTTAAGATCTTTTATCAAATAATTCAACGCCTCTTTCATAGATTTGGTCCTTGCTCTCGTCATTGGGCCTGCAATGCCTTGTAATGGGTCTTTTAGAGTATTGGACTTCCATCTTTTAGCTTGGGCTCCATGCTCTATGTTTTGGTCTTCCTTTGATGCTTGATCCTGCCATGCTCCTCTATCATTCCCTCCCTGCTCAAAAGGATTCGTCCTCGAATCTACAGCATCAAAGAGAGATAAATCAGTCACATTAAATGTAGCACTTACATTACCGTAGGATCTAGGCAAATCTATTTTATAAGCATTATCATTGATTCGCTCCAGGACTTGGAAAGGGCCATCTCCTCTTGGCTGTAATTTAGACTTTCGTTGTTCTGGAAACCTCTCCTTTCGCAAGTGTACCCAAACCCAGTCTCCAGGCTCAAAGACAACTTTCCTACGACCTTTGTTAGCTTGCTTTGTATATTGCACATTCTTTCTCTCGATGTTGGCCCTCACCTTAGCATGTAATTCCTGCACAAACTCAGCCTTTTTCTTGCCATCAAGGTTAGCTCGTTCACTAGAAGGTAAAGGCAGAATATCCAAAGGAGATAGAGGATTAAAGCCATAAACAATCTCAAATGGAGAGAAAGAAGTGGAAGAGTGAATCGCCCTGTTATATGCAAATTCAATATGAGGCAAGCAATTGACCCAATTCTTCAAGTTCTTTTGAATTATTGCACGTAACAAGGTAGTGAGTGTTCTATTGACGACCTCAGTTTGCCCATCCGTTTGGGGATGTGCCACAGTAGAAAACAGCAACTTAGTTCCAAGTTTACCCCACAAGGTCCTCCAAAAATGGCTAAGAAACTTTACATCCCTATCACTCACAATGGTTTTAGGCAATCCATGCAATCTAACAATTTCTTTGAAGAACAAGTCAGCAATATGCACAGCATCATTTGTTTTAGAACAAGCAATAAAATGAGCCATTTTACTAAATCTATCCACTACAACAAAGATGCTATCTTTCCCAGATTGAGACCTAGGCAAACCCAACACAAAATCCATAGAAATATCTACCCAAGGTTGGGAAGGCACAGGTAGAGGGGAATATAAACCATGAGGTTAAACCTTAGACTTTGCATGCCTACATGTCACACATTTAGCACAAACAGACACAACATCTTTGCGCATACCAGGCCAATAAAAGTGTTCATGCAAAAGAGCTAAAGTTTTATCAATACCAAAGTGACCCATCAAACCACCACCATGAGTTTCTGTGACAAGCAATTCACGCATAGAACATTTAGGAATGCACAATCTATTTTTCTTAAAAAGAAACCCATCATATATGTAAAAGTCATTCAATCCATGTTTTTCACAAGAAGACCAAATCTTAGAGAAATCACAATCAGAATTATACAATCCTTTCAACAGTTCAAATCCAAGTAACCTAGCATGTAGAGAAGTGATAAGGGAATACCTCTGGGAAAGAGCATCTGCAACAACATTCTCCTTACCCTGTTTATGCTTGATCACATATGGAAAAGTCTCTATGAACTCTAACCAGCGAGCATGCCTCTTGTTAAGCTTACCTTGAGACTTTAGAAACTTCAAACTTTCATGGTCAGAATGAATAATGAACTCTTTGGACCAAAGATAATGCTGCCAAGTTTCCAAAGTTCTTTTCAAAGCATAGAGTTCCTTATCATAAGTAGAGTAATTCAAGGAAGCTCCACTTAATTTCTCACTAAAGTAAGCTATAGGCCTAGACTCTTGCATCAAAACAGCACCAATACCAATTCCAGAAGCATCACATTCTACTTCAAAAATTTTATTAAAATCAGGCAAACACAAAAGTGGGGCATTAGTTAGTTTCTCCTTTAGGGTGTTAAAAGCCTTTTCTTGTGCTTCACCCCACTTAAAAATAACATGCTTCTTAACAAGTTCATTTAAAGGTGCAGCAATAGATGAAAAATCCTTAACAAACCTCCTATAGAAACTTGCTAATCCATGGAAACTCCTTACTTCATTAGCATTTGTTGGGGTTGGCCAATCCCTGATAGCTTTCACCTTCTCTTCATCCACACGAATCCCTTGAGCACCTACAACAAAACCAAGAAACACAACAGAATCCATGCAAAAAGAACATTTTTGAAAATTAGCATACAAGCTGTTTTCTCTAAGAGTTTTAAACACCTCACACAAGTGCATAACATGGTCATCTAAAGTTCTGCTGTAAACAAGAATATCATCAAAGTAGACAACCACAAATTTTCCAATAAATGAACGGAAAACATGATTCATTAAGCTCATGAATGTACTAGGTGCATTGGTCAACCCAAAGGGCATAACCAACCATTCATACAATCCAAATTTAGTTTTAAAAGCTGTTTTCCATTCATCTCCCTCTTTCATGCGAATTTGATGATAACCACTCCTTAGGTCAATTTTAGAAAAGAATGTAGCACCATGTAACTCATCTAACATGTCATCTAACCTAGGAATAGGATAACGATACTTAACTGTCATTTTGTTGATGGCTCTACAGTCAACGCACATTCGCCATGAACCATCTTTCTTAGGCACTAGAAGTACTGGAACAGCACATGGGCTCAAACTTTCCCTTACAAAGCCTTTCCTCATGAGTTCATCAACTTGGCGTTGAATCTCTTTAGTTTCTTCGGGGTTGGCTCTATAAGCGGGTCTATTAGGTATAGAAGCTCCAGGGATGAAATCAATCCTATGCTCAATTCCTCTTAAGGGGGGAAGCCCATCAGGAACTTCATCAGGGAATAGGTCACCAAATTCCTGTAACAAAGTCACAACACTAGAAGGCAAAGAAGGGTTAAGTTGGTTAGTAGAAAAATAAGCATCCTTGCACACAAGCACCAAGACTTGCTCACTCAATAATGCTCTCTTAACCTCGCTTTTTCCAGCAAATAGACTCTCTTTCTTTTGTTCATTTTTCTCATATTCATTCATTTTCTTTTCTTTTTTTTGTACTCTCTCTTTTTCACTCCACCCACTCATTTTTTTACATTCTTTCTCAATCCTCACTTGGTCATCATAAGCTTCCTTAGGCTTAAGAGGCTTCAATACAATGAGTTTTCCATTGAAAGGTACAGAATAACAATTTTTGTAACCATCATGATGAGCTCTACTATCAAACTGCCATGGTCTTCCAAGCAAAAGATGTCCAGCAAGCATTGGGACTACATCACATAAAACTTCAGCATGGTAGTTGCCAACAGAAAAAGAAACCAAAACTTGCTTAGTGACCTTAGCTTCAGCACTATCATTCAACCATTGCAATTTATAAGGTTTAGGATGCTTCATAGTAGGTAAATCCAACTTTTCAACAAGTAAGGTACTAGCAACATTGGTAACACTACCACTATCAATAACCATGCTACATACCTTATTCTTTATGAAGCACCTAGTGTGGAAGATGAGCTCCCGCTGCTCTAGCTCTTTATCTTCCTTTGGTTGCATGTTTAGGGCTCTTCTAGCCACTAATGCTTCTCCCTTAACAGGTTCAGCTTCATCAATCTCCAATTCAGAATCAGTCACCAAAGAAGGCATGTCATCATCACTTTTATCGCTAGTATGCACACTGTCATACTCGCCATTATCTTTGAGGATCATGGCCCTCTTATTGGGACATTTGGAAGCAATATGCCCTTTTCCATGACATCTAAAACATTGAAGGGAAGAGGTGCTACCAGTAGAAGTTATCCACTCACTCTTGGGCTTGGATTCCTCCTTGGCTTTTGGTGTGAATTTTGCAACATCTTTAGCCTTAGAATCTTTCCACTTCGATGCTGATCTAAAGTCCCTCCAACCATGAGATGAGGATTTGGAGTGTTTTTCTTTATACCGCTTCTCAACTTTGATGGCTTTATGCACTAGCTCTTCTTTATCAACAAAAGTGTACATCTCAACTTTGTCTCTAATTTCAGGCCTTAACCCATCAATGATTCTGGTCATGCTTGCTTCTTCTCCTTCTTGTACTCCAGCTCGCATTTTAAGAAGGTCAAGTTCATGCACATATTCATCAACAGTCATAGAGCCTTGGCCAAACAGTCGTAACTTTCTATTTAGCTCTCGGTAGTAGTAACTAGGGACATACTTGTTGCGCATGAGTTTCTTTAGCTTTGACCATGTATGAGGTGGTCCTTTGCCCTTAAGACGCCTTTTAAGCTGTAAATCTTCCCACCAAACAATAGCATAGTCAGAAAATTGATATGAAGCAATTTTTACCTTCTTTTCTTCTGGCCAGTCATTCATTCTGAAGATTTGCTCAAACTTCATCTCCCAATCAAGGTATGCATCTGGATTTATATTACCCTTGAAGGTAGGGTACTTGACCTTTGGGTCATAGGTGTCAAAATCACGGTTTTCAGGTCTGCTCCTATTCTTTGAGGATGAAGAACCAGATCTAATCACCTCCTCGTCACCACTACTTGTTTTGGATGCTTTTAGCTCCGCCAGCTCCAACTTGAGTTTGAGAAATTCATCTCTCATGGCTCTCATGAACAGCTTAGGATCTGCGTTGAATTCTTCCATAGGGGCTTCTCTGTCACTCATCTTGAAACTGAAACGTTAGTGTGATCAAAGAGAAATGAAATAGTAAGAAGGGACCTTACCACTCTACTCACGTGTTTCACTCAAAAGATCGTAGTGTCACTCGTGTTTAACTCAAATACGGCTTTTAAATTGATGTAATAACACTCTTGCCTTTTACCACTCAAACTTGCCTCCTATAATATTCTTGATTGAAACTCAACAAAATCAAGAGACAATGTTAATAAATGG
This sequence comes from Leucaena leucocephala, assembly GCA_037074615.1. Lineage (NCBI taxonomy): Eukaryota > Viridiplantae > Streptophyta > Magnoliopsida > Fabales > Fabaceae > Leucaena > Leucaena leucocephala. The sequence goes on from CM073545.1 coordinate 8,744,531, forward strand.
TAATCTCCACAACCAGAATTGCAAGAACCAGAAAAATATAAGAGATAAGAAAGGAGAATATGGAAAGCTATGAATTAAAAAAGAAAGGGGAACAAAAACAAAAGGGAAGACAATATTTAGGAAAAGTGCTACCTCGAAAATAATTTAGGAAATTGAGCACCTTGCAAGAAAAGCAAATCAAGTTAGAAAGGTGAGATATGGAAGGAAGGAAGTAAATAGGAAACTTGAAGGAAAAAGGAAAGAAATTCAAATTAAGCAATACGAAAAATTAGGAAATATGCAAAGAGAGGAAATAAGAACTGTTCCCACCCAAGTTTAATGATTTAGGAAACTAGTTGTGACTTGTAATGGAAGCTCTTCTCAATTTTAGGAAACTCATCTTTAACATTGCAATTCTCAAATCTACGGCTCCTCCTTTTTTTTTTTTCTTGAATTTTCGAATTTTTTTTTTGAGCCCTTTTTTTTTTTGAATTTTCGGATTTTTTTTTTGAGCTTTTTTTTTCTGAGCTTCTCTTTTTTTTTTTTTTGCTCAAAGGAACATAGAAAGTCACAAAAAAAACACAAATAGGGTGTGGAAGGTGAAGAACCAAATTGATGGAAGCAAGGGACGAAGGACAAATGATAGAATTAAGAAGATGAAACAAGAAAACAGAAATAATATATAAAAGGATAGAACTTGAATTCTAGCAAACCTTAGCTTTGATACCAAATGATATAAGGTACGAATATGGATCGGTTAGAGACAAGTTAGGAAACTAGACGAATGATCGAAGGTAGGACCTTAAGAGAACCTGTCTCTTACAACCCTAGCCATAGAGACACCACAAGGATGATCAGCCCTTGATACAGTCGAGTATTCTCACGAGAATATGAGGCGGCAAGCAAAGCTCACTCAAGAGAAATAAAATTCTCTAAAATTCATTCATTCAAATCTGTCCCCCAATTACAAAAAACGTAGCCCTATATAGGCAGCAAAAGAACAATCTAGAATAAAAAAACCCTACGTCATAAATGCCATAAATGTGCCTTAATGATGATTAACTATCTTGGTTGGCACCAATTAAGGCTAAAGAAAATAGGAAAGTTACGTTTTCTTGGAGAAAAAGCTGCTACCTAAAAATAGGAAACTAACCTAAAATATTCTTATGCAATCTTTGACCAAAAGGCCTTATTTAATGCAAATAAAAATGGAAACTTAAAAAAAACGAAATTAAACCATAAATAATACATAAAGACGCCTTTTTGATGCTTCTTGAATATTCTTGGACGTCACTTATGCTCCTCCTCTAAGGCACATGCTTGTCACATGGTATTTTGAGTGAATTCTTTAATCTGGACTGCACATGGGCCTTGTGCATCATCTTGTTTGGCTTCTAGCAATGTAATCACCATGTTTGGACCCTTGATGGGCTGATTGAGGGATGCTTCTTCCAAATACATAGGTTCTAACTCTTTAAGATCTTTTATCAAATAATTCAACGCCTCTTTCATAGATTTGGTCCTTGCTCTTGTCATTGGGCCTGCAATGCCTTGTAATGGGTCTTTTAGAGTATTGGACTTCCATCTTTTAGCTTGGGCTCCATGCTCTATGTTTTGGTCTTCCTTTGATGCTTGATCCTGCCATGCTCCTCTATCAGCTGCGTATGAAGTGTCAGGTCCAGGTGATGAATCATATGGAATACTGTACAGATAGTTTGATATATAGGAGAGGTCTGAAATGCATGAGTGAGCCAATGGAGCTGTCCAGATGTCCTCCAGCTGTCAGCACATGATCTGGTATTCTGTTTACAGCACATGCTGTTAACAACTTGCTCATTCTGTTCAGATGGGGTATGCTAATCTGTGAACAGTATCAGACGCGTGAACAGTGCTCAACTCAGGCATGATCTCCCACTTGCAGTTTGTTATCAGCCCTTATTTGCGGCCTGTTAAGTCCAGCTATGCAATTCGTCGCATGCTTAAATCACCTTCTGTCCAGTTGTCCCTTCTGTCATCCGCTGATTGATCTATGCATTGAAGTTTGGTCGCGACTACAGGCACATCAGGTCGCGACCAATATTTACAGAGGGCGCTTCTTCTTTGCTGGTTGACGTATGGTCGCGACGGTGAACACCTAAGGTCGCGACGAAAGTCCAAAGGGAAGCTCCACTTTGCTGATTGATTGTTGTGCTGACCTGAAATGGGCATTTAACAGATTGCCTATCCAATTAAGCACTAAAATCACATCATTCAAGTTCCCACTTGTCCAATTGCATATTATTAACTAATTTGCTCAATATAGTAGTAAACGTGGATAAGATTCAATAATAAACTCTCTTTTAAAATATTAAAAATCAGTACAAGTATGAGTTTATCAACTCCCCCACACTTGGCTTTTGCACTCCGAGCAAAATTATGGATCAATGATCCATATTCTCTATTCAATGTCTGCGAGTTGTAGCTTTGAGTAAGATTTAGCTAGCGAGTTGTCAGCTAACATGTTCTAATTCAACTAATTAACTTCTCATATTCTATGGATAATGAAGGTAAGCTGGAACACACTTGTCATTGATTCGTCTCCCCATCTTAATCAATTAAAATCAGAAACAATAGCATAGAATTTACATTCAGTTTTAATTCAATCATCTCATCGCACAATCATCTCATTAACTTGTTCATTTGTGGCTCATTAGACTAATTAGGAGCTTAGCAATCCATTGAGGCTCCTTGTGAATCGGCCTAGGTTAGCCTCCACTTACTATTGGTTAGCTTAGTTTCTTTGATAATTAGAAACGACAGTTATCAAAATGGCGCCGTTGCCGGGGAGCCTACCTTGTTAACATTCCCTAAGCAATCTCCTGGGCCTCATAAACATAAAGAGCAGGTAGTTGTTTTAGTTTTTCTGTGAATTTTATATTTTGTATATGTTAAGCCACGGCCATCTGGCTTCTTAGTCGCGACTAAAGTGCTCTGTGATTTCTCGTCACGACCGTATTCACATTGGGTCGCAACCAAAAATCAGTTTTCAACTCAGATTTGCTGTCTGTAACTTTTAGTCACGACCGGAGTATGGTAACTGTCGTTTTAATTATCAAACAAACTAAGCTAACTAATAGTAAAGCGGAGGCTAACCTAGGCCGGATCACGAGGAGCTACCGGATGTTAGAGTTCCTAATTAATCTATTGAGCCGCAATTTAACAAATTAAGCAGATGAGCTGTGTGTTGAACTAGAACTGAGCGTAAATTCTATGCTATTGTTTATGATTTATGTGTTCATAATGGCGAGATGAATGAATGATGACAAGTGTGTTCCCTCGGAGATTACCTTACCTTCATTATCCACGGAATATCAAGAGTTAATCGGTTGAATTAGAATAGGTTAGCTAACAACTCGCTAGCTAAATCTCAATCAAAGCTACAACTCACAGACATCAATGGAGAATAGGAGTCATTCAACTTAGAGATAGTAGAATATGAATATTAATCAGAGGATCTTTAGTGTAGAAATAAGGAATCCAACTCGGTTCCCTACTTCTTCGTCATCTGTTACTCTAATTGAATCAATAAACTAGAAGTAGATAAATACATCAACCAGATACAGTTAAATCTGACTTAATAAACTCCCTGTGAAGCTCGAAAGACTCTGGTTTAGCGTCATCTCCAAGGAAGCATAGCAGCTCCGCCTTGCATTGCTATCTGAACTCCGGCAGTAACCATCGGTACAGCAGCAGTAGTCATGTGGAAATGGAAGGAGAAGATGGAGATGATGAGCTGCAGAACTTTCCTCTGGTTCTATTAACTAGAACAGAGGAAAGCTGCAGAAGAGAAATGGAGAAGGAGAAAGAGAGATGGTGTGTGCGAGATGAGATGGAATGTGCGAATGGTGAGAGAGCTGCGTATGAAGTGTCAGGTCCAGGTGATGAATCATATGGAATACTGTACAGATAGTTTGATATATAGGAGAGGTCTGAAATGCATGAGTGAGCCAATGGAGCTGTCCAGATGTCCTCCAGCTGTCAGCACATGATCTGGTATTCTGTTTACAGCACATGCTGTTAACAACTTGCTCATTCTGTTCAGATGGGGTATGCTAATCTGTGAACAGTATCAGACGCGTGAACAGTGCTCAACTCAGGCATGATCTCCCACTTGCAGTTTGTTATCAGCCCTTATTTGCGGCCTGTTAAGTCCAGCTATGCAATTCGTCGCATGCTTAAATCACCTTCTGTCCAGTTGTCCCTTCTGTCATCCGCTGATTGATCTATGCATTGAAGTTTGGTCGCGACTACAGGCACATCAGGTCGCGACCAATATTTACAGAGGGCGTTCTTCTTTGCTGGTTGACGTATGGTCGCGACGGTGAATACCTAAGGTCGCGACGAAAGTCCAAAGGGAAGCTCCACTTTGCTGATTGATTGTTGTGTTGACCTGAAATGGACATTTAACAGATTGCCTATCCAATTAAGCACTAAAATCACATCATTCAAGTTCCCACTTGTCCAATTGCATATTATTAACTAATTTGCTCAATATAGTAGTAAATGTGGATAAGATTCAATAATAAACTCTCTTTTAAAATATTAAAAATCAGTACAAGTATGAGTTTATCAACTCCCCCACACTTGGCTTTTGCACTCCGAGCAAAATTATGGATCAATGATCCATATTCTCTATTCAATGTCTGCGAGTTGTAGCTTTGAGTAAGATTTAGCTAGCGAGTTGTCAGCTAACATGTTCTAATTCAACTAATTAACTTCTCATATTCTATGGATAATGAAGGTAAGCTGGAACACACTTGTCATTGATTCGTCTCCCCATCTTAATCAATTAAAATCAGAAACAATAGCATAGAATTTACATTCAGTTTTAGTTCAATCATCTCATCGCACAATCATCTCATTAACTTGTTCATTTGTGGCTCATTAGACTAATTAGGAGCTTAGCAATCCATTGAGGCTCCTTGTGAATCGGCCTAGGTTAGCCTCCACTTACTATTGGTTAGCTTAGTTTCTTTGATAATTAGAAACGACAGTTATCAAAATGGCGCCGTTGCCGGGGAGCCTACCTTGTTAACGTTCCCTAAGCAATCTCCTGGGCCTCATAAACATAAAGAGCAGGTAGTTGTTTTAGTTTTTCTGTGAATTTTATGTTTTGTATATGTTAAGCCACGGCCATCTGGCTTCTTAGTCGCGACTAAAGTGCTCTGTGATTTCTCGTCACGACCGTATTCACATTGGGTCGCAACCAAAAATCAGTTTTCAACTCAGATTTGCTGTCTGTAACTTTTAGTCACGACCGGAGTATGGTAACTGTCGTTTTAATTATCAAACAAACTAAGCTAACTAATAGTAAAGCGGAGGCTAACCTAGGCCGGATCACGAGGAGCTACCGGATGTTAGAGTTCCTAATTAATCTATTGAGCCGCAATTTAACAAATTAAGCAGATGAGCTGTGTGTTGAACTAGAACTGAGCGTAAATTCTATGCTATT